>JAUCMO010000050.1:2540816-3811225 GCA_032399605.1 Melipona beecheii | reverse complement strand
GAGCGCATCGGTGATCATGATACACTAGTTTTTCGAAAAACGTTCAAGAGGGAATATCTAGAGAACCAGAAGGTGTATCCCGCTGAAATTTCGTACTTTGTTTCAGGAGCACAAGTCCCCCAAGGAGGTGGCACAAGAAGACGCCGAGCGCATCGGTGCTCCTGATACAGTGGTTTTTCGAAAAACATAGAATTGGGCATATCTAGGGAACAAGAAGGTGTATCTCGCTGAAATTTCGTACTTTGTATCAGGAGCACGCGACCTCCTAGGAGGTGGCACGAGAACGCGCGCATCGGTGCACCTGATACAGTGGTTTTTCGACAAACATAGAATTGGGCATATCTAGGGAACCAGTAAGTGTATCTCGCTGAAATTTCGTGCTTTGTATCAGGAGCACACCACCTCCTAGGAGGTGGCAAGACAAGACACCGCGCTCATCGGTACTCATACAAAATACGAAATTTCAGCCTGAAATTTCTTCTGAATCGAGGAATACAAGCGCTCGAATCTTGTGACAAAATCCTATGTATCAGGAGAACGGCTGAATGGCGGGCTTGCCGTGCTAGCTACTCGACATTCATGTGCTCCTAATACAAAGTACGAAATTACAGCGAGGCACACCTACTGGTTCCCTAGATATTCCCAATTCAAAGTTTTTCGAAAAACGACGGGTATCAGGAGCACCGATGCGCGCGGCGTCTTCTGGTGCCACCTCCTAGGAGGTCGTGTGCTCCTGATACAAAGTACGAAATTTCAGCGAGATACACCTTCTGGTTCCCTAGATATGCCCAATTCTATGTTTTTCGAAAAACCACTGTATCAGGAGCACCGATTCGCGCGGCCTCTTCTCGTGCCACCTACTAGGAGGTCGTGTGCTCCTGATACAAAGTACGAAATTTCAGCGAGATACACCTTCTGGTTCCCTAGATATGCCCAATTCAAAGTTTTTCGAAAAACGACGTGTATCAGGAGCGCCGATGCGCGCGGCGTCTTCCCGTGCCACCTCCTAGAAGGTCGCGTGCTCCTGATACAAAGTACGAAATTGCAGCGAGATACACATTATAGATCCCTAAATATTCCCACTTCAAAGTTTTTCGAAAAACCACTGTATCAGGAGCAGCGATGCGTGCGGCGTCTCCTCGTGCCACCTCCTAGGAGGTCGTGTGCTCCTGATACAAAGTACGAAATTTCAGCGAGATACTCCTTCTGGTTCCCTAGATATTCCCAATTCAAAGTTTTTCGAAAAACGACGTGTATCAGGAGCAGATAGTTATTGAGGAGGTAGCACGACAGGGCCGCTCGTCGAGAGGTTCTTCTGATACATATGTGTTTTGATAAAACTTCGAGCGTGAAATAGTACAGAAATGTAACTATCAGATTGTACGATCAAGAAGTTGATAGAAATACAACACAACTGATGGCAATTGTGCTCGTATTTGTCTCGTTATCAACTAATTGTCCGTACAGTTCTGTTTGTATTGTAGAATAAAGAAATTTTTGGAAATAAATTTTCTCAATCTGGTCTTAACTGTAGAACAGATGTTTAATTAGGTAAAAAGTTTCTGTCTCGATATCGATCAAAATCAACGCAATCTCTCGGTCGTCAGTGATATGGAAATTAATTCTTGGAAATCTTTAATACTTCGAAATACAGTTTTGCTACTAAAATAATTAATGATTTGATCATTTGTAGATTTTTGTTGTTTCATAGCCTCCATTAATTTAAGGTAACTGCAATGAGTACTGCAATTTCCATATTTTAGCTATTTCTTTTTTGGCTGAGATATCGTAGGGAGTACTTCTATTAATTCTATAACGACGAGTAAGACAGATTGGTCTGAATGTATCCATGGGGAAATATTGCTTTTAGTGTTTCTCCAAATATAGAATAGAATCGTACTCGTAGACCGAAATTTTGTGCAAATTTATATTTTTAGAGATATGATTTGAAAAATGGAATTTTGATAGCTCTAAATATTAAATTACGGAAACACTAGTAATTAAATAAAGGAAACGCTATATTTTGAATGTTTTACATGTTTTTTCATGTTTTTTCATGTTTTTTCATGTTTTTTCATGTTATGTGCATTCTGTGTAATTTTCAGTGCTATAAAATTTTCTACAAACGCACAAAAATCCAAATTCGAATTAATATTTGAATAAATAAGTATATGTATTGTTGTTTTAAAGATACGAATTCACTATTGTTAGTAAGGATGGATCAGACATCTGCCACGCAAAAATCAAAATCCATTTATATTATACGTATATGCTAGTTTCTGTTGGATATATATTTATTTATTTTCTACTAAACTGTCGTATAATAAATCTAATAGATATGATTCGTAATTAATTCTGTGAGATTTTTATTATTAATTTTCCTTCAACAATGTAACTGTTGTACCAAAACAATATTTAATGTTTATTTCATCATTATTCTCTAAAATATTTAATCATATGGAATACTTATTTTATTGAATAAAACTACTTCGTGTCATACTTATCAGAATATTAAGTTTCTATCTTTGTTACTTTTTTATTGAACTATGAACTATGAACTATTGAACTGTACCAGTTGTGTAACAAGCTCTTCTCCAATATCATCATAGTGAATAATTTATTAATTATGCAAGTTAATTCGAATTTTGACGTCAATTCTTATCAAGTCAAGGGTTGTAGAATACGTTGAGGAAGATATTATTTACAATTCTTAGCAATTACATTATTGAAAAATAAAATTACTACTAGATCGTTTAAAATTAATTTAACAAACGATTCTTTGCAGTAATTGACAAGGTATTGTACGGTCTGTCCGAAGAATGAATATTTTTTATGATATGTTAAAGAATTTTTACTCCCACAATGTTTTCTTCCCACAAATGTTGCAGTCGATACTTATTCTGTGTCTTTTCTTATGTCTCTTTTATAGTCGTGATTCAATAATATCGCTCGAGTTGATGATAATCGATCACAACTCTCACATTTTCGTATATATAAGTTTTATCGATACGTCGTTTGCTTCTATTTTCTATAATGTCTTGTTCGGTATGATTTTTTCTACATGGTTTCAGCTCACTTAGCAATTTACATGCATGTGTGCGTATTCAGAAATAAAATGCATACGTTTCTACAGAATATTCGTCGCATTCGGTACAATTATTTACAATAGACAGTTAATTCACTTATACGACGATACAACGACGATACATTTACATATTTCTGTTGTTATGACGTTAAAGATGTGTATTCGTATTGAGATGGCTTGAGAACTATGAGAAAATTTACGTTATCTTAAGATCACGAATTCTTTTGTAAAAAGATACATTTTTCACAAAAAAAAAAAAAAAAACAATAAGCGAAAAGAATGTAAGTAACAAATGCAGCGCGAAAAAACAATTAACCTGAAGAAGATACGTAAGGGGGGGATACATAACGGGCGAAGATATGGAATAATAACAAAAGAATAAAGAATATTATTTTTTACATATATTTATATATTATTTTTTACATATTATTGATATATATTAATAACACATTGTGACATTTTACAATCCTTTGACTTCACCATTTTCACCATTTTCACCATTTCACCATTTCTTTGCGTTTTAGTGACTCGCAAGATAAAGTGAGAAAACAAGTTCGTGTTTTCAAACCGTTCATCTCGTATTTATTACGCGAGAAATGAGAAAATGTTACACGCAATTCTGTAGAAACAATTCAGTGAAAGATATACAACTAAACCGACAACCGTGTAATGTAGTATCTTCAAATATTGATATTTCTTCAATGCGGCGGGAGTCGGTTCTAACGGTTCGTTTAGTAATTTTCGAAAACCTCTGTTACCCATTATTATGAGTTTATGCCAGTCCATCGCTGATACATCAAAGAAAAACTCTTTCATATCGGCAGAATTAGCAAGACTTAAAACTTCTTTTAAATTATCTGTTTTTAAAATCCGTTCAGGAAGCAGATATCGTCTTAGCGTCGTGTAATTTATAATTACACTCTTTAGTATAGGTACAATCCTGTGTACAAAACAAATGTATCGGTAAGTATAGAAATGGTGTTACATCAAAATTATCAAAGTTATAAAAGTCAAAAGTTTCCTTAAAGTTAGAAATTTACATTGGTTTCTTCCACAGAAGTAAGAGGACTAGATCTCCCAGTATACCAGGAATAATAGTAAATAGTGTAAATAATGTAGCAAAAACGTAGAAATTTTTGATCTGTAACACGAACGGATACCAAACCATTCCAGTCAATGGATATGCGTGTGCTACTTCCATTTCATATTCCTGCAGTTTTTTATTGGAAAGAGGATTCCAATCACTAGATCCATAATTATACACTCGTGGTTCGTGTGTTTCTCTTTAGAAAAGAACAAAGAATAATAGAATAGAACAGAATAGTAGGATAGTTCGTTGTTACCTTACTTACTTCAGTATGCAGAAATTGAAAGAAATGCGATTTTTCTCAATCTTTTGATAAAAAGTTTTGATAAAATAATGTAATACCTATGTGCAACATAGTCCCATATCGATGCCAAGAGGCTATTAACTGTCATGTCAACCGGAATTAGATCTATATTGCTTTTACTCTCATCAGACTGGAGCACATGCAAGAGACCCTCTCTTGCTGCTCTAGATAATAATACAGAACCATTTTTGTTTCCGACCCATCCTGGAATTGGCTCGTTGTACGCTCCTGTAACTATTAAATATATATACGTACATAATTGTAACGTGTATAAGCATTTTACTACGGATTGTATTAATATTATTATTAATAAAGAGTGAAATTATCGCGATTTAATTTGTCTGTAATTTTGTTCTTAGGGGATAAAGTTTCGAATACTTTTGTATTGTAGTGTAAATATCATAATTGTGATCATACTGATGGAAGGCCTGTACACGACACAGGGAAGAGATCTTTCTCTGCCGTAAGCTTCGACTAGACCTTCAGCGGTGGCTTTGCTAAAGGGATACAAATTCAGCCAGTCTCCTGTGATATCGCGTATCGCTTCATTTGAAATTCCAGCTTCATTCTCTTCATCGGCTTTTATTACGTCTTCGACGAACTTCGGATCAGCCGGAGGTGGGTAGAATTTTTCTTCCTTTATTATCTTTGAAGGATGACTATACGCTGTCGAGACGTACGCAAATACCTCTAAACGAGGACACTCCGTTGCAAGTTGGAGTAATTTTATTGTGCCAATCACGTTTGTTCGCAAAAGTTGGGACGGTTTTACATCAAACCGCACGACCGATGCATTGTGAATTATTATATTCACGTTCTCTATCAGACACCGACGATTTTCGGGTAAGAGACCTAAGTCTTCTTTCTGTAGATCACCGTATATCAGCAGCACCTTCTCCATATAATTCGGATTTGATTCACGTAATCTATCAAATACCTGATGATAATACAGAGCTATAAATTATGTCGTAATAAGAAAGTACAGAGCGAATATTTTAACATTTCGCTATTATAGACGAGATATCTCGCCAGATATCGATTGTGCAAAATTCATTGACGAGACATCGCATCGTTGAGAAGCGAGAGTTGTACGATCTTGTGAACTTTATCTTACAAGTTGATCACTAAATCGTAAAGAAACGGAGGATGAGATATCTCGTCTACGGTATTGAAAGGGTTAATAAAGCAGTAATATAATTTTTAATCCGTCAATACCATAATTGTATTTTGTGTTGTGTCACATTTAGTATCATATCTTCTTTTTAGACTCACCTCATTTTCAAAGAGTTTTTTCATTCGGTCTTCGATTCCCATGTCCTTTTTCTCTCGAATCAGAATATAAAGTTTACTAATTTCAGTACATGAGCGCAAAATTTTTTCCAAAATAGCAGTGCCAAGGTAACCGGTACATCCTGTAAGCAATATATGCTTGCCAGCGTAAAACTTCTGTATTTGACTTTTACAGTTACCCTCTTCTTTAGTTGATCGTCTGGCTTCTTGTACTTCACTCTTCATCTTGACACTTTTTCCCTCTTCGATTTTATTTTATTCAAATTGTTAAATGTTGTTTGAACTGTATGATAATAATAATTATAACTGTATAATAATAATAACTAAACAGATAAACAGACAGTTGAATTACTTTGAAACACGATGGAGATGATTCGCTAGGTACTTCTGCCAACAAACTAAATGAAAATGCTGTTTTTCAAATCTTTTATACTCACTGACGTAGAATCATAACGACGTAGAATCATGACACTGCGACATTCCGCGATTTTAGCAATTAAAATTCATTCCGAGTTCGCATACAATACGTGTGGAAAGTGCATATCATAAATTTTAAGTCTCTATTGCGTAAATAATTTATATACATAAGATAATAAGCATAAGATAAAATTTTTATTTCAAGAAAACATAGCGTGCAACGTAATTTACGCACGTAAATCAGTATTTAAATATCAAATTTAATCTCTGTCCAATAAAATCCAAGTCGCGGTAAAAATTATTTGAAGTAATCTCAGTACCACGTGACTGACTCTTCCCTATAGCGTATCTCCGTCCTCGAGACGTTATCGTTAGCAGAAAAAAAACTTAATTCCTATAGCTGGAAATACTGAATTCATGTTAAAGATATCCATCTACGATGAAAAAGTACCCGTTCGATCTATACTCGAGAGCCTTCAGTTTGTCCTCGAAGGCAACGAAAGATCGGGGGAGTTTTAATATCGACGATCGCTGACTCAGACAGAGCAGGAGCGCAGAATCGGCGACAAGATAATTCTGAAGTCAGGATTGCATTGTATTTACGCATCTACCCATGTATCGTGAATTTTTTTAATCCAAAGTTTCAATTCAGTTTCGATCGTGAGTGAGAATTGGACGTAAATAATAATGTATGTTCTGCCTATACGACGGCGGACTTTTTGTTTTTCTTTTGTAAATTTGCGGATTTATTTACAATTCAAAGAGGAATGTTCCGACAAACAGTAAATCAGTTACAAGGGGACATTTCCCTAATTTTCTTCACAAATTTCCTACGCTCTGAATTTGCCTTGGACTGAAAATGCGTTCAACAATATATCTACCGACGGACTACCAACCAAATGACGAACTCCAGTCGACAGCTTACACGAAAATGTGTGATGAAAAAAAAATTGCTTGGCGAATCTTGTTGGAAGGTGAATCCGCCAGCATATATTGAATTGAAGTCCCATTGCGCTGCAGATGATGATGAGACCACGGGAATAAGATGAGAAGGAATTAGCGGTGGCCGACGGGTGGGCTACGGGTGGCCTACGAGTGGCCTACGGGTGGCCTACGGGTGGCCTACGGGTGGCCTACGGGTGGCCTACGGGTGGCCTGTGAGAGGAGTCGGAATACTGGGCGCAATTAAACGACGGTCTCTTATTTTTTGTTAAAGTTGCCAAGTTAAACTGATTGAAGTTAAAGTCGCAGACAAGTGCACTGCACAAGGGATCTGCAAATCTCGGCCTGGGTAGGATACGTACCCCAACTCGGGTACGTGGGGTCGTCACTCCCCAAAGTCGCACCGGCAAGCCGTTGCTATCCCCCCCTGCGGGGTCAGTATTGCATTGAATGTTCCGTCCTCGTGGCGGGGAAGAAGGTTTTCCGATCGTACGAAAGAGAGGCCCTAGGCCTCCTGAATTAGATCGTGGGGCGAATCATTTTTTTTTTCTTTTTTCTTTTTTTCTTTTCTTTTTTTTTTTTTTCTCAGAATTACGATCACGACTACGAGGGATCACGTTTATGAGAGAAGGCCGCTGCTGCTTTATTTGTAAAAAAGAACTGCTTTCTTACACATTTCGGGTCCTTCCTTGACGCGTAAAGTACCTCACATTTTTATCATAGAGAAACAAGGTAGACTTCTTATATTGTATACGACTGGAATGAGAAAGAATTCATATCGTAACCTCGTATTCATACGAAAGTATCGTACATGTGCGATATTAAATATTTTCTTTATTTATATCCACTGTTCCTTCCGATTTTAATCAATTTTCGTGTTTGTATTGTTACAATATATTAGAATGAATTATTACACAGAGTATCGCACTTGGGATATATTTTTTATTCTTTCGCATATTACACGCGTTACCGTGCATGTATCTCTGTATCTTCGAGTTTCTTCAAACTTCTCACGAATGCACGAAAATCCGCTGTCTGGTTATAATATTTAGCAAGAAAAACAAATTTCCGCCAAAGCTTTAGCAGTTCTTTAATTATATTACAAAAAAAAAAAAAAGTGCTGGTCAGCACTTAGGCCAGCGGACCTAACATACACCAGATGGTAATGTGCATGACCCGGAAGAACCCCGTACGTCATTCAGAGATTCAGGGAACTGTCCTCGGAAAAATTGCAGCCCCACTCCAGAAAGAGTAGGCGGCGCAATTGCCCTGACAACCTAATTGGCCAGAGCTAAAGACAACGCTTAGCCAATTGGGAAAGCTAAAAGCCAGGTCCGAAGATTCTCGAAAGACGACGCGAGCTAGAGCGGGGACAGAACACGTAATAGTCAACGAGCCATAGACAAGACGTCACGAAAATACTCCAATTAACCCGCTCGCACGTTAAGCTCGTCGTCAGCTAGCTTGTACGAGTTAATCTTCGAATAAAAGATCATAACTAAGAACTCAGTCTCGTTCATAAACCATCCTTCTCCAAAAATTTTTCAATTATCATTTAAAATTAAATTTTTATCTCGAACCTTATATAAAACTACATCAGTTTAATCCGTTGCTTTTAATTCAGGATTATTCTTCTCCACCAGAAGAGTTAATATTCGTTACAAAGCTTCATTATTTTCGAGTTAAAACTGTCGTCTTAATAAAAAATGCACGCGAGAAATCTCGTTCGTCGCGACGTATGAACGATATTAAATCACGAGATATCTCGTCAGTGCAGTGGTTGCAAAGCGGTTAATCAACTACCCGCAAAACATGAACCCAAAAAACGACTGGAGCTTCTACGGCAAAAAAAAAAAAAAGAAAAAAAAACCCCGAAATAAACTTGCCACAGAAATAAAGCTTCTCACTTTACTTTTCTGCGACCATTATTTAAAAAAATCTAATCTCAGAGGCATAAAGAATTACCTGCGGTAATGTTTAAGTTTAGAAAGTATTTGTTTAGAATCCACACCAAAGCGAAGGTCTCCCCTTGATCGTGAACTTTCAACGAGAAATATCTGTGACTGCGAGGAAAAACGTGAAAAACTATTTCAGAAAATTTCAAGTAAACCTTTGTCCACTGATCGAGTTCCAAACTACAGGAATTCCTGCATTTGTCGCAGAAAGAATGCGTGGAACCAAATTTTACAAATAGAAATAATACCTAAAAATAATGCAATTTAATAGACGAAACAACACAGATCCACAATACTTGCACAATCTACAAAACTTGGAAAATACAACGATCATTTGTATTTTTCTTTTGCGAGTCCATTTCATTTTCCATTTTTATTCATTTACTTGTGTACATACATGACGTACTAAATTAAACAATTCAATGATATTCAAAACGGGTGAAATACTAAATTAAAGCCATTGTTAATCATAGAAATTATTCTGTCACCGAATTGTTTTGTGAATAAACGATGTATGAAGTAATTTTAAAAGAAGATGCGTTCCACGAATATATACATATATATATATATATATATATATATATATATATATATATATACAGGTTGAAAGATACAATTGCTTTTCATTATCATTAATGAAACACTTAATGAATTATTAGTAAAATATGCTCTCCAACAGGGTATAAGCTGAAATGTACAAAACAAGCTGATTCAAATTTACGAAAGATTTTATATTAAAAATAAATGTAAAAAGTACGTCAGTTTCTTTTTTCCTCTTAGAATCACGGATATTTCCGTTTTATTTCGTCGAATACAAATCCGAGGAAGCTAATTGCCTGTCACCGAGGTCGACTCGATTTTGACGCGAAACGCGTAACTTTGTTAATTTTAACTCGTAAGATGCACGCGAAAATGGACAACATCAAAGAACTTCAAGCTTAACGGCCGGTTTACGTTCGTAGCATTTTCCGTGCTTTTGACGAAAAGTCTCGGATATCCCTCGTGCTTCAGCGAGGTCGGACGAACGTGTGCGAATCTTTAAAATGACGGAAGACGGTGATGCAGATTTAGGTTGAGGTAAACCGTTTTTAATTGAACGCGCAACATTCTGCAAAAGTTTCGGACGGAAAGTCGCGCGAAAATCTCGGAGATTCATCGTCGAGCCACCGGACAAAAAGAAGAAAAAAAGAAAAGAAGAGAAACGAAACTGTGATGAAGATGTGGCGGTTTTTCCACTCGAGATAGAAAAAAAAGAAGAAAAAGAAAGTTCGTGTTCGTGTTAGACTAATTGAACATGAAAGGAATTGGATCCTTTAATATCCGGCGACTCTCCCTCCCTCTTTGGACTTCCAGCCCCGTTCACAGCTCGCCGAACGATTAAATTGAATTATAGGTGAATAATAGGTGAAAATGCTCGAACGAGAAACGCCACGCCTTTTCTGAGCTTGGAGAAATTAAAATCACGAGACACGATCGGCGAGGTGAATCCGCCGAACATTCATCCGGGACGGATGGAAATCTCGAATTCGATTGAACGCGTCCGTTCGAACGGTTACGACTCCCACAGTAGCGAACAATTATTCGGAGTATTCGGCTAATGACGGCGGTTGCATCGAAACAAGTAGCTTAGGGACGATAGCGGACAGGCGGACAGATAGCCGGTGGAGAAGGCTGTCGTTTCGCCGAATTTCAGTGAGACGTAATCGAACGCTTTCCAATATGTTTAATCTCCTATGTAGTAATAACGTTGGGATTGGCGAGTTTTGGGAATATCGCTCCGAATGATCGACAGCGGAAAAGTGAAAAACAATTCAATGACAATGAAATTATATAACACAACTCTCGCAAAAAAAAAATGAAAAATTGATAATCAATACTTTAAACCGTTACAACTTCAACGTAAAAGAAAAAATCGGTTCAATTTTAAAATTGAAACATTTCATCTATCTTGGGAAATCGTTTTTTTTTTTTTTTCAAAGATGCTTTTACGTAATGCATCTAGCACTTGGAAAAATAGGGATTCTTCCAGAGAGAGAGAGAGAGAGAGAGAGAGAGAGAGAGAGAGAGAGAGAGAGAGAGAGAGAGAGAATTTCTTTCACCGTTGAAACTTCCTCTTCAACAACGATTCTTCGTTACAACGATATTCAATCAGGGCGATTCAAAAATTCGTCGAAATTGCTAAAAAGGACCGTTCTTGTTGAATGTTGCAGGATATTGGCCATTCGGAGTGCTCTGGTGCAACGTCTACGTGACGTGCGACGTGCTAGCGTGTTCCGCGAGCATAATGCACATGTGCTTTATCTCGCTGGGCCGGTATCTGGGCATTCGGAACCCGCTGAGAACACGGCACACATCTACAAAACGGATGGTCGGCTTCAAGATCGCGGCCGTGTGGCTGCTCGCCATGTTGGTCTCCAGTTCCATCACAGTGTTAGGTAAAATAAATTCTAGCTGACTGGAGATCAGCTGAAAATTAGCGGCCCTTGTATTTTTAATTCGAAGCGAAATTACAATATTGCGGTATTACACAGTAATAACGGTATTCCGGACTACGACGGAATATTACAGCAGAGTACGACGTATTTGTATTTCGCACTCCTGCTTGCGAAAAGTTTTGAAAAAGCTCGACAGCTGAGAATGTTAGAACGTATTCGATATTATACAAATTTTTGTTTCCGTTAATATTTGTTAATTTAACTGCAGCCAATTATATAACCAATCTCAGCAGTACCCACCATGTTTCAATGTTAGAAAAATTCAAAAAGACGCTTTGCAAAACAAAGAATCTGTCAAGTCTACTTAATTTAACTTGACTGAACTCGTTCTTTGTCTATGTTGAAATAACTAAAGTTTTACAACTGGTATGTTAAGCATCTCGTGACGACAGAATGTATCGTCGCGTTCAGAGTGCAAGGTCATTGTAATGACGTTTATAACGTGTATCGGATGATTGAATCGCATATTCATGATCACTGGACTGCGAATTTTTTACGCATTTTTAAATTTTATGCACGAACGTAATTGAAGAGATTGAATTGAACGTAATTACAAAAAATCAACCTGGACTTATGATTAATACCCTTTTCTTGGATATCTTATATACTTTTTATATACGCACAAATACGCACAATACGCACAATACGCACATAAAATGTTCGAACCCTATTTTCTCGAAAACGAAAAATCTTAAATGAAAAAAATCTTATTCTTCTTTCTTTTCGGTTTATCTAGATACTTGCAGAATCTTCCTTTGATCGGTTACATGGTTACAGTGACATCAACTGTACTTTTGTGGCACATACTGCTTAGAAATGAAGGAGAAACATATTGAAAAAATATATTTTTAAAATAAAAATAACCTAAAAACAGGACATTGCAAAACATTGACATTTGCAGCGTTTGAAAATCTCAATGAATAACTCAATTGAATTTTCTTCAATAACTTCAATGAAATTGCACAAAGTATTTTCTACAAATACAATTTCCATGAATTTGGGATAGATTGACGCAAAGAGAAGAGAGAACAAAAAATGAAAAATTTTGCGATGCATTTGAAAATTTGACGATTCACAGAAATGCAAAATTTCACACTTTTCGTAATTCCAAGTATTCCTTGAATCGTAAACGTACCGTGGATTTGAATTCGCGGTTCAAGTGAAATCAAAATGACGCTGTGGTTCGAAAACCAAAAAGAACGAAATTGCGTTGAAGGCTTCATTTTCGAAATGAAAAAAATCGAGTTTAAAAACTTGTTAAGCGTGCGTGAATTTGCCTAATCCCCGACTAGATAGGAGTCGAAAATCGATAGGAGGTCACTCTACGTGCGAAAATAAGAGTAAAGTTTGGAAGTGTTGCGTAAGATTCCGTTTTTCGAGAAAATGGAGATCAAGTATATTCGATCGAAAATTAATTCGGCACGTACACGTCTGCTAAAGCAAATTTTTCAAATTCAATTTTCTCGGGGACAAAGCTCGGGGGCAAAATATTTTACTTGGCATTTTTTTTCGACCAGTTTTTCGCATGCTCGGTCAAAATTAATCAGGTACACGTGTACCTTGCATTAAACATTAAACATTCCCTTTTAAGTTTTAAGAAGCTCGCGCGCACAGTGCAGAGCAAGTTTTTAATAAAGAAAGGAAACTATTATTCGTTCTGGTGAACGGACAAAGGAATATAAATCGGAAAAGGGGAGAGAGCATAATATTTGCATATAAAGCGCAACGCAAGACGTCTAACTACGCGTTAGGTTTTGAACATGAAATATTAATAGCGTACGTCGTTCGTCTCGTTCTATTGTACTTACAATAGAACATACGCAGCAGACCGAGCAGACCTATGTCCAAACTGACAGAGAGACAACGGTGTTTGATTAGTGGAATTTTCGAATAACGGAACAATCACTTTTCTGATATTAAATTGCATTTGTCGTTCATTTCAATATTTAAAAATTTTAAAAATTAATTTTGTTAGCATCAGTATGTACATTTTGTACATGGTTCGAATTATTATTATTATTATTATCTTTTATTTCGGTGAAGACGTATCCTCGTTATTTTTATTTGCTACTTTAGTTTGTGGAAGAAGTTTGTTTCTACATCTCCGTTGATGTGTCATAATAAATTAATTATATTTTTTTTTTCTTTTTAAATAAAATCTTCAATCTCACAGCTTCTTGTGCGTCTAAAAAGACATCTGTTTGTCTTCTGTTGCAATAAATTATATCTTTTCTGTTCAGATGATAGAGTGTTTGAATATTAGAGTATTCGAATGCAGGAAACTATACTGCAAGTCACTTTTTCTTCTTTAAATAATAATAGCTTTCACCAAAATTTGACTTTTACTCTTTCGGCCACCCACCAGAAAATTGAGCTGTTCGTTAAAGCGTAGACTGCGACAAACTTTTCGATCGTGTAAAAGTAAACCCGTGTATTCTCGTTTCCCTCTATAGAATCGAAAATTGTTAATTACACGAGTGCTAACGCCAACGTGCATACTCCACGATAATAAACAGGTAAAAAATAAATTTCACACATCTCGCGCGTGCCCTAATTTCACTGCGCGTGCACAGATTTTACTCAGATTTTACTCTGTACCTCTCCTACAGAAAATTAAACGATCGATCGAATCGAATATTGTTGCTTTTTCAGGTATAATAAATCCTTCGAACATTATGCCTCGGCCAGGAGCATGCGTGATCAACAACAGGGCGTTCTTCGTATTCGGTTCTTTGATTGCCTTCTACATCCCCATGATTGTCATGGTGGCCACGTACGTTCTGACAGTGCAGCTGCTCAGGCAGAAGGCTCGTTTCGTTGCAGAGCATCCTGAACGGGATCAGTTTCGAAGGTTGGGAGGCAGATACTTCTCCACGAAGGCTTCCTCCGCTACTTCAGTTACGGAAACCACCACGTCGTCGTCGTCGTCGTCGTCGTCGTCTACGCGGTACACGTGGAGGACTTCCGGCGGTGTCGGAAGCGAAAGGTAAATAATCGAAATGCCGACTGAAACGATTGAAGAGACAGCGTTGCGGCGGATAACCGTGTGTACACTCGATTGGAAAATTACAATGAGGGATCGAAATTGTTAATTTTTAAAATAAGCAAGAATTAACTTGTGAGTTGACACTTTTCTGTTTAATTTCGAGTTAACTTCGTACTTCATTTTAACGATACAGTTTTAACAGTTTTATTATTCAATCACTAACCGCGCGTGATGAAATATATCGTCATGGAAAGAAACGGAAATGGAAAGAAACAAATCATGAAATAAAAATTTCGATATTTTGTAATTTACTCGAAACGGAAAAGATAATTAAATGGTAATATTAATGGTGAATGGCCAATAAGGAATAGCCAATAATTAATAGTCAAAAAATTTCAACAATTCCGTTCGATATCTCGGAAATTATTACCATCCAAGTTGACGACTTGTTTGGAAAATTATTGTTAGTTACCAGTCGTAATTATCGTTGTATTTGCGTATGTACGTAGAAGTTTCGTTACAACTCCTAGCGTTGATAGATTTCGTATATATATATATATATATATATATATATATATATATATATATAATTTTTTTACTCCGTTATACCTTTGTCACTCTTTCATTTTACGACGAACTTTTGAAACCCTCTCTTCCACTCTTTTCGCTATCTTTCTCGTTGTTAGAGCAGCAGGGCCACACACGTGCATACGCGTATAGCGAGTCGCAGCCGTTTATTTAATTTTCTATTCTCTTTCAGTTTCATCTTCAGTCTGGTTTCATCTTCGCGTACATTTTCTGGTTTTAATCTTCCTTTCAGAGCTCTGGCTAGAAGCTAGACTGCGTCCGAATCTTCGCGCATCTCTTCATTTTTACTTTCACATTTAGCTTTTTCACATGCCTCTCCTCCACGTTTCTTTCGTTTCGTTTCTTTCTTCCTTCCTTCCTATGCGTACTTCTCCGCAGCAATTCCCATTAATCGCTCCTCTGCTTTCGTCTTATCATTTTTTCCGCTAAACTTATTCGCTATATACGTCATATACGCGAATATGTGCGAATATATATTCGCAGAAAATAAGATAACTAAAAATAGCTAAAAATTCGTTGGAACATGGTCGAAATCTTTAATTACGTCAACTACTTTCGTCTTAACAAAGTTACAACAGTTTAAATTTTTAATATCCGATTATCAATATCGGTGGACAGTCGCAAATGCCGTTAACGCGCGAACAGCCGATTGTTGCTGATCACTGCGCTGTTAAGCGAGCAACCGGCTCGCTAATCGCGTCAATTAACTTAGTGCGGTGTCTTCGTCGTTCGTAACGTCGTCCACCGCAACAACGTAATTCAACAGTCCCGCAATTCAACGGAATTCAACGCACTAATGGAATTAAAAATCTTTGTTGTTAGCCGTCTCTCATTTCACATTTAGCGGTCCGGCTAAATTGGAAGGGTTGGGATACAAAATTAACGGGATACAAAATTGCGGTTAGAAAGACTAACCCGCGGAGAAAGAGGCCGGCGGGCTTTTAGCGTGGAATAAAATAAAAGATGGTAGCGCGATCAATTTTTCTCTTTTTCTATTTCATTTAATCCCACGGGGAAGTGGTTAGTACCGTGGTCTTCCGTTGGCAATTTGGCTCTCTCCAAGTGGTTTTCGTGCTTATAGCAAAAATAATTAAGGGTAAACGGTGCTTTTTTCTGCAGAGAAAGATGTTGCACAAAATTGCTAGTAATAAACGCAAATACGTAGCAGACCCCATTGTTCGAACTTTTTTCTTTCACGTTCTATTATTTGAACAGAATATTTGCATTCGGTGATGCACAAATGCTTTTTCTTGCACTGCGTGTTTCACACGTTTTTCGCGATTTTTGCAGAAGATTTGACGCAAGATTTTGACCAAAAGAATGATAGACGTTTCGTTGCAAACCTATAATTTTTTCGCACGCTGAAACAGCAAACGAAAATGATGAAAATATGCCTTACGAAAAGAAGTGCGTGCATTGTAAAAGTTACAATGTTCAGCAATTCAACGATTTAAAAATTATAAGTACGAAAGACAGCGGATCTCTTTCATAAATAACGAAACTGAAAGTAATTGTATTGCCAAACAATTACTTCCACGACTTCCGTTAAGGGACCACGTTAACTGACAAAACAAGTTTCAAAAAGAAATTTGAAAAACTGATTGGGTGAGCAGAAGACTGTTTAACTATTTCACCGTTCCGACGAAACTCTCCATGCACGCATTATCGTTCGCCGTCCATAAGGACGTTCATGCTCGTTACAATTCACTGCGACCGGTAATAACTTGTTTTCACGAAACGGCGGTAGTTTTGCAATTGAACCGAATTAAACGCGGGGGCTCTCTGTTGCAAACGTAACAGGTGCAAGAGCGCGAGGCAGAGCAAGCCCCGACCGCAGCTGAATTTCGCCGTGAACGGTGCGAGCAACCCGACCGGAAGTACGACCGGGACGAAACTGCCGGCGAAAGTGGATCAGGCCACACAAACGCCGGAGAACATAGCCCGCGAGACAAGGAACTTCACTCTGAGGGCCCTCAAGCTGCAGCTGAACGTCGCCCCCAACACCTTAAATCTCAGGTAGACATCATTCTCTGTCCTCTCGATCGTTGTGAAATATTCGGGGCAGAACGACGACGAACGAACTCGGGGGGAAAAAAAAGAAAAAAGAAACGCTCGCGTTCGCTTTGACGGCTCGTTCGAGCTCAAGCAATTTCCCAAATTGAGCAATCTCGCGGGATTAACAAAGTTGGACCACGGAAATTTCAGCTTGACTGGGACTGTTTGTCTTTCCCTTCGTCTTGAGACCGATGCCACGTGTCCTTTTAATTTCGCGGGACGTTGAAAGATTGTCGATACTTTGAATTCTTCCAACTTTGCGAAGAAAAATCGTATAATAAATTTTCAGAGATTTTCTTCGATTTTCATCAAGACTGAGTTAAGTTTAAGCAGTTTTTTCGTACGCTTGCTTTCGCACGCGTTATCCCGACCTCCATTCTGCAGTTTCGCAAAGAAAAGATGAAAAAGTGTATTCGATATCTCCATCTCCAATTCCTCTAGCTGTTCTTTAGATAATTTCTCGTCAGATCTTTCCATATTCACTGCAGTGCTGGATATTTTCGAAAATTGAAGTATGATGGAGTTATCGTAAAATTGAAAGTAAACGAATAAGAACAAAAAGCACGCAGACGTTGAAATACTCCAAACGTTCACATACGTACGAATGGAAAAGAATCGATTTACGCAATTAAATATAAATTTACAATTTATATAATTTATATGTAAATGATTTAAATATAAATTTAGTCCATTTGTCGTTAACAAATGATCTTTTCGTTAGAGATGTTAATTTTGTACCATAGTGTACAAAAGTCAGTTTGATAGGGACAAATCACCAAGTACCACGTAGAGTATAAAGAATTAGGAAAAATCTCAAGTGTCCGCTGCTAGAAGGAAGAATTCTCTCTATTTCCACTTCCATGTACAACTGCTGTTCCAATTGACAACGACAGACTTTTCACACAATTTAGACGATCGCTTTCGAATTTACTTCACCGTCGAAAGTTTCTCAATCTGCCTATGTCTCGAAGTGTGTTCGTCGCATCTCGAATAAAACCAAAGTAGAATGATCGGAACGATGCGCGGCCGATTTATCCGGAATGTTTGTCGGTCCATTGACAAAGTTTAATAGCGAGAGCGACGCAGCTGGCTAACGTCAGATATCGTTGGTCCGTCAAAATCCTTGAAACAGGATTGCACGTGAAACGAATCACGGCCGCGAGAGACGCGAGAGGATCGTCCTGATGGCACGAAAAGCCATTTGCACGTGCAAATGCTGACCGATTCGAGACGCGACCGTTTCGCGAATTTCGAATCAAACGGACAAACAGAGGAATCCTTGTACTTTGGGGGGATTGCGCGTCTTGGAACGATACCTGTTTCCAAAGTCGAGACACTCGGGCGAAAATCGTTGTCAGATTCCGGGAGGCGAGAGTCGAGTAAAAGCAACGCTCTTAAAATCTCGACAGGAGCTTTTACTCAACAGTTGCACGTTCAGAGTTGTCCCCGACAAGCGTTATACAAAGTTAGATCGAAAAGAAGGGAACAAACCTATTGAGCTACTTTTACGACTGATATATAATAATACATATAATTGTGTAGCGCGTAACTAATTGAACACTTAATTGAAATTTCATTAAAAGCTCGATACTTTTGTAATATTTTTTTACTGACGTTAATTTTCTGCATCTTCGAGTTTCGTATTCATTTCGTATTTCACAAATAACATGCATGTGTGAACTTTTTCAATCTGATTCACGAAGAAAGTGATACAACCTAAAAGACGCGAATGATCGTTTTAAACGTGTAACAGAGATAGTCCTTGACTGATTACGAGAATCTTTATAATTTGGTAAAATTATAAAGGAAAATAATATCTAATTCCGTTCAAAATCAATCGCTTTCGCTTCTTTTAAAATGTATACTTTCTCAAGATCGCTGTCGCTTTCTTTGCAAGGGCGCCATATTTCAATCGTTCGAAAATTTCACTCTGCAGAAACTTCAGCCAGCTAATTATTACATAATAATATTAACTTTCTATTCTTTTTGTCGATATGTCGATTGAAGATCATTAACTTAGTAATATATTGTATTAAATTAAGATTAAATTAAAGAGAGAACGCACAATAATATATATGTGTGTGTGTGTGTGTGTGTGTGTGTGTGTGTGTGTGTGTGTGTATTCCGAATAACCCAGACAACCCAATATAAATATTGGGAAGAGGAGAAATTTTTGGAAGAGGAGCTAATCAAGAAAATAATAACATGGAAGAATCTAGAGAAGAACATGCAGAATGAATAATATTTAAAGAAACAGTGATTATTCGCGATCGTAATAATATTGGCGTTTGCAAAAAATTGTGTCGGTGGTTACAATGGATGAATATCTAACATCTCGTTTAGGAGGAACTTTTTCCCAAGCTAATTTCGGTATCGATATTTCAACGCGTGATACTTCGACCTCCACCGACATGCAAACCCCAATCGCAATGTCAGCGAAAAACATTGGGAAAAAATTCCTTTTGGACAGGTTCGGTTTTCACCCGGAAGCTTCGAACTTAGAAAACTTGTACCTCCAGGTTTCTCGCGGGACGAACGAAGAGAAGATCGTTGGCTGCGAATGCCGTGGCAACGGAGCAGAAAGCCAGCAAAGTGCTTGGACTGGTTTTCTTCACGTTCGTCCTCTGCTGGGCGCCATTTTTCCTCTTGAATATATTCTTCGCTGCCTGCCCCGAGTGCTCGGTACCGGTACACGTGGTCGACACGTGCCTCTGGCTTGGTTACGTGTCCTCCACTATCAACCCGGTGATCTACACGATCTTCAACAGAACGTTCAGGGCTGCGTTCGTCAGATTGCTGAAATGCAAGTGTTCAGGGTGAGTGGGGAAGTTATTTTCTGATTATTGATTCAGGTGATTGAAGTCGAGTATCGAATTGACTCGAAAGATGCCTGGGGAAAGAATTTTAATGCCACTGATTTGTCGTTCAGGGCTCGACGAAAAGATCTGTCAATTTTTAAATTAATCTTCAAGTGGTTAGTTCAAGTTCAATTTTAATTTAATAGTTGGAGTTTAAGAGTTCTCTGCAGAATCTCTCTAAAGCATAACGAGATTGTAGAGAGTATGGTGTAATTAGTAAAATTGGAATTAAATTTGAAATTAAGTGGAATAACTAAGCGATCCCTAGTTTAGGTGGTCCACCTAAACTAGGAAGACTCTACAGCCACTGACTATTGAATTAGGATCACTTAACATTTTTAATGTTTTACATGTTTTCGGCAGAGTTGGAGGATTTGAGGAAAATTTAATCACGAGTTTTATTTATCATTGAACGACAATATAATATTAAAATAATTAAAAAATACTAATTAACGTCTCATCACATATTATTATTCTTATTATTTATTACCATAGAATGTATATTGGCAAATGATTAAAGGGATACTCTGTTTGGATTTTTAAAAATGTATTATTGCAGTGTAAAAAGAAAAAAAAAGAGCACACGGTAGATCTGATGGAACAATGAAAGTACCTGTGAGATGTATAGCTCAACGGGTACATGATGAAAATTGAAAAAAATGAAAGAAACAAAAATTACAGACTTAAAATGTGTGTAACATTTTGTATACTTTAGCAATTAACGAAACTTATTAAGCCAAAACTCTTCAATCTTACTGGAAACGCGCAAGACGTCGACAATTGAGAACGATCCTAATTCAGTGGTCGGGAAATTGTTCCTCCTCTCGTGGAAGTTGTCGTTTCACTCAGCGTTCCCTGATAAATTTTCAAGTCTCGACTCGACATAACAACTTGACTTCGTTGTTCTTGAAATTCCATCGATCTCTCTCTGTTTCTCTCAAATTGCCAAGTTTCGCTCAAAGTTTCCGCGTACCGTTCGTCAGGTACCGAAAAAAGAAAAAAAAAAAAAGAGAAAGGAAAAGAGAAAGAGAACGAAGGAAACGAAATAAAGAGACATCAAAAGAAGATGGTTTACATCTCGAAAAAATTTCTTTCTACGAGAAGTAAACCGATCGTAAACGCGAAAATATCAGCAAAGGGCATATGACTGGACAGACGACTGGAGAGTATGAGAGTACGAGACATCGGGCCATTAAATCCCGCGGCACGTTCCACGGTCCTATCGTAGAGGGGAGGGGGAGGGACGCGAAAGCTCGGGGGGACGTTTCTGTAACGTTTCCACGACCTTATTACTCTTCTTTAACGTTTTCTAGGTCAGCGAGGCCGGCGAGATATCGCTCGGTGACGGAAGGTGGACGCAACGCGATGAGCCTGTGCACCCCGACCGCACTTCCATTGGTCATTAGTCTTCAGGGTACGCCGCTGTTGACGCCGACACCGAACCCAACGGCCACGCCGGCCTCAGGAAGCTCCTACGTGACGGTGATGCATCGCACGCCAACTTCCCTTTACCGTGACACTTTCCATCAGCACGAGCACGATCAGAATTGTTGAGGAGAACAAAGTGTTCCAGGAAACGCGATCCAGCGCCACTCGAGTGTCCGTGGACACTCTGAACGTCCGTGATTCTCTTTATCGAGGCACTTATTCCTCGACCTTGCTTCGCGAGTGCTCGTCGAAAGGAGCAACCAAGTCTCAAGGAGCAACACGAGTGTCTCCGAGTCGTTAACTTCGCAGTTGGATATTGGATTTTTGTCAGCAACGAAACGTTATCTTTACGGCGTGTGGTAACGTTGCACATACTCATCTCTCAGCTCTCGTGCATACCGTTTCAGAATTTGAATGTGAGCCGATTACTACCATTAACGGTGGGACTACCGATGATTTATTTCTCGCCCTTCTTTTTTCACACTTTCCTTTGCGGACGTTTCTATTCTGTACGTGCAAAACAAATTTGCATTTTTTTTTTCTTTTTTTTCTTTTTTTTCTTTTTTTTCTTTTTTTTCTTTTTTTTTTTTTTTCTTTTTTTTCTTTTTCTTTTTGGCAGCTGTGAGAATAAGAGTGTGGGATCAATCTTGGGGATTTCCGTCGAAGATGAATTCGAGAAATTGTTTAAATCTCTCTAAAAATCTGTAAGTCGTAACGAAAACTACGAGCTGATGGTTTTGGTCATTTTGGTAGTTCTAGGTGTTAATGAAGTTAGGAGATAGTCACGAGTTACCTGCGAAAATGGTGACCAAGGTTACCAAGGTGACAAATATATACATCCTTCCGATCAAAACTGTGAATAATATTAACACGTATGTTTATTCGTACAGCGTTTATACGATTTGAGTTTATATCTCTTTGGGTCGGTTTCAGATACAGACGGAATAGACTCTATTATTGCAAATTTAAAAAACAAAGAACGATTAACTACAAAATGAACGGTTGCTAGGTCCACGTTGATTAAAATTTCTTGTTTGTTCTGATTAAAATTTCGAGTAAATTCTGCGGAATTTAATCGAAACTTAGTCCAAGATCTTTGACCGTATCTTTTTTGTTCATTTACCGTTTGTAAATTTCTGTAGTAAGAATGTTGTTAATTTGAAGGATAATTTTTTACAATTACATGGGATGTATTTCTCGTGAAATTCTTTCAACTTGGTCCAAAAGTTTTAACTTTTCGTGTTGGATAAGTTTAAAGTACGACGAAACAAAGATATTGTAACAGAATGGTTTCAATCAGATAACTCAAAATTCGCTTTCCAACGCTTTCGACTTGATTTTCACTGTTTCAGCATCATCAATTTGAAATTAATTTTCTAATCATTCAACATGGACATTTCGACTTGATTTCGTACGTCAGACAAATAATTATTTATATCAAATTTATATAAAATAACGATAGACAGTTTAAAAATCCTGACTCAAAAGATGTTTCCAAGAATATTCTCGAAATTCGACCCGAAAGTTTCGACCTTAATTTTCGCCTAACGTCGATTGATCAAATTCCTCTGATCAAAGACAGTCAATATCGTCAAGTTGAGTTGGAACAATTTCCTCGAAAGAAACGAGTACGCGTACTCTCCGTGTATTATATGTGTAAAGAGTAGGAGAAAATTAAACAGGGAAATCTCCGCGGGACAATAGCGAAATAAAAATAAGAGATAAATACTCGCAGCTATTTGTTTTGCTGTTTGATCGTAACGCGAGCGTTTGAGTGTTTTATCGTAGCCGCGAATAAAAAGCGAAGAAGACATTTTCGACTGACGTTGACACGACAACCTGGACGACGTTGACGTTGATACCTGCCGCAAAATTTCTCTCCCTCTCGCCCTTTGTGTCTTTTCATGCTCAAGCCAGAGAATTGTGTAATCCCGAACGACGAAGGATATATGTATATATGTATATATATGTATATTATATATCACTACGTGGATGTGATAAAACTCTTTGACGTTCGGGTGTTTCGTCGAGCCAAAGATTTATCCTTTCAAGTCGAAACGTATCCTGTAGCGTAAGTATGGTTGTTATAAAGAACTAGTAAGTAAAAACTGCATGGAACAAAGAGGGATATAGCGACGTACCGATTCTCTCATTGTAACGATCGTGCGAGTTCTTTGTTCACTGATCCTACGCTACTTTCTCTCTTTAAGTAGCTGTGATAAGAAGTTCCGTGGACTCGCTTTTAATATTTTCTCGTTACATCGGGGAATATTTGATTGAAATATTGCACCCTAAAACTGTACAAAGTATTTCGTTATTGTTGTTACAATTATAATCAGGATATGTTTTATTCGTATTTTCGATTTAAACAAGAGTGAGTTTAGAAGTTTAATTGACAAATTAATTAAGATAAAATGTCCAAAATCGTTTTTCTGTTCTATCTTAAATATTGTTGAAACTTGTTGACAAAAATGTACGTATCTGTGACTGGGCTGTAGGTTCTACGATTTTACAAAATTTCAAGAAATCCAATTGTTATTTATAACTTCTCTCACAACAATTTGTAGCTTGGTTCTTAATGAGTCAATACACGCCGATAAAAATACACACTATCGTCTGTGATATCGACGGAGTAAGATTTCTTTACGCCCCTGCTGTGGGCGTAGAAATTTGTCCGTAGAAGAGTTATTTAATTAATAAAACGATAGCTAGATGGAAACGAACAAGATGGAAAATAGCGTTCCGTTTGTCTAGAATCTCGTCGACTTTGAGATCCAACATCTTCGGAAATCTCAAAAAAAAAAAGAAAAGAATAGTCGACGAAACCATAGTTCCCGGCCAGGAACAAAAGTCATTCCCACTTTACTTTCATTTGTACTAACTTTTATTTGACAAATAAAAAGTATCCATTACAAATAATTGTAAACTGTATATCTTATATAATACACACATCGCGATACGAGCGAGATTACGATTTTCTCTCTCTTTCTCACACTTTCGTGCATATATTTTCATTTTCATTGTGCACACACGCCACTCTCTCTCCCTCTCTTTCTCTCTCTTTCTGTCTCAACTTTGTTCAACCCTGCATTGATTACAATTACAAACTTTCTTCCATCGTGTCTTCCCTTGCCATGCACACACACGGACACACACACCAGTTTCTCTCCCTCTCACGCATTTCGTGTGTGTATATGTATGTATGTGTATGCATATGTATGTGTATGTATATGTATGTATGTCTCTCTGTTTTGTTGCCTGTTTCTCGTCTGTAAAACTCTTATTACGTAAATCGGTCTCGGGGCAATGAAAAAGCATCCCGCCTCCCTTCCAAGAGGAAAAAAGGAAAAAGAAAAAAGAAAAAAGAAAAAAGCGGAAAAAAACAAATTTATCATCGACACTGTCGTCTGACAACAACGAATGAAAAAAAAAAAAATAAATAAATTGCACGTCGCGTGGCAGAAACTGCGAACGCTTCGTTCGGGAAATGCAACGAAATATTTGGGACTTTGAGAAAATCGCAATTCAATCCTCAGGTAAATGCCGATGGCTGGGCAACGCGGAAGAAAAAGGAAGAGAAGCCGGCCAACGATAGACGTTTCTCATTTGCCCCGACACCGCGAAAAAGACGGTACAATCGATCGTGAGTCGAACGAAAATGCACGCGCCTCTCCTGTTCGAGATCACGCGGACGTAAATGGTTTCCTTTCCATTTCACACTTTTTCTCATACATTTTTTTTCTTTTTATTTCTTTCTTTCCTTTTTTTTCTTTTCTCTTTTTTTTCCTTTTTCTTTGTTTTTGATCTTCGAGATATACACGACGCTTGCGAGAGTGGACCGTAGGAAAGAGGAGGGCAGCGGGGCTGGGGGTGGTTTCGATCATTCTTATTAAACCTAAGAGAAGAGGGCGGCTCCGTGTGACGACCGGCGCCGGTCGTTTAGATCGAGATGCGTTAAAAAAATGCCCTTCGTAGCGTCATCCAAATCCATTTTTTCTTTCTTTCTTTCTTTCTTTCTTTCTTTCTTTCTTTCTTTCTTTCTTTCTTTCTTTCTTTCTTTCTTTCTTTCTTTCTTTCTTTCTTTCTTTCTTTCTTTCTTTCTTTCTTTCTTTCTTTCTTTCTTTTTTTCTCGGGCTCGTGACTTCGCTTCTTTTCTTCTATTTCCGTTTCGTTACGTGGCTAGATATACTATCGAGGAACGGAGAAGAGAGAGGGGGTATTATATATAAGGGTGTGTTGACAGTATCTCCTCTGGAGGAAGGGAAAGAGGGCGACGAGTTCGTTCTAATTCGAGGGCGAGTTTTCCTAGTCTTCGTCGACTTTGCTTCTCGTTGCTTTTCGATGGATCTGCTGTCTTTCGAAGGTTCGCGCGCACGCACGCGCCCTCGTTCGAGTTGCAACACCCTAAAAGAGAACAACCTCGCGTGACTCGTCGCTGACGCAACGTATAAAGTAAGTCTCGGAGGAAACGTGATGAAATCGCAGGGGTTCGAAGTATCGCAAAGAGGACTCGTGACAATTTACAAGGAAATTTGGTTACTTTGTTTTCTGCAAGACTCGGGCATCGGGCGCGCCACGCGGACGGATCATCACGGTGGTGTTCCCTCTCGGAAGTACGAACCTGATATTCGATGTTTGTCTAACCTTTCGTTTGGATACACTGGCTACCCACGCGTAAACGCGATAAAATTTTCCTTTCTTCTTTTTCGCTTCTTCTTCTTCTTCTTCTTCTTCGTCTTCTTCTTCTTCGTCTTCTCGCCGGTGATCGTAAGATACAAAGAGACTTTTTGTACGTCGCGAAAAGTGACGTGTATGTAATATAATATATATATATATATATATATATATATATATATATGTATATGTATATGTATATATTATAGCGCATTCGTCGTTCTTAAAGTTCTAACATTTCTCAAGTATGCCTCCATGTTTCCATTTAAACGTGTTACCTATTTAGTTTCTAAGACGCAGCATCGTCAGACTTCGTTGCAAATTTCCCTTTTGATTCGACGTCTCAATATTCTATAGCGATATTTCCCAATGGAGTTGTACCTCTCTAATAGTGTAGCTTTATCGCTCTCGATTATTAGAATTCTTACACGCTTAACAGTTATACCGCGGAGAAAATGGATCGCGAACACTCGTTCACGCGCTCGATCTGTGAAGTTCACCAGAGTGTTTACGGTTAATGCAAAAATTACTCTTCTTAACCTTACGATAGTTAATAATAATGAAGTTATCGTTAGTTAATGCAGCAGTAGCAGATGGTCGTTTGACGATTGGAAAAAGGGAAGCGATATCGTTTGCGATTCTTCATCTCCTTCTGTATTACGTTTCTTCTCGCTTTCGTTTTCGAAATGTGTTATGTACAAAAAAATTTCCGCGCGTTACACAGCGTTTCTCTTCGGTCACGGTTCACTCGACGATCTCTCCCTCCCTTCGATCTTTACCGCTACATTTTCCACATTTTTCAGCTTCTGCTTTCAGATTTGTAATCTTTTGCTGCCAGAAACCACCATCGACCTTGCGAAATTTGCGAAATTTGCGAAATTTGCGAATCTTTCTCCAAAATAGAAAAGAGCATTTTCTTTCCTTTTTTCTTTTTTTCTTCACAAGGTTTCTGCAGCAAAACAGCGAAGAACAAAGGATACAGAGAACACGTGTGCGTTTCGATCTTTGACTTCTACAGGGATTAAAAAAAAAAAATGGAAATAAACGAGTGGGAAATAAAAGAAGAAAGAAAAAAATGATTGTATCAAAGCTCGCCCAGAGCCATGAAAAAAAAGCATACGATATAAAATGATTGGAAAAAATAACTAAAAGAAAGAGAAAAAATGCGTAAGATCGAGAACGATCTCAGGCGTAGAAACAGTGCTGTTCTTTGGCCTTTCTCGCTCGAGGAAGCTACTCCTCGAATGCCAATTCCAAGATTCTCAGAGCTCGTGAAGACAGGCAGACGAGCGTTTCGTAACGAGCTTACTCGTAAGTCCGTATGATCAAGTAGTGGAAAAAGTCCATAAAATAGACTGTCTCTCCTTGCTCCTTGCTTTTTAACCGATTAGTATTTATTGAGAACAGTTTTTTTTCTTTTCTTTTTTTTCTTTTTTTTTTGTTGTCTCGCAAATGCACAAGGAGAAACGCCAAGCATATGTGATATCATTTTGTTTTTCTTTTCTTTTTTTTTTTCTTTTTTGTTTGTTTTTCGATGAAAGAAGGCTTCAAGAATTCTCGTCGTATTGTTTTTGTTTGTTTAATCGGTCTTCATTTTTCGTGCGAAGAAGTATCTCTAAAAAAATTATAAACGCATCATCTTTGGCTCCCTCCGAATAAACGCTTCTTTGGAGAAGGAATGAGAGAGAGAAAGTGAGAAGAAAGGCAATTGCGTTTCGTCTCGGAGTCACTACTGCCTAGACTCATCAGTGGGGGGGCTGATGATGATGGCAGCGACTCCTTAAACCCCAGACGCTTGTTTGTTGTAACTAACACCACCCGCCGCTAGGCTCGGTCCGGTCAGTCACCCTGCTAGCGGAGTTCCGCATGCTGCATGTTTAACATCGGAGATCGGTAGGACCTCGACGCTAGGCGCGCAGCCACTTGCGGCTTGTGCAACTCGAGTGTTCGAAACTCGTAGTCGAGGAATCGTAGGGCCGCTACACTTCCTTTACACCACGTTTTAATAATGGTCTGCATTCTCGTGCACGCTGCAACAAAAGATCACCAGAAATATGTTATTAGTAACAGGTAATTGATATTCGTACAATTAGTTGAACCAATACAACTTAAATTGTAAAATGATCAGTCGATATGTACACGCAGACAGAACTGATGAAAATTTTCGGTACACTTTTACTCCATTTGTATTATTTCACATCTACGTGTTAGTCTCTGAATACATTCCCACCATGCTAGATAATTCCCTGTATACAATGTGCCAAAATATTGTAGGCAAAGAAATCACATAGATATTTAGATCTACGTGTATCCCGATTTTTAATCCTTAATATATATATACACCATTCTTCTCATTTCAATCATCTTTCCCTCTCATCTATGCTTTTTCTTACAACAAAAGTATAACTTGCAACAAACACACGGTATATTAGCTACATTTATTTCCATCTGTCACTCAAACAATACACGCAATCCCTCATCTTATTTTAGCCACAGTCACATCCGGTTTATCGCTGTTAAAAATTCACTACAAATTCAGAACATTCAGTTCCCTGCGACATCTGCGCGCAATACAACAAATGAGAGATGTCTGCTGTTCGTACAAGCTTGAAAGAAAGAGACGTTACTATTATTAGAGTAACGCGCAACGCGGAAGATGGTCGCGCGAACGATGGAGACCGCCAGCGGTATTTGATGTTAGTTCCAGAAAAGCAGGAGATTCTTGGGAAGAGAAGCCGACGATCGGGAGCGCCTTTGTAGGATGATTAGTGATGAGCGCGCGAAGAGCGATTTTTTATCGTTCCGAAAAACCAATTTTCCGCCTTGTCACACGCAACTTCTGGCACGAGACTCGATTGCAATTTACAAACACGTCCGTGCAATCTTTTCAGTTTGTTCGACGTTCAACCCCTTAAGGATTCGCTGAATTCCAACCCTTCGAGCGCTCGAAACTATCAGAACGTTTAAAAGTATAATAATACTGAACGAGAGATAGGAAACAAGTTAAGAATAAAGTAAATTTATTTATTGAACCTCCAATAACTAAACCAATTATTTTATTACACAATACTCTCGTACAGACTGAACACTCGAAGGGTTGAACTGTGCCGAAAAGTAAGAGCTTCATTCCACAAATTTAATTGCGAAATATGATTCTTCGAAAAAGAACTCTTATTGTGTATATATATATATATATATATATAGAAGAAATGATACATTTAAAATTTGCTGCGTTGCATAATGGTAACAGTAGGAAGGTGGACCTTAAAGGGTTATAACCAGAATTTCTTTTACTCGTTGGAGCAAGAGAATTATCGATTAATTGTCATTTGATATTTTTTGTAACAATGGCGCAAGAGATTTTCCAAATGTGGATCTACGTGGAACTTTTGAATCGCACGATGTTACAGAGAATTAAGAAAGAACGCGCGTAAGAGAGAGTTTTACCCGCTTCAAACGTGTAAGATAGAAAAAACTTGGGTGGTGTTTCTTTCTTTTTATGTACAGAGAAAAGCGACGCGTTAAGGGGTTGTTAACAGAATCGATTCACCGTGGAAAATTGACGAAATCGATACTCACGGTGGATATGGAAATGGCGTGTTTGCGCATTATAAGCTATCTTTGTGACGAGATAAAGCCGTGTTTGTACAGAAAGGCTCCCTCCTATCGACTTTGCAAAGGCTTGCGAACACGCACCGCAGATTCGTTTGGAAAAAGTGTTACCTTACAAGCGAATTACACCGTATGTCGCCGGTTAAACAGAGTCGCAGAATCAAATGGTTATAAACTCGTTACAAGTGGTACACGCAACGAAACATACCGCGCAACAACGCCAGACGGAAGGTGTTAATCACTTGTTAAACCAACGTCAGGATTCGTGTTACATGTTAAAAATGTTTGAAGAGCTTGGCGAGCATAGCAAGGATACAGATTGAAAGAAACGAAAAAAGGAAAAGAAGAAGGAATCGATGGGACAATTACCTCTGTTGAAGCAGGTACTGAGCCATTTGTATCTGACTCGGTAACCCAGTTATAGTGATAATGCGATCGTTACTACCGGACAACGGCTCGTCTATAGTGATTCCGGCGCCGCTGTCTGATCTCACTTTCCGGATTCTGGCACCTCCCTTGCCGATAATGGCCCCGGCGAGCTGTCAACGCGAAGAACATTGAAGGTTACGCCACTTTTAAATCGTCCGTCGATTTGACGCGCTGCAGTTCTTTAATATTTCTCTTTTTTTTAATCCACTTACGTCCTTGGGAATTGTGACTTGAGTGGTGGTCTTGTTTCCACCCATGTTGCCTTGATTTCCTTGATTGTTGCCACCCATGGGTGGACCGCTCATTCCCGAGTTAGCACCGCCACCCAAACCGTTTGGCGCGCCTCCTTGCATACCCCATCCATCACCTGTGCGAACACAATCATCATAAACTGACAAATGTTCTCTTCGAGGAAGCGAAGCAAACGGTGCCGCTTGACACATCGCTGTTCGCCTCATTTGTTCGCCATTAAATCTCTAATCGCGGTCAAAATTATTTACAGTGCGCGATATAATTTCAAGCCACTTTGCACGACACTGTCGTGTTACATAATAGGCAGCATATCCGATCAAAAGATGATTTGGGGGAAAAAAGAGTTTCAGTGTTTAACGATCAAGTACAACAAATAATCCTTAACATTAAAATCCCTAACCGTTGTAATTTCCAGCGTACGGTGGCGGGCCACCCCTGTTGCCTCCGTAGCCACCTCGTCCACCTTCGTATCCGCCGCCGCCGCCGCCGCCGCCGCCGGCGCCGCCTCCTCCTCCGCGAGAGTTGCCCCCGTAGCCACGATCCGGTGGCCCGCCGGACATTCCGCCGCCTCCGCTACCTCCGCCGCGCGGTCCACCTCTAGGTGGCGGTGGAAAGCCGCGATTCATGTCGCCTGGCCCACCGGCACGGTTGTCGCGACGCGGTGGCATACCTCCGCCGCCACCGCCGCCGCCGCCGCCGCCGCCACCGCCGCGACCTCCCGGACCGCCGAAACCGCCACCTTTTCCTTGGCCACCGTCACCGGTCCCGTAACCGCCGTAATCGTCCGCATAGTAATCGTCGAAGTTGTGCGGATCGTAAGGATTGTTCACACCTTTCAGCGGAGACTGGAATAATCAAAGAGAACGTTTGTTATTGGATTTGACGGACTGTTTTCTCGTTCAAAGAGTCGCTGTCGCGTGTTTCCAAGTTCTTTGCAAGCGGAGAACACGTGCCAATTTTATTGTTCAATGCAAGATGATACGGAGGAGAGCTCAAAGAAGTCACGTTTCATCAAAAAATAACTTGCCATGCAAATACTTCTTTAGTATCAAAATTATATCAGTTGATGGAAGACCCAAGTCCTTATAATTAAGAAGCATTAAGTCAATTAATTCAGGAAATTAAATTAAATCTGTTTTACTATTTCGCCCGATGAATCGCATTGAGTTTCTCTATTTTCACATTCGACGTAACAGGGTCTATTTGAAGAAGAAGAAAACTGATTTCATTTTAATTCCTAAATTCTTGAATCCAGAAGAGGAATGTAAGGAATTTCTTACTTTACGTTTAAATGTTAACGAACTGGCAGTAAGACAAATAATCGAAACTTACGGTTTTAATGGTAGCGATCAGCTCGCGAATGCACTCGATGCACGTGGTCGGCTTGCCACAGATGCTGATCAGCCGGTCGGTGCTGTGAGGACAGCAGTGCGAGTAGATCTTGATCCTCGCTCCAGTCTTCTGCAATGTAGAAAAATGAACGCGGTTAGAAAGAACATGTACACAGCTTGATTTGAAAAATTGCTGTAGAGGGAACGAACAAAAACTCGAATACGGGGATGATCTCGCGAATACCGGGACCGATCGCGGGGTTGTCGCGTTCGATAACTCGAGCGTCGCGTCATGGCGATTCTTCAGGCGCCACAATGCCTCGGATTGCCTCGAGCATTGCGTGCCTCGCAAGCTGGTTAACAGCCAACCCTCTTCTTTCTCGAGACTGTGTGCTTTCAAAGACAGGGTTCAAGTCGGGCTAAAAGCGATAAACGCAGCCATTTCGTCACCTTTAATCCGTCTCGATTCTTTCTCTCCCAACCTATCGAGGAACGTAATTATCGTCGTGCCAAGGTACCTGGTCTCTCGTACAGGAGACACAACATTTTTTAATGGAAAGAAAGAGAATCAAGAAATATCAAAATCGACTCGATTTTCCACCATTTTTCACGAGTCGCGACGAGTATCAAGTAGTATCGCGGAACATTCTAAATTTTCTCTCTCTTCGACTTACAGGCGGGTGTCATTCGCACCGAGTTCGAAACAAAGTTGAATCGCGTGAGAGAGCTTCGACGGAGTCGGCGCTATTACTCGCCGTGATAATCGGGAGGGGGTCGTAATAACGAAAGGAAAGCCGGTGATTAGGAACGAACTGACAGATGTAAAAGGTAATTGCACCTCTGTCGTTCGTGCTCGTCTAGGCCGATGGTCTTCTTCAACGTCAGCGACCACGGCTTCCGGGCCTCTAGATTCTAACGAAGTAGAGAAAACTTTGCACGCTTTCGAGTCGGTTCGATTCCCCCTACACGGGGATTCGCTGAATTCGTCTAATTACAACTGCCGAAATCTGCCGTTTGCAGAAAACTTCTTGAAAATTGTCTTGAAAGTTGAACATTCCGCCGAATGGGTGGTAGAGAGAGAGAGAGAGAGAGAGAGAGAGAGAGAGAGAGAGAGAGAGAGGGACGAGGGAAAAAATCGACGAAAGGCAATCCAATCTGCAGAGATACGTCCGCGACGACGGATATTCGACATTGTGTGGAAATTGCACCGTTTAATTACGTAGATCAAAGCGAACGAAGCGTCGTTCGCTTCCCTCGCTTCCATTCATCCGTTTCCGAACGCAGACATCCGGTCACGTAGAACCGGCGGATCGCTTTCACCGGAGACAGAACCCCGGCTGATCACTCCTGACCCTCTGCCTCCCTCGGTTCCACTTTGTTTCTTTCCAGATATTAAATAGCTTCCGGCTATCAACCGGCACTTGGACGTTGGTATTTGTCCCCTGGCAGCGTTCGAGACGCTTTTCCGACCCGATCAGCTTCAAATAAATTGCCGGCTTTACGTATTTCCCGTGGAAAGAACAAACGCGACTATCGCTATGTTTGCGACTGAAGATGAACTAACGAAGAGGAGAATTCAACGTTCCGCGCGGCAAGATGAGTTTTAGGTTCAGATACGCGTAAATTGTATGACAATGAGTTACGTAACGTACTGCTGTGATGTGACGAATTGGCTGAACGACATGCGAAGAAGACATGCAAAAGATTCTTTTTTTTTTTTAAGTAATAAATTAACTTGTTGTTCTCGACGTTCTTGAGAACACATAAATATAGAATGTTTTTAAATAGTTTTTCAGATTATAAAATTTAGAATGATGGAGAGCGATCTTTTATTTTCCGACATGGCGTCACGGTTATCGGTGTCCAGATAGACAGTCAGTAAGCGATGCTTACAAGCAAGTGATAAAGATCGCTGCAAAGTCCAAATTTTACATGATTTACAAAGTTTAGCATAATATATTATATATATTACATTACAAATATTGTAATGTTGTAAGTTGTAAGTTGTCATGTACACACGTACATAATATAAATATATGAATTACAAATTGTACATATAAATGCCTTAACCCCTTAACCTCTACAAGTTCCTTTCCGACAGTGTCCAGGGCCCAAAAAGGTAAACAGGATCGGCCGCAGCCTTCGGGCCACTCGACGGCTGCGGCAAGTCGGTCCTAAGTTGCACTAAACGCGCACGACTTGCGAAATGTAAATACACGTGTGTAGGATACAACTGGTTTAATTTTGTGGATACTTGATAAGTAATTACAACCTGATGTAACAATTGTGGTAGACACACCACAAAAGGTTTATTATCAATCACTAGAATATAACATAAATCAATAACATTTATCTGCAATTCCTGAATAAATTAGCAGTTCACGTAATTAGCATAAAAAATCAATAACAAAAAATTAATAATCTTCAATGGTACGATATCGTTCGAAATATACTAGTACATGTAATGGAACTTTGCACCTCTTGCACTCCCAAACTTTACAAAGGTCTCGATGGCCTTAATTTTAATGCTGTTGGATCAATCGAGGGTTTAGGAAAATGAGCCCAATGTTTCTCTCTGGTATATCTCCGTACGAAAATTTTTATGTCAGGAATCATCGTATAGTTCCAGATTTTTCGACTATTTCTTATTTCTTTCCAAATCCTCTGGGCTCTGGTGGTTGATCTTCGTCAGAGATATCATCGATAACTAATCGCTTGCGTTTTTTTTTTTTCGCGCAGAACGTGTAATGTCACTATTGTCACTTTCGGTAGCAAAAGTATCAACATAACTCTCACTGTTCTCGCCACAAAATCTTCTTTTTGAAAACATCTTGCGGGGATTCTTCTCTGATATTTAAGAAAATATATTTCAACGTGCGAACGTGACCGAGAGTAACATGTACGTTACACGACGGGCCATGCCCGTGATATTTACATTTGGCCCGAATACAAGAGTACGAGTCTCACACGTATCCACAGGTTAACGGGTTAATTATATCATTCGTCACCAAGGCGACCACGACATTTCATAATCGAGAAGTTTCATCAGTTAATAGTTCCTCTAATAGAAAAGATTTTCATAAGCTGCGGTCTAATTATTATAACAAATTCATATTCAACATCAGCGGATATAGAGACACATTTGACGAATTTTTAGAAACAATATTTACAATTTAATTTTCCACATTTCAATGTTGCAAAATCGATCAGCGTGGCTTTTCCAAATATACGTTCAAATACATGTGTATAAAACGTAACAATCTTCGATTGTGGCGTACGTGTATCGTAGTGTGACAGCTTTAAAGATATTCATGCAAAACTAAGGACATATTGCAATAACAAAAATGTGCGCGTACAGAATAGAACTCGCTGTTACTATCTGCAGATAATTCCTGAAACCAATATATCCCATGGACATGCGCGGGTTCTATTGCGACGATATAACACCGCGCGAACAAAAACCGCTCTGTTCTATTCGAAAAATCAACATAAAAACCAACTGACAGAGTTGCTGATCGTGCGCTCTGCGTGATTTCACTTTTGTTGCTAGATTTTCTCTACAGCGTAAATTTATCATTTATTGTTTCGCAGCTTCCCGAAACTGCGAAACAATAAATAAACCGACGCACCCGATATTATTATACTAAAAACGATACGAACATGACTTGGACAGTTTCACCAGTTTGGAGAATTTATCGATAACGTAGTCCCCTATTGTGTGTAAATGATTATGCCAAGCTCATGCATTTTCATCGAATAACCGCGAACTCGACACCGTAAGAAGAAAAAATATGCCAGTTCAGTTGGTTCTTAGCTTCGGCACAATCGCTTCGAACGTATACGTCACCGTTCGCAGCAAGGAATCAAATCGTGAATCGTGAATCGTGAATCGCATTGCTTGAAAACATTTTTTCGCAGGTAAGTCTGTCGATTTTAACGCTCGCTAAGAAGCGAGCAATAATTTGTCGGAATATTATATCGTGTTGTACCAATTATATTAATAATATTAGTGTAATTATATATATATATATATATATATATATATATACTTCGAAATTGTATAAAATTATAATGGAGTTAAATGGAAAAAAAACGTAATAACAAAGGAATATCTTTGCAAATCCTTGAACGCCAATATTTAAAATCGAATTTTACGTCGAATACGAATTTTGTAACATGTGTTACAACATTTTGTAACATTGCGCTTAGTTTGACGCGCTTACCGAGTCAAGTATCACTTATATTTTCATTGTGTTTTCTCGCTCTCTTATCAAACAGTTTCCGTAACCTTCGTTCAAACAAAGCATAAATTTCCTTTATCACTTTGTAAAACCTCGAAGTTGTTTCAAATAGCGATCAATTAGATCGATAGTCATTACGTAACGCAATATTATCGTCATTGCGTTAAGTAATTATAGCTTCTAGAAAAGTGTTCGAGCTCTGACTCACGTTTAAACGAACGACCTTTGAATATGAAATGCATGAAATATTCATTTTTCTCAAAAAAAAAAACAAAAAAAACAAAAAAAACAAAGAAAACAAAAAAAACAAAAAATACGTCTTTTAGCTTCGTAAATATCGTGTAAATATCGAGAAATAGGAAGTCGCAGCAAATGCGAACGAGCACGTGAAACTGAAAGATGACCGAGAAACCGGCTTTCTCGTAGTAAAAAGAGAACAAGAAAGGGAAAAGGAACGTCCGCGCGGCCATCGACTTTAGTTGGAACGATCACTGTCTCGCGAAGAGTTGTTCCTCTGTTTCCTTCCGCAGAAATATTTCGCGATACCTCATCTTCTTCTTCTTCTTCTTCTTCTTCTTCTTCTTCTTCTTCTTCTTCTTCTTGTTTTTCACCTCTCAGGTGCGATGTAATTCGATGTTTTACTATAAAAGTTTTGATATAAATCTTTTGGAAGATCTGTCTTTACAATAAAAAGAAATTACAATGAAGTATTTTTGTAAACCCAGGTCTACTTCCAATACAAAGACTCGCACAATTCGGGCTAACATCACCAGTGGAAGTTTACAAGTTACAAGCCGTTAGCATCAAGTAAAATTTTCTTACGTAATTCGAGTTAAATTTGGCAGGTACATTTTGCAAATTTCAATTCAACGAATTACTACGTTTCGCTGTAAGAAAGATATAACCTACAATTTTACTGATCGAGTCGATTAGTGTTATTAGCTGGTAAATTATCGCGCAATTGTATTTAGGTTGTTAAAAAAAATTTTGCAACTTATAATTACTGGCAATCGAGTAACATTGCTAATTGACGAATTAGCGTATACGATAGAGTCTCTTATATATTTTTTTTCTTTCGTTTCAAAAAAAAAAAAAAAAAAAAAAAAAAAAAAAAAAAAAAAAAACGTACATAGACCGAACTTTTATTTTAACCAATGTTATTAATGATATTAAATCGCGGATTCTTGTTTGTCATATTATCAACATCGACTGGCGGTTTTCGTCAATGTCTTCATCAATAACGAAAACGTCATTTTGCGCAATCAAGCAGAAAGATGGGAAGAGAAAAGAATCTCGAGTGTCGATACGAAACGTGAACTTTGATCGTACCTAATTCACAGTTTATCTAAGACACAGTTTCGTGCGGTGTGCAAACTTCAAGTCGACACCAGAATAATAATACACTGACATTTCGCAGTAACGGGAGGATTAATGGTGCCGCGAGACGATTTTATTAAAATAGAAAAGCCAATAGATTCCGCAAGATTGACGTTTATGAAATTTCGACTGGCTCGCGAGCGAGCGAGCGAGCGAGCGAGCGATCGATCGATCGATCCGCGCCGCTCCATTTTCTGAAACGTGCTTTCGCAGCATTTGCGTGCCGGGAATATCGAGAAAGCGATATTCTACACGCAATAAACGACCTAAACGGGATTTCCACGTTTCTATCTCTGCATGCGATGGGCAGATCTTTCGATTTCATAAAAGACGAGGCAATTCTTTTTAATTCTTTAGATATCAAAAACAGCTGCTGATAAACAAGATACATAATAACGGGGAAAATGTCGAAGACGTACACGGCGGAGGAGGTGGCGAAACACAATAACGCTGAGGATTTATGGATCGTGTACGAGAACGGCGTGTACGACATCACGAAATTTTTAAAGGAACATCCAGGTGGCGAGGAAGTACTGTTGAATATGGCTGGGCAAGACTCGACAAAATGCTTCGACGAGATTGGACACTCGTTGGAGGCTATAAATCTTCGCGAAACATATAAAATCGGAACGGTGGTCGGTGATCTTTCCGGGACAAAAGCAGGTAGTACGTTGTCACACACGTTACAATTAAATCAAGTTAAAAAAAGTTGCGCAGTTCGTGTAATTCATTTCGCGTATATGTATACTGTAACTGTATAAGTGATAACACGTATGAAATATGCATGCCATTACATCTAGGAATGATATTTGAGAACTGATAGGCAAAAAAAGAGAGAGAAAAAGAATGCCACTCACTCGTTCTTTACTCTGCACTTTAACTTTATGCTTGTGCATGCGCTTTGTGCGTATTGCAACTGAGGAGTATCACGTAAAATGTTCCAAAAATTTCCAGTTTTATTTTCAATTTTTCATTCGCTACAATTTATCGTAGATGCATCACAACGCATTAACGCAAGCAACTATTTCAAATATTCGACAAGTGTTGAAAATAATGACGTTAAATTGTTGAGATATTATTATCGTAATGGATGGAATCCATCAATTACAATATATCATAATAATTAGTAGATAAAGCAAATTTCTCTTTCATTTTTTCAATAACGTTTACAAACATTTTAAAATGCTAATGAATAATTCATAATATTTAAAGACTTTGATGATCTATGCAAAATACAGGCTTGAACTAAGTAATTCGACGATTACTCATTTTACTAATGTAATGGCAACGTTCAGTATCGTTACAACGTTATTCTAACACACTGGGCAATGTATTCGGAAAAAGTCAACGCGAGTGTTGGAATATTTTTCGCAAATCACCGGCTACTTATTTACGCGTGAAAAACGAATTGAAGAAACTCCGAATGCATGCCTTGGCTTAGTACTCTTAATTATAGACTGATTTCTGTTCAGCAGGCATGCAAGACACGAGAATAGACGACGACAACTGGGAATATGAGCCGCCAAAGTACGAACGGTCACCGTGGCTTTCGGTGACGATCGCAGTTGGTGTCGTCGTTTACGCATCCATATTTCATTACTTCTGGTACTCGTAAGGGGAACGAAATTAAGACAAATGTCAGATGATACTGACCAATAAAACGTTCGTGAAAATTACACGTGGATCTTCTTTTTGTTTTTTTGTTTTTTTTTCACTTCTGAACGAAGAAACAAAAACGGGACGATCGATTCGAGACAGTGAACTTTAGCTACAAATGTCTATGAGAGATATATATATATATATATCGACTCGAGCTATCGATTTCTTCGTTCTCCGTTTTCAAAACGCGAGAGTAACCAAATATATCTTGATCGTTTCGTTTTTTTTTTCTTTGCAAATGCGACTGATCCCATTTAATTCCGATCGCAATCTATTTTCCAATATTTAAAAATACGGGCACGACGAAATGATGTTCCCCGACGTCTGATTCAATCTATCTCTCGATATTCTGGGGCACATCGCGCGTTTAAATTAAAATTCGTGTCACGAAAATTCAGCCGGGCAAAAATCTGCTCCCGTATCCGGCCACGCGATCAATAAAACACGCTGCTTTTTCTTTCTCTCGTTTTTACGTTATACTCGCGTTAGACTTGCGTCGCAATAACCGTCTCGCGCCAACTTTCGCGGCGATTAAACAGGTGACGCGTAATTGCGCGGGGGAAGATTCGCAAGGTCGACGTTGTTAATGTTCACCGTGGAAATTATTTCGAGACGGCTGCGAGTTACAGCGGAGAAATAAATTTTCGTCGACGTAGCGCGATTCGTCTAGCCTAACCGAGAGCACAAATTTCCTCGTCATCGTGACTGGCAGCCTACAGCAGCTGACTGTTGCCAACGTTCTAACCTGCGAGTCCGTTCCCCCACCGGCACCGACGGTCTCCCCCGTACGTGCTCTGCGCACGTAATAAAAAAAAAAAAAAAAAGAAAAGAAAAGAAAAGAAAAGAAAAGAAAAGAAAACAGAACGGCGTTTCCGAAATTTCGTCGCCGGACGATCGGACAACGGTGGCGCCGTTTAAACAACCGAATTTCAAAGCGAAAACAAACGAAAACATTTGGAAAATTACTAGCCACCGCGGCGGCTGTTGTTGTTACGGCCCGATCTAGTTTCATTTGCGAAGCAAGTAATTGTGCAGAGAATTTCCCTCGGTCGATTGATTATCTAATTTCATCGGTAATCGTCGACTTTGCCTTCATACGTATGCATTCGTTTTTCACACGGCTCGGCGTGACGTACGTTCGAACTTATAAATTCAGTTCCTGAACACGAATTGCTGTTTTTTCAACAAAATCCACGCCGATTGGACGTTGAAACGTGGGAAAAACATATTGTCACGTTCGCGTGACACGTGCACTCGCGATCCGCGCAGCAAGAATTAGCCTAATGTCGAGTCGCATTCGCAAGAACGTACTCAAGTACTCTACGTGACGTCCGATGCATGACGAAGCAGTGTTCGCAGTGGATATGGTCGCGCTACGTGGTCAGCGCGTAGAGAACTTCCATTGAATGCAGTTGCATGCGGTTTAATGCAGTTCCGCATGCGATAATACGATCAATATTCAAAGCGCGTTCGAATTCAGGCTGATTCTCCGCGGAACACCGGCGATCATCGATTCACAATGCTTGGCGAAAGTATTCGGGCAAACCGGATGAAACTACATCGAGTGAAACATACATCAGTTTTACGCACGTATTGTTCACGTGTTGCCAAACTGAAATTTTGAAATTTGAACTTTGAACACGTTCTCTGCACCGCGTTGCTCACACGTGAGAGAGACGCAACACGCGTCTTTCAAAAAAAAAAAAGAAATTGAATTAATTAAAATTTGATATAATAATAATAATAATAATAAAATAGTGAGACATGAAAATATTTGGGAAAGATTTACATGAAACATTGTAACGAGAGATGACTGAACATGAAACATCGTAAAGCGTGTAATAAATGGCCAAGAATAATCCTACCGATTACTGACATCGTCAGTGAAAATAATACTCTTTCTGATTTCTGTGAAATGTGCACTGGTTTTTTGTTAATATTTGTTAATTTCTATGAATATTTTCGAATTTGTTTCGTCATCGGGGTATTAGTGAAACTTCAAAATATCTTCCACGCGATCGAATATTTTTGGCGAGCAACTGTACATTGTCGTTCGATTTTGTTACGCGAAATCGTACGCGAGATAGCAAAAACTACGCGCAACGTTCGACAGCTCGTTATCTCGAAAAACAAAATGAAAGACACTGCTCAACCAGTAAATTGTCAAAAATGTGAGAAAGTACCTCACCAAAGTACCTCTTGCAGCGCGTTCTTCTAGCATTTCCAGAAGTTCGTTGATCTCGTGCAGATGTACCGCTTAATGCCACTCCATCGTCTTTTTTCATAGAGATAAAGTAACAACGTTCACAAAGCATGAACCAGTAAGAAGAAATGTTTTTCATACGATAATGAAACGTCGACAATGCGATTTAAAAACGATTAACAATCGTGACTACAGTATCAAAACGCTCCATCACGATGAACATTAATTTTGTTTCGTACCAAAAATTCGCACTTTGATCACTCACTCGCGAAACTTCCATTAAGATCGAGCTCAAGGCGTATTCGCCCACGATAAATCTGAAAAATTTGATTACGATAACGCGGTTGCGTTGTCGTCGTATCATGCGAACACGTTCTAAATTTCTGTTCTTCTTCAGGGAAGAAATAGTCGCTACAGGGGACGAAAGGTTGATAACGAGAAATCGTAATTACGTAAACGTAGGAAGATAATGTTACAATTTTAAAACGAACATATTTATAAGCATCTTTTTTCTAATCGAACTGTAATGGCAGTACAATGATCAATGTTACGATTCTAAAGCGGATATTTCGCTCCGTTTGGTTACGTACACGATAACGTCAACCCTGATATGTTTATTGATTCTTTCCATGCCGAGTATTATACACTGAGAAAAGAAATGCTCGAGGAAAACAAAACTTCCGATAAGTGCACGATACGAACGATCAACAGGACCTTCCAGTGATTTCTATCCAAAGTCGTTTCAATGCTCAAAAAAAGCAGCGCAAGAACTTTAAACAATAACAAACAGTGGCTGTCTATTTGCGAAATAAGACATAATCCTACGATGGAATTACAAACTCTAAAAAAAATGTTTTACGATCTCAGAATCATTCTGCGTCAAGCTGTGAAATTTTGCGTTTCACTATTTTTGTACCGTTTTGCAGAATTGGTACAAACTCTGAAATACGATACAAAACATTTTTGTAAACACCAAAATTTTCTACTATCGTGTCTCTGGCATTGATGAGATACATGGTATATTTTACGTTATTTTGCACGAGTAGATTCAGATTCCAAAATTTGCCAAGATAACGTTACTTTTAGAAATTCCAAATCTAAATTTACAAGATGAGACTCCGAAGTTTCTTTATTTAAGCACGCGCGTCCAACAGACAAAAATTCCAAAATCTTGACACGAATCTTACGAAAACTTAGTTCTTAGCATGTTCTTAGCATGTCACAGTTGCGTTATCATTATCATTTCTATTTCTATGCACTCCAACTGTACAAGTCCAACATCATTTTTTTTGTAAGTTCCAAGATCTAAGTTAATCGTGTCTTCGACGTGTCGTTACGTTGCTCCCATGTTTTATATAACAGATGCAAATTTCCCTCGCTGTGCTACAATAGCACGTGAACGTCACGGTAGGAAATGTAGACAATGTTTTGTTACTAAATATACAATATATTATATTATCAATATGATTAATATGATTATCATATAACAGTATATAAATAGTAAAGTATTTAACACGTTTGAGGCAGTGTCAGTCCCTGCGGGCCGACACTTGCAATGTTCGTTTGATTACAGAGTCTGATAGATACACTTGCTTTTTTTATTAATATAAAAAACACGCGCAAAAAGAAAGCATAATTTTTTAACGCGCTATCTCTTGAACAGCTTTGGTACGCGAGAACGCGTACCAAGACCGAGCCTTGACTGCCGTTTGTTGTTCAATGTTGGAATATCGATGAATCAACATTGGACAGTTAGTATGACTACGACTTACATGGTGTATGTAAGACCATCGGTAAATAAATTTAGCACGTAGTCCTGGTTGGTATCGACCTTCGTTACCATCAATTACGCGTATGTAAATATACAGCAGCGATCCACAATATGGACGCACCTTAACGCTGGAGCGACCAGTTCTCAACAACAGACCATCCGTCGTCTACGTAACAATTTTTTTCGACGAGAAGCTGACGAACATTCTCAGCGTACGTGAGTAACATCCGATCTTTTTTTTCAATGTTAGATCTCTCCGTACGGCGGATGGAGTGAGGAGAGGAGCTCGCGAACGAGTGGGAGTCGAAAATGATAAAGGGCCCCTGGTGGGGCAGCATCTAGAGGGGGCAAGAATAAAGCTACTACGGGCTGACCTGGTTCGCGGCAGTGTTTGTGCCGGTGCAGTCTCACGAGCAAACTCGTCAGAGCCATCTCGTTCGTTCACGTGCTTTCTCTCGGACCTTTTCTCCCGCAGACACACACACACACACACACACACACACACACACACACAGAGAGAGAGAGAGAGAGAGAGAGAGAGAGAGGAAAGAAAGAAAAGAAAAGAGTAGACATCGAGCGGAAGGCAGACACGCCACGCCACGCCACGCCACGCCACGCCACGCTACGGGTCGCAGAGAATCGACCAAGGAATCCGAAAATTGTGAACAGTCGAGGCATCGCTGCGATCGCAACGGGCAGCAACCGCGTTTCTCACACGATCGAAACGTAAGCGAGAAGGTACGTGGTCAGCGTGTTCCGCTTTTTAAACAGAATCAGTCACGAACGGCGACCGGCCTCGATGAACCGGCGACGAGCATAGGAAGTGAACGAGTGTGATACGTGTGCCTCGTGAAACGTGCGATTTCGGCCAGAGCAGACATGGCCGACGCGAAGAAGAGGCGCTTCGATCGGAGCGCTCCTCCTCGGTGATTCTGATCCTCTAACGACGCGATCTACACCATATCGACGATATTCCTTCGAATATACACGCTGTGTACATACATACACGCGTGTATCTTCTCTCCCTTTTGTCTTTGTTCCCAACTTTGAGAACTTTCTCGCACGGTGCGTTTTGCGTGTTTTTGAAACGATTTCGCACAGAATTTCGCACGATCGAAATTTAAAATTGGAGCAGTTTTTCGTTTCTGTCGATGCCGGAACTATTTTCGTATGTTTACAGCGGAATGGTGAATGTAAAGGAATGACGCCAATTGCTGCACACATGTTCTCAAGGTGATCGTTATTAGCACTTCCCATTGAGCGTGAGTAATTCGCGAAATCGTTTCAGCCGGCTGCGAGGTTCCACGAGGGAAGCCTCGACATTTAATTACATCGCGGCTAATTAAATTGCTCGATCGATCACGCACACATTCGACGCTCGTTGTCTCGTGACTCTCGTTTTTATTGCGCGGAGGGGGGGATTCGTCGCGGGCTCGCGGAAAGATCGATACGGCACTGCGAAAGTCACTAGAAAAAACAAAGAATCATCGCTCGTACTGATTGGGTAATCTCGATGACCTTCGCGCAATCTCGATGACGGCGCGATGGCGTCGAAAATCTGACTCGGGACAAGTTTCACGCTCTTGCTTCCTTTTTCAACTCGATGATCGCGCTAGTAAAAACGATCGTAAATGTTTACTTTCAATTACGATTCAATTCTTTCTCGTTGGCAAAGTAATTTTTCTCGAACGTGAAAAAAAATTGGAATTTTTCAAAACGATACGCTTCCAAATCTCGTCACGTTATTGGCAGAGTGGGAAGAGCGATTTCGTTTGCCGGAATGAATGTTTCGCTCGTAAATATTTCAACGTTTCGCTTTCTTTGCCTTTTCGTGATAAACACTCGTAATGATCTTTTGTCACCGAGGGAACGTATCCATCCTTTAATCGCGGTATCCAAAATTCGCAAAGACCACCGAACGTAATATTTAATCGGTACCGCGATCTTCGTCATCTCCCTAGCAACGATCGATCGTTACATAATGAAACGTTTCGCGAGACGTTTTATCGTGTCGCGAGTAGAAGAACAATCAGCTCGACGAATAACGGGCATCGAGCAAACGGCACGGCGGGTAGGGTGTTTCGATAAAATCGTTATCGACTATCTGTCGGGAAAGAAACCGGTCTGCTGACTAACGAAACAAATCGCGATGTCGTAGCTTTATCGATCGAGCTGTTTCGTCAACGTGAAATTAATATTCTTCACCGATGTTCTCGTTAATAGAATACCTGCCTTAAAAAAAAAGAAAAAAGAAAACACGATCTTACAAAATGTCGAATGTCAATTTGTCTCGTAGAGCATGACGAAGCTAACGTACTCGGCTGTTTCTGCGCTTGTTATTACAGCAATTAACAACCAACAATCATTCCACTAAACGCAACGCGACTACTACGTATTTAAAACTTGTTACACGACGTTTCTACAAGTTTCCATTTCAGTGTTCAATTCGACGTTGTAACTTCCAGCAAATTATGTAAATTCGAATGGAACGAATTTGTAGAAAAACGTGCTCCAAGCGCCATAGATTTTAAATTTTAAATCGCACGAAATTCACGACGCGATGCAAATGCAAGTTCCGCGAGATACATAAATATTTATCACGCGACTCTGGAGCACAATGATCGAAACCGCTGACCCTTCTTTCATCAAAATTATTCATATGCCCTCTTCGCATATTATCTAGCAACTTTATCGGGCTTCGCGCGTAATGGAAAAAAACTCGAATCTCTTCCGACGTATCTTCGATGAACCGAACTAACCCCCCGAAAATCTTCAATTTCAGAATTCCCCCGAAGAATAGCGAAGATCCCGCCGAAAGGATGAGCAAACAGTACACGAGGAGCGAGGTTGCCAGCTGCAACAACGACAGGAGTCGAGCGATGTTCATCGTACACGACAAGGTGTACGACGTGACGACCTTTTTGAACGAGCATCCGGGTGGCGAGGAGATCCTGCTAGATCACGGCGGTAAGGACGCTTCGGAGGACTTTGACGACGTCGGCCACTCCAAGGACGCGTTAGAGCTGATGAAGAAGTATCTGGTCGGCGAGCTGGTCGAATCGGAAAAAAAGGGCAGCCAGCCGAAGCAGACATGGACGTCGGACTACTCGAAGAATAAGAAAAACAACGACAACCAAGGAATGTCGCCCTTCGTCTGGGTGTCAGTCCTCGCCACCGTGATGGCCGTCCTCTACTTCGTGTACTTATAATAATGTAATAACTCCTGCCCCGTCCACGAAAAAAAGAGAAAAGAAAAGAAAAGAAAAGAAAAGAAAAGAAAAGAAAAGAAAAGAAAAGAAAAGAAAAATTTCGTGTTCCATTGCGAAAGAAAGAACGAAAATGGCCGATGGCGATCCGCCTCGAAGTATGAATAATTTTTCTTTGTAACGCGTTACACGTAGGTTGGTACGACTTTGAATGTTAAGATAGCTACTTTTACTTGTAAAACAGAATAGATTATTATTACATATTACTTTTTTTTTCTTTTTTTTTTCTTTTTTTTTTTGGAACAAACCCTGGTAATTTTCCAGAGTCGTTTTCCAAACCTTTTACGAATTATTCCTTCGAATTATTCCTTCGACGCGCACGTTTTTTTATTTCGAGGAAATAAATAATCCCATTTTTGTACATAGGCTTCTAAATGACAAACACCTGTCGTTCCATCAGCTTCTCCCCGATCGTTCGATTCGATCAGACTCGAATTGAAGCCGATTTCACTGCTCATTTACGTAGACAATTATTCGCGTCCAACTATCCGAGGATACAGAAAACAGAAACTTCTCTCGTCGTAGCAAAAGAAGGAAGAATTACGAACCGATTTTATTCCGTAATCCACAGGGAGGGCGGAGAGAGAGAGAGAGAGATCGCGGTTGACCCGTAGATTGACCTCTCGATCGAGTATAAATCGAAGTCGTCTCTGCGAGAACCGTCTCGAAGAAGAATCCCCGGCGAGCATTTGCATTCGAATGGCTCGCATTACAAAAGCCTCGTTGCAAGTTTTCAACGAGAGAAGGTAACACAGCCGAGATAGATAAAGAACGCGATCGGATCGATCGAACCGTCCGTTCGTTTCACCGGATCTCGAGGAGGTGCACAGCCCTCTCTCTTCGATCGGCGCTGCTGAAAACCCGAAACGTCGAAAACCCTGATAATTTCTGAAGCTTCGTTCAGGCGGAAACAAATTGGAGCACGCGGATCACGTAGAGCGCCGGTGTAAATTGAGTTCCCCCCTTCCCCCTACGACGCGACGACTGATCGCGCTCGATTTGCCCGTATAAATCGTTTAACGCGCGCTGATTTTCATTCGCATCGAGAATCGAATATACCAGGCGACTGGAAATTCATAGCCGTTTTCGTTCGACAATCGTCGGCGACGATCGTACGTACGATTTCATTCATCGAGATCGGCACGATTTGAAAACACGATCGTCGATTGATTTTGGGCAAGTGCGAGTACGCTCGATCGGATCGTTTCGATTTTATTGCCATCTCGGTTGATTGGCAAATAGAGCCGATGAATAATTTGACGGGCTAATTGGGAGAAAGTCAAAGGTATTAACGAAGCGGACCGATTCTCTGTATCAACTGGAGCGCGTGAATTTAACAATGCGCGAAAGGTCGAAAGGGGAGGGCGGTTGGGGAGAATGGAACGTCGGAAGGCAGATAGAAATTACCCAAGAAAGGCTAGTCCTTTGCGTGCGTTTCCGCCAAATGGACAATTTCCATCGAGTTTATCTGGAAAATTCTGACTGTCTCGCAACATACTGCGAACATACTTTGCGAGCAAATCAAATAAGTACTAATTGATAAGATTAGACAAGCGTTGTAATCCTGTTGTTTCATAACAATGAGGTTTTCAAAGAGTCATCGTTCTTCTGCTCCTATCTTACTGACATGTTTAATCATATAATTATATCTCATGTATGTATGTATGTATACATGTAATGTGTGTATATATATATACATATTATAAAGGTACACTAGAAAAACGAAAAATAGTAATCTGTTATTCATAGAGTTCTTGTCTTCTGTGCAATGAGTTTTACAAAAATAAAGATAAAGTGTCTCTCTGTCAGATTAATAATTTTCAATGCGTAAGAAGATCTCTTGTTGAGAAAGTTGATTCATATCTCTAAAAGTAACAAAGATACTCGAGGTTACTATTCAAAATTATTACCCCCCCCCCTCCCCCCTCAATACTGTATAAATATATTAAATATTTGTTTATTAATTTCGACATCTGAATTGATGTCCAACGTGCTACAATCGATCAATGCTACGTTACATTAACAAGAAAAATCAAAGACCTCTTCTTCGGTACCGTCCTTTCTCGTCGATAAACGAGCCGATAAATCTGTCTCGAGGATCAGTATCGTAAAGAAAGAAAAAAGAAACAGACGAAAACGAGAGAAAAACATAAACGGATATAATTCTTCGAGCATACTGTTTCCAACTGGCTGACTTTTACTTGCAAACGAAGTTCGAGGGGATTAAGAAGCCACTTCATCTTTCGAATCGATGTCAAGCGGGCCGAGAGATACCTTCTCCTTCGTCGACGAAGAATTCTTCGCGAGTGACAAAGGGTTGAAAGGTATTATTAAATAGTCCGTCGGTAGCCGGACGGAAAGCCACTCGATCGACATGGGACGAGCGAGGACTAATGCGGTTTCCAATCGATTCGCCTCGTTTCGAGCGGCCGCCGCCGACTCCTTCTCTCCTCGAGCATCCTTATTTTTCTTCGTAATTCCTTTCCTGTTCGTGTTTACCGTTACCTTCGTCGTTCGCTACTCGCCGCGTAATATATTCGAGGAAATTCAATCACTTATTACAACCTGCACGATCTCCTGCGTCTCGTGCGATCGTTGCCTTTGTCCTGCTCGTCATCCTTGCGGCTTACCTTTGTTCCCCTCCTTCTCGTCGTTATACAGTTATACTACGCTCGTAGGCGAGCGAATAAAGAGTGCGCGTCTTTCCAGCAACACGCGAGTATTCTCCAAACGAGTTCAAGGAATGATTTTAACAAGAGCGATCTGCACCAGAGATTGTACGGCATCTCTTCTAAGAAAGCAAACGTCGATTATCTTTTGCGCCAGACTTTTACGTAACATCTTTTTAATCTCTAAAATTCAACGACGCGAGTAGTAGTTGGCTCGTGAATCGAGAAACGACAACACGTGCTAAATCACGTGCAGCTGCATTAATTTTTAATACTCGTCAAGTAGTCTTTTTCGCAAACGAATTTCACTCGTGAATTTTTTTTTTTTTTTTTTTTAATTTTGCACGTCGAGCTTCGGGCAACGAACGACGACTCGAGGGGCACGAGGGAAACCTAGATCAAGCGCAAACCAGTAGAACTGTCGCCTTACGTAACAACGATCCCTTGTTCGCCTACTTTGGTAGCAAAAAGACGAAGGAAGCGGCAGAGGGGGTGGGCGGAAGAGCACCCGGCAGCACGAGAAGCAGATGGCGAGCCATCCGCTGGCCGATGGAAAGGATGTGCGGTTTTCCACATGTGTCAACCGGTCGTTCGGAGCCGTTCGGAGCCGTTCGGAGCCGTTCGGAGCCGTTCTCGCCGCAAACCGCGTCCCATCGGAAGAAAGCCGAGCCGGAAGTCACGCTCACGACGAGTAGGAGGCACTTTCCGCGAGAAGAGGAGCAGGACACTGGCCACGACCGGGTCGGTTAACGATCGCGCGGCAATTCAATAATTGACGTTAGCACGAACACGCACCGATGCATGCCACAGGTGAGAAGTTCCTGTGTGCGGTTATTCACGCGTCAAGAGCCCGTGGTAATTAGGCGAAAGCGAGTTCCTAACGCTTCGACTTGCTACCGTGATGACTTTGCAAAGTTTGCGGGTCGCTAATTTGGCGACGTTCGATCGTTAATCATGGACGTTCAGTCGGTTCAAGATGTACGAACCACTGTCTCGTTTCCAATGTTCGACGATTTGAATCGCAGTCGCTTTTTTTTTTTTTTGACAAGAGTTTCCGCAATTAAATTTAAATATAAAAACTGCACGACTCGTATCCCAGGACGATTCATCTCGCTGAAAAGCCCAGAAGCAACTGTTCCGACTAAAGGAAACGAAGACGACTTTTTTGCCAATAAAATTTTATGGCAATGGATGAATAGATAGAAAACAAATTACAGGCGCGATCGCTCAGTACCAGACGACGCCACTCCTACTCGAGGTCTACCCCACGCCCCCTCGCGAGTCACGTGACTCGAATCAACCAATCGCTAATTTTCGTTGCATAAAATCACCTTCAGTGATAATATACGTGTAAAATATATACTTGTAAAATATATTAGGAATACAAGCCATTAATTTTAACAATTTAACATTATATTATTTTAACACAAATAATATAATGACAATTTAATCCGATTTAGTATTTTTTTCCACTGCCAATGAATAATATATTCAAATAGCTCGTTTGAGATGTCATATTCTTATTTTCTCTACTTGTCATTCTTTGAACGACGTTTTCTTCTCTCTAACTTATTTTACATTTCTGGAAAGTCAGACTACGCAGGTTGTCTCCTCCATTGCCGAGAATAGTTTTATTTTATTTGACGAGGTTTCAGACGATAAGTACGCAATCGAGGAGAAGTAAACTCTCCTGTCTCGATCTCGGTTCACTCGTTGAAATTAATCTGAAATTCTCGTTGCCTCTCAACTCTGATTCTGATATAAATACCGGCGACAATCGGTCAATAAAGACGACGGCAGAAAAATAGCCGAGTAATTCCGTCACCTCTTGAAACGCGAGTAGAACGTGGAAAACGCGAAAGAAGACGAATCGGATCTATAGAATAAATTTTCCAGAGTTTTCTCCATCGCCTCTTTTCTCCAGCCTGGATATGCAGTAATGACCAAAAGTTTTCCTCCACTTTTACCTCACACCGATGTTGTATCTGCGATGCGCGAGCGAGGGGGAATTGTCAGTTTCGTGGAAAAGTATCTAACGCAATATTTAAAAACACTTGTTACACTTGGAAAATATATATCACTCTTTTGAAAATAATGGTTTATATTATTTCGACTAAAATCTGAATTGTATTTCTTTTGTCGGCCCGTGACAGATGTATTAACTCATATTTTAAACATTTTACGTACACGATGTACTGCTGCTTTCATATCGAAATACGTGCGTGTAAAAGAATTTTTTATATTAAAATAGAAAATCGCTATTATGTTCAAAGCACGCAGTGATATTAAAATATGCATGGGAACTGTTTAACACAAAAGCGGTGCAAGTCAATTTTTTTGCCTATTTGGTTTAATATCGTGTTTCGAAAGCTTAACCTCCATTCTCTTTCATACATACTAAAAGCGATAAAAGATATAACTTAACAATGGCTCCGCATAAAAGAGACGTAACATTCTTTCTTTTATGTCATCCCGGCTTTTGCATAAAAGGCTCATCTATTTCGCACGTAGAACGCGCACTCAAACTTGTGGCCGTTAGTGTACATACATACTGGCACGTCGTTCGACGCGTTCAGGAATTTTTTCCCAACTTTTTCCCTCTTTCTCGCAAACGTAACGAACCATCGCCCCTATCGCAAGTAAATTCGATCGATGGATCGTAAAATAGTTTACAGCTATTCTTTGACCCAACTGCGTGGAAAATGTGCAATTTCCCTTCTTGTTTCGTTCCGCAACGAATTCGTGAATTTCGCAGCGAAAGAAAAATCGAACATCGTGTTTCGCCATTCATGGAAAATAGAATCATTTTTTTTTTCTTTTTTTTCTTTTTTTTTTTTTTTTTTTTTTTTTTTGCCCCCGCCTTCAATCAAAATTTCCCTCCCTCCTTGACGAATCGTTGCTGATAAATGAAGTCCGACGATAAGATATTTCCGACGCGGAGCATTTCAATTTTCCCGCGTAACTTTTCATCTGTAGCTCGATGACGAGTCCGGCGGAATTTCGCGGCGCCTCGCGTCGCCCCGGGAAGGAGAGATTTTCCCGTGGACAGTCTAATATCGCTAAAAGCTTTTTAATAAACAGTCTTTCAGCACATCGGTGCGGCTGGTTGGTTGCGTAAGAATACGGGCTCGTGCAGGGGCTGCTTTCTCACGAGAATCTACCCCTCACCCCCTGGCTCCTCCTCCCGTTTCCTCTTCTGGGATAGCGAAACGAAGACAGTGTGAAACATTCAATGGCAAACTTCCGCGCGCCGGAGGAACGCGGAAGCGAGCTAAGAGGAGGAATTTAGGGGAAACGCACGCGTAAGAATCGAGGGATGATAGAAATGGAATTAAATGGGAAGACGACGACGACGACGACGACGAAAAATAAAAAGGAAAAAAGAAAAGAAAAGAAAAGAAAAGAAAGAAAGAAACGCGAGTAGGATTAAAGCGAAAGAGCACTGTCGGAAGGAAACTGTATCTCGCGGAGGAAATAAAAGAGAGAAACGGAGGAACGAGACAACAAAGGAATTGCGTCGCAAAGGAGATATGGCGAAAACAAGAAAAATAAATAATGGAGGACCTGCGGGGAGAGAAAGCGGTGGGGTGAACGTGATGGAGAGGAATTGAAAACGACAGGAAGAAAAATAGAGCTGGAAAATGGGACTAGATGAGCTGAACGCGAAACACAGCGTGCGACGTACGTGCTTGTGTGCCCGGTGAAAAGGGCAAGAGAGAAATTGTAGGAAATTACACGTACAGGTAAGGACTTTGAATCGCAATTTTTCAATCTTCGATGAAACAGAGGTTTAAAGCGACGCGCGCCAGTGGGGGAGGAATTAAGGGGACATTGCGTAAGATACGAGTAAACAAATAAATAAAGGAAGGGAAAACGATGTAAAACATCGGGACGAAAGGGAAGAGAAGGGGGTGGGTGAGTGCGGGTTATACCGGTCAAGGGGGAGATCGAAACAACGTATGAAATACGAACCCCCAGTGACAGGGGGGGGGGCGTGTGCGACGAAACTGGAGGAAGACGGTCGCTGTTTATTTTACAAAGTAGCTGAAACGTACGATATATCGTCCCCTGGCAAAGTACATAGAGCTCTCTTCCCTCCCCGCCCGTCATTTTCTCAAATCGTCCTCTGTTTTCAGTTCTCTGCTCCACCATCCTCCCCCCTCTCCCAATTGCCACCCGATTCCAGCAACTTTTCCACGAAAAGCATAAATTACCGTCAAGAATTATGGGGAAATAACACGCGAGATCTCGTTCGCTTATCTCTCGGCTATGCGTCACCCTTCTCGCTGAGAGAAAGAGGGAGAGGGGGGGGAGAGGGAGGGGGGAAAAAAATAAGGGGTGGCGAGCAAGATCCGATTCTCGCGTGAACATTTTTTACGTTCGTCACCGCGCGACCTTACGTCTCACAAAGGGGCGTATTACGTAATTACTGGAGGGAAACATCGACCAACAACGGCGATCTCGAGATTACACCACCCTCGCTGTTATTTCGCGCGTCGAACCGCGGACCCACGGCCGCGGTAAAAACGAGAACGACGTCCGAGCAATCGAGAAACGTACGGCCGCGAATCTTTCTCATTTTCGGGTAATAATTTCAGGCTGGCTCTCCAACTTTCGTCGACAAAAAAAAACTTCCAACGACGAAGAAACTATTCAGAATCACTTGATAAATATCCTACTTTGAAAATCTTACGTATTCTTGCACGCACGTTGATACGTTCGAATTTCCCATAAATAAAAACCAGCAATCTATTTGTGATTCAAAGTTGAAAAGAAGACTGTCCAAAGTCCCCTTTTTCTTTCGAGTAGAGTAACGCTCGACTTCCTATCGATTCTTCGGTTCATCGAGTCGACCATTCAAGAAACGAGCGGATACAAAGGTATCATTAATCACGGGATATTGATCCCGACGTGCCCGAGCGGAATTAAACTCGAACTGCCGAAAGTACAAATAACGTGTTAATTAACGAACAGCGCAAACAGCATATTAATTAAAATACTCGAATAGGTTGTAAATGCAAATAACTGGACTAAAACTAACAGCGGTGCGGGGGGGAGAGAGAGAGAGAGATTCGGGAATTCTAGCAATTTGCAAATTCACGCAAATAAGGCGAGGGAGGTACCGGATGGTTGCAGAAATTGCGCGAGGGAATGTAAAATCCGGCGGAATTTCGTGGAAAAATACGCAGCTTGGGAACCGAAGCCTGTTTCCATCCGAACGGGAAACCGATAGCATCGAACCTCCCCCGCAAAGGTTGATCGTTAGAGGAATGATTTCGCTCGTTTTCTCCGCGCTTTGCCCGGAAATAGCAGGGATTCGTGTGGTCAGTCACACGTGCAACTTCCATTCCCTGTTTTGTACGTCGAATCCGACATACGTATCATTCATTGACTGGAATGACAAAACGCAACGTTGATTTAAAAAAATGAACCGAACGAGTGTTGATGAAAAAGTACGTTTTTCTTTGAAATTGTTAAAAAGCACGAAAAGTGAAAGAAACTTGCCAGAGTTTTCGTTTTTCATCTCTCAATTTGCAACTATCGTCAACAATCTTGAACGAAGTAAGGCGATAGCCGAAAGGATCAAAATTGAAACGACAACGAGAGGAAAGATTTTATTGAGCTATTAATTTACCGAACTGAAACGGTAATAAAATTAATGAAAAATTAAGAACCAAAGAACGGCGACGAGAGAGAAGAATATCATATAAAAGAAAAAAGAAAAAAAGAGAAAAAGAAAAAAACTCAAGGCGTACCTATGTTCTCTATGAGAAATCCGATGAAATTGGAAAATCCAGTGTGCGTCGTCGTTGAGGCGGCACTACGTTTTTCCCAAAAAAGAAAAAATAAAAGACACCAGAGCGAGTAATAATGGCGATACCGAGCGAGAGAGAGATCTATTGGGAGATCGACGGGAGAGATGACCGGATGAAAGGAAGAGGGTCCCCGGAGGACGAACTCCCGAGGATCCTCGCGCGCGGACGATCGACCGAGAACTGAAAAGGCAGAGGGTTCGAAGGACTGTCATGCGCCCCTGATTCCGTTTCGGCCGCTGTTCAGACTCCACCCACCTTCGTTCATTCACGAACGGAATTACCAGTCGCTGCTTTTCATTATTTCGGGTCTTACCCGTGCAGCAGCTTTGCGTCGTGACCCGAACCGTCCCCGCGGGAAAAGGGAAAGTTGCGCGGCCTGTTCGAGAGCGCCAGCAGCCGCCTGTCGGCGAACGAGAGAGAGGGGGATAGACAGGCTGCGTTTCCGGGTGACTCCGAGTCTCCAAATTTTCCCCAAACTCTGCCAAATTCGGCTGTTGCTTCAACCCCTTCAACCCCTTCAACCCCGTGACTCTTGTCCCAGAATTCTCACTCCAAGTTTTTCCAAAGGGAGTTTCGACTCGAAATGGGCACATCTCTAGTGAGCTGAATCTCCAAATTTTCAAATGCTTGGTGCTAAACTTTAGAGATATTCAATTTTATAAAAATCCAACACTACGTATACTGTATCATGCCAAGATGTACTTCAATCATGGACATGAGTAAAGTTCAAATAATTAAATAAAATAGCTAAAATAAAAATGAATGAAGAATATTCGCAGCTTCCACAGCTTCGTTATGATACTCTATCGGACTGCAGTTCGATCCTCTGCTTTAAAATCTAATAGATTTTTCAACCAAAACACTCGTGCTATCTGTTCCAAAGAAGGTTTCAATTCTTTCAAGAAACTTTTAGATAAATCGTCGATTCGATGCAGAGGAAGATACGAGAACAAAAGGAGATGAAATAGATAGAAGAAGTAAAAAGAAAAAATGAGGGGGGGGCTAGGGGAATATTTGTGAAACAAACGAGCGCGGGGCACACTTTGCAGGGCAAAAAGCCAACCGGAGGAAATCGAAAAGAGAAGGTAGCGGCACGTGAAAAGCTCTTGTTGCCCCGTGTCACAACGTCCGGGGAAGGCAGCTGCACCTGGCGTGGCAGCTGTTGGAAACCGTCCGTTACTTGGTTCGCCAGCACCTGTTTGGATTGCGTGCTGCGTGGACCTTCGAGAACTGCCCCATAGCAACACATGACGCTAAGCTCCGGAGAGAACCACCGGAGAAAACCTAAAGTCTAACTATTTGGAGGAAATGGCGACTAACTTTGCGGTCTCTTTACATCACAATAAAATAAATATTCATTTTATTAAACTGTCACGTATTCCGAGGGAGAAAGATCGAGAAATTTTTTATACATCTTGATACGTGTGTTCGCGTACGGTTGACGATGGTGAAGCCATAGCTGAACACAAGCTAGCACTTGTCGTTTAAAATTTAAAATTTACGGGAAAAAAGGAATTAAATATCATGGAAAATTGAAGAGCAACTATTGAAAGTATTAAAAGTATCGAACGTAATCAAAGATAATCGAGATAGGTAAAAGATTCAAAGAACTGCGGTAAATTTAATTCGCCAAAGGACAAACGATCGACCTCGAGGAGCTTTTGGCGAACAATTTAATCAACGAATCGCAATACGCGAATTGTCTCTCCGATCGTTCCCACGCGATCGCTGACGTTACACAGGCGATAGATATTCACGAGGGAATTTCAAACTTGCAAACGACATTAAAATCTTGAGACGTTACCCATACGCGTAACATTAATTCAATTTCCGTCTGTGGGACTGCGCGAAACTTTCTCGATAAAGCAATATATCAAATACTTGGAATTCCCGTCAAAGTGACTGAAACTGCAACAAGATCAAAGCAACGGAACCCCCGACTTTGACGTACACTTCCTTGTTCTCGAGAAGACGAGATCGTCCTCCTGTCATCCGAAAGCTTTTTAAACTTTTTCTTTTCTTTTTTCTTTTTTCTTTTTTTTTTTTCTTGTCCTTCTCTCTTCACCGTGTGCATTATCCGGGAGGAATTCGCGAAAGATCGACGTGGCTATGGTCGATAATCGTGGCGCGGACAATACGCCGGCAACGGGTAATAATAAAGGCATCGCGTGTGCGTAATTATCTAGCGTACTTTCCTGGAATTAATTTCGAGCTTCGCGAGGGAAGAACATTTTTACCCTTCGCTCGGCGATCCGCTGCCACCCCCTGCCGTGTCGCGCGGTTATTTAGGAAGCACGAGAACTTCGTCGCCGTTGACGAAAAGGGGAGAGACAGAAAGTGGGGGGGAGAGAGAGGGGTTAAAAAGAAACGGCGTCGCGCCGTGACCCGGAATTCCACATGGTTTTTGCATCGCGCACTTCTCGGGACTTTGAAGCAGCAACTTTTCCCCGAGATTAAACGCTTATGGAACTTGCGAGTTTCGCAAAGTGCCATACATCGGCTTCGGTGACGCATAATCCGCTATAGATACGAAACATGCGGCAGGGAAATCGGGGCTGCGCCGAGTTACGATCACGGAAACCTACGGAAAAATACGGAGATTTACTTATCGACGATTCAAGTCAGTATCAAATTCGTGTCAAAGAAAATTGTATTTCAACCCTCGAACGGACGCGGTTGCGAATTTCCAACGTTTTTTTACATCGTTAATTCTAAATCGGTAATCGTTTGAACAAATTCAAGAGTCAATTCTACGACGTTCCTCGGAGTCGTATTTTCTTCTATTCTTCTCGGATATCTCGAGAAAAGATTATCGCGATATTCCGTCTCCAATTCCAAAGGAATGAAATCGAAGTGGAAAGATTCGTGCGCAGAGTCTCTATTCGGTATGTTTTTGATTACTCCAATCAGTACACGTAGCTCGATGGCACATTTTTTAAAAATAATCCGTTCAATACGAATGACTAAAAAGTACATTTGACGTAACGTTACATTAAAAATGAGGACATCTTTTTTTGTTATTTTACATATATTGCAATGTACATTAAAATAAAACATCCGTTAATGTCGTTTCAGGATCAAGATAATATTTTACACACAAATGAATTCAATCGTTAAATTTTTCAGTATCTGAAAAATTTCTAATTCCTTCTTCTTCAAATTAGACGACGATTAAAAAAGAAAAAAGTGATAAGAGTGTCACAGTTTCTCGACACACGATGAAGTTTTAACCGACCGCGTTAGATGGCGCAGTTGCTATCGATCTAGCTTCTTACCAGCTTCTACAGATTCATCCTTTTTACTTCTCACGTCGTAGGAACTGCTTTCAAAATTAAACTTGAAATTTTTCCATGCAGCTTTAACGATGCCCGAAGAACGACTCGATTCAGATGTATTGACAAAAAATTTGCAGGTTTGTTCGTTAATTCGTGTTACGTCATAATATTAATTTCATTCGTGATATCGAGCAACATGGTCTTTGTTAACCGACCGAGCTTATCAAGACGCCAATAAAGTGGACAGCTAGTTGCGCGATCTTTGTTATCCGTGAGACTCGCTTACGTAAGGATCCAGTCGGCTCCAAAGTACAAAAATTCATGATTCTCACTGATGCTATTGTTAGATTACAAAGTCACGTATTTGCGGACGCAATTAAAGAAATTTATATCAAATAAAAATTGCTTCCATCCACTAAATATCAGAATACATGGACACGACTTCATTGACGAATTCAACAGATGAAAATAAGAAAAATTCAGTTCATTCACCGATTACATTCACCGACATACACAGTGTCGATATGCTACAAGGGAATTTTCTCACGCGACAAAATATAAAAATCATACATGCATCAAACGTTATTACAATCAAACGAAGATCTCAATTTGTCGGAAGAATTATTATTGAAATCCTTCGTAGAAATTCGATCAGGCGTGTGTATATAAACGTGACACGTTCTATGTACAATTCTCCAAATTTTCGCACCTGAAAATACTCCAAGAGTATCGCGTAAAAACGATCGACACCGACGTTACATCCGTGTTTCAGACTTTTCTCTAGATCCCCTTAAAACGACCGTTCGTTACCCACCGCCGTTTTAACGAAGAGAAACAAGGAGTTTCATCGTGGAACTAGTTCTTCACGCCAATTATCGCATCAAGCAACATACGCCGCGTCACGGAATTTTCTCTCGGCTGTTGTCCACTTTTGCGCGAAGTTTATATTTGCGCGGAGCCCGGTTCTCAAACGCTCTTTATCAATCAAGCAACACGTCGCGCGCCCGGCGATTTCAGAAAGCCAGGACGTGCAAACGTCTGGCGGTGATGGATGGAAGCGAAAAGTTTTAACGCGACCGCGGAATCGGCGGGTTTCCAATTTGTCCTTGCCGGTTAACGAACCCTAAACCAGAAGGGAAATACATTATTTTTTTTCCCTTTCTTTCTTTTTCTTTTTTCTTTTTTTCAGAACGCGTCGCCGTAATTGAGCGAAGAGAAGAGGACAAAACAAGGGGGGAGGGTAAATAAGTGTAATTGCGAGCGGGGCGGCTCTCGAATGAGAAAAACCGGACACGACGCCACCGTAACTCTGTAAATCTGTTCAGCGTTCGAAGGAATATCCTGCAAATGACCAAACGCTGCTTCCGAACGACGTGCGGAACCGCCGTGCAATTAACTTCGGACGCATTCTTTCGCGCGTTTAATTACAACTTTTAAATGCAAAAGGACACGTCCGATTGAGCCGGTTGATTGACAAATCAATCAAGTCTTTTCTTTCGGCGCTGTGAAAATTGGACTCTCGTGGGATAAATTGAGAACAGAATGTAGCTTCGTTGCAGAGAAATAAATAGTAATTGTGACGATGTAATATAATTATAATTATTGTACGATAATATACAATTACGACAATATAAAAGAAAAACTACTTTCTTTTGTAACAAACTCGTTTTCCTTAATTTTTCACTCGTTAATTGGAGAACGAATGAAACAACGGACGCGTAATAAAATTATTAATACACTTGGTAAAACTGACACTCCGCTTTAATAAAATTAAAGCGGAACACAGTGAAAGGCATCAATTTGCGTTCGATGTCAATAGACGTCTTGACATTTATGATATTGGCATTGCATAAAATGCACGCTGCGAAATAAGTATTCAATCGCATTATGCGCAAGAAACACAAAATTTCCGTGCCGACGTTAACGAGTTAACGTAACAAGATCCATCGGTAACTACCGTGTTTGCATTATTCAAAGAGACGAGAGGTATAAAGGCACGGGACAACAAACGAGACCCTCCAATCGCAAGAAGTAAGAAGCGATTCCGAACGCGTCTCGTATCAAAAAATTAGGGGGAGCACGGAGGAGGAAGGGTAACGCAGCGTGAACAAGTCGGTTTTATTGCTTCCAACGGGAAACATCCGGCGCCAAGATCACGGAAGTGACTACAATACACGAGACACGTCTCTCGGATCGAAACACGTGAAATATTACACAATGCTGGGGGCATTGAAGAGTTAACGAAATAGCATTGCTGTTGACAGAGAGAGAGAGAGAGAGAGAGAGAATCGCAAAGTCATTAAACTCTGGATTCAAGTTCACACTTGAACGACTGATGTTTGTAAAGATGTAAAGATGCCAAATGTGAGATCTTTTACATGGCGCCATTAAGAAATGCTGTTTTCTATTAACGAAACAAATCATTTACAAAGAACACGATCATTTTGCTTACAAGATCAACGAAATCCCGATTTCTAAACACCGATCGAACCAAATCGACATCACCGTGAGTGAGACAGTGCCACGCTTCCATCCTCTCCAGATCGCGCAATTCACCGTACAAGTTTTCCGTTGGAAATTATTTTCCTTGACGGGGAAAACGTTCAAACAGTCGTCGTTAGAGAGAGGAGAGTGTGTCAAGATTGACGTAATACGGGAAGGAAAGGAAAGGAAAAGAAAGGAAAGGAGAGGAGAGGAGAGGAGCCGACAAAGCACGGAAAAAGAAAAGTTGCAGCCGCCGAGTGGCACCGGGGAACAAAAGGTCCGCATCGGTTGGTTTTGCCTCTTGCGAACGTGAAAACGTAACGAGCCACTTGGCCACGTTGCATATTCCACCGCCCGGATATTCGGGCCCGTTGTTACGTAAAATCCGGCCACCGTTCCGTTAATTAAAAGCACCGTACGTATTGTCGTATTCGGTTCGTTTATCAACCTCAACCCGTGTCTGCTCCAAATGATTCAATCTGTTCTCTTCAGACCCTTTAGCGCCTCTTTGGCGCAATCATCGAACAAAGCAGACGCCCGCCAAATTGCTTCTTCGTGTTTCTTCTCTGTCCGTGTGTTTGTCATCGACGCAATTACTTTTTTTCATTCGAAACTTAACGACGCTTTGAAAACTGTTTTCCCTTGTACGAGCCACTTGACGTAAAGGAGTGTAAGTCGAATGAGAGTTTCGCGACATTTGACATTTATAAAGATAGAAAAAAGAATGATAATCGTGAAATTTTCCAAGATGCAACAATAATCGAAGAATATTTCGCGTCTTTCTCACGCGAGACATTGTGAAATGATATTTCATACTTGTTTCGTACATGACAGAATGACGACCAAGCTCTGAAAACGTAACACGTAAACTAAATAAAACGAAAAAATTAACGGTCTGTATCCCCTCTGCGTCAAACGGTTCGTACACGTATCGAAAACGTACGTTACTTATCATGAAAAAGTACAAGCGCATTTCAGTTCCTACAATAAAATTAAAATCAACTGTGAAATTGTCCATATGACATTATACGACAAAATGAAGTATAATATAATGAGACGAGTATTCAATGGAATGCGACGACTGCTTATTTTCCTCGAGCAGAGGAGACGGCCTCGCGATTCAAGAAGGAGGTAAAACGACAGGAAACGCCGAATAATTTCCTCGTTATCCCGATGGACGGTAAATTCCAGATTTATTAACGCCGATTCTGCAATAGGCTGTTCGAGTGGAGACGGACCAGCTGGGGCAATGATTTAATATCACTAATCTCAATTCTAATCCATTTGCGAGGGCCAATTTTCCCTCTCGCTCTTCTATTCTCTAAGCTAAACCTTTGGATTACTAAACACTAGTACTTACTTTGGAGCACTAAAACTACCAAGATGGTCGAAATGACCAATTTATCACTCGTGTTAACCTAAATCTTCTACTCGCTACTGAGTAAGTTAAATCTTCGAATTATCTTTAATGCCAGAACTACCAAAGTGGTCGAAACGACCAATTTATCAGTTTTGTTAACCTAACCTGTTAATCTAAACACCTTCTACTCTCTATTGCGTGAATTAAATTTTCGGATTATCTTTAATGCTAAGCCTAACCTAACCTGATCCGAACCCTCTACTCTCTATTGCGTAAGTTAAATTTTCAGATTATCTTCAATGCTAGGAACTGCCAATTTATCATTTTTGTTAAATATTATATACACGTGAAACACAACAGTGTGCGTTTCAGAGATTTAAATGATGGACATTTTAGTCGCCGATAGTTCGAGTGTTAAAAAAACTCTCGGTGCGTGTCTTCCTAGGGAGACCAGAATATCATCGCCGGAAGGCGAGTATCAATGCGAGAGCAAACGAAATATCGATCGAAAGCGGCCACGTTCAAAAATAACGGGAACGGAAACAAGTGTCAAAGAGTGTTTAAAGCGTCGGCTGTCCGCGACGCATTAATAAGGGGATCGCGTAAAAGACCGTCGGGAGGACGGTTAAATTCATCGGACGAGCACGTTGCACGCCGAGGCCTTGGCACGAAGTAGAACGTGACGATCGTAAAACCGAATGACAACCGCGCGTTTGGACGTATCAACGTTAATGGCGTACGAACGTCTCTGACTCACCTCGCGAAGCTCCTTGATCTTTAGACCTCCCTTGCCGATTATGCATCCAGCTTGGCTCTGATGCACCAGCATGCGCACGTCGATCTCGTCGCTGCCGTGTCGAGATCCATTCTGAAATCATTTCCGGGATTCACTCTCCTATCCGGCTAGGTCGCAGTGTCTTTCGCCGCGATCGTGCGTCCACTAACCGACGAAACGATTTTGCTCGCTAGATAGACCGAGTTAAGCGGGATTGCGCGTCTTTCTCACTTTTGTTTTCTTTTTTTCTTTCTTTTTTTTTTCCGAGTCGCGTCGCGAGAATGTTGCGTACACACGTTGCGCCATGGATCTCGGAATTCGCGGTAACAGCGGTTCTTGGAACAGCTGGTAAATATTCATAGCGCCGTACGTTCTTCGAAAACGCGACTCGGAAAACCATCACACCGTTCCGTTTGTCGTTCATTTCTAACCGAACACGCGGTTTCTCTATCTATCGCACCAGGGTGTACCACACAAGCGGACAAAATATTCGACGACACTGTCGATGGATGCTCGTTCGTGCAACTGTTGCCTGCAACATTAGTAGGACACCCTGCGAGCTGGAGCAGTGTACCAATTAGCACCTAGCATGTCCGTTGTAACAATCAGAGGACAAAATTAAATAAAGACAGACCACTGCCAATGGCGGTGATCGCAGGAGATCGATCGATCAAGGTGCTAATGAGTTACCGGACCAAACCGTCGTACGACTCGAAGTACGACCGGCTTGGCTTAACAAGTCTACTAAAGTAAGAAAAACATGTGAAAAGTCTCACGATTGAGTCATTTCTTTTCCCGTGTGATCCTCTTCTGGTAGCAACACTCACCTCCTCGAGATTAGGTACGACCTCGTTCAATACTTGGAGAACAGTGGGCAGATCCGAGCTGATAGTAAGCACCCTAGAATCAAAAACACTCCAACAATTACTCCGATCCTCGTCCGAGCCGATATACACGACGATAGATCACGTGCTATTACGCACGTTTGCCCTTCCCGATCGAATCGTGTCGACGCCGAAACTTCACCCCCTTCCGCGGAAAATTAGCCGCGGAATGTGCGAGCTGCGCTCGAGGGAAACTCAAAACCCATCTCCGTTTCCCGAAATCTGTAAAAACGTTTCTTACTACATTTCGACCCATCCCATCGTCCGAAACGATCGACTGCCTCTCGAGAAGCTGCGAGAAAACTTTTCAAAGGGAACCCCCCGTTTCGAGACGAATGTGGAACTTTCGTTGCCGCTCTCTTTCCGTTTCTTCTGTTTTCGAATCCGCGAGAAGTTGGCCCGAAGGAACCGCGCGTTTTCTCCTCCGTTCGCCGATCGTGATCGCGGAGCACAGGACGCGTTACTTTGACGAGTTACGGAGCGGTATTAACGACCGTTCGGCCACGAAGAAACGAGGAAAGTTCAAGGAAGGACAAGTGGTGATAATTTTCCAAGTTTCCAATGCCTCTCGCAACCAGGGTGTTGTCGAGAGAGACCAGGGGGGATTTTTCATTCGCCGCGCGAATCCCCCCGCGACTGAATCCATCGCGTTTCGTGAGCAGACTGGGATCGTATTTCCCCGATCGCGAACCGGTTTTTTTCAGCAGCTCTTCGCCGCGCGCTCCGCTCTCGATCGGTCGTCACGAAACGGCGGAACGAAAGTCGGAATTCCGCGCGAGAAACGCGCGCCGCGCCTCTCGCGGAAGGAAATACGTTTCGTTCATCGACACGATTCGATTAACACGGTAATATATTCGGGTGGTGCTTGAATGAAATACCGCGGAAGAAACTGCGTACGTATCGAATGAATCAATTCCCCCGCTCCGCGGATTTGTTTCCTCGGAAAAATCGAAATTCAGCCGGATGGCCAGTAAATTCACCGTCGGATCGTAGCCTGGATTAACTGTTCCGAGGAAGAATTGCCCCGAGATTAGACATTTCAATCTTCGTTTGGAGGAAACTTCGTTCCCCGGGCGAACGTGCGAGTCGTACTGCGCGCTATGCTACGCGCTGAATCATTTAACCGAGATCTTTTCGATTCGCGAATTTACTGACCACCCCCCTCCTCTGACGCGTAATGAGAAACAAAAAATTGAAAAATTAAAAAAAAAAAAGAGAGAGAAGGAAAACTCTCATAACTCTGTGAAAATGTATTCTTTTCGTTTCTGTTGCGCTATTGCGCTTTTCAATTGCACTCTCCTTTCGATCATTCGTCGAACAAAATGACCGAAGCTCATCTCGAGATCGATTCGAGAGGGAAAGCTCTTGCGAACGGCGCACCTTCGATCGTCGCGCGATTGTTAATGTTAACCATCAACTGGTAGGGTGGAGTTAGAACGAGCGTGAGTGCACGTTAATCTCGAGTCAGGCAAACGGAATGTGATTTTGCGATCAGAACGACGCGTTGTTTAGTGATGATCCTTCCAAGCTCTCTTTCTTTTCGATTTTTAGAGACGATTTTTGTAATTATACATATATATATATATATATATAGCGAGAAGTTAATCCAACGTTAGTACTGGTAGTCACACGTACGGCGAGAAAGAAACACGATGTGGAGCGAGTCGCGCGAAGAAGACAAGTCCCTGAACGTGAAAAATTTTCTTAAAATTTCACGACTTGATAGCTTACGACGAGACATCAAGAACGGAAAATTTTTAAGTCAAGTCGACGCTGTTGGTTTCTAAGATAAAAAGTGTCCGTTGATGCGTCAGTTCTTCGTACGTTCCAAAGTGATTCGTCACAATTATCGGAGATAATTTAAAAACTTGTACCCAAGAATTCTGCTGAAACGTCAAGGACGAATTTTAACTCGGATTTCCATTAATTAATGTGTACACGCACCAAATATGCAGTGTATGTACACATTATCCGTGTAATAATTATCGAATTTTATTCCCCTATTATTATTCCCCGTTTGATAAAAATTTCAAGGAGAAAGCAAATAAAGACGATGCAAAAGAACATGCAAGCCGTATGTTGACTTTACATCGGAATAAATTTTATTTCAAATTTTGAAAATCCAGGATCATCGAGCAGGTAAAATTCTGTGGAAACAATTCTTTAAGTTACAACCAACCAAGATCGCGTTAACGGATGTGAGCTGCTTCCACCCCTCACGCGCCCCTAGTGAAACGTTTTCGATCAAAGGTAAATAAATCGAAACACTGTTCAAAAACATTGAAACGTAATTGCATTTATTTGCAATGCGTAAGAAAATAAAGCTACAGAAATTGCGTCTGAATTTGTGAACACAAAGCAATGTTTTCAATGTTTTCAAACACTTACGACGTTTGATCGGAAACGTGTTGCCAGGAGTGACTGAACTGAACAACTTGCAAATTTCGACGATTTCGTCGTAAGCTGCCCAATTTCGGTAGCAAAGTTAAATTCCAAGATCGAGGAATCGCAGGCACCAAGAAAGAAAGCGCTCTTTTTCATATATTTTAAATGGAGAACGGAACAGCTTCGAGCAAAAGTGTACCTACGCACGACTTGTCTCCATCGCGTGACCCGACTTGTGTCGCGCAGCTGGTATTTTTTCTTTTTCCCCTCTCTTTCCGTCGAATTGATCCCACCCTACCAATTACGGGAACAGAACTAACGTTTCACCCTACTAGTCGAGGGTTAATCATGCGCTTTTCTCCTACGTAACGGGCGGCCGTCTCGCGATCACACCAGACACGAGATCGCTCGATACTACGACACACGATCGCGAGGGAACGGTTCTCGTCAGCCAGCAACAACCGTCTGAAACCGTGAAAACGGCCGTCGCTAGCTACTTCTCTCCCTGGTGCGCGCACGATCGCTGAATGTTGGATAAAACGCGTACACCGGTCGAAAGTCATCGCCTGGAAGAAACGAAAGCTCGTCCACGGATGAACCCCGCAGGATTCGCTTCTCTACGAAAACTAAAAAGCTTCTCTAAGAAAGAAAGGATTTAAAAAGAAAAAAAGGGGGGGAGGGGGGAGAAAAAAGAGGAACTACATCTCGTCTTTGGTGGAAAGAAGCTTCGATCGTCGGGCTTTCGCCGTGAGTGGGATCTACGTGCATCGATCGATGGAACGAAAGAATTGATTGCTACGTCTACCAGAACAAGGGGAAAAAGAGAGAACTGTCCCTCGCATTTGGAACCGTTGGAGATCGAAAACATTCCCGCAAGTCCAGCTGATTGATTAGATCTAATAATATCTGGATTTCTTTTTTTTTTTTCTTCTTCTTTTTTCGCGACTTTTTAAACGAAATAGGAGAGTGGCAGAAATCAAACACTCGTCCGATCGTCGTTGGTACATTTTGCGCAACGTTATGACAATTTTCACGACGTAGTTGTCGAATTATTATTTATTTTATTTTATTTTATTTTATTTATCGGCTGAAACGCTCGCAATAGAGTCAATTGTTCGTGTGTGGATTCTAAAACGAGCGAGGCTCGGTCTCGGTTAATAATTCCGTTGGTCTTTCGTTTTGTTACGAGGCTGTCAATGCGCATTTTAAAGCGACGTTAATATTCCTCGATCATAGATAATGACTTAATGATATTTCCGCCGCGGAAATTATGGATGCGAAATTTAACTGGTAATCGCACGTCCGAGCAACGTGGAATTACAAGCGACGACAAATCTACTCTGCATAAATCTCTGCACCGAAGTTGATGAGAAAATCTTACTATTAAGAACTTTCGATTTCGAAGAGAAACGAGGAGACAACAGAATGTGCGGAAGCCTCGTTGATATTCTCGGGTATTAAATTATTCATAATGTACTTAAAGTAAATGTTCAAACGTTGCGAACAGAAAGCGATTGTTGTTAAAAGCAGCCTCGGGAATATTTAAAATACGTGATTTGCAGCAGTAACTCGTGGTCGCTACACGCCATTGAACATTGTTCCCACGAAATTAGCGACAGATATCTTGCAGATAATTGCTTGCAGTTTTGAATGACAGAAAAAGAGAGAAGAAGTGACGGTGACTGCTCGTGACTTACTTTGAAAAGCAACGCTACAACTATACGTCGAACTTGACCAATCCAAAAGCAATTTTCTTTCTCTTTATTTCTAACGTCAAATTTCTCAAACACGCTCGATGTATCTGGCATTCTCGCGAGGTGCTTCGTATTCGTACATTTCACACGTACGAGTTAGGTTGTTTTAATAACGCGTTGTTCAGTGTGTTGTTGACTGCTTTAAATGGAAAATAATTCCCGGTATCAGCCGCGTTCGTTGCACAGGCGGATTGATGATCTCGTAGTATCTTGAACTCTTTCGTTGCTGTCTTATCGTTTAGGAAAATGTTTAGTTTAAGAGAAAGTTTAGTCGTCGATCTTTGACGAGCATCTAGATCAGCGTTTCTTAATCTTCACTGACGACATTATTCTACTGTCAATTTTCCACGTCTTACTGTAATTGAGTAAGTTACAAAAATGCTGGATTTAACCTGCGTCATTCAAGTTTCATATTTGTTTATAGTGAATAACCGACATTTCATAAAATTTATGCAAACTTTTTCAATGTGTGACTGAAAGCGGGTGTGTATTTCACACAATAACTCTCAAAATTATCTAATTTTACAACTAAGATGTCTCTGCGAAATTAAGCTCCAATCACGTTTAATCAATCTATAGCTGACATTATCAATAATATCTTGAACTGTTCAAACATTCACGCACAACAGTGTCCTTCCTCTCGAGCTTGGATATTATTCAAATAATATATTTCAAATGAAACGTGCCCAGATCGGTCTTTTTCGAAGACCTCGCGGATCGCAGAATAAGAAACACTGATTTAGACCGAGAGAGCTGCCAACGAAAGTACAGGCAACGAAACCGAGTCCAGCAACAAAAGGGTCGCGATCGAGGTCGAGACACGCGCGGGTGTCACAGAGCAGGTCGGTAATGACTTTCGACTCGCGGACGGGCGAATTCTGTCAAATTAAATCGATTACAGCGGCAAATCTCTGCCAGGACGATGATGGTCAGTGGTGCGTTGATCAGTGGGACGTACCTAAAAAGTAAGCGTGACATATCGACGTTAAGCGTGGAATCGGTCGGATCACCGCCTCGTTCCACGGATTAGCATCCGTGTTAGCCACAAAAATTAGAGACAAAAAATAGGAGAGAAAGAGAGAAAAGAAACAGAGGAAAAGAAGAGAGAGAGAGAGAGACAGACAGACAGACACAGACAGAAAGAGAGAGAAGGGGAGAGAGAGAGAGAGAGAGAGAGAGAGAGAGACACAACACGAATTACACTTCGCTCGGCGTAATCAGATCACGAGGTGGTACTTATCGGACGCGCACGCGAGATAAACGGAAACGAACAAAGTGGAGACAGATCGAGAGAGAGAGAGAGAGAGAGACAGGGATTCAAAGGAAATCCAAGGAGGATCCAAGGCAAGAGAAGTTTCGCGGATCGAGAAGCAAAAGGACACGGCAAATGTCCTCGCGTCTCCTTCCTTCGGAGAGAACTTGCTCGTCATTCGTAACGAATCTTGCCTTGAATTCGCAAAGCAGGACCGAGTTGTCTTCCGGCTGAAATTGTGTTCCACTAAAGACGCATTTGCTCTTGCTAACCATGTCGTTTCTAACGTCGTCGCAATACCCAATAAAACGGACGTTGCTCGTAAATGTTAATCACTCGCGGGAAGTCCTAACGAGAACAGAAAAAGGAAAGGAAAGGAAAGAGAAAAAGAGAGAGAGAGAGAGAGAGAGAGAGAGAAGTAAGACAGGACTAACAAAGAAGCAGCAAACGAGAGGAGTGTTCGCTCCGCTCTCGCAGTGGACCTTCGATTCACTCTGGCCGTGGAAAGAGTGGAAAGCTTCGAAGGTCACGGTGGATGCGAAGACAGAAAGAGGTGGTAGAATCCGGGACGCGAAGAGTCAGAGGGGCCCCGAGACAATGCCCGAAAGGAGATCTAAGTGGGACGGGGGGCAGAGAGGAGGACGGTGGAACCGCAGGTGACGGCAGGTGCAGTCACGAACACCGTGTGCCCAGGGTGGTGTCACGCGTGTCCCCTCGTACGAAAGCTCGCACAGACTCGGCTTTTTCGCTCCCGGTGCGATGAATCATCGCGCAATGATGTCGGAGACGCTGGCCGAGGACACGTACGTACGTACGTACAAGGCTGAGAGTGGCGAAACGAACGAAAAAAAGAGAGAAAGATTCAGACGGAAAGACGGAGGTGAAGAAGAAGAAGGTGAAGAAGAAGAAGAAGAAGAAGAAGAAGAAGAAGAAGAAGAAGAAGAAGAAGAAGAAGGTTGAAGGAGAAACTGACGTAACTGACTAAAGACTGTGTCGAAGAGGAAGAGTATTGCAGAGTATATTACAGAGATAGAGGGAAGGAGGAAAGAGGTAGAAAGTGATCGTGTGAGAGAAGACAAATATATAGATAGAGGCAGACAGACAGACAGACAGACAGACAGACAGACAGACAGACAGACAGACAGACAGACAGACAGCTAGATAAACAGACAGACAGACAGACAAAAAAGAAGAATCATCAATAGAAAGAACGTCGCTGTCGTTCGATTTATTAAAAAAAAAAAAAAAAAAAAAAAAAAAAAAAAAAAAAAAAAAAAGAAAAAAAAACAGCACAGCGATTCATGTGTCGCTGGTCATTTAGGTATTTCTTGTAATTAGAGACAAAGAAAAATAAGACATTAAGTAGTGGTGTTGGTCATTACCGTTCGGGTCCGGGGCAATCGGGTACAATGATTGAGGCTTTGTACTGTCGGGCCGTGGTGGTTGGTGGTTGGTTCATTGGTGGTTGGTTGGTGGTTGTTGTCGATTGTTGGTAGGGTGGTCCATTTGCCGATCGAGTCAGGGTCCGTCGTTCCGGGCAGGGCAACGGCAGGGCAACGGCAGGGCAACACCAGGGGGGCAACGCCAGGGTTGGGGCGGGGCCAGGGCACAAATCATCAACCAAGTTAGACATCACGTCTCTCACGGCTCGATTAATTTTCGCGGCTTAATCTTCTAACCCCTTCCTCCCTCTTTTGTCACCTTCCGTTCTACGTTCTCAGGTGGCACGGATCAGGTTCGTGCAACCTAACTAAACTAACCACCCCGCGATTCTTTTCGAAATCCTACCCGTTGTTGTCTAAATCTCTTTCGTTTGCGCTTTCCTCGCTGAGATCGCGCGCTCGATCGGAGAAATATTTGCAAGATGTGGAAAAACGAGTGGTAACGAAGTTGATTCGAGAAACAAGTTCTCGAGGTCTCGCGACGTTCGAACGGGGAACGGAAGGAAAGTAGTAATCGCATTATTCGCGGTGGATCGACTCCGTTGTTATTATCGCGTCGCTCTAAATATTCTGAAATTCGGCGTTCAACTGTCCTCCTTTTCGCTTCTCTCTCGTTTGATCGAACCTGAGGCTGAACCTCGACGAGGTCGCTCGAGCGTGGCTAATTAGAGGAAGTTTTTTTTTAATAATTGTCGTACAATTCCACGATCTTCGGTCAGTCCGCGCGTTTTATCGCGTTCGAGTTAAACAAGTGTAACGATAACCTCGATTGGAGAGAGTCGAATTTAATCCAGCCCACAGGCAACGTGGGGGACACTCTCCGATCACTCGTTAACCCCCTCGCGTCACTTTGTTTTATCGTACCTACTGTCGTTAAACAAGATGTTTTTGTCTTTTATCGTCATTTGATCGAAAAATAGACAAAGGGTGAACGTACCACCCGAAGAAACGACCGCTTGCAAATATTTCTCCGCCTTGTTAGAGCGAACTTGGCGAAACTTTCGTCCTCGAAACGGTCGTCAACCGGTTCGAAGCCGGCTGACGTAGTTGGAGCATAAGATTCCCCCGTTCGTTTAACGAGGGATACACGCTGCGGGGAACTCGCCGCAAAGGGGACGCAAACAACTAGCGGCGGATACACGTCAAACGGACGGTAAAAATGTTTCCCGGCGAAACGCGATTATCCCACGAGATTCTTTTTTCCTCTTTTCTTTTCTCTCGCTCCTCGGAGAGGTTACGCACACCTCCTTGGCCTTCCACCTTTTCGGGTCACGCGAGCTCAAAAACGAACGAACCGCCTCTGGCACGATTATAAGTCCGACCAAGTACGACCAGGGACAAGATCGAGCGGGGACGACGGCTGATTCCCGGTTGCTTAATTTTTTCGCCTTTACACCAGGCGACGCTCGAAATTAGTCGTCGATGTTTGCCGATGTTTGCTACAGTTTGATTCGCTCCAGATGCTTTCTGTGTGTTCCTATGGAATGACGGAGAAAACTGGTTGGCACGTTGGAGATAACTGCAACGAAGGACGTGCGTGTAAATCCGTCCTTGTTGCCACTGACGATGCGTAAGACACGCAAAAAATGAACATGGTAGAAACATCTTGTGTAATTAAGATCGATACGAACAATTTTTTTCGCCTTTCTCTAACGAGAGATACTAACAAGAGACATTCATTGATCCAGTTTTGTTCTCTGCAATCAAAGTTTTTGACTCGAGCAACTTTATCTCGTGTCTAAATCAGATATTTTATTCGAGTGTTAGAAGTTGTTGAAAACAAAATAACCACATCACGAATGTTTATGTATATTTTCATAAATATAATTGAAGAAACATGCTTTCTGTAGATTTTCGAATCATAAATTTCCCCAAAATACAACATAAAATAAAAAATTATTTTATTCGTCAAAATTAACGTAAGATCAATAATCTCAAGCTAAATAAGACGATTTAAATAATTATTTTTCAAATATTTAAATTGTACTTAAATTATGGGTGTTTGTAAGAGTGTAGAATCCGAATTGAGAGCGAAACTGTTTGATCCTGAATCGACACAATAAATTTTCACGTTCTGATTTAATTTTAAACATTTTTTACCGCGTGCTTAGGATCGCGTTGAAACAAAATAGTGATATTTTTGTCTGCATCCAATTGACTGCTCCATGAAGTAGCTTTATATATGTATTTACCGATTCATTTTATCGTTTACATCCATTCGATGTAACAAATCAACACCGACAACTTTCCATCCAACCATCGCAAAAACGGAACTGAATCAACGAACGTTTCTTGTTGGAGGGAATAAAAAATATTTGACAAACTTTGAGAAACTGTTTCGATTATCGATAATGGCGCAAAACGTTTCTTCAATGTTTCTTCTTAATGTTAACAGCAACGGAGAACAATTTACGTGAAATGTGTAATTTATAACTATTGATGCAATTTCGGCAGATAACGAATACCGAATAAAAACCAAAAAAAAAAAAAAAAAAGAAAAGAAAAGAAAAAAATTTCGATCAAATGTTTGAAAGTATTTAGAAACATTGCAATCGCTTAGGTAATATTTTCTAAAATATTACTTTGTTCGTTTGAAATACATAGGAAAGTGGAATCGACGATTTCAATTGAATTCTCTTACCTCAAACATCTCTCAACGTTTCCAAACACCCTCAAACAAGGTTTGAAAAGGAAATTATATTTTCTCTATCGAATTCCTCCGTGGTCTTTTTCGAAGAGACGACCAATCGGATCAAACCGAATCCACTCTATTTTGTCCCTGAGTCCGCGAGTTCTCAGCGTTTCCACGTTTCCGCGTGACGGCAACGTGTGCCCGCGGATCTGCGTGCATCGCTGATTTCGATTCATTCGACGAGCGTACGATCACGGGCTTAAACGCGCCGCAAGAGATCAAGACCCTCGTTCGCTTGTAATCGTGCAAGAGCGACGAAACCCGTGAGATATGAAACGTTTCACGATTCTGTGAAACTGTCGATCGAACCAGGCCTGGTTCGTCGCGCGCCAAGTAACGCGAAGTTGCGAACCGTCGCCTCCGATCTTCTGGTTCGCGCGCAGGATGAGTCTCGTCGGCGTCTCAAGGTTGGTGGAACAGAGAAAAAAAAAAAAAAAAAAGAAGAAGAAGAAGAAGAAGAAGAAGAAGAAGAAGAAGAAGAAAAACACCGAGGCGAGCACAATCGGCGTTACGCAAGAAATCGATCGAGAAACTCGCGAGTGTAATGCCTGTTACGTGCCCGACCGGATCGCAGATTGAAGAGTTACAAGAGTCGACAAACGTGAATAAACAGAAATCGCGCAGAGCGATAACAATACTGCCAATCGCGTTCTCGTTTTCTTTTTTGCAACCGCGAAGTTGAATCTTCAAATGAGATTTACATCGTACGCTACGAGTCGACGTATCCCGTCGACGTGTCCCGAGTCGCTAATTAACTACGGTTAATTAATCCTTTCGAGGTGAAGTCGAAAAAGGGTTTCGATCGGGTGGCGCGTGCAACAGGCTTTACTCGACGGCTCGCGGCCGCGTCTTTGATCAATCGTTCAGGGTCGGCTATGGTAGAGTTTCACGCCCGCGCGTTTCCCCGGCTTACGATTAATATCGGCAACAATCGGCTACGTCGATTCCCAGAGACTGTGCCGGTCGAGAGAACCGGGCAAGAAATAAATCATCTGCCGGGCGAAGCGAACGCAAATCAGCGGGAGACGAGGGGGTCACACTTCCCAGTTCAAGAACCAAAATGCGTGATGAAGATATTTCGTACGTGTGTGTGTATGTATGTATATATATATATATACTGCGATATCATTTTTGTCGGTATGTGGTAAAAAGGAACGGTTTCAAAGCCTTCTAAAAAAAAATAATAATAATAATAAGAACAACAACAACAACAACAATAATAATAATAATGAGAATAACAACAGTCTGCTAGATATTGGCTAATAATTGAAAGAAAAAAAAAAACGGGCTGCTACGCTCGAGAAAGAGAGACAGAGAGAGAAAGAGAGAGAGAAAACGCTGTACCTCGATTGGTGCTAACACGATTCTCGTTTGCACACACGTTTCGGAAATACGCTCATCGGAGCCTCCCTAAACATTCCAGCTAGTCGGAGAGCTCGATCGATCGACAATAGTAGTTAACATGGTCGCCTCTAGATATTCGCGCGAGAGATTAATCAACGGAGAACGTGAAACGTACGGGTGATCTCTCTATCGAGAATCAAACGTCTCGTCTAGATGGTTCAGCTAAAAAAGAAAAAAACTTTTTCGAGATTAGGTACTCCGCCGCAGTTTGTTTCGTCGTTGAAAATTCGTTTTCACGTCTAACATATTTTCTTTCTTTCTTTTTTAATTTTATTTTATTTTATTTTTTTTTTTTTTCTTTCGGATCGTTTACTCGGCTTCTTCTGTCTCTCGTGCTTGTCCCTCGAAAACACGGACGAACGATAAAGGGAACGAGATCGAGGGGGAACGGAAACGACGGAAACGGAAGAAGCAACGGCTTACCTGACTTCGCAGTTTGGTGATATTCTGGCCACCCTTGCCGATTATCGAACCGGCTACCTGTAACATACAATCGTTTCTTTCATTAGAATCGTTTCCACAACGATATCGAGATAGGAGATGCCAAAAGAAAATCTACTGCAAAGTCAACTCTCTCGTATAGTCCCGGACAGAATGATAGCAACACAATAAATGTACACAACACGTAACAAAAAAAACTGCACGACTTGTACTACTCCAGTACGATTCGTCTCACTGAAAGACTCAGAAAGAACTGTTCCGACTAGGAAACGAAGACGACTTTTTTGCCATAAAATTTTAGTTTAGTTCAGTGCCAGACAACGCCACTCCCGCGCCCCCTCGCGAATCACGTGACCCAAATCAACCAATCGCTAATTTTCGTTGCATTAGCGTTGCATTTTCTGGGTTACCCCCGCTAAAATCACTTTCAGTGATAAAATGGATTCATTTTCCAGCACGACAATGCTGCAATTCATCGTGCAAAAATTATAAAAGCGTATTTTGAACAAGAAAATATATCTCCTTTGCCGTGGCCTGCACGCTCTCCTGATTTAAACATTACAGAGAATTGTTGTGGAGAGCTTGCGCGAGCAGTTTACAAAAATGGAAGACAATACCACGACACAGAGGAGTTGAAAAAATCTATTATCGCAGAATGGAACGATTTATCTCAAAATACAATCCAACGTTTGCATAAATCATTGCCAAAGCGAATGATTGAGGTAATTGAGAACAGAGAAGGATGTACGCGTTATTAGTGTTGACATATATAAACATGTAAGTTTCATTTTTGCATTAATTATACGTATAAATTTATCCATTTGCGATTGTTTACAGCGGAAATGAAAGAGAACGATCTGACTCCAGACCAAATTCCTTCCTTCTGTATTATGACATTTATGTGCTACTTTCCGGAAATAATAAAACTTGAGCCATTTCTGAAAGATTAAACATAGCACGTGTGCGCTATCATTCTGTCCGGGATTGTTTTTAAATTAATAATTCCGCTCGTGTAGGAAAATTCTAATATCAATTCTATTTGTAATTTGTACGAATATCCACACCTGCGTCTCGGCGAATGACATTCAATGTACCACACATACAGCTATGACCAATTTATCTGTTTATTTAATTAATACGCACTTTATTCAGTACGCAGATTAACTGATTTCACACGAATGTTACGCTTTCGATAGTTTCTGTACGACTGAGGAGCGTAAATACTCGACCTGTTCAATCTCGCGGCTGTGGACAATATTTACATTTTCGTTTCTCGGTAATACCGTTCGACACAATACACGTGCCAGAATAATCCATGCGCATACTGATCTACGCATTCTTTCCACTTTGCGATACATACGTAATATATATATATATGTATATGTATATATATATATATGTATATGTATATATATATATATGTATATATGTGTATATATGTATAAGTGTGTGTTGTTCACCCGGACAACCCAATACCAACTCTTGGGTATATTAAAATGTCAACACGAAGGCTGCGAAAAGAAATTTCAAGAAATTGAAATATTCGTAATGTTACATATATATATTGCAATGTTGCAATATCGATTTAATTGAACTCGAGTCCTTACGGCGTTTACGTTTTCGAGAAAATTCGTCATCCCGCGAAATTCTGATACCGAGTCGCTCGAATATCACGTATTAACATCTGACGAAAGAAACGGTAGAAATAATTTTACTTTAAACTGGAACTCTTTCGCTCGGCCATCGAGTGATTACCAACGATATTATCCGACCAATTCCTGTCTCGCGCGAAATAAAGCAAGATCGACTCAAGTCCGCGACCTCGACACACAGAGAGCCCAGGGATGTGGGAACAGGCGCGTGCTCCAATTTCGTGCGATTTTCATGGAAGCAGCGCGCGGAGAAGGTCGAATCGTTCCTCGATCGAGCCGCCGCGGCTGGCCACGTTCCAGCGATCAGCGGGCCGATTGCGACACGACGCGGCGGAAAACGCGGCGCGCGATAATTACGTTCGCTCTTACGCGACGCGGCGAATGAGATCACTCTCGAAAGGAGCGATCCATCGATCGACCCTGACACACCGACAGCCGTTTTCGCGGAGTCTTCGATTGCGTGCCGCGGCGATCGCAATCGGCATTGTGCCGGATCGTTGGTGCGCGACCGACCCCCCGGCTCGCGATCGAACTCAACGGAGAAGGAGATCGTCGAATGCCGGTTAAATTGACGGGGGGAGGAGGAGCGCGCGCGGAAAAAATCCAACCAAAGAAGCTGCTCCTTTGTGACTTGATCGCCTGCTGGGACGCACGCTCGTCCTCCTTTCTTCGAGATGTAATCTGGGTTTATTAAGACGCGAGCGACTGCGAGGTGAATCTCGATACGGAACGCGCGATATCCAACGGGGTTTTCTTTTGTGTCCTCCTTGGCCCTTTGCTCTCCGATTGCTTCGGAGATTAACGAAAGTGAAATTCTCGGCGTCCAAGTAAAACGTACAAGTTTGATCCTTTGAAAACTCGCGCGAAGTGCAAATTTGCTGTAAAAATTTGGGGATTGTTTTAAAATCATAATGGTAATAATAACGACGATAAAGGACATTGAATTTTTATCGCTGTACACTAATTTACCTTGAAATAAGTGCAAACGGATGGGCAATGACAATACACTGAAAACAAATCGAGTTCAAAGGATCAAACAGCCCAAAAATAAATGGATAAAATAGTTGAAGATACGCGACAATTGCGTAGCAATAATAGCAAAAGATTAAAGCTACGAGGATAAAGAAAATATTGAAAGTGGTTAAAGATCTTTGCATATTATATACTATATATATATATATATATATTTGAACCTTCAAATTTCCCACAAATGCATAAAAGTCTACGTCTACGAATCAAATTACTGATTTATTTATTTATTAGACGTTGCAACATACTTTTATCGACATACATATTTCAAAATATACACGTTCGTTGCATTAAACTTTTACATATATTTGACAATTACGAGCATTTAAAGAGTTTAAGAGACAAGAAAAGAAATTCGAGACACTCGGAGGTGCGGTTGCTGGGAGCGCATCCCGCCTTGATTTCCCGGCGAATTTTCCCGAAGAAGAGAAAGCGGAAGGAAACCCGATAAGCGGTTCGCCGAGCGCAGCGACAATGACCGGAAGAGCGCGCGGCGTTCCGCGATTGCGAGCGTGCCGACGCGACATCGCAACACGTTACGGCACACAGAACGGCTTTTACTTCGCCACACTTCGGTGTGTGTACGCGATCGCGAAAAAACCGCCGAGGCAAACCGCACGCTGTGGGAAACATAAAACTTGGAAACGTGCGGGCGCGTTGCGCGAAGCCGCGTCCGATCGTCGGAAAAATACCACCGCGACCAACACTCGGGTGGAAACGTCCGTCTTCGCGCGGAACTTTATTTGGAAATTATTCATCTCGTGGAAAAGCTTATCGCGCTCGATCGTGCCGCATTTCGTTCGTCGTGGCGAAAGGTGAAAGTGAAAGTTCCTCCGGCCGCGTTTTAATCGTCGGCGTCGACCGTTTAATAACGGGGAAAAGCAAATTGACAATAGAGAATGGAACGAGGCGATTTATTTACTTGAGAAATTTCTATTTTTAAATTTTGCATTATTCTATGTATGATTGTCCTGTTTAGATCTGCACTTGTAAAATTGTATCATTGTATTATATTATATTTTGTGTCATATTTGCAGTATATTGTATTATAATTTTGTATCATATTTGCAGTATATTGTATTATAATTTTGTATCATATTTGCAGTATATTGTATTATAATTTTATTATTGCAGTATATTGTAGTATAATTTTACTCCATCTTTCTCTTCGTTAATCTTCAATTATGAAAACTTCTAGCTGAGATATATCGTAATAAATTTACATCGATTAAAATTGAACCAGTTTCGATTCATTCCTCTCCATTAACGTTCAATTTCATGATTATGGAAGTTTCCAGCTGGGAGATGAACCGGTTAATAATTTTTCTGTCGTGCCCTGATGAACACGACTTCATGAACGTATTTGTAAATTAATAACGGTGGGGAAATTGCCATAATAATAAGAATTGGCAATACGCATGTCCTGTATCAACTAATTGTTAAATTGCCAAGTTTTTAGGTCGAAATGATTAAGAATATTTAAAAAAAAAAAAAAAAAGGACATTTGATTGTTACTAGGATTTTTCGAATTTTATTTTCACAAATGTCGGAAAAGTAAAATAAATGTTCCGCTTGTTTGTGCTTGAGCTTTTCTGTTCCGAAATTTCAAACATATTTTTACCGAGAAAAGTAAGCGAAGAGAACGATGACACGAACGTTTAATTTAATCACGTTCGTTCAAATAGAGTAGCAATCTCTGACGAAAGAAATTTGAATTAACTCCGGCTGCTATACACTACTCGTATGAACCTTGCATTTGTTTCTCCTGCTTTGAAAAAGAGCTATTGAAATTTTCACCTTTGACTGTGTGCGTCCGCATTTTCTCCACTTATGGAATATTCACACGTTTATATAGAAGACTGCAAATATACAGAACACGTGTACGAAAATATAAAATATCCACAGCTAACTGTCAACACTGATTATGACATTTAACGAACAGAACATTTATCCCCATTTAGAGTTCTGTAATTGCGCAAACTCGCGAGCTTTAATCGCGAGTACGTATTTTTTGTAGATTATTTCTTAAAAATCGGCAATCTGTTAAATCGCTGCATCAAAGAAGAAAAAATTAATCCGCCTGTAGTTACTACTTAACTGGAAAATTCCTCGTTCCGTTCTACATTAACGACAAAATGATGGCAAAACTGAGAATTCTTTGCAACTTGATATCAACGCGCGATTGTCGGTCTTTAAAACGTTTTGAAAACTAAACATTTGAAGAAAGCTGAGTCTACTTGAAATTAGAAAGCACGGTTTGGACGGTTTCTCTCGGCTTCTTGCGAGAGCTCTGACTCGCCGCAAGCTTTGACACTGAAACATCGACTTTCTCAAAAATAGCGTAACAGGGTAATCTCGGTTCGATTTGAAAACTGGTTTTCGCTAAGATTAGATTAGAGAAACGCTGATGGAATCTTACCTTGCTGGGGATCAGAAGACGAAGTTCATCGTCACCCTGTCTGTAACGCTTGTGAGGACTTGTCGGTCCTCCGGAACCTGTCATAGCGCCTGCATCAGCTTCTCTCTTCATTATTTCTGCAACAGAAATATCGACCGAATCTTCAGTACACCGTACACTACGTGTTTCTCCATTTTCATTTTTACTCCAGATCTTCGTTTCACTTTAATACGTTGCACTATTTATTCCGATCGAGTAACATTTATTAATAAAACTATTTGCTGTTAAACAAATATGTTTCGAAACATCGAGACTCTGGTATCAAAAAATATTTCGCCGTGCAATAATTAATCGAAGTCGAATAATTTATCGAGGCGTGTCCCCCGAGTTTTTGCATCAAAAAATCACTGTAAAATCGTTCGTTCTCAACGTGAACTTTTCTCTACGCACTTCCTTTTTCGACGAAACGGTACGCATCCACCGTGTAAAACGAGACCCAAGTGCATCATTATAATAATATACCTATCGATGCGATCATTCGTGTCTTCCGTAGCGATAAACTTCGTTCCTCGAATATCCTCGAAGAAAGCAAACGATAAAAATAGACGCGATAAATTAAATTTATCTCGCAGGTAAATTTAGTTAATGACAATTATAATGTAACTCGCTCTTGTATGCTAGAAACGAGTCACAAAGAGAAAAGAAAAAAACTGAAAGGTGAAAATTTTATTGATACGCAAACATTCGAATATCGACAGAAAACAAATTACAGACGCGATCGCTCAGTACCAGACAACGCCACTCCTACTCGAGGTCTATCCCCCCACGCCCCGAATCGCGAATCACGTGACCCAAATCAACCAATCGCTAATTTTCGTTGCATCAGCGTTGCACCTTTTCTGGGTTACCCCCGTTAAAATCACTTTCGTTTTCGAAAATGAGCTTTTGAGAGTTTGCGAGCCACTGTGTCTTACCACACCACGCGTGTAACGAAACTGGCGAGGCAATTCGAGAACGGAGGTAACGCCAGGTCACGTGCTCGAATTCACCCTCGGAACCCGGGGGAAACCGTGGTTCCCCTCGATTTTCAGCCACGCACGCGTCCCGGAAACAACAACGACGACGCGGACCGCAATTCGTAATAAACCTATAAACATGCTTCGTATTCGCGTACAACCGTTTGTTGGCGTAGGGGTGGGGCGCGGGGTGGGAGGGAGGGTCGAAACGCTATATAATTCATTGTCCGTTAAATCGGTTCGGTCGGTTTAATGACGTGGAGAGCATGGGAAACCGATGTAACTCGGGCACGTTCGCGATTAAACAACCGTACGCTATCCCCTGAATTTGTTTCGCGTTCGTCAACCTTGAACAGAGTCGCACGTAACAGATTCGCTTTGTAGTTACGCGCGTGTGTGCAACGTGCATGCGAGTCTCTCCCAGTTCAACCCATTAGACGGAGTTTCATTCGCGATCGTTTCACAATTCGTTCACGATATCGAACTCCGTTTCCTTCTTTTATCACCAAAGTCGCGAAAAAGACGCTGTCCTTTTCTTTTTCGGATATACTGAACGCGCGCGAGAATGATCGTACATGCTTTGTACGTATAATTATTACATTTCGTGATTTTCAGTTCAACTTAAAAAATACCTTCAATTTTTTCGCTCGACTTACCGAAAAGCACCGCAACCACGAATGTAATTAATTCCGATTGAAATAACAGCGCGAGCAAAATATTTCCATTTGCAAATATTCAACAGAGAAACAGAAAATATTCAAGGAAGTCGTTTTCTCGCATGAACGTCCGCGCTTGCTGCGAACATTCGAGTGAGAGAGGCTCGTAGCTTCTACGTCATACGCAGTATAACAAGTATAAATAGTTAGTAATTAATCATTCTACGTGATTCACTCGCAGCGGAGAACAAACGCAGTCAGGAAGCGAAGCTCGGAGACAAGTAGAAAAACAGAATATTGCGTCAAAGGGAAATTATCGACGCGAAAGAAAAAAAGGCAAATTCTATTCAACGCGGAAGCATCATCTACGTATATGGATGCATGCATGCATATATATGCGTGTATATCGTGGCCAACGCTATTAGTTCGAGCAGGGCAAACGATATTTCCTTTCCACGTGCCGTGGAATCTTTGAAGCGCGCGAGTCTCCGAGTCGCTGAGATTCATGGCGCAATTAGGGCCTCGAAATTGCTTCCTTCCGACAGCAGCGAGCACCGTATTACCGGCGATAAACCAGAAAAATCTCGCGATTCTGGCAATCGGGGGACACGTCAGATCTCCGTCGCTGCCAAGCGAAATTCCCCCGCCTTTGCGGAATTAGCTCCCTTTGGCTGAGAAATAACGAAACTAGGTCCTCTTTTCTCTACACTCGGACACGTTCGTCCGTCGTCGTTTAACGTTCTCAAGATAAAACATGAGAACATACATACAGAGAACAAAATGTGATGAAATAGTTTCAAATTTAATTATTTGTGACACAAAGTTTGGCGATTTAAAGGCAGTACGAATAACGTCCCGTTATATAGATTTAAATAAAAAAAAAAAAAAAGTGGAACATTTTCTTTATTACTATGCCCCGGAGAATTAAGGGAAAATCATTCTTTTTTTTTTTTGTTTTCACAGTTCGAGTGTCAAATTTTCATGGCTTTACGTACTGTGACACGTCCCAAAAATTTGGGGGGCACCCGTCAATTTCATATTCAAGAGATAAACGTTGCGTTGTTTACAAATAAATCTCGGCATCTTTGACAACATAATCTTAGTTACTGAGATAACATGGTTTTATCCAAAAATGACAGGATGCTCCAAACTTTGAAATCCAGAAGCAAGAACAACGCCACTCCTACTCGAGGTCTACGTCACGCCCCCTCGCGAATCACGTGACCCAAATCAAACAATCGCTAATTTTCGTTGCATCAGCGTTGCACCTGAAAAGGCCCCGATTTTTTGGGTTACCCGCGCTAAAATTACTTTCGGTGATAACATGCTAATTACTAGACACGATATAATAATACATATGAAATAACGAGGGTAAGAACATTATATATTATATTTGAATAAATGAATAAATGAATAAAAAATAAGAATAAACAAATGGAAATGAAATACTATGCTTCCATACAAGTGTCACATATTATATTGCATTACTTTTGCTTACTGCGATATTTTTCAAAACATTCATGGGCACATAAATCTATCTGTTTCATTATCTGGAATATTACACAGCAGAAACAAGAATATTTCATATAAATAATCGTGATTTTACGCTGTTGCTTGGTGAAGTTCACTAACGTTAAGCAAACAAAATGAAAACATTTCCAACGGTAAAACTCAGAGCGCAGAGAACTAATCGCATTTTAACGTTAAACAATGTAATAAATTAAAAAAAAAAAAAACGTGTTTTAACACCAGACTAGACTAATTATTGCAATTATTGTAGGTACTGCACAGAAATAATTCCCCCACTAAAAGGAATAAAATTTCTCTGGTTGAAAAACACAATCTCCTTGCAATTCCTAAAACAACAGTGGCTATTCTGTGTGAAGGAAAAAGATTGTTTATATTACGGTCACAGCTATTACAACTAACAAAATTTCATAATACAATTCTACTATTTTGATATTTTCTATTCCAATCTCCATTATCGCGGTGTTATACATTATATCGTACAATGCCGATGTCCGCTATAATTATCTCGCATTTCTTAGAAATAAATATTCAACACGACGATGATTACCAATTATCGACAGACCACGAATAATGCAAAAATATGCGATGCAAAGGAAAATAGTTGGTCACTATTGGACAGCAAAGACAAAGACAAAGATAAAACAGCAATAAAGCCTGTTAAAAATTTCAATGATCGACGAACGAACTGGACTCGATCAATCGCGAGCCGGCGATTTTTACGACGAACGGTAAGCAGCGTGGAAATTGAAAGAAAAAAGAGGAAATAAAGGAAGAAAGAAAGGGGGGGGGGGGGAGAAAAAAGAAGGGAAGAGGAAGGAACGAGCGGACAGGACGAATCGATAGTCGACTGGACGGCACGCGATGTTAATAATTTACCGAGGCGATTCGTAGGCGAAGGGTGACCGCGGTCCGTGCGCGCGATTCGCCGTTTCGATTTCACTGCGGGCGGCGGGAAGAGCCGGCGGGAAAAGCGCAAGAGGAGAACAGGAGGCGGTGGCGGCTCGTTAAAGAATCACGAGGCACGAAAACCTGCGTCACGAAAACCGGCGGCTCGAGCAACAGAATACGCAATCGTTAACGATCGCTTCGTTAAAGAAAGCTAACAACGGACAGCTCAATTTTTTATGCTCGAGAATGGCCAACGAACGCGACCGAGGCTCTACAGGGTCGTCCAAATTCGGCGTCACGTCCCTCGGAAGACGCAGAAGCAGCAAAGCGATTCGAGATCTCTTCGATCGTTTTTGGTAGCTTTCGTTGATACGAAAAAAAAGAAGAAGACGACCGACGAGTTAAAAAACAATATCGGAGATTCCATCAATGAAATTGAGTCCTACCTGTGAAATTGAGCAGAGAGATTCAATCTTGAGAAAGAAGTCGAGAGACGCGATCGAATAATATTGCAATCCCGTAATTAAAGTCATAAACTAGATTTTACGCTGAGAGAAGGAAGTCAAACGAATCTCGAGTGATCGGTTCTTTTTTTTTTTTTTTTTTTTTTACACTCGGGGAAGATGAAACGTCCAGCTTTTTCAACCCTGTACGAACGCGTTTGACAATAATTTACAGAATTTGAAGCCTGTGTGTTCCGCTTTTAATCCGATTGACGATTTCCCAGGCACGGGACATGCATTTTAATGAATATCGCGCAGCACCGTGAAATAAATATTGTGACCGAAGCGACAATAAATGCGACAGTAACAGCTTTAAAACCGGCGTTCAATAACGCGACTAAAAGTTACCAACGATTTGAAAACGCACGGACTTGGTGCAAACGTAACGATATTGAAAGCAGAGCAACGTGCAATCGCACAACTCCGTTTTGAACGAAATGATTGTGACATAATTCCCTCGCGTGATTCGTTTAATTTTATTACGTCTTGAGCGTAATTAATAAAACGTATGCGTGTGTAGTTTTTGAGATCTTTGGAAAACCAAGTGAGAAATTGTTAAAATTCGCTGAATTTCGTGGTTGAAATTTTAAAATAACGACCGTATTTTTTACGTTTGTTTAAAAAAGAACGTGTAAATAAATCCAAAACGTGATCTTGTAAAATTTTAGATGCAATTATATGTATATATGTATATAATTACAATTGGTAATAATGGCAACAACGCACTTTGTACAGTTCGACGCGTTCGCAGTAATTACAACTTTTATTCTAATTTATCTGTGTGTTTTCTGCCAAACATCCGAATAAATAAATTAACGCAATTAAAACAACATTTCAAATCCCCACTTTTTCTCCGTTTGTCTGTAGATTTTCGCGACTGACTGTAGAAAAGTGAGAAAAAGAAAAAAAGAAACAAACAGAGAAAACCGTAATTAGTAAATCGCTTTCTTAATTGATATTCATACGAGGCGGTCGTAAATCATTTTCTTTTTTTCCTCTTCGCTCAGAAAAACAGCGTAAGTGAAACTTTTTGCGTTGAGCTATAAATGGAATTGCAAATATCCCGACCCGAAGAAATCACAGACTCGCCAGCACAGTTAAAAAGTGCGATAGTATCGAACGATTTCGACGAAGTCGTTTCGTGAGGTTGAAACACTTTCGAGAGAGCGCTGACACTTTTTTCTCTCTCTCTCTCTCTCTCTCTTTCTCTCTCTCTCTCTCTCTCTATATTTTTCATCGTGTTCGAGGAACGATGAATATTAATGTCTCCGACGACTCTTTCGCGAGAAATTCATTCGCTTTGACAATGTTGTTTGCCTTGGCGCCGCGGCCCGTGTGAATTTTTCGTTAAAAACACGGAAGCAATTTCCTGCGCTGTCGAACAACCGGAAACATTTTCGTCCACGCGATAACTCGATCAATTCCCGCCGTCTCGCGTGATGCATTCGATCTCGGCGAGCCAGTTCGATCAAACGATTTCAATCCCCTTCGTAGAAACGATCGGAAAAGAGAACGCGAGCATGAAATATCGCGTCGTTGATTCACTTTGAGAAACCTTCGGTTTCTATCTGTGCCGCCGTGAATTTTTCTTAAGAAGCCTGAATCACGTTGAGACACGTTGCGACGCTTGGTATCGGTACATGCTATGTCACAGTTTCGCGATAGATGTTACGATATACAATACACTGATGCTCAAAAGTACGTGAACACGACGTTTCATCACTGAAAGTGATTTTAACGGGGGTAACGTTCCAGAAAAGGTGCAACGCTGACGCAACGAAAATTAGCGATTGGTTGATTTGGATCACGTGATTCGCGAGGAGGGCGTGGTGTGGACCTCGAGTAGGAGTGGCGTTGTCTGGTACCGAGCGGTCGCGCCTGTAATTTGTTTCCTATCGATTCGAATGTTTGCACGTCGATAAAATTTTATGGCAAAAAAGTCGTCTTCGTTTCCTAGTCGGAACAGTTGCTCCTAGTCAGCAGTTTCGTGCAGTTTTTACTCTTCTTTGGACATTTTATAAACATGACACTTATTTTGTCGTGGTTATTTCAACAATAAGATAACGAGATATTTATTAAACATAAATGGTATTTAAAAAGAAATGACTATACCACGACTTGTGTGAAGTTGTGATGATTAGACGAGGAGAAGATATGACTCTCTTTTTTTATTGTCACTGGCGAAATACTTGATAAATTGTTCGTGAAATGCGTCATCTACAGTACAAAGAATAAAATTCCGCGTATGTACTTTATTATCGGTCAACAGAAAAGTAATCTATATCGATGCAGAAGTAAGAATCTCAAGTTGGAGCAAGTTGGTTATTCAACGCTGTAATGAAAAACAGAATCATTCGTGTGCAAATAATTTCCACAACCGTGTCAGGTTCGTTCATCTCATTCGTCTCTTTTAAAAAGGAATATTCTTTATATTTCTTTTTAATCTTTAATTGCGTATACTTAACGATTAACGCTCCTCGTGTTATTGACGATAACACTGGAATTGAAACATGGTTCGACACGTATTTCCACGTGCAAGTGGAAAAAACTTGCGTAGGTTTCTCATAAGACCTAAACGTCGATGTGAACGATATATAGGGGGGTTGCCCTTTAAATCGGGCAACTTTTAAACTCACTGCGAACATGAAACGTCGCGAAGAAATACGCGATAGCAAGTCGAGGGCTGTACCAACTGTTCCCAACTATGGACTAACATCCGTTTCTCCTTGCCGCAAGATTTATTTTTACAAGCGCCGTCGTGTTTTCAACAAACAAGCAGCCTGCGTGACCAGACCGTGTCGTGACACGAACTCGAAAAGACCTCCTACGTTTCTGATCGTCCGACCATTACCGCAGGGGTGAAGTAGGGGTGGATCAGTCGATCGCTGCGCTCGTACAGAGGGGGAAGCGGATGATAAAATAATGGGTCGTGGGTAATTTCCACGTAACGCGTCGATTCCGAAGCACGTTTCAATTTACGAGCGTATTTATCGAATAAAATATGTACGATCAACCTCCGACAACTGGCATCGTTACGACGTAAAATTTATAAGATCATGCGTTGTTTAAAGAGAACACAAAGTACAGAATCAAGTAAAATAAAAGAGAATTAAATTAATTAAGGATCGAGCAACGGTGCGTCACAAACACGACGTTCGTTGACATTAAAACTCCATCTCTTCGAAATTTAAGTTTAGATCAATTACAGAAGAAGAAGAGTACTTCTCAAATAGAATCCATAGCAAGGAGACACGTTTCAAACATCGCTGGGACACGAAACACTTTTCGAACGTGTGACCTATTCTACGAACGAAGTGACTCGTTCAATCGCAACCTGATAACGTTCGTGTCGATAACGGCGCAACAGTCGCGATGATCGTAATATCCGCACGATCCAGTTTCACCGCGAGAGAAAAAAGGATCAAGTTCACGAGGAAATGGGAACGTCGGCTGCACGTAATCGCAGTCAATCGCGATTTATTCGTTAATTATAATTCGGCAAAAGCAAAACACGATCTAGCTTTTAACGACGCACGCACGCACGCACGCACGCACGCACGCACGCACACGTGGTCGAGCAAATTAAGGGCCAAAAAGATGGGACGCGCGCGCGCGCAAGAGAGAGAGAGAAAGACAGAGAGAGGTCGTGAACGCACGCGGAGAAAAGGGATGAAAAGGGCGCCATAGAGTCTGCGACGAGGATAGCGTGAGGCGCCGAGGAGTCCAGTGCCGGGAGCGGTGCATCGACTAACCAGTCCATAACCAGTCCGCACGCCACTCTAAAGGGTCGCCGGGCTGATATATAGGGACGCAGGATGGAGGGCATCGAAGCCAGGTCGAAGGGGAGACCGCAATTAGGAGCTGGGAGCAGCTTAAATTCACTAAACTCGACGCGGGAATTTGAACTTGATGAACTTTCGACGCGTCTCTTCGAAACGCAACTGCGTGTATACATCGCGTAACGTACGGTTTGCACAGAATGAGGTGAAAGCGACGCGTTACGGCGAATTCGAACGAATTGGAAGAAGAATCTGGACCGTTTTCGTCTTAATAGTGGTTTATCCTGATCAATTGTCAAATCTGTTGCTGAACAGAATGTGAGAATGCGACGCAGCGTCGTTTCCCTTGCCTACCAAGTATCGCGAGTACGTGCTTTGAAACGTGTCCACCTAACGACCGTAAAAAATATTAATCTCCTCGAGCATATTGTGACGTTAAATAAACAGTATTTCGTTTTTCCCGCCACTTTAAAGTACAAAACACAAATTTTGAATAATTAAAATTTAACGAACACGCGTCGCTTCGTCCCCGAAATTTCACAGCTTCTTGCGACAAAACCGCGCGTTCAGAAATACCGTGCCGCGGTAAAAGGGAACGACGACTATTCGGGTCAAACGCGGCGAATCGATTCGGCAAACAAACTTCGTTCGCGCGCGGAGGATATTTCAAGGAACGAAGTCAAGTGGATCGATGGGCGGAAGGAAATAGCGAAAGAAGGGCAGCAGGCGAAGCCAACTCTCTGGAAAGAAGACCCAGAGATATTCCAATTTTCGCGGATGTTCGATGAGAGGGACAACCGACGAGAGAACAACCCCCCTCCCCGGTGGTACGCGCGGATCGAGAGCGGCCTCTTGTCGCGGTAATTGCGCCCCTAGCAGTTACGCGATCCAAGTAATTATTTCGACGTCGCGCAGACGACGGATATCCGGGATAATTGCAGCCGGCGCGACAATGATACCGCGTCCCCGAAATTGCTCGGTGCCGGTAAAATATGATGTTTGCATGTCGTGTCTCTCCACACCCCCGCCCCCCTTTCCCCCTGCCTCCCTCCTCTCTATGTCCTCGCGAGCCTCGTGTGCCCTGGAACCCACCCCCGTGGGTATCGGATGCCAACACAGATCCCCGATAGCCGACTACCTTTTTCCCCGATGTTTCCAGCTTTTTCGAACGTCGCAACGGGGGGAGGGAACTATCGTACAATAGTAGACTCGGAGAAGCAGCGTGGCCTGGAATGCACGAACGCCAAGTTTCGAAGCTCTTTCTCGAAAGATACGTCAAAGATGGAAACTGACACCGAATATACAGAGTGATGTCGGCCAAGACGGGAAGCTAATCGATCAATGTATCGAAAGATAATGATAAGATGCATTTGACCGATTCATCGATCGATAAAGAGGCGTTGATTTATCTATGTTGCGAGACCAATTTCAATTTTGTAAATTAGCAAATGAAGACGATGCTTTTCTTATCTTGCACACGATAGATGGTTTTTACACAAAATTAAAGTTGAAATATCTGCTAAAGTGATTGACATTTTTTTTTTTTTAAGTAGAATATTTATACGTCAAATGTATATAAAATAATCTTCATACGTCCACTACTCGTTTCCCTCCAAAATAAGTAATTACACATATGCTATTTTAAACGTGCTATATCCTCCTTTTAAAATTCTTCTCGATATAATTTTAATTGTTCAATTATTCAATTTCAATTTAAGCGAGACTTAAACCAATTTCCAATTTCAGATAAACTTAATATTTCACTCTGGCGACTCACTCAATATACATTCCACATATAAAATATGGATTCTCTGGTGTTTCAATTTCCAATCTCAAGCGAAACTTGGACCAATGTCCAATTTCAGATAAACTTAATATTTTACTTGAGCGACTCACTCGATATATATATATATATATATATATATATATATATATATATATATATATACTCCAAGTATAAAATATGGATTTCATCTGATCTTTATTACGCGCGAAATTTCTCGAAACGAATTTCGAAAAGGTGAAAAAACATCGCTACGTACGGAATAAAGTGTGGAACGCGTCAAAGGAGGAGAAAATATGGCTGAATGATTTATCGAGGCGAAACGGGACGGGACGGGGCTGCTCTTCTCAGGATCGCCAGATCGGCTTAATTGGGTCAACAAACAACAAACGAACGGCGTCGCGCTAATGCCAATTAAACGAATGAACGTAATTGGTTACGTCGACCTGTTACGTTATTTGTGCAACGAGAGAAAAACCGAGTTTCGTCTGTTAATCAACGAGACGAAAATACCGCCGTGCGCTGAACTTAATTCTCCATTGAACGTTAGCTCCGTTGTTTATCGGAGTAATTGTAACTCGTTTAAAGAAAAAGCCGCATCCCTCTCCGTTGAATCTCGTCAAAGAGCCACGAATTGCACATTCAAACGTCGAGGCAACCGCGATTCCCCTCTTCCCCTCTTCCCTTCTCCCTGCGTTTTACCTTGCACGAGTAAACCAACTGCTAAACTTATTATCTTCTTCGTGATTTCCGTGGCAACTTCTATCTCACAATCCAGTAATTGCACGCCAATTTCCCTCGCAACCTCGCCCACGCAAATTACCCTTTCAAGTCAAAATTCTCTCTCGCCGCCCCCCCGCCCGCCCGCCCTCTTTCTTGAATTTGAAACCTCAGAATCTAGAATCTGGAACTTCAGAATCCAGAATCTGGTACCTTAGAATCCAGAATCCAGAATCCAGAATCTGGAACCTTAGAATCTAAAATCCAGAATCTAGTACCTTAGAATCTAAAATCCAGAATCTAGTGCCTTAAAATCCAGAATCTAGTACCTTAGAATTCAGAATCTGGAACCCTAGAATCTAAAAAATTCAGAATCTAGCACCTTAGAATCTGGAATCTGGAATTACTGCTTTCCAGAACACCGTGGAGTGATGGAGACTGCGAGAATCACGACTGAACGGTAGCCAACTAAAAATGCGAGACTATAAATTCAAGATGTCCCGACAACCACAAGGAGCTTGTTTACAGGTTTCACCGCAATTTCTCATCCATCTCGTCGTCATTTCTCCACCGCGCCAACGATCTATCTATCCAACGATTCTCAAAGGAATTTTTCTCGTAATTTAGTGAATCACTTCACCCATTATCATACTTTGTGTTATCTTGCATTTCGACGATCTGTTATCTCGCCCATGTTGTAAAGTACTTCTCCGACGTTGATAATGTTCGTTGACGTCATAAAAGTCAAACGCATTTATCTACGTTACACACATGGATCGATAAGTTACGTCCAAGTCGTTTTCACGCTGTTAAAGGGAGTGATCAGAGAGTAACTACGATATTTCGTAATTTTTTGGAGAGATTTTCGATTCTCTTTTTGTTTTGAGGATATTGTTAGTTTTTTTTATTGTTGTACGTTATTACCATACAACTGTTATAATAATTTTGCCGTGAGTCTATTATTTTCTTCGCATCATACGTGTGTTATAGCTCAAAGTATTAAATAAAATGAAGAGATATCGGAACGATAAAAAAAGGGAATTTGAGAAAGGAACAGTTAAATCTAAAATCCAATCCATAGTGAGAAATATATCAAAGATATCCATTAACCAAACATAGTTACCAAAAAAATTTCTTTTTCAACGAACAATTCATGACCGATAGACAGACAATAAATGAAGATTTGTTTGTTCCCTTTGTATCAAATAATACATCTTCCTCTACAGAAAGAGCCACGAAAGTATTTGACGCAGGCAAACTCTTACGCACGATTGTCACGATTATAGCGATAAGATTTAAAACCAAGCTGAAAATCTATATATGAGAATTACAAAATATTTGTTGTTCAACATACACATACGTAGCAAGACTCGGTATAATCATCTTAATCGTACAATAAATGAATGAATACTTTTGTAACGTCAAATACATATCTGCTCGAACGAAACATCTCACAACTTTCGTACATGTATGTTTGGGTTTGTTTCAAATTTGATCGATACAATCACGGCAACCCTGTCGTCAATGAAATTTCATAAAATATTCGAGTACCTTTGCGAGTAATTGTATTATATCTTCTACGCGGTGTCTCTTTTCTTTCTATAAAAAGGATACGGTGCAAATAAAATAAAGAAAGTAAATGCGCTCCTGAATAAAGTAACGTTGACGCGTCCCCTTTGAGGCATGTTTATTCAAGAAACACGAGAATCCGAGATATTTCTTACATCCGATCCGATCTGTATGAAAATTATACCGAGAATCGTTCCCATAGGCGCGAATCTACTCGCCGATTGAACGCGAGCTTCTCGCAAAGCGGATTCGAAGAGGGGAACAGCGGGAGAGAATAACAGCGAATGTACGGGAAGCGCGTATAATATTCGAGGTGGCAAGCGAGGATCGAAGGGACGTTGGCAGGTGAGATTACCGGCTTCGGCTGAGACTAAACGGAGTTGGCTTAGAAATTCGACGCCCTGACGTCACGCTTTCCATCGGCTTCTTTAAATAGAGTGATCAATGATATCGCTGATTGGACGGCCGAGCCTTTGCTCCAAATACCAGGGGCTCGAGCTTTGCCCAGTGTGTATGAAAATGCAGCGCGCAATTACGAACGAATATGAATCAGAGATTTATCGACGTATATCTCGTTTGTCTCGCGTTGAATCAGATTTGTGTAAAAAAAGAAAAAAATGACCAAACTTTTTGGGAATAATTTTGCAATTAATTGCAAGATGTGGTCCAAAGATCGTGTTGTGTTATATAATTTCTTTTTTTTTTTTTTTTTTCTTTGGCTGAAAAATGTATCATTGTGTTTGTTTTACAGCAGTACAGCGCAAATGGCTTCTCCATTTTGTGGAACGCTGTTGAGAACGCTCGTTTACAGTTTCACGAAGGTGTTCTGATTAGGCAGTTTAGTAAGATTTCCACGCTTTCTTTTCGCGACTTCTTTCGATTCTTGGAAATATGAAATCGAATCTGACACGTACAGCAAACGGTGGACTACTACTTTTGATTAGATTACAATACGTTTACCCATTACCCATTCAAAGAGTATACACGACATGTTACAACACGTTGGCTAAAGTATGTCAAAAAATACATGTTTGAAGATTCCTAACTCGTTGGTGATTTCTTGTTTTTATTAGAAATTCGGAAATCTTTGAGACACGGGCACCTCTCTCACTGCGTAGGAATGTGTGTCAGACGAAAAGAGAAACGCAGAGGCAATATACCACGAGACGGGAAAAATATATTTGCTTGTCTAGCGTCGACTCAACGAGAAAACGTTTACTCGGCGATAACAAAGTTACGCTGGATTTCATTCGTCTCGTGGAAACTAAAATCCATTCAACGTCTGTCGGTTCGGGACTTGTGTCAATTATGATAAGAAACTACAGACTGCGCATTACCGCGTGTCTATCTCGCGATAGTCGCCAACAGTGTCGTTTCCCTCTTTACCGCCGCGTTATCGAATAACTTGTCGGGAACAAATAAAGTTCCGTCGATATCGATTCGGTTGAATTCGCCACCGAACGAAGAACGAATTTCAGTCGCCGGGAACTTCAAAAGGAATCCTCCGCAATTTCGCTCCTCCCTCCCAAAGTAAACGAGAAGGACAGAGCGAACGAGAGGACCAAATACGCATGTGTTAAAACATTGTACGCAAGTCGCGTGAAAATACGTTTTTTGTGTACTGTGATCATGTGTGGGACGTGAAACGTAATAATAAATAAATGTACGCGAAATAGTGAATAAATGAATAGATGACTGTCAGAGTGATAGAAACTTTCAAAAAAAAAACTGCACGACTTATACGATTTGTCGGTACGATATACGTCTGACGGAAACGAAGACGATTTTTTTGCCATAAAATCTTATTGATACGCGAACATTCGAATTACAGGCGCGATCGCTCGGTACTAGACAACGCCACTCCTACTCGAGGTCTACCCCACGCCCCCTCGCGAATCACCGAAAGTGACCGAAATCAACCAATCGCTAATTTTCGTTGCATCAGAGCGTTGCACTTGAAAGAGCCCGATTTTCTCGATTACCCCCGCTAAAAATCACTAGTCGTTTTTACGCGGTTTAGAGACACTCTCTAAAAATAATTTTAAAGAGATTGCAGGCTCTTAGATATTAGAAAGATCGAGTATAAATACACCGATTGATTGAATATGTCACACGAGCCGAACAGACGGTTCAGCGATGAGCGAACGTATTAGATTTTTGTATTAGATTCGACTTGATTTCGCGTCATCGGCGAGTACGTAGTAGTGAACTTGACCTCTCTGAGAATCGCCAGAGTACTTTTTCACGGCAGTCAGAATTTGCCGTTCGTTTCGTTCGTGGCGTAAATCAAAGTCACGTTGCTCGAAAAGGGACAGGAAAGAAACGGGCAAACAGAAAGCGACGATGGAAAACGTGCCAGCGGTTGAAATCGAGCTCGAGCCCGTGTGGATTTCTTGTCCCCCTGGTTGGGGAACTTTCCGAGGAAGGAGAATGGTTTAAAGCGGATCAAGAGAGACATCACGGACTCGCACTTTCCAAGCAAATACCGACAGTTGTGTCAACAGGCAGCCGCGCTAATGCTTGTTAAATGTTTGACGACGTTTACGCAGCGAGGCAATAAAAGGCGAACCTCGGTGCACCGGCGATAATGCAACGGAAGGCTACTGCGGTAAAAAAAAAAAAAAGATAACGGCACTGCAGGAGTTTCGCGCTGGAATCTGATCGATTTGCCTGCCCCTGGCGTAAATGGGAACGAAAGAAAGAAAGAAAGAAAGAAAGAAAGAAAGAAGGTCGATGGACTGGCCGAGAGAAACCACTCCGCCGCCGGAGAGCCGAAAGAGATCCCTTTTGTCCGAAAGAGAACAAGTCGAAAAACCCGGCGAAAAACACTTTGAACTGGATCGCTACGCAACTCTTACCCTGTTCGAAGTCGCGTTATTGCGAGAGCGATGGGATTTTGGCGCGTCGAGCGAGCCAAGAGAGTATTGGGAGAGAAAACGACAAAGACACGAAATCATGAATATTCGGTTTGGAGGTGTTTGAACCGAGACGCGCGGACAAAAAATTCACAGACAGGCGTGCTTCGGTATCTCGTCGAGATTGTTGGAAAAATAGAAGGAGGAGAGGCGTTTGCGAGGAGACAATCGGAATTAAAAATTGAGAATCGTGAGTTGGTAAAAATTGAATTTCTCAGAAACGTGGGAAAATGCTAGTTTTATACTATTAGAATCTCTGGACTCGGCTAAATCGACAAATTACAATAATACATTGCTGTTGTTGAAGGAAACACATAAGTAAAAAATGAAACGAAGCAACTTTTGCATTTTGCATTTGTTTCTACAAATAATATCTCAAATAATAAACTTTCGGCTTTCGTTGCCGAAATCATATTATCGTGTAATTTCAATGAATCGACTCGAATGAGAGATTGTTTGCGAGCGATTTATTGTTTCGTTTGATCAAATTGCTTTCCCAAACCGATTTCCTCCGACAAGAATAATCAATTGGCGGAAACGATCATCGTTGTTGCTACTTTTCGTTTAAACATAAAATTTGCTCGCCTCTGCTTTCAACTCCGAAACTCCGCGTTACGTAAAAGAGTACGCGACGAGGCAGATTCCACAATTAGACTAGATCACCGACAGAAATGTTCATTAATATCAATGGAGGAGAGCCTATTCAACGTGTTTACGAGTGTTGGTTCAGCGAACAACTACAAGACAAGACTCGTGCAACTATGCTTTGTGCGACCACCGTTCATTTCTATGACCAGGGGAAGATATTTCACCGTGCTTTCATCCATTTATCGTGCTCGCGTATAAAGACATTCCGTTGAATAGTTCCTACTTCCTCTACTGGCTCGAAATTAGCCTCCGTATTCGACGAAACATCGTCCGTCTGGACGCTGGATCGCGCCGTCGTCCGATAATTCGCCAATTAAACACGTTCGAACGCTCTCAAATTCTTTCACACAGAATATACCAACATCGCCTGAAATTCCCACGCGATAAAAAGTTGGCAAACAAATTTCGCTCGGAGCGAAATTTCTATTCGTTTCCAAATCACAAAAATTTGTTGCAATTTTGCAAACTGCATTGGATAAATACAATACAGAACAACAGAACGCAAAGTCTTTCGTTCGTGGAATTTTTGCAAAGTGTGAAAACATTCTCGAATAATTGTCAATATCTTTGCCGCACTGTGCAGAGTGTTCTAGAGCTTTCCGTAAAGCGAAAACAATGGACTGTTCCGTTGTAAATGAGACAAGTGTGTGTATAGAGATCCCATTTGTTAAATTATATTTATGAAATTTATATTTGCGTAAAAATCTGCAATCGTCATTGTCGTTGTACAAACTCTCGTATAAATATATTTGAACTTTGAATAGGAGTTCACTGACTCTTCTAGTAATTTTTCGTCATAATAGAAGTTCAGAGTGTAAAATTCGAATGAGTGAATTCAAGAGTTTGCTAAATTCATTGATTAAAATTCAGTTCAAGTAAATTCGTACGTAATTGTACTCTGCGAGACACCTTTAGAAATACAACTCGTAACGTCACAAACTACGCAACACGGTTATTTTCTCGACGTGACAAAGTTATTTACTTCGTCACGGTCAATAAAAAAAAGAAACTACTCGCTCTCTACCTTTCTGAAATTAGGAACCCAAATTAGAAGCCGAACAGCGATTTTCCGTGACTTTGTTCGATTCAATCTCGAACAAAGACACACGAACCCTTACTTCTAATGGGATCACTTCGAGCGTATCTATCCTCTCCGTTTATATCGCGCGTCAACGCAACCGTACATACCGTATAGTCATTGCCGCGCCAACGTCCAATGCAGATTATTCGTGTAAATGGGATTGTTCAGCGAGCCAGCAATTTACAACCGAGCGAGCAAGTAATACACCGATTCTTCCCGCGTTTTCCTGATATTTCTGGCTTACTTCCCCCCCCCCCAATTTGGGGGGGCAGAAGGAGGTCGGTCGGCCCGGGATTATTTCGTAATTTTTCGATCGTTTCCGAACATTCGCGGGACGAGCACAGCGGCGTTCAATCGGACCAGATTTTTGTTTCGTCCGACCGGGAGGCGAGAGCCAACTTCCAAATAGGATTCGCCAACTTTGCAAACGCGTCCGCCCGAAACGTGTTTCGCGTTTCGTGCGAGTTTGTCAAACCTCGAAATCCTCGTTCGTTGTTGGTTAAAAATTCTGTTACTTTGACGAGGCGTGCAGAGACGAGCAAATGTCACGTGTAACCATGAACATCTTAAATAGCACAGGGTTTCTGTCGAGAAGATATCATTTCGACGTACCTATGTTTTCTAATAACAAATAACAATATTCGATGTTTTATTCAATGTGTAACATTACAACCGATTGTTTTGTTATCGATTATGTGCAAACTACAGCAAAAACTAATATCGGTTTGGTAAAGAGTTTAAAAACCCCTAAACTATTAAACAACTGTATTTATCTTTGGTTTTATATTTATACTTCCTCATCTTTAATGTGTTTCAACTATACGTGTATTTCAATAATATACAAAGAAAATATGTCGTCCAACAGAAAGGGTACAATAAATCGTCTTTTGGCAATTCTAGTCCGCAAGAATCATTCCTTCATCGCATAATGATGACGACTATACTTCGAATATAAATTTATTTTCAGCGGCACGATAAGAAGCCTCATAAACATTTGCGTTCCTTCACCATCAGTTAGACATTGTGCTTGCTGCTCAAATTTTGGTGACTCTGATCTAGTTATAAAAATTTGTAACGCGGCCAACAAAATGCAATGAATATTTATTTTTATCTTTGGTTTACTAGAGGCAAGTATATATAATTTACAAACAGCAAATAGCATTAATATCGCTAAAGTCGTATATCCCGCCCTTTTCCACTCGATATGAACACTATGAATCTCCTATATCTCTCGAGGCATCTTTTTCCCGTTAAAAAAAATTAAATAAATTCTCCTCGATTCAAATTCAAATTGAAAAATTTGACAATTGGTTTTTCAGGGCTGTTGGGAGAGAATTTTGCCGACCAAAACCATCAGCTTCGAAACACAAAAAGGACGATATCGATCTCCGGTGACTGCGGTTAGAGTTCTGATTACTGTTATCGAGGCAGGCTGAAATGTCACCTGCGAAGCTAACGTAAACCATATTATCGCGTCTCTAATCGTATGAGCACAAGGACGATGTGAGCAAACAGGTATATCTCTGTACCGATGACGAAACGATGGAAAAAAAGGAGCGATCGATGAAATACGTAACGGGTGATTCAACGTTCGCCGCCTGCACAATGGAGGCAGTACTCTTTGAAAAACTAGACGACTCGTATCCCAGTGTTCGTCTTACTGAAAGGAAGCAACCGACTAGGAAACGAAGACGACTTTTTTGTCATAAAATTTTATCGACGTGCAAACATTTGAATCGATAGAAAACAAATTACAGGTGCGATCGCTCGGTACCAGACAAGGCCACTCCCACTCGAGGTCTACCTCACGCCCCCTCGCCAATCAAGTGACCCAAATCAACCAATCGCTAATTTTCGTTGCATCAGCGTTGCACCTGATCACCTAAAATCACTTTCAGTGATAAAATTCTTAGGCAACGCACACGGCTAGATAAAGCGCGACAACTGCGGAATGAATTATAGCTGAAGAACGAAGGAAAACTAAACGCTCGGTATCTTTAAACCTTCTGCAACACCGTGTCACTTCGAAGTTACATACGTATTCGTATATCTGTGCTTTTTAATCTCAGTTTATCTACTACTCTTCCCTCGTGTTATTCTTGCATTCTATATTTTACACTCGTCAATCTATTTCTAGCAATTAGCAGTTCTTCCAGGCTACACCGGCTACTGATAACTGGCCTTGAAATAAAACAACTATGAATCGGTTTTTTTTGTAAATTTTCTCGTCACACTGTCGATTCAAAAAATTGATCAAAGAAACGAGAAAGATAAATCATGTTTCATACGAATTATCTTTATTGAAATGAATACTACAGAATTCTTCATTTGATTGATTGAAATAAAATCAGAAGAGAAGTAAAATGCATTAAATTTTTTCACGTTCGTTGTAACATAAAACGTACGACTGCAATGAACAAAATTAATATAAAATATATACTATAGTTACATTCGTAAAATTACGAATTTGCATAAAATATCCGCAGTCTAACATTTGTAGAAAATTTCAAAGGGACGTCGATGAGCGGTCTCAGTCACTCCGACAACCTAACGCGAGTACGCAAATGGCGTGCAAATATAATCCTGGCCGATTGTACAACCTAAACTGGCGACAGCGTGCAAGACAATCGGGGACGTGAACAATGGGGACGATCTCGAAAAATTCCAATGGAAACTCCCGTCGCGAAAGAAGAGAATAGCACGAGCGAAGACAACGGCACAAAAGGCGCCGAGGTTCCTTGAAGAATTCTCGAGTGCGTAAGCCACCGACTGCTACTCTAATTTTGTCCAGCCACGCAACGGGTTTCAAACGAGACAGAAATCGATATAGCGCGTACGCGTGTGCCCGACGGCTCAATTATTTCCATAAGACAACGTCGTCTCTAACGACGATTTTTCATACGTCAGCGTCCGTCGTCGGCGTGCCCGATTCGCGACCGATCCGATCCAGCTTCAAAATTAGACTCTACGAAACGGAAACTCGCTGCTACGATTGAAATTCACGATCCACTCGGTTGGTCGCGACCACGATGCGATGTAACCACGAGTTAGCAACAATGAAGAGTTCGAATCTCGCGTGATATCGACGTGCAAGAATTTTCTCATAATTCGTACAATTATCTCCAAGAAGATTTACCAAGATTTTTTTTTTTTTTTTTTTTTTAACAAAACATTTCTTTTTCGAAAATGTTATTCTTCCTTCTCGAGCTAATTTTGCTCGAATCACCGCCCGCATATTGACGCAAAATAGAGGTTAATTGCTTTATTACTTCCAATGAATCTCGAAAATTCTTTCGACCTATTTACGTTGAACTCCCACGCAATATTTCATTAAATCTCACACTCTCCGTAAACGTGCTAATTTCTTAATTTCAATTTTAATTTTGAAAGACAATGGCTGGACACAGGAATCCTATTCTTAAACTAAAAATTACATCGCGCTGACTGACGTTTATGCCGTGTTATAGTCGTTGTCCCCTCAGAGATTTACAAATCTCGTCAGGAATATTAAAAGATACTGTGTCATAAAAATACTATAACGTGTATTTTTTTTAATAGAACGTTAAAAAAATAGAATAGAACATTAAAAAATACACGTTGTAATAAAATCAATTATCGTTAAAGTTGATTCAGGATTTGAGATTGTTATCGATTGTTCGCATAAAATATCTTCAGCGTCGTTTCTGTCGCACGACGTGCAATTTAACTTCCTAATTTTACAGAAAATTATTTTGCAAAATCAAGGATTCCGTCGAAAGCAAAATATTATGAAATAATTTAGACTACGCTTTGACGAAGCGTTATTTTTTGCCAAATGCATCGGCAGAAGTTATCTCGCAGCACTGTGCGCGTCTGCTTCGCCTGGCACTGCAGTTCGATAAAAGATAATTAAAGAAATATACTCAACCGGGAAATTACGTATAGTAATCGTTCGACGGTTTCCTCGAATGACAGAAAGAGAGGAGATAAGAAGAAAAAAACGATAGTTGAGAAAAAAACAATGATTGTTGTTGTAAGAGCGGGGAATCTTTAAATATTCGCACGACGATGATGCATCGACAGAATGATGCAGCGCAGTAAACGCGTCGAGAATTCTTCTTCTCCGGCATTTTTACAGTAGATCCGGTAGATACTTTTCGCGTGATTTTTGTCTCGTTTCGTGAAGCTTTGCCATATTTTAATTGTCACCTCATTTGGTAAAATCTACTCCGATGTCGCGCAGGAAGTGGAAAGAAACGGAGCGGTTTACGTAACTCTGTAGTAGATCGTGAAAACATGATGTAAAATGCTTCGAGCTTCGAGCCGATAAAAAAAAAGGCGCGCCGTTACGTCAGAAGTTGCGAAATTTATCGCGTTCTACGTAAAAAAACGCGGCGTTTCAAGGACTCGTCAAGTTTTCACAAACATCGTACAGTGTCATTAATATTAAAATAAATTGCAGAAGCAAAAAGAAATATTTTTTAACAAAAGATAGTTTATCTCTGCCAATGGTCTTGTTTGTAATTTTTCAACGAAATTTAATAATTCAACTCCGTCGAGGAACTTGTTTTCAATTACATACAAATTCTTTCGTACAATTTATTTTAATACCAGAGCAAAGAGACTAATAGACAGACAGTTGTACTTGGCTTTGCAAGATGATATTCCAACGACAGTAAAAAAATCTAAAGTGAATTGCAATTCAAATCTGCAAGCTACAAAATAATATTATTTATCCAGGATAAAAAAAAACAAGAAAATCTAAAGGAAATGCCTTCAAAGAGAAGATATACTTAGAGATACTTAATTTCACGTTTCTTCACTTTCGTTGCTCGTACGACGTCTCTCTTTTTACCAACGTGGAAAGGGGGGAGGGGGGGAGGAGGAGGAGGAGAAAAAGAGACGAAAAAATGGACGAAGCACGATCGCCGGAAACCTTTCGGCACGCAACGAAGCCGCGCCCTCGAGAAGGCAAGGCAACGCTTTCGAGGCCCAAGCTCCGGTGGTGCAGCCGGAAAAACCGCGTCTCGATGTCTCGAGCCGATCCACCTGAGATCGCGCTAACGGTACGATCGATTTGCATAAACAACACCGCGAAACAACACCGGGCACACCATCGCTCGCGTTCTTTGACCCTGCGCTACACGGACGAGAATCCTCGAGCGTGTAGCGCGTCGAGAAGAGTCTTTTATCCGTACGCTAACCCTTCCCCTACCCGCGGCATTCCACGCTTAGCTTCAGACTCGAGAGGGAGAGATCGTCCGACGACGAAAGGAAGACGAAGGCAGCGCGACGACGTTGGCTACGAGCCCGTGCTCTCGCTACCAAGGTGTAACGTCCTGGGTACACCAGTCTGACCACTATTCTCCGCTTCCTTTGCCCTTCGCATCCTTGGCCGCCCCTTCCTCTCCCCTTCCTCACCCTCCCTTTCCTCCTCTCTCGAGAGCCTTCGTGTTCCGAGCCTCGAGGCTCGACGTTGGTCTTCGCCAAACTTCAGAACCAAACGCTATCGCGAAACTTTCAACCGGTTTAACGTATACCAGGAATAATGCATCACATTATCACGCAGACTCCGTGCAACGCGCGTACACTTTCGCGCGGCAGTGCGTTTTACACGCGAGACGTAAGGAGCGAAATTTCAAAATATTTTTCAAATGTAAAAACAGGTTCGAGTGTGTCGTTGATGTCGTTAATGACATCGTTCGCGGCAGAAATGTCCGAATGAAAATTTCAAAGTTTCGACCAAGTCGCAGCGTTGCGAAACACACGCGCGCGCGCGCGATCTCGAAGACCAGGTTTCGGATCGAAAACTACCGCGTCGCAAAAATACCGGCGAGTGGGTTGGGTCGGGAGCTCGATTTGAATTTCATTCAGCTCGACCTCGGTCACGTTTGTTTGCGTTCGCGTAGCACGAGGAACGCAACACGACGTAACAGAGCCGCGCGCGTTTCACGAGCGACGAGTTTCCACGTCGAGTCGGGCCTGTCGGGCCTGTCTGGTTACTCAACGACGAGCCATTTTGCGGTTCGCGAACGTCCGATCGGTGCGCGGGATTTTACGACTATTGACTACGAAGCGCGCCGCGTACGCGTAACGACGTAAAGGGTATCGGGCTGACAGATAACGCGCAGGATGTAGCGTGCAATCGGTTTTCTAAACATAGAGCGGAGATAAAACAACGGCAACGCGCCGCGAGGTCTTTTTTCCATCTTAACCGCGATACGCGCAAGATCCAGAAATCTCGTTCGCCGCACGCGAATCGACCGTATATTCGACCGTAATTAATATTTATTCAACGCTGCGACTACCAAAAATTGGTAGTCGAAACGACCAATTATTTTTAATTTTTGATTGGATATTTTATTGCACGCGAAACACGGTGTATTTTACAGAGATTTAAACGACTTTCCGCGAAATATAGCATAAATTAGAGCTTGCGCGCTTTATCGAGTCGTAAAGTTTCATTTTTCTAGCGTTTAATCAAACCGTTTAATTTGCAGGTAGCACACGATCGAATTTTTGTATAATAATTTACGGATCGTAATTAAGAATTTCTGTCTGAATTCGTAAAGCAACGTTGTTCGCAACCGCTGCGTCGATTCAATTCCGTTTGTTCGAGCGAATTGATGCTCAAAAAGAATAAAATTTCACCGACAATTACACCGACTCGAGGATCAAAAAGCTCCAACGACTTGAAATTATTGTTTACAATCGTGCAACTATCTAACTGTTCGCGCGATCAACGCGGAACACGACAAAGAGTTCGTTTCGACGAACGAAACGCGAAAACTCCGCCGCGAGAGGGAGCCGAGAGGGAAAAAGGGACGTGAAATGCAACCGATTCTCGAGTTCTTTTCGAGGCGAGCCGTATACGGGCCCGCTTATGACCGCGTATAAATCGTCGGCGACGAGCTCTCGCGGGACGGAGACGGAGAGAGAGAGGGAGAGGGAGAGGGAGAAAGGGAGAGAGAGGGCAGAACGGGGCCGGTCGCCGCCGATTGTCGTCAGTGAATTCCTCCGGGCGCGTGTTTCGCATGCGGAATGAAGCGCGGTTGCATTCCCGCCGCGTCGATGCAAAACTGTTACTCACCAATAACGATGCTCGCCGCAGTTGCCTCCGGAATGGATCGGCAGTAAACCCTGCACAGACAAGAAAAAAGACAAGCGTCGATTTAATCCACGTTATCGCTTGCTATAGAAATCACTATGCTATATACACACGCAAGCAAATCAATTTCGCCGGCCTTTTCTCCTCCTCTACCACCACTCACTCTACTCTCTCTTATCCTCGCCCCGACTGCGAAAACGCTTTGTTTCGCTGGCTACTGACGTAACATTGTGCCACGCTTCTCTCTCATCGGTGAAAGAGGTTCTCGCGGTTTCGCTCGGCGCGAAATTCAAATGTACCCTCCCTCCTCCTACTTTCAACAAGCGTAGACAAGAAGAACGCTTTGCCGACGACACACGCCGCGTTTCATATTTCATATCGTTCGATCGTTATATCTTCTCACGTTCTCGGCCGTTCGCGCATCGACGTAAATTCCGCGCAAATTCTATTTCGGATACGATTCGCGAACGTCACTGGGCCACTGTTTCCAAGCGTCGAAGAAGCGAGAGCCCTCCTCTTCTAGAGCGGGAATAACATCGGACGCCGGGTAGGTCAGCAAAGCGTTCGAGCGTTCACGCGCGTCCCTCCCGTTACGCAATTACTCGTAACTCGATCGACGAGTCGATCGGAGCCGGAGGCCGAAGGCGCCTTCCTCTCGATGCCTCTCTCGATCACGGTGATCCTACGCGGCGTGTTCGAAGCCCGATCACGCACTCACGACGATCTAATGTCACACCGCGGTCGTCACGGTTCTCACGTCGGCACGTGCACTCGACGAACACGGTCGATCCGAAAACGAAAACGCCCAAGAACGTGCAAGGTCGTCGCGCGTGGCACGTGTTCCTCTCTGCTCCGAGACGTCGAGACGCCGACAGAACAAACTGCTTCGTCCCAATTTCCAGCTCTGAGCGGAGACACCGTCAAGGTGTCGGAACCATTGCGAACCAGAGCGATAGAGAGAGAGAGAGAGAGAGAGAGAGAGAGAGAGAGAGAGAGAGAGAGCTAGGTCATGGCCAGAGTTGGCCGTACCTTGAATATTATCCTTCGATCTGTCGCGATCCCGCGGTGGCACGACCAAGGATCCAAGTGAAACGAAGAGGATGCGTGAACAACACGGTTGGTACAACAGGCGAGGAACCCGATGCTAGATGGAAGACAGAACACGAGTAACTTGCGAAAGAAGCAAAGCCGGCGAGCCCGCTTCTTCCAACGAGTAGTCTACTCCTCCTCTGCCGTTCCCTCCTCCCTCCCTCCTTCTTCCCCTTCACCGCGAACGTCTCCTTCCGTTCTATCGGATCTTTCACTCTGCCTCATTCTTCGCCGTGCACACACGATACAGAGTCGGAGTTTGGTGGAGGGGGCGGCTCGGATCAACGAGGGAGGAGGCTCGAGAGAGACACCGGGACAGACACCGAGAGGAGCGAGCGAGAGGGCAGAGCGTGCGAGAGGTTTGGAGAACGAGAACGCACATGTGTGCACGTAAGTGCACTCGGCTACGACGTGAACGAATAATCCGGATGCATCCGAGGGTCGGTCGCGAGAGCTAGGAGGGGGGCGAAGTCAATGAACGACTTCGCCGCAATCGCCACGCGGCGAGAGAATTTCACGGTTGCGAGTTCCTCTTGCGCCCTCTCGCTGTTTTCATCAGACTGTATCCCATTGCTCTTCTATTTTTTTCTTTCTTTTTTTCTTTTTTTTTTTTTTCAGAGGAGAGTCTTTTTCTTTCTTTTTCGATCACTTGAACGAACTAGAAGGACGAAAGACGCCGCTTTGAAACAGTCGACTGGCGACTGTTCCGAAGATAACGTTTGACGTCTGTGTTCGAAACACGTACAGCGGACCCTCGATCTTGGAGCAACTTGGAACTCGAAGCAGAAAATTCGAGGAAATTCAGTCTCGAAGCTCGAACGAGAACTCGAAAGTGGAACAAAGAGTCAGAGCGGCAGAGTTAGGTATGGGATAACGAATCAAATTTTATATTTATGTACCGAGACGAAGCTATCGCTATTTCTCTCCAATTTACATAGATTTCCAATGTATAATGTTTGCTTGTACTTGAAGCGTTTCATATATAAAATTGGATAAATTTTGGGATCCGTTCAATTCAACTTACGTTATTTCGTACATTAGGAGAATTTAACTCCGAAATTGAACAACTTCGAAGTGGAACAAGTTTAAAACTAATTTTAATTCCCGATCCTAGGGATCCTCAAAAATTCACGAGGTGTGCTGGAAATGATGGAGTAATTCTACAGAATGTAGATAATTGCAAGGTGTAAAATATAATGCAAATAATCGTGATTTTTCTCTATACTTTACTTTAGTTTATGGAATTTTGATCGACGTAAAATTTTCGAGTACGAGAATAATATTTTTGATATTACATATCCATGTATATATAATAACATGTAATAAATTAATAATGTCAGACTGTAATAGCTTTAATTAAAAAATAACTCTGCGATAATAGGGTAATAGCGCTTTTCCATAGGCGATTGGAAACCGAAAGGTCCCCCCCCCCCCTCGATCGTAAATCCGAATAAACAGGCGCAACAATATGAAGTTAACGCTGATAGTTTCTGCCGAATTCGCGGGAGACGGGCGAGCTGCAGGAGGCGAGAAACAGGAGGAGCTCGTTACCAAATGAACTCGCTCGAAATTTCGGAATTAAATTTAAGTCTCATTCAACTTTATCGTTCGCGCAGCCGAGTCGCGGATGTTGCAACAGCGGCCACCGAAAATACGCTTCCCTCGCCCACTCTCTCGGCCACGAGAGAACGTTAATGCCGGCTGTTCGCGGGCGCATACGAGTTTCAGAAATTATCTGAAACCGTGTTTAGGATCACTGAATAATTTATCCAGCCTGCTATCGACCCGCGACCGAGGGACGCAACTTTTAATCGCGTCTGCCAAATTGTCTACTTTTAAACCGTCAATTGTTAACGAATCGCTCGAAGAACTTTATCGCTCAAGTTTTTATCCTCGCGTGAAGGAGACATATGTGTGCGCCACTTTGTTGAGCACACATCGAGCACACTTCGAGAATTAACAACGTCAACAAAATTCTCCAAACGTCTCCGTCGGCACGTCGAACGAAATTGATCGTTCACCGCGAAAGAGGCTCGCCCCTGCCGTTAACGTTGTTGGCTAATTACTTTCCGCGTGTCTCGTATCTGCCTTGTACCATTCTCGACAAAGGCAGCCACCGAGAATGTGAGAAACGCGTCCTTTCAAAACGAGCGTACACGTGCGTCGTTGTCTCTGAGACAATGGCTCTTCGCGTGCACGTAGCAGGTAGCCGACCAGGCGGTTCTTTTCTTCTCGAACGAGAGAGCGTTCTCGACCGCTCGGCGGTGAATCGAGAACCAAGAACACGCGAGAATATCCGATAGCGACGCGTAAAGCCTGGCAGGTTGCGGCATTCTGGGGTGCGACCACCGCACCACGCCGCCGAGAAAAATCTAGACCGCGCAAACGATACCGCCTAACCGGCTAAATACGAAACGGCGTAACTTCTCGTTGAATCAACGACGCGAAACAAACCCCAACATTTCCATCTGCATCTAAATTCCAAAGCAGCGGAAGAAACAGTCGATGATCGAAAGTAATAATCGACGACGCCACGATGCAAGAATTTCCATCAGTTCTCATCAGTGTAGAACAGTTTCCAAAGAAACGTGTAGCGAGATAGAAGAGACACGAATCGGAATCTTCGAATAATAAGCGTCGCGAAAAGAAAAATGGACCAAACGCACCTTCGATCGATCAAACAGAGAAAATATCTTTCTGCCGCAACAGAGAGAATAGTTCTGACGAATATCACCACGCATCGCTCGCCAACAACAACACCAACGACGAAACGAATCCTCCCTCCCCGTCCGGGCTTCTCCAACAATGGAAAGACGCGACGAATTCAATTTCACAGTTTCGGCAGCACACGTTCGGTCGTCGTTGCCTCGTGGCGAGGTAAAGGATCGCCAAAGGTGTCTGTCAACGGTGTACGCCATACAACAGCCGCGAAAAACCGAAAACGCGAAGGAGAGAGAGAGAGAGAGAGAGAGAGGGCCGCAGATTCCGGGGAACGTACCTCTTGCGTCGTACGCCGATCCACCGCGAGTTCCCGTGTTCCTGGCGAGGTTCGCCCGCTGCTGAATCGGTCCCGGGCCCGACGGCCGCGTGCACAGCCGTTCGTGCACGTTCACACGTTCGCGGAGTGTTACACGCGTAACGGTTCGCACGATGCGTGACATGCGTGTGCCGCGCGTATGACGTGGCGTGTGTGCGGAAGTATATTGATCAGCTGATGGTCGGGTGGATACTGGGCTGCCTCGCAGAATTCACCATATTGTTGCGTCAGCGCGCATGCGCCGAGCCCTCGCTCTTTCGTCCCTTCGTTCACCCTTCCCGTGCGGCCCCAACCCCTCCGTAACCCTTGCCAGGTCGCGGTGGCACGCCGCCGCTTCGTTCCTCGGCTTTCGTTCAACGAAAAATCTTGAGAAAAAGGAGAGCGAGATGCCTCCGAACGGGGGCAACTGGGAAGGGGTCACAACCGGCACCTCTAACTAAGGGGAAGGGGAAGAGCTAAACGGAGAAATAAAGTCGCAACCCCGAGAGAGAAGATCAAGCGTCGGGCTTGGAATACGAAACGAACGAGTCACTGGTTGTTTAATTGCGCGCGAATTTCTTTCGTCACGGGGGCTGGATTGATTTACGTACCGAGTAGTAATAGCATTGCTAAATCGATGACTGGCAAGCTGCGAGTTGCAAACTTCTCTTGCTCGCGTTTTCACGATCGAGCGGCAACTTTGTAACAGAAAGGAGGCAATTCCACTTTTCGCGTATCCTTAAAAAGAAATAATACTCCAAGAAACGCATCAACATTATTGGATGAAACAGTGATTTGATTTTTAATTTTTCTTTTTTCCCTAATTCAACAATTCCTAGCAATGAAACGGCAGCTCCGACATTTAAATCGCATTTGTTAAAATTCATTCGGAACGTTCATCGTTAGGAACGTTCGTTTGAAAAATAATCTCATTTTCCATTGACTTTCAACCTCTGTCTGTGTGTTGTTCGTTCGAGTGGACTGTGGAAAGTGGATTTGCCTCTTTGCGACAGCGACTCCCTTCAACTTCGCGTGAAATAATATAATCAAACAACTCGCAATTTGCGTAATTTCATTTGTTTCGTCGACGAAACTTGTAACATAAAGCACGAGGGAATCTGTCAATGTTACAACTTGCAGCTCGTAACGCGTGAATTTTGTCAAACGATATCGATTCAATTGGCGAGAGTACATTTATGTTTATGTTACTCTTCGATATAAGCAAACGAGATTTCAATTTTTGCCGTTTGGGAGGATCGTCGAGGCAAGGCGAGAAACGAATCTCAGATCCGATCTTTAAACCCAGAAAAAAAAAACGTAAACTTGCCCTCGAGAATGTTCATTTTCGCGCCCGCGAAATTCGAAAGATGGGAAAAAGGCGTTGCTATTATTGCGTGCTGTGTCGACGCTGTGTACGACGCTTTCTAAATCTACGAAAGCTCGAGTTGTTGTGAGTTTTACGCCGCTTTGGTGATCACGTTCTCCTTAAGGTGTAGTTAATCTCTCTTTAAATACGCGGCTGTAACTCGGCTAATAACGCGTCCGAGGGAAACGAGGATTTTTTTTTTCAGAGAAAACGATGCAACTCGATGTTTCTCGTTATTGTTCGACAAATAAACCCCGCTCCGTCCAGGAACGCGTTTTCTAGCTGTGTGTTTATTACAAATTGCTCGTTTGACTTTTCCTCCGACCGAAATTTGCGCTTGTGTTCGCATCGTTGCTAGTTAATAATAAATGAGCGCGAATTTGTCGGAGCGGAGAGCGAACGTGCACGTTCGTTTGGTCTGAACGCTCCACGATGTGAGAAAGTTGAAACGAATATGATTGAAAGCGTGTGCGATCGTTTGTCTCTACTGAATAAAGTTGGCGCTTGGTTACTGTACGTCCAAACATGCACGTACACACGCGTACGTTTTTCCACACTGAATATTTTTACACGTAATTACGTTTGTTTTTGAGCTCGTTGAATTCGCCCCGATGCCTATTAGTTGATGGACGAAACAATTATATTTTATGAGGAATTGAAAATGACAGAAAAAGACGGAAAAATCAAATATCATCAGCTTGATTCTTCCAAGTCATATTGTTTGTAACGAATTTAACGATTTGCGAATAATAACGAAAATCATTGAAATGACTAGGTTTAAATTCACTGGCATAGACAAACACCGCCGCAGAACTGTTATAGTTTCACCTCGAAGCAAATCGCATTACAAACTCGAGCTCGCATACTTTTCCATTTCCTTTGTATAATATAGCTACGCGTTTTCATAGCTCGCCGCCTAATTTCTTGGTACATGATATGAAAAAACAAATCTGCGCAGTTGGAATGTTAAATTCTTGATTATACGGCTCTGGAGTTATATTTTCTCTCGAAAAATTTCATCTACTCGAGAGAGTGGTAATGAATTCAGTAATTGTCAAATTATTATTATTAGATAATTTGAATAAAACACTTGAAAAATGACATCGATGTCGCCTCATTTGACTCGACATTGTCTTAAAATGATGCTAGTTTGTTCGAACGAACAAATGACTTTACCTCAAATTGTTTCATCACTTTGTTCATCATCGAGTAAAACAACTTTTTTCATCTCATTTTTGTATTTTGCATTTGTTCTTGCAAATAATTTCTCCTATTTGTTATTTAATTCCACAAGATAAAATGACCAAACTTTTCCAATAAAAATAATCAATTGGTGGAAATGACTCGTTACTTGAAACTATTTTACTTTTTTATCTCTATTAGTAAATAAGACTAATAAAGTGGGAACTCGTTTTTATTAGTTGTACCTCGATACTCATTTTCGATTCTCACTGCATACACGCGACAGTTTTTCTTTCGTTTAATTCTTAATCGTCGATCGTTTTGAAAAAAAAAACCTTTCATCTTCGCGAGTAACGCGCGTTTCCAATTTCGTTTGTTCGCGAAGAATTCGCCACGGGCGAGGCTCCACAAGGGGAATTAGTCGTTCGGCGGCAACCAAAAGGTTAACAAGATAATTCAGCTTAACTTTGCGTTTCTGTTACCGGACGGTATTGTTTGAGGTTTCAGCGATAATCATTTACACAACTTTTAATCAAAGCAAGTGACTGATGGCACACAGATGGCAATTCGAACAGTCTGATTGGTTTTTAAATTGGTTTCAACGTGTTCGCAGAACGCAAGACTCTTTCACTGACTCGGTTAAAAGTAGTAGACGCTTTGACGGAAATCTTAAATCTCTGATAATATTAACCCTTTGCACTCGAGAGGTGAGTCTCACTCACCATGCGGTTTGATGCCGCAACTCGAGAGGCGACTGTCACTCACCACTTGGTTCGCTGCGATAACCCGATGCGCGGCGGTAATTGTTTACGTTTCGTTTCTTCGACGCGGGTTCCTACGCTCTTGTTGTACGATCTTACGAAGTGTAAAACGATATCCCTTAAAATGAAGACAAGACTTTCTTATCTGAAATTAGTACGCAACTACGAACCGGACTGCATTTTCCGTCTCAGTTCGAACTTGACAACCGTGGCAGAACTAGAAAACTAGAAAAATTGAAGTTTCTAATCGCCGTTACCATGGAACGTAGTGGAATGAAATAAGCTCGAGCGAAGATGAGCTTGATTTACAGTTGCTAAACGAGGAAATTACAGCTATGCACAGAGAGTTGGACGATAGAGAGAACACGAGCAGTGATGATGATAGCGACGAAGTAAAAGGCGAAGTAAGAAGACGAAAGATTAGACTAATGGACAGTGAAGGTGACAGTGATAGTGATGCTGCAGAAGACCCACGATCCGACAGCTCCGAATGGATCGGTTGTCCAGAATCCGAAGAAATACCCTCGAGAATACCGTTTAACACTCCTGCCGGCAACACTCCTGCAGGACCGCACACACTCGCAGACAAGAAAGAACCGTTGGATTTTCTCCGTTTTTTACTGTTTTTTTACCGATGAACTTTATCGTGAATGAGATAGTTACTGAAACAAATAATTACGCTATCACTGTACTCGATATGGCGAACTCGAGACAGTGTGACTACCGAAGAAATGTGGGTGTTTGTTGGAGTCACAACAAATACGGGGACAATGCCGTTGGCGAATTTGCAAGAGTGCTGGTCACGGAACGACGTCAGTTACATTCCTTTTTACTCGAACAAATTTACCAGAGACGGATTCAGCCAGATTTTTTGGATGCTTCATCTAAAAACAATCCCAACAACAGATGCAGGAGATTTTCGTCAGACACGTGCTCGATCTTCAACTTCAACTTCAACCTCCAATTCCGAAAACATCCGCTTAGATGGAAAGCTGCGTAACATTCTAACGGGAGTTAGAGTCTGCTCTCGAAGAAATAAACATGGCAAAAGACATCGAACGACGTACTATTGTGATACTTGTCCCGAAAAGCCGGGCATACATCTCGGCAATTGTCTCATAAAATATCATATCATACGAAGCAAAATTACAAAGACTGATGTTTAAGAAATGATCTTCGTAAAGATGTAAAGATACATTGAATATTAAAATATAAAAGTTTCGCGTGTTATACTTTGTGTGTGAATCATTTTACGTTAAAGGTAGTAAATGTAAGCGCTGCGAAACGTCTCGAGTTGCTGGTTGATCTGCGCGGAAACGGCCTCGAGTGCAAAGGGTTTATCATATTCTTACATGATTGATTGTTAAAATCGAATTAAATTGAAAATCAGTACGTCTCATGCACATTTTACTAGAGAGAAATAATTACTCGGAATATTCACGCAAGAATTTATTTCCTAGATCAAGAAAGAACAAAAATACCACTAAACAATGGCACTGAATTATTGAAAAATTCAAATGAAGGAAATTCTCGATATAGATGGATGAATTAATCGAGGTCGTTGATAGCCTACGCACAATAACTCACGAAAGTATTTTAGCATTTGCCACATTTAGCAAACGTTCTTTTTACAGCCGAACGAACCTTGACTCGCATAATTAGTTAGTTACGCGAGGTTTGTGAGAGCCCATGAGAAAAAACGTCCAACGACCTGTGCTATTGTACTATTGTACTATTTTTGATATCCGCTACGATCGATAAATATTTGCATGCATAATATTTTTTTATTTTTAAATGCTTGCTCATTCGCGACGATTTCTACTGTGATTTCTGCAGTCGGGTCTCGCGTCACAGTTGTGAATGAAATTTCAAAACGTTTCGTCTAACAAAGTTTAAACATCAATAAAAAAAAAAAAAAAATTAATAGAGTGTTGATATAAATGCGTCATCCGTCAAGATTTATTAATCACAAAATGAAATGCTCGAGTACGGAAGCACGCGAGAGCCAAACGTCTGACATCACGGCGGAAGAAAGCGTGACCTGCGTTCAATGATCCTCGAGGAAAAAACAAGGACTGGCTTCTTCCGCCGACAGTGACTCATTTGCCGGGAAATATTCGTCGAACGAACTTGTGACACAAATCCACGATCAAAGAGCTTCGTTAACAACAACGTGCGCGCCGGTCTCGCTGAATATTCGAGAATGTTGGAGAATCCGAATTGTATTAACTACCCGGTGTTTTCCTTTCACATTCAAATTACTTTGGCCGAGCTTCGTCACCAGAATCATTTCGTCTACGTACGTAACATATAAACAATACTGACGAATTTTCTCGAAGAAGAAGAAGAAGAAGAAGAGAACTGTTGGGTCGCGATTAAAGACGCGATATTTTTCTGATTGCCGGGAAAGGAAAAAAAAGAATTTTTTTTAGTCGTTAGAAAACGACGGTTTTAGAATAGATGGTTGGGAAAAGTTGAAAAATCGAAAGATTTTGAACTTTACAGACTGAAGAAAACTTTTTACCTCTTTTCCTTTAGTTGCATTAGCTACGTTAACAAATTGAAAGAAAATGAGAGAATCGTAGAGTCTCTGAAAGGGGATTTTACTTTCTATTTTCTATTTTCTATTTTCTCAAGATTCTCTGCGACGAGTTTTTTGCCTTTTTTCTTAGTTACATTTGCTGTATTAATCAACCGATGAAAAGCGAAAGAAAATAACAAAATTAACAAAGTCAGTTTTTGGTTCACGCGAGAGAATAAAGATTTTCAAATTGAAAAGCCGAAAACTTTTGTAGTTGTTCGCTGGAACTGAAGAGCACGGCCAATTTTCCACTCTCCTCTTTCTTTTCCCATAATTAAGTTTTCTAGGAAAATAAAGGAATATACGGTCTTTCAAAGGCGATGGTTTTTAACGTCGCAAAAGACTGAAAAAATTCCTAAATTCAAAAGACTTCTTCTTTGGTCAAAACAATTTTACCAAACCAAAGATTTATAGTCTTTGGAACGCTATACATTTCTACTATATAAATTCGTACAAGTTTCGAGAACTAAAATTTTACTAAAAACGAAAGGAAAGAGAAAGAAAGAAAGAAAGAATTTTCAAATTTTCCAGAGATCAACAAAATTGTCCTATCTTTCATTGAAAAGAGAAACGATGAAATTTATGAAACGCAGAGTGCAAATATTTTGCAGGTTGTTCCCTAGGTTACGCGTGAAACGACGAATCGTTCGAATTTTCGAGAGAAACGACGGCGAGGAGCAGAGGCGCGACGAAACAAACTCGTAAAACAGCCGGCGAAAAGGGAGCCGGCCGCAGTTGTTATTTCATGGTTGGAACTCGCGCTAGGATTCACAGTCACGCACCGTGGGTTCGCCTCTTGATTCACGGGGAAAGAAACGGAAAGCATTGTTTCACTCTCGCGCCGAAACTGGTTCGCCTCGTTTCGCGTTACGACGAATTGGATCGCAGCGCGACACGCAGCTCGCTCGAATACGCTCGACGCGCGTTCCCGTGTTAATTATCCCCCCCCCCGTTGCGGATTCTGCAACAGAAGCTTAACTTTTGCGATTCCCCGGCGAGGGAAATTATCGCGCAACCGGTTGCTCGGAAAAAAAAAAAAAGAAAAAAAGAAAACATACAGGGAAAAAGAATTTCCGAGTGGACGAGCTCGAACGAGGAATTTTAGAAAGGTTCCCCCGTTTGCCCGTAGAAATATTTTCCGCTAAATGTCAAATTATCGTGTCCGTTCGTCGATACTCCGATTGTAACTGTAAATCCTGGATTTAACTTTGAACAATTTAACGCGAATTTTTGCTCGTTGGTTGAAACAAACCAACTTCTTCGTACACTTCGTGTATTTTTCTATCCTTCCTTGGGAAATGAAAGTGTAATAATAATCGTGTGAAATTGATATAATATTTTGCATTTTCTTTTAAAATTAAAAGAAAATTTGACGAGGTCTAAAGGAATATTTGTGTATTTTCCTTGATTTTTTTCCAAGATGGACTAAAACTGTCTCGATGCAGTTAGTTTTTAAGGAAAATTACAAGCTTCTGAATAGCAAGTCTCGTTTTTCGTGAGAAAGTTCTTTATATAAAAAAAAAATGCCTGCGGGAAAATTTCAGTCATTTCACTCGCTAATTTGCAGCAAAAAAAGAATGCAAAATTAACTATCGTTACAATTTGACAGTTTGAAATATATAAAACTATTATAAATCTGCTGTGACTTGGTCGTCGCTCGAATTTCTTGCAACTAGTTTAATCTATGTAACAACACTGTGAATATATTTAAATAAATGAATGATACGCATTTCTAGCAACCACGACAGACGTTTTCATACCTATGTATTAAGAAGCAAAATTAATGCAACATATAATAAATATTGTAATAAGTAGATATAATAATCTCTCGAAGGACAGTATGGCGTCGGAATATTAACACAAAAGCTACGAGGAACCTTCTTTCAACATTCCGATACATACACTCCAAACTTTTCAGCGAAAGTGTAGGATCTCTGAACAGTGCGAACAACGACGAAGAAAAAGAAAAGAGGGAGAGAGAAAAAAAACTCGATTGGCAATGGGACTAGCGGAACTACTGTCTGCGCGAATCGCGTTTCGACTTTCCATCGGCGAACATTTGCAACTGGGTCCCGGAGCCACATTTCCGCACTTTTCCTTTCTCGGCTTTCCACGCGAGAGCCGTTCGTTTCGAAATGCTCGGCTTTGCCGATCACGTAAAGATAACGTGTCCGTTAGCCGAGCCTCGCAACCTGCATTCGAATGAACAGAAAAATGAGAGCCACACGTCGAGAGATAACGGCCGCCTCCTCTTCAACGTTGCTCGTTCGCTCGCTCTCTCTCTCTCTCTCTCTCACCTGCAACGACGCGTTCTCTCGCCCGACGAATGAATCGAACGGCTAGAAAGTTCATTTGCAACTTCTGCTGCATTTTTTAAACCGGCCGCGACTATCCCCCCCCCTTCTTCTTTTTCGCTCTTTGTTCTCTCGCAAGATCGTCAACGCCTATCCATCAAACTTAACATTTCGTTCTGACCCACTTTAACGAATCGAGAGTGGAGCTATTATTCGATTATCGATTGTCAAAAGGGACACCATTCGAGAGAAAGAAAATCGTGTAGAACTAGCATAGAAAGTGTCGCTATAGTGTCGCTATTTGAGTTTGGTACTTCAAGTATTTATAAAAATTTGCAACAAATTTTAAAAGTAAAAAACTTCTATTTTTGCAATACCGAGATTTGTCTCTTTCAAAAGCTAGAGTAAGTTAGAGACACTAATTCCTTCGAAGAATTTTGCACGTTCAATGGACAAATTTCCCAACTGAGTCTTACTTAAGTTATTTTATCACGTGGCTAAAAGAATTTAAAACACGGACAATTCTTCGTTGAACGTACAAATGCAATCACTGTGTGCTCACAATATTGATCAGAACTGAAATAACTATTGCTTCATTTGCAATGTCAGAATTACTTTGACGATTTCATTACACAGAGTATTTGCATATTAACCAGTGCTTGATATTTCTGGTCTTGATGAACTTTGACTGAAATAACTGTCAGATATATACATTCTGCAGTTAATTACAGAACAATAATATTTCATTCACAAGTCAGAATCATTTTGAAAATTTCATCAAGTGAAATCGATCATTTTTCATTTTTCAAAAGTGACTTAGAAACGTGTATCTTTCTTATCGTTTTATGAAACGGTTTAGTTACGACACCACGATAATTATATTAACGCGACTATTTCAAGTTGTTAAAACACAGAGCACAAATTATTTTCAGCTCTCGATACGTGTGTATGATATGTTTGTACATTTGTTACACGCAAACTCGAGGACTCGAGGTGAAAAGAAAAGTTGAAAATCTCTGTACGAAACAATAGAGACGTTAATCGTTCTTATCGAGGGATCAGCATGAACGAGGAAGAGTGCGAAACCGGCGCGTAATTAACAATTACAAGAGATACGTGTGTCCCTCTGGCATGGTTGCAACTGGCACTCGTTTGCAATCTTCGAACAGCCAGCGAGACAGCCTCTCTCGCGTATCGTTTGAGGGGCGAATTTAATTAACGATCGCACAGAGGTAAATCGCCGTGGTCCTCGTTTTTCAATTACACGCGATTCCTCGTAATTCAATCTTTCAGTCTTTCAACGAATGGTACAGACGAAAAGGAAAAGAAAAAGAAGAAGAAGAAGAAGAAGAAGAAGAGGAACGCGGGGAGGAGCTTCCTCTTCGTACGCATTTCGCTAATTAAGATTTCTCACCCTCTACGCGATCGTTATCACGATTTTCTCGAAACTACGCAGATGCAAGGACTGATACGTGGCGAACTCACCTGACTGAGCTACTGCCTACGCTTCGCTCTCACGACGACTCCTTTGCAACTCGAACCTTCTGAAACAAAAGAGTGCGACGTCTGTTAATTAATTCATTCGAACAGTTGAAAGACAATTAAATTAAAGCACTGTAAATTATTTCGGGGTACGTTAAACGACATTTTGGTAAATTTCTTTAAACTTCTTTAAACAGTTTTTGGTAGATCAGTTTCTGGTCTGGTGGCATTTCCCAATTTTGACTGTTTCGCTATCGTATTTATTTTATTTAATGAGAGGTTTTACTTTGTCGCTAAAGCACGAAATCAATGGGGAAGAGAAGTACGTAATTCTTGTTGTTTGAGAAAATTATAAAGCAGCGAAATAGTGAAAAAAATTAAAATCCTTATTATCCGATGTCCGATTAATCGGGACATTTGCACAATTTTTTTTTTTTTTTGCACGACTGTTGCAAATCATATTTGTAAGTAGATTGCGGATTTTTAAGAAATGGATTTCTAGACAGAAATTTGTTTTATTTGCCGTATGTTATATACTTTGCACCAAGTACATGTGCATATATTTTACATGTTCTGCGTGTATGTATGTTACAGTGAAATGAGAGGATTATATAAATTTTAAAGTAATAAAAATTAAATCAACAAGTTACTAGACTGTAGATTTTTATGCTTTTTGTAGGAAATTTAAAAACATGAAATTGCACAAGATACACGTAATATGGAAAATATATAGCAGGTAAAACAATTTTCTGCCAAGATAGCAACTAAATCAACTTTATCATTCTAATTATGCCCTCAAAGGTACACACTTGCCCCGAAACATCTACGAATACAGCCCTGATTTCAATGCGTTGTTCATCTTTCTCCAAAGTATCGTTCGATTATTAATAATTATTGATAAAAACAATTCGCCCGGAGCTTGAAAAGGCTCTTAACGAACCGTCGTATTAAAATCCAGCAGATAGGATTGAGAAACTCTAAATCTCTACTGAATAATAAATTGAAAAAAAAAAGAAAGAAATTATTTTCTGCGTTTCGATATAGTTTCTAAAACAGAACGCCGCCCTCGATCCTAACTCTGGAGGGTCTGCTGAAACGGCGCGGGAGTAAAATATCGAGCAAAAATACCGCGCTCCCGTTTTTCGTTCGACTCGCGAAACTTCTTGGCGCCAAAACACCGGCGCATCTACGCGACCGGAAGAAGATCAGCTCGACCAGCGCGCGATAATGAGATAACTTGATTTTCCTCGGGCAAACACATAGATCAGCGCGTGTCTCGCCAGGATGTTTTGTCCAGTGCGGGATCCGGCGCGTAAAATACGCAAGGATGGCACGCTTGTAATTCACTTTGCTGCCGGGAGAGAGTCCCCGAACCTGCTGGCAGCGGAAGCGCGTTTCTTTCTTTTCTACTGGACTGGAACACACCTCGCGTGCCCCGCCGAAACGTCGATGAATAGTTGATCAAACCCGACGACTTCCGGCAGACTCTTCGTTTGCATAACGTTCTTCGATCCGAACACTATTTTCTTTCTTTTTTTTTTTTTTTTTCGCGGAGAAGGCTGAGAAAACAGACAGACGAGAATCGATTCCTCGCGTGATTCTCTCACTTCGATTTTCTTTTCTCTTTTCTCTTTTTTTTTATTATTATTGTTGCTCGTTATTATTATTATTATTATTGCTTTCATAGAAGAGATTCGTCTCGTTACTCGTCGAAATATTCGATCCGGCTGCTTTCTACTTGAGAATTAATTAGTAAGCCGTTGGGTGCGCGGTCAATGAGAAAGTCACCTGCAGTTTCAGTTACGCTAGCTTAGCGGGATAAGTATAGTTGGCAAGAGTAAATACACGGCACGGCAAGTGTAATTTATTGTTAACTTCGAGAGACGAGCAATTTTAAGCCAGAGAATGTGAGTAGAGTGGGCATCAGTGTGGAACAGATTTGAAGAACGACAAAGAACGAAATTAAATTGGAGTTGGACGAAATAATCTGCAAAAATTGAATTCCCAAACGCAAAAAGGAATTATAAAAAAAAAAAAAAAATGAAAAGCTGAAGCGAAAACGTAAACCTAGCACGAGATCTACGACGATCTGACACGAACTACCGAGGGAATCTCGATGCTCTGCGAACGAAACGAGCGTCTCCGGCGTGGAAGCAAGTCCCGGGGAACTTTCCCGGACTGGAAAAGAAAATCAGCAAGCCGCGCGTTTCTTCTCTCTGGTTATCCAGTCTACGAGCCACGAAATTGGACGGCTCGTTGAAATTCGTCGGCGGAGAACAGTCCGTTGGCCATCGAGTTCTGTGCATAGCGTAGAAATGCAAGGACCGGTGGAACAATAGGTGCAGGATAACAAAGGGGCCTGGACAAAGCCGTACGAGCCTTTCGAAGAGAGACCTGGCAAGGAGTGCGACTCGCGGGAAAAAATTGACTTCCAGTCGAAAATGGTATCGCCTGGCTAGGCAAGTAGCCGACCAAGACGACAACGACAACGACGAAGACAAAGACGAGGAAGAAAGTTAGTAGAAGAGATCGGTGAGTGACTCGCGGAGTGTGCAAAGAATCTACCGTGAACACGCGCGTGTGACCAAGGCGAGCTCGTGTTTTGCTCAAGTGCGCAAAGATGAAAGCGTGAAAGAGAGCCTTACACAAGAGAGACACCCGGAGAGACCTGACAGAAAGAATCCAAATCCAAAGTTGAGCGAGGATGACGACGACGACGATGATGATGATGATGATGACGACGACGACGACGACGACGACGAGGAGGACAAGGACGAGGAGGGCGCATCGGGCGACACGACCGACGAGAACAGCACCCTGTGGCCTTCTTAGGGAACCGTGGACGACGACGACGACGACGACGACGATGCTGTCTGCTCGATGTCTCGACGTCGGGTTTGTGGGTCCGAGCGGCCTCGAACTGGTCTCTTATCCCCGGAATCGCCCAATCAAAAAACCGGCAGCACACCGTACGCCGATTGGTCGACTACGGCCACCGTGAACACTGTAATTGGTCAATCGGTCCGAGTCACCCATGGTTACCGTTTGCCTCAACAATATCTACGGTCGATATCACCACCTTGACTACCCTGCCGCCGCGCGTTACCTTTTCTCCCTTGCGCTTGCCGCTGCCGACTATTCGCGTCCACCCAGCCACTCCCCCCTCTCCCCTCCCCCCTCGCCCCTTTTCACGCACACACGCCGCGATTAGCGGCTGTAACCTCGAGCCAGAATACTCGAGGGTAACCGCTTCTTCTTCTTCTTCTTCTTCTTCTTCTTCTTGGTCATCCCCCTAGAGAGAAGATGATGTAGACACGGCAGCTCCCTGTGACCCGCGGGGGTTTTTTAAATCTCTCGTCAGCGAGACGTCCCAGGTTTTTGAACAATTTCAATGGCATACGTAGACGGTAGAAAAATCTAGATAACGCCACGAGTAACTGAGAAAGAGAGAGAGAGAGAGAGAGAGAAGACAAGAATATAGAGAGGGTGGGTAGAAGGACGTTAATATTCGAAGAGAGGGTAGACGAATGTTGATGAAGAAAGTTTGGCTTCGGCTGGAGCAACCACGAAGATGAAATATATAAAGAGAGAAACAAGATTCTGCAAGGGCAGAATATGTGAAATAGAGGATTTAAATATATAAGAAGGATACGAAGACCTGAATACCTTAAAGTAGGAACTTGGAGCAATATAACAAGTATCGGGAGGAAGTGAGAGTAAAAAAGCGTATCAGATGTAGGAGAGATACAGGAACAATGAAACAATCCACGTTGTCAATCCACGAACCATTGAAATAAGAATAATTCATTATCAATGGTTCATCGATAATTTAATTCAGCCGTCTTTGTCTTTTTTGTTTCACTGGTATTTTATTTTTATTATTTACAGTTTATAGAAAATCGTCTATCGATGTTGAATGAAAAAGATCGCTACAAACCGAGCCATTTTCAGGGCAGTGAAGCGTATGTACACCATCTGCTGCAAACAAAAATATAGCCACTGCAACGTGCGTTTTCCTTTCGAGAAAAATTTCGTTTCTACGATCTCCTGGGTTAAACGAAACAAACTTTCGACCATTTCCAGAAAGAGAAATTCGTACATTGCGTTACGTAACATCGTCACGGATGAGGAGGAATGCAAAAGGTACGAAAAGCACCCATTGATCCCCAACTATAGACGTTCGGCGAGTGCATTGAAATTCGACCGAGTGCTCGCGTGATAAATCATCCGCCGATAGCAGTCAGCCGAATCCATGACCATGAACCATCGTTCTATATCCGCGCGGCAACTATTTTCGATCGTCCCGGCGATCTTACCGGGCACGGGTTCTTGCGACTCGTGAAGCCTCGAAAATCCCCGCGGAGCCATTTGTCACGTGGGGATGGAAAAACGTTCGCAGTGGGTTTCATCAAAATCCACTCAGAGCCTCGAAGCAAAGCCAGTTTACCCGTGGCTGTTTCGTTACTCGTGATCGATCTTCCGACTCGTCGATCGAAAAGAGAAACTTTGCGAGATCGTTTCTCAAAAGGTGCCGGTTCAAAATTTGCAACGTTCAAGAGTTTGGGCAAAAGTTAGGGGGGTGAGTCGTCGATGAAAAATGTCACTCGCTCGGGCTATTTCCGCCGATTCTCAATACAGGTAGTATTATAGTATTTATGTAACTTCGAACGGAAAACACAGAGTAGATTCTGCAACACCATCTACATATATTATATTTAGTTTGCCTACTAACGGTTTCAATGCATTGTACAAAAATTATTTTTATTGCTTCAATCATTTATTTATTAATTATTAATCTCTAGACTTTAAATTAAATACAGTTTCTACTGAATACAGAACTTTTTACCATCTATTAAATTTCTAAATTACGAAGCATACCCCGTTTGTTTCCTTTTACGCACAGCGTTTCTCGCACAGAGTAATGAAAATTTAATCATATACCGCGACAACAATAAATTTCTCGTAGAATTTTAATACAACATTGTTGGACTTGTGGGTTTCCTTGAAGATCTTTATCTCTCCCCTAGAGAATTCCAGAATCGACTAATAATCTTTTCCTCTCGTAGTAAATAACTCTTTCTCTTTGATTATAGAGGATTGAAGATTCAAACACAATAACTTTAACCGCTTGAGAGTTTGCTGAATTTTATCAAGAAATTACAACAAGAAAGAAACAGCGCTTTTTACTTTGTTACTCCACTTTCTTATTATATATATATATATTTTTTTTTTTCATTCTTTTATTCTTCGAAAACAAAATATTCTATTCTTATATACTTGTGTGTAAGAACTTGTACGAGGTTTGGTCAAAAAGTTTGTACAATTTTTGAAACCCTTCGTTCTTTAATATTTATATTTTAACTCTCTATTAACAGTAAGACATTTATTCCAGTCTTTAAAAAAATTTCTGAAATAATTCTCAATTCGACAACTTTTGTTTTATTTGCCTTCGATGCTGGCAAATGCTCGTCCTTTCATGTTTTATCTCGTTCTTTGAGAGAAAGAAAACGGTATCGTTACAGCGTTGTTTTCAATTGATAAAAGTCTCCAGCAAGTAACGAGATTTTAAAAAGTCAAACAATCACCAAAGCTCACTCGAGATTGCTTAATTAATCGACTATATATCAAATCTGAATTGCACGTTCAGTCCAAGTACGAATTGTAAAGTTGATCAAAGGCAAACAAACAGTGACTCTTCGAATGGAACATCATTTTAGAACGAGAAAGCAGATTGTACGAACTTTTTCATCAAATCTCGTAAATTTGCAAACGTGACATTACGAAGGTGGAATCGAAGGTGGAATCAAAGAAAAAGAGACAAATAAAAATCTGTCAAATAAATTGGACAAGAACGCGGTCAAACGTGGATGCAAGTTCAACGAACGCACGAGCTGTAATTTTTTTTCTAATTCGGATCGCATCTCGACGACAAACTTTTCGTGCTGCCGCGCCACTTGCGCGAAATCAGGCTCTGGCACGTCACCGTCACCGTCACCGTCGCCGTCGCCGTCGCCGTCGCCGTCGAGAAGGTCAGTGGAAAATTACGAGATTAATCGCGTCACGGGCCGAAGTCGATCGTAAAAGCGACGTGTCTGGACTTTCAGCGACGCATTTTTCAACCAGCGGGGAACGACGATCCTGAGAAGAAATCGCGGAAGTGAACCGCGAAGGGATAACAATGCGATGGAAGAGCGGAGGCCAGACCAGAGGCTGATGACCGGAAAAGGGTGAACGAACGGAAATCACGAGTAACTTCTGAGAGAAAGGGATGAGTCTCTAGAACAGAGACAGAGAGACAGAATTATCGTTAGGCGTCGTAGGCGTTTGGAAAAATCGCGAATTTTGTTGTTATGGAAGAGATAAGTATTTGCAATACCACGTTCCTAAATGAGAAGCAACTTTATCAGTGGACAAATTGCAAAAATTTTAATTCGAGGAGAGTGTTTATAAAAAAAGTTCAGCAACGTTTTAAATATCCAGTCAAAGAACAAACTTTACAGATCCTAATCTGAATCTTCATCTTCCCCCCAAGTGGATCTTTATTTTATTTATCAAAAATAAACGTAACGATGAAAAAATAACTGTGAAAAAAATTATATATAGTCCCATCAGTCTTCCACAGCGATCCAATAGACTGGACTAGCAATGGCAAGAAATTGGAGAGAAAATTTTATTTATCGAATATGTCGAGAAAACGTATCAAGTCCAATACATCTTTTCCTTTGGTTTCGCTGAACTGATACTTTCGTAGAAATACTTCCCATTTCACGATCTCCCGTCCAAGGAATAACTTTTACTCTCGCGTAAACTTCAAAGAAACAAAAAACAAAAAACAAAAAAAAAATAAACTCGTAAATTATACGAGTATATCTCGACGTATCAATCGCGCAAAATAGCGGACATACGACAAACACGCCGTCGCAACAATCTCGAAAGGATCAAAGCTCTGTTTGAACAGGTTCGCAACAGATTTCAAACGTTCTGTAATTTACAACCGGAGAGCAAGCGATATATTTCGCATCGCCGCGATGAGTATCTTCCCAACTTCCGCGTCGTTTAAAGCTACGTTAAAGTAAGAACTAACAAGTGTCGTATCTCATCGCGAGCGTTATCGCGATTTCCCGTCTCGTGCAACGGGCAGAGAGAAAAGAAACGGCGCGAGGGAAAATTGCTGCCAGAACCGATGATACGCGAACGTCTCGGAAGAGAGAGAGAGAGAGAGAGAGAGAGATCGCGAGCGGATAGGTAGCTCTCGCGCGAAGCGTGAAGTTGCAGCAGCAGGAAGACGAACAGATCTATTGTCCCGCGCTAGAGTCCATCCTCTCTCCCTCTCTCCCTCTCTTTCTCTCTCCGGAATCGAAAAAAATATCGGTTACAACGCGAGGGTGGGGACGTTTGTGAATTGACAGGGAAGAAATAGTAGTGGCCGCGGTTGCCTCCCCTGCTCTCGCGGCTAGTCCAAGGAAAACCGTCCGGAGAGAATCTCTCTCACGGCCCGAGGGCACTCTCTGACCGCAGAATCGTACGATACGATTGGCCACGTGGATGGAGAGAGAGAGAGAGAGAGAGAGAGAGAGAGAGAGAGAGTTATTATCGGTTACTGGATTTACTTTGCGTGCCTTTCGATCAAGAATGCCGTGCTCTCATCGTCCGAGAAGAATAAAAAGAACGGTGTAAAATAAATTGAGATTGAAATTACCTGTGACACGTTTGCTAAATCGCCAAATTTCTGTGCCATTAGATGAGTTTTTGACGCGTTGTATATTACATATAACATTCAAATTCGTTACATCACTAAAACTGAATATCTATTAGATGATTCAACTAACAACTAGCATTCAGTTTTGGCGTTACAACATTCGAGTGTGAAATTATTCCAAGGGAAACAAAGGTTCGCGTGTTTGTTTCGAAGAAATCCACGGTACTATAAAAATCCTAACAATTTACAAATTTATTTATTTCAGTTTACATGTTTTCTTGAGTGAAATTATTGAACGACGAAACGATTCGCATACAACGGTACTTTCAAGCGAAAAAATATAATAGATCAGTAAATGAGATATTTCCGAGTTATTGATTTGAAGGAACAACGAGAAAAAAATTTGAATGAATTTCTATCGATTTGCGGTAATACCGCGTTCCTCGAGTAGGTAGGTGCTTAGACGTAGCGATATTCGATATTTAAGTCGATTCGCCCCTTTTCGCCCCCCCCCCCTCCCCCCTGCGTGCGATCGTTTCACGAAAGAGCTCTCGCTGGCTAATCGCATTTCTATCGTGCCCAGAAAGTTAACCAACCAACACCGAACACTGTACAGATTTTAAGTCAATTTCCTATGGTACCGCCAGCCCCGCTCCACCTCCGACCTCTATTTTCTTCTCTCCGCCTCGAATTCTCTTCCTCGAGAGAGCATTAATCGCCGAGATTTCGAAGCAAAAGCTACACGCTGATTTCAAAGTAATTTCCTCCGAGCTCTCGCCGCTCTTATCCCATCTTCAGCTCTTTTTCTTTTTTTTTCCCTCCCTTCTCTTCGGAACTAGACTCCGCAACCCCCCCGGAATTCGCTTCTTCCTCGTCTCTTGCGGTCCGCTGGACGAAACACGTTGGCCGATCGATTAACTCGATCGAGAGTCTGCTGCGTTTCTTTCAATTTTTTCTTTCTTTTTTTTTTCCCCCGTCCAACTATTGACATTTCGTACAACCAAGTATGGAACAATCGAGAGTTCCACGCACACGTATACACGTACGTGCATCGTGGATGAAATAACACGGTCGTAGTTGTTGGATCGAGGGTGGAAAATAGAGAACAGTTATGGTAGTGGAGTCTATTCGTGGTATCAATATTTTACGGGAGCACGTTCCTCCATCGATCGCGCAGCTTCTCTACATAATTAATCGCGCTTCATCCGTCCGCTCGCGCCACCCCATACCAACCCACCCCACCCCCTCCTATCCACCGAGTTCTTTTCTTTTCCCTCGCTGCACGCCGCGAATCGAATCTGCGACGGAGAGTTAAATGGATTTCGATCGAATCTAGAGGCTCCCCGAGAGGCAGGCCCACCACCCTACACACAACCTGCAGAGGGGAGGGAGGGGGGCGTCGGCTTCGAAACGGGAAATAATAGGAGGTGGCCACTTTTATGGAACTTGATTCGCCCCGCGTTCGCTGCGAATGCATAAGTTATCGCAGAGGCCGTGGGAAGTTCCTTCGGCGTTCGAAAGTACGCTCGAAAGTATTATAAACTAAAGGTGGTTAAGCCGGCTCCTTGCCCCCCTTCCCCCCCCGTGATGATCGGTGCACGTAGAACGGGAACGAGACGTTCCCCGTGGTTCCGATAACTTTGACATTGCTGTTCCCCTTGCTACTTTTTCTCCTCCCTCCTTCCGTTGAAAATTACAAGCGCGAAACGCTTGAAATCAGAAATCAGCCCGTCGGGATTTGAATAATATAGAAAGCCGCGCGAAAGAGGACGAGGTGAAGAAAGGAGTTTAAAAGAGATCGATAGCCGCGGCAGATGCAGGAAGGAAGTCGTAAGTCGATCGGGGAACGTGACACAGGAAGAAAGTGCTGATCGAAAGGATGTAGGCGTTTCGCAAGCTAAAGTTCAATATTTAAACGCGGATAGCCCGAAGGGGGATGGCGCACAGACTCTAAAGGTCTTCCTGCAGGAGTGATGCTACCGAACGAAAAGCAATGAATAAATTGGATCCTCGGGTTCGATCGGTTCCAGGATTCGAGTGGGCCCCCCTCCCCCCGGCGATCGATCCGGCCGACGACGACTCTATTTTATACCGGCAACATTGATTTCTCTTGCAAATACGCTTCGTATCGGTTGGGGGGAGGGGAGCGTGCGACGCACGCAATGTCCAAAATATAAATGAAATCTTACGGACGAATTGCACGTTGCCGTAATGCATATTCATTACGGCAAATTGTACAGTCAACTATATGTCTAATTACAGATACGCCGATCGTGCGGTGACACGGTCGTGAGAGCCTTTCATTTTCCATTGCCAATTGACGAAAATGCCACGTGCACCGTTTCTCGGAGGGAAATTCTCGACTGACGATCGATCCCGGGTTCGGTCGAGCGAGAGAAGAGCGAAAGAAACCCTTCAATAATAAATTAGAAGAAATAAAAAGGGACGAGTTATCTCTCTGACGTTAGATTACCACCTTTCGAAGTCTAATGCAGGTGTCGCGAAACAGCGGCCTGGCCGACACTCGAGAGTACGTGAACTCTTGCGGAGCATGCAACACGACGCTGCAAACTAATTGCATGTGGCGGGGGGAAAAAAAAAGAGAGAGAGAGAACGAAAGAACGAAAGAAAGAAAGAAAGAAAGAGAGGGAGAGAGCAGGGACGACACCACACAGGGGGCTTGAATACAGAGGGAACTTGAATACCGGTCGGAGTGAAGAAGGAGAAATGATAAAACAAGGTGAAGGAGAAAGGGAAAGAGAGAAACGGCCGAGTAAGAATGGCAAACTACTGTGGGACGATGCATCTGTCCAAGCATATTTAATATCCACCCTCTCCTTCGATTGCTACCTCTGCCTCCTCCTCCTCCTCCTGCTCTTCCTTTTTCACCCCTCCCACCCTTCCACCGTCTATGCAACCCCTCACCTGTCATCCTCTCTTCCTCTCTCCTCTCCCGTATCCACGATGTACAACCACCGACCGGCCTTAAGTCTGCGTCACTCTGTCGCAAAATTCACCCCCCGAGGCGGAGGACAGTTATAGAAACGTATCGGGGGTAATTTTAGAGGAGGGTGAGAGAGAGCGCGGGCAATGCCAGGAGGAACGATCTTGCGCAGAGGGGGCCCCCGCGTATCAACGGCGGAGAGAGAAAAACACGGGGGAAAATTTCAACTAATTTCCTTTCCGGTTGGAAATCGAACCGAATCGAGCAGAAAATTGCGTCCCCGGCGACTCGAACGCGCAACCCTTCACCTGCGTTTCTCTCGTCCCTTACGATTCGTTCGTTTCAACGCGAGAAAAATGTATATATCTTCTAAAAAAAAGATCTAAAAAGCAAAAAAAAAAAAAAAAAAAGAAAGAAAGAAAGAAAATATTTGCATGCAAAAGCCTTCTTTTCATGTTTTATTTGAATTCTATTTTTTCATCTTTCTCAACGACTATGACTTTCAACGCACGTCGCAATCTCATCGTTTTTATCCACTTTGGTAAAACTCTGGTACCGATGCAACTGCATTTGTAAATGCTGTGTAATAAATATTTTTTGTACGTATTTCGATTCCACAGATGACAAACGATCCGTTATGCTCGAGCAATCGCCAATTAGAGAAACCGGGAGAAAGAAGACGGTGGTAAACTTCGACTGTCTGCGAAATGTTCCGTAACTAGCTAGATCGATACGCGGATGCAGCGTGATGACGCTGGTGTAACGTGGCACCGCCGTGAACAACTGTGCGTTGTCGAAATTACGCCAAGTGCCACAGGAATGGTTCGACCGAAACACCGGGTGGGGGGATGGATCGCTTCTCTTATCGGCGGAAGGACGATGCGCAATCACGAGAAACGAGTCGCGATAAACCCCCCCCCCTTCGGTTGATTCGAGAGAGACGAATAACAACAACAAAGCGGGAAATCAATGGTCGAGCGACAATTAAACGTATTATCCTTGATTGCTAACTCTCTCGCGATTGGCAACCGTGCCTTTTATTATTTATACACGATGACGGTGATTTATACCGACAGGAAATTTTATTAAGGTTCGTACGTGCACTAAATGTCGCTTCGTACAATCGAATATTAATTGCGGATATTTCTTCCAAATGCCGCATTTAATTTGATTTGATCAAATGTGAATTTTAAACATAGTTTTGTTTCAGTGTTGTACTCCAGAAATATTTTTGTATCTCACTGCACAAGAATAGCCTGAAGAATACGGCTTTTATGGTGCTGCTTTTTAAAAAGTTTGGGAGAATTTTGGGCAACTGTACTATGTTGAAATAATCAGGTATAAAGATTTATCGATACATTCTCAAGATGTGGCGTTTTAAAAAAAAAAAAAAAAACGTAACGGAGGACACTTTGTTGACCTTTTCAAATGGGAATATGCCCTTAAGCGGATGCACGAAAATTGGAAAAAAATTTTTGTTGATTCAGTTTGAAGTTCCACGTGTACCATGTGAATTTTTTTTGAAATTCAGCGCTGAAAATGACTTTTCGTTCGATCTGAGATAAATGTCGAGTTAAAAACTGAGTTGAAAACGCGTTTCAGTCGAAACCAGACTTTTCGTTCTGGCGCCTATTTAAATCTCCAAAACTCAAATCACCCATCCAACTTCAAATTTTTACAGGTTAATCCTTGTTGCTAAATGTTACCTACCATTCGGCATACGAAGTAAGAATATTGCTCAAAGAAAAAACTTTTTCCTCCTTTCTCCTTAATATTATTTATAAAAATAATATCGAAATAAACTTGAAATGAAAGAGTCTTTAAGACTCAGTGGCTATGAAAAACGTCCCGATTCTTTCGATCCTTAAACCTGCACGGTGACACGTTTAAATAGCAAATTTTCCAGAGAAAACAAATTTCTCTGCGCGTCGGGATCATTTTTCGCAGCGAAAAATCTTGGACTTGGACTGTTGCGTCGAAGGAAAGTAGAAACGCAGTCAACAAGTGAAAATGTGACGAAACGATAGCCAGAGAGTAGATAAACCAGCCGAATATGATTTTCAATCAGAGGCTGTCCATTTCAGCGCACATCGGCACACATTAATAAGCAACAGCCTATAAACATCCCGTAAATCAAAGGCGCGTCGACGCCGGCTATTACTCAAGAGATCGCCTCGTTCTCCGCTGAAACGATTCGTTCGCTGCCGCAGTTTGCTCGTTACCATTATTACGAAATGGCTAACGGCAAAACGTTCTTTCCACGTTCGGCGTACATATCGCCATTTTCATCCAGGAACGCGTCCCTGACCATTTCTCTACGCGATATTTCTTTTCTACGCCCAGTCGCACACGCCTATGCGCGCCCGCGTGTCGTTCTCCGTTTTCCCACGCGGCCATATTTTGCCCAATCCCTCGGGAGCAAAGGAAGTTAAATTCTACCGTGGAAGCGCGTTTCATCAGCGCTTCGTTACGAGCTCGTTCGAGGTTTAAAGAGGCTTCAGAACTCGATTGTTGCTTTCAACTCTACTAACGATGACTCATTTACGGACAACGTGAGCCATTGGTACAAACAAAATTGATTGACAAGTTTAGCAGATTAATAATAAACATCGTTGCTATTGATTTATTTTTAGAAGACTAAAGGAGACTAAACGTGGTGTTATATACATACTACAAAAAAAAGATGATTTTTAACATTAATCTTAATCCCTTCTTAATTTGTGCAAATTGGTGAAGCCAAAATTGGACAATATTGTAGGCTAATATTTCACGACATTGATACATCCGCAAAATAAATTAGTATTAGCGAGTAAAATTAAGTTAGTAGCTATTATTTAGTTGTTAATTATAATTTAATATGCAAAGTGAGCATTAAAATTAAAATTCTCACTTTACGTACTCTCGTATCAAATGCATACGTATGTGCGTTTACATACACGTATGGTTTTGGAACGAATTACAGTTCGTTACAAAGTAGTACTGCGATTAACAAGATAAAGTAATTTTTAGTTTCGAGTATCCCGACAGTTATTCAACGCGAATAACGTACAAGAGTTGACTTTGCCAGTTTGGGCAGGACGTATCTCGCAAACGGACTCATACACGTGCAAATCCCTCGAGCCTCCTGCTGACTCTCTGATTAAGGGATCCGGAATTAAGAGTACGTGCGAGCAAATCCGACAGAATGCGCGGAAATTTGGAAACTCGCGATTTCCCGAGTAACGGAATTTTAACGAGAATGACGAGAATGACGGGGGGGGGGCGGAGACAAAGATGGAGGAGAAATGAGCTGATATCGCGTGGAACGTAGACAGACGCGGCAAACATTTTAACAAGGACGTGCCCGTTAACGAGCGGTTCAATTAATGTCGATATGAGCGCAAGATGACCTGAAACGTGTGATTCGCTCGGTTGACGAGCAATGCCACCCACGTCCTTCGCGTCCACTTGCAAAGCCTACGATCCATTATACTATTATACCGCGGCTCGAACCATAAGTGGAGAACCCTGATGAAAAAACGGGACGAACGGACGCGATACGCGAGTTTACTATCTTTCTGCTCTCGTCGACGGAAATTCATTGACTCTTCGTTTTATGCCTTGTGCTTTACCGCGGATGTAAATTACGACGCCGATTCGATGAAGACTGAACGATTCCATTTGTAATGGAAATTGGTTTAAAATTTAATAACGCTAACGCTAAATAGCAGTGGAAAAATTGAAAAAGAAGGCAGTTGATATGTTCGCTTTCTCTAACGAAATATTAATTTAACGAAATAGGCCTTTGCCGAATACAAACGTCAATTGAATCGTATAGAATCATGTAACAAAGAAACTACCAAAGTAGGATCGAATCCTTGTAATCGACGCTGATTGTTCCAATCACGGCTTAGCGGATGCTTTTAGAAAAGTGCCAAACATATATTGGATCCAAACGAAAAGAAAAGAAACCACAATGAAATATTGTTTTCTTCCAAACGTGGAACATGCGATTTGATATACGCAGTTAAAAGATTTATTAAGACGACAATACAAAGATCGTGCAGAGGAATTTTCATTTTTCTATATAGTCCTCGATCTTTGTACAAGCTTTTTTACACAAGCTCTCGGAAAAATAAATTTTTTTATCAACAAGATGCATCACTTAATTCTTTACGATCTAAGTTTCAAATTTATCAATTCTACGCACGCTAGAGCGAAGAATAATATTGTCTTTACAATCCTCCAATAGACATGACAATAGATATGACAGACAGATATAGATCGATATCAGAAAATATCACTACGCTGCTAAATAAAATTATGTCATATTTACGAATACCTGTTTCTTTCTTTTAAAGATGATAATTTTTGTAATTTTTTCTCCGTACTATATTCTATCTACTATCCGTTGTCGTCTCGTTTTCTCTCTTCTCTGCACCCGCTTTTACCAAAGGATAAATAAACTGATTGATTCATTCCCTAAAGTCGAAACGAAAATCGAAAAAAGACGAGACGATCGCTGCATCGAAACTGTCAGAACAGACGAATAAAATGAATAAATGAATAAAATACCGCACGACTCGTACCCCAGTACGATCTTTTTGCCATGAAATTTTATCGATGTGCAAACATTTGAATCGATACAAAACAAATTACAGGCATGATCGCTCAGTACCAGACAACGCCACTCCTACTCGAGGTCCTCGTGAGTCACGCCCTCTCATGAGTCACGTGACCCAAATCAGCCAATCGCTAATTTTCGTTGCATTAGCAGCATTGCACCGACTTTCAGTGATAATAAATAAATAAATAGAAAAAAAAAAAAAAGAAATAGAAAACGAGCACGTTGCAACGAAAAGGCGAAAAAACGCAAAAGTGGAGCGGCGTGCAATTGTTCGAGCGGGTCGGGTTTTACGAGCCGGATTCGATTCGTTTCGCAGGAAACTGATCGTTTAATGTAACATTAAGACCCGTTGGAAACAAGCAGACAGACGGAAGGGCGTTCCTGTTGCGAGGACAGCAGACGAACCGCACGCCATCCTCAATTATTCAGCGAACCTTCCATCTTTCACGATCAGTCTCATTGCCATTGTGTCCTCTCTCTGTGAGAGAGCGAGAGATGCGCTCGACGAGGGCCAATATCCTGGGAGGGGTGAAAACCATCGGATAAACCATCGAGGATATGATGCACGATGCCGACCGGAAACCTCGAATTACGCGAGCAAACGGACGGAGGGGATGACGATCGTTCGAGGGGGAAGAAATTTCGACGAAACGGGGAACGATGCGAAATTCGAAAGGAAACGTATCGAACCCCCGTTGGGTTCGGTGATCATCGATTCGTCGGCTTATTTGCGTGCGTATATCGGTCAGATGGGATTCGTTTTGAACCCCATCTGGGACAGGTCATGCGTTTCCTAAGCTAAGAGTCAACAATGACGTCTCCGATTGTTAATACGTCGAGTGTTTTATAAACGACATATGCAACAGATTTAATTTGCTTCTAGTGCAGCTGTAAAACAAAAATTACTAGAGAGATAAATGAACTGTTCGGTGTTAAAGTGTGAACCATAGGAATATTTCTACTTTGTGAAATGTCTGTTTCGAATTTTTGCAAGTTTGAATTGCATTTTTGAACTATTTAAAGATGACTGACGTCAGAATTTCAACGAATATTTCATAGGTTGATTACTCGATTACTGCAGAGGCAAGTGTAAGTGAAACGTAAACGTCCAAGACTTATATTTACGCACATGAAGCAGCGACGATTCTGACTCAGGAGATGAAGAATGGAATTTAACATTTTATGGTCACGTTTCGTTTAATAAAGAGAAAACACTGCAAAATCTGTTGCAATTGTAAATACGATGCAAGACCCCCGTCGAATCGGCCGACAACTGCGTCGAGGAGAGAAAAATTTTACAAAGTTTACTGGATAATACTCCAGGGTCAAGTGTTGGACGATGTGCGTAACGAGACGATAAATGAATGTTCGCTCGAACCGGACGAACGGAACGAGTCGCGATCTCGACGATGGAAACAGGAGCCTCGAAGCGAGCTTGCCGACCGATTTATGGACCTTTACGCTCTTTACGCGTTCGTTTTCGTTTAATCGCCCCTCGCTCCTCGCCCCTCGAGTGGAAAGGCACGACGAGAAAACAAGACAACGAGAGTATCGGAGCGCACAGAACGCACAGAAGATTGAGGTTTGTGCACGCGGGAACGCGCGCGGCGGGATGGTTCCATCGCGGTCAGATCGATAACGCGAAACCACCCGAGGATGGTGGGAATTATTGCAAAGTCAGGATACTTCTGGTTGGATGCGCCGCTGGCCGTTCGAGTGAGATCGACGATCCGAAAGTGGCTTAAAAGGAAGGGCTTAAAAGATAGACACTCGCGGCACAACCGACCTAAATTCCTCGAGAACACGTAGGGGTAGGTAATTGTTAGTCTTTCTCTTCTCCGGAGATACCAGCGGGGTTTTGCGTACCGCGCGATTTTGCGAATTTTACGTTCGCTTCGGTGTGTTTCTTCCGCTGTGCTAATTCTTCGTCTTTCGGTGTGGACTTGGGATCGAATACACCCTGAAGCTGAAATCTCGTGTTTTTACCTGCGAGCTATGGAAATTTTTAAAACGGGATTCTGTTTTTACGACACCGAACGTTTTCAGGAGGTATCACATTTTAGATATCTTTCCATATTACGAACATTCCATAAATCCACAAAGATCCAGCATTCTAGTAATGAATAAATAAAATTCACATAAATTATTGAGAAATTAGAGCGTGGCACGAAAATAGACACTAAATGTTTGAATCTAAAATTTCTAAAATTTCTAAAATTTCAACATTAAACAGGCACGCTTGATCTTTGATCTGGGTATCGTTAACCTAAACCAAAAAAGAACAATTTAAACGTTCATTTAATCGTTCAATTTTGAAACTTTTAACTTTCATTTTATCGTTGAATTAAAACTTGGAAAATGTAAAATTTTAAACGTAACCATCATCATCATCTACTATCGCTCATATTCAAGGCGTTGAATATTCCTCGTTCGCGAAAGAACAAATTGAAACAAATACGAAGTTGCGTTCAACTGACGATTGTTATTAAAACACTTTGCAGTTGCAACTCAAGAGACGATCAACGCCGTTTATGATTATCGTTAGCGCGCGTTAATCAACGCCGATGCTTTGCCGAACGTTCGACACGACAGGAGGAGGATTCCGCGTTCCGTTGCGAAAGGAACAAAGGAGAAAAACCGGGAGTAATTGTGCACAGGAGCCCGGGCTGTGCAAAAGGGCAGAAGGAATTAAAACCAACTGGCTGGAACACGCGTGCGAATCCACGGCCTCGTTCACGTCGATTGACTCTGGCATTTAAATGGAAATCTCAGTAGTACACGGTACTGTGCGATGCAACACCACGAGCTGGAGAGTTCCGCGTCTACGCAACGTGTAATCGAATTACGCAAGAAAACCTGGCTTCTTCAGGAATTTAACCCTCTGATCCTTCGATCCTATCGGGGCTAATCTGCCGGTTCCCAAACGATTACCCCCCAAGGGATCTACTACTTTCGAGAACACGATTTTTCTCACTCGTTCGAAAGTAATGTGCATTTACTTGAGTGGCGACTCGACACATTCTCCACGAGTAAAATATTCCAAAATGCACGAATATATGACACTCTCGCGTCTCTTAATTTCCCGCGAACCTATGAAGCGATAGATAGTGCGATTCGCGGAAATTCGAGCGATCCACTGTGGAAAATTATATCAAGAAGCAACGAATCTACGTTAACGCAAGATATTTATTCGCAATTTCTACCAATCGTTTTATTTAAGGAAACTGATGTATTTACGCGATTGCGATAAATCATTATAATGGATGAATGACGATGAAATGGCTGAATTCTTCTCGCTTTCGCGATTAATTTTAGCAACAGTTCATTCGTATAGTTCATTTTGCACAATCATCGATCAGCAGTAGCACTATTGAAACGAACAAACTGAACGAATTTAAACGTTTTAAGCTCAGCTCTATCACTATACAGAGTAACACTGGTTTTGCCCAAAGAAGGCAACTCTATTCTTTTCGTTACGTATCCTATTTTTATTAAAGAACAAAATGTAATCTTTCCTTCAGCGTGAAAAGGAATTTTCTCTACGTAAAGGTTTATTAGTTGGCCATAAATTTATAACGGCGCATTAATTTACCTGATTTTTAATTACTTTTCCGAGTTGATTTAGTAAAGTTACTTCAAAGCGAAGCTGCCTCCTTGTTGCAGTAACCCTTTCAATTAGCAGAAAATAATACAAACGAATATAAACTATACCAATACCTACAACAACAACAATGAGTTGTACATGCAACAAACAGAAACGAATGAAAAATACGGTGGTTCGTCGCAGTATTCCGCGAACAAAGATCTTTCGTTTTTCAGCTTTCAAACTTTCCAACCAAAGCTCTACGGTCATCAAGAAAAAAAATGGGGGAAAGGAAAAATTTGAAAAGAAATCGAAAAGCAGCCGATTCCTTTTTTATTGCGAGTCACGTCTCGTCGGGACGACGTTCGCGTTTATAACGTTAATCCCCCGATCCCAAGGAAGCAATTGTTCCCACGAAATGTGGTCGGAAATTTAAACAACCGTCGGACAATTTCCATTTAGAAGAATGCTCACCGGTGGAGAAACTCCAGAGTTGGTTAGTTATTTATCCGCTCGAGAGACAGCTAAAAACCTCGAAACCAACTACCTCCCAGCGGAGGAGGTTGTTTATTCAACTGGCAAATTAGCCAGGAGAAAAAACTGCTCCGATTAGGGAATTTATCGTCGCGTGATTTCTGACGATAATAATCGAGAGATATTGTTTATTGTTTGCCGGATCTAGCAAAGGTACAAAGATATTAACTACGCGGACGTGTTGATCACTGTGTCAGAGACATTGGACAAGTTTTTTTTATTTTGAAAAACGCTATATTACCGTGGAAAAAGTCTAAAATATTATTACTCGTCTATGTGTTGTGCAGCTTTGCGATTTTGCGTCAAAAACATCATCGAAATCTCAAGAATTGAGATCCAACTGTATACCTGGGTTTCTTTTTACGTGATTACAGTTACACAGCGAAACGACATGATTGAAAAATACGTTCACTTCGGTAATATTAATACAAAATGATGTTAAAAAAACATTATAAATTAATATTACGTGATATTAATATAAAGTGATATTAAAAATACGTGAGTATTATCGATAACATCGATAACACAAATTTCAATTTCTTTTAATTTTTCACAACGCTGACCTCATTTTTTAAGCTACGTGCATCCACCTACGTGAGAAAAAAGAAAAAGAGCGAGCCGAGTGCGTTTGAAAAACAGCAACATTCCGACAAACAGTTTTCTCTCCCGGCCGAGTTTCAAAGAGGCGAAACACCGGTAGCCGGTCGGTCGAGTATGAAAATGAGAATCATCGCGTTCACGAGGAATCTAAAATGGTCAGTGTGCCAAGATCGTGCATAATGATCCGGAATTAACATCTGAAAAGAGACTACGCGCTGCTCGGCGACTTGGGAACCGGCGGCAGAGGTCGATGCCAGTCGGATTTCTGAATCAAACGTTTTCATTCAAGCCGCGGAGGTCAACCCCCGAAACGTCGCAAACGGCTCCGCGCGGCCGGCTCCGCGAAACTATCTAACCCCCGAAGAAACAGATCCGCATTGTCGTTGATAAAAAGAGGTATTGTGCACTTGCGCTGCAGGTGTCACACACCGTCACACACTGCACGCGAGATCTGCGCATTGTGCAGGAACGCAGGAGAATCGAGTTGCATTGTAACGACGACACAATATCCTTATTAGGGGAATGTGTACGACGTTCGAGAGCCCGGCAATTTCGCTCGCATTCTGCTTAGAATTTGCACATCTGCAACGCGAGCGTACTTACGTGTCGTTACGTCGAAAATGTAAAACGTCAAATTCGTGGGAAACTAAGGTCGTACGCAAGTTCATAGACGTAAAAGAGTAAATCAACTTGTTACACAGCGGGTGCGCTATTATTGTCTTCTCCCGTTCAATCGTACAACGTCCGCCGTTTTCTACGACTGCGTCGGCGACTCGAGAGAGTTTCACTGCTACCTACTTCGTGAGAAGAAACTGTTTCTAATTGAAACAAACACTTTCGATCGATCTGTTTATGCTTTCTTTTCCATTTGACGAAGTCATTACCACGCCGTGTGTATCTAAAACGGTACACGCTACAACGATCGATATATTTGAGCGAGATCTGCCTCTTTTCCTTTTATTTCGGTACTGTAAATTTATTTTTCGCATTTTCGAGCCTTTCTCAAACGAGGCTTTCTTTTCAAACTTTCAAACAAAGCTCTCCAAGCGTTTCTCCTTGGACGACAGACGAGTGACGGACCTGATTTCACTCCTCGTTTTCATCTACGGGCAAGTTGCAAGAATGAAACGTAAAAATCAAACAAATTCAATCCGAAGAATGAATCGATTAAAACCAAAGTAAGTCAAGTTACCATCTTAGCTGCCATCTTAGCACCGACAGAAGTAATGAACATTTTGAGGCAAAGTTGTAGTTTGCTCTCTGAATGCTATTAAATACGAGTGTCCCTGATCTATTCACACACTGTATAGTAATGACGCACGTTAATGACTGCGACACATCTCTTATATCGTCGTCTCGTTACGACTTTGAAATTTTCATAGATATACCATTCACGCGACGATGTATTTTTCTCGTTTTGATCTTGACAGGAAAGAAAGAAAAGAAAAAAAACGGAGACGGATAGATCGAGATCTGACGCAGTTTGCGTCTCCTATTTCGAAATCGACAGCAGCTGCGACTGTCCTCATTTCGCGATTGTTAATATCCTCGATAACCTTGAACCTGCCACTGCACGACCTCGTCAACGGAGGGATCCTCTCGCTGAAACTTTCGCTTTCGCTTTCAACAGCGTTGGCTCCTGCTGCCCACGTGTCCTTCTTCAAATACCAATTCGTTGATACCTCGAGCGCCAGTCGCTTCTCTCTTTTCATCCTCGTTCCCCGAGATGAACTTTTTTATTAAGTCGCTGAACGTGACTTTTGCGAGGGTAACCCACCAGAAAAGGTGCGTAACGCTGATGCAACGAAAATTAGCGATTGGTTGATTTGGGGGATCACGTGATTCGCGAGGGGGCGTGGCGTAGACCTCGAGTGGGAGTGGCGTTGTCTGGTACTGAGCGATCGCGCCTGTAATTTGTTTTGTTTGCGTATCGATAAAATTTTATGGCAAAAAAGTCGTCCTCCCAGTCGGAACGGTTGCTTCTGGACCTTTCAGCGAGACGAATCGTACTTTTACTTTCTCTCATTGTTATTTCAAGTCGACTCAAGATCTGGGGATCCTTCGATCAGAAGAAGACCAGAATACAATGGCCTGAACGCGAGGATCGGGAAATAGATCGTGAAAACGCACGCTCAACGCCATTCAAGGCCGTTCCTTTTCATCCCATTCATCGATTCGATAAACATGCCCAGACAGTCATTACTGTCGGAAACCTTTAATTGGAGCTTGCTCGACGAGCAACGGTAAAAACCTCGTACGTTTCAGCCAACCCGCCGTTTCTTGCGCGTCTCCTCTCGCAAAAACCTCGTGCCTGCTCGCTAATTAGTTTTAATTACTCGCGTCAGGCAAGAAGGGTTGACATATTGAATCGATTAAAATCGCTTAAAGCCGTCATAACGTTTCAACTGTATGGTTTTTGCCCCCCCCCCCCCCATCCCACGAGTAATAAAATTAACTGAGAATTGACTATCGAAGTCTCGCGAGACACTTGACGAATCATCAGAGGATTCGCAAAGGTGGAAACGTGTAGGAACTTTATCGAGTACTCTGAACGAAAACGCATTACGTTTTGCTAATAATCAGGCTCGGTACTCAAAATTACCGAAACAAACTAACAATCCATTTATCTTTAAACGCGTGCCTCTCGATATATTTGTTCAACGATGAGCTTCGATGAGTAAACCAATTATTTTATTATCGATTACAAAATTACTCGTACGACATTGACAACACGGACCGAACACACTTAAACGGATTAATATAGAAAATATCTTACCATTTTTTTAATTTCACCTTGCTTTAAATAACACGGTTTATTTTTACGAAAAAAAGTATAGCGAGAATCTGTTTGTTAAGTCGATAATCGCGAGAGTCTGCGAGCAACAGCATTTAATCAAACGGGTAGGATAATCGATATTTCAGCCACGAAAATAAACAGAGTCGAACGAAATATTAACACCGACGCCAAAAAGCTAAACCAGATCTAAATCGACGCGATCGACGACTCAATTTTATTACGCTATTGGCTAAGGGAATTAATTAACGACGTACAACCTGCCAACAACAGAGAGCGGAATCTCCTCGTAAACAGGAAACCTAGCAAAAAGTCAATTTCACCAGACTATCTCGAAGTTTGCTCGATATTGTGTTTCCTCGGAGTACATTCTCAAGCTATCCACTTCGAACGGACGTTTCGAAAGGTGAAACTGCGACATAACTTACAAAAATGAACAAATATATTGGATAACGCGTATTTCTTGAAAATATATCGTAGAAAGCTCGAGTCTTCGAAGCTTCAAGAGTCAATCTTAAAGGCTGAGTCGCAGAGCTCGAGGATTGAAACTTTAAGGCTCGAAGACTCTCAAATTTTCCAAAGTCGTCAATACGAGATAGTTCAAAATCTATGATATCATTCGTCAAACTAAAATAAGCACTAACTAAGTTCTGAACGCTAGAACTACCGACTACCGAAACACAGACGTTCCGACTAGGAAACGAAGACGACTTTTTTGCCATAAAATTTTATCGATATGCAAACTAATTTGAATCGATACGAAGCAAATTACAGGCGCGATCGCTCGGCACCAGACAACGCCACTCCTACTCGAGGTCTACGCCACGCCCCCTCGCGAATCACGTGACCCAAATCAACCAATCGCTAATTTTCGTTGCACCTGAAGTGGCTCGATTTTCTGGGTTACAACTTCGTCCGAGCTTTGATTTATACATTTGATAATACAGGAAAAATCGTTTAAATCTAGTTGCTTAAATGCGTTGTTTTACGTGTATAAAATTTCTAAGGAAAAAAGGAAAATTGTATAAATTTGATAGTTTCAGCTTCGTTTCAAGCTTCCGAAGCTCGAAGCCTCGGGACTCGAAGCTTTTACAACGTCGCTGTGAAAACTGTACTGTTCTCCTCTGTCCTTCCAAGCGTCACCGCGATTTTCCCATGGGCGAGAAAATGCTGAACGCGCAGTGCGAGCCGCGCGCGCAATTTGCAAACGAGAGAACAGACGCATGCATCCACGCGAGATCGCCGACGTATCGCAGCGGCTTGACGCGAGCGGCAGGCCTAGATCGGCGACACCGCTGGCAATCGCTGCATTCCATCGTTTGTAAAAGTACGCGCGAGCGGCCTGCCTCCAAGGACTACGAGTGGCGGAGGGAAGAGGTGGCCAGGAGTCGAAAAGGGAAAACTCTCCGCGCGGATGAGGGACACGCGAGGAATGCGCTTTCGCAATTTTCTTTCTTGCCAACCGCCCCAACTGTGATCCCACGGCGGAATATTCACGGACGTGAAGTTGGAGGAGTCGAGGCAAACAGATCGGTTGAAAATTCAGCGAGCCGTTTACTACTCATTTAAATAGCAAACGAGACGAGTAGCAACTCGTTAATTAACACGTTTTCAGATACACGCTGAAACTTATACTCTCGCCGAACGATGTTTTTCTCGTTAAGAGATAAAGAGATAAACGACGATTGTTGATATCTTTCTTACATGGTCTATAACGATGTTTGGAACCCTGTACTTTTTTTGGAGCCCTGTACCTGTAAACGGTACAAAGGTAATCAGAAAAGATAATGGAAAATTTACCAATTTTATAGTACAAAGGAAAAGTTACTAAATTTACTAATAAATAAAATGTAAAAAATTTTAATTCACATAATAACATTGCACGGTACACTGCAAAATGGGTGACAACATTTCGCGATGATTGCCCTAACAAACCATCTTCAATGTCTCCCTTGCTTCGACGAAATACACATCGATATATAAAAGTACGAATGAAAACACGCACAACCCTGCACGAATGTTGTTTCGCTACTTAATTTTTTTACTACTCTTGTACTTTTTCATTACCAAATAAATTTACGGTACGGCAAAAAATAGGCAAATTTATAAGGACAATTTGTCAGCTTAGTTCGGCAGCTTAGAACGCGTTAATAAATTTGAGTGGAATCTCCAACGTCTTCCTCCGATCGAGACTCCTCGCTGGATAATCACGGTAGCGTTACTACTAACGTGCGTCTTTGAAACGCATTAAATTACTCAGAAAAAGCAGAAGTCGATCGGGTCGCTGCCATTCTCCGGCGAGCAACCGTGTCGTCCTTATCACGCTCGACTTGCGAAACTAAATTGCGACTTATGAGCGGAGGATACACGGCTCTCGACGAAGTTCCACGAGAGCAATAACATTCTAGACAGCTCGTGCCGCTGAATAGTTTAAATTAGATCGAGGGTTCGCGTTGTTAATGAAGCGAGAGAAAGGCACCTGTAGCGCTTGATAGTAGACTTTTGCTCGACAGCTTGTGAAAATCAATGTGCCGATGCGCTTTAATCGCGTCTTCGTAAACTCCTGCCGCTTTGATCTCTCTCCTCTCGTTTCTTTGATCAATCTCTCTCTCTCTCTCTCTCTCTCTCTCTCTCTCTCTCTTTCTCCTTTTATTTTATTTTCCTGCCAAATGCAAAAATAGAATCTATGATTTGTTGCTTCTGGCGCGACTCCAAAACAACTGTCCCCGCGCGAGAAGTTTTCAGTTCTGTCACTGAAACAACAAACTGCGTATCTCTCCTTCTTCCATCCTGCGTATCGATCGAGAGAGACGAAAAGGAAAACGCGAAAAGAGAAAATATAATGCGCGAATGTTGCGGCATGCCCATTTCAGACGGCGCGGTACACCGTTCTGCACTTTCGGAGGAAGTGTGGCAACGAAAATGAAACAACAGAAGGAATAATTTTCACTCATCGCGAAGAAGAATCAAGCCAATCACGCCACTCTATCACGTTCGAATCGTCTTTAACCGAATTATATTCTACATTTATTGGAAAAAAAAAAAAAAAAGAAAGAAAAATGTGAAAAAATCGCTACTGACGTGTATAAGTTTTAGAGAGACCACTCCCCGTATCTTTTCTACACAGACGAACGCTAAGGATTATAATTATTAAAATCGTGAGAGCAAAACTCATCGTGACTTGTACGTACGTTTGTAATAAACATCTTGCAACTTCTCGTAAAAATAATAATCGAGAAGAAAATACACACTTTTCCCATTCGACTTAGGACCGAGCCTTTTCATTCGCTGAAATGACAACGAAGCATCGAAGTAAAAATTCGGGGACTGTATTCTCCTCGGATTCTCCGCGAATCGAAGCAATCGATCGCGAACGTCAGGAAATTCCGATTGCCCAAATCACGTCTAAATTTTGATTCGCCAACAATGAGTCGATAGACGAAGCTTCGAACAACGCGCGTAATTCCGTAGGAATATATCCGGTTGCACGACGCTTGCTTGCCGTACCATCGCGCTCTATTGAAAAAAGCACACACGCATATATATATGTATACTTGTAATACTCGGAGCTTTCATCCTCTCTCAATTGCTTTTAGCCGGTTACAAAACAACGATCGGTGCGAATTCTCGCCAAACAAATTGGCTGTCCGCGATTCGACTCGGCTCGGTGCAATTCCGACTAAGCAGCTGGCTTACTAAAATTCTCGCGCGCTTTCGCAACGCGCCGATAAATACCGCCGAGAATTTAAATATTTGTCGAAACGTTTTCGACGACTACGACGACGTTTCGCAGCGACGAAAAACTCGCAATTATTACGGAAATATCTCGATATCTCGATCGGAGGATATTTGTATCGATTGATCTTTGTGACTCGGATAATTTGTCTTCGTAACACGGGACTATAATTTCCGTAATTTGAGAAATTACTGTTGCACGCGTTGATAATTTGAAAGATTTGCAGATCGATGATCCCTGTCGTTCAAGAATACGAATCATTCGTGAAATAAAAAGCATCATCTCGTCGTACAGATCACACCGTTTTGCGCTGTTCCGCGTTTGGTTAACCAATTAAATTTCAAAAGAAGAGAAATCTTTTTATTTTATTCGTATTTAGAGCACAAAATTTTAAATGACAAAAGACCAAAGAGAGGAGGCACGTCGAGGTGTTGCAATTTTGCGAGATGAGGCGAAACTTTTTTAAAAATGGAACAGACAGGCGGCTAATCGTCTCAATAGCCTCGTCAGGGTGCAACACCCAGTTGGACGTTTCCCATTGCAGCGCGGATGTGTGTCATTTACGCGGTTTGACGCGCGCACGAGTTTCACTTCACCTGGCCGAGTGTGTTTTCCTCGAACCACGTGGCTAACTGGAACGCCACGAAAGTCAGCGAATCGATGACACGTTTTTGCCAACGAGTCGTCCGTACTACGTATCGTCCCGCGCGAGCGTTAAACCCGACGGAAAAAAAAAAAATTCTCCTCTCGTAGAAAAAATCACGTTCTTCCTCTCTCTTTAATCTCTCATTTTTTTTTTTTTTTTTTGCGCGCAAGCAAGAAACTAACTGCACGCACTAAAACCGCGAACATCAAAGAATTTCATCGAGGGGGCTTGTGAAACTTTTTCGCGGAAATCTCCGAAGGCAGAACTTTTCACGGATGGCAAGTTCGAGACAGAAGGTTAATTTAAATCTGAAATCGTCTCTGGGAAGTTTCAAAAGACTGAAAATCGGAGTTTCGAGTAGTTGTACCAATCAATTCGTTATTCCTTTGTAACAACTATAAGGGAATATTTACTGCGTATAAACGCACGAACGGAATTCAAGTGTTGGATATTTCGTTTAAACAATGGCAATGAAAAAACAGAAAAAAAGAAAAAAGAAAACAAAAACGAGAGGGGAAGGAAAGTTTATTTCACGTCAAACATTAAAATAAATCTCAAATCTACAAAATTTTATCACCGAGAGAAAAAGAAGAGATTCGCGCGTTTCTTGACTAACGACGTTATTATTACACAAAGCGTTCAAGTTTGATTTGATACGACAGCGACATATTTTTTGTAATTTTCACCAAACTATGTTCTACCGCTCGCGCCAAATTTCCTGATTTTACGCAAACGTTGGGTTACCGTTAGGTTACGTTAACGACAACAATCGGGACAGAAAGCGAGAAACATCAAACATCAAGGATCTAAAATAACTCGCGTTTCACGCGGGTCAACGATCAATCGAAATAATTAATTCGCGATGACGGCTGGCCCGATCCCTGTACACGTACGTACAATTATTTCGATTCGCGCGTGCTGCCTCCACGTGTAAACCGCGTCTCCAACCGAGGACCAAATTGACGGGAAATACAGAACCTATTTTTTACGGATGGATTCTCATCGATTTACACCGGAGCCCAATGGTACGAATTCCACGGACGATAAAATTAATTGCCCCGAACTGGCGCGCGCGCACGGTTATTCAGTTCGATGGTCTTTGAATCCATCGCGGCACGATAATGAAGATGCAAAAGTACTTGAACCATTAATCGCGATGGACAAAAGGCTCGGTCAGTTTGTCTGTAATTACGTCGATATGCTGCGGATGATGCGTAACGACCGCGTTGGACGAGGTCAATAACGAGAACAACTTCGCGAAAAGCAAAGGGAAGGTGGGAGACGCGGGCGAAGAGGCAAGCGTGGATAATCACTTGTGAAAGCGGCAGATGAAACGACGATTTTGATACTTGGTTGTTGAAAAATCGCACGTTCTTTTCGAAAGTCAGTATTACGTCAGTTTCCTCGGATGCTAAAATTTAAATCTTCTGTATGCTGAAATTTAAGTTTTCTCCTCTTCTGTTGATTATTTCATTGTAAAAATACAGCAATAACGTAACGTGCAGAATATATGTGCCAACTTCTAACAACAGATTATTGCAAATTAAAGGTCTTTCGAGGGTCAAAAATCACACGTATTCAAATTCAAAAATTCGAGTTTCGTGAAAGAAAGATAAATTCTCAAAGGTAACTTGTACCGTGATTACACCATGGGCGAGTCGCGAAAAATAAATAAAAAAAAAAAAAAAAAAAAAAACTTTGGGCATCTTCTCCCTCTTGCATCATTTCCTTTTGTTTTCCACGCCGGGGCGCACGGCGATGCGTGTCGCGAGCACGCGTGCTCGCGTGACGATGGGCGTGCGTGTGAACTCACGCGGCCACCTCCTCCCCTCCTCCGCGTCTCGTCGGTTCTCTCTCTCTCTCTCGATAACGCGTGTGCTAGCATTAATGTTTGCAGTCACAAGTTGGAAACTTTTGTGATGGCAACCTCGAACGGTCAGTTACCGGGGCAACGGTTTGTTGTGCCATTGTGTCGAATGAACCCCACCGGTAGAAATCCACCCCCAGCCGCTCGCCGCCCCTTCGCGAAGGATGTCTCCCTACCTGAGCGCGACCTAACTCGGCTTGACCTAGCCCAAACTAGCTCTCGCTCCTCCACTCCTCCGCTCCTCTTACCACCCCCCACTGACCAATCGGGCGGTCGCGCGTTTCCCTTGGAACCTTCCCGGCTCGATTTTCCGTGGAACGTTCTACGCGCTCGATTCTCCAATTATGAACGATGCCCGGCCAATTGTGAAAAATGCGCCGACATGAAAAGAAATTGTGAACCGTTGTCAGTCGTCGGCGCGGGGAAAGTGTTTGGACAGAACGAGAGAAGCCGAGAGAAGCCGAGAGAAGAAGGCAGAGTGAGAGAATGGAAGGGTTGGAGGGGGAAAGTGGATCGACAGAGCGCGGTGGGGAACGTTTATCGATGGGGGGGACTCTGACTGAGATTTTAGGGATAGATCTGGCTTGAACGACTTGAAGAAAGAGAGAAACAGGAACGGGTGGCTAACCTCTCAAAGGAAATTCTTACGAAATAAATTGTCCAATGTTGATTTATTTATGTATATTAACAATTTGAAAATGATAGCGACAATAATCAGAGGAATGTGCATTTAGATATTAAAATTAGGCCGCAAACGAGGAAAAAAAATTGATTTTTTTTAAATTAACGATCAATCTAGAAAGTAAGTGTATTATATGTAAATTCATTATATATATATATATATATATATAGTACAATATAGTATATATTACATAATATTATAATATTATATATATCGCATGTAAATGTTAGTTTCGATGAATGTTGCGATTATTATATTAATAATATTTTAATATACGTTATATGATATTTTAGAAATATGCAATGTATATAATATTATTATATTATATACAATATATATTATGCGATGTAGTACATAACAAGTATGTATGATACACATACAATATCTTTCCATAAAGCTTTTTCCAATCAATCCCAAGGAAAATTTTAATTTTTCCTTATTTTAAACAATTTCAAGTCTGTAATTGTTTAAAATTTCTAGTTCAAAGAATTAATAAAAACAAACTTGCAACTGTAATTTGTGGATTTAATAACAATTTAACGATCCATTACGCGTAGTCATCACTCCAAAGCTTGAACAGCTGAGAACCTGTAAAGGTGTTCGAACACGTGTTCCATTCGAGGAAACTTCCTAGCCAAAAGAATCACGAAGAAACGATGGATCTAAATTAATTAGCCAACTACACTAGAAAGGAAAGCGCGCGCACGAATCGAATAGAATGGTACGATCGAATATACTCGACGATGTAATCGGCGAATTAATTGCGGAGCCTGGCAAACACACTGTCAGAAGCAGTTAGCGTTGCGAGGAAATAATAGGTATTAAAGCTGAAGTTTACGGTGAAGATATGCCAATGAAGGACAAGGAAATCCTTGACACACGTGGGACTGTCGGATAACGACAAGCTGGTAAAATTAACTCGTATCGACTCGCTGATAATAGAAAAAATTCAACACTTGTTAATTTGATACTTATTGTCCGCGTAACTCACGAATGACTGAAAAATGGAAATGATGCAACTGATGAGTAAAGTCAAGTAAGGTCGTGGAATTATCGATCGACGATGTGACTAATAGGAAACGAAATAAAATTCTTATCTAGATTACTTCGAGATTTTAGTATCACGATGGAAACAGATAAGAGTGTTGGCTTTGCGATTAACATTTTTCGAATATATTGTCAAAATTCGAGTTATTTACCTACACACGACAGAAGCAGAAATACGAAATACATCTCACGAACAAGAGTTAATCTTTGTGCATATGTATATTAACAAGCTGTTTCTTGCTGTTTAATTTCAATTTGGTATGGCGCCATCTACTTTTAGAGTCCAGCAATATATTGTCGCGTAAATATTTCTCGAATGGAAACACCGTACACAAACGCGATACTCTACGTTCATTCAATAAATTTCCAATCGATAGATAGTTTCGGATCGAAACATTAATCGTGTTGTTATAACTTGAGACGACCACGTTTGTTTATAACGCAAAAACGTTAATTTCTGCTCTTATATGATGAAATCGTGTCCGATTCGCAAAGGGGTATATTTCGGTGTGAGAGAAACAAAAAAAGAACCTATTTCAACCTCTGCACATTGCTCGATTACACCGCGGATAGTTATCACATTCGCAAGAGCATCCTCGACGACATTTAATCATTATTCGCGTATTATCTAACGTTACAGCGAATATTTCCGGAAAACATTATGCAAGTATATACACGTGATACGCAAAAAATTATTGTATCATTCATTGTGAAACTTATTTTTTGCTACACCCCGCATTGAATGACGGATTAGATAATAAAGTTGTTGAAACGAATATATAAAAGTATGTTCTTCCGGATTTTACTTATACGACAAATAGACACGAATCACTCGATGAAATAATATGGATAGAGAATACGTTGCTAGATGTTGCAAACGTGATATAACGTTACACGTACGACTTAAAACACCAAGTACGACGCGACATGTAAAGTTTCTAAGTATTCTTATCAAGAGTAAGAGATAAATTTCGTAAAAATATACATTGACGCTCAATTGCTCTGTTTCATCACGTCGATTTGTCATTATGCGACAACCTGACCGTTAGAAGAGCCAACCGAAACCGAAAACCGGCACGCAAAAAACTGCACGATATGCGTGCAATTACGTTCTTGAGAGATACACAAAATTTCTACGGACATGTTACACGGTTGGTCGCATGGCCGAAATTATTGACTTAGCTGTCGATTCAAAGCGTCTAAAAGTTCCTAAGACGCAGAATTACCGTTGAAAAACGCCGAGTCCGTTATCGTACGTCGCGTTCAACGTATAACCTCAACGATTCGTTCAACGCTCGACGTTGCACCTTTCGCGAAATTGTTGTGAATTTCAGATTCGAATGGGACTCGGAACGATCATTCTACGACTTGACCACGCGTACGGAAGAGGGCTGACGCGCGAGGGTCAGAAACTAACCCCCAAAAAAATGTATACGTCGTCCCTTCGGAACGAAACACGCTTTACTCGTCTAATCACGCGAAGCACACGAAATTTACAGACTTCGGTTAAGTAGCATCAGATCGTAATAAGATTTTCGACTTACCCAATGCGTAGAAGAACTCCAGAACTCGATAAACCGGATGAATTCTCACTCACAAACACGAAACTTAACAGCAATGCACGATACAATGGCGAACAGCGGGTGCGTAGCCAAGACTGAGCTAATGCTCTCGCCATCTGTCGAGCGTTTCTCCAAGTCGTCGGCAAAAACGTTTCCCATTGGTGCGTCCCAACCAATGAGAACGCACCGTCGATTTACGCGGGAACGTTTTGGCGCCACGCGGCCATATTGTAAAAGCATTCAAATTGCTAACCAAACAACGCGGTACTGAAAAAATGGACTGTAACAATCATAATGTCGATCAATCATCATTTGGTAATACTAAATTCGTGTTTCATTTACCATTTCTTTTGCAACTTTGATGAATTTTCCAATATTATAAGACGATAAATGATGTAATACTTTTAAGCAGCGTTACAATATTCTGGAATTCAGGAGACTTGGAATTCAGATCAACTATACCGAAAGAACAAGGAGACAGAAGATACCAAGTCAAAATTATCAGAATGCCAAAAGGAATGTGAAGATACTGAGATAGATATGTATAACGTAAATCAACTAAAAGACAAGGGTACGTTTGTACTGCAAAATGTAGAGAGAAAATGTAATAACTTGGATGAAGAATTAAAAGAAATTCACTGTAATTATATGAAATGCAATGAGAAAGCAAATTTTAATGAGACCGTTCAACAAAGAATTAATTCCTTAATATCGCAAAGAGATAACTTGAAAAGAGAATTGGACGAATTAAAGAAAGCAGCAGATAAGAATAACAAAGAACTAATAGAGATACAAAAAATGATTACAATTCAGGAGAATTTACAAGTAATTCATTAAATGTATTTCATTAAATATGTATTATATCAATAAATTATGTCGACGAATTCTCACATATATTTTTATTTGCAGAAGAAAAACATGGCACTGGCCCGAAAATTGAAAAAATGGCAGAAAATATACAAATAACGCCCGATTTATCTGAGAAGGTGAATATGATCCTAGCTGATCCCAGACTAGCCAATATAAAAAATTCTAATTAATTTAAATTCTGTACAAATTATAAAACAACGTATATACTATCTTAGTTGCTCATATCTTACAATATCCTTAGCTATCTAATATTTATAATCTTATTTTATCATCATGTTCTAATAACATTAAACATTTTTCTACCTCCTCCTTTCTTTTTCTTATTGAATCCATGATGCTTAATGACTTATTTAACGATTTTGTGATGTTATCATTCATGGTCATTATACTTGACCTTTTTTCTGCAATTTCTTTCATTAAATTTGCGTTTTCTTCTTCTATCAGATTTATTTGTTCCTTCAATGATTCACTTTCTTCTTTAATCTTCTGGGCGTCTATTGAACGTAGATGTAAGGATACATCACCCGGTGGTCTCCTAAAACAAAACAACGTTAATCAATCAATGTTGATAAATTAACAACCGAATATCACTAAGCCTTACCAAGCATCTCCGCTCATGGAAGAATCTGCATCTATTAATTTCGCAACTTTTTCCAATCCATTCTGCAAGCTTCCTTCAGTTAATATATGTTCTAAATCATCGTTCATGTTATCCGTAAGCTCCGTGCACATTGCCTTGTATAACTTTTGTCCAATACTCGGCTTTAATTTGAGAGTTGTAAGAATCGTAAGAATGTCCACGAAAGCGTCCTCGCTGAATGATTTTCAAACAATTCAAACACATTTTCATAAAAATCCATTGAAACGAAGTGTAAAATAATATTTTATTTAACGTTATTACATTTAATTAATCAATGTTAATTAGTCTTCATTTAGAGTCGTATCGTATCGTATAATTACTTCGTAATCATACGATACATAAGAATGTACACGTAATGCAACCAGTAATTCATGTTTTCCTATTTTATTTCACGATTGATTTCATCAACGTCAGATCAAAATATATAAAATTAAAATATGAACAAGCATTGTAGCATATACAATTCGAACGAATAATATTCCTCGCACACTAACATTATAAATGTATTCATTCGATGATCATTGCATGTGGTGGCTCTACTATCGCCGGGATCAAATTTTTCTTTCTTTACCATCCACAAAGGCTCCAGCGATTGAATAGGGAAAGAACCAGTATTCGGACAAACCAATCCAGTTTCCTACTACCATAAGCATACAATAGCAATCCGTAATCGCGTTGCATAATTTCGGGAATACATACGACGATTAAAGAAGAATTTTTTTTACATAATTATGAAAATACATATGTATAAAAATAAACGTATGAAAGTTGTTTACCTTTATTAAAAATAAATAGTACAGTGTACATAATTTAAAGAAAAATCACACATGTTTTGTAAAACAATCTTCAAAGAAGTCTTATGATTAGCATGTAATTATAGAATGACGTAATCTATACGTATATTTAAATATAATATAGCAGCAGATATTACATTTCCTGTGATAAGTGCAGGAAATTGCCAACGTAAGAACCACACCTTCGGAGTCTTCTTCCGCTGATTTATATGCGCACTCAATCAGGCCGGGACGGGTGCAATTTGATGTCAATACTACATATTTGCATTAGTCCTGACCTAATTGAATAGGCTTCGTGGCATGTTCCTTCATCTTCGTTCTCAATCACGCAATTTTCTCTTCACCAGCATGAGGTCATCCAGGAAAAATGTTATAACTTTTTACATAAAGAAAAAGAATCGCGCAATCGTTGAAAGTATCGTACAAACGATTCAAATAAACTAGAAACAACTAGAAACAACAAGAAGTTTGATCGTAGGGAATGAAACACGTTTGTCACTGAATTATTCCTACGTGAGAATAACGGATGGCCAGAGGGACCCGTACGATCCCCACGACACGTACTGTACGAATGATAGAGCCGAACGATGGTGACCACACCAGGGACCCTTTGTTTCCTCGAACAGTTCGTGGAATTCTTCGAAGGTCAACTGGTGTGTTGAGTTTCAAAGAGCGGGAAGATTCTGGGAAGCGGGAACCGATGCGTAACTCGATTTCGAAAATCGAGCCATCTTGCGCGTAGAACCGTCAAATAGCAATGGACATTTGTTCTCGACCACGTGAAACAAATTAACATGCGACTCCCACAGAGGCCAATGACATCGAGTAGCACCATCGCTCGTTCGAGTCATTGCCGATCCCTCCTTTTCCTCCGTTGCCTCCTCCTACTCCGTTTACCGCCGATAAACGAAACATCAAGCTCTCTAAAACGTTACAACAACGCATGTCCTGATCGGGCCGTGCTGGGTTATGCGTGCCCTTTGACTTCCTTAATTAAAGAAGTATTCTCGACCGCCGCTCGTACTTGACACACATACGTTGGCAGTACTGTTGTCGTACGAATGTACGCAAGAACAACATAACCTGAAATCCAACGAAAATCTGACCAAGCCCGATCAGATATGTACAATAGAAGCAATGTAAATTTCACGCGCTTCATTTATTTTAGGTGCTCATTCAGAATTTTTTCTTTATTTTTTCCTTTTTTTTTTTTTTGTTTGCTTCATTATTACTTTTATCGTTACTAATGTATTCGCAAATTTTGTAAAATCTTGCGAATATTATTTCAAGCCAATATATTCATTTAACAATGCAGAGTTTACAAAACTACATTCGTCGAGTTATTTGTGTAACAACCAACGTACATATCATGCTATGACTATTGTAAATAGTCATAGAAACATTGTAAACATATTTATGATATGTAAACATAATTGTAAAAGTATTGATAAATACAACGTAAAACATTTGTTTGAATCTTAATTAATTGCGCATGCGTACGTACGTATAAAAAAACCGCGAACACCAAGCTATGGCAACATGCATAACCTCTATCGTATCATAATATTATATTCTTGTACAATATATTTTAATATAATATTGTAAATTCAACATAAATTGCAATAAATATTACGTGACTGTGCATCTAATTTAACAGAAATTATATTTGTACTATTCGAAACTACTATATGCTCACCTGACTGATTCCGCAATACGTTTAAAACAATTCAAAATTGCCAGTCGAAATAGAAAGACATTATTCGGATTCTTCTGATTCTGATCGTCCGCCATCCCTGAACGAATAACGTGTAATTGCAGAGTTCTCGAATTTCAGTAACTGAACACTTCAACGAAAACTGGACGATATAACGGTTCCTCCGATTCTATAGAACCACTACATTCGCGTCTCTCGGAACTGTTGGAAATAATTCAAGTCATTTGAAAGTATGTCGAGAACTTTTAAATAGTTTGCAACGCTACGTACAGATGGCAGTTTCGTACTTGAAATCGTTTTCACTCGAATCGCCGTCTTGCTTCAATGTTACTAGCATCTTGTTAGGAACATTGACGAGAATCGATATATCACCGATATAAATTTAAACAATTTAAAAATCACAGTCTAGAATCTTCTTCAGTTAACTTTAAACTGTGCGTAATAAACAAGTAAAAAATATTTTTTCTTTTAAATATGTGCTGCGTAACTATTTAAACATGTAATACTTTATAATGTTCCAGGAAGTAACTTTAATAGCCAATGGATAACTTGAGGTTACCCAACTAAAGTGAAAACTATTTCGTGCGAATAAAACCAGTCGTAGAAATAGTAATAAAGACAAGATAATTCTACGTATAACTAGCAACAAAAACAGATGCTGCGTCGTAATACGTTACTCCAGTCTAATTAACATTCCGTTCAAATTAAACACGACTGTTACTCGAGTATCCTAATCACCTGTATCACTATTAATTAGACCTAACGTCAACGTTAATTAGCATGTATTTCTTACTAACGAAATCTATCAAATAGGTAAGACACGACAGAACTACTATTACAGATTTCTAAATACGCATGTACACCGATGTTATAACAAAAAGTAAAATATTCTCCTGAAAACTTATAATATACTCATTTCAAGCAATTTCAGATTCAATATTATTGCGAGTCGTATCTCTAACTTCGTATTCCCATGTAAGAACGATCGAATTTTTTACAATTGATTCGCACGCAGTCGTGCATCGCTCTGAATCGAAGAGGTTCGAAGAGCTTGCTCTTATATTCCTCAGTTTCCAAGGCGAACAGGTCGAGTCCGGGTGTCGGTATACAAACTACCAGACTAGAAATTAGATCATCTAACTATACTGCTCGGGGCTAATGGTTTACAGCATGACTGCACCCCTACCCTCGGCAAACATCGGTGTTACAAGCGTTCCGCTATACCTTCAGCTTCAAAGGTCAACGTTGACGTTGAAAGAAGAGACGTTCGCCGCTGCCGCGGATTCTCAAAGTAACTCACGTTGAGTCGAACTGATGTGATGCGCCTCCGTACCATTATGCAACCGGTTTGAACTATATTTTCCTTCCCCGTAGCCATAAGCTGAGGCTCACGGAGAGAAGTAGAGAAGGCTCGGAGCGCTACCGTGGGCAAGTGAGCACCCATTCACTCGCTCACCGCGGAGACGACCCTCTTAAGTCGAGAAAACTCTTCGTTTTCTCGGCGAGATTCAATCACGTCGATCGCGATCGATGTACGATCCCGGATCGAACAATCGCGATATCGTTTACAAATTCCATTATAAACAGCGTTTCATCCGTGGCGATTTCTAACAAAAGACGACATTACGAACGTCTCTTTCTTCTCTCGATCCTCATCCTGGTCGATTATATCGTTCAACTTGACCGTATATGGTTCGACTTAGCCCGAAGGCAGTTAGGCAGATGGAGAAATGTTTAAATTTCACATATTGCCGCGAACGCGAGGCGATTATCGTCACGATGATGGTGCGCTCGGTATCCCGGATGAAAGTACCAGCACGTATTTTAAGAATTCCAATACACGAGAATCATCCGACAGTTGCATCAGAATTGTGAGAAGATAGCTGCAGCTTGAACGCGGCGAACGTGTGCCCATCTAACGTTTGTCATCTTCCTTGTTATCATACCATTCGCGTAGTTGCGTCAGGACGTACCAGAACTACCTAAACCGCAAATATTTTCATCCTTGGTCGACCTCTGTGGCGTGGCTCTTTCGAAATGGTACACGATCATCCATACTACAGCGAGATCGTAACAAGGCCCAAGAGCCAGTAGGAGGGAGATATTATGCGTGCAATCCCTTCTATTCGAGATCATTATTCAATAACGACGTGTGAGCCGCTTCCGCAATTCGCGTTCGTGTCTTATTCTCTTAGAATTCGTATCGGGGAGAAAGTCGATTGGAATTGTCGTCCGATTATTTTGATTACGGGAATAGCATCGTGCAGCACTAGGGCACGAAATTGTTTCTCTTTACACGTGCATGTACCACGGTGTGTGCACAACTGCAATTAGCCAATCTATCAAACCTGTACGAGAGTGTTTCTTAATCCATTAAACTGCAATCTTTCCAGATGAACAAACAGCGATATTTCTGTTGCGCAGCGTACACTGAAATCTCTAAATAGATGGATGTTGATAGACGTTTCAACGAGGCGAAGATTCCGATATTCTTCTTACTAGGCGAGGCTTAGAATGACAATAAAGCCGATCCCTTTCCCTAAAACGAAACACGAGAGCGAAACAATGGAAGAAAGATTCCCTCGTCGTATTATAAGTATAAAAATCTTTTGTTCCTCCTGCAAAAGTATTCACGCCATATTCGGCTTTTACCGCGAGGATCAGGTGTCTCAGCTTGGAGAACGATGCAACGTTAGACGGGTTATTACTTGGCCAGGATCCCGTTTTCTCATGCGCGATCCTTTTTTGGCGACAGCGCCCACCGCTGAAGCGGCTCGACAAGCGTCGAGACCGTGGCGGAACAGCTTCTCGATGAAGCGTTTCGCCGATGAACCTCACCTCTGGCATAACACGAGCAGCAAGATAGATGAATGCGCGGATAGCGCGCCAAAGGGCTGGGTCTTCTCAAAGCGTATCGGTGTGTTCGGCGACTCGATCCGTTTAGAAAGCATCCTAGATCTATTCTTTCCGTAGCCGGGTATACATTGTCTCTCTCGAACGGCTGTGCTATCCTATCATCGAGTCTCTAGCTCACGATTGCCCCGTTTTTTGTGCCAGCCGCTCCCCTATCTAATTCGAATACGCTGGCAACCCCGGACTCTATCGATCATCGAATCACGTTGATTTCTGTATTCTCTGTATTCTCCAATGTTTCTCCTCGATTCCCGGATCAAGATCTTTTCTCATCCGACTCCGATCCCAGTGATCCGATATTCTATACGAGTTGAATCTATTATCAGCGATCGGGCAGATAAGAGTATTAATCTCCATCCAAGTTCGTCGTACCAGTTTTTCCTTGGTTAAACCGAATTTGAACTTAGTATCCGTGGTAGACACGGGTGGGGTCATTGGGTCACGCATCGTGTGAACATTTCTTGAGAAACTTAACTCGTTTGCTCTTCAAGCTCGCGAAACTAGCCAAGTAAAAGTTGAACGGCCATAAACAGCTGAAAAAAAGATTTACGGTGTGATTTATGATTTTCCGATGAAGTTGATTTTACTTTTGCTCCGGTTACTTTACCGACAATCGTCAAAGGGAATCCGCCAAAGTCACGGGATTATAAATCGATTTTAGAAATTAAAGAGTTTACGTAACTGCAGAGGAGCACTCTGAGATAACCCGTTGGGGGAGTGAGATGGATTACCTCATCGATTCAGGAACTTTCTTTCGTTTATTATAAGCATCGTATAGGAAGAAAGTACGACCGATTACGCAAGACATTTCACTCACCCTTCGGGCAATAGACGTCTATAGTAGAGTAAGTACTAGACAAGATGTCGTAGCGATTACATCGGAAGGACGCCATCCGGCGTTTCGAGTAGACCAGATCTAATCGCCGAAGTTAAAATCGAAATTACCTTGCAAATTTACGCGAGGTTCAGTTTTAGTTCTATGTACGAATGCATCTTTTTTCTCTTTCTTCCCTCTTACGCTGCTTGCGCTACGCAAGGAGATGAAAACACATTCTCACGAGGAGCAATCATATCCACCAATACACGTTTCTCACCAATAACGCAACATCAATTAGCATTTCTATACCGCGGTAATGAAGACCGTCTGAGGGAAAGCTTTCTAATTATAAGCTTCAAGAGTAACTTTGTACGAAAGCGACAAAAAAATATCGTTCTGATCATGATCTATCGTTCGTGAGAAAGATCAAGCGGACCACTCGATAATGAAGCGTACGGACAGCGCCAACGGAGGTCACCGAGGGGTTAATCGCAGCTGCTGTGCTCGCGAAGAAACCAAAAATCTCCAGCTGGCAAAGATTGAGCCGATCTCTGTGCACGTCGCGGTGAATCGACCCGGTAAAAGTGAATAAGGAACTAAACTGTTCGCGCCAGTTCGCTCCGAGGCAAAATCGTAGGCGACGTAGGCGAGAGAGGTAAAAGATGGTTATTGGGAAGCGATCACGTCGAGGCGTCTGCCTCAGAGCGTGAGTACGGTGACCCGAGGGGAATCGTTAAGCGGAAAGTTACGTGCCGATCGGTAACACCACAGAAACGATTTGGAGCGGCCTCTCGTGTACGTACACGCTCGCACACCTACGTGAAATTACGTACCATCGGCACGGCTGATGCGCAACGCACCACGTTGCGCAATGATCGCGCGCGGTTGCAGATCGTGCGTTGCTCTCCATAAGCCATCCCATCTATCGCGGATGATGATGATGATGATGATGATGACGTCGCGCGACCCCGCACGATGTTCACCGCACGACGTCGAATACGAAATGACCGATATAATTACAAAGAGGGAACAACTCGCACTCACCTGAAATCGTAGTTGGACGTCGCAATCCTTGGCGTATCTAAGAAAGATCGTCGCGGTCATCCCCGTCAAACACCACCGCTCTTCGTTCTTTTTTCCCCCGCTAGCGACTCGTCTCTTTCCAGTCAAAGTAGCGTGGCACCTTATAGCGTATAATCTTTCTTCTTCCATCAGCCATGTCGCCCCTTCGCTCGTCTATATTTCTTATACATGCCAATCTTACTTTCATGTAATGATCCGATTAGCCGACCTTCAGGTCCGACGAGAGATGCCCGCCGATCTGTATCACCTGGTGCTTGCGCAACCACCCCTCATTCTACATCTCTCGCCGAGGCTCATCTTCAGCCGCCTTCTCCCTCGGTTTCCTTCTCCTCTTCGTCCCTCCTAGAGCTCCTTCCTCGTCGCTCGTTCGTTAACCATGTTCGCGAACTTCGCCGAGGGACGCGGCACCGGGTGTTCACCAGAGCCGATGCTGTTTCCAAGAGTCTTCCTCTTGGGTGGGAGGAAGACGATTCTCCGGCCACGGATCGGTATATAAGCACGGTTGCTTCGACCTGAATCTGCACAGACCAATTATTGCTATCGTTTGACGATAGGACGTTTCATTGTGCGACCGGTATCATCGGGGAGGTTCGCTTTCCACACAGATCGAACGGTTCACCAGCGAGATGAGATCGGTACGAGTCGCATACGTTCGTTTTCACCCGCGATAGATGGCGCGATATCTTCCGAGCGCTTCCGGTTTTTCATTCCTTGAGGAATTCCGCGGGTCATCAGTGATGTCGAGCGTGAAGTTGCCGATCTATTTGAACAAATTTTATTTGTCTACGTCTTATCTTGGTATAATCCTTCCTTGATATTGGAAAAGAAAAGAAAAAACCAATCTCTAATATTCGTCCTCGCATTTCCTTCTCGATATTTGATCAGAGTCGGTGAACTAAGACCAAGTTAGTGCGTCCTTAGGAACATTTTTTTCAGTGACGCTCCAGACAAGAAAATTGCGTTCTATCTCAATTTTCAAATAATTTTGAAAACTCGCATCTTTAACAGCTCGCTGTCGCGCTGTTGGCGGTTATTGGTACGTGTCGCTCGGCCCGACTAGACAACACTTACCTTCCCCCGGGCAATGCGGGCGCCGCAGGAGGTGGAGGATTAATACAAGCTCCGGGTCGTGGCCATGGTGGTCCTGGAGGACCCGGAGGACCTGGTAGACCAGGTGGACCAGGTGGACCAGGTGGACCGGGCGGTCCGGGTGGACCTGGTGCATATGGCGGTGGTGGCGGAGGAGGCAGTCCCTTTGGCGGCGGTGGCGGAGGCGGTAGTCCCTTTGGCGGCGGTGGAGGTGCCTACACAGGACGTGAGTAATATTTCTTCATTTCTCGATTTCACTTCGACACAGAAAAAATAATATAAAGTGTTTCCGAGAGATCGACTCATTAATAACTTCAGTAAAAGACGACTGACTGATTTGATTTGAATAATTTTAGATAATTAAATCGAATGATTTTGATTTGACAATTTGGTAATTGAATGCGCAACAACTAAATCCAATAAAGTAATCCAGCAACTTTTTAATTACTCGCACGTAACTTTGGAAAATGATTTGAAAAGCTGGTTTTCAATAAAGCCGACAGAATTATTGATCTTCCTATAATAAATTGTTGTATCTTGCGGCACGAATAGCGCAACTAAATTGCAGCTTATAATACCGTAATAACATAGTTAGTGTGCCATGTTAGGCTTCAACGTCTCCTTACACGACGATATTATGGTTTATTGAAAATAAACCATATACCATCGTTGCCTCCATATAAATGGAAATTGAATTTTTTTGAATTAAATCCTCGCTACCGCTTTTTATTATCTAATCCTAATATCACGTTTCTGAGTGAAAGGCAGTAATAATGATTGCATTCCTTTTGCGAGAAGATATTGCAATTACACTTATCAAATCAATGCCAGGTGATTTTGATCGTACGAAATTATCGCAATAATTATATACAGAATGCACGAGTGATACTTCGTTGAAATCTTTCAGCAAAATTTTAATTGCATGCAAGTAAAAAGCACGATGCTTTCAAGCTCTCTTATTCTCTTCTTTCTCGTGTCTTCTTTCTCATCTTCGATCTACGTAGAAGCGCAACTTTTTACACTTGCGCGTTACACAACCAAGAGAAAACATGTACTTAACCAGAGTACTCGTTCAACGCGTACTCCAGCGCTATATATTGTTTTTTTCTTCTTTCTTTTTTCTCGTTAGTCCACGACCAAGTCAATTACCTCTCGTCAGTGCGAACATTTCACACATCATTAAAATCATTATTGCCGTAAAACTCGTGGCGCGCGGGGAAAAAGTTAGGTGTAACAAATTACTCAATCGCGGAGGGAATTGCCGGGACATTTATCACAGTTCGTTTCGGTAACACGTGCGTAGGGAAAATCGTTCGAACGATCGTAAAGCAGTTGTGTCTGTCGCGTTACGTCAGAAAATAGGGAAACACCGCACGGTGAAGAGAGGAGAGAAATCGCACGCGATGAGAGACAGTTGGTCGAGTTGCATCAAAATATGTAAAGTATGCTGTGAAACCGGGGTTCGTGCCACGGGGACGAAAGAAAAGTGAAAACCCACGTACAACGTGAAACGCCTAATCACTTTATCCCTCGAGGCGCTCCTTTAATGAAGACACGTCAGCGCAGTCTCAGTAACGACGCTCTCGAATCCACTTACGTACGATTCGACGATGGTGAGAATCTCCGCTGGATTGCGAAAATAAGAACATCAAAGCGTCTCGCATGTGTCTCCTTTTGTATAACGCGTCGTCGTCGCGACCGACCAGGTAATTAGACTCCATTCAGTTACGGGTTAATCTCGAGTGCATTCGCGGATTTCACTTGATATGATGGCGCAACCGTAGCGCAGAATTGCACGGGTACGCTGGATCGATAAAAAGTCGATTATACGCGACAGAACGGGAGACGCGTTCTACTCGAATCACTTGAAATTCTGACTGGCTTGTTGCTAGTTTTTTTAACTTCTACGTGCGACCGGTCGATCATCAACTTTCTCAGGGTTGCTTAAAAGTCAGTTGTACAGAAAGGGTACTCGAGTCAATCAAAGTCTTGCGGTAACAACTCGGTTATTTTCACGCTTCGTCCGAATTAAATCGCTTTTTCATTTTCCAAAACGTTGAAAATTTACTCGGATCCGTGCTTTAGCCAGTGGAGGAGGTGGCGGTGGACCAAGAGGAGGACCCGGAGGAGGCCAAGAGATACCTATCGTCTCGTTCAACAATCAGAATAGCGGCGATGGCAACTACCAATTCAGCTACGAAACAGGAAATGGTATCAGTGCGCAAGAAACGGGTCAACTGCAAGGTGAGATCAGGGCCATTCTAGTTTCCTAACAGCGATATCCCTCATGTTCCTTTTCTTCGCGGTTCGTCGCTGCCATTTCTAGCCGTTATGAATATTCCTATCCATCATTGTGAGCGGCCTCGAATCGTTTCGTTTACAATAGAACCGAACCGGTGAACGCAATAACAACGCAACTCCTAAAATGTGACTTCCATCCAACTCGCTCCCGGTGCTTCAATTTCCGCCGGTATTTTACTTGCAAAACAGAGATTTCCAAAATTGATAATATTTCAACATCTTCGTGGAAGATTCTTCCATGACGAGTCTTCGATATAGTAAAATGTTAAGAAGCTTCTCAAGAGTGATCATGCGGAGAAGCCGCAGGTCTCTATCTGAGTAACCACATGTCCCAATTTCGGTTAATTCAATTCGAGATGAATGATTACCGAAGAATGGTTATTTCTAACAAGCTAGAAAGCCGCAAAAATGCTCGATACGTGATGCAATCCTGCCAAGCACGTGTTGCGTCAAATATTTATACTTGCGTACGTCTTACTCTCCCAGGTAACGCGGAAGCAGTAAGCGGATCATACTCGTACACCGGACCTGACGGTGTACAGTATAGCATCACTTACACCGCGGATGAAGAAGGTTTCCATCCTCAGGGTGCACATTTGCCGACCCCGCCTCCGATTCCGCCGGAAATTCAACGAGGCGTTGAGTTAGCATTGGCAGCTGAGGCCAGAGGTGAAAATCAAGATACTTCCGGTGATGGTGGCGGCGGTGGCAGAGGTGGATACTCTCCAGGGGGTGGATACAGTGAGTGTTTCATCGATAATATCTTGTATCAGGAATCCTTATATATAAACAACAGAATTATGTGTGATAGGAAATTTGGGAAGAAAATATTTCTTGGTTATTCTTATTTTGATTGATTGAATTACTGTTTTTTTTTATCAACAGCCGGCGGAGGTGCTGGTGGTGGCGGTGGTGGCGGAGGCGGATACTCAGGAGGTGGATACAGTGAGTGTTTCATCGATGATATGTTGTTTCAAGAGTCCTTACATAAACAATAGAATTATTTTGTGTGATAGGAAATTTGGAAAGAAAATATTTCTTGGTTATTCTTATTTTGATTGATTGAATTACTGTTTTTTTTTATCAACAGCCGGCGGAGGTGCTGGTGGTGGCGGTGGTGGTGGTGGTGGTGGTGGTGGACGAGGAGGAGGCGGCAGCGGTGGATCTTATCAGGGTCCAAACTCGTACCAAACAAGTTCGGGCGGATACCATTACTAGACGACACCGCACAAGTCATTACGTATTACACGATCAGTCTTGTTCCATTGCAGTAATATCATTTAAAGGCGGACGTATGTACATAAGAGTATATCATTTATGTAACTTTTTTATTTATATAAAATATGAGAACTTTATTTATGATGTTTTTCTTGTTCCCTGTATTGTTCCAAGTTTACTTTCCTTTTCACAACCTTGCTATCGAATTCTATCCACAGAGAATATTTGTTCGACGACATTTTTATGCGTCCTTTATTAACATAAATAGTTATTGTGACATAAATTACAATATTTTCGATATAACTTTTTAAAACATTTCGTTGGAGATCGAACGTAGAATCTAGAAAGAAAACTTAAAGAATTGATTATATATTAAGACACGATACACAGACTGCTATGTAAATCCACTCATTAAATTTGTACATTAGAAAAGAAAATCTTAGAAATATTAAAAATTTAAATAATTTTCTTAAATATCACATGGTATTTATACATTGTATTTATACAACAGTTTGAGTAGTAGAATCTACAGTAGGTGGTTTAGATTTTGTCATTTCGTTTCCTCTGGCGAATTGAATGAAAAGCTGTTCCAACGTAGCTGATAAAACCGCGTAATCTTCAATACAATTGTATTGCATCTTTAAATTATTCATTGTACTGTACATTTTCTCCCAGGTCGTACCAATATTACTCACATGATATGCGATAAGACACTGTGAATTAGAAATTGAAATCAATAAAAATTTTGTAGACGTAAATCTGTAAATGTTTCACGTTAGTCCAGAATTATTACCAAATTCTCATCCCTAATTTCACACGATAGAGAGGACTCCATAATTCTTTTTATAGCGCTGACATCATCGTCCGTTCGGCTGGGATTTAATTTAATGTGAATATCGTAACCAGCGCCGAATCGTTGCTTCAATTCCTGACTTGCACCGACGCAAACCAATTGACCTTTCACCATAATGACTAGTCTGTTGCACAAAGCTTCGCATTCTTCCATGCTATTACGAATATTTTTTTTATGCAAATGGGGTTGTACAATAATTTTCAGTAACATGTAGTATCCAGTCGAACAAAGTACCTGTGAGAAGTGAGTATAATAGCTTGTCCTATTGTCTGACAGGACTGAAGAATATTCCACAGCGATCTCCTAGCCGCTGGATCGACTCCCGTTGTTGGTTCATCCAATAAAACCAGAGTTGGATTCCCAATAAGTGCCATTGCAATATTCAAACGTCGTTTATTCCCTCCGCTATAAGTACCACTTGGTTGATGCATACAAGCATTTAAATCTAATGCAACAAACACAATTGTGAATCTATGCATGACAATTATTTAAAGTAAATTTAAAAAACAGAAAACAGCTTACTAAGTCTATTGATCCATCTATTAACTTCTAGATCCACCTTCTTTCTGGGGATACCACGAAGCAATGCAAACAGTCGCAAATGATCAAACGAATTCAAAGAATTCAGTAATGCATCAGTTTGTGGACAATATCCCATTTGAGCAAGATACTACGTGAAAGATTTACAAAAATATACTAAAAATAATATTAAAAGAGAAATGCAAAAGAAATTATGTATTACATTTTTTCTATCAGTATAAATTTCCGATTTTCCTAAGTACATTGTTCCACTGTTTGGTATTTCTTCACCAGTCAATATTCTAAATGTGGTGCTCTTCCCAGCGCCATTAACGCCAAGCAATCCGAAACACTCTCGTTGCTTCACTCGGAAACTAATTTCCTGTACTGCTATCAACTTCCCGTAATATTTACTTAATTCATAAACTAAGAACAGGCTATCGTTGCTATTCTCTGGACTCTGTATGTAATTATTTTCAATACTAGGAACTGTTTTAGTTGACTCCTCGATGATTTTTTTCGCAGCACCTATATATCGTGTAAATTTTCATTTAATTTCTTCTTTCAACTTCTCTGAAAGAAATATATTTTTCAATTTCTCTGAAAGAAATGGAAATACTATACCACGGTTTTTCAATTTTCTAATTTCTAACGCCACTGCATGCTTCTCCTTTTTCACTTGCTCATCTTGTATATGACATGGATTCTTCAAATTTTGTTTAAACATTTTAGCATACAGTTCATAATGTAAATTTTCCTCTAGAATAATAAGTATAGCAAAATATATTAACGGAGTAAGAGACAGGTATACGATGCAATCCCTTAAACTCATATCGATATCGTTATTAGAAAAGTAAGGAAGTTGGTTTTTGCATACTCCATCCGCGCAATCCAAACCTAAGAAACCATCATAATTATATTACACATCGTTAAATTAAAAAAATTTATTAAAATATATTATTAATATTAATCCGTACCACAACAAATATCCTCGGTACCCAGACAAACTACTTCTTGTAGTCGATTTGGTAATCGACGACATCTCGCGTTTTGTATAGCTACGTTAAAGAAAGATAATTGACCATGAAATAGGCTCACGTAAGGTATTAAACGGAATGTTCCTTTTTGAATTGAATGAAGAATTTTTAAATGATGAAACGTATAGGTCACTTGATGGAAAAGATATTGTAATAAAACTAGAATATAATAAAAAAAAAATTAGTTTGGCCATTTTATATTTTTCATTGTTTTACGATTGTATTATGACTTACCCAATCCAATTGGTACAAGAGTTAAAATAGTTATTACGGTACTTCTTTGTTTATTTATAAAACTGAAGATATATGATATAAGCAAAGAATTCATGCCAAAAAGTAGCAGTAATAATATCATCGTCACTAAAAAGAAACAAGAATATATTAAGTTTCAATTTTCATCAATTTTCTATGTAATAATTTTTAATGTTATCTTACATATTTCTGTCTTGTAATACAGCCGTATATCCAAAATAACATCCATAATATAAAATCCCGTTATAATAATAAATACAGATATTGCAAGAACTACGAAATCGAAAGTAAACATAGTAAGCCAATATGAAAAAGAACTAACTCCCGTCATTCTTTGAAGTTGCTTCATTTTGCTTTCCATTTCCTGAAAAGGGTGAACAACGAAAAGTGCAACAGTTTTAAAGAAGAAACAACAAAAAACTAGTGTTCTCGTCAAAGAGTCAATTTCTGGCATCTTTAACATCGTTTCAGACAAAGCATTTGGTAATTTCTGACTTGAAAGATGAATAGAATATTCATCACCAGCCATGCTTTTAATTAGCACATTTGATAACAAATTCAAAGTTAAAGGTATACTATGAATTGCAATTCCAGAATAAAAACCATTGACAAACAAGACTTCGTCAGAAATATTAAATTCCGCAGAAACGATATAATTATTATGATACTCTGCGATATTGTCGAGCGCCTCGTCCAATAAGGCTTGTGTAACGCTTGTATTTTGTACTTCTTTTGCGAATCCACCAAAATATTTTATTATATTCGCATACTTCGTGCTAATGGTTTCGTTTGCAGAAGAATATAGAGCTTTTGGATGTCTATACATACTGAGTTCTAGAGGAAATACATTTGTTGAATCATTAGGTGTGTCATAACTCAAACCTATTAATACAGCCGACAAAAGTGGCAAAAACAATGTTAGTAATAGATTACTCAAATTCTTTTTAGTATATATAAATTTCTTATGATACAGTGCCAAAATTGATTGTATAAATAAGTTCCAGCCTTCTACTTTTTGCGATGGAGGGCAGAATAATTCGTTCAAATGTTTCCCAGTATCCTCATTTTTAATTACTTTTAGGAATACTTCTTCTAATGTGATAAGCGATGCACTAATCCCTGTAACTCCTAGATTCTTTTTATCGTTTTCAACTTTATCCAAAGATTGTGGTAAAGTTTCAGTATTCGGTACGCTTAAGACGATCTTCTCACCATCAACGCTTATCTGTTGCGTTTTTGGATCAAATTTATTTATAACTTTATCTGCATTGCACCATGACTTTGTTGACAAAGTAACTTCTATATGACCATAACCGTATTGTTTTTTCAAAAACATTGATGTGCCATAACATTTTAACCGGCCTCCATGTACAATGGCAATTCGATCTCCAAGTATATCAGCCTCTTCCATGTTATGTGTGCTAATTAAAATTGTTTTCTTCCCTCTTATTTTTAATATAACATCCCATATATCTCTTCTAGTTTCAGGATCCATTCCCGACGTTGGTTCATCTAGGATAATGGTACTAGCATCACCAATAAGAGCCATTCCAAGACATAATCTTCTCTTTTGTCCTCCAGATAACGTACTTGGAAGAACATCCTTTTTTTCACGTAATTTCAGCTTCTCAAGTAGAACATTAACATTATGTTTGATTTCTTGTCGCTTTTTATTTGCACCTTTCAACTAAAATATCATGTTTTTCAATTTTTAAAAATCGTTATTTACGTTTAATACTATTTAATTTCTACAAAGTAAGTACTTACTAGACCAAAGAATTCCAATTGCTCAAATACACTCAAATAGGGAAAAACCATATTTTCTTGAGGGCATAAACCTAAATTGTTTCTAATAGATTGCAAGTTTCTTGCGATATTTTGACCATTTATGAGAACTTTTCCTTCAGTTGCACTTATTATGCCTATTATGAAATAATTAATTTAGAGAAATTGAATATACACAAATATTAAGTAATTAAATTTCTACCTGTCAGAATAGACATAAGTGTAGTTTTCCCAGCTCCATTATGTCCTAATAAAGCTGTAATTTGTCCTTTATATAAGTCCATTGAAATTCCTTTTAAAGCTTGGACTTCCTGTTATAGAATAATAATTATTAATCTAATCTAATTGATAGTTAACAGTAGTAGCTACAATAATAACATAGGAGTTAATAATAATTCACTAAAAATTTAGTAAATTAAACAACTTACTGCTTTTCGTAGACAAATACTTTTATATGTTTTCTTAAGATTGCGAATTTGTATTCCAGAAGTAAATACATCTTTTGCAACTGGCTCAAAATTTTCATTGTCTATGTTTTCATAGTCAAACTCTTCTATATCATCATCAAAATTTATTTTATTTTTCTTTAAATACTAAAAACACGTGTTATTGTTGTAAACATAATTAATGATATATAGCAATTTTAATTATTCTAATATAAAAATTTACCTTCAAAAAATAAAGTGGATTTTTACGAACTCCATATCTTCCTGGCAATATGGCATTAATATATACAGCGAGGAAAAAATGTAATAAAGCTCCTACAATGGAGAAGAGAAGTATAAATCCAGTGCACCCAATAATATTATATTGTGAATCTCCAACAACAAATATGTTTGACCATTGAATACCAGTTACTAAAAATTTTACATATAGTTAATATTCAATATATTGTAAAATAATATAAAGTAATATAAATAGTAACAAAAAAACTCTTTACACACATTTAGCCTCATATGCGTTTACTTCTTCAAGAAATCTATATAACATTATATTAGGAAACAATATTCCCAGATATGGTATTACTGAGAAGATTTCTACTCTTATCAAATTTCCATGAAGTGAAAAACCAGCGATATAAACAATTGACAGTGTTGTTATCACAAAACGTGCTGAAGAAAAAATCTATTGTACATTATTCCGCATTTGTTTTAAGTGATATTTATTTAAAAAAAACTTACGTCTTGAAAAATATGCAGCAATGTGCATACCAAATGATATTAAATGAGTAACGTGTACCGTAAGTATTAGCCAAAACATAAAAGTATTGCTATAATACAAGTATGGTTCCACATTTGCAGAAAAGGTATTTTTAAATAATACTGTCATTGGTACTATGTAAAAAATACTAAATATAACGCCAATGACCAACCAACTTAATAAAGTTTGATATTCTTTTACTCCATTCATTGCCATCAAAACATTTACGCCAATATACTTCTCTGTTGTTGCATAGTTTATTTCTACACAAAGTGGAATTAAAAAAGCAATAACTGCAAATGTACATATCACCAGTCTTAATATTGTATCAAATTCATCTATTTTAACATATGGAGGATAAGGCATTCTTTGTATTGACACCTAAAATAAATAAAACAAATAATATAAGCTATTGACAATGTTAATTACTTAATGCTATGCAAATGCAATACCTTTGTATCCATAGGATGCGATGCTGTGCGATATATAAAAGTTTCATCAACGCACATTTGTAACTGTACAAATGGCATAGCATGTAAATATACAGTATGCGCATTATATATCATGTCACTAAATATATCTTCGTATAACATATTTGGAATTTTAAAAGAATGTCTGATTTTGTACGTTATATCAGTTGTATTATATTGTTCAAATACAAGCGCTATTACTTGTATAGTAGAATAATCAGTTTGTAACAAGGTATAAGCATTGACCATATCATCTTCAGTTAAAAAACCAACTACATTTTCATGTGACAATTTCAAACACAATCGGACATCTTCCAAAATAGTTTCTGTATACAAATTTTTTGGTACATAATATAAAAATGTGTAATCTCTGTTTATTACTGTCAATTCTTCTTTGGTTTCCATGGAATAATATGTACTTTCATTGACCACACGAGGTGGTTGCACACTAAAATCTCTTACAGCTTGTATCAACATAAATAAGGCAATTGGTATCAGACATTGTAAAAATACTGTTATTTTCCAATGCCTTCTTCTAACTATTAAATTTTTGTATAAAAGCAAGCCAAAAGTTCTGATGTCGCTTTTCATTTTTAATAAATCTCGAATAAAATCCTTTGTTTTAATGTAATCAATAACATGTTTTGCACACATAGACTGATAAACTACGCAATGTCATGGAAAGTCATAAAAGTATGATGAATAAATTATTAGAATTGATGTATGAATCAGCATACAACAGAATACAACAGACTCTCCTAACCTTGACTAGTTATTAATTAATGTTTTTTAAATACATGTTTGGAAAATCTTTAAAAACTTTCTATCAGAGTTTTTTAAAATTTATTCTGTTCATTTTATCTTATCAAGATTATCATAACAATTGTATCTGAAAAAGAAATTACTAATATAAAATCATAAGGATCAAACTGCAGATATTTGCACATTTATAGAAAAATTAAAATTTTGAAGATGTATTGAATGTACATAACACGTAAAAATGTATAAAATGGTCAAAGTAATATTTAATCAATAAAATAAAATTCTAGTTAAATTTCATTCCTTTAATGAGGTTTAGAAAAACATATGCTGATCAATATGCGATGCCATTAATTCCAAATAACGATATCATTAATGATATGATGAGTAATGGTATGATAATAATAACTGATAAAATAATAACTGATAATAAATGATAAAGTGATATTAAGGAAAAAAAACATTAAACACCAAGAAAAATAAAGTCAATTAAAAGATGAAATACATTTTATGATATTGTTTTCAGAAACACATCAATTGCAAGTTACGAAATTTTGATTAATAAAACAGGAATGGGAACTAAATAAAAAGAATTGTGTATGTAAATACCTCACAAATGCCTTCTGTTAAGCCTGGGGCAAATATTTTATCAAAATAGTGGTATCACTTCATACATCTTTACACTTTTACTTTTATTAATTTTTAGAACGCGTTAGCATAAGGAAACGCAACAATTCGCTATTAAATACGCACAATATTATCATTGTTTCCTAAGCCGCATTGAAAATGTCATATGCAGGTACGTAGTTCCATACGTCATTCATGGATTTATATGCAGCTGCGTTTAGAATTGTCTACACTTTCTCTGCCTTAGATAATGTCAAATAATATTATCTTTCAAGATACGAAATAACGAATAGGTAACTGGCACTAGTCTATATCCAAGATGATAATATTCATGAAAGTACGTAAGTGAGAAACAGCTTTAAGGAAGAAGCATGTGTCATCAGTGTGACGTATACCTATACTGTTATGTGCAGTGAACTGTGTTTCTGGTATCAGACAATCAAAACAGATGCATCTGGATGAGAGCCAATAAATCATTAAAGACGTAAGTACGTTTAAATTTTCTGTACCCAATATGCATACAATTGTTTTTCGTTTTAATTTAAAACTTTAATTTAAAATATGAAACGCGATGTATAATATTGCGGTTAGATTAATGAAATGATAGATCACTCATTCACAATCAACTAACGTTAATTTCTATTTAAATAGTAAATGATGTACATGTAAGATATATATACTTGAAGCAATCATGAAATATTTTTATTATAATTTCACATTCAATTTTCTGCGGACCTAGATAATATATGCTTGTAACGAAGATTTCGTCCCGTATATAAAAATATAAAATGCAATTCATTTCAATATTAAAATACTTTACATTGTGTATTTAAATAGTAATATAAAAATGTAAATTAATACTAACGTAAAAAAGTTCTTATAAAAATATTAAAATTTTTTAATATTTTGTTTATTACTAAGAAATTGTTGATTATTTGTTACATGGTTGCATGTGTTTTTCTTTTTTCTTAACAGACAATGCCATGGATCTCAGCTATTTCAACAGAGATGTAAATCCTAAAATTGAGAATGAATTTTCAAACATCTCTAGTCCAGAGATGTTTGATAGTGACAATGAAGATGATAAAAAGAATAATGAACCATTAGCAAGTGAAAGATCAGTAGTAGCTAGTCCTAAAAAACCTTCTCAGGCTGATTTGATTACAAACTCCGATAATAACTTATTAGCCAAAATTAACAAACTATTAAGTGGTGTACCACCACCACCTAAGCTTACAATTTGTAGAACAGATTGTTCTGAATTATTATCACGTATTTATGAGAATCAACATTTATTTTGGACACAGTGTGTGTTACTAGAGAAAAACACAGAAGACATAAATGGGGAAACCCCAGAACAACAGAAAGAAAATATTAGTACAAATAATTATCAGCATACCAAAAGTACTTCTAGAAATTTAGGTACTGCTTTTGATGCTTGTGATCCAATAAATAATATTATTAATAATGTAGATACAATAGACTTAAAGAACACTTGCAGTGATAATTTTAGACTAAAGAAAGTAGTTCCTAATAATGAAAAAGGCATAATCAATGCTAGCGTAAGTGGAACAAAATTTTTAAATCTTAAAGAAGTACAAGAAAGTACAACTGAGAATAAAATAAAACAACAATCTGAATCAAAACATTCATTACTTTATTACACTGTTAACGAGAAAGAAGCAATCACTTTAACATGGCCTGAAGCGTATTGCCATAAATTTCATGGAATATAGTAAGTATATCAAATGTTTATAATGTTTGTAAAAAGATATTTAATATTGCTTTATAATTTTAGTTATAACAGAAATAAAGCAGTTGAAGAATTTGAAAGCCTTACGTCAAAATTATGTGATAGATATATAGGAGCTGAAACTCAATCTACATGTACTGTATGGTTTTCTAAACCAGTACCAGGAAGTGCCAAAAAACGAAATCATTTAGCTAAACATAATAATGGTCAAAGTCCAACAAAAAGATTAAGTCATTTGACGAGAAGACGAAAAGTATTTTCCAGTGCGAACTTACAAGGACTAGCGCTCAACAACAAAAAATTTGTAGTATTAAATATCAAGTACGCATTAAATGCAAAACATATTTCAAGGAAAGATTTCATTCATTTAAAATATAGAATTATTTTTCTTTTTATATAGAAAACCCACAGTTAAAAAAGGCAAAAGTCCGCGAACTAAAAGTCCACGAGGCAAAAGTCCGAGGGGAACTCCCAGGAGTTCAACAAAGAAAAAAGTAGCTCGTCGGCTTATTTTAGATGGGACTAGTCCGTTAAAGTCTAAAATTGAAACGTCTAAACGTGCGCTCTTTCAAAGCCCTCCTCCTGATCGAGCTGGTCCAAGCAAGTTGTTTACAAATAGGCCGAATCCTCAAAATATTAAACGTGCCCTATTCACACAAAATACAAAGGAGAATGATTTTGAAAGAAGTCAGAAGGTAGCTATCGAACCAGAATCAAGAAAAAGGAAAAACGAAGAGGAATTAGAAGGACCAAAATGCAAATGGATAAAAAGTTTATCTTTCGATTGTTCTCACGAGTTACGTAATAATACAATATCTTCCTGGGAGAGACATTCATCCAGTAATATAATTGAAAAAAGCAAGGGATCTATAAATGAAGGGAAATGTGAGCTTAGTGATACTCATAGAAAGGTACGTGTAGTTCTTCTAAGCATTTCAAACGTTCAAAAAATTGGTTTTTTTTCTGTATAATATTATATTAATATCCATGTTTAGAAATTACTGTGGGCAGTAGCAGAGGCCTTACGAGATAAAGGAATAGGTATGACTCATCCACAATTTAAGCAGTATGCAACAAACTTAGCGCGAATCATTAAAAAATTTATGCCTGATCTCGAGAATAAGAATATTCCTCGCAAACCAGGGAGTACAAGTGATCGTATGTTAAAATTAGCAAAATATCACGTTTTGTTTGTAATTGATGCGAGACCAACAAATTGACAATACTCATTGATATATAAAAAAAATTGACTTAACTTTGCATAAAGTACATTATTTATCATATAAATATCAAATATTGATATTTATATGTCGAGGTAGCATATGTATGAACAATAGATTTTATTTATCTGAATATAGTGAGATATTGTATGAAAATGTATTATAACAAATCGCATGAAACAATTAATGTGTGATGCGTAAATGTTAGAACTATGGTATATTAATTGTTAAGATATTTTTTACTGCATAAATATAAACTAAGAGGTTGTTTTTAATATACCTATTTTTTATTAGCGATAAAATATTATATTATATATATAATATATATATATATTTCACAACTTATAAATAATTAATAAAAGGTGCTTCTTTGAAAGAAAACATAATTTGTTATTAATAATTTTACAAACAACACATATGCATATTGCATACAGAGTGCTATCGAAAGTTGAACTTGCACAAGGCGATTTCTTATGGAAAAATAAGGAAAATATAAATTAAAATTAAATATTTATTGAATGTACTTAAATCTGGCTAATTTTAGAACTGAAATTCAATAATTTCACAAGTTTTGTATGTAAAAATAAATCGAAAATATAGAATATGATTCTTTCTTACGATTATTTCGTACATTTTATTTGTCAAGAAATTAAATTTGAACATTTATCAAATACTTGTAATATGCGTGTGTCAAATCAGTTCTCAACTAAATATATTTATAGTCTATTTTCTTAAACGAAAAAAATTTATTCTACATTTTTCAACATATAATAACAAAATCGTATTCAGTAATTGACCAATTCCTGTACTTAAGAAATTTTCAAATTTGAGATTCTCAAAAACGAAACTTGTTGCTTATAGTATATAACTTTCGACCACACTCTATCTAGCAATCACTGCTAGCACATGGTTGTGTCTAAAACATTAAGAGCCGAGTAAAAAAATAAAGACTAATCGCATTGCGTCTGCGATACTTGTGTACATCTCCGCTTTTTAATCCACATTTTGATGACCCACCCTAGCAATCACTTCGTCCAATATTTGCGTTAATTCCTTATTTTCTTTAGTTTTCTGTTCTACCAATTCGGCCAAAGAATTACTCTTTAGTTCCGCTTTCCTTACTAACGCATGAAGTTTTACCGTTTCATCTTCATGCTGTTTCCGTATAGCATCCAATTCAAAGTTAGCTCTGAAATATTTTGCAGATAGATAACTTGTTCCTTTCATACTGAAACATTTTCTTTTTTTTTTCAAATACTTACTTCTCAAGTTCGGTTTTCGCATGATTCTTCAGTTGATCATATCGCGTTTCCAAACCCTTTATTGTTTCCATATTCTCTTGGATACTTTCTTTCAGTACTGTTTCATTACTTTTATATACGGATACGAATCCTTTAAGCCTTTCATACTTTTGATGAACATCGTTGAAAGCGGCCTCTGTGTTGCTTAAATGAACATTTGTAGCTTGCAATTCCTCTTGAAGTTTTGCTTTTTCTTGTTCGAAATTCGTACGATCTCTTTCTCTCTCTGTAAGCAGTCGGCTAATCGACTTTTCATATTCTTCGACTACGACTCTGTAATTCGGTTATTTACATATTAACGATATGATGTAGATATTTGTATTAACAATACTATAAGCATAATTTAAAATGACTTACGTCATTTGAGATTTACTTTTTATCTCTTGCGCTATTTGTGCTTGTAATTTGTTAATTTTCTCTTGAAAAGCATTCTTTTGCTTTTCTAATTCGGTTTCGTATTCCTTATTTTGTTTTTCTAATTTTTCTTCTAAATGCAATACAGTTGATCTTACTAATTCTAATTCCTTACTCATATTAACGTCGATAATAAATGGTGTGTGTGATTCCGATTCTTCTGTAGGCTGGTCACATATATAGAATATAGAATATAGAATATAGATATATACATATTCATCTAACAATATTAGTAAAGATATGAAATATGCTAAATGCATACTTTGTTTGCCATTTTTTCTTGAAGTTCATCTGTTTTCTGGGTCATATTTGTAGAAACAGGACTATAAAAAAGTAGCCTATCTATAGCTGCAATGGCAGGATTACGTTTAGAAGTATCAATATTCGCTGGTATGCTTTCACTTTCCCCGTTTCGTTCTTCGTTTGCCGATGGTGTATTTCCTTGGGGTAACATACTGGTATCCGCTACCAATTTTTATATACAGGGACACAGTTCTCAGACGACTGATAATTTCTAAATTACCGTAATTCAATAAAAAATTGAAGCTCGTGGGATCTTGGAAGACTGCGATACAAAATCATTATTAATAAACATTTATTAACATTCGGAAAATTTCTTTTAAAAATGCTCACTTTCAAATGTCGCGCTGATGATAGGCTCGTTTTCTTCTGAGAATTCCAATAAAGATTTAAAAATATCATTGGCGAACTGTTTAGCAGCAAATTGCTGCTAGTATAATAGTAATGTCTAATGATATTTGCTGAAAGTTTGGGTTTTGACTCAATTCTTGTGTGTTCTGAAGAATATTATCTAAATAATAATTGTCGTTGTTTAGATATCTCTTTCCACAACCGGTCTTCTAAATTAGATAAGTTCGAGTTCACGTACGAATCGTCCAAAATCTGGCTAGACACGAAATCCGTACAGATACTCTTTGTGCTTAAAATGCTGAGACTCTGGAAACTGCTTGCAGGAGACAGACTTTCCAGAGTCGAGTGGGTGATCGATCCAACGTCGGCGAACTCGCGGGCGAATCGAATCTTCACCTCATGCTCCACACTTTTTGATACAGAGTTGCCGCCGTAACTCTATAAAACAGAAAGAACACAGTGTTAACGTTACATCAGTTGCAATTCATTATTTTCTATTTCGATTGCTGTTCACTTTGGTCACGATTTCAAATGAAAGATGAATCGATGACCAATTACAATATGAAAACAACTTCTAAAAAGGAATCAACGGAAGCTGTTGGAAGATACAAGGTCTAATAAAGAGACGAAAGTTAAATTCATACTCGATTTGAATCCAAGAGTACAATTACTCAAAGTCTAATTTCTGCGATTAATTAAGGCACTAGTTTAGGTTTATTACATCTCACTTCTGATCTCATTTAAGCTCATGAAAATAGATCTCATTAGAAAGACGAATAAACATTTGATGGAGAACAGACGCATTTAGAAAGTAGAATATGTAAACCACGCACTAATCCGACATACTAACTATTATGCATATACATGTATAGACATATATATATATGGACATATACATGGACATATAGTCGTTTTGCTTCTTTTGTAATTATATAATATTTACATTATACGTAGATTATGTTTTCATATCGTTTAATTGCGTATATTTTAATAGCTATAACGATAGTATAAATAGAAACAGAGTGGCCATAAATATTTAGAATTAATTTAATATTTGTAATGAAAATATAGAGATGCAACTGATTAATCACATAATTAATTCTATATAGCTGAAATGTGATAACAAACGATTGGAAGATTCAGTGAAAAAGTGATACAAGTGCATTTGTCGTGAAAAGCGAGATAACAGCAGGAAATGGTATATTATTCAAATTTATAGAAATACGTGTAATAAAAGTATTTTAGTCCCTTAGCAGACAAAATTTTTCCTCAATTTATTTTATTGGAAACGATTAAATTTCTTTATATAATAAAAGATGACTAACAATACCAAGTGTAATACACTTTTCATGCTAAAAATAACTTAAATGATATGCGTTAAATACATAAATAAATCCATAGAGCTTTATATTAAAATTTAATTTATCCACCGTTTTCTCAAATCAATAATTTTGTCACTTGTGCCATTTTGAGATCCTTGAAAGAGATGAAAATCATCATCATATCTTTTTTTACGTCAATTAAGATAAAAATTATCGTTTAAAAAATAGATAGAGACAATCCTGCTCGAAATTAGAAGATGACGAACCACGTGGTAACCGTAAACAACCATGCGTAACATTGGACGAAAATTGGCACGCAATGTGACAACGTTTGATGAGTCATCTTTAAATGCCAATTACAGACTCTTCGACAACATATTGATTTTATCAATAAAATCAACGACCTGACACGAAACAAATGAAACACAACGGTAACAATTGAATTTAGGTCAGTTCACACGCGAGACCTATAGACCGAAGTACTTAATTTATTTTTAATCTCGAGTGATTTTTAACATTCGGAGTGTATAATACATTGTTGACCAGCCATATTATTAATGCTGAAAACTATTAACTAATTAAATTACCGATACTAAAAGTGTAGAGTAATTACGACCAATTCATAGCTTTTCGTAGAAGTTTTACACATCTGTTACGATATTAAACCTTTGAAAAAATTTTTTATGAAACCTGTAGATAAAAACTTGTTTTTTCTGTTGTATTAAACATGTGTCTATTTTGTTATTAGCCTACATTTTCTTTTTTGGGGGGATTGATACAAATTCAAATCATTAACTGTCGATAGTTCGAATGTGAAAGTGTAAAATTCTATGCGTTGTCCATGATGACATATGGCATTATTCATTATACTAAAAAATGTTTAAATTTGAATTTGAATTTTCATTATTGAATTTTATTCGCGTCACGCGTTGCTTTCTATATAAGACAGCTGATCAACAATGTGTTAAAATCTGTGGCCTATACGTAACGCGTCCTTCGTATTCTCGCAAATGCGCCGCAAGGAAGTTCGATTACGGGACTCGCGGGAAATCGATTTAAAACATATAGAAACGTTCAAAGACGATGGTCTCGTGACATCTATAGAAATATCGAAACGTAGAAACGAATGTCATGATTTTACCAAGAAGGAAACACATTTTTCTAACGTAAAAGATATTACTTGTCTTATATACGATAATTCAATTGGAGGAGACACAAAAAAAAAATAAAATATAAAAAAATTGGAAGTTCATGTTATTGTTTAATAAAACAATTTTATTTTTTATAACTCATCCTACAAAACCTGAAGCGATATAATCTACGATCTTCACAAACGTCGAATGCATCATTATCGGCAACAATTACAATCGTCTGAAATGACGAGGACATTTCCATGAATCGTGGCAAACTGTGGATTATTACTATACTGTAGGCGCTTTTACTCGTTAAACCTACGGTATAAAGTGAACGTGTTTGCTCGAGCTCACCGTACACGAAGCGTTCAAGCGAACCGATGTAATATCACAGGCAATTCCGTTCGAAACTCGAGAAGCTCGTACTCTCCTTATTCGGCGTATTCTTGACATCATCGAGACCACCACAACGCGTACTAACTATGACTCACTCCCATCTGGTCGCGATGACAGAGAGAATCGGAGACATTTCTCTCATCGGAGGGGTGTGTCTCTCTCTTTCTCTCTCTCATCCCTGTGTCTTTGCTCCATTTCTTTGACAACCGTCTTGAACATCGATCTCGAGTCGCAAGAAAATGGGACATAGCCTGCAGTTGAACAAATTCTGTCCAACAACACTCGATAGAGAACAGCGACGATTAGGGACGACAAGCAACGTGAAACGAAATCTGAGACAACAGATCGCCTTCTCGCAATCTGCTTGCCTTTCCAGAATCGGAGAGATTCGCCGGAAGACACTCACCCGGGACCTGGCGATCAACGGAGGATATCTTTGGTCGAAATTCTAATATTAGCGCCAGCGCATACTCCAGTCGATACTCTTCACCACCACCACTGACCTGCTCGCGACAGCACGCGACATCGTATCTGTAAGCGTGTGTACGTATGAACGCACCACCACGGGCGTACAACGACAGAGCACGACGATGCTACCAAAATGTGAGCACCTCACCTGAGAAACACGAATCCGTCAGGTAATTTGTTCAGTCGGGAACGCTTGCGGCTAGAGCACGTCCAGCACGGAACGAACTGTTTCTAGGTCGTAAAGGATGATCAACAACGTGAGAGTCATCGCTACCGTCTCCCCACGATGATACGCGTAACTAACACTTGCTGCTTGTAGGCCGCTGTCGTAACGTCGAACCGCGCACACGCCGCACCAGCATTATGCTACAAAGATCACCAACTATGGAAATGGTGGGACATGATTCCATAGCACCAAGCGGTGGAACGGCGTGGCGCTATCTGGAGTGACGTGTAAATACTCCAAAATCGTTGTTCGATTTGCTGAATGGATAAAAAGTAAGTTGTTGTTGTTAAGTCGGATATATCTCGCCTGTTGTACGTACATTATTACGAGCAATGACACGTTCCGAAACACTTATTGTCATTTTAAATACATACTACTCGATCCTTGGGACATTTTGAAGTATTGATAACTCGAACTTTGGATCCTGATAAGTTTTGGAATCTTGAAAGTCTCATGACTATTAAACAATTTCTAATTGCTCCAAAATTAAGAAGTGAACAACCATCATCACGTATGCAACTTCCGAACGAAACAAGGAGAGTATGATCTGTAATTTTGTGACATTTGATGAGAGAATTTTGAAAAAACAATATAAAGTATAATAATATAATATCATATTAATAATATAAAATACCATACAATTATTTTTGTGATATCATTGAGATGAGAGAATATTGTACAAAATGTAGACAAGTGCTCACTTCACCGAAGTGAAAATTCACCCGAATAGCAAATTCTCGTTTCAAAATAATCCTGGAAATTAAAAGTTCGTTTATAGGCATTCTCAACAGGCGCACAACAAAGAGAATAAAAGAAGATAATAAAAGAAGACATGACAAAACAATAAGAACATGAGACACATTAATTTAACATCCATTGTCATGCGCACTGCAAACGCGTTATCATTCGCAAAAAGAAGGCATAATGTATGTAAATACCTTAAAACGAAGAAATAACATAAGTGGTGAATTATGAAGGCATGCAATGGTCTCTCGAAACATCACTCCAGTTTCTTCACGAACAGAGCTACTTCTTGGACATGACATTCTCATGATATTTTCGCAATTATTGTCACAAACTTGTTGATAGTTTTATTAAACGCAACAATTGCAAACACAACACGATATTGTGAAATGTCATACACAAATGAAACGGTACTGATAATACAATTCACATTGCATGTGTATGCAACGACACAAGACACGGCTTCTCTCAAGCATCAACTCGCGTTAAATGTAAATTTCATAACACTACAACACTATAACACTTATAATGTGATACTATAATAAATAAAATGACTTTGTTTCGTTGAAATTCCTTGTACGCCGTCTTTGACATTGCTCGTACAATGTTTAGCACACAACCGCTTTCTTAACGGTCGTTTAACATTTGACAACTTGAATATAAACGCAACAGCCAATCACGATGCGTTAGCACACTAAGCCACAGGCAAGACATATAAATAGATCAAGCATCTTACAAGATTTGAAATACCGACCTGAAATACCGACATAGTAAAAAATCACTGGTTTTTAGCACACTCTACATTTAACAATGGTGAGTTGAGGAAGACGACAGTAGTAAAACCACAGACGAGATATATGAATAGGCCCAGCATACAATGTACTTTTTCGGCCCATGATTGGAGAGTGCATGGGCCCATTTGCGTGTCACTTCCTGTCGTACCGATTCAGGCAAGTTTTGCACTGTGAACAAATATGGACACTGTTTATGTGCGCATACACATTTTATATTAAAAATACATAATATAAACACAAATCTAACAAATTGATTTAAATTTTTATTACTTTTTAAATACTTTCTTCTTTACAGACAAGGTGTGCCTCTTTCCGCTATATTCCCGCTTAAAAATCGATCCTATCGATTATGGTCGAGAATCGTAGCAAATGTATTCCGTATTTCACCGTTGGCGCTATAATCTTTAACTAATTTAAACCGCACAAAATGTCAACTCAAAATAAAAAATAAAAATCTTTGGTCTAAATCAAATACACAAAGTTCATGAAAAATTCTTAGAAAAGCACGAAAATATTCATACATTGAATAAAATTATCAGTACTCTAAACTGTTATAATTTCGTGCAAAAAATGGTAGAACAATTAACTTGATTTTATTTTAAAACGCAAAGTCTTTACTTTAATAATCCTGAGTCCATTTCTTTCAAAAATATTTATTTTTACATTATGCAGCAAATGTAAAAGTGAATAATTTTCAGATATTGTAAAAACTCAAATGTCGCGCTAAAGAGAAGTTTTTTCATCATTGAACAATTTTTTTTTTATGATCAGATCATTCATGGTCTTGAAAATTGAAATCTCCTATTAAGTGACAAACTAACTATACGATTTGTTTTCGCCATTTTACTGAACTTTAAACAATAATTCATTAATTTTTAACAAGTTATAATAATAAATGACCTCGCAAAAATTAAGTTTTGCATGACTTTTGTTCTCTTTGCCAAATAAAAAAATAGGGCTAACGATCAGATTTACAAATATTTATTCTCAAGTTTTTGATATAAATGTGTATAGAGCACTCCATTATATGTAAGATAGTGTAAATTTCATCGCAAAACTTTCATTTTAAAAATTAGAAGTCTTACGCCTTCATCTTTTTACAACCTATTTTTCTTCTGTTTACAATATTTAATATAACATTAATTGTAATACGTGCACTATTATTTTATATTTACATAACGCAAAGAGTTTTCGAAGAAAAGCCAGAAGGTAGTTACTGAAGCAAAATCAAAAGAGAGAAAGATTTTAAAAATCATAATGCAAATGGAAGTTCATCTTTTGATTGTTCTCACGAATTATATAATAATACGATTCATAGAAAGGATATTTATCTAGTAATATAATTGAAAAAAAGCAAGACATCCTTGAATGAAGAAAAATGCAAACTTCGTCGTGTATTTACGTTCCAACAATTATTTTTTATAATGTGTAATATTATATAAACGCGTGTTATCTTTTATATCTGATCTCTGAAATAAAAATATTTCTCACATCCCAGAGAGAGTACAAGTGTTAAAATCGTATATATGTTAAAATTAACAAAATATCACACTTTATTTATAATTAATGGGAGACTTAAGACAAAAAGTTAACTTAATTTTGCGTAAAATACATTACTCATCACATCAATGATCAAACAATATTTGTATATCGAGATAGTATATGTATGAACAATAAATTTTATTTATCTAAATATAGTAAGATATTATATTGAAATATATTATAACAAATCGCATATTAATGCGTAATCTGTTTATGGAACATTAAGATATTTTTCACTGTATAAACAAATTGAAAGGTTTTTTTTTAGTATGCCTACATTTTTATTAGTAATAAAATATTATATATTTTTATATATATATATATATTTTACAACTTATAATAATCAATAAAAAGTGTTCTACTGAAAGAACACATAATTTGCAATTAAGAATTTTAGAAACAATGCATTTGCATAGAGAGAGTGTAGTTAAAAATGATGTATAAGTATGCACATGAAACGATAAGTAAAAAATATGGAATAAAATTTTTTTCTCCGAAATCTAATTTTTAAAAGAATTTAGATATATTTAGAATATTTATCAAGTATATCTGAACTTAGTTAATTCTAGACTGAATTAAAATGAATAATTAACAAATTATTTTAGGTAAAAATGAGTTGAAAATATGAAATAAGACATGGTTCGTAAAAAAATTAAATTTGAACATTACCAAATATAGTACACATATATTAATTTATAACCAATTACATAAAATTTATTTTCTTAGAAACGAATGTTTAAACAAGAAAAATTTGTTTTATTTGTTCTTCAACATAGAATAACTTTTTGTTAATTATTTATTCGTATCCAGTCGATAATTAGCACAAATTCACACGTATTGAATAAACATTTTAATTCGATCTTTTTGTATATAAAACAAAAGAAAAAATTTTTTTTATACTTTTGTTTTTCTTTTTAGTAAAGAATTATTTAATGCCTGCTCATACATAATTTTTAGCCGCACTGTATATATGTTTAACAGCCGAATAAAAAAATAAAGATTAATCGCGTTGCATTTACAACTTTTATTTAATTTTTAATTTTTTATTCTGGACTTTGATGACCAACCCTGGCAATCACTTCGTCCAATATTTGCGTTAGTTCCTTATTTTCTTTAGTTTTCTGTTCTACCAATCCAACCAAAGAGTTGCTCTTTAATTCCGCTCTTCTTAGTAATGCACCAAGTTTTGTCGTTTCATCTTCATGCTGTTTTCGTATAGCATCCAATTCATAGTTAGCTCTGAAATATTTTGCAGATACATAACTTTCCTTTCTACTACTTCTTACTAAAATATTTTGTTTCTTTCTTTTTTAAATACTTACTTTTCAAGTTCGGTTTTCGCATGATTCTTCAGTTGATCGTACCGCATTTCCAAACCTTTTATTGTTTCCAGGTTCTCTTGGATGCTCTCTTTCAATAGTGTTTCATTACTTTTATACACGGATACGAATCCTTTAAGCCTTTCATACTTTTGATGAACATCGTTGAAAGCGGCTTCTGTGTTGTTTAAATGAACATTTGTAGCTTGCAGTTCTTCTTGAAGTTTTGCTTTCTCTTGTTCGAAATTCGCACGATCTCGTTCTCTCTCTGTAAGCATTCGACTAATCGATTTTTCATATTCTTCGACCACGACTCTGGAAGTAACAACTCGATTATTTATATATTAACGTAATATTATATAGCTATTTATATTAACAAAATTGTAGGGACAATTCAAAATGACTTACGTCATTTGAGATTTACTTTTTATCTCTTGCACTATTTGTGTTTGTAACTTGTTAATTTTTTCTTGAAAAGCATTTTTTTGATTTTCTATTTCAGCTTCATACTCTTTCTTTTGTTTCTCTAATTTTTCTTCTAGTTGTAATACGGTTGATCTTACTAATTCTAATTCCTTACTCATATTGACATCGATAATAAGCGGAGAACCTGATTCGGACTCTTTTGCAAACTGATTCTGTACATATAATATAAATATATTATAATATAAATATCATAATAATGTCTTGTAAATATATCTTTTTTTTTTTAAATTCATCCAATAATATTAGTAAAAACTCGAAATACAACGTACTTTACTTGTCTCTTTTTTTTGAAGTTCATTTATTTTCGGCGTCATATTTGTAGAAATAGGGCTATAGAAAAGTAGCCTATCTATAGCTGCTATGGCAGGATTACATTTAGGAGTGTTAGAATTCACTGACTTATGTTTAGGAGTATCATTATACATAATGCTTTCATTTTTGTCGTTTTGCGTTTCTTTCATTAATTGTATGTTTCCTTGAGTAGTCATACTGGTGTCCGCTACCAATGGATCAAATTTTACATACAAGGATTCAGTCCTCAAACGATTGACAGTTTTCGAATTACCATGTTTTATCAAAAAATCAAAACTTGTAGGATCTTGAAAAACTGCGGTATAGAATCACTATTAATAAATATTCGTCGACATTTAGAGTATTTCGTATTAAAAATAAATACTTACTTTCGGAAGTCGCGTCGATAAAAGGCTCGTTTTCTTCTGAGAATTGTAACGAAGATTTATAAACATCATTAGCGAATTGTTCAGCAGCAGATTGTAGTTCCTCAAAATTTGGTTGTTCAATGTTCAATGTATCTAACTCGTCTTTAGCTATTTCAGCTAAATTGTTTTCTATCGGACTAGGTTCCTCTTCCTTAGAAACATGTGTACTTTCTTTATTAGATGACAAGCACATCGTTAAATTTAAACTAGAATTCTCTGGATTGCGTGACACTGGAATCTCATCAATATTATCAATAACGTTGTTCTCTGTTGATCTAGATTCTTCCTTCTTAGGATCACTTGCAACTTTTTTATTAGGTGACGAGCACATCGTTGAATTTAAACTAGAATTCTTTGGATTGCGTGACACTGGAATCTCATCAATATTATCAATAACGTTGTTCTCTGCTGATCTAGATTCTTCTTTCTTAGCAACATTTGCAATTTCTTTATGAGGTGACAAGCACATCGTCGAATTTAAGTTAGATTTCTCTATGCTGCGTGACACTGGAATCTCGTCAATATCATCAATAATGTTGTTCTCTATCGATTTAGATTCTTCTTTCTTAGCAACATTTATAACTTCTTTATTAGGTGACAAGCACATCGTCGAATTTAAGTTAGATACCTCTATGCTGCACGAAACTGGAATCTCATCAATATCATCAATAACGTTGTTCTCTATCGATTTAAATTCTTCTGTCTTAGCAACATTTGTAACTTCTTTATTAGGTGACAAGCACATCGTCGAATTTAAGTTAGATTTCTCTATACTGCGTGACACTGGAATCTCATCAATATCATCAATAACGTTGTTTTCTATCGATTCAGATTCTTCTTTCTTAGCAACATTTGTAATTTCTTTATTAGGTGATAAGCACCTCGTCGAATTTAAGTTAGATTCCTCTATACTGCGTGACATTGGAATCTCATCAATATTATCAATAACGTTGTTTTCTATCGATTTAGATTCTTCTTTCTTAGGAACATTTGAAACTTCTTTATTAGGTGACAAGCACATCGTCGAATTTAAGTTAGATACCTCTATGCTGCACGAAACTGGAATCTCATCAATATCATCAATAATGTTGTTCTCTATCGATTTAAATTCATGTCTTAAACATTTGTAATTCTTTATTAGATGACAAGCACATCGTCGAATTTAAGTTAGATCCCTCTATCTCATCGTTGTTTTCTATCGATTTAGATTCTTCTTTCTTAGGAACATTTGTAACTTCTTTATTAGATGACAAGCACATCGTCGAATTTAAATTAGATTCCACTATGTTACGTGATGCTAAAATTTCACCGACATCACCAATGGAACTGTTCTCTATCTCCTTAGAAACATTAGGTGACAAGCATACCGTCAAATTTAAGTTACATTCCTGTATGTTGCATGGCAATGAACTTTCATCAACGGAGGTATTTGCTATTAATCTAGGTTCCTCTTTCTTCTTAGAGACATTTGTAACTTCTTTATTAGATGACAAGCACGTCGTTGAATTGAAATTAGATGTCTTTATATTACACGACAGTGGAATCTTATCAGTATCATCAACGGGGTTGTTCGTTTGATGATCACCGCTGCTTAAGTCGCTCTTATTAGGAGAACCCGATCTCTGTATTGTCTCTAATCGTATAAAACTATTCCTTCTGTTTGATTCTATAATCGCTACAGGTTCCTTGATGCAGATGGTACCAAAAGTAGCTTCGTCGTCAATTATTTCCGTAGAATTAATTGGCCCAGACAGAGATTCGCGTGTCGTCAAATTATCGTCGTCAACCTCCACGGCATTCTGAGAGTTCGTTAAGGAAATGTCATTCGAGAGATTTTTACTGATATTGGCCGGCTGATCGGTGGCAGATGCAAACAACTGATCCTGACTGAAATCTTCCGAGTTCTGAAGAGTCCTATACGACTGATCGTCGTCGCTGTTTAGATGTATCTCTGCACAACCGGAAATTAGGTCCTCCAAACCGGATATGTTCGAGTTGGCGTACGAATCGTTCGAATCCTGGCTAGGGCTCTGAAGAATGAAATCCGGATAGATACCGCTACTGCTTTTCGTGCTTAAAGTACTGCTGAGACTCTGAAAACTGCTTGCAGAGGACAGACTCTCCGGAGCCGAATAGATCGATCCAACGTCGGTGAACTCGCGGGCGAATCGGACCTTCACCTCATGCTCTGCATTTTTTTTTGATGCTGCGTTGTCGCCGCCACTCTATAAAACAGAAATAGTACACTGTTAAACGAAAACGTATCATCACGTATCAACTGTAATTTATCTCCTTTTTTTTTTTTTTGATTATTACTCGTTAACTTTTTGGTTGCGATTTCGAACGAAAGAATTCACAAAATTCTAAAAACAACCTCCCGAAAGAGAACAGGTGGAAGTTGTTGAAAGATTCAAGGACACCGACGAATCTCGGTAATGACGCCGCGATCTTCCGAACCAACCTTGAACCCGAATTTCAATTATTCAAAGCTCTCTACTACATTCGCGTTAATTAACGAGAAATTTCTCGCTGCAGCACACGCTCGAACGAGCCTAAAAAGACCACGTCTGCGAGAGACATGCGTTTAATCAGACTTTCGACTGGTTAGACGCGAAATACCGATTGCGTGGGCGATGGCGATGACGTCCTTGGCGAGATCACGGTAGCTCGCTGAAGCAGTTTATTGATATATTCCATTTTCTCAGCAACAAACAGGTACAAAGATGCGCGATCACAGTGAGCAGCCGTCGTCCACTGGGAAAATTCGCGTTGCCCGATATTTTCGCAGCGGGGCTCGCGGATTTCTTTCAGAAATTGCGCAACTTCGTCGCTGAGACTAATTATAAAATATACCAGGGGCACAAGGAGAGGGAGATGGGATTTTGTTTTGACCGATCTCGCGCCAGTCTCGCTAGTCTCGCGAATCCATGCCAAGAACAGTTATGAGCGGGCAGTGGTCGTCCGACAAAAAGAAAAAAAAAAAATATCTCGTGTCGATCGTGTCGATCCCGCGAATCGGTGAAAAGAGGTATAGCTGTCGATCGTTTAAATTCGAATTCGTCTAAATTTACACGCAGGAGTGAAGATCGTTTGCGTGACGTTTCGAACGATTCGATCTCGCAGCAAGATGCATTTTCGGATTAAAACTTTCGACGCTCGCGAGTTTTCTTTTTTTTTTTTTTCTCAATTCTTAACTACCGATTTTCGAATTTTTCTAACGTACTAAGATTTATAGAGACGTACAAATTAATTTCCAGTTATTTAAATCTCAAGCGCTCGAGATTCAATAATTCGACTAATTTCAACAAGTCTTTGGTTTCGCGAAAAACAAGAGTCAATACTGGTTGGATGACCAGTTCGGACAATGTGTGGTTTTTTGACCGATTCGATAATTTTGCGTTTCGAAAGTGGCGTTCGTACGATTCGGTATCTTCGCCAAAAATCCAGCACTCGCGCATATGTTTCTTTACCTACATTTGCAGTCGGACGAAACGGATTTTTCATCGTGTTTTCACATCCACCGTCGTCGTAGGAAAACGAACGTGCGGCGAAGATTCGTTACTGTTAATTTTTACCGATTCGGAAGAAGATCGGTCGTCACGCGTTGCAGAAAATTTTTCAAAGTTTTCAATTTTTCAATGGAAAGTCAATGAAATGTGTGATTTTGTTATCTGGACAATTTGTGCAATTTGGGCTCATTATTAATGAATTTTTCGTTAGAAAGTGGTTTTTTTTTTTTTTTTTTTAATTACCTTGTAGATGAAATTCCCCATGATTTCTCGAAGGACCTCCACTTTCGGCTGTCACTGCTGGCCGATATGAGGCCATACTTATCCGCGGGTTCACAGAACCCCACGTAGTGAACTTTCTTTCTTTCTCCCCGCCTATATATTCTCGGTCCCGACACGTTTATTTCCGACGACACGGCGCATCTTTCGTTTATCATTCACCCCTTTCGCGGCCTCGTGTATTTTTTCTTCCGTCTCTCGTTTAAGCGGGCCCCTTGCGTTTCGCCGACGAGAAGAAAGAAAACTCCCGGTGGAAAGGCTTATTCCCATCATTTTATAACCTCGAAGTAGTTCGATCGGCGAGATTGCAAAATTATTCAATTGAAAATCACTCGTATCAGATATATTCACGTATATTGAATGTAAGAATCAGCCAACCTCGAAAAAAATTTGCTAATTCAACGATATTTTTCAAAGATAACGACCAACGCTCCTTACTATTCATGTAAAAACTTTCTCCATTCGCTATCTTTGTCTGCTCGCTTCTTACTCTGAATTCTATTACACAAAGTGGTCCGTAACTGTTGTAGTTACGAGACTCTACGAGAAAAAGTGAGATAGGGGGCTTTGATTTCGAGAAAGTCGAGTTTGAAAATTTATTAAATACAGTTGAATTTAAATTGTATCGCCAATTACGAACCACTCTGTATAAATGAATTTATAATATACTTGTATGTTGTTATTTCACGTACTTCATATTGAGAATGTATATTGAGAATGCCATTAAATACGTATACATACACGTATGTATATATGTAAAAATATCCCATGGAAAACGAATACTATAGTGAACAGGGTCTTAGAACGAATTCATTATATGATACTCCCTTATATATTGAAGAGCAACATACTTATTTTTAATACAAAATATATTATATATATATATATATAATTTATATTTATAATTTATACTTTTAAAAATATTATATATTAATAATAATAATATTATAAATTATACAATTATATGATTATATTTATATATATAATTATTTATATAATTTATATATATAATGTATATATATATAATATATTATATATTTTTAAATTTTATACATTGCACGTATGTATAAACTTATAGTATGCTTCGCTGTATTTTAAAGCATAAAATTAGTTCTTTTCAGGGCTACTATGATTAATACAAAGTCCGACCAAACAACTGCTTCTGATATATTGAGTACACATATTGAGTAATGCTTCATTCGTAGACGTGCCACTTTAGAATTTCTCATAAAACGGTGGTCATGTGTTTGGCTATCGGCAAAACGAGTCACTCGCGAGCTTATGGTGTCGCATGTTTGACCATCGGCAAAATGAATCAACTACGTCGCAAGCTTAATCTCAAAGAGAAAGCACCATTATTGCTTTTACTATTGATACGTCAAAAAAAAAAGCAGCGTCGTAGAAATAGAATTTTGTAACTAATACTATTAACACATAGCGATAAATGTCGAAAGCAGTGGTCACTTTGAATGATTTAACATATATCTCTGTACAAGATAAATCATCTAAGAGTGGAAGTTAAAATATTATTGAAACAATCAATTATATCGAAAAATATTTCAAATAAGAGTCAAATGGTTTTAAGGGAAGTATTATTCGAATATATGATTAACATTTCTGTAAATGAAAGCGTCTTTTTCAAACAGAATCATATATTTTTCGGTAGATTGACCAATTTATTTCAGCATTTTCTATAAAAAAAAAACAGTATTAACCTATTTATGTCAAGGAATCACTAGTTTAATAAATATTATTATATTATTAATAAATTTATTTAATAAATATTATTAATATCATTCTTTAATTATATTATATAATTATATAATCATTACCATTATTTAATAAATATTATTAATATCACTAGCTTAATTACATGTTACAAAAATGTTACAAACCAGTGCTTTTCAAAGTGGACTATACTGTCCTCTAGTGGACATTGGAACAATACAGCAATTTTAGATTAGCCTTAGGTACGATTAGGAGCGTTGAATAAAACTAGAGGGGCGGTGAAAGAATAAAGGAAGAGAGAAATATAAAATTTTGTAAAACCGTGTATCTGTTATCTTTTAACTAACAACAAATGAGAAATTTAAATTTAAACTCAAAGACGGCTGCAAAAGCAGATACCTACGCTTCATCCTAGATTATGCTATAGTACAAAAGTGTTTAATTGAATTTTCTTCGTCACATTTGGTGGAACGTGGATTCAGTGGATTCAGTGATCACAAATCGAAATAAATCTAAATAAAGAAAGAAACCGATTGCAAATAACTAATCGTGGTGATTTAAAAATACTACTGACAAAGATAGAATCGAATTATTTTTAATATTATCTTTCGTTATTATTGTAATTTTCTGTGTGTATTGCGAATATTACTATAATCGGTTTCAATAAATAATTTTATAATTATAAGCTTTAACGTGCCTTATTTGTAACAATATCTTTTTTTTACTATGTTGGAAGACATATAGAGATATAGATACGTAGAAATAACACAAACTTGTCATTGCATTTTTCTATTTGCTCGGTCACACAAGATAGATATTTTCACGGGGACGCTGAGTAATGTTTTATTTGAGAAAGGGACAATAGTTCCAAGTAAGTTTGGGAACCTCTGTTATAAAAACCTATCATATGCAAGACAAGGATAGACACGAAGCAATAGCCAGTTTACCTTGTCCTTGTCTTTAATATGTAAGTTCTACAAAATTTAAAATATCTGCCAAACCACTGCTTTTTTTACACAAATAGACTTATATCTTTTTATCGAGAATACTGAGATGAAGCAGTGTATTAAAAAATATATGGATCTATTTGGAAAACCACATGCATAATCCGTTCATTTATAGAAATGAAGGTTATGTCATAATGCTAATCTAGCTTCGAAACCATTTAACATTTTTCAGTACAATCAACAGCTTTAATAATACTTTTTAATTCCTAGTCACAAGTGAGTCTCAGTTCTTGTGTAACGTACAAAATAATTGTGCAAAATATAAACAAGTATAGATCCGTTTTACGCGCCGAGGAAAAATATTCCTACGCGGGAAGCAAAACTTATTTTCGTTTCAAGGTGCTCCTGGAGATTCAAAGTTTATTTATAGGCGTTCTCCGGCACAACTGTTTGCAATAAAAACAAAGGGAAAAGGCGAACGAGTTAAAAGAGGACATGATAAAACGATAAGAACGCGGGATATGCCAATTTAAAGTTCATTGTCATGCGCATTGCAGGCACGTTATCATTCGCAACGAAAGCATGTATGCATTGTATATATGTAAATACCTTATGGCGAGGAAGCTGGATAGGCGACGAATTACGAAGGGATGCAGTGGTCTCTCGAAGCACTACACGAGTTCCTTCGCGAACAGAACTATTGATACTTCTTGGACTTGACATTCTCATAATATTTTCACAATTATTGTTACAAACTTGTTGACAGTTTTATTAAACGCAAGAACTGCAAAACACGACGCGATATTGAATTCAATTGCGAAATGTCTTGTACACAAATAAAACGGCACTGATTATTCAATATTAGCATTCACATTGAATGTCGTTCAACGACACGAACAAAAGACACGGTTTCTTTCAAGCATGCACTCCAGTTAAATGTAAATTTTATAACACTACAACACTATAACACTTATAATGTGATACTAAAATAAATAAAATGACTTTGTTTCGTTGAAATTGCTTGTACACGGCCCTCGATATTACTTGTACAATGTTTAGCACACAACCGCTTTAACGGCCGTCTAGCATTTGACAACTTGAATGCAAACGCAACAGCCAATCACGATACGTTATTGTGTTTCTAGAGGGAACCTGTGGCGCTACGTTCCTATTTCTTCTCTGTCGGTAATGTCAGTTTCAACGTTTACTCCATCATCGTAAGTTGAGTAATTTACAAAGTTTCGCTGCAAAAACTAAGTTCTGGATAGTTTTTATTGTATTTATGGAAAAAATTGGATTGATGATCAGATTTACAAATATTTATTGTCAAATTTTTGATATAAATGTGTATAAACAACTGCGGTTCATTCCATCTTCCTTTTTTTTTCAACTTTTAGTATTTGAAAATGTACATATACATAAAATTATTCATTCACCTGGCTTGATAACGCATTTTAATAATACGTTGCGTTAAAATAAAGCGAAATATATAAAAAATACTATTCACAATGTTTTCTTTAGCTCAGTACTAATAAAAACAGTTATTTTTAAGGACACTTTTTGCAGGTATTAATAATGTCTACAGATTTGTAATATAATGTATCATCAAATTTTACTGCATGAATATAATCACAGAAAGTAGCTATGGGCTTGCATGTAAGTTTACATTCCTCTATTTAAGGCACTTCTCTTAAAAATTCATAATAAAACAAGTAATATTAAATAAATTCAATGTCACTATGGACACTACTATAGAAAATAGTTAATACCTTGTACTGTAAGGCTTACTATTAGATGATAAATATCATTACGTAAAAAGAACTTATTTTTTACAGGAAGAGCCATATTATTTACGATAACGCAATGTATACTGCAATTATCGTGCACTCGTGCAATCCTGTACTTAACTCATTGTGCAATTTTACAAAAAGCAAAACTGTTTAAAGCAGGTAATGATATTTCTTGACAAACATGTACATTACTATATTTAATTAAAATCATTCACCAGCAATTAGTAAATGAAATATTGAATTAAAGACTATGAGGTATTTATAAATATTTAATTACGTATATGGGTGTAACTGCGGTGGAGGACGCGATGGTGTGGTAGAATTCTTTTGACTACTAGATGGTGGAGTTAAAAGACTACTTTCATTTGGACTCTGTTTACCAGATTCAATGTTAGAATCTGATTCATTTGTATCAGTAGAAGGAGTTTCATTTACTAATCGTTGCTGTGCCCTTTCTAACATATTTAAATCTACAACATGAGTTTGTATACGATGCGATTCATCCATCACGATGTTAGGCACTGTTGCTTTAAGTCCAGATCCAGAATGAGACTCCAAAGATATTATAGTAGACCTTAAAAGACATTGAGAATCTTCTTCAGCTGCTGTCGTTGCAAAGGGAGTAAGCCATTTGACACAAGGTGCAAGCTGGTCCCACGGAATGCGTGATACTCTCAAGGCACATTCCCTTCCTTGTGTATGGTAAATTGCTGCTGCAGCAATGTGACTATAAGGAAATTTCAGACTTCCTTCGTCTAATGTAGCCAAATCTAATAGTTGAGCTGCTTGAGAATATTGTAAACCTCCATATTGTGGGTAGATAAATGCATTTGGCCTTGACCAATCGCCTGATTCAATTTGCATGTATATATTGAGCCAGCCAGGAGCAGTAACTGGGGATAAGTTCCATCCAAGTCCTTTTAAAATCACTAATTCTTTCCCTAAGATTTCTTCTTCTGTGCAGGCTCCATCAGTGACATATGCAAACTCTGCTATTTTGGGTGGATATATTTCTTCAACCTATAAAAAAATTATCAATTATTCATTTAGACATGTCCAATTAATAAAGGAAAAAAAGAAAACAATTAAAACATATACAAACCTTAGCAGCTATAAAAAGGCATGTAATACCTATTAATTGCAATTGATTTTTGGGTACATTTTGATGAATGGACAAATATCTGTCTATGTAATCCATTGCAAGATAATAAGTTTCTCTATGTAGCTTGTACACTTCACAAACTTCGATCAACCAATCTAACAAAATTGCCCGCATTCTTGGTTGTAATGTTGGATGCCTTTGGAACATTTGTGGATTCCTTTGAGTAACAGTCTTTTGATCTCCCATACACATGAGAGACCAGACTTGAGAACCATCAGCCCATGAAAACGATGGTAATGGACTTGGTCTGTTTGATACATTTTTAGAAGATGATGGTGTTAAAAAGCATGTTGCAGTTCTCAATTCAGACCATGTAGCTGGCTCTTGTTGCTCTTTCAGTGGTGACACTTGATGTGGTGTGCATGAATTTTCTGCAGGATGTACTGTATGACATGATTCTGTGTATGATACCTGTGATACAGTTGGTATTTTACTAGGCGGATATACATTTTCTGAATCTTCAGAAATTTCTGTTGCCCGTCTTTTGCGTTTTAAAGTTTGTGTTACTACTTTGCCTCCTTGCAAGTAAGTTTGTGATTTTTTTCCATGTAAACTGGATAAGGCAAGAAAATGACATTTTAGTGACATTATTACGATGATATAAATGCTTTATTGTATCAAACAGAAAAGCTCCAATGTCTTTGTAAAACGAGTAAAAATATTTTTGAAGGATAACAGAGAATTAACGTCCTAATTAACGTCTAACTTTTTTTTACAGTTATATACATTCTATAAAAATGTTATAACTTAATGAGACAGTTTATATAGTATTCACAAAACCGTATAGTATAAATCCACGCATGTATTATTCACATAATGTTATTACAGTTTTTGAAAAGAAGATGCTGATCAAAGAAGGTTATACACGCATATTTCACAATTTTTTTTTCAATTAGAAGGCACAGAAAACCATGTACATCAGTTGAATTTATTTCAAATGAATTCCACAAGTTTCTGGCGAAATACAGCAAGAATTGAATGAAATTTTAAGACTAAATGAAAACTCGTTCGCTCACCTCGTCTGCGGCATTTTGTTCCGAAATTGTCAACGTGTTCGAAAAATATTCCGGACGAAAACAGGTCTTTTTAATATGAATGCAAGTTCCTTGATGTTTTAATTGAACGTCTGCTTAATTGCTACAGTATACAGTCAGCAATCGAACCAGAAAAACACGTAAAGTAAAAGAGCGCGCAAAGCTCACAGACACCCGATCGCCATAATGCACGTATACTTGGCTGCGTTTGATTTCGATATTTTATGTCATAACTATCTTCTCGCAATATATTTCTCAGTACGGAAATCTCTCAAAGTCTTTTCCGATATAGTATCGAGCCTCGTGATATCATAGAATGGTAATTCTTCAAAAAAATACGGGACGTGGAACTCGAAGCGCGGGAGACCAGCGCGCGAAACAATGACCAACCCCTGCTTGCAATCTGCCACTGTCACGCCCTCTATATATATAACATAACCTCAAAGGGGAAAAAATTCTCAATTTTCGGTGGACACCTTCTTTGAAGTTCTATTGTTTAATTCCGGTCAATAAACACTATCGCTTTCGCATACGAACACTGAATTTACGGACCTAAACGAGCGTAGCGCAACGTTGGCATGCTTTGACAGACGCCCTGTTCTTATTATGTTTTTGCAAGATAAAATGTCGCAGAAGTTTGTAAACGTCACTGCCCATTAACCGTGAGGACTGTATTTTACTCATAAAACGCGGCACATTCACGTTGAAACTGTAAATATTGCGTACAGACAATTGCACAAATCCAAGAAGTCGGAGCACCCACGCGTTCTGTGTGTCTATTTCCCGCTCGATTTTACCGCAGCCTTTTCAAAGAATGTGAGAAGATATTATCACGCTTGAACGTATTGTCCGCGGTGTGGCTGAAACAGCTGTATGATCGTGCAAAAACAGATATATACACACAAAATAACACTGTTGAACAGAGGACGAAATGTTCGTGACTTACTTTCGCGGGAACACTGAAATCTGTGATCACCGGTCGTGTATTTGCGGCGCTGCTGTGCAATAGTAAAAGCGATTCTTATTGGTCGCCGCGAAGAGCACAGCTGGCGCTCAGCTGATCTGTTGTACACACACAAATGTGTATCAATGCACGCATGCACTTACGCCCTAGCCACGCGGGAAATATGCGCGCGCAAATTATTTTTTCCTCAAGACAAAGACAAAGTCATGACTCGTAGAAATAGGAATAAAAGGTATTTTGTCAGGCATCACATTCCCGTGGATATTACCACCGAGATGCTAATTTCGATCTGTATCTTTCGTATGTATGAATTTTGTACTTAACTGAATTTGAAGTATAAGATTTATATTTTAATATAAAGAAACATCTGCATATGAATTGATTGCTATATTGCTAGTATCTAATTTAATATAACAGTGTGATCACAGACAAAATATAGCATAGATCCAACGCATTATAGAACTTTGTGTTACAAATATATAAAGATTAATCGCGAAAGATTAATTATTTTACGCCATCTACGATTCAGAATAGTAATATTTAAGCCTATATTCAACCACAAACAAAGCAAAAAAAACAGATTTATCATCCAAAACATTTTTTATCTCGTGTGTCAAGTGCTCCTAGAACTCCTTTATCATATTGATGTCATTTCACCATTACTGATTAAATACAGAATAGAATTACAACATTATTAACAGTTGATAACGTATTTCTGTGGGTATATTTTTAGTCACGCTCTTTTTTACCAATCGATATCATAATTTTTCGTAGTGACTCACATACGGCGCTCTATTTGCACGTATAACTTCAAAAATCAGTTGATTATCTACCTTACGCATTTTCAATGCCATTCCTGTATATTTTTAAATACTTGTCATTTATTTTGTAACATACGAAATAATAATTGAAATATATATTGTATTACAATTAAATATAACGGATCCACTTTTATCATTTTTAAATAATTAAATTATAGCTTTCGGTAGGTATAGTAGTATTTAAAATTCTATATTAAAATAATATAGAATTAACATCAAATTAGTCTATATTTAAAATAATATTTTATTATTAAGCTTTCTTTTTATTCATATATTAGAACTGATATGTATATAATATTAAAATCTGTATATACATTTGTGTGTGGGTTCCATGCTTATAAAATCCGACACTGTGCTTGGTAGAAAATATTGATAATCAGTTGGCAATCCTCAGTGATAATATCACCGTGGGGTACTTGACCGAGGTAGACAGCCCTGGTTTTCTGGAAATCGTCAGTGGTCCGGGGCCATTAAACGCGTTATATGTGTATTGCAATTTGATCTCGTAGCGCTTGGTTGGAGAGTAATTTACACGAATTCCTGGGCATCCGGGTCTCCGCAGGTGGGCCACCAGGATATCTTTTCACGTCTGTTTTCTTCAGCGTCGCAATTTGGTTTATCGTTTCAGTATTTGCTAAACATTCAAGACCTGTCACACCGAACATCTTAGAAAAACAATCTTTGCTAACATTATTCCGCTGACCTTAGCTACGTGTGTAATTAAAATTTTGCGACTCCATCCGTTTGTTTCTTTCGTTTTATGATCGATTGATCATCGATCTCAATATGGGGACAAAAATTTCACCTATACTCTATCAATAATCATTTTTTTTAATGTAAAGTTTTTTTTATTTAGTCTATTCAGTTAAAATCATTTACTCACTTTTGTAGGAGACGTAAATGTACGTGAGTTTTTAAGAGGTGATGCAGGGCATAATGCCAGTTAAAACAAAATCTCGAATTCCTGAAAATATGGGTATCACAGGTGGATTAGTGGATGCTAGGGATAAACAAGTACTAAAAGAAGCTGTAGAAGCAGTCGTCAACAGCTTTGCTAAGCATACTCAAGGCTATGGAAGAGGTATAGTTATATTTTTTTTTGTCTTATCTTTTTATCTATTTTTATATTACCTTATCTTTTCTTATAGTAAATGTAGTAGAAGCTTTGCAAGAGTTTTGGCAAATGAAACAAAGTAGAGGAACTGAGCTAAGAAATGGAGCATTAGTTATTTATGAATCTGTACCTGGCACCAGCCCACCTTATGTGTGTTACGTAACTCTTCCTGGAGGATCTTGTTTTGGTAGTTTTCAGAATTGTCCTACTAAAGCAGAGGCTCGTAGATCAGCAGCAAAAATTGCTCTGATGAACTCTGTTTTCAATGAACATCCAGCACGTAAAATAACAGATGATTTCATAGAAAAAGCTGTTGCAGAAGCAAGAGCTAGCTTTGCTAAGCCCTCTGCAACTTCCAATAGTAATCAAACACAGGTATGTTTTGAATTTGATCCGAGTATACTTGTTATTATAAGAATTATATTGAATGAATTCTTGAATATTTATTTTTCAGGGAAGTGGAGATGAGAAAGAAGATCCAAATACAGGTATCGGAGCATTTCGTTTTATGTTAGAATGTAATCGTGGAAGAACTATGTTAGAATTTCAAGAATTAATGACAGTCTTTCAATTACTTCATTGGAATGGGTCTTTGAAAGCAATGAGAGAAAGACAATGTAGCAGACAGGAAGTAGTTGCTCATTATAGTCATCGAGCTTTAGATGATGATATGCGTAGTCAAATGGCATTGGATTGGGTAGCAAGAGAACATGAAAGTGGTGGCGGCGTTGTTGCTATGGAATTGGCATTGGCTGAGAGAGAACTCGAAGCAGCACGTCTAGCTGGAAGAGAACTTAGATTTCCTAAAGAAAAGAAAGATATATTAATGCTTGCACATGCTCAAGTATGCCCTCAGTGATTTTTACGGGGTGAATATGCATTTTACGTGCAAAAAAGATATAAAACTGGTTTTACAAAAGCTGGTATTAGGGGAATATTCATTTTTTAATGACATGCAATATCACTGTATTGTGAAATGCTTTATTGTTGTCTAGCATTGAGACACATAATCGATTCCGTCCTTTTTTTTATGAAGTATTTTTGGTGATAATAGAATACTAATGAAATTATACATTTAATGTATTTTTAAGAATATTTTAAATGCGAGACTGCCAAACTGCGATAGAAAGATACATACAGGACAAATCGTTCAATTCAAAATTAATTATTAATTGTATATAAACATATTTTGATACAAAATCTTGTCTTCCATTACGGCCTTATGCAGTTTAAGTCATCCCCTCTATAATCAATAGCATTACATATGTTCAGCACAGAGCGAGAATGCTTGGTGATATACTATTTGCCTGAAAAATAATATCAAAGAAATATGGTTTTTTTTTTATCAAAACATTAATTCATATGTTTGTCATTTATGAGATCATCATTCTACGTTATATATTTACATGATATTTACAAAATATAGGCACATTTACTGTACCTAAATACAGTTATATACATGATATAAATTGTGTTAAAAATATTTTATTACTATTTTTAAATATTGATAAATACATGTTTTAATAAAATTTCATAATTTTAAGCACATGTGTTCTTTAACCCTAATATTAAGGTTGGGTGGTAACTTCAAGAGTAGCTTCTTTCAAGGGTAATTTTGTGCTTTCTACTTCTTCTTCTTCTTGCATTGGTTGAGATAATACCTTATCTATAATTCCAAATTCCTTTGCTTCAGTGGGATTCATAAAATTATCCCTTTCCATGCAACGTTCTGTAAAATTACAACGCATTATAAACATTTGTTTATCATAATTTTACAAATTGACATACCTATTTTTTCCAGGTCTAGGCCTGTGTGTTTGACATATAGATGATTGATTTGCTTTTTGAGCTTTAATATTTCTAAGGCTTGTATTTGTATATCAGTAGCTTGACCAGATACACCTCCTGATGGTTGATGTGTCATAATTCTTGCATTAGGCAACGAATGACGCATACCTTTTGTTCCTGCAGCTAATAATAAACTTGCCATTGAACATGCTTGTCCTACACACCATGTTGCAACAGGAGGTAGAACGTATTGCATAGTATCATATATACCAAGCCCTGCAGTTACACTTCCACCAGGTGAATTAATATACATATGAATTGGATTTTTACTATTCTCAGATTGAAGAAATAGAAGTTGAGCTATCACTACTGAAGACACATTATCTGTAATCTATAAAATAATATACTCTTGATACTCTTAATTTTTTAACTTAAAATTTAATGTTAGATGAAGAATTTTGAAATAGTATAAATGTAATTAAGAGGAAGATAATACGTACTGGACCCATTACACATATAATCCTTTCTTTTAAGAGACGTGAATAAATGTCATATGCACGTTCTCCTCTACCACTTTGTTCAACAACAACAGGTATGAAATTTAAATATCTGTTGCTTATTTTTTGACCGGAACTCTATAAAATTTTAAACATGCTGATATAGATAAAATTTTTGATAATATAAGAACAAAGAAATAAATATCACGGAAATATATTGTTAATTAAATACTTACAAAAATTTGTAGCAAATTATTTACTCTCCTTAACAACATTTTGACAATTCCACGTTTATTTTCATTAAACTCAGATTACTGCAAACAATATTTTGTATAAACTAATCAGTAGTTTACAAGATTTTTGTTAAGAAAATAAAGAATAAAACATAACCTAAATAAGAGATTTATTATCACAACTGATTAAACGATATAAAAAAAATGTATTTCATTAATTACATGAATTGCATCATAATTAAAATAAACTAATCCAAATATTTTATTTTTCGTACTCTTGTTTTTGGACTTGTTTTGTTGTAGGTTATATTTTATTTTTTTTAATTTAATTTTTTTTTATACGAGCGAATATTTAATATATTCCATTTTTATCTTCGATTTTCTATTTAAACAAACCAGTTAATTCAATTACAAAGAATTTTTTATGAAATGGCTGTCGAAACTAACTTGATTCAAGTGCGATGTGAATAGGGCATTTCTTTATACAATGTGTTTCATTTATTTGCATTCTAAGGACTTTTATAGAACTTTTATATACTGATTAACTGATTGTGTATAAAATATTACATTTATAACATATGAGTATAATTCTTCATACGTATATGTATGTGTATTTAATGTAGTACATGTAAATGTATCTTTAATTTTTTGTTATTCGCTAAGTTTGATGTGTACCTTAATGTAAGCAGTTTAACAAGATTGAAGTAAAAAATTTAATGGAAATTTACTTTTTACATAGTATTACAGTTAAATAACTTTTATTATAGTAAATAATTTACAAATTGTCGCAAACTTTCATTTGCAATATTATCGACAGCCTCATCGATATTTATTGGTTAGTAAAATCAATTTTACCTTATCTCAATTGAGGTTAACTTTATCTTTTTTGCATAGAACTTTTATTTTTTAAATTTGTACAGATAAAATATTTTTATACAGGAGCAATGAACCTATATTCGTTATTCAAGATTAGCTGTCAAACAATAAAATATGCAACAAGTCTAAGATTGTCATCAGCAGAACAATTCACAAAAATTATAAATCGTAATATGCATTATGTATGTGATAAACAATATTCAAATAATTTATCAAATGTACATAAGAGCAAAATTAGTTCAATATTACTACAACCATTATTACCAATCTATAATATTGTGTGTGGTTTGAAAATGAAAACTATATTAAGACGAAGATGTAAATATTGTATACTAATGTGGAGGAATGATAGGGCATATATAAAATGTAAGGAAAAACCAAGGCACAATCAAGTGGAAAGAAAGAAAAAGGAGTATAAAACATGGATAGTAACATATGGTACGCAAACTAAAGTAAGAGAGTGGTAGAGCATTATATAAAATAGATATTACTAGAATTGTATTTTAAAATAAAATTATTCTAAGATAAAAATTTATATTTATTTTATATTATAATAAATAATTTTATAATATAATAAATTTCTAATTGACACATTTTTATATATTCATGATATTTTGTATATCAATAATAAGCAAGTAAAGTTTTACTTAATTGCTTATATAATATATGTTATTCTAAAAAATCTTTAATATCTTTATATGCTAGATGCTGAAAACAACAATATTGTTATTTTTCACTTTTTTTTTGTATTATGCTATGTTTATTAGTTTAAAAACATATCTTACTATAAGGAGGACAAAAAAAAAAGTGCAGATATTACGCAGTGTTGTATATAGATAATATTTATTATAATAACACAGATGATATGTTTCGAGAATTATTTATTGAATTGAACTTGGTGGTACTTTATCTCTGAAGGAATATAACGATTTAAAACAGCGATAAGTGGAAATTGGGATGAAAAATTTATTATATATTTAATTATTTACATCTATATAAAAGTATTAGAAAGAAACTGACTGAAACATATTTTTTAACAACATAATTAAATGTGAATTAGATATGACGTTTTTTACTTATTTTAATGTGCTTCAGATCGTGATTGAATCCTGCAAACTCGATATTATAAAAGGTTGGACATATCAAAGAAGTTTTTATATTGTTTGGTATAAAGTTATAGTGTGTATAAATTATTTTTTGCACACCGTTCGATTTCAAAATTTTGGAGTCAAATTTATTTTCTTAAATAAGATAGTTATTTTTTAAGATGAATTCACTGATTTACATACGAGATTATTTGTTGCTATAACTTGTTAAAAATTAATGAATTATTGTTTAAAGTTCAGTAAAATGGCGAAAACAAATCATATAGCTGGTTTGTCACTTAGCAACAGGATCATGAAAGAAAAATTGTTCAATGGAAAAACTTCTCTTTAGCGCGACATTTGAGTTTTTACAATATTCGAAAATTATTCACTTTTACATTTACTGCATAATGTAAAAATAAATATTTTTGAAAGAAATGGACTCAGGATTATTAAAGTAAAGACTTTGCGTTTTAAAATAAAATCAAGTTAATTGTTCTACCATTTTTTGCACGAAATTATAACAGTTTAGAGTACTAATAATTTTTTATCCAATGTACGAATATTTTCGTGCTTTTCTAAGAATTTTTCATGAACTTTGTGTATTTGATTTAGACCAAAGATTTTTATTTTTTATTTTGAGTTGACATTTTGTGCGGTTTAAATTAGTTAAAGATTATAGCGCCAACGGTGAAATACGGAATACATTTGCTACGATTCTCGACCATAATCGATAGGATCGATTTTTAAGCGGGAATATAGCGGAAAGAGGTACATCTCGTTTGTAAAGGAGAAAATATTATCCAGAAGAATCATCCAAAAGTTTTCCGGTAAAAATATAAATCAATATCTGTTAAATTTGTGTTTGTGTGTGAATTTTTAAGATAAAACTGCCTGAACTCATCAAAATCTATCAGATGACCGAAAATAGTGCATAATTTTCAGTAAAGTTTAATCAAATGAGTAATTACACATGATTTTCAAGAAATAATAGTATATAAATATTTAAATAGAACATACTATCATGGAAGTTATTTACAATTTTATACCAAAATTTAATTTCAATTCTAACCAATGCAAATATGATCTTGTAATATGATTAACTTATCATATATATAATATGCTTTTACTTTTACTGTAACATTTTCTACTCATTTGTTGATTCTCTAACTTCGTACAGTGAGTAATTCTTAACAAATCTGATACTAAATTCAATAATATTATAAATTTATATAAATTTATTAAGAATGAACGTATTTAATGACTAAAATAATAATTCTACTGCGTAATATTATAAAATTTCTCATGTTTCAATTTAAAGCATTGACAATTTTTCATGAAATGTATGAATATTTTCGTTCTTTTTTAAGAATTTCTCAGAAATTTTGTGTATTTGATTTAGATCACAGTTTTTTTATTTTTTATTTCAAGTAATCATTTCCTATGAAACGCGCGATTACAGCGCCACTATACGGTGAAATACACTTCCTACGATTCTCGAAAGTAATCGATATTTCTCATGATTGAATTTTAAGCGGGAAGCATGGCGGAAGGAAACACATCGCCAAGAAGGAAATATCCAGAAGAATTATCCAGAAAGAAGTGTTATACAGAAGTTCTCAGGTAAAAATTTAAATCATTAATGGTTGGATGTGCGTTTGTATTGTGAATTTTTTGGATAAAACTTGCACTTTTGTCATCAACTCCACGAAATTTATGGTCCCCTAAAGTAAAATTTAACCAAGTAATTATTACACATAATTTTCAATAATTAAAGAAATAATAGCATATAAACATTTAAACAGAACACACTACGCTAAAAGTTATTTATAATTTTATACCAAAATGTAATTTCAATTTCAATCATTGTTATACATACACATATTTGATATGCTTTTGCACACATACTTCTATTACATATATATATACATACACATATATTATTTATTGGTTAAATTCATACTACCCCTTAGCCTCATAATTCTGCGCAATTCTTAACAATTATAATAATAAATTCAATAATAATTTATTAAAAATTTACGTGTTTAATAATTGAAATAATAATTTTATTTCTTAATATAATGAAATTTTCCAGTTCTGAAATAAAGTAAAGCGTGGAAGGCCTATTCCATCGAATTGGTTCGTAACTTTTTCTATTTTACCGGTAGCGTCTCTTCAATGGTGTCGCTTCTTCGACACTCTTTTACTTCCATTTATATCTCATTAACAGTATCATTTAATTAATACGCAGTATGATTTTGAAGGTTTTCATGCTGATTTATCATCGATCGTCGATTTCACTTTTACGGTTAGAGGTACCTTATCTCGGACGCTTTTTGAATAGAATTTGAAGTTGTCTGTCGTTTCACTTTTACGTATTTCCCTGCATCGGAGATATTTGTTCTAACTTTTGGTTTCTTTTTGTACAGGTTATTCCTTGGTTGCAAAAATAGCGTAGAATGCACAAAATGTTACGATCATTAATGAGCAATCTGATGAACTTTCATGGAAAGTTGGTAACATTTTATTCATTCCAAGTAACATTTGCTATATAATTTATACATATTTAAAATACAATTCGCAATACGTAATTTCGTAATTGTGTGAGATACAAGGATGAAAATGGAAAAGATTAAATAAATTAATATTTTATTTCAAATATGGAGATCATAGTAACTTAATGGTATATACTTGCAAATGGATATATATTCTTGTATTAGATTATTAAATTCAAAGTTCTCGTACTTTACTATACTATATTTTGCTAAAATATATCTTTTCCGAACGCTGACGCGATGAATTTTTAAATATGTACATTTAGCTATATATAAATTTTGATTTGTGCAACCATTTTCGAATATTTACACTACGTGACGTGGTAATAGTAAATCTTACTATTCTTGTTCAGAATACAATTTCTACAAATATTTCTGCAAATGTTGAGAAATAATGATTAAAATACTTTATAACTTCCAAATAACAGTTTTAATACTCGAGTTTTCTGGAAAAACAGCAATATTTTCTAAATGCACTCTTTGCCCTTCTCCTTTTAATCAGCTTTATTTGCAGAAAATTTTTATGACCGCGCGCAATGTGGTCGATAGAGTCAGTGTTTATTGCGCAGTATTTTAACATTTTTCTGAGCAAAGTGGTTCTCGTTAAATTAGATTATTAATTCATTTAAATTATAATTCGCGAAGTTAGGATCAGTGAGTCCACCGATTACTTACGTACGTGTTGATAGTTTTTTCTTTTTCTTTTTGTGTTTTTTCTTGTTGAATGTTCGTTTTCGGTATTAGAGTCAGTGCTCAAGAGGATAAGGCCCCTCCAGGAGATCAAGATTGTAAGTTGTTTTGTATATCGTACCTCAAGTTATTCAGTTTTTCAAATTAAACAACGAAGAATAATGTTTGATATTTGTTACAGACATTTCACAATTTTTTTTTTGCATTTTTGGGGGAAAATCCAACGGTGGCTCTAAAGCCAAGAATGTAAGAATCTTTCATTATCTCCAACTTATGATTTTGCTTTTAAACATAAATTCCAATGTATAATGTTTGGTTACAGATTTTCTACAGTCTTCACTTCCCCTAATCGTCCAAGAATCCATTATGATGCTTCAGAAGCTAAAAATGTAAGTACTTTGGCATGTTGTATTTAAATTTTCTCTTTAATTCTCCTTCTACTGAAGTTGAATGTAATTATAAAATAAAAACACGTTAAATTATTAGTCCCAATTCTTCTTATTATTAAAATTTAAGTTTTCACAAATAATATTGTGTCTTTAGAAACAAAATATTTTATGTTTTTTAAGAAATTTTTTACGGCGTTCACTTCCACTATGGAATTCTCAGTGGTATCTACTTGATCAAGGTATTCATGATTACTTTTCCTGCTCCAGTGCAGCATCGGTGATAACGTTCTTCGCATCTATCCCGTGAGTCGCATGCATTTATGTTCCTCCGGTCACTCAATCATGTCGTAGGACGAAAGGTCCGAATCGGCACGGATGACTGGTTGTATACGTAGAATTTTAGATGAGCATAGTGACCGCGGGTATTTTTTGTACCCATGAGTAGTAACATTTTTTTGAGATATTTTTATGTATTAGATTAGGATAGGACTTCTTGCACATCGTGATTTTAACGATTATAATATATACATTTACAGTAATTACTTATAAAATTAAAATATGTTCAGTATAAATGTTTGCAAAAGTAAAATATCCGTATGGATATTCGATCAATAGATAAATTATAAATGTTTAAGAATAATTGTTATTAAAACGATTTCGTTTTGAGCATTTCATAGTAGAGAAGATGGATATCCTCCGACTTCGTTGCTATGAAAGATGTAATTATTATTTATTGATACTGGTGATATATTTTGTTATAATAATTAATAATTTTTAATTTCATCTTTCGAGTTTAATTATAATTACAAAATATTGTTAATTAATTCAGTTTCATAATTATAAACTTCAGTATAATTTGAAATATAATAGATTAGAATTTTTAAAGAAAGTGCAAAAAAATGTGTGATATTGTGTGCAAGAAGATATTTCGCGATAGGCAAATTTTTAAATCAAAGCAACAAAATTGAACATTGCTTTCGCATTTTCGAAAATGTGCTTTGATAAAGAAGTCGCCTGAGATTGTTTATATTAATATTTAGAGTCAATTGTTTGATTTTATATCTTTTTTAATAAATTCATTTCTTCGTCTTTATTGCAATTTCAATAATTTCTGAAAGAGTAGAGTTATTACAGAATGTAGTTTGAAATAGAATAATGCAATAGTCCGTGATAGTACACAGTACATAGTACACAAATTACATGAACTAATTATTTTTTTAGTTCAGGATTTTCAGGTTTAACCCCTTCCGTGTTCATTGTCAGGATCTCACTCACGTGCCCAGGTGCTACTTGGGTGGGTGAAAGACATTGGGCACGATGACCATGGTTTGTAATTTTATAAAAAATTCACAGCGACTGACAGTGTGTTAGCGTATTATATACGATGTATTTTCCGCATGTGTATGTGTGGTTAGGATGTGGAATTGCGTTGTTCCATTCATTATAAGTTGAACCATTTAAAATATTTATACACTAATTATGAATTTATTATATTAATATCTATTAAATATAAAATACTATAATTATATTATTAGTTATACAGTCAATTATAATAATGATTCCAACTCAACTTGCACATTTCTATAGAAATTATATATATTTTTTCTGAGTTATTACTCTCACATAGAATCGTAAATATAAATGTGTTTTAATTACATTTTACGCAATGTTCGCTAGTCATTGTCAGTCGATTTCAGGAAAATGGTACGTAAATTAGAGTGTGAAAGTCGTATGTTAAACTCGGGTGTCGGAGGTGTCCCGGGACGTCCTCTCTAGTTTAGGTCTCTGCGCCCGAGTGGTATGTGTGAGAATCGTGGAGTGAATATGTTGGTGTGTCTGTCTTTTGCCATTTTTAAATATAGGGCGATTGTTAGGATAGGTAGCTTACTTTCTGGTATGCCTGTGTTTAATTATAAGTAGGTAGGGCCGGGCAGGTTGGCACAGTCTCTTGTCGCGTGTCCCCTTTTCGCGAAATCAGGGGATCCCTTTCCCCTTTCAGGAAATCTAATTTGAAGAATCGACAGTGAAATTGGTACAAATGGAACATGCCGCTTGTTTCTGGTTTTACTCTTCGATTTTTCGAATTTAGTACCGCGGTCGCGGTCGCGGATAGGTCGCGAGTAGGTCCCGAAACGAACGTTCACGTAGGCATTGCTCGAGCACGCACGTGCGAACGGACAACGATCACTTTGATCGATGGTCGTCCATGTGTATTGGGGTCAGTTTCCGCGGTTTATCTTTCTATTTCATCTTTGTCTAAGTTATTTTTTGGTTTGCGATTAGAAAGACTCGAGCTAGATGTAAGTTTCAGCGGGCATTGCGCTCGAAAAAAGAAGAGGCTAAAAGCCGAAGAGGCCCTGCAAACTGCCACGAAGAGGGCCGCAACAAATGGCTTCTCATCCTCTGGATCGGTTAAATGATTGCAGAACATGGGAGGTCATTCTCGTTACTACTGTGTCACTATGCTCTTTTAGTATTTGTAGTTGTATTTTTTTTCTTCTCCATCATCGTTCATCATCGTTTTGGGCAAATCGCGGTTTTTCTTATTAGTGTTGCGAAAGATGATTACGGGTTGAAGTAGAGTTGCGAAGTAATGATAATCGTGTTTGCTTTAGAGTTGCGAGCTATGGTATCGCGATTGTTTTTTGCAATTTTGATTGTTAATTTTCATGGTTGTGTCTCAGTTTTCTATATAACACGATTTATCTTGCTTTCTGTTGTTTTAAATTAGACGATAGAATCATTGCTTTTAAAATTGATTTTAGAGTAGAAAAATGTTTGAAGTAATTTTTTGTTCATACAGTAGCTTCTGTATTGTTGATATATTTCCATTAAATTTAGTTTTAGAGCTAGTGTTGCGATATTATTTCATCGCGATTTCCAATTACTTTTACTCTTAGTGTTGCGATAATGAATAGTGTTCGCGTTTCTTGAAGTAGTGTTGCGTTTACGAAATGCCCAAATTCTTCCACTGGATTCGTGGAAGGCTGTTTCTGCTCCTGAATCACCTGATCACCAGCTGCAAGAGCTGTACAAAGGTGGTCATTCATCAGCAACCTCCAGCATAGTTGCAGTGAACGCGTCACAATTAGTGTTGCGTATTTCTAAATATGAGTGCATGGATTAATAGTGTTGCGTACTTACTTTCGGCAGTTTTAAACATGCACTCTTCGCGTTTGATTTTGAAAATTTCCTATTCTTTTCCTATTTTTTTTTTTTTTTTGTATGTTTCTATTTTTTTATATATTTCTATATTTTTTTGTTCGATATTCGTTTTCGATATTAGAATCAGTGCTCAAGAGGATAAGGCCTCTCCAGGAGATCAAGATCGTGAGTGGTTTTATATATTGTACTTTAATTTACTCAATTTTCCAAATTTCAAAATAATATATAATATTTGACGTTTCGTTGCAGACGCTTCAGCAACAATTTTTTGGTATATTTTGGAGGAAATCTAACGATGGCTCCAAAACCAAGAATCTTTCAAAGAGTAAGTATCTTTCATTATTTCGTACTTAAGAATTTGCTTTCCTTTTAAACACAAATTCTAACGTTACATGTTTTGTTACAGATCCTCTACGGTCTTCAGTTTTCCTTATCGTCTGAGAATCTTATGATGCTTTAAGAGCTAATAATGTAAGTGCTTTAGCATATTGTACAGTTTGACAATCAGTTGTGTAACTAATATAATTATTAATTACGTGGCGAGTAATACGAGCTGATTTTCGCGAGCTCGGTTAGACGTTTATATAGATGTTCATATCCGTTAGATTAATGAGAAATAAATAATACGTAATTTCGACGTATGGGTAACTAATTTGTAAGCCTATGGAAAATATTTCATCCGAATATCTACATTTTTCGTACAAGGATATTTTAAAAAATCTGGGATTAATTATTTCTTCTATAATGATACAATATCTGAAATGAGAGGATTTTTCCTTCTTCTTCTCTTTAATTTCTCTCATATTGTGTCAATCTTTTGATTTCAAAATTTATTTGAACTGATAGGTTCTTTGATATCTTCTTAATAACTTTGGAATTTGAATGTACTACATGTAAAAGAGCCATTGTAATAGCGTAAAACATGGATACAGCTCTTTTTGATACGTAGTAGAATGATTTCGGTTGGTTGCTAGCTTCCATGTAATACAACTTCATATTCACTTCGTTTATTTTTAATTAAATTTATGTATTTATACAAATAAAATGAATGAAAGTCATTGAATTGTTTGTAGTAATGGCAGACTAAATTAGATTTAATTAGACTAGAGGTAGTTTTAAATTGGATATTGTGTTGTATTGTGATAATTTTGAGTTGCTTACCAAATTTAAGCTTAAGTATGGTAGTTCTGAGCTGACATTTGGATATGTAAGATATATCAGTGTTTAAGTGCATGCATGGTTAAGGGCAGTTAATATTTAAGTGGGATAAATAACGTTCTATATGAAACACATATGTGTTTAAGTTTTTTAATTACCATTATATAGTCTAAGCTGCAGTATAATTTCTATTTTCATAGAAATTTAGTTTTCTGCGTCGGTTTTCCTTACAGTTTCTTTTATTGTCCGATTTGCACAACGATCAAGGTATTGAACGTTTTTCAGACGTATAATAGAAGAGGTATTTATTCATAAATTCATGTTTGAAATTAGTAAATTTTTGTTCGTGAAGGAAGGGTGGATGGGCCGTGGGTAGGGCGGGTCTCCACTCACAGTACCTCCACGTAGTGAGACCTGGGCAATCAGTATTATTTGATATATAATTACTAATTACATTATTATATAGTTATGGTAGACAATTAATTATGTAACTGATACAATTATTAATTATATGGCAAATAATTAATTATATGCAAGCTGATTGACTGCGACTTCAGATAGATCTTTATGTAAATATGCGTATTCATTAGATTTATGAAAAATAAATAATATATAGCTTTAATGTATAGTTAACTAATTTGTGTAATTGTATGGAAAATATTTCAATATTTTTGAATTTGTATGCATGTATATTTCTCGTATTACTAGAATATTTTAGAAAAGCTAGGAATAATTATTTCTTCTATAACGATTATATTTGTAAATGAGAGGGTTGTTCTTTTTTCTTCTCTTTAATTCCTCTCGTATTGTATCGAACTTTTGATAAAATTTATTTAATTATAAATTAGGCTGATAGATTATTTAATATTTAAAGTTATCACCCCTTCTTCAGCATATGTATCATAGACAAAGTACAGACATTAAAAAATCGGTAACATTTTAATTGGTCAAATGATAATGCATATTTATGAATCATAACATAATTGGCATAAAAATCGTAGACTAAAATGGTAAGAAGAGATAAAGTTTTTGAGAAAATAACTTAATAAAATTACACATATCATCGTGTTGTCATCGTAGGTTCCCTGATTTTCAAGATCGGTATTTCAGAACACGGTAGATGTCATTCCTACTTTTACGTCTTTTCCCGTAATTCGATCTGATCCCGCTGATAGCGCTAATGGCGAAGCTAGTTGAACTTTCCCACTTCAGATGTCTCTGCGGCCGGGAGCAACACGTTTAGTCGGCGATCGTGTGTCGCGAGTGTAGTTGGTTAGTACCGTGATTCGCTTATCCGAGCGTGCTGAGCGTAATGTAGAGGCGCGGGAGAGGCAAAAGCGTACAGACGCTTTCGATTCCGTGGGAGATCCAGTCCGGTGAGTGACGGACAGATGCGTGCACGACGAAGTACGCTTCAGCGGCTTCGATGTCCCACTGCTGATCCCAACTAACGAAGACACTCGTCAAGAGAGAAAGAGAGAGAACGAGAGAGAGATAGAGAGAGAGAGAGAGAAAGAGAGCGCGCGCGCGCGTGCGGGCGGGCAAATCGTGTGGCTCTTTTTCGTGTTTTTTTCCTTTTTTTTTTCCTCTCGAACATGGCAGGGATACACCGTTATCCATGAACGTTTCACCGTCTCGATGTTTCCCCTAAAGCTACGCGGGCCGACGTGCATACTTGGTACGATACCCCGAGCGCCGAGCCGAACGCCGACCAAGAGGGAAAAACCGGTTCATGGAAGTTTCCTCGTGGAGAGAGGACAACGCGGATAACGCAAGTTAAAAAGCTGTCCTGCGGTGCAAGGTTAGGTGAGTTCACTCCGGCGATCCGGCGGCCGCTTTGGTCGCGTGGTTACGTGCAAAGAGCGTTTCACGCGTTCCTCCCGCTGCATCGATTTTCGGCCGCGTATTCCAGCTGGATTCTTGCCCTGTCAGCCCAGTGGTTGGACCGTTTTTACGGTTTGTTGTCCTCCGTCGCGCCCTCGATCGACTTTGCCGACGACGCTCTCTCGCGTCCGTAATACTCTCTGCTGTACACACAGGGAAAGGCGTAACCTATTTACATGTACACATTTACACGTACGACCGCCGTGCGCCGACAGACACCTACTTGCGTGTGCCTGCGTGTCTTTCTTTGTGGGGCACCTGGTGAATGGCAAAAGACTGTAGGCGATGTGTGCCGTGTGGCGAGAAATTCGCGAGGAAGCGAACGACGCGACGGTGTTGTTCAGTAGGACGCGCGATCACTTTGGAGTAAGGAATTGATCGGGTCGCGTTTCGCGTAGCCGCCGTCGCTGCTGACACTCTCCAATAAATCTGCGGACCTTTAAAAGTTTAAAAGCCCGACACAAATCGAGATGTTTAAATGCAACGTGATTGCCGCTCGTTTTCCGCGTGCAGCCTCGCCGAGACTTCGTCTGTATGCAACACTCTTCAAAAGTCCTCCCAGACCCATTCACGATAGTAATTTTTTAATGGCAACTTGCAACTTGGGTATACTTCCGCGGAGAACGTTTTCACGCAGTGCGGTGCTACGGAGAGGCGAGGTTTCAGATAGACGTGCTCTTTGTAAATATAAACGAAGAAGTTTTATCGCTTGAGAAGTTGCTAAGACGATCGAGAAAGATCTCTTTCGTCTGATGGAGAAACTCTCGTGGTTTGTTTGAAGTGCGATTTAATTTGAAAATGGTAGAATAAATATCGATGAATTGCGCGATTTGTTTCAATTTTTAGATAGATGATAATCTAACGATTCCGCAAAGAGATGATAATTATTGTTTCCAACGATTAGTTTATTATCAAGTATGTTGTATCAAAGAGGTTGTTATATCAAAGAGATCTGTCACTTTTTTTATTTTTCTGTTATTAACATTTCCTTATCAACGTGAAACGTGAAAGCTTGACCACAAAGCGACTCGGACGTATCTCTCTCTTTCTCTTCAAACCCGATCCCGTTAACTTTTAATTAGGATAAAAACGAGAATAGCGGTTGCGACGTTCTAATTGACATGGCATTTATTTAGCACGAGAGTTCGTTTCGCGCGAATTTCCACAGTTTCGATTTTTTTTTTTTTATTTATGCGTCGATCTGTTGCATAAAATTGCCACTTTAATACTTTTCGTTCGCGAAGATAAAGATAAATAATAAAAATTGGAAGAATGAAAGACAGACATGCGAGAAATGTCGACTAGTATTTTCATTTTTCGAGTTATCGACAAGATCACGAAAGAAAGGGGAAAAAAGAAGGAACGAGAACGCGTCAGAAACTCGTTAGCGTCCAGTCGGTAGGTTTTTTATCCGAAAATCCATTGTGCGTTCCACGTCGAAACGTAAATTCAGCAAACGCGCATCCTTCGTTAATATTTACGAAGCATGTAATTACAACGGATCGGTCGAATTTCATTTGGACCGGATTAATATTACCATAGCCTGCGTCGAAATTAGAATTCCGCACGTTCGAGTCGATCGTTTCGATACCAGCCGCCTAGATTTCGCGATATTGCTCCGATTTAAATCGCACGTGAAACGAGATTGATCGAGACGATTTTATCAAGACGAGGAAATTTTCGACCATGTAGATTTGTACATTTTACTTTCGTGTTTTTTTTTTTTTTCTTTTTTTTGGTGTAGATATTTTATATGTATCTTTAGAGATCGTATATGAGGTTTTCTTGATTCGAAGATTGTTATAATTATAATTGAGAATATTATTTAGGACAGTAGGAATACACAGCGCGCTCTTATTTTCTTAATTACTCAAAGAGGAATGTAAAAGAAGATCGAATGATCTTATTGAGTACCGTACGAAACATTTTTTCGTGTTATCAGTAGTTACTCCACTCGAAAGTTGCACATCGATATATCCACATCTTGGAAATTTCATTTTTCACGGTTATTGCTACATCATTCGTATTTACAATTTATTTTGTAAAAGCCGAAATACATTTTTGCGAAAGCGAGAGAATTCTCCAAAATTAAAATTGGCTTCCGCGAAGATTGAAAGATTTTTATAATCAATTCGTAAGACGATTCTCCTCGTTTTGAATTCCTCTGAACATTAAAATTAATCTTTCTCGAAGCTAAAAGAAATTTTCAAAGCACCGAACTTGGAGTTTATTTGAGATATTGGTGCTGAGTCAACATCTTCTTCCATTTTTTCCCTCATTATCTAATTAACGAGTTCACGACGCGATACCAGAAAATAATGGTTAATTTAATTTCAACGTGGCAGAAATCTAGGTTAATTCCAGATTAGAATTACATCAAAATTAAGTTAGACCCGCAGGGGGGCAAATCGTCGCCGTAAGTTCCCGGGAAAACTTTATTTTACAAGGATAATTTTGTTTGGCAAATCATTTACACTTGTCTCTCGCTTAATCTCTCACGGTAGCAGCGTCGAAATTAAAAGTTTGATCGCGGTGCTCTCTTTTAACCTCCAACCGAAGAATCCGTATGGAATTGCTGGTACAGTTGTTTGTGGGTCTTCGACCTAGAAATACCGCTTTTTGGCACGGTGAGGTTCCAAGAGCTCGAGTTTATAGGCTGTAGTTTCTAAAAATGAAGGTTTCGCACTATTTCGCTTGGCTGTAGTACTACTTACTAATAGGACGTCTGTGGATTGAGCCTCTAAAATTCTCTTCAAAGCTCGAACAGTACGAAATCGTTGCGCAATATTACTCTCTAGTATTAATCTACATTTGCACACGAGTGCAAATAAATCTTTTATTTTTAATTATTAATCAAGTTCGAGATTAGAAGCGTCATTGGAAGCAACATTCGCCGTAGTTTTATGAAAAAAATGAAACTAGACGCGTGTTACGTACGTCTATTATGATAATTGCAATGATATTTATTTCGTTAGATTAGGTTATTGCGATTGTATAATTGCAATTTTAAACTAGTAAAAAAAGAAAGATCGATTTATGGATATACAACTTACAACGATGTTACAGTTTTAATCGATTAATAAAGTGGCAACGTCAAAAATACATTCAATCATCGTGAATTAATTCTTCACTTGACTTGTTTAATTCATTTTGATGGAAAATTGATAAAAAGTTAAATGATCCTTTTCAACAGAACGTGTTGGAATATTCAAGTAATATTCAATCGAACATAGAATACCGAAAGTTTCTTAAATGTTAATGTGTTAACTCAATTATTAATATTTGTATCCTAAAAAAAGTATATTTTAAATGCAGGAAATAAAATGTGTAATAGTTGTTTCTTAAATGTCGTTCATTTCGAATTCTTCATTGATTTATTGAAAACGGACTTCACCCAGTTTTCCAGTTGTCTAGTTGTTAAAATTGCTCGTTCCTGCCAAATTTTACACCAGAAAACACTGAAAAGCCCCCGTTGACGTTACATAACCTGCTTCTCTTTTTACAACGAATCGAAAGGACTAAAGTGTGCAATTTGCACGCTTTTAATCAGCATATCTTCAGGTCAGGACGTATTTTATAGCGAGGTCCTCAAGTTTTGTAGGCCAAGCATCAGAATACAGCACAGTCCGTTTAATCGAGTTTGATCCCCTCTGGCCAGTCACCTTCCAATTCCATTTACCAAGCAACGCGCCCAGAGTTAATTCCTTCTAACAAATTTATCTTTCGTAGAACTAACTGAAACGCAGAAGGGTACAGCCTCTGGTCATTGAATTAGAACCATTTACAATCTTCAACATCTTGTAAAACGTTGTCGAACGTTGAAGGCTCTGATCGTAATTTAACAGTCGGTTGTATTAAAAATAGTTTTGTGCTTTCCACCACTTTTGCTTTCATTGTAGCGTACGCTCTTTTTATCACTGCTTCGTCATTGTTTGCTTTCTCTTCTCAATTTTTTTTTTTTTCTTTTTGCAATAGAAGTCGATAGACAGGTAGATTTCTTGTGATCTATTGATAATCTTCTAACATAATTTATTTCAGTGTATGATATTCTAGCATAAAGTTATATATATAATAATTAATATGTTATATAATATAATATATAATAATTATTATATAATAATAATTTTTGATGCCTGTCATACACGATAATTTTGTCGCTCTAGCAGTAAATGTTCAATAAAAGTAGCAAATATATAGTATAGGTAAACAAATTCTTTTGCTCCTCCTCTTCAATGTTTCTTTCCACAATAAGAGATCGATATTCTAGCACAACTCGATCACGATAATTCTACTATTAATAGCAATAAACGATAAAATGTCACGTATAATATATAAATTATGAATTATATTAATGGTTGAAACTTTTCAACCTCGTCCTCGAAGCTTCTTTTAGACTCCGAACAATTGAGAACATCATTATCCTACTACCGTAGAGGATCGTGGCGAGCTAGTTACGATTTTTCGACGTTTTTAGAACGTTGGGGAAGTTAGAATAACAGGTCCCTCGGATCGAGGTCTACTTTCTGTTCTGTAACACGTTCTATGGTAAGCCATCGTATCAGTGGTAGTCGAAGAACGAAGTTGAATCGAACTCCTTTCACATTGTTCGAGACACACGCGTATAGGGTATAGCTTGGGAAACTAGACCAGGTTCTTCCTTTCTCGGTGAATACGAAGGAAATTCGCAAGAAGGAAAATAGTATAGCTTCTTATGATTGTATCATGTTCGCCGAGAGAGATGAGTCCTCATTGGATGGTATCTTGAAACGATCTCTCGAGAAAATAGAATTTTTGTTGAAATTCCCTCGAATTCAGCTTTGCAACTCTGATGTTTATTTACAAATATATAATTATTATATATATAATATTTATATATTTATATATTATATATATAATATTGATTTATAATTGTCATTTAATCATTGATTATAGGTTACGAATATTTGTAAGTGTAGAACTGTATGAAGATTACTGGAGAAAAAGAGAATAAGTTTTGCATTCCTTTTTTTTTTTTTTTAGTGGAACAGTTTTAAAATTGATTCGACGTTGATAAAATTGTCTTTTGTATTTATTTATATATTGTATTATGGACAATATATACATTTCGTTAATTATACAATGTATAACAACATTGAAAATATAAAGCAGCTCGTTTCATCTTTGATAGTTTATTGAAATTTCTATATTATGAAGTGAACATTAAATAATAATTGCAATCTTAGAACCGCGATTCCTCTGAATTCCCTTATCTCTGAAGTTATTAACCACAGGATCCATATTCCTAAAATTAGTTATCTCAGAATTGCCGTAACTTCGAAATGATTAATTCTGCACTTCCTTGTTTCCGCAAAATTGGCAATCTCAGAATTTTCGTGTTCCTAGAATTAATACACATTACCCTGGTTGTACCGCTACTTACCAGTATTCAAATTAAGTCAGCCATTAAAAGCATTTTGAATTACCCGATAAATATCATTGCATTAACCGACAACTAAAAAATTGAAGAAAAATTGTTGTCAATTATAAATGCCAATATGGATTGTTAAAAATCTATTTTTTTTTCATAGTTATAACAAAGAACAAATAGACAAAGAATAAAATCGCTAGTTTCAATTAATGTTTTACTTATCAACTAATTAATGTTCTAAATATAACTCTTTTCAAATAGTTTTCTAATCGAGTCGCAGTACGCTGTTATCCGCAGTTGCAACGACTCAGTTGAAGAAAAAAATAAATTAATCATTGCAGTTTGATTTATTTGCAATTTCATAGTCGAGGATATCTTATCGGAGATCTCTTATCAAAAATAAGCACGCAGGAGTGCAGGTACTCGATACCTGCGATATTACATTTCTCTATTTATAAAATGAACACCCGCTTCTAGAAATTTCAACTCGTCGCAGTAAATTGAACTCCTTCATAGTTACAAAATTTAAATCGTAATAACGACAGTGCGTCGGCGTGATAAAAGAAAAAGAACAGAAACGAGATAGATAATATGTAGATACACACCAAAAAAAAAAAAAAAAAAAAAATAGATAAAATATTGCACGACTTGTACCCTAGTACGATTCGTCTCACTGAAAGGCCCAGAAGCAACTGTTCCGACTAGGAAATGAAGACGACTTTTTTGCCATAAAATTTGAATCGGTACAAAACAAATTACAGGCGCGATCGCTCAGTACCAGACAACGCCACTCCTACTCTCGCCCCCTCACGAATCACGTGACTCAAATCAACCAATCCATAATTTTCGTTGCATTAGTGTTGCACCTGAAGAGATCCTATTTCTGGGTTATCCCCGCTAAAATCACTTTCTGTGATAAAAAGAGACGAAAACAAGATGTATAGACTGATAAATCATCTGTGCCTCTTATGTAGCACGTTCCCATAATTGTTCTTGACCACCCACGCAATGTGGAACGATCGTGCAGCAGCAGCACAAGGAAGTTGTTTCGCGATGAGTTGCACAATTAATAACGTCGTTCAAGGTTTCGGGGGCAATGAAATCGAGTGCGATATCGGAAGAACGTACTTGGCCGGATTTATTGAACGCATATAGGCACAACAGTCTCTGACGTAGAAACTTGGTTAATAGCAGTGATAATAGTTTCAACGAAGCGTTGTTTGTCGCGGTTGCGCAACCGATGATAAATTCGATGAATCTCTTCTCCTTTCATTCGTGAGTGTGTTTATTTTGTTTGTTTATTATTTATTCATTGCAGTCGAGGAAAATTTATAAAGCAAAACACGGAGTGAAAAGAAATAGCACATTTTACAAAAATGAATTATAATCGATGAGAGAAATTACGATAATTTGTAATACGATATGGTAATTACTTCCTTGTGATTATGGTATATTATAATTTAATATCATTGTGCGTTCATGCGGATAGATGAGTGTTCGAGAAATAGATACAGAAAATATGTTCGATAGAAATTGTTGTTTATGCATTTTGAACATTACCAGTTAAATTGTAATTTAGAAAATTCAATACAGTAAGGATGTAATTGCCGTAATTAATTACGTAAATTTTCAAATTTAAATTACGATTTTTCAGACGAGCTCAAAGTAACAAAACGTAGATCGAAATTAACAAATTACAAACAATAGTAAGAACAGGCCATTTAAGAGAAACTGTGTAATCGACTAACTTTTCTTTTCATCAAAAAGAGATCTAAAATTCCGCGTTTTCTAAAAAGTATTGCCGAAATTACGTACGTACGTATACAAAAAAAAAGGTGAAACGTACCGGATGAGAAAGTGTCCCTGATAATATTAGATAAATTTTATCACGTTTGTAGAACGTTGTGAAATCTCGCGGATAGTGAAAAATTTTCCACCGAAATATTTAACCGAGAGACTTTCGACTCTTCTCTTGTACGTAATTTGTTAAGCCAAAGTCGAAGAAAATTTTAGGGATTTAAATGGCTTTTCGTAAAATATCTATGATAACTTAATTTTCTCACTATATTCTTTTTTTCTTTTTTCCCTTTGTTTAATTTCCTTTGGAAACTCGTTTCGTATGTTAGTCATTAGAATAGTTTCTACTACAGTCTTAATCATAGCAATTATCTTTTCTTTAGTCTTAATTGAGTTTCAGTAAAAAACAACAGTTTATAATCTTCATAGTGTGTACTTAAATTATTAAATTGCTCTTTCAGATAACATTACGCTTTTTAATTGTTAAATTATCCAATTGCAGATTACGCGGCAGCATTGATAGCTTCATCTCTCTTGCAACTGAATATTTTTTTCAAAATGAAAAATATTTTATCCGTTTATTCGTGTTATTAATTGAAACACATTTCAGTCGTACAAATCGTTGTTACATATCGTTGTCGTACATATTCAATTGCCGACTATCTGCCGAATTATTTATTTTAACTTGTAGCTCGATGATAAAGAGGGTAAAGTTTATCGTTATTTCGATAAATTTATGGTAATAACGAGTTGTTTTACGACCGAATTTATGGCTGATTTATTGTTCAATAATTACCTCGGTTATGTTTCTTTTTTCTTTTTCTTTTTTAAACGAGTACCTATCTCAATTGTCGATCTATTTTGAGTTTCGCGAGTTTGCGAATTTTAATGTTAAATTTATCGCGATTTTACGTGATCTTATTACGGAGCTTGAACGATAATTTTGGTAAATGATCGACATACTTTACGGGATATAATTTTAAAGAAATAATAAAATAGAAGATAGCAAGCGTAGTTTAGAATTAAGTATCTATAATCTAAAAGTATCTATAATCTAAAAAATTGGTGATTTCAAGTATGATGATTTAAACAAATTTTTGGATTCTTAAATTTCTTAGAAACATATAAGGGAAAAAAAAAAGAAATAAATAATTCGTTTCCCATTACCTTGTACATTTTACACTGGAAATATGGATCAAAGCGTTTGGATACCAAAGGGCGATATTGCACGTGCATTCTCTGCATTTTTGCGCCTCGAAACTTTCCTCTCTCGAATGCATGAAAATTCGCAGTTTAGTAATTAGTTTGCCCGGCCATGTTTCAGCCGTGAATAAAAACGTAATACCGCGTCAGCAGCTGTTATTATTTCGATAATCGATCGACAAAACTGTTTGCTCTCGATTCTTGTTATTAAACTTTTTCGCCCAAACACGCAACTCTCTGATACGTAATATCGCGTTTTAAAGTCGATTAGTAATATCTATTGCAAGAAATGCACGCGTGATCGATGCTTTGTTGTTAGATAACTGGACGGGCAACTGTCTAACGCGTTCCTCTTTTAACGCGAATTGTCAAACGATCTAGATACTGATCGTGCATTTATTATTGTTCCGGCGAACCAATTGTTCCATAAAAAGTGAACGTATCACAGCATTGTGTTATTTAATTTCACGTCGCATCGGGTCGTAATTTATCTCCTTTTTTCATTTTTCTTTTTTTTTTTTCTTTTTTGTCTTCTGACAACACTGTCTTGGAATTTTACTTGAGAGGCATCTTCAAAAGTGTAGAACGTAGAACGTTTAAAATATCACTGATTTTTGTACAGAGTATCATGATATTAAAAATGAGCGATCGTTGCTCTAGAATTCAACAAAATTCGATTTCTAGGTAGAAGGTTCATTGATAATGTATTGATACAAAAGAAAAAGAATCATTTTCGAAAGTAATGCAACTGAACATTGTAATGCTGTTTTGTAGAAATAGCATTGCACGCGTTCCTTTTGTAAAAATATTGATTCGTAATGTTACTCTAATCCGTAAGAATACACAATCTCACTTAAAAACTACATAACTAAAGTATTACATTTTTTGATCCTAAAAACGATGCTTCCGAGAATTCTTTTCACATCATGATAAATTGTTCGTTTAATAGGAGTTCAATTTTCATTCGAAACAATTTTTTTATTCAATTATCAAAATCAATTCGAGTGAAAATTACACAGATACAGATTCTTCGATTGATACGTATCAATTGTTACATAAAAGCAACATAAAGGCAAACTCGTTTGTCTTGCTTAACGAATAATTTACTGTAGCCTTTGCTGTATTAATGTCGCGTTCAATTTTTGTAGTGCAACAAAATTTTTGTTTGTTTAGAGAAGAATTAATCTTTCAGAAAATACAGGTGTTTTTATCCCCGGAACGTTCTTTCAAATATAAAAGGAATTTTCTCCTCAAAGAGAGTAGTCTAGACCGAATGTTTCCTCGCGAATTCACGAATTATACCGCCGATTACAGTAATTTCGCGGCGAGCTTTTGTTTCGGCATTGAAATAATTACAACACTTTGTTCTTTGTTAGCCGCTTTCACCGGCTTTCGAGGGCACACACGAGACGGGGAAACGACTCGAGACGATCTTGGCTCGTATGCCATTGTCTTTTCCGCCACGTACGTCCGTGGATCGGTTATTTGTTCGAGTAACTCGCCTATCTGAACTGAAACGAAACGAGTTCCTCGACCAGTTACATTTTGCTCTGAGTTATTAGTTTCTCGTGAAATTTTCAAACATGTATCTTGTAATCTCTACTACTTACTCTGTTAACGATGGTTGGAAAATTAATTTCCAAGAAAGGAAGGGATTTTGTAAAAAAGTACAATCATTCGTACATTTTTCGTGAAGAAATTTCACTATAGTTTTTTTTTTTTTTAAACTGCGTGAATTCATTAGAAAATTAAAACACATTTGTTCGTTCACGAGAATATTCATTTTTCCTTTGAAATTAGGAAATTATTTAAAACTTTCATGTCACGCGTTCACGTCGAAACTATTTTAACGTGAAATTCAGGGAATAAAAATTCCTGGGAGAAGGTTTAATCCTACGCTTTCTACGTAGGAAAGGTTTTGCCCCTCTTTTCTATTCTACAAATTACTGCCAGATTAAACGTGCGTTTTTTAAATTAAAAATAAAAGTAACTTCCGCGAAGTTAATTCCTTTTCTTTGTCGAGTATTACGCTTGTTTCGTCGGTTAGCAATTCTGAAACCACAATTACCAGAATGGTTAGAATCGCCAATTTTTATAGAAATTTATCTATCAAATATCATATATTTATATATATATCCACTTTATGTATTTTTGCAATGTCAAATTTCCGATAAATGTATGAAAGTTGTTATCTTATAATCTATTGTTATAATATTGCAATGCCAAGCAATATTTTGTACAGTATACACTATACATTGTACACTATACCCGTAACAAATCGCTCATTTGCTCCAACAACGACGTAACTTAAAAATCACGATTTTAGAGAATTTTGAATGTTCCTGTTCTTTATATAATTTTGTTACAAAATAACGTCAAAGTATCAAACTTTTATAATACTATGTAAACTGTCTACTGATAAAAGGTACAAGTGACAATTGTTTTTTTTTTCTGTACCAATAATTCAAAAATAAATTTTGAGTTATGTCATTGTTGCAGCAAATATATGTGTATTCAAATATTCTTCCAAACTATTACATATATGTATATACATGACGTTTAAAGAGACTCACATATACAAAACAGGAAAACAATTTTTTTTTCGATATACGTATTTTTAAACGAGTATGAACATGCGTAGAGAGCAAATAACACTCTTCGCGAAGTCGCTTTAATCGAAAATATCCTATTAGCTTGAGAGAAGGGTAGAGGAAACGCGAGGGCGAATAGGGTGGAAGTCTTTGAAGAGCTAACCGGTCTTCGATTCGCTGTCTGAGCCCGAAATCCGGTGACGTTGTAAATTGTAAAACACACGATTATCCTGTCGTCGAGCGGCCAACGTGGATAATAGGTCGTACGGTGTGGTGTCATTAAAGCAAGGCCAATTAATCGAGACATATCACGTCATTGTTTAGAATGCGTCAGAATTTAACAAACGTTAGACGCGAGATATATCTCTCATACGATTGATATCACTGCTAAATATTGTTAAATATTTTTTCTTTATTTATGTCCCGTATCATTTTTTCAACTTTTTTTTTATCACTGAAAATGATTTTAACGGGGATAACCCAGAAAATCGGGCCTCTTCAGGCGCAACGCTAATGCAACGAAAATTAGCGATTGGTTGATTTGGATTACGTGATTCGTGAGGGGGCGTGGGGTAGACCTCGAGTAGAAGCGGCGTTGTCTAGTACTGAGCGATCGTGCCTGTAATTTGTTTTGTATCGATTCAAATGTTTGCATATCGATAAAATTTTATGGCAAAAAAGTCGTCTTCATTTCCTAGTCGGAACAGTTGCATCTGGGCCTTTCAGTGAGACAAATCGTACTGAGGTACAAGTCGTGCAGTTTTTAATTTGTTTTCTTGGTGTCAAATTGATAGACAATAAAGAGGAGTAAATTTGCAAATTCTTTTATTAATATTAAATTAGATTAAATTTTTATTCAGTCTGGTATAATTTACTCTCAGCGTGGATATTCAATTTTATGTTAATACTTTATGTATTTTGTAAGAAAATTAACTTACAATTACGATTGGTTTCTGAGCCCTTCTTGTTTTATATTACTTGGAAATTTCTTTCAACACTATCAGAAATGATATTGTTTTGCTATCAGTAAAATTTCGGAGGTCAGAGAAGTTCATTATCTCGAGACAAAGTTGCTTGTTGAAATATTTTGAAAATGACATTGACATAGATAACGGACGCGTTAAAGATAAAAATCGAAGATTTACCTTATATAACATCTAATCTCGCACACTTTTATTGTCTAATCAAAATTTGCTTTAGATTTCACTGTCAGACATCTAAATGTTTGTCTTGTTTCCTTACGATAAGTGAATGTATTTAAATTATTAACACATTCTTTTCTGGAGGTTTGAACATTACTCTTGTATTACTTGATGAGATCAAGATTTTGATAAATTATAAATTATACAAGATTGAACATTGAAGTTGATCCTTTTAATTTCTGAGAAGTTTAACTCTGTGAAGTGTTTAATCTGTACCAGAATAGATAATATTTTAATTAATGATTAAATTTGTGGCTCCAAAAGGTATAATATTCTTTGGATTTCAAATTCTGGGTTTTTTATTATTGATCTTCTGGATTTTTAATAATACTAATTAGCATTCAACGAATACTATGCTCTTGGAGTAACACCAACTTTAAGCAAACATTTTTAACTCGATATTTCCAGTTATAAGTCTCAAAAAAAAAAAAAAAAAAAAAGAAGAAAATTCTGTAACAAGTCAAATACAGATTTACAACATCCCGGCTCGTTTCACAGTTCGTTTTACGATTCCTTCTTTCGTAACTCGTTTCACCGTGACGATGATTGCTGTCATGAAATATTTTATTGTCACGGATTGCAATCCACTTTCGTCGCAGCAGCCCGGAAATCGTCGAGTCTTTCACGAGGGTCGTTCTCGCGAACCTCCAACCCCTCTCCGCTTTTTCCAATCGAAAGAGATCGAAAAATGATTACGCGCCGGAACTTTTCCACTTTAGATCGTGAACTTTAAAATAAGCTACGTTAGTCTCGTTAATATGTACATAATTCGACTCTAGATGGTAATGAATGATCGACGAGATTGTCATAATATGATAATCGTATTGATATTAGCTATCAGCTATCAACAAACGTAGTTTTCAAATCTCTCTTTATACGAAGGAAATAATATATACATACATACATACATACATACATATATATTATATATAGATAATTCAATGTGTGCAGAATGACTCACACGAGTATTTTAAACATTATCATTTATCGGAAACTTTTATGGATTCATTATGCACGATGTGTGAAACACATTTTGACGTTTCGTTAGTTATTGCAACTTTATTATTCGCCGGTATTTGCAATACACGGTGTCTTTTTACTTTCCCATTTTGCCGAGCTTAAGAATTCTATTATACGGAAAAAAGCTATAATTATTAATATAATAATATTGAGCAATGTAAAGATTGTAATTATAATTTTTTTTTATTCCTCATAAGAAAAAGATCCGGGGAAAAATTATTCTTACTTTTTGAACGTCTAAAAAAAATTTTTTTTTTTTAAGTCTGAGTTTTCCAGCAAATAAAATTTTTTCCGGTCTGGGCTCGACTTTTGATGAAACCCAGAAAATTTGTCAAATATGTGTTGGAACTTGGTTAATTCCAGACTGGACAGAAATAATTGAGTTGGTGTTGTTTTACACGTAAAAATAAATCGAAAATGTGGAATGAATGAACGCTTGATTTTCGAGAAAATGAAATTTGAATGTTAAATTGGACAGAGTGCGCCTAATGGGAAAAAATTGCGTAAAATGTCTAAAATATACGTAGGTATATAGTGTTTAGAATATATAGTGTCTAGAATATATCTGACACGTAAATAAAATATTATTTTATCAAGGTTCTATTTCGTAAATTATTATTATACATCTTAATTACTTTTGCATTTATTTTACATAATTTACTCAAAATAACAATTAATAATCAGCCAAATTCACACGTATCTACTAGAGAAATTTTCAAACACGATTTCTTCGGAAATTAAATTTTAAAAAATTAAAAAATATAAAAGAAAATATGCACCTAAAAAGTAGATGGGTATCCAAAATAAAAAACATAGTGTCTCTGTCTCGAAGCAAATTTTCAAGTTCGATTTTCTCGAAAACCAAGCTTTTTTAAACAAAATGTTATTGTTACACGCTGTAGTGGAAACATATGAATGAAGAAATGAATTAATCGCATAGTGGCGTTAGCTGTCTCGGGGGATTGTCACGAGCCCGGCGGTGATTAAATTTATGCTAATATTGCATACTGCTCAACGATAACACTCTGTTTATCTTGGATTACAGAGTGTCCGTTCTGAACGTGTAACACGTTTCAGAATTCGTTGAATGCAATAGATAAGCAATGACTGCCTCAAGAAACTGGGGGAAACACTTTGAAATTAGCTCGTCACTGCGTAATCACTGGCATTAAGGTGACAATTTACACACTTGTGTCGTAGCCAGCTGTATATTTAGTGTCACTGATAAGCCAGTTAGTAGACAGTAATATTTCGTTACATTTGCAAATTTCCAAGTGAAATTTTTGTTACACGCACATAACGATGTTATTGGGACGTGTTTGTAATTTCATTTCGTTGTACCACATACGTTACGACGTATGATTAGAATTTTAATTCAAAATTTATAAATTGAATTTTCAATTTTTTCTTTGGGAAGCTATCATTAAGATATCTGACCGTTCGGTTATTTATTCTTCGTTAATTTTTGGGACGAACACAGATGGCACGCTCGAGACAGACAATCGATATCGTCGTTGTATCGTTAGAAATTAACTTCAAACGTTAATCGAAAAGGTATCGCGAACTTGAATTTAAAGTCGTTGTTCAAAGAAAGATACCGGGTCACTTGACCAAAGTTATCGTTAACGTGTATATCCTTTATTAATTTTTAGGAAGAGTAAATTGCACGCTTAAGCGCGTTTAATCTCACTTGAGATAATCTATATCTTTCTTTTTATGTTATCGTTGTATTACCAGAAACTTGAAATATTATCGACTATTATTGAAATATCGTTGTTCAGAGAAAGGTATCAAGTTATTTGTTCCTATTCAAACTTAGTAAAACTTCTTCTTAATTTTCTGTTTCTCGTTTCGCGTCACTGAAACTAGAAATTATCGAACAAATACTGCAAATACAAATTCACGTGATTCCTTCTTATATTTACGGAACGATACTAATTTTATCATGCTCATTTGTTAATTTTGCCAAATTTTTAATGCTCCTCGATTAAGAGAGCTAACTTTTGTCAACGTAGCAGCATTCGATCGAAATTTTTTCCAATTTTCTTTTTCTTCTCACGCTTTCGTCACTGGAACAGAGGATCATTTTTTTCACAAGCCGTTTCGAGGACTTCGAACATGCACGTTAAGTAACACGTAGACAAATTCGCGACACTCGATCAGCGAACGACCATAAACGAAGGCGTAATTCATGCTCGCCTAAAGTGGTCTTTAAGTTGATCAACGATATGGTTGAGGACCACTAAAGTGGCCTTCACCGGCTGAAGGATAAGATCATCGATTTCTTGCTCCATCTAGCAAGTACTATTTTAATCTAGAGAAAGATTTAACAAACAACGATCGATGCAATTTGTTCAATAAATATCTGAATTCTGTCTCTTCGTGGTTGTTCACTTTAGAAGATGAATTTACTTTAAATAATTCTTCTAGAGCTGTTCAATTCGAATGATTTTACAATTGAAGTGATCACGTATAACGATTTGCAAATACACGTTATGCTTTTTTTTTTCGTTATTTATTAGGTTTATTAGACGGGTTTACACGTTACATGAAAATGTCGTAAATGAGGCGAATGAATGTCTTTGTTAATTCTGTCTTTACTTATACAATTATGATTAGTTCTTCGTTAATTCTATGGATAGTTGATATGCATGATTTTACACATACTTATGCGTTATACTTACTTTGTAAGGTTTACATGTTACATAAAAATTTCGTAAATGCGAACGAATATCGTTAATTCCGTCTTTTCATTTACACGATTACGATGAATTCACTCTAAATAATTGTTCCAGGTATATGTTCCAATTTTAATTCTACGGATAGTAGAAATGATCACAGCACACATGATTTTGCAAATACTTATGCATTATACTTTTTTCCTTCTTTTTATTAGATTCATCAGGCAGGTTACATGAAAATCTGCGAAAATTCGAATTTCTATGTAATATTAAATGAGATATTACGGAGGATATATCTCTAAAACATGTCTGACATTTATGAATTGCCAAAACTCAACGTTTGATTTGATCAGGTCTAACCAACCTTTTATTAGTCGTGATAATTCACAGACTGAATCTTACAGTTTCAGAACAGTCGAACAAGAACTCGTATACTTTTTTTTAGTCATTCTTCCTTCTTTCAAACAATTTGAAACACTTGCTCAAACTCTCTCGATATCCCTGCTTTTCGTCTTTCGTAAAAGTTCAACCAGAAGTTTTACAGAAATTGACAGAAGTTCAACGTAGTCCAACCTTCCTATCTATCTTCTTCCAAGTAAGCTTCTTTTTAAGTAATAAAAGATGCACTTTCCTTTCAGAAAATTTCGAATCAGCCAGTCCTAGGTTTTTCTCTTTTTCCATATTAACCGTTTCCCTCTTTTAATAAGTTTGAACGCACGTTTATACTGACTTCAACTCATTCAATCTTTACACTCTTCGTTAATTTCACATTTTCCAGAAATTCAATCAGAAGACGTATTATATTAGTTCCAGTTTCTTCATTCGTTCTGAATTTCTTCTTTAAAAATCAAAGAAAGAACGACTGTCTTCCTTGCAAACAGATATGTCGGAACTCTTCGATCCTGGCTTATCATTAATTTCTCACCGTCAATAATCGTCATTATCAATAAATTTCACCCTTTCAACACATACGTTCAAGAATAAGAATTCTTTCTTAGTATCCACGCGATGCTTCTCGAATTACACTCTCATTTTTCAAACGAGCTTTTTCCAAGATCGAAAGCAAACGTCGGGAATCTTTTTTAAAAAAGAAATCTAGATTATTCTCTCTTCTGGATTGCTCTGCCTCTGGTTTTTTTCATCTATAGAGATGGTCGATAAATTCGACTTTTCTTTTAAATCATCTCGTTTCTCAAGAACGAGTCTCTTTCAAAATCAAAAACAGGGACGATTCGTTCCTGTCTTCTTTCGCTTATAAGTTTTAACTTGCACGCGACCGACGTCGAGTTACTGCTTCATCCATCGAAAAAGCTTCTTTCCAGCACTACGATGGAAGAGGGTAGGCCTCTTGCCAAAGGCAGCTGTACAGAATTCGAGAAACCAATGGATCCAACTTGCTTCGTTCCGATTGCTCGGCGTCCCAGTCTCTTTACTCTGGATTTAATTAAATTCTTCGAAAGTCTTTTGAAACATCCCGGAATAAAAATCAAGCGAGCTTCTCTCGAGATCAAAAGCAGAGACCTACTGCGTTCTAAACATTCCCAAACCGTTCTGTTGCAAGTCGCCGTATCTAACCACTTTGTCCCGGTCCTCTTTCACTCGCAGAGTTAACTTTCTCGTCGAAACTTGCATATCCGGTAAAATTCTTCGGGATCAGAGCGTGTCAGTCGGTTGGATGACCAACCAGGCCTGATAATATTAAGCTAACAGTACTAACACTAACAAGTCACTAACAAGTTCTCTTCGAAAGTGACCTGCGAACACTTGTTCATAGGGCAAATTTCAGTAGTTAGTTCTTTTCTCCCCTCGAGAGATTTCGATTTGTCACAAATAAAAATAGAAAAATACGTGCTGAGAAGAGAAGAATAAACTCTTCTTCGGTCAAGCAAACTTGAGACATTGTAACGTCATTCCTGACCACGTCGTTGCAACGTCGACTAAAACCTTCTTTAAATTACGAATGTCGTTCCTTTGCGCGGAATCCAACAGTCAGTTAGACGTAACCGTTCGCGTCCAGCTTTAAGGCAGCCTCGTAGGAAGGCAATCCTTCGTCAGAGATTTCTTGTTCCGCGACTTCATTACGTTCCGTCCGTCTCACCGCGGTGCTCAGGCCGAGCAACGTGGACACCATGGAAGGAATTATGGTTCCTGGCGTTTCCACACCCTCGGGCTTCTTGTCGATGGAACTAGGCAAACTCCTCGAGTCGAAGATTAGACTGTCGTAGGTTGGAGGTGGTCCGGGACCGGAGTTCGGTGTCACCGGGCACGAAAGCGTGCCGTACGTGCTCTCATCTTGGTTCCCTTCGCTTGCCGATTGTCTCTCGCAGCACTGCAACGGAAAATATTCGCATTGAAGAAGATTTTTATTTATGTTTTTTTTTTATGGTGTGATGAGAAATTGAACGATATTTTTAGTCGTACGAAATATTAGATCGTGGGCAATAGTATAGGTCTTTAACCTCTTGCGCTGAAATGACGTGTCATGCACATCAAGAATTTTTTGTCCCAAAATGCGATATTTCCTCAGTTTTAAGTATATTTAAATATAACCCAGGCAAAACAAATAATAAATTTATTACTTTTCAATAATTTCTATCCAGTGATATCATACCGACGAGTTCCAAATGAAAGCGACGAATTATTGTATACGATTTGGTCACTCGTTATGGTCCGCAATCAGTTGCCAGCGCAAGTGATTAATTCAATAAACTGCGGATGTTCGTGTAACTTGAAAATTAGAATCTAGATAAAGAAAATTAAATAGAACGTTAAATGTATTAAACATATATTTATATTTATTTTTACATATTGCATAGGATAAGGGATTTAGTAGAATGTTTATTCGAAGGAAATGTTAGATCATATCATTAGTAGACTGCAGATGGTCATGTCTATTTACTTACAATTACGAAATTAATAATTTCTTAGGTTGTATTTCTTGTCTAAAATTTCGCTTCAATGTACCGTACTCTGTTTTAACAGACAGTTCATAAGTTTGCTTTAATCTAAAATGTAAGTAAAAAAAATATTGGTAAATTTGAAAAGAATCAAGCCGAGCGAGCGTTGTTTTTTGCTAGAATGTGGTCTGCGATTCGAATGAAATAACTAGGATAGGATGCTAATTAGCGTCTGTGCTCTAGGCAATTAATGTCCAGATAGCTAACAGTGAACAATTGAAGGTTACGTAATCGACACAGGAATAATTAATCCCTGGAATGCAACTTCTGTTCTGATGGAAGACATTTTAACATTTTTATCAATGCGTATTTTCGCGAATCATCTGAATTGGTAAACATTAAAAACTTAATATTAGTATTAATTAAATAGGAGGAACTTGGTTAAATATCACAGAAATGTATATTTATCATAATTTTCCCCCGTTTTTAATCTTTCTCCTCAAACGTGAACAACTTTTTTAAAAATCGCGAAATAGAATTTCCTTGCAATCGTCTTTCTTGAATTTAAATATGTGGTTTAAAATTAAATTTCTTTACCAGAGAGAATCTGTATTTATTCAGCTTTGAAAATTTTAACATCTCGAGCTCTGCGATTATTTTTATTCTTGAGAAATGAAATTTTGTATTTTCATTGAAGATGATCTTACTAATTCAAAATCATAACAACGTAACAATTTTTCTTCGTTGTGGAGTAATTTGAAAATTTAACGTTGTACGAATTCTATATAATAATATTTCTCACAATCAGTTATTCCAAAATAAATTTAATTGAACTCAAAGTGAATAGAGTAATTCGAACAATTTTCTTATCGATCGATGACCAACGAAATACTTTGAAATTACAATTTGTGATAACGATTGGATATATTAAATAATTTAATTGTAATTTTACTTAAATACGGAAGTTTCAAAAAATAATATTTTTGTTACAACATCCGTGTTCGGATCTTAGATCTTCTCTAAGAAGATGACGTTTAAACATGCAAACATTCACAGAAGTGCATGAAACATCGAAACTTCATTGTGATCATTATAATTTTCGACAGATGAATGAAATCTTTACATTTTTTTAAAAACTACGAAATTGCATAAAAATCCGCAGTTTAGTTATCACAATTTCGAGAGGTATTCCAAATTATCTTGTGTACTAAAAAAAATATTTACGTAGGTTCCATTTCTTTCAACCTACTTATAAAAATTGCACAAAAATCCACACTTTAGTAATTATCGAAGTGTCGAGAGGTTACAAATTCTGATCCGAAATTTTTACCACCGTGATCATTCATCAAATGAAACTATGTAACAGACGAAAGACGAGCCAAGCGTGAAACGAAGATTCTTGATCGATAGGATCAAGCGTTAGTTCAGTCAGGTCAACCGCAAACGATTTTACCGCAATTGATAGTAACGCGCGATTGGCCAGTCATAAGCATAATCATAATCACCGCGCGTAATACGTTCGTTTCGCGGCTCAGGCGAGATCAACGTTAACGGGGTTGATGGTGTTTTCATTCGAGAACGGGTGTTTTCCACCGTGTTTCGCCGATTTCAACCTCGATTTCGTTGGAAACAGCTGCGAATAAGCTATCGTTTTACGAAAACGACGTCGTGCAGAATCGGCCGCCACCTAAATTCAGCCCTAAATTCAGATCGGACCGTAGGAAAGTTCGGCGTTCGCCGTGTGCTATTTTAACTGAACCTTCCGTGCCGTTTAAATGCGCCACCACGTTCGTGAACAAGGATCGTAACGAGCACCGACGTGCTCGATAACGTGCGCGCCATATACTTTGCGTTAATAAGTGCTAGAACTCAAGACCGCCATTTTCACAAAGTGGCATCTTGCTATTGTTGATCTGCGTGACTGTGACTTGGTCTCTGGCCCGATATTATTTGCCCCGAGTCGGATTGTTTTCTTCAGCCGACTTTTTAACTCCCTTACGCGCTGAATTAATATTTAGTTTATAGTTTTCCTGAATTAACGCCATTTCTAGTTATCCTCGACTTGGCTCGGAGTCGAGAGAAAAATAATATAAAGGGAACGAGACTGCAGGAAGTCGGATCTTTCGTCTTTTTTAGCTCGACAATCCTTGAAATCGTACAGTTTCGTGGAAACGAAAAATTTCATTTCGTTTTCTCGAGTTTCAATTTTTGACTGATCGTGAAGAGGAAACGATAAATCACGTTTTTTATATTTTGCAGAGGTTTCGTGAAATTGGCAAAATCGTGAAGTGTCGATAAAATTTCATTTCGTTGTCGAGTTCGATTTAACATTGACAATTAACATTGACAATTTCTACTTTCTACGAAGTTTCCGATTCATTGACGGTTTACGATTTCTTCGTGAACTAAAATAAAATTTCACGAAGGTAGATTGAAATGAAACTTTTGATTTGATTGACATAAAATGGAATGTTACGGGAACGTGTGAAATGAAATTTTTGATGCACCGACGACGTTAAGATGAAATTTGAACTTTCACTTCAATCGTTTAACTTTAGAAATCGTCGATAAGTCAAAACTGACACGCTCTGCGAAAAAAAAACGTGACTTGTTCTTCTCACGTAATTTCCTCAGTTAGTCAAACTTGAATTCTTAGAAGTCGTCAGCGAGTCAGCTCTCAAACATCTCAACTTCTAATCTAACTATTCGATTCTTTAGTCATTTTCTAATCTCGCGTCTCTCAATTTGTATTTCGAAATATTTCCACAATTAACATGTTATTAATGTTACAAATATTACTCAATACTTTTACAATTCTTACAATATATTACAATTACAAATATTACAATATATTACAATTCTTACAATAGTATGAATGAAGGTATTTAGTAGGTAGAGAATTTTCGAGTTTTAAAATATAACGAACGATGTATATTTTGAGAATATAGAATCTTCAAATTTTAAAATGAGCCTAGGTTTATTATTTTTTTTTTCTTTTTTTTTTTTTTTACAAAATTCTAACAATTTGAATATTTGATGTCTGATGTCTATTAATGGAAATCATTGTGCGAGAGAAAGAAAGAGAGAAATTACTCACAGCAGCGTGTGCTTCCGTGGTGAAGACCTCGAGGCTGTGCACGTCTGGTTCGGTCCTCCAGTATTGCGGGTACTCTTGCGGTCGGTTCTTCCGGATGCTCTTGTGACAGCAGTAGCACATCAGTAGGACGACCATAATCACGCCGCTGAGCATCGCCCTACAGAAGAAAAGAGAGCCCGTGCCGCTAGAGTTGGAACAGCGTTAAACCATAGTCGAGGAGAAGAATATACATAGACACGGAATATCGAGGGTATATTTATCACGCGTCAATCTTTTCCACCTGGTGGCTAGTGCTCGTTTTTGCATCACGTCTTCCCGTTCATTATCGATTTTGGACAAGATTCGTAGACGTAGGGTGGATTTTTATCGCGAAATTTTTTATATATGAAATCATAGAAGACAAATCATTGCGAATTAATTATTTTCGTAGTGGAAAGTTTAATTATTTATCCAAGCAAAATTTATTACTCGTCATTAAACTGCGAATTGCACAAAACGTATGTTGCGTCTATTGGAAAATGGAAATGTACAAAAATCCACAAAATACAGACGAGTATCGCAATATTCGAAAATATATGAAATAAAGTTTAAAGAGCAACGTGTTTATCATGCATGACATTTAGGTGTTGTAACGTGCGACAGAAATTTTTTTTCGCGCAGATGTCAGTCTATTTGGTACAGTTAGAGGATGAAAATTAATTTCTAGCAGTACAGTGACAGGTAACAACCAACATAACATCGTGAACAGTTAAGCCGAGTGAAATGTAGATTATGTCTGCCGATGTGTGTTCGTTTTGTCTTTGTTGCTTAATTGCGATGGGAAATGCTGCATTTAAATATTCTAGAATATTTCAACTCTGATTACCACTGATTTCCTTCTGATTTACAATACAATAGCGCTTTATGCGTTTCAAGCGTTTCGTTTATAAAAATACTATAGATTTTGAAAATCAAAGTTATCTTTCACATCATTGTGAAAAGAGACGAAGAGCAAATGGGATGTTCTCGGAAAATTAAGGGAGGAAGACGTCAATTATTTTGCGATGCATGTTTCTCGGAAACCAAGGGGAATATTTCGAAAAATACCGTACGATGGAGCACGGTATAAAATATAATTTTCATACAATATTTTATCACGTGAAAAATAAATCCCATTATTGGTTAAGAGTCAGAAAATTTATCACTGCTCGTTCAATAAAAATTAATTCAAACCACCGAGTACGAAAATTACGATATTATATTAATATAATATTTATGTAAAAATATTATATTAAAAATTATATATAATTAAATAAATTGCGAAGGATTGAAATAAAACATTTTAATCTCGCAGATTACTCTCCAATCAAGTCTCTTTCTCACGAACCAATCGTTCGGGCTGTTCTTTTCAATGAAAAGATTACCGACCACCGCTCTTTAACACGGGCAAAAACACTCTTCGAAATCACGGCACGCTCGTCAGCGAAGAAATTCCTCGTAGAAAAGGGAGTAAAGGTAACTCCTTCGCCGATTGATCCAACTCGAGTAAAAAGCAGCGCGAGCAAGGTAGAAAATGCGCGTGTCTAATATTCGCTAATGTTAAACTTGGAGAGATTGTTCTTGCGATAATCGCTCTCGCTCGTCCTCAAAGTGTCTTTAACGGCTTTGACGGTTCTGAAAGTTGGAAACTTCAGCGGTAATGGCGGCCAGCGTAAAGCGAGAGTATCATCCGCTCTCGGGAGTCGTTTCACGCAGATAAAAGGACAGGCCCGCGATTTCACGGTTCGTCGAGGCGATTTCTGCGGCCGCGAGCATCGCCGGCTCGTCGCGGCGAGCCAGCGAATCGCGGTTTACGATACGACGCGTATTGAAAGATCGCTGTTACCGTAATACTGTTGTTCCTGTAATTATTACGGTGACGGACCCACTTCCTCTCGCGAACCGTTCCTCTTTATGAGTTTACGAGTAACTGGTTGTAACTGTGTAGTTGTTTCATTCAAATCGTACACGGAAAAATTAAAATAAAATATGCACTTTTGTTTACGATTTTGGAGATGCGAGGTTTGGTAAATCCTTTGACAATTCGAGTAGATTTCTTTTTTTTTTGTTTCTTACGTTTCTTGTTATAGTTTTGCATTGAACTCTTTCATCGTGATTCAGTTTTAAACATTTAATCCTAATTTTGGCGAAGTTCGTCGAGTTTCGATGTTACGTTTGACTTATTTTAAATTTGGCAAATTTTTTAAAGTTAGCGTATTCTTTTCTTCTTTTTTTATTGTAAGCAGTTGTAGATATTACTTTTTAATTTCTTTATTGTGGTACTGTTTACAATTTGCTCTTTTATTACAATTCTATGTTAGATTCTTTTGTTGCAACGATTGAAATAACTTGAGTTATATTACGTATAAATTACTTTCGATCAAAATTCAATTTTTATTTTAAATGCATTTTTTTTTTTACGTTTATACCAAACCTATTTATATTTTTATGCAAATTTTGTTAAAAAATATGATTTTAATGAAACTCCTTTCAAAAAATTCAAAAAATTCACTCACAACTGTCCAAATTGGTTAAGAGAATTTTTCCATTGTTTGAAAAATCGTGTAAACATAGATTTTGATAAAATTGATCGAATTTTGATATCCTTTGGAAACTTTCTCTTCTGTTATTCTCTTTCGAGCCACGAGAATGTTTGAATAAAAGTTCCGCGAAGATTTTTAAATACGAGAGTTTTATACCAAAACTCGGTGGTGTTTTCTGCCCTCCTCCTTTCGAGAAGTTACTCGCGCGAAAAGCTGAAGAAGACGGTGAAGCCTCGCTCCTTATGCTAATCGAGTTTGAGAAACACTGGTCTAGTGGTTTACTCAGTAAATACGGTTCTATAATATAGAAAGGAGGCTAGACCATGCTTACCGGATGTTATCTTTTCTTTGCTCTGCCGCGGGAGAGCCGCACGAAAGTTCCGCGGACTTTAATTAAGCAGAGAATCGCCGCGGAGTGATTTATGCCAACGATTTAAAAATTACGAACGCACGTGAAATTTCTTTCTTCTTTCTCTGTTTAATATAACGTACGAACATTCATTTAAAATTTGAAATAAAATTTAAACCTCGTTCGTTGTTGCGTAACGCTTACCGATGAATTAATGAAGCTGTTGAAAATACAAATAGCTCAACTCGCGCTGAAACGCGTTACTATTAACAACACGATCGGAAAATAGCGAGAAACGATTTCAACATGCGACGAAAGCGGTTTGTTTGTTAGAGAAACAGTCGAAACGAATTTTTCCAGAGTTGCGCGAATAAGTAAATTCGAAGTAAAATGTCTATCTAGTTTGTCGGGAATCTGTAGCAACATTGAAGATCAGTTCTTTGCAAAACGTTCGAGATAAATTCAGAGTGTTTGGAAATAAAATTCGTAATGATAACTTTCTGTTTTTGTAGTTGCGTGAGAAATATTCAAGGTAAATTATATCACGTGGAAAAATGTTCAAAATTTTCCAGCAATTTATAGAATAAAGAATTTTTTACAATATCATAGGATCAACTTTGGAATTAAATTGTCTTCCAGCAATTTATAGAATAAAGAATTTTTTACAATATCGTAGGATCAACTTTGGAATTAAATTGTGTTCGCAATATCGCAAAATAAATGGCTAAAATTTTGGAACTAAATTTTTTTATATTGCTCGACTAAACTTTTCACGATTTTCTCTTCTCCAGAATATTAGAAAATAAAAATCTTACAGTATCGGAAATTCTTTCTAACACCACTGCAATATTTTATAAAGACTTTCGACGATAAATTTGTCAGAATTCCGTGGAAAAATATTCAGAAGAAATTTCTCTCCTACAGAAAGATATTCACTGAATTTTTCACAATATTATCAAATAAATATTCCAAAATCTTAGAATAGAATTCTTTCCAATATTACCGTGGTATCGTGCGAAAATATTTGTCGATTATAAATTCAAAATCGAATTCCATAAACTGAGAACGTATTGAAGATAAATTCCATAAAAAATATATGTATGAAATAAATTTTTTTTTTTTATAAACGAACATTGTTTAAATTCTTCGTAATATTATAGAATAAATATTCCACGATCTTGAAACTAAATTCCTCGTAATATTGTCACAGGGACATGCAAAAATATTCGTCGAACGTTTCATAATCGAATTCCGTAACAAGCTAAATAAAATAAATTCCATCTTTACACAGTAAAAAATCTCAAGTTTGAAATTTCTGAGATTTCAAATTCTCAGTAACAGAAATTTATCAAAATTTGACAGTATTATTTCTATTCTAGATAATGTTATAATTATACGTAATATATTATTTATTTATAATCATATATATACACACGATATATTACATACAATTTATAACAATGTCTATAAATCTTTCATTAAAAACGTTCAAATCTTCTTCAGTACATACATACAGACTTTTACTATTATGCAACCCAATTATGTTTTTTAAAAATGGAATATTTTTCTGTAGAAATATCTTTCACAACTTCGTCCCAAGAAATTAAAAAAAAAAAAAAATTCTCTGCCGTGGTACGACGAGATTCTCAGCCCCCTTCCCACCTCCATCCTGATGTAACAACCGCTCGAATAAATCGAAGACACGTGTTAAATTTCCCTCGAACGACGACGAAGAAAGCCGTCGAGAGTCGTGTTGGCAGAGATTGTGCATCGGCGATTGAACCGAACAGTCGATATTGAATATCGCGCATCGAAAGCCGGCTACTCACCCGCCGAGAAGAATGTTAACATTTCCATGCAAATCTGTCTCGAAGTGACTCGTCTTGCTAGCGCCGCTCGCTGTCGTGGTGACATTGAATCCTGGTAAAATGGCCACATCCTCGTCTATGCTCGTGCCATTACGTTTGTTCGACGTAGCCTCGGCGATGCTCAACATCATCATCGTTCGTCGAAACGTGGTCCTGAAACGTTTCTTTTCTGATGCGGTTTGTCCACACGGTTCGCGCTTTATACAAGATTTTATACTTCTCGGAATGCGTACCTTCTGTGCATATAATGTTCCGCGATATTGAATTTTTTACACTCTATATAACGTAACTTTACGTCTTACGTTGTCTATAAATATTTTACGATTCCTCGATTTTTTTTTTTTTTTACTGCAGAGCTTACTTGGGATTTATTTGTAACGAACAAACTGCCGATTGTTGTCTATTTATAGGGGATTTTAAAACACGTGAAATTGCGCGTTATGCGAACAACGTGGAGAACGAAATGTGAAGTATATTCAAAATGTTGCGTTTTTTATTATATTTTATACGAGAAAAAAATTTTATATATATATTTTTTTTAATTATAGTTGTAGCAAGGTTTTTTTTTTTTTTTTTTTTAATTATATTTCTAGAAATGTGAGTTTGCACAGAAATCCGCGATATAATAATAAGGTTTAAAAGTCTTCGGAATTTCCGCAAAGGAAAATGATAAGGAATTTCCGTCTTAGACTTCTTCCTGCAAAGTCACTTTCGTTCTTAAGATTTGTAATTCGCTGCGGTTAATATATCGTTAGAATTGTAGAAACTTTCTCAGTTAATCTTCTTCGTCGGTATAAAAGATTTGAACTTTCTTGAATATTGTACGTTCCAAGATACATTAATTTATAATGAATTAATTAAAACTAGAAAGATTATTAGAAATATTTTAGAATATAATTCTCAAATCCCTATGAAAAATTCTTATCAAATTTCAAATTGTGTAATTTTGTTATATTTATGGAAATTCATACTTTTACGTATATAATAAACAAAAATGGAACTCATTCGAAAGTCATTATTAATCAACTCCATTCATAATTATGAATACAGAAAAAAAATATCGCGTATAATCATATATAATTGTACCATCAGACATAATCACAATTAATTATTCATAATAATTGTAACATATTAATATTAGTATTAATTATTCACAATATCGTACGTAATCATAATTAATGATTGACGTCGTACAATTATCAATATATTCAAAAAACTGAAAATTTACCAGAAGTGTATTCAGAATTATTCGTAATAATGAATCATTACATTGGTTTTGTTGAAGTGTAAACCAACTAAAGTTAAAAGCATAAAGATATATTAAAATAAAACGATATAGATCAGAGATATTAATTGTAATAAGTTAAGAACTAGAAAAAGAAACATGGAGTTGATCGATTTGACTTTTGATCATCCAGACTCGCAAGGTCACATTTCGTAATGAATCAAGTAAGGAAACAAAGAAGAAAAAAAGGAAAAAGACATACAGAAGACCTTTCGAAAATATTACAGTGTCGCTGTTTATCGATCATGCTTAAATCAACCACTTACCTTTTCACCTGTGTGTTTGAGTCGTAGGACATTTTCGAACGCGTCCAAGTCACTGTGTATTCGAGGTTGGCACCGTCCTGCCGATGCCTCCCTGGTGCATTTGCATCGGATTATACTCGGCCTTCAATCCTCCTGCGTTTTCTCGGTCAAAATGCTCGTTTTTCTCGCATACCACAGACTCTCTACCTGCGCAATTTTAATTCTTCTTTTTTCCCGATCTTTAATCCTCCGTTGGTCCGCGTTCCTACGCGATATATTTGGCTCCGTATGGTAGCGAGAACCAAACTACTTTTCTTTATGGTCTTGTTTAACATCCTTGTTAACTTGTTTTCGAATACGTTTTTACAACGAACAGACTTTGCGAGTGAAATTGGAATGCTACAACGTTTAATAACGGTGTAGCCAGGAATTGAGAAAGTTACGGAAGCTTTTAATTGGAACTTTTTTTAGCAAAAAAGATTCTCACATTATCGCAAGTTCCAATGAAAAGAGAGCCGTTGAAAATAAAAGTAACCCAATGAAAGAGTATGGGAGATTTGATTTGTGGAAATTTGAATTAAATTGGAAATAATTTGGGTTGGAAAATAATCTTTTGGAAATTAATTGAAAAGCTTGAATTGAATATTTGCGATAGGGAATATGAGAGCAGTGGAAGTTTGAATTAAATTGGAAAATGATGTTTGGAAGTTAATTAGAGAAGAAGATTAATGTCTAACAGAAAAATGTTACATTAAGAACTTATTAAGACCGTTATATTATTAGAAAAAGTAGGAATTAATTATTGTTAAATGTAGTTTCTCTTTTTCTCTATTATTCTTAATTTCTTGCGAAGTACTTACGCAAAAGTCCAATTTTATAATATTAATTCTAAGAAAAAGTACTCGACTCACTTGTGCAACTAAGAGGCTCAGCTCTCAGTATATCATTTCAAGGAAAAAAGAACATTATTATCGAATTCACCGTGACTCATTACTCGATATAGAAACATTTTCTACAAAGATCGACAACTTTGACGTAAGAGAATTAATTGACATAAAATTAATGGAAAAACCAACACAGAGAGTGTTGCAGAGTGTATAAAAGCTATCACTTCGGAAAAACAAACCTTAAAATCGTAACGTGTCTTAAAATTCTCGTTATCTTGAAATTCTAATATTCTGCATGATCAATATGAATTCTTTAACGTAAAAATTCATCCCGGAATAAACTTTGTTCTGATTTTATTCGGTGTCGATCCGACAAAAAAGGAATCGATAATAGTTAATTGGATGAATTTAATAGCCTGAAATTGGCCAGTGAGGAACTAATATCGCGATCGTGACGAAAGAAATCGTTATCGAAGTAAGATGGATAAAAGGCTCTCGATTGAATGCAAGGAATTTCACGTGGGAATTGAAACAGCGTCCCAGTTTTATAGATACACGATCACCCAACGGGAAACGAAGAACGATCTTAAATACAAGCATACGTAATTAATTAACTCCTTGCGGTGGTATTATTAAAATGGCTAACAGTATCTCGCGCAAAACAGATTCCAGTTTTCTATTTGTTCATTCTCTCTCTCTCTCTCTCTCTCTCTCTCTCTCTCTCTCTCTTTAACGATTTCGTTTCAAACTTTTAATTTTAATTGTTAAATTTCTTTTTTTTTTTGGACGATCGTACATATGTTTCGAATAAAATTATTATTTACACGTAGTTTGAAACGATATCTTGACGCGTGTATATATGTAATTTAATCCTTTATAAGTTGCTTGTAATTATATTATATTTATCACTTGTATTGATCTACATTGCACGTAGCACATAAGTAACTCTTGCTGCGATCGTCCTTATTACACGTGTTTTTAAAATCACTATAGGCATTGAAATTCAACGAACGATCTCTAGTAAGACCTAATCGAAAAGTGTGACGAAAGTTTTGAAAAATTATCGTATTATTATAGAACTGGAACGAAATGGATCTCTCATATTTCAATTTTCTCTTGGTTATTTCACAGTTCACGAAATTTTTACAGTATAAAATATTATATATCAGTAGATACGTGTGTGTATATATATATATATATATATATTATTATTAATATATTAGATACTAGAATATACGTATCAAAATATAGTACACATAAGTCATTGAAATAACTAAATAAATAATTATAAATATTAATAAACAACAATATATAAATAATGAAAATAAATAGATTTTTCGTACTTTTGCTCCACTTTTGACAAACAAATTTTTTAACACAAAAATTTTTCCAAATCTATTATTCGATTATGGAATATTAGTTTCGCTAATATACTTTTAAAATGCTCGAGTCACTGATGAAAACATATATCTCGAAATCAAATAAAAAAGATAATTTCAACGTAGAATGAACTGAATACGTATTGATTTTCAATCTCCTAAAAAAAAAGTGTTTTTTTCTTGTTTTTTTTCTTTTTATCTGTGGCCTACATTCGTTAAATTAGAAAATCGTGTTTTTGATCAAAGTTTTACGGAACTGTGAAAGTGCGGAAAATTGCTTGTATCAAGTCGCATAAAATGTCTGATGCACATCAAGCAAGATAAATATTCGTGCGAACGAAGCTTCTTTACAGTTCTTGCGCGGTTTGTTTCGTCCTTCAACAGCGTAACGATCGATTTATGGACGAGTCTGTTCAATTGACGAAACTTTCAGCAAAACTGGAGTATAAAACGATATTTGGCGACCTTTCCTTTTTTAATGTCACGTATATGAAATTTTGAAAAGGTCATTATATTCTATTCGTATTCAATATTCATTTAATATTGTGTGCTATTCGTACAACTTTTAATAATATAAACTTCAAATATTTCAAATCGTATATACTTATATGCGTACGTTATTTAATATCTTTTTTTCTTTAAATTCAGAATAAAAATCCACTTCATTTTTATTCGATTATTATCGTCACATGTCACTCGACTCTTTCAAAACCGAATATTTTGTAATCTGCGAGGAAAATTCTGTTTTTTTTTTCAATTATTAGTTAGTTTTATAACTTAAGCAAATATTTATAAATAATGATATTAATATCGCGTATATAATAATGCGTAAATACGTGAGTACACGCGTATAAAATGCTTTTACATGTTACATGTTAAAACCAAATATGCCTATATTCGTCGCGTAATTAACAACGTAACAATAATATTCTGAAATTATCTACTTATGGATACTCCGAAATGTAAATCTATAAAATATCTCATTTTCTCTACAATGTCTTCCATTATTTTTTTTTTTTCTAATCTTCTTTTAAATTTAGAACCAGAATCAATAATGCAGTCACGTACAGAATTGCACGTTCAGGTAAACAATTCCTCGCGACGATCAATCAGTCGCGACCAAACCATCACGAATAATTACTATGATCGGCCGCTCATTATAACTGACGCCAGGTATGCATCATCATGTCACATTCCCCGTGTCGTGCACATTTTTCACGTTCACGTTCATAGCCTGACGAAACCTCAAATCTATTTCTTTGCTGCACAGTCGCCGATGAAAATTGCACCTGGCCAGGAATAATTTAACGGCAGTCTTCCGTCGTTCAAATGACTTTACATAACTCGCCAACCTACTCGATAGATGGTAACCCACATCCACCGACCTCGTGTACAGTCTCATTATTCGAACAATTAAGGAAGATCGAGTTTCAAAAGGATTAATTGGTCCAAAGAGTCAATTCGATCAAACGTACGTTCCAGTACGTCAGCACAACTTTCAACATTTGTTGTTGTTCTTGCCTACGTTGTCCTATTTTTCCATTGATTATTCAGATTAAAACCGTAGGACACAATGGCGTTGCCATCGAAGGTTAGTTCAGTTGTGAAAAATTTATGAAATTAATTTTTCAAAGGTGTCTTTTGGCAACAACTTTCGAATCCTCATACATTTTCATATTTTTGCGCGAGATCAAGTTTATTACGAGGAATATTTTACTTTGAATATCTTTTTGTACATTTCTATGTACAAAGTGATGTATGATTTTTCCAACATGATGATTTCCTGTAATTGCACGAATACTCGCAGTTGTCTATTACATGTATTCCGTGTGTTTTTTTTTCTCACATATTTTTGTAATTGTACGAATATCTTGCCTTCATATTCGTCTACGTATAATTGATTCAATTTAAGGATTGTTATAATGATCGTGTGGAAAAGAACTTGAATTTTCTTTGATGTTTTATTAGACCATAAAGATGTTAAACTAGCGCTTCCTATTTTATTTCTAAAACTTCCTCCCACACTTTTACCTACGTATATTTAACCCAAACTTTCTACCCCGTGAAATATGAGAGGAAACGAAGTAATAAAAAAATAGTTAATTTTGTTACTTGACGCTATTTTTACTCACACTTTCTACTCTCAAAAGAAAATGCTAAAACATATCAATTTGTCAGAGACAACTCTTTCTTTCCCTTCTTTGCAAGAGAAAAGAAAAGAAATCACCTACGTTATCGAATTCGGTCGACGAACTATCGAGCATATCCTCTACGATGGAAACGTGCACGACGTTGTACGTACGAGCGTTCCCTCCTCGGTTTCCTTCGGTGTTGTCGCGTGCCACTTGCGTTCTCCATCGAGCCTCGGGGCGCGACGACGTCCACGACGACGAGGAAAGGTCGCTGGAACGAAGAAACGGAAAAGAAAAAAAAAAGGAAAATGAAATGGGGGAGAAATGGTTGAACGAGGAACCCGATCCGCTCCCGCGACCGTTTCGTTTCAAACTATTACGCTGGTCATATTATACGCGTTGCCTGGCTACCAGTCGAGGCGACGCCGCGACGTTGGCCGTCGGCGCACGCCGCGAAACCGTCGCGACGCCTCGCCTAACAGGACGACGAGCCGATCCACTGACGTGGAACTGGGACGTGGCGGGACGAACAGGGCCAAGGTGTTGCTTTCCACTTTTTTCTTAGACCTTTAGGTTAGATTATAAACGCGACAGAGTTTTCCACTCTCTAGCGACAGAGTTTTCACAAAGTTTGCGCAACTTGTGCCAACTATTTTTAATCAGCACCGAGTATTTATTTTTTTCACCTTTCTTACTTACTTGGAATGATTACTATAGTGTATCTATACTATATTATATTTTCGTGCATCACTATAGTGTATTATATTATATCACATAGTGTATCTATATCTATAATCTATATCTATATCTATAATCTATATCTATAATCTATATCTATATCTATAATCACATTTATAGTGTATCTATATCTGTTATCTGTACTAGTATTAAAGTGAAGAGCTTGCGATTTATTTCTTTTTTCGCTGGCGTTGGACTCTTTTTCCTTCTTTTCTTTAGATCAGGAGTTAGGCTAAACGCTTTAGCTTTGCTGTAGCAACAGTTTTCGCTACCAGCTTGCCATCAGAAAGTTTGCAACTTGTGCCAACTATGTAGTGCTATTTTTAATTAGCATCAAGTTTTTTTTTCCACCTTTTTTACTTGGAATGTTTATTACAGTGTATCTATCATATATTATATTATAGTGTACCACTATAGTGTATTGTATTATATCATAGTATAGAGTACATATTCTACACTGTATCTATATCTATCATCTGTGCTAGCATTAGAGTGAAGAGTTTGCAAATTATTTCTTTTTTCGCTGACGTTGGACTTTGTTTCCTTCCTTTCTTTAGATCAAGGTTAGGCTAAAGTTCTAGCTCTGCTGTAGTGACAGAGTTTTCACGATTGCTAACAGAAAGTTTGCAGCTAACTATGGTTTTTAATCAAATAGCTAACTATGGTTTTTAATTAGCGATTGTTACCAGACGGTTTTTTAATTTGTTTGATTTCTTTTATTAGTGTTGGATTTTTTTCTATGTTTACTTGGAGCAAAGTCTTAGCTCAGAGTTGTTGTGTCTCTTACTGGCACTGGATATTTTTCATTTTTTCTTAAAACAAAATTTGAACAAAACAGAGATACAAAATTAGAGAAATAACAGAGAAACAAAGTTTTTAGCGTTGTAGAGGTTTCACAGAAATTCTAGAAAAGAAAGTCTCTGAATCCAGTGAAAAATTAATGAAACTTAAATTATGCAATTATTAATAACTATTAATAATATTACAACATATATTGCAGGAAATTTTTCTCAAAGTTACTTGCAAATAATTGTAATCGATAGAATATAGCTCGATAGAACAATATATACATATATAGTCTGAGTAGTGATTATAATCAATGCTTCCATTAAAAAAGTATTAGCACGAGGCAATCCCTTTCTTCTTAATCAATCGAGTCTGGGCAGGAACAACGAATTATAGCATTTTCGTGGTACACGACACGCCTTAGAAGGAGTCACGAGACTTAATTGCACAAAAGTGTCCGTTCACAAGTGTGAGTCACGTTAACGCGTGTTCCACCATCGTTGGGGCGTGTATCGAGATGGAACAGTACGTCTGCTTGAAACAAAAACCCTTTGTAAGCGCGAGAATTTCTCTGTTCGAGAATCGGCCCCTTTTTTGACGTTGCGCGCGTTCTTTGTGCTAAAGCATCCACGTTTTGTTGGGCAATTCCGCTTGTTTAAAGTTTGAGTACCTCTTGCGTTTAATAAAAGTAATTTATCAAACTTTGATTTTCGAGTTTTTTTTTTCGAGTGAAAATTTTCAAAACGTTAAATCCGCAGTAAAAGAAATCTACAATTATTTTAATCCTCTATGGACAGTATATGTAGTGTTATTACTGAATTATTACAATTACAACACAAATAATTGTTCGAACGAAACTGTATTTCAGAAACGATTCGTGAAAATAAATATCTACATACATACTACTAACCTACTCGTCACTGCACATTACGAGGAAAGCTATTCGTTTAATCAATCAAAAACACGAGGCACAAAAGCACATTGCACACGACCGACCACCGTTTCTCATCATTCTCCCCCGTTTTTTCACCCCCTTTCGCCATCGATGTTCCCGTAAAATTACCGTGAAACTTTCGCTTGTCCTTCAAGTCAATTTACCATATAGGTCCGTTCGAATCGATCCTCGGCCAACAGTTGTTCGTTAACACGAAAACTTTAGCCTCTCGATACGCAATAGTGGCCGAGGCGAAGTTAGTCCTCGCTTAGTAAAGGCGAAACTACGGAATAAGTCGCTTCTAGACTCGTGTTCGATGCTCCAACATAACACGGGATATCGTTTCTCGTTTCCATTGAAAACGAGCAACTGCGTCATAGTCAATGCTCTCTTACGGAATCATGTCGAAAGGTAAAAAAGAACAAAATTCCAGTCATTAATTAGTTAATCGGTGACTAGATACGAAATATTTATAACAACTGTCAAGCGGATCGGGTCTCTTTTCTCAATACTGCGAGAAACTGGACTTTTGTTTGTTATAGTATTTTGTAAAAAATCAGGGATAGAATAGTAGCTTCGTTATTAAGAAAATAAAGTGAAAGAGTAATAGTTAACGTAATTTAAAAGAAAAAACTACGTTTCTCTCAACAGTAAACTAACCATGAAACGACGAACAATCAAGTGTTTTATTTACCTACGATTGATTTTTGATTTGATATAAAGTTAAAATTGATTCTTATTTAATATATTAGTTATATTAATATATCTTATTTAATATATGAATTCTTATTAAATATATTAGTATATTTAATATAATTGGTGAACAAGTATTCTTACAGACATATTGTTTGTACGATAAATTCATTTTTCTCAAGTTTGTATCCGTGTCATTCGCCAATAATAAATGGACGAAAAAATGGAATTGTGAAAAGTATTTGCCGATCGTCCCCTGTCAGATTGTTCGTAGTTGGTCAATTGTTTGATCTTTCGGTACGAGATTAGGCTTGGAAATTCTGTCGGGTTTATTTCGGCTTAAACGTAAGCCGATTTACCGTACCGGGATCCGCAGTTTATGGCTTCGTTCATGACCAGCGCAAATGAAAGCGTAATGGTTGCCTTAGAAAACAAGTCGCTAAAATTCGTTAAGAAAATCTGTTAGATATTTTGTTGGGTAACGTTCTGTGGAGTAGAGCAGCTTGGAAGCAATGTAAACACCGTTGTGTTATTATTACTTACGTAAAAGCTGTTTGATACGTGTGAAATATTTACAATGTTTGTTAACATTTGTTCGAAGTTTAAATTTGTAGACGTGCCAGTACCGGTTAGTCTAGTGGTTAATTAAAAATCGTATTAAAGATCAGGGAATTAAATTACATTTTATATATATTATATTATATATATTATAATTTTACATTTTATATATATTACACTATATATATTAGTGAAAAGTGCCGTGAAAATTACTGGGAGCATAAACTTATTATTCGAAGTAAACGCACATGCAAATTATTTATAAAAAGTCTTGCAATAATTTCATCATTCAAACGTTCATTTTTCAAATCGTAAACTTGATAATTCCTATAATTTGTACATTGTAACTTATCGTCGGAAAAAATGGATGAAATTAATGTTTCAACGAGAAAGTACACCACGAAAGTTTCATCTGAAAGTATCTATAAAACATTTCAGATGCACCAAATCCATTAATACACAAAATATACAAAATTAATTTCACAAGATAGAGATTAAAATCCCTACGATACGATATATACAATGACTGGCATCAGCGCGTATTCCGGCACGTAGCGTTTCCGTTAATTGCTAATTAGAAAAAATTTGAAATTTGTCTTTAGCTTCTGAATATAAATCCGTCTTATTTAATCGACTTTTATTGCAGACTGGCGAGGATGTTGGGCAGCGTGCCGAGCGGATGGATGAGGAAGATCCTTCTCTTCCTGGTCCTGATGACTGGGGTCCTCCTGATCGCCATGTACGCGCACGCTCCGCCACTTGCTTCCCTTCAACCGTTCTCGTCACGACGGTGAGTATACGCGATATGTAATAACGATGCCACGAGTAACCAGCCGAACCAGTCGATACTCCTCGGCTCTCTATTGTCGCCTATTAAGCCGCACATTGTCGCCCGTGTCGTTCTCGAGACGCCACGGATCGTAGAAGGCGCCACTCGATCGTACGTTCTTTTACACGTCGGCGACGATCTTATCACGTTCCTGACGGTCGTCGGGAATCTAATTAGACGGCAAAGAACTCAAGGTTTCTTCAGGCCTTTTTCTTTTTTATCTTTCTTCTTTTTTTTTGTTTCTTCCTTTCTTTGTCTCATCTTTTCATTCTCTTCTCCTCGTGTCTTTATCGAGACGATCGTTTGTTCATTTGTTATCTTTGTACTATTTATATAACGGTCATTGGTGTTATTGATTCTTGAAAGAACGTAAAAGGGGATGAAGTTTCTCTGCTTTGTTTCTTTTTTTTTTCTTTTCGTATCGACAATACGACGAATTAAACTCAAAGTTTTCGAGTTTATCGTACATCACGAATGTTACTTAAATCTTGTATTAAATTGCGGGAAATGGAAAGAATTTTTCGTGTGTTTTACGAAATTATATATTTCAGCTTCTTACCGTTATTAATTTGTAATAAAATTTCTATGAAAAATACATACATTTCATCTTGACCATAAATTTATGGTTTGATGTGATGTTTTTTATTCGATTAAAGTTTAAAAATAAAATTAACTTTTGTATCTCGGTGATTTAAACTTTATTATGTTGTAATAATGTTACTTATATTTTATGGAAATATTATAACTTATGTAATATTACGTTTAAATATTGTGACAATGTAAGACCATTTTATTCGGTAAACTCAGATCGAACTACTTGGAATTCGCATTTTAACATAATATAAAAAAGATAGAAAAATTACCACGATAAATTAAAAAAAATCTATTAAAGACATTTTATTATGTACGTAAAAAATAATAAAACTTCATTCTTTTTTACTCTTCTTATTAATGAGAAAATTAAGCAAAGTGAAAATATGCATTGTATATACATGCATCGACTCACGGAAGTATTTGAACATCTATCACAAAAATCTTTGACAAGTGTGTTACACGTATATGTCCACTAAATTATGTGTATAATGTTTATGTGCTAACTAACATTTTTATAAACATAACTAAGGATAAAATAATGCCAACGGCTAAGACGTTTCATTCACTAAAAATTTTGACTCGATATTTTGTGTACGTTCATTGCGCTTTTGAATTTAAAATTCATCTATCCAAAATAATTTACTTGTTAAAAGTTCGAAAAGAATAACGTATATTGAAATATATTGAATAAATAAAAATAAAATACATGGAAAGATATTATATTATACATTCTTACTTTGTTACATGCTGTTCGTTCAGTATTAAACTTCTAGACTCTTTAATTTTAATCTTAAGCACTCAGCGAGTTAATAGATAAATTAATCTTTTACCTAGGTTACCTTTCTTTATAAAAATATAAAATTGCATAAACATACACAACTTCATAAAAATTTCTTCACAACTGTTCGAATACTTTCGTAAACCATCGTAAGGTGTCTCGCATTTTAATGTTCATTGTCAGTGTGTTTTATAGGCTAACAAGACTAAAATAATGTGTAGCAAAAACTCATTTCACTTGTACGTACTCGTACAATGTATGTTTCGAGGTATCGGCATCATTTTATGATATCGAATTAACTGTTGAATTTACCGTGAACCAAATTTCACATCAACTTTGTCGAATTTCTTCATGCGCTCTTTCGATTCTTGTCAATCAATTTAAATACCTTTGCATTGGAAATTTTTGCTTTCAAGCGTAACATAACTATTTATGGAATATTTCTCCACGAATCTAAAGACGTAAGATTTAAAGACCAGGAGATCGTATTCGTCACACTTCACGTATTTGCAAGCATTGGTCGAAGCGTTTTCGCTACATATTTCAATCTTACCTATAGAATACTAAAATTGGCAAAATTTTGTCGAGCACACTAAAATTCGGCGCATGCCGAGACGTATCTAGACGGAAATCGTGTTCGACGCGCGAAAAATCGGGCGAGCCGTTATTTATTTAATCTTTGTTTCTACCTTTTGTTGCCGCATATCTCGTTTCGTTCATTACCTTCCGCACGCAACCTCGGTGATCGACATCAAAGACTGAAGGAGTTGCAACGAGGCTTGGTTACTTTCCTGGTCGGTAATGAAAGCACCAAGAGACCCGAGGAACGGCTCTACGAGTATCTGGAAGAGCCTAGGTAACGTCTCCCTGGACCCTGGACAGAGATACCTGTCTACTTGCTAAAGGAAGCTTTCTTTCTTTTTATCGTGCCACTTTCCCCCGTCCCCACGAAACATATAAAGTTTTGTCCTTCATCTCCAACCGTCATCCGTGATTTTTCTTCTTCTTTCCCCGAGGGATGAACCGCCCGCCGTCCGCTTCATCCGCTGTTCTTTGGGACTTGTCCTCTGGCGTCTCCAATTGCTTTCACCTTCCTCTGCATGTCCGTTTCTCCGTTCCTTTTGTCTCTTCTATTACATCGAATGGTCTGGCTTCGCCATGGTCTTTTCGTGGTAGAGACGAATGTATGCGAATCGTTTGATTTGTAACGGGGAGAGATGATATTTGAATCGTTGAATATTCTAGAATATTGTATAGAATAACTAGAACTACCGACTCATTAGAGGCATTGAAGACAAAAAAATAGAGAAGCTTTATAACAGAATACAGTATGCATACTTCTATTCATACATTTAATGGAAAATTATTTAAATCTTTAAAAATACACTATTTTACGTCTGTAAAATGTTTAACGAAAATTATAAATTGGTCATTTTGGTAGTTCCAGTGTCAAGGTGTAGAATATCGATATCGAATATTCGAGTAATTAATATTAATCTATTATTACGACGAGAAATATTGAATACCTTTGAGGTGATATTGAATATTCAGCAGGTATTTAACTCGTTAACGGCCAACATTTATTTATTTAATAGTAGAATAAATAATAAATCTTTAATTCGTAATCAAAATATTATAATATAAAAATAAGAATTAAATTTATTTTATTTCTAGCTAGTTGACAAATGTACGGAATAATCCTGCGTAATGTCTAATTACGAATATTACGATTGCATGACGAAATGTTGTAAAACAGTATTGAAAAGAATTTTCCAACCAGGAAACGCAAGTAGATCATCGTCGTTGCGTGACTTGTCTCTAGACAGGTTATTTAGTCCATACGCGTTTCTTTTTTTTTTTCAACAGTTGCGAAGTTACACGAATTAACAATTACATCCATTAGCGTGTCCACTCGAATGAAAATTGTATCTCGCGGTATCAATCAAGCCAAAATTAACCTTCCTCGATCTGTACACACGCTTCACGTGAAACTGAATAATTTTTGTACGAGTCATCAATAAAGCGTGAACCGTGCCGAGAAATTCTTCGGAAATTTATTCATTCTTATTTCTCAACGTCGTACTTGCATGAACATTTCTAATTTATCCTTCGATTATGTGAATATTTATCAGGCTGATGTTATCTGTTTTATGGTAATACGTGTATGTATATTGTAGGTTGTTCTTCACGCGCCACTGCCTCAATCCTCGTTTTCGTTCGACTTGCGTTTCCCGCTTTCTGAGAATCTCATCTCGATCTATCTGAATCATTTCACTTGATCTTTGTGCTCGAGCCTTGTTTCGGTGGTTCTCCAGGCTGTTTACAGCTCGCTATCTGATTAATTGAAGATCCATCTGACAGATTTCATTGAATTAATTTTACAGTCTGGATGAATTCTGAAAATTAGTCAAACTGAATTATCTGCTCTTATCATGGCTCCCTTCTTTTTAATTCTTCTTTGATTTATCAGCCAAGCATTCATTCTCAAGCCGGAAATTTTTGTGATTCTGAAGTTAAAAATTAGTAGAAAAGTTAAACTAAATAAATCATATCTATAATTTTAAAAGTAGGAAGTTTAAATTAAGAAGAAAGGAGAAGCGCAGAAGAAAGGAATTACCATTAATTCTGGCTAATTTAAAATTTATTTCTTTTCTTCTTAATTCTTTCTTAATTTATTAAAACCATCCCTCGTTCTCAAACTGCAAATTTCAATGATTTTGAAATTAAATTAAATATTAGTCAAGGGAGAGCTTAGATTCAATTGTGTCCTTCAACTTTCAATCTTTGAAAACATAAATGTCGCAGTTCGTAATTTACTTTAAACAAAAATAAAATCACGTGCAAAGAAAATAAGAAATCCGAATAATAAAAGTTGTTACATCTAAGAGAGATTGGCAATCGGATCAACTTATTCCCCTTGATTTTAATTTACCGCCATTTTACTGGATCACTTTCACCCGTAGATTTTAGAATTCACCACCTTATGGGTCTTTTTCACGATCTTCCTCTCCGTTTTTTAACTTTCTTCCTAGCTCTGCGTTATTTCCCTGTATGCACTCGACACTTTTATTCGTGTTATTGAGTTCTCTTACGTTGTTTCTCTCCTACATTAAGGTAGTTCTTATTTTTTACTGTCGGAATATTTTTTCAGATTTAGTTTATTCCTTTTTAAATTTTTTCATATTTAATTTTACTTCATACTCGTTCTTTCGAGCAGAAATTTAGTTGGTAATGAAATTAGACCAAGTGAACATTTCCAAAATTGAATAACGCAAAGCTTAAATTGTTAAGGCTGCCAATACCCAACGATACCAGTTAGGGATTAAAACTCTTCAAAGTCTTAAAACTATTGACAGGCTTCAAAGTCGATTTAGATTTTTCTCCGCGTTCACAGCGAGTCGGAGAAGTTGTATGATACATCATTGTATAAATTTCAAAATTCATTCCAATAAATAAAAAACGTATCGATAATGGAATCGTTTAAAGTCGATAATGGAAAGTACAAATACTTTTTTAATTCACTTCTGTGATATAATCGAGGCTTCAAGCTTGAATAAGTAAATTATTTTATCTTTATTAGTAACTTTAGATATTATTACAGTAGACTGTTTCTTAGGAAAGCGTGTATATCCTTTGATAAATTGAATAATCGATTAATTCGATAATATCACTTATGGATTGTAAATAAAATACACGAGTGTTTTATGTACACGAGTATTTTTTATCAATATCAATGAAAGTGTTCTAAAATAATTCTATATTTGATTAAACCTCGTCAGTTCCTTGTTATAATTTGACATATTTTTTTTATAAAATGTTGTATATTATTTTGTAACATGGAATTACAGGTTTATTACAAAACTGAATTTTTATGATATCTAACATTTTTGACAATTTTTGAAACAGAGTTGTAGATAATATTCGTTGTCAGAGTACTTACATACGACAGACAATACATTGCCTTGTAATTATTACACCACAATTATATATATTAATTTTAGCTCTTAATTAATTATAGCTGTGACAAAGAAATGACGATGATGTTAAACAAAGCAAGACAACTTTAAGATAACTTTATAGAGCTAGTTTTCGACAAGTTTGACGTGCAACAGTTTTTCTATGGAAAAATAGCATGCAAATCGATTAAAACGAGACCAAGTAAGAGGGAGTCTTTGTTTCGCAAATTTAAATTTTTTAAATTTAAAAAAAAGAGAGAGAAAATACCGACATTAAAATATAAAAACCACCCTCGTGTGTACGTATATACCCCTATCCCCATCGAACACGTACTGCTTCTACCGATCTTCTCTATTTGTCTGGCTGTGTTTTTTTTTTTTATAATCGCATATTATCCAATTTGGTGCTTGTTGAGATACATGGTAAAATATACGATGTCGTATGGAAAACTCACGCACAGGGTGAAAGGGTGACAAAACAATTGTTCGTTTCGAATTTAATTTAACGTTCTCTCTGTTTGGATCGTAGAACGTTTCAGAGTCCATGGTCGTGGGCTTGCGTCGCCGGAAGATGCGAGAGAAGAGCGGTCAGATCGTCGAGGACTTCTTTGGCCAGCTGTATCGCTCTCTGCGGAGGGAACACCAGGCTCCTCTGGCCAAGGCCGACCGGAAACGTGTTCCTCGGCGAAGACAGCGTGATCATACATCTGCAGCAAATCGAATTCGTCACGGTGAACACCAGCGATCAGGAAACGAAGAACCTGCTGGAGCACGCCAAGGACGTTTTCATCGGTGAAGACTCCTCGACTTTTCGTTTCAAAGTGAATCTTCCTTTTAATCCTTCGGTAACACGAAGGGTTAAAAGAAGGATCAAATTTCGATTTTTCGATCATTTTCATAGGTTCATTGTACAAATTAATTAATTTTGCTAATAATGATATTAACAATGTTGATTATCATAGCGACGATAATATCATTAGACTGATTTAATAATCATTGTGAGAGTAAATGGTCACGTATTGATTTCATTTGCATATAATTATGAAATTTCGTACCATTGGATTAACTTCTAGTGAAAATCGTCTCTAAAATATTAAACAAACCATTGGATCTGTGATTTTATAATTAATAATTACATTTACGTAATTTTCTATTGTCTCTTGTTATGTTTTAAATTTATCTTTAGTTGCTAATTTTTTATATCAATGAAGCATAAACTGCAACTATATTGAATGAAAATTATAAGTCTACCTAGACTACCTATACTAGTAATCACAAGTATGCCTCGTGTGGCTCATTTTCATTTTTTTTATTATTAAAACTCCACCAAAAATAACTTATAAAATGTGTATTCGTCATGTTTCTCACTTAATGCTGTATCAGACTTTTAATGAAGATCATAACATTACTAGAATTGTGTTTCTGGATCTATGACTTTAATAATGATACACTTCACTTACAGTATAACATCATCCAGGGGATTAAATATAAATCGATTTGCGAATATTAACTTTAACAGAAATGCAACTCAAGTGTTCATCCTATTCGCAATGCAAGAGAACTCAATTCATTTAAACTAAATTTTATTCAGTATCCAATTAAATGAACTCTTGATAGTTGTGAATCCACTTGTTTGAACTTAAGCGAAAAATCACTAGTAGAGGGAAGAATCTGATTGTACGAACTCTGAATCATATAAATTATTTTGAAAATACAAAAAAATCCACAATCTAACTTCCGTTTGCAGGTAACGTGAGGAGCCTAGTAAAGGCAGCAAACGCGAAGAGCAGATCCGGCGTGGAAGTATTCCTGATCTATCTGTCCGCCGGGAATGAGAGACCGACAGGGCCGAGTTTAGAAACAGACGAATCGTACATTCTCCAGCTGATGCCCAGAGGAAGAGTTCTCGAGGCGCGAATCACCGGGAGGAGTTACTTCGGCGCCAGACACGGTTTGGAAACGCTCGGTCAAATGATCTGGTGGGACGAGACCGCCGGGAGGGAAGGTGCCTTGCGAGTGTTATCTCGCGCCTCTGTCGAGGACAAGCCGACGTTTCCCTACAGAGGTTTGCTGGTCGATACGGGGAGACAATTCTTCCCGGTTGAACGGTTGAAACGCGTGATCGACGGAATGGCCGCGTCCAAGTTGAACACCTTCCACTGGCATTTATCTGACTCGCAGAGCTTCCCATTCGACTCGGCCCAGTTCCCGGAAATGGCCAGATGGGGCGCTTACAGCGGCGATCAAATCTACACGCCCGACGACGTGAAGGACCTCGCGGATTACGCGAGGATCCGCGGCATCAGGATACTCGTCGAGATCGACTCTCCGGCACACGCTGGCGCTGGCTGGCAATGGGGTGAGTTTTCACTGTTTTTTACACGATGACGTGTGATCACAGGGAGAATCTTTGGGATATCGGAACGGTGGTTGGAAAAGTGTCCGAATCAGAGATGCAAAGTAATGGCTGTTTTAAATATTTTTCGGTACAATGTCATTGAGCGGAAATGAATTTTCTACCTGAGTGGAAGCTGGTTGTCGATGAATTTCAATGAAATTTCAATTTTTGGATTGCGGAAAGCCATTTATGAATGACCTTTTTTTTTTTACTTTTGATCATTGGCCATCGACGACAGAAATTTAATTTTGGTTACCACTAAACAATTATTGTTGGTTGATTATCATCGATAATCTGAGTTTTATTTTGATTAACTTGATTGTCGACGGTGAATATATATTTGGTTATACATAGTTAGCTATTATTAGCAACAAATGGCATTTTCAGCTCTTATTTTATTATTTTTCCATGTAAATGTTTATCAATTTAACAAAGTATTATTTAAATATTCGAAGGAGAATTTCTATTTTTGTATATATAATGAGAAACTATGCGTGTAGAAATGCAGCTATGTAATATTGTAATGATATCATGGTGTGTGAACGTGTTAATTAACACGTTCATTGCCGACATTCACCAACGATATCTGGTATCCTATGAATATTTTAGAATAATTTGTAAGATGAATATCGTCGAATTTTAAACAGCACAAATCGCTAGGTGATTATAAATTGCTCTTTGCATTTTTATATAATGCCTACTAACGCAATGTTATAGATATTAATATTTTACATTTTATTGCAACATTTTGTAATATACTGTGGTACAATATTTTACAGTATAATATTATATAGCAGTATCATAAAACATTACTATAAAGTACTATAAATACTAGAATATTTTACAAAAAGGTAAATGTTTCACCCCATAAACGATACATGATATAATCAATCTGTTAAACTACACAATCGACAATCTGTCTCACTATCCTTCTTCTTTTCAAAACTTCTTCTCACGAAACAGTTCCGACTCTTACTATTCATAATCCGAAATGACCAAACTCGCATCTGGCCTGTTCGCATTCTGATACTCGTCTCACGCCGCGGCGTTGATCTTGTTAATTTGTTCAGGGACGGAGTACGGTTACGGGGAGCTGGCACTCTGCGTTGATCAGCAGCCATGGTCGTCGTATTGCGGCGAGCCGAATTGCGGCCAGTTGAATCCCATCAACGAGCACACCTATCGAATATTGGAGGGGCTGTACAGGGAGCTGTTGGACCTGACCGAAATTCGCGACGTCGTGCACCTTGGCGGGGACGAGGTGAATCTCGATTGCTGGGCTCAGTACGGAAACATCACAGCCGCGATGCAAGCGCAGAACATGACCGATCACCACGCAATGTGGGCCGAGTTCGAGACGAAGATGTTGCAGAGGCTGGTCAAGGCCAACCACGACGAAACGCCAAAAGCCGTGATCCTGTGGAGCTCACCGTTGACAAAGAGGCCTTATATCACCATGTACTTCGACCCGAAGGTCCACGTGATCCAATCGTGGGGTGGTAGCAACTGGCCGGAGACGCCGGATCTTCTCGAGGACGGTTTCAGAGTGATTCTTTCTCACGTGGACACGTGGTACCTGGACTGCGGGTTTGGCAAGTGGAGGGAAATTGGAGAAGCCGCTTGCGGCGAGTATCGTACCTGGCAGACTGTCTACAATCATCGACCTTGGAGGGATTACCCTCAGCAACACTTGAGCCTGGTTTTGGGTGGAGAAGCGGCTATCTGGAGCGAGCAGACTGGCGATGCTTCCTTGGGACCTCGACTATGGCCCAGGGCGTCTGCCCTCGCCGAAAGGTTGTGGTTAGTATTAAGAATATTCAGATATTATTAGATCTGAATATTGCTACCATTACCATATATATTATCTTAACGAAGTGATTGCACCCTGTATCAAAGCTAGAGATCGCGATATTGAATCACGTGTGTTCACTTGACATAAACGTGTATCAAGAAACGATCCGTATTTTTTTTAAGACACATGTATTCTTACACGTTGTTATATATTATACATGTTTTTTTTTTAGTATAGTCTTTTAAGTATAGTATAATATACTACTTTTTGCTCTTTTTGTTAAACAGTGTGCAATTGTAAAAACATTATATAATTAAGATACGGATTCTTAAGGTATCATTTAATATTTCCAATTTTTAAACAAATACAACGTCGTTCTACGACTTTTATCCGAGATTTAAAATAATTATTTTAGTCACACGTTGAAAGTCCGAAGAAGATGAAATGTCGTTTTGCGTTAGATTATTCGATCCTTTGTTATCTATGTGTAAATCCTGGATTCCCTTTAATAGAACAATTTCACCACCTGCCATCCCAAACACGTCTTTCGGCCTAATAACAAAACGAAAACTAAATTTATGCGCAGGAGCGATATGCCAACCAACGGTTACTCGACGGACGAGAGCGTGTATACGAGGCTGGCCGCACACATGGAGCTTCTAACGAACCGTGGATTGAAAACAGAAGCCATGTGGCCGCAATGGTGTTCCCAGAATCCCGGCAAATGCCTCTGACCGTTCGCTAGTAGCCCGAATACAATCGCCTTCGGCTGGAATTGCACGCGTGGACACAACGATTACGCGGGAGGAAGACGTTACGCAAAATGGATCTATCCGCCATTTTCACTGGGGCACACCGAGCTTACGAATTATCATCGTAACATCCCAGTCGAAGCAAGCTCGTCGATCGTTTTAACCGCGACGAGACCGAGTTCCTCGAGATTACCGGTGGTTGTTCGATAACGATTCTCGCAAGTTCACGCGAGCGTGAAAACGAGCGAGAAGAAGGACGATCGATCCTTCTACGAAGATATTGTACGTACGTGGATGTGAGAAAAACGTGGGAAGACCTGAGGTGGAGTACTCGAAAGAAAAGATCGTCAAAAGCGAAGGAAGAGAAGGGAATTCTTCCAAGAAATCAAGGAGCCGAATCAATTTTTCCTAGAAGCGAAGGAAAAAAGAGGATCTGTTTGGAAAGTTTATGTATAAAAAAGAAAGGGAAGGAATTTTTCGAGCGTTTTATTGGATCTTTCTTTGTTTTCGTTATTTTTGCCAAGAGATTGAAGGCACAACGACGTAAAGATGTTCTTGGGTTTCATTTTTCTCCCTGTGGTACAAGAAGAATGTTTGATAATTGCAATAGTAGAGGAGATGTCTGGTACGACAGAGGATTGTAGGAAGGGATGAAATGAACCAGGTCAATTCAAGGATAGAGAGACGCGACTTTTAAAAAAAAAACGGTTTGCGCGATGCCTTGTCGCAGCTCGATGCCATACTTTTCGTTCGAAGTGCCTTTCCAAATGTAATTCTACTCGTTGTTGCGCGATTCCACGTGCAAACATCGTGCGCGTTCCTATTTAGAGATTTCGATTGGCGGGAATCGAGATCGCCCCATCGTCCTTTCGTATATTTCGAATATTCAGGGTAGCGATTCGATGCGTCCTACATCCGATTCGTCTGATCGCACCACCTCTGAGTGTCTTTCTGACGCTTCGAAATTTGTCCGCGAAGATTTTTAGCATTTAATTGTGGGCGGAAGCAAGAGAATTTATTTATTGCTGGAATGTTAGATACTTATTCACCTTTTTACGATAAATATTTGATAAAGTTACGTATCTACTTTTTCTCTATAAAAACTATTGAGGAAATTAATGAGTAACGAGTGCATTCTATCATAATAAATAGGTCACACATCTCATTTCGATCTCGAGTTAAATATAATTATATAATTTTAATTTCCAAATAATTATGCCGATCTCTCTCATAGAAATTTTATTTAACCAAAGATTTGAAATATTGGCAGAATTTTTCAATATTAATTATCTTAATCATTTTTGTTATTATTATTATTATCTTATCGTTATTATACAAACGTGTGTTTCACTTATTTAATTTTAATTTTTCGGATTATTATACATCTATATGGTGCGCGTTTTTATTCATTTTCATTATAGCTCTTTAACAATGCTTCCAATGATATGTGATATTTTTTTCTTGTTTTAATTTGTAGATTGTAAATTAACAATGTTTGCTCGAAAAAGCTATAGGGGGACATTTTGTTTAAATCGAAGAATATTTCTAAATGATATATTGATTGTTATTCACACATCAGTGTATCATTATTTATTCGTTAATAAATTTAAATTAATTATCACTAATTATGCTATAAACAATTAGTACCGCAAGAAAATCAATTAAAAACGTCTACATTTAATATAATAATCTATGTTAAATATATATGTGTCTACATTTAATCTGATTAATATAGTAATAGAAAAGACATTCAAGGTGGTGAAATTAGAAAAGACAAAAACAACACTTGATAAACGAGCGAGAAAGACGTTCAACATAGGACACTGTCGATTTAAAGAATTCCTGAATCTGATCAGGAACCAGAGACACTGTTATTCGTCACACGATAAAGCGAAGCATGGTCGTCAGTGAACAGAGAAATGACGCCAATTCCACGTAGGCTTCCCTCTTTAAACTGCCAGTTGTAGGTCCTACATAAAACTCGCAGAAAATTTCCGGAAATTTTCCACACGGTGGAATTTGAAAAATTCTAAAATCATGTTCCGAAAGAGGAACACGAACGAGTTAATGAAATAAAATTCATGAGGATTTCAAGGAATTTCATTCTTTGGCAGCACAGGCGTATCCCTCGAAGCCAAAGAGACACCGTAAAAGACACTTTGTACGATAATTACCTTCCCGTTTGTAACAGAAGCAATTCACGAAGGAGTTTTGTTAGATTATTTATAAACGTGATTATTTCTTAATCTCGCTGCGGGGACGACGAGTTATTATCTAGAATTTAACTTCTTAACAGAATAATTTTCCTCTGCCTCTGTTGAAACAGTCACTTGTAATGAATAACTATTTTAGAATCGTGGTTTGTAGCGAATTAATAATTCTTACATAATACATAATGATAGAGGAAGAAATGTATATGTAAAAATTCTGTATAATAAGTGGCTCGAATACTTTCACGAACCGCTTTCGTCGCGATTATATAATAATATAAAAAGGTATTTCATCATACACGGTTAAGAGATTTCAAAAATTTTCTAATTTTTCCCCGATGACCAGTTGACTCGTTGTCTCCGGTGAAGAAGTTAAGAATCGGAACGTCCGAGTCGAGAGTCGTTCAACGATTCACGCGAAGAATCGTCGTGGATCCGTGAACCGAGCGTCGAATCCGCGCTTCGTGTCTTTTCTAATTAATTGTAAACGCGAGAACGCGTTCGTTTTGATGTGTTACAATAACGTGTTACAATAATCTCTCCCCTCCGAGAGATGCATAAATGGCCTACTATAACGGAGGATAGTTGTGGAGAAATTTGTAAATAACACGATCATCGTATTGGAGTTTGCTGGGGAGAACAAATAGACAATTAAGTAGAACGATAATGGGAGGGAGAATGAATCGTATGTACTTACTAACAACTTACCGATATCAATGGCTGTAAATTAGAAGTAATTTTAAATGACTCGACACCCTGTTGGATCCGGCGCGCAAAATCATCCGTTGTATCGTGTGTTGCGTTTCCCTTTTTTTCTCGAACGAAGTAGGAGACTTGTAGAGGATTTGTGGAGAAGGATAAGAGATAGTTTAAATATTCACGTTGTCTGTGAAAATTGTTTCGATGTTTGGGAAGCCTGGGAGTTGATGGGAGAGACAGTGAAAATTGCACGGATGATTTCCCAAAGTTGATCCACGAGGAAAAATGAAATCTGTTGTAAAGTGTGGTTGGTGTAAGTTTAACATAAAAACGAAATTTTGAATACATGGGCTGTCCTCGTTTCTTTCTTTCTTTCGTACCCCGGACAATCTTCCGTCTCCCTCCCTTCCATTTTGTCCAAAAAATTTTACAATTGAAGCTTTTTTGGAATTTTTGCGTGTCTTTCATTTGAAAATAGACCATGACGTTATTTTGATGAAAATCGATTAGAAAATCGTATATCGAGTTTTTTATTATTAAGTTTTTTATTTTACTCAGATATAGCAAAGGTAGAATTTCGTTTGATCGTATGAGCGCAAAGATAGATAGAGACGTTGTCTTTGATTATTAATTGATTAAAAAATTGCGATTTTTCATTATTTCTATTTTGCTCAGAAAAATAGAATGTTTTTTTATACGATCGATAAATGTTCTCCGCTTTTTGAATTATTTGATTTCCAAAGTAGTGGTTTCAGTATCTGCTGGCACAATTTGATGATCGATTGCTCCTTGGTGGTTTTATCAATATTGGCTGAGAAGCTCGAGTGACTGTCTAAACGATTATTCTTTTGATGGATGGATGCGACGCCCCAATCGATTTGTTTCATTGCAGTTATCTTTGTATAACATAATTGTATAACACAATTTCCAGCAAGCAGATAACATTGTGCCTTGATAAATGCAATTATTTTTTAAACAAGATACATCATTATCGATCACTTGATTTCACAACATGAAAATTATCTTTCGTCATTCCCTCGAACATCTACAAAATATAAATAACATTAGTTAATTATAATTATGATTGATAATTATAATTAATATCAATTATATAATTGACGTAAATGTACTAAAGTAATATTATTCCATTTTCTTCAGATATTAGAATAGAAATAAATTTATCTTAAATCTTATTTTTGCCCAACTTACCAAGTAACATACAAATTAAAAAATGTATGAAAATTCGTTTATTGTATCTCTTTCGTATAATCATCATTTTATTCTTCATTCAATTAATTTCATGTTAAATTGCTTAATTTTATTTAGCGTAATTTTAATTATATTAATTATACTAAACATCGTATCAATTATGTTAAAAAAAAATTCATGAATGAATATTCAGAACAGAGGAGACGAAGATGACTCGATTTTTTGGCTGATTCGTGGTTGACTTATTCTACTTGGCATGAGTCCCTTCTTCGGGTGACTATAGCGTAACTATACCAAGAAATACACCAAGAAGGGCGAGGCATTCTCCCATAGCCATCTAATCCATTGACTGGTCACTTCAATTCCAGATTTCAGATGGTTCACATCGATATTTCTGTGCTATTCACTCGCTCTTTACATTGAGAGTACTTTAAAAGTATATTTTCCATAACACTAATCTTCCTCGCAACGTTTCCTAACATTTATTAAATTTTGTTAATTTTTTGACCAAAGTTACCTCAGACCATCGAAGTTTTAATAAATTTGGAGATTTTTCAACGATACTAAGTGTTAATTGGTTCGGAAAATGATCACGACCGAAATGGAACCGGAAGTGAAGATGAACGCAATGTCGAACGTGGAACGTTTCTTTCTCGAGCAGAAAAAGAAATGCAACGGATTGATGACAGAGTGTAAGTCAACAAATACGACTAATGATTACTCGTTTTTTCCTGTACTTGTCGAATAAAAAAAGAAAAGAGACAATGAAAAAATGCACGAAGAAATGAAAATTGCAAAGAATTGCTTGGAATTAACACAAAGATACACGTTCGGTCTCTTTTTTACGACGCGTATATAATGTATATAATACATTCTTAAATAAATATACGTATGTATATCTGACGAAAATATTCGAACATTTGTTGGAGCAAATATTTACAAATGTATCACAAGTACATGCTGTATGAAACATTTTGATATTTCATTAATTACTGTGGTGATTAAGTTGGCAAAGTTTGGAACAAATTTAAAAATGCGTATAAAAATTACAAGATATTATATGCAAATATGAAACTATTTTAACCATATCGATAATCCTCTCTGTATTATTTTCACCACTCATTGCAGTTTTAATAAAATTTCAAAATATTTTATGTAGGTAAAAATTTTTCTGTGATAAATGTTCGAATATTATCGTGAACATTGTAACGCTATATACATATATACATACATACGTACGTCCATACATACATACATACATACATACATATTTGTTGTACATATACGTATTCTATAAATTATTATAGTATACCTCGCTGTACTTGCATTTGTTTAATTAAATTAAATTAAATTAGCATAAAAATAGTCTTTAAAGATAATTTTCAGTATGTTATATTGTCTTGTATATATTATTAAACAGATCGAAACGTAACATCACAAAACGCAACATTACGATTTCGACACTGCCCGCCACATTTCGACGGTTTACTTTGCTGGTCGTACACCGAGGCCTCGACTATCGCTATTTTACCCTGTCCCTCCGAGACCGACCTGATGTACCAGTTAAACTCCGCGACGAATACTTTGGAGCCGAATGTTCGCGTTTCAGCGACGGCCACGAAAGTTTGTCTCGCAAATGGCCAATGGTACACAAATCCTAACGATATTCCCGAGAGTAATTACAGTTTGTGCAAGTTGTCGAATGAATTCACCACTCGTTACTTCATGGGAAATGGGACGAGCAATTCTCAAGGCTACGGGAAATTTGAATCCTTGCTGACTGTAAGAATCTTGAACTTAAACACGATTCATTGGACAAAATATTTGAAGTATAATATATTTTACTAGGTGAAATAACTTTCTATTTAACTTTAATTTTTTTCCTTTTTTTTTAACTAGTTTCATAAAAATGTAAAATTGCACGAATAAACGTAGTCTAATGATCGTTTAAAGTTCGAAACAAAATCTTTCATTTCCACTTTGTCTTTTTACTTTCATCGTCATTAGGAATGGTTGCCTATTATCAGAATCGTCTCTCAAATTGGTTACACTACGTCCTTCACTATGCTGGTTATCGTGATGATCATTTTCTCTCTACTCAGGTACCTGCCTGACGAAAATTAAAATTAACATACTAAAATCTAAATTAATAATTAATTTGTTCGCTTAGAAAACTCAGAAATCCAAGAAACAGGCTGCACATGCATTTGTTCGCTTCTTTCATAATGAGAGCGTTTATGGCGCTGATCAGAGATTGGATCTTCGTCGATGGTATCAGACGGACGGTAGATGTCGTCTACTTCGAGAAGAAAGCTTTCATCAAGCAACGAAGCGTAGGCATATCAAATACTCGATCAACTCATTAAGGACTCAACAGTGATTTGTCATAGTATTAAGAAAGTTCGTTTCGTAAAATTGTAAAACTTAGATAAATCCTTTTGGAATTTTCTTTTGTAATCGCAATATTAATCTTCACCCTCATTTTTTCAGCTCAATTTGCTCCTCGATGTCAAATCGATACAATGATGAAAAGTTAATATCTGCAATGAAGAAATAAAGATGTAAATCTAAATTCATTTTTTCAAAGATGCTTTTGCATTGTATATGGCTGCTCTCTTGCTCTCGAAAATTCAAACGAAAAAATTAAACGCACGTATTTACAAACGGGTTACAAATGAAATGTTACGTCCTTAGTGGGTTAAAAAAAAATAATAATAATAACAAATAGAAAACGACAAACGAGAGAGTGGACGAGAATCGATGTTCAATTAAAATAATTAGTTTCAGACGATGATTTGCAAAGGTATTACGAGTGCGTGGCAGTATTTCATCGTTGCTAATTACTCTTGGATCCTGATGGAGGGTTTGTACCTCCATAATCTGGTTGTTTGGGCATTTTGCGCAGATACGGCCATTAATCTGTACGTTTTAATGGGCTGGGGTAAGATTATATACATAGATATAAAATACTGTGTGATCAATTGAAATCATGCATAATTAATTTGGAAATCATTCGAGATCGTTTCAACTCTCAAATACGATTTCTCTTTTCACAAACTTGTACCAAGAGTACCGACGATTTTTCATCGATCGAATAATTTCTACATTCATTGTATACACCTCGAATAAAGATAAAATTCAATTAATTGTTAATTGAATTAATTAATTTGTTTAATTTAATTGCCAATTAAAATAATTCAATGTCACGTTAAAGTCTTTAAAAAACTGTTCAAGAGACCCAGGGTTATTAAAAGAACCCTATCATGTACGTATGCATGTAACAAAAATTGCACGATAATATTAAAAATACAAATGACAGAGATAGGATGTAATTTTTATCTGTGTAATCAAGGATTGCCTGTTTTCGTGGTCGTTCCTTGGATAATAATACGAGCAACGATCGAAGATACATATTGTTGGACTACTCACGGCAATCCTTCTTTATTTCTGCTCATAAGGATTCCCATTGAAATATCAATTTTGGTAAGTGATGCTTGAAATTAGAATCGTCGATGTCAAACAAAGATTCTCACTGAATTAATCGTCGCAGGAAATTTTCTAAACGATAATTGTTGATTGACAATACGATTAAATGTATGTTACTAGTTCAACTTTCTGCTGTTCCTCAACATAGTACGCATCCTGTTCATCAAGTTTAAAACGTCGGTTCATTTGCAACGAAAAAAGATGCAGTATAGGTAAATTTGAACACTTTGTTCTTCATCAATACACAAAAATTTTGATTTTTACTATTGAACTGCAGATACAAATAAAATACAAATTTATCATATTATGTTTATATTTATATTATATTTATTCGATCGAACAGAAATATTCGACAGTATTCAAAAAAATATTGAAAGCTTTCGTACCTAATTAATACAATAATTATTTATCCCGTGTAATTCAAACAAACGTAATACTTTGTATTTTTTATCGCAGGTTTCGATGTTTTTTAAATATTTTCAAATACTTTCGTTTGATTGAAAACTTTGTCATATTCGTTGCAATATAGTAATACAGATAAAGAAGCATTGTCTCAAAGAATATAAATTTATTTCTTTTATACAGTAGGTGGGCCAAATCTACTTTGGTACTGGTACCTTTATTCGCTGCTCACTATACTCTATTCCTGGGCCTCTCCTATCACCATGATAATCTCGTGGAACTCGTTTGGCTCTTCTGCGATCAATTCTTCGCCTCTTTTCAAGTATTTCAGCATTTAGAAAAGGAAACGAAATAAACAAAAAAAAAAAAAAAAAAAAAAAAGAATACAAAAGAATATGTGGAAGATAATGCACTGACAAGATAAATCATTCTTTTCTTTCAGGGTTCTTTCGTGGCTCTGCTTTACTGTCTGCTGAACATCGAAGTTAGAACGGAGATAAAACGAGCCTGGAGGACAAGATGGTCAAAGAAACTGAACATCTGCGTGCCCACGTCACGAGATTTAAAAAGAAGGAGAACCACTCGCCAATGCAGACAACTGAACGATTATGATCATCCAATAGTCACTGGTTTTACCGTGAGAAACGCATTGCGATTGAACGATTATTGGCCAAACGTGCTGGAAATGGAGGCGGGATAGAAAAATCTTTCACAGGAAATTTTTAGGATATTTCATGTCCGCAAAGGTTTCAGCTTTCTGTGTATTTTATTCGTTTCTTTATCTGTGATAGGTATTCATCTGTAGAAGTAATTCAGACAGATTTTTTATCTGAATTAATTAATCACATTCTATAATGAAATTCGAAATTTTGCAGTTGAGAAGCATTTTACGTAATTTCGATTCTTTCTCTATTTTCATGGTCAGATAGTTAGACATGGAAAAGTAGAAAAGCTAAAAAGAGCTCGAACGAGAAACCATTTTATATTTGTGAAGGATTCAGCTTTTTTATGTGTTTTATTTGTTTTTAAACCTTTAGTAGCTTGATGTTCTATGTATAATAACTAGCTTCGTCCTGTTGTGTAATAAAATGACAAATTTTGCAATTGCAAAGATTGATTCTTCTTTCTTCTTTTTCAATGTTTCAATGTTCGCTGATATTATTTTACACTCGAGAAAATTTTCGATACATGTATATTTGAGTACACGTTTAGTATTTGAAAAATATATTTATGTGTAGTGTGTAATCATGAAATATTTTATATAATTAATAGATACAGACAATTATTTTTGTCATTGGTATAGTATTTTTGGTGAAACACATTTCACCCAAAAAATACGTTCCTGTTTCGACCGATAAGGGTGAGTGCTAGTCCCTGTATACCAACAGGCACTGAAATATTGATCAGACTGTTCCACCACCTTGTTTGTGCTGCACCCTCGTGTTTATTATTCACTTTCTAGCAGTTAACGATAAATTTTGTGAAAAAATTAAGATATCAAAAGCTAAAATAAAACAATTAAGATACTTATTTTTTTCTTCAAGAGATATTTATCCTTTTCTTGAAGATAAAATACTTTTTTTCAAATTAAAAAATTTCATCAGATTTTCTTGAATTTGACGAATCTCTTCTATTCGATCCCCTTGTTTTTATCATAATATCATGTTGCATAACACGAAAGCGTAATTTTAATTCTATCTTTGTCTTTACTTCTTTAAAATTAAAAAATTACGTTTAAATACATATAATATATGTACGTATGATGTTTCGATATTATGTTATAAGATGTTATAACAATGTCGTAACAGTTAGCAACCATTTGAACAATTAGCGAGACAAAATAATTTTATTCGCTCGGTCCGATAATTTTATTCCGATTCAACTCGGTCTTTTATTCGCTGCTTCTCAATTACTATTTTCAGCTTTCAAGCTGTTACTCCTCTAAACAGTTACACACAATGACAATCGATCCACCACACAAGTCGCAAAATACACAAACAAGTCTATTGTGAATTCGACAGAGAAGGAGAGCTGTCGAGAAACCGCATCAATGAAGAACCACCCTTTGTTAAAATTCGTTCGTCTCGAAAGTCACGTGCCACGAAGGGGCGATAGAAAGCGTCGAAAAGGCAAGGATTGATGTAACGAAGCGTGAACTATCTCATGACACTCGTGGCCAAAGGAAACATTAATCGAGAATCGAACGATTCTCAAGTGCGGGTTGCTTCGTTTCATATTTGGTCACGAGGACGTAATCAACGACACGTGTTGCACAGCGTGTATATTATATCGTCGTGTGAATATGATTATTTGAAGCAACCCCTTTACTACTCAATCCTTGTAATTTGTCGGAACAATTTGTGTAATTGCAATGTTTGGATCTTGTAGGCTCAGGGAACCACCGTTTAGCTTGAAAACTTTTTACTCGAAATAGATATCTTTGTTAACAAAAGATTCGTAACTTTGTAACTTTTTGATTTAACTCTGATACGATTCTCGGATTTTTATACGTTGTTGAAACGTTCAATTTTAATAGAAATTTATAATTCTCTAGTGGAAGAGAAGTCAACTCTCTTTTTTGCCAAGAGTCAAGTTATAAAAAACAGGTGATGTTATAACATTTAGTTTTAATGATAATTCACGTTTATTTTTAACAATTAGTAATTTCGTTCAAACTCGCGATACTTCTCAGCATCGAAAAAATATGGTTGGACTAATTCGAGACGAAAGGAGCGCAAAGAAGAATGACGAAAAGTAAGGAATTTAAAGTGAACATTAGTTTATGAGAGATTGTAAGAGAGAATCAATGCAATCTGAGATGCAAACTATGAAATACAGTACTATATTTTTAATCAGTACTTGTACGTATAGTACTATACATTATAATACAATGATTCGATATTTATTTAGCACTCCTATCTAATAACCTTTAGCTACAAAAGCAAACATTCAAAAAATTTGAAAAAGAAGAGATATATCACATAGATCTTATTTGAATATACATTATTCAGATAAAATATTAAAAAATAACCGAAGTATATTTTCTATTATCAAAAAGTTTCATCAAACACTTTCTAGCAATTTTCCTATTTCAAATTTTTCATCTAAAATCCTATAGAAAGAAGAAAAAAAGGAAACACACCTTTTTTATTTAACACTTTAACTTGAATTACCCATGATTAAAGTATAAAATTTGCGATGGAGAAATTAAAGTGCCAAGGAACGGGCAAAAAAAGAACTTGCGATATAATAAAGAACACAAGCGTCTGTATATATTTTACTAAAAATCTCCAAAAATACGCCGTTTAAAATATACAAAACTTCCATGGAAAATTGATATGATAAATTGGTCGTTCTGACAACACTTTAGTGATTCCAGTATTAAATCAATTTCTTCTTTCTGTAACAATGAGGACAGAGAACAAACGGAAGCGAAGCTTTCTAGCCACTATAAAATAATCCAACACTTACCTGACCTGAAAGTCGCTATTCCAAATTTCTCAGCGAAAAATTCAGCGACCGTACACGCAGAAGCTGGACTGTTCGCATGATCGATAAAATGGTCCACCCACTCGCGTATAATACTCTCATCCACGAGAGGCAGAAGCGTTCCATACTCCGCGATAGCGACGCAATGGCGGTCACTTTGGGGCGGTCTTACTCCCTGTTTCCCTTTCTCCCATTGGAGAACTGCAGGGGATGCTGCACGAGAGAGACAAGCGAACAGAGACTGAACAATGAGAACAGAACAACGACAGAACGTTCTCAGGGGCGTGGTTTCTGGGACAACGAGATGATCCTTGAAATCGTTCCATGCGTGGGGGTGCATCCTGCCCACGCGACGAGATCTTATCAGAGACCTCGTCGATCTCGCGGCGTAATCGTGTTCGACCGATCCATAAGGCAAAAAATATTCTTTTTTCTTCTCATCTGTGGGATATTTTTGTTGCGAAAAAAGTTTAACGATATAAACGATCGAAGATGGTGGTGAGATGTGCTTGAAATATGAAGAGAGTGACGGCGGAGGGTTAGGAAGTAACGTAAGAGTAACACAACAGTAAGTTTTTCGTGGAGAAATTTAGGAAACAAGTGAATGCAGAAGTATCGCATGGATTACTCAGTTTGAAAGTGATGTACGTCTAATTTTGTTTTAAGATATTGAACTGTCCGCGTTTGCATCGATTACGTGATTTAGGGACGAAATTTTCATTGAAATTAAAATTGATTTAAATTATAAACTGTTTACAATTGAAAGTATATATTCACGTTACAAAGTTTATGTGGATTTTTTTTATCTCGATTTTCTTGAAAATTGGACTTTACGCCACTTTCAAAATACTTCCGATCTGCGAACAAAAAAGTACAAGTCAAATTTTGGTCAATCAATACAATATGAAACGTAAGTCAAAATTGTTAGCACCTGTAATATTTAAATTTAAAGTACAGATAATGTATAAAATATATGTCTTATTCCATTGTACTTACCATTACATATACACCATTTTTATTGTCGTATTGACTAAAATTTGACTTTATTTTGAGAAAACAGTATGATAATGCATATCTTGAAATATAATTTTAATTAGAACTCTAGCATTAGGATGAAACGACAAGAACTCAAAAAATTCTAGCACTTCGTTTCTAATATTCAAAGATCAGTAAAATGTTAAAAATAAAATGGTATAGCTCGTTCAAGACTACGGTAGATCTAACCATAAAAAAATTTTTCAATACTCTCAGAAACATTTGAATTTTTACAATTTTCTAGAACAAAAGAAAGAATTTTACCTTTTCACCAGTTACGTAGTATGTAATAGTTACTTTAAAAAGAAATTATCAGAAAAATTACGCTTTAAAATGGGACTAATTTGGATTATTGTACATTTTTTTTTACAAAGTTATAACAGTTTAAAATATCGACAATTTTCCACGTATTCGTCCAGAATGAAATTTACATAAAAAAAAAAAAAGCGTAAGATTCGAAGGCAAGAGGATGGCAATAAAAGTGAAACCGAGCATCGAAATCTGACAAATTTCCTGAAATATTAAAGGAACCGCGAGAAGACGTCCATAGGAATTGCCGGTTTACCATAAGAATCAGATTGAACGAGACCGAGGGTTGTTCGGCGTAAATAATTAAAAAGGGATGAGTTGCGTTTCACGCGGAGGAGCCAAAGCTTCTCTGAATAATAGAATGACACCTTTCGTCGATTTTCGTCGAATTGCTCGGAATTTAAGAGCCCCCTGAGTATCGAGGCCTCTTCTTTCTTTCACAGCGTTCTCTTTGCCTTTAGTTTTCCTCATTTATTCATCGATACTGTTCTCTTTCTCCTGAAGCTAGTTTCGTTAATTTTTATGCACTTTCTTTTTATTTATACTCCGCGAAAGTTTCGTGGATTTATGGGGAATTGATGTTTAATGTCGATTTTTAACATTTAAAATTAAAGTTCTATTTAGATGTTAAATTGTAATTTAAAGTACAAGATCAGATTATACTTATTTTAATTTTGTCATTTGAATCGTATGTCGAATATTTTGATACGTATTGAAGATCGATCATGGTATTAAGTATGGCTCAAAGTTAAGTCTTACTACTCAAGTGTACACGCTTTGAGTAACTATGTATATAATACTATTTCAGAGTCGAGTTTAATCTTAAAAGAAATAGAGTTTGAGAAGTTGAGTGCTTAATGAAACTATCTTTGATATTGTTAATTTGAGTGGCTGTGAGTATGACACTTTGAATGTCATAACAGACACTTTTGACTGCTTATGAGTTCAGCACACTGCCTGCAAGTATAAATTTTCTGCGTTTCATCTGATTTTGATTGGCAATTGCTAACCATTTAATTAAAAAGTCTTAACCCTTTCGGCACGGTGTCCATGATAAATTTATTTTTCACTTATTTCGTTTTATTCGATCGACCCTGAGCATTGTAACAGTTTAAAAACGCGTCTAGAACGCGTTAGTTTATGTTCTAGACCGAATAGTTACATATATTGTATATTAAATTGGTGTATTCTTTAAATCGTGTTCATGAACATTCACAGTTTAATTATTAAGTAAAGGAAATTTTAGATTAATTAACTACCGTGTATTTATTACGTAAAATTGCATTAAAAAAAAGAAATGGTAAGTCAATGGTGATACTCGTAAGAATTAACCCTTTATGTTCGTTGCACTTGCCTTCATGCATATATCAAATATTTGGCAAATAACTAATCAAATTTTGCCGACGTACGGAAAATATTTGATCAATCCATTATTTTTCCTCAGGAAGTAGCCCCTTTATTCCGAATTTCGCCGTTCCCCCGAGACTCACGTTTACCCCGACAGGGTGATAACTCGTGATATTATCAAAATGATAACACCAACAAATGATTTATTGTTCCAGATTACGAATTAGGAAGAAAATTAAAATTTAAAATTGTAAAATCGTACGAACTGTTTGTTACTCTAACTCAGACAAACGTCAATGTTACAAATTGAGATTGAAAGTTAAAATTGTACAATGTTACAAATGATTTGCTACTTTATCCAATAATATGTATAAATTTGTTAAATTTCAGGCTGAAAGCATGAGGATTAAGGATGCTTCGCTCTCGGTTTCCGTTCTCTGCGACTCCAGTCTTTGTCCGCGGAGAAATTTATGAATGTTAATTTATTAGAGAAAGAGGGAGGAAAGAAGAATTGCCTTCCTTCTCGCGAATTCCTATCGATCGAAGACAAAATGGCGAATGGTGGACACGGCGTAGTCGTAAACGGGGTTGGTGCACCTGGTGCCGGCACGCTTTCGAGGGAAGAAAGACGTCGACGCAGAAGAGCGACGCAAAAATATCGAACAGCACATGCCACGAGGTAGAAACTTCGTAAAAATACCTGTAAATTATCCAAATATCTTACTTGCTATCATTATCATTATCATTTTTTCATATTGTTATTTTACATTTAATACATTCTCACATTTGTTTTATATTCTCTAAATTGTTTTAATTTCTCTTCTTTTTTTAATCAAGGAGGTCGGTGTATGTTTTTTAATATTTGTAAGTTTAACATTTTATTACGTAAATTCTGGTAAATTTAACACTCTTAAAGAACCGAGATTTGAAATACCAAGTCCCTCTCTGCCTTGAATTGTTAGAAGAAGTTGCTGAAAATTGTCAAAATGAATACTTTGACAACTTTCTTGCAAAATTTGACATTTCTCGATTTTCCGACGAACTTCTCAGTAACTGGCCTGCAGAATTGATACCTTGAACATTAATTGTCTGTTTATCGCAGGGAAAGGGTTCGAGTGGAGGCTTTCAACTTAGCTTTCGCAGAACTTCGAAAGCTTCTGCCGACCTTGCCACCAGAGAAGAAACTCTCGAAGATCGAGATCCTTAGACTAGCCATCTGCTACATCGCTTATTTGAATCACGTCCTCGAAGCTTGAATAATCAACCAGGGATCATTCTATTTTTGCAAGGTCTAACTCTGTGTCGATCACACCAGAAGAAAGTATAAGCCTTTCCAGTATTGATATTTTATTAATATACGTAGCCTGACCTATTGTAGATACTCCATTGAATCGATAGTGACTTGTAATAATTGATCATTGGGAATTAACATCGTTCTTATTTATGCGATATTTCTCTCTCTGTAAACGTATATTAAATCGACGCTTTATTTTAGTAGCTTAAGTATTTTAGTTAAATTAATAAGAGTTTACTTTAAATATTTTATTACAGACATTTCTCTGTATTTGTTGTAAAATACTTGTAAAATATTTCTGCGTATTTTATTGTAAAATATTTTATACTTCTCTGATGTTCCATTACATTGTGTGCCTCTTTTAGGTAAACTCTCCGTATGTTTGTTGGTTTCGATCTTAGACAATTGTTGTTTTAAATATTTGTTAAAATTTTCTCTTCGCTTTCTGCAACCTTCTGAATTATTCGAACTACTTGATATTTTCATGGTTTTTAATTATACGTTCTTTCTCCTCGAAGGATGCTGTATTACAGAGTAACAGAATACTCTCTAAATATTTCTTTCAATGTTTTATTAAATTTCATTACAAAACCAATCCTTGTCCTTTCTCTAGCTAGATTGCGGATTTTTCTGCGCGTTTTTAATTTTCGAACGAAAATGTCTAAAGAAACGAAAACTCGAAATTTATTTCATCTAACCAACAAACATTGTAATAAATACCCTGTGTATTCCATAGATCGAGCAACCTTTAACCCTTTAATTTAAACCACTCTTTTTAATACAACAAATGTTACACGTGTAATTTCTTGCACATACAAAAATAGAAATTCTTTTTTGAAATGTAATATTTTTAATTGCTTAATTGCTCGTAGAACAATAAAGTTACAACAAAAAAAAAGAAAAAAAAATGGAATAATAAGGCAGAAGAGGATCGTTTAAGAGGAATGAAATATTTTTGCAGTATTTGAACTCTCCCTGAACGCATTAAAAATCCGCAATCTATTTGCAATGCGTTTCAACTGTTTCAAGTGTTCGCACACTCCAAAGACACTGAAGTGCAACTATTCGAAATTGCTCGGAAGAACGGCCGAAACTCTTAAATCAATCTCGTTCGGTGGATTAGCCCGATTCCCTAAGGGTTCCCTCACGCCCCACGAGTCCACGTATCTCAAATTCTCCGTTCTGTTCGCATAGTCGTGCAGTCGAACGTACTGGGGTTTCCTATTTGCCGACGATCATCGAACGAGGCAGACTTTTCGACCGAAACTCAACGAGACGTGCTCTAACTTCACGGCTCGTCGATTTTGCTCCATTTCGTTTCCATTTTCCTTCTGTAATTTTCTCTTTTTCCTAAGAGATTCGACACGAGGGCAATAGAAGTAAAATTTTTTATGGGACTATCGTTTCGATCGAGCGTATTATTACAGACATTTCCAGACATTCTCGGTACCTAGAAAATTTGGGTGAAAAAAGAGTAACAATGATATAATAGAGAAAAATTTGCCTATGCGGAGACGATGGTTTGGCCTGGATAAAGAAATTTTTTCAAATTCTGCATCTGTTGCTTTTAAATGCGTAAAATTGTTTGATAAGAATTAATACTTTGAATATTTCCGTTTTATCGATGAAAGTTATTCAGTATAGAAAAGGTTGTACAACGATTCCTTGGTAAATCTTCACCCGCAAAATTGAAGAATTAAGAAGTGTAAGGGTTTTGGAGACTTCAAGGTCTCTTCCGCTATTTCAAACGGCATCGTGTATTTTTCGATCGATTAATCAATGCATTCTCTGTGAAAAAATATTGGCTTGCGTAGGTCGGGAAACTATTAGTTTAGAAGACATTGTAACTTCAATTTTAAAAAATCAGTGCACAAAAGACAAAGATAAAATTTACAGAATATTATACGTGTCAAAGAATGATTAATTTTAGCGATATTTTAATTTTAATGTTACAAAATCTGTGCATGAAAGACGAAGACAATACGAATGATAGATACAGAATTTTCTAAAAGAAGAAATCGAATCAAAAAAAGAAGTTCGTGTATCTTCAAAGAAATAAGGAAGATATAGTTCGAGTTCGATTATATTAGAGTTTTTCGTTACTGCGTTAATTTTTAGAAAAATAATAAAGCAAAAATTGATAAATAATGGGGTAAAATAACATAAAATGATTGTGAAGCAAAAGTTTCGTCGAGTTCGAAGACTGAATTTCCGAGTTCGATACGAGTATTGATTTCCCCACAAACACAGAGACAAAATGAGAAACACTCTATTCCATTATCCGGTATTGTTGATTTTCATTTGTATTAATTTTGGTAGACCTTTGCAAACGTCTTTTTTAACATCTTATGAGCTTCTTGTAAGAAACGTAAGAAAAAGAGTTTTTTAATTATGTTAATTTTGGATTAAAATCCTCCTTTTATTGTTAATTTGGATTCTATAAATTCTTCTTTTAACAAATGAAATTAATAAATAACGAGGAAGCAAATGTACCAACTAGAAAAATTAACAAAATATAATATTCCACTGCAATAGTAAACACTTAGTGGTAGAAAATTAATAATTTTTTGGGTCTATTGAACGAAATAATAATTAATATAATTTTCCGATGCGATCGTGATTAATCGAAATAATATCCACCATTCATCACCATATTTGATAACTAAAATACCTTCTCTCTTTTATAATTTCCTTAATGACACGAAACACATATTGAATTTCTATTACATTCAGTCGTGCAGTCGAAGAAAGAAGTCGCGTTAATGTCTCGCGTATTCTTTCATTTCGAACTGGCATAACATTGTTAATTTTTACTCGGAGTGTGTTGCATTCACTCGAGATCAATGTAAATTCGTACGCGCGTTTCAGCAAGTAAATGGTAAAATTCGAAATTAAAATACTATTTTGATAATTTGATCTCATGATACGCGAACTTAATATCGTAAAGTGCATTCCTTTTTGTACTACGTTGAAATTGCTGGACGTCAATGTAGAATATTTCGTTCGTTCGTTCGTTCGTTTCCAAACCTTGTGAAAGGTAAGATCAAAGATTTGAAAACTTGGATAATTCAACTTCACTGCCATACGTACCTAATAATAATATATAGTGCACACATTTTTAATTATATTTTCTATTTTTATATAAATGAAAAATTTTACAACTTGTTTTACAATTACTTATTTTACAATTCCTTCTAACGATTCAGTGATTATCTTAGGACGTTTAATCAAACAGTTTAATTACATTAAAGTTCACGTTGACGAATTAACTTTATTCTTTCATTTCTTTTTTTTTTTTTCTTACTTTTCTGATTCATCGCACAATCGATCATTCTTTTCTTTAATCACAGTTTTTTCACGAAGAACAAGAATACTGTAACTAGTCTAATTCCTTGGAATAATCTGTGAACAGTGAACATCGCAATAACAATTAAATTAATTTGATTACAATAAGAGTGTAATTTTAATCTCTAATTTGATTCGCTTATGTTTTTTTCCTTCGTTTTCCATTGTGTACAAAAGAAATATTCCAACTTGATTGAAATCTTTATCAAAATTCCCTACAAAAGGAACAAAAATCCATTGCTTCCTTAACTTGAAGTATTTCAAGTTGTAAACAATTGTTAAAAAAAATTTTTTATTTAGATTAAAACAACGATGGACAACTACAAGGCAGCAACAAGGATGGTGATTATATTGAATTATGTAGCGGCACACCGGAACTTCATAGATCCAAAAAAAAACCAATTCAAATTCATATTGAGCTGGATCTGGAACACGATTTCGATTTTTACGATCAATATCGTTCCATTTTTGTTTATAATATATATTATAAGTATTCTAGGCAAGACCATTGGCATGGAACGTGTATTTCATGTATTCCAGTATATTATTCATATACTTGGGTGTACGAGTTCAATGATTATTGGGCTGTATCAGTCCAAGGTGAATAACGGATTCTTTTTCAATCGAATAAGAATAAGATCACAAATACAAGTAGCGGCGAATAAAAGTTTCTTAATTTTGCACCTCCGAATAAAATTTTGCCCGACATGTGGCTTACCAAACAAGATTGAAAAGAAAATTGCAGGACAGTGGGGTTAATTACTTTCATTAATCAATCACTTTCTTATTCAGAATGTATTGACGATGGAAAAACAGATCGACAAAGTTGACGAAATTTTGAAGAAACTGGGAGCTAAGATCGATTACAGTGATTTATTTCGTCGCGTGAAGATCGTAGGATCTCTCTGGATACTAATCGCGCTCGTAATGTACGGAATGTGCATCGAACGGATAATCAGAAATGCACATTTTAATCTGCTAATCAAAATACTGACTCTCTTCAATTTCGTCTACATGACGAACACGCAGTCGATTGTTTTGTACGACTACAACACAGTTATATTGTACGTGAACAATAAAATTTAACTAATAATTAGTAATAAGTAACAGTTAGTTAATGATTGATAATTAGTAATAATCAATTTCGCATTTCGTCGGTATAAAACGGTACACTACGAACAAAGTATTCATCGCAATTAAATCAAAATTAAATTAAACCGAATCGCTTTGCAGTTGGCTGGGGTCGCGGTTTAAAATGATAAACGACCTCATCGAAACGCTCCTCTTGGAGAAAAATCAGATAGAAAACAAGAAATCCGACGAAGCGGTTATTTTCAAGCCAAGTAACAATCTACGAAACCGACTGCGAATTGACAATTCATTGTCCGACTGTTCTCTAGAAGTTCCAGAGGTATCTTCCGCGAACCACGAACCGAATTCTGATCAAGGATTATCGATCGATGAGAGGCTCCGTTCACTTCAACAAATCAGGTGAACCGCAGTAAATTTTTAATTTATAACAATCGCATCGATGGATGACAGAGAGTTTAAAAAGCAACTTTTGCACGAAGAAACAGAAAAGTAATTGTACAATAATACAGGGTGGGCCAGAAATCACTTTCTGCTAAAATAAATCTGTGATTTTTTTATTATATATGTTTATGTTTTATATTATATATTTATATTTTATAAACATAATGGAAAAAATCGTTGAACTTAAATTTAATTTGAAATTAATGAAATTAGTCAAAACTAGTACTTTTGGTCGGCTCTATATTTGCAAAGAAAAATGCTGTATTATTCGAGCTTTTGAAAATGAATTTATCTTTCAGTAGCGCAAACGTGATGACACAGTGGGCATTAATACATTAATACATTTAAATTTGAAGAAAAAGTAAATTATTATTATTACAAAGCACTCGAATAATGTATGCACATTCCAGAACAAATGACAAGTGTATAGTGCAATAGTTACTGATAATACTCATTCTTCGTTTGTCCTGACTGTATAATTATTCTAAATCTGTCAACGATTGAGAAGAATTGAAAGATTTCGCACATTTAAAGATTGCTGCATCTGCAAGTGTGCAACGTCTCCAAGGTGGTGAACAACATATTCAACAGCCAAATATTAATATATACATTCACGATGCTGATATACGTTAGCATAATGACTTACGGTATATACATGGACACTCGCAGAAACCATGATTTCATGCAGGCCATAAATCCAATATATTTGTTGGACAGCATCTTTGCTATGTTGAAAATTCTACTAACGAGCTGTGATTGCGAATATGCAATGAGCCAGGTAAAAAACATGTTTTCCGATCCTTTTCAACTCTACTGTGTGCGTCCGATCATTCAATATCAAATCGTATCGTATTGTGAAATCTCTTTAATTAGAAAGAACAATGTATTCTTGTCGATTCTCAGTTAAAGATTTTTCAATGGTAATTTAGAGTTCGCAAACTTTGAAAAGTTTCATTAAATGAAATAAAATAGAAATTAAATGAAAATTCAAATACAAGAAGAAATATTATTTCACAATACGAAATGATTCAGGAAACAATTTCCTATTAGAATGATCTCACAGCAAGACCAAATAAATAAACGTATAACAAGATTATCTGAAAGAGGACCGAATTAATTTAATAACTTGATCAATTGACTAATAATTTGAAAGATTAACTTCTCTTTCTCAGAAGGAAGTAATCTAATTTTTTTTTTTTCAGGCAAGCAGAACAATAGACCTTATCCATTCGTGTCCTCTGTATCAAGAAAGCGCAGACTTAAAAGACGAGGTAAAAATTGAAATTCCATTTTTTGTAAGTGAAATTATCTTGGAAAAATGAAACGCAGTGTTAGTTAATGCATCTGTTGTTAGACCCTCCAATTCTTATGGCAAATATCCTATACGCAACTTGAAGATACAAAGTCAGTCCACTATGTACTGAATTACAGCTTCGTTCGTGACGTGAGTACTATTTTTTGTTATTTATATTCTCTGTTCTCGTAGAACGTGTGAAAAATTGTTTCACGCGATTGTTACAGTGTCTCTACTTCGTGGTAACTTATTTGGTGATCATGATACAGTTGAGTCAGAACTTGATAATGAACGACTCATTGCCAGACGCAACCAGAAACGAGACCTCCACTTTTCCAACAATATTACGAGAAAATACAAGTATATCAGTTTAACTTTTCACACTTTTCGATAATAACTTTTCAAATAATTATAGAATGATAAGACGCAAAAAGAAAAACTGTAAGTATCAAACGTTAATATACAGCTATTAACTTGTCCATTAATTTCTAATTCTTATATTCATAGCTGCGCTAGCTACAGGGATCTGATAATGAAGTATGATTATACTAGTCAATGGTATAAAAATTATTATCATCACAATTAATTCTGCCACTGTGTTACTGCATAAGGTATTCATTTTGAACAATATATTCAAATAAATCGAACAATACATTCAATATTATTATAACAATTTCAATAACATTGTTATGTAATGAAATATTCATTCATATCGGTTGCGTACGTATAAAATAAAATTAAACCAGTTAATTTGATTCCAGGAATACAGCTTCATATTCAAATTCTCTGTATAAACTATAATGTAATACAAATGAACGAAAATAATAATGACTTTACGTTGTATCTGCTTGATCGTTCCATTACTGTTAATTTTTAATTCTATTAATTTTATAAGAACCCTTATAAATTTTTCCTTTAATAAAGTAAAATTAATAAATGATGAAGGCACACCGTAATTACGTTAATGGACGTCATAAAATGTTAATTAAATGAATAAAATATAATACTTTTTACATTTTTTATATTGTTTTTTATAATATATTTTATATTATTCACAATATGTTTTACTGTAACAGTAGCTTAGATACACGTGGAACACTAGTAATTTTTTTGCGCACATTGAATAAAGTAATAATTAGCGCTTAGACTTCCCAATGCGATCGTAATCGTGCGAAACTATTATTTCACTATTGCTCGCGTTCCTTGAAAAACAGATAATATCACGCCTAATAAATGAATTGCCTTTTTCTCTCTCTTACAATTTCCTCGATGACACGTAACACATATTAAGCTGCTATTACATTCAGTCGCGCGAACGAAAAAGCCACGTTAATGTCGCGTGCTGTTTCACGTTCTCAAACTGGTACAAACATTATTAATTTTTTACTCGTATCATACACCTTATTAACTGTATTGCATTTGCTCGAGGTCAATGTAAATTTGGGTCACACGCGTCTAAACTCGTAAACGACAAGGTTCGAAATTGGAAGACTCAATTAGGTAGTGTTGAATCCAATATCGTGTAGTACTGCATGCGCCGAGCATTCCCCTCTTTTTATTTATTTACCTTCTTCGTTTTATATACGATCACGACCTTTCGTCAAAGAATTTAATCAAACTTTTTAATTCACGATATTAATGATCATTTTTCTTAATTTTTTGACATCATTAATTCAAGCAAACGATTCCACACTTGTAACAATTTTATGATCGTTGAAATCCATTCAGAGTCCATTTGCAGAGAAAATCGAAATCAATGTTTCTTCTTTTTTAATCTTGTCACTCTTAAAACCAGTAGATACCACAAAGAAAAATTACTAACGTTTTCTATTTTGATCTAGATTAAAACAACGATGGACAGCTACAGGGCAACGGCGAGGATAATAACCATACTGAACCACATAGCGGCACTCCGTAACTTCATAGATCCAAGAAAGAATCAATTCAAATTCGTTTGCAGCTGGACGTGGAACATATTTCTGATCCTTATGATCGCTGTTGTCCAATTTCGTACTGACCTGTACTTTTTGCAGAAAATGCCTTTCAATATAGAACGCATTACGTATATATTTCAGTATGTTACACACGCGTTCGGCTATACGAGTACAGTGATCATCGGTTTGTACCAATCCAAGGTGAGTAACGAATCGTTGAGAACATAAATTCATTTCTTTTAAAAAAACAAAAGTATCGATCCTTATTTATGATTTTACATCTACAAAGTGTGTCAGTAGAATTGCATTTAATTATTTTTATTAACTATTTTCTTTTTTTTTTCAGAATGCGTTGAGACTGATAGAGCAGATTGACAGAGTGGACGAAAATTTGAAGAATCTGGGGATTCAGATCGATTATCGGCGTTTGTTCCGTCACGTGAAGATCGTAGGATCATTTTGGCTACTGAGCGCGATCATAATATTGGGAATTTTCATCACGTGGGTAGTGCGAACGATTCCACTGTCATGCACGTCTACACTTACGTACATTTACATTACGAACGCCCAGTCGATTGTTTTGTACGACTACAACACAGCCATATTGTACGTGAAAAATAAGAAAAGTATTTTTAACTCTGTGAAATGGCATACTCGTAGAAAGATATTCATCACTTTCGCTCCATATTCTTAGTATCAAAGTAACATTAATCGTTGCTTTACAGTTGGCTGGGATCGCGATTTAAAATGATAAACCAGCTCCTAAAAACGTTACTCCCGGAGGACGATGAAAGAAACACCAAGGAATCGAACGAAAAAATCATTTTCAAACCAAGTAGTAATTTTCGAAACCGATTGGAAATCGATTGTTCGGTGTCCGCTCGTCCTTCAGAAGTTTCACAGACATCTTCCATGAACGACACTTCGAATTTTAAAAAAGGATCACCGACTGACGAGAAACTTCGTTTATTTCAACAAATCAGGTAAACAGAATTAATGATAATTGCAGTGATGAATAATGAAGATTAAACAGCAAGCAATGTAAAAAGAGTGGAATGTAAGTAATAAGAAATTGTAATCATCGAAAAAGTCACATATATTGTATTAGGTGGCTCAAAAACTCCAAGGTCTGGAATCACTTCCTAGTAAAATAAATCATAAAAATCGTAAAATATAAATCGTAATTTTCCTATTATATATTTTTTTAATTCTTTTTTTTTAAATATAATGAAAAAATCACGTTTGTAAATGTAATTTAAAATTAATTTAATAAAATTAATCTTTTCTTACAATTTGATATTTTATTAAAAAAAAAATGTAGGAGGAAAATTTTGGTCTACCCTATATTTATTTGTATCGAGATGAATTTTCCTTTTAATAACAGACGCTGTAGTTTAATAAATGCAATAATATTAACTATGATATCTTCGAGTTTAAAGAAAAGGTAATTATTGTCATTGTAAGTCAGATACTATATTTACACATTTATGAATGGCAATGTACGTGCCAAGATAGATGATATTAATTTGGTAGAATAAGACTTACTGACTAGTAAAATCAAATTTATTGTCACTGTATATTATCCTGAATAAAATGATTTGAAAATTCGCAAATTTACAGATCCCTACATCTGCAAGTCTGCAGCGTTTCGAAGTTGGTGAATCAAATGTTCAACGTTCAAATATTAATATATACGTTCACGACGCTGGTGTACATCAGTATATCGACTTACTGGATATATATGGAAATCCAGAGAAAAACCAATGTCGTAGAAATGTTGGATCTAGTGTTGATATTCTTGTTAGACGGTGTCGTTGGTACTTTGAAAATCGCCGTAATGAGTTACGATTGCGAATATGCAATGAGACAGGTAAAAAATTCATTTCTCAGTCTCTTTGATGGATCCGACAGAATTGTAAAATATTTAAGGACACTGAAAATCTATTTCTCGTTTGAGACTGAAAGAAGATTCAAGACACGAAAAATTTGAACATCTCAATAAAGTTGCGAATTGCACAAAATGAACTAAAAATCACATGATGTATTATAAATTAGGTTACTACTATTACTCATGAAACGACGTTTTATTTCATTGGAGAATTCAATATATTTCTCAAACTTCAGCAGCTATGTCAGAATAAAGTTACAATTCAAGACAAACAATCCTTTGAAAGATTAGTTGTTTCTTTTTTTCTTTTTTTAAGTAGAGTCAACAAGTTTAGAGTCTGACCTATTCGATTTCCAGGCGAGCAAGATAATAGACCTTATCCATTCGTGTCCTTTGTATCAAGAAAGCGTAGAATTAAAAGACGAGGTAAAAAATTGGAATTCTTTATTATCTTGCGTTACTAAATGAAATTATCTTGGAAAAATAAGACGTAGACTTAATCTGTTGATAGACCCTCCAATTTTTATGGCAAATATCCTATACGCAACTTGAGGATACTTCAGTTCGTTATATACTGAACTACGGCTTTGTTCGTGACGTTAGTATTTTTTTAAAATAATTTTTCCCTCTTATGGATAGAATATATTAATATGTTATAATATTGTCTCATGTGTTTCTTACAGTGTTTATACTTCATATTAACATATCTGGTGATCATGATACAATTGAGTCAGAACTTGACAAAGAATGATCAAATTACAAATGGAACCATTTTTTGAAGGGATACAAGTATAATTGCGAAATTTTCCACATTTTGTATATCACAGAATATCAAAACACAGAAATAGCAACTGTAGGTATTAAAACATTGATATTTTACGAGTAAAATAAATTTTTAATTCTCGTCAGCACTGGAATAACTTTATAAAGTTTATTACTATCTTCGTTGATTTTATGATATTATTGTATGCTGAATTCAACATTTTGCATAAAAAGATATTCTTTTACGCTGCCTCCGTACTACCAAAATAAACATATGCTAATTGTTTTACCTATGAAATGAAAATAAACTTGTTAGATTGAATGATTCGTGAAATACATGAAGATTTTAATAATTGTGATGTAAGGTAAATAAATAAAAGTAATTATGAATTTATGCAGTATCATAACATAAGATTTAGACATTAGACGTACGTATATGTTCTAATGAAAGAATTAACTAAAGGAATATATAAATTATATAAATTAAATAGGCATATAATGAGTATGTATATGTAATATATACGAATAATATAATATTCTAAAACGTGATGCAATAATTGTCTAAACATATTTAAATTATTAGTACATTTTAATTATTAGTACATATATACAAACTGTATATATGCATATATATATTATTCCGCCATCATTTATATTCCCATGATAACGCCACGTCTGGACAAATGAATTGCTTCCTCTATTCCACAATTTCCTTAATGACATGGAACACTATCTTATTTGTAATAAATGTATATTTCGTATTTGAGCCGCTATTGCCTCCAGTTGCACAAAGTAACAAGTCACGTTACTGTCGCATGTCCGTTTGTTTGGAACTAATACGTGAATTGCACACGAGTGTTTAATTTGTTATTTCATTCTTTAATCTGTAGAGACGGTAAAGATTCAAAATCAAGAGACTTCTTCTCTTTACTTACATTTCCTTCTTTCTTTATGAAAAAGAAAATTTGTACAGTTCCTTTTATAAATTTTAATATTATTATATTTTTACAAACTTTAGTCGCATCATTTATTTGTTCTTAATCATTAAATGATATATAAATTCTTTTCAGCAATTATGACAAATTCTGTTCAGATAACATTGTAGAATGTTCATGTGTAAAATATAGAGTACGGATAATGGGTCTCTATTGTGACTCTATCTTCTTAAAATCGAGTTTTTGAATAGGAAGAAACAAAGTTCGCGATAGTGTGACATATCTTTTTAAAAACAAAAATTTACTATAACAACACATTACATACAAAATACATTCAACATTTGCAAAAAGAACGAAAAATCATTATTTTCTTACATATTTAATCCTTAATTGATATCCTGCGGTCACATATGGCTATTTATATTTTTAAAAAACTTAAACAATATTAATTTTATTTTATTACGTGCTTCATATCCTTTCTGACAGAAATTAGTAATAAAATTGAACCAAATAGCGTAATATAAAATTGTCCTAAATTGTCGTGGCTAATGTCCAAACATACCAGTTAAGTATCATTGAAAGAAATATTTTTAATCTTTATTGCTTTCTCTACAAATAGACATGGACAACTACGAGGCAACAACGAGGATAATAATCATATTGAATCATATAGCAATACTCCGTAACTTCATAGATCCAAGAAAGAACCTATTCAAATTTTTATGCAGCTGGATATGGAATATATCAGTGATTCTTACGATCGTTGCCTACGAATTTTGTATTGGGATATATCTTACACTTACAGTAATGCCACGCAACATAGAATCTATTTTGTACATATTCCTATATGCTATCCATGTATTCGGGTATATAACTGTAGTAATCATTGGTTTGTACCAATCCAAGGTGAGTAATCGATCCTTTTTCAATTATACAGTACACGTTATTTAATAAATTATTTGTTATTTATTATTTTATTATTTTATTTGCGCTCCAGCTATATTATACAAGCTGCTAGCAACTCCAAGGCATTTCTGTGGTATCTCCGATGAACATTAAAAATATTATTATATTCGAATGAAAAATTCTAGCTAATTTAATTATTTTCCTCGGGAATAAATTTTGCATTTCAATCTCAATAATTCGCAAATTTTCGATTTTTTTTAAGCTCAATCCAATTTTTCTTTTACTTCCTTATTATTATCACTGCTGTTTCTCAGCATCATAAATAACTTCGTTATAATCGACTCATTAAATTGTTTCCATACATATCAGAGTTAGAGTCAAAAATATTCTTCAGAATATTCCTTCTTTTCCATTTTTTAATGGTGGAAAATTATTTCAAATTTGTGTCGCTGTTGCGGTGCTTACGGAGTGCAAAGTATTAAGAAACAGATCAATAAACTGATCAATTAATTTTAATTATTTTTACTTATTGTTTAGAATGCATTGACGTTGGTGAAACAGATTTACCAAGTGGACGAAAATTTAAGGAATTTGAGAACTAAGATCGATTATCACGATTTGTTTCGTCATGTGAAAATCATCGGATGCTTCTGGTTACTAGACGCAACCATAATATACGGAATTTTCTTCAAACGGATAACACAAAACATGTCAGTTATATCACTAATGATTATAAGCAGCTATATTTTCACTTCAAATGCCAATTCTGTTATTCTATATGATTACAACGCAGCCATATCGTAAGCGAATAACGTATTTTTTAACTAATAAATAATAAGATATTCGATTCGTTTGACAACAGTAGTTCATTCTTTACTGAAAAGAGAAATTAATTCGTTCGCATTGTTCATGAAAGTATTTATAATTGAGAACATTTATCTTTATATTATGTGTATAACGAAATGAATTATCATAATTGCATAAGTAAAATTTAAAATCAATTCGAATATTTATTTATGAGATATTTATTGATAAAGAGAATAGTACTTAAATACTTTTTTTGTTTAGTTAGTTAAATATGATCAAAATATATACCTACTTATTCTGAATATTTCTTATATTTTCAGTTTGATTTCATACTTTTACAATGTAATTAAATATCAGATCTAATAAAATTTCAAAATGTGTCGTATAATAATATACAATAAATTCATACACGGTATCAACAAGTATATATTCAACACCACTATATGTGATAATAGTTTAATAGAAACTAATAAGAATAATATTAGTTTCAACTTTCAAGATTAAATTATAACCCAAGTTATCATATTTTGCAGTTGGCTAGGATTGCGATTTAAAATGATAAACGAGCTTCTCAAAACATTCCTTTCGGAGGACGATCAACTAAAAAGCGAGGAATCCAGCGAAGAAGTTGTATTCAAATCAAGTAATAATTTCCGAAACCGACTGCAAATTGACAATTGCTCGTCCAGTCGTTCTCTAACAGTTTCGACATCATCCACGAACGACACCTCGAATTTTAAAAAAGGATTAACAATCGACGAAAAGATCCGTTTATTTCAACGAATCAGGTAAGCAGAGATCGAATAATAAAAACTTAAAAAGCAAAAGTAATTATTGCATTTGTCAAAATTCTTCTTGTATTAAAATTTACATTGATTTATATTGATTTTATTATAGGATAGTAAAATATTCTTTACTTATCATTAATTTATATGTATTTGACTCTTGGTTAAACACAAATACTGTTATTGCAAATTGATCAAAGATTCAAATTAAAATTTTTTTTTAAGACCCTCTCTCTTTCTCTCTCTTTTTCACTCTTTCTCGACTGCCACTATTTATTATTCTAAAACTCGAAAATTTGTAAATTTGAAGAATCCTGCATCTGCAAGTCTGCAACATTTCAAAAATGGTAAATCACCTATTCAACGCCCAAATATTAATTTACACCACCACGTCGTTGATAATCTTTAGCATATCAGTCTACTCCTTGTATATGGCTATGCGCAGAGGTATCTTTCCGGACATACATACAATACTAATATTCATGATGGGCAATATATTTCGAATTTTGAAAATCGCTCTAATAAGTTATGATTGCGAATATACAATGAGACAGGTGAGAAATTTGTTTCGCAATCTCTCTAATCTTACTGTGTGCTGTGGATAATATTTTATCAAATCACATGTCCCTGTCGAAGAAACTTTCTGGAAATTAGGAAATTTCTGAAACTCGAGAAAAAAAATAAGAACCAATCCCTACTATTGCAGCATTTCATTCTAGTAGTATAATAAAGATTATATTAAAAAATTGGCACGAAAATTTTGAAAATGACAGTAGAGTCAAGCATTGCAATCACAATGATATAAATGATAATGACTTTTGTTATTCACAAAGCAGAGTTTTATTTTCACTCATTTCTTAAACTGAAACAATTATACTGCGACAAAAAGTAAAATTATAATTTAACTACGAATGAAATGAAGAATTTTTAGAAAAATTAAAGAACTTTCCTTTTCGAGATAGGAATAATAAGCTTAAAGTTTCGCCTAATCGATTTTCAGGCGGACAAGACGATAAGCCTAGTTCACGCATGTCCTCTGTATCGAGAAAGCGCGGAATTAAAAAACGAGGTAAAAAGGAATTGCATTTCTGTTATTTTGCACGTTGAAGAAAATTTTTTTGAAAAAATAAAACGTACACCTGATCTGTTGGTAGACCCTCCAATTTGTGTGGCAAATATCGTACACGCAACTTGAAGATACAAAATCAGTCCATTACATAGTGAACTACTGTTTCATTCGTAACGTTAGTGATTTTTTACATAATTTTTCATAATTTTTCTTCTAGAATATATTAAAAATCTTTTCACGTACATCTTACAGTGTCTGTTCTTCATATTATCTTATTTGGTGATCATGGTACAATTGAGTCAAAACTTGACTATGAGAGATCTAGCCTTCAAAACAAACGAAACCATCGACTTTTAAACAGTACCGCAAGTATAATTGTACAACTCCATGATTTTCGATAATATTTTATTACAGTGTGATAAAAAGTAAAAAATGCTGTAAGTATTAAACATTAAAACATTGTACCACTTAAGTTTAAAACTACTGTAGATGTATTGTATTCCGTGTTTGAAGAAAAAATGCACTCATCATCGCTTGATTTAACGCAATTACATAAATAGATGCACAGTTTGAAAATAAAATACCACTGTTAGAATGTTAAGAATATAAAAGAAATTCCAATCGAATGTTACTCTTCGATGAGTTTTATGTATTTGCATATTGAAATATTTCCTAACGTTAATATCGTAGTTATAGAATAGAAATAAATTCTATGATTAATTTCGTCGCACTCGATGTTTGTCTCCTTTTGAATCAAAGAATTTCCCCGACTGCAATATATAGGTGATCATGCGTAAATATTCCAGCATTTTGAATAAATAATATCAATGTAGCTCATACGAATTAAAACAATAATACTGAAATTATGAAAGTGATCAAAATGACCAATACATAATTTTTGTTAAATCATATTAAATGATTTTTCGTAGAATGTATAAATAGAAGCTCGTGTATTCCATTGTATTGTAAATTCTTCCTTTAATTTTTTTTTTTTTTTAACTTAATGGCTCGTGAAAATTTTACGCTTTAAACGTCGGTAAGTTCTAGTATTGATAACACGTAAATACCTAGTCAATATTTCAGGATGCACGTTGTAACTAGATGAATTAAAATGTAATATAAGTGGAGTTCCATGTAATAACTGTAGATACACATACGTAGAATGTTAAGAATTTTTTACGTACAGCGTAGAAAGATAGCGAATGAACTATAAAATGCTTTTTTCTGGAATGATCGCAATTACTTGAAGCCATTTTAATCAGCCATCACTTATATTTCCTCGATAATAAGTACAATTGCTTCATATGTCAACTACTTCAACTTTCCTACAATTTTCTAGATGACATTCTACCCATGAAATACTTTTTTATTTGAAACAATTGTCCGATGTTTCAGCCGCTGTCACCTTCAGTCGCAAACGAGTCACGTTAATGTCACGTATTCGTTCGTTTGAGAGAAGGATTTGTGTGTGTCATTCTTAAAATTCATTAAAGTTATTCAACGTCAGTGTAAACATTCGCATTGGTATTTATTTCGTTCTTTTTTTTGAAACCTAAAAAATGCAATAAGTAAAGATTTAAAATTGGAATAGTTATTGGAACTCCTTTGAAATTCGGTCGAAGTGCTTCGCGAAACGGATAGAGAAAACCACTGTTTTCTAAGTCGTTGTCAAGTATTTCACGTTTAATATCACTGGAAAAATCAAGGTTAACTGTTAACGTATTATCTTATCTTAATTTTTACACGGATATATTAAAACGATGGACAGCTACGAGAAAATAACGAGGATAATAACTGTATTTAACTACATCGCGGGACTCCGCAACTTCATTGATCCAAGAAAGAATCTACTGAAATTTGTATGCAGCTGGATCTGGAACATGTCGTTGATTTTTATAATCGCCATCGTTGAATTTTATTTTCACTTACATGTTTTGAGAATGGGCATGCCATATAACATAGAACGTATTATATACGTAATCCAATATTCTACTCACGCATTTGGATATACGAGTACAATGATTATTGGTTTGTACCAGTCCAAGGTGAATAGTGTTCAATAGTTCAATTATACAATATAAATTCTTCTTAAAACGAAAAAGTATCCCTGCTTATATAATATTTGTTATTTTATATTTCAAAAGTAATACTATATTATTATGTGCTTGTGTATATACATACATACATACATATATATATATATATATATATATATATATATATGTATGTATGTATATAATGTATATAATCGTATCTACTCGAACTACTAAAAAACTATGTATGTAGTATTTATTATTTTATATTTAAAACATAAATCTGATTGATAAGCAAATATTATGTTATTTATGTATTTTTATTTATTATCCAGAATGTACTGGTGTTGATAAAGCAGATTGACAAAGTGGACGAAAATTTGAGGAGTTTGGGAATTAAGATCGATTATCACAATTTATTTCATCATGTGATAATCGTGGGATCCTTTTGGATATTAAACGCAACCATAATATATGGAATTTTCCTTCAATGGATAATTCAACAAAATCCAGACTTGGACGTGATATTAGCTACTATTTGTTACACTTATGTTACGAATGCCCAGTCAGTTATTTTATACGAATACAACGCAGCCATATAGTACGAGAACAGTAAAAAAAGAACACATAATTCCGTTTAATAACAGGATGCTTTGAATAAAATATCCATTCATTTTTATCGTGACTCTTGTAATTAAATTAATCTGAATTGCATTGCAGTTGGCTGGGATCGCGATTTAAAATGATAAACCAGCTCCTAAAAACGTTGCTCCCGGAGGACGATGAAAGAAACACCAAGGAATCGAGCAAGGAAATCATTTGCAAACCAAGTAGTAATTTTCGAAACCGATTGGAAATCGACTGTTCGGTGTCCGCTCGTCCTTCAGAAATCTCACAGACATCTTCCATGAACGACACTTCGAATTTTAAAAAAGGATCACCGACTGACGAGAAACTTCGTTTATTTCAACAAATCAGGTAAACAGAATTAATAATAATTGCAGCATTAATAATAATAATAAGGATTAAAAAGCAAGGAATGTAAAAAGAATGAAGAATTGTGATCATCGGAAAAGTCATTTGTATTATCTTTATTCCTTTCGAGATGAATTTTTCTTTTAATAACGGACGCCGTAATTTGATGAATGAGATATTTATAAATGGTACTATACATCGCAAGATAGAGATCGCACATTAATTTAATAGAATAAGGCTTACTTTACTAATAGTAAAAAATTACTGATACTGATATACATATATATACATATATATTATAAATATATATAAAATGTAATTCAAATTTATTAAATCTAATTCAAATCACTATATATTATTGTGAATCTATTAACGAATTAAGTGATTTGACAATTTGAAGGTTCCTGCATCTGCAAATGTGCAACGTTTCGAAGATGGTGAACCAAATATTCAACGTACAAATATTAATATATACATTCGCACAACTGTTATATTCTAGTATAATTATCTATTACATATACATGGAAATCCGCAGAAAAAGTGATTTGAAGTTAGTTTTGATAATAATATACCTGTTGGATAGCATCAGTGGTGTCTTGAAAATTGCTCTATTGAGTATTGATTGCGAATACGCAATGAGACAGGTGAGAAATTTGTCACTCTTTTGAAATCTGCGTTTGGACTTTTTTACCTAATTATATGTTTCTATCGTATTAGAAAATTTATTCAAATCAGTGGAAAATATGCAACAATCCCTACTATTATAATATTTTAAATATATCATATAAAGATTGTATGATATGAATAACGATGATAACAATGATAAGATATAACGACACCATAAAGATAAAGATTATATCGAAACCTTAGATTCTTTTCCTCAATTAAAATTGAAACGAAATTGGCAAGAGAAACTCGAAGATTTCAACAGAATTTTGCAGTATAAGAATTCCAAATGACAGGTTGAAAGCTATAGTGACTCTACTGTTATCCATGAAACAATGTTTTATTTTCATTACGAAAATTCAACACATTTCTTAAATTTATGCAACTATGATGCGACAAAAAATAAAATTGTAATCTGATGGCTATCAAATAATTTTGTGAAAGATTAATCTTTTTCTTTTTTTTTTAGAAAGAAGTAATAAATTAAGTAATTGTCCAATTGATTTTCAGGCGGACAAGATAATAAACCTTATCCACGCATGTCCTCTGTATCGAGAAAGCGCGGAATTAAAAAACGAGGTAAAAAATTGGAACTTTTTATTATCTTGCGTACTGAATGAAACTATCTTGGAAAAATATAACCATAGAATCGATCTGTTGATAGACCCTTCAATTCTTGTGGCAAATATCGTACACACAACTTGAAGATACAAAATCAGTTCATTATGTATTGAACTACAGCTTTGTTCGTAACGTTAGTATTGTTTTACATGTGTAACTCTTGTTTCTCGTAGAATGTATTAAAAATTATTTCACATGTTTCTTATAGTGTTTCTACTTCGCATTAACTTATTTGGTGATCATGGTACAATTGAGTCAAAACTTGACAATCACTGATCAAACTACAGTTACATACGAGACCTCCTCTTTTCAAACAGTATTACAAAAGAATGCAAGTATAATTACATAATTTCACATATCTTTTAATAATATTTTATCACAAAACAGTAAAATACGTAGGTATTAAATGTCAATAATTAATATTTAATGTAAAATATCACAACTATGATGTTTTATGACAATTCTGCTTGAACAAAGCAATCATGCTGAAATAATATTTTTATTTATATATGAATTATTATGATGTTATTACGTTTCTTAATTAATAATATGTTATTAAAGAATATGTGTAATAATAATAATTATATATACTATATTATATATACTATATTCACGATTTTCACATACCGTAGCGTCAAGATTTTTTTATAAATCAACGTCTCATTCGCACGAGGTACCAAAAGAGATGCAAACAACATTGTTGAAAACTTTTTCTCGAGAGTAAAAATACTTGAATCTCGAAAGATTATGTTATAAATGATTTAATACAGTCAGAAGTATATGAACTAATCACAAGCACTCCAAATTTTTGCGTCAAATAAAAATCTCCTACCCCTCTACGTGAAAGGAACAAACTCGATGTAGAGTTCTCACGCTTTCCAAGTTAAGATTTGTTTCGTTGTAACAATTTAAACAATTTATTGACAATTATTCAGTTGTACTCTTTGCTGCATCATTGAAAACTCAGAGTAAAAAGTTCGAAAAATTTGAACTTCAAGGTAATCCATGTCCTTGACTTTCCCAGAAATAAAACTCTTTCCCTTGCAATAATAATGCTCATGCACAGTGCGCGCTTCCATCTCATGGGCTTTCGTCATTAGCTGTTTCCGATAAAAATTTCATCGCCGTAACGACATCGATCCACAAATGGACGAGCAATTGTTGTACTTGTCCATTACTTAGCAGCCTATCTAATATCCGTGACGCGATAATGATCTGCAAAAACTATTGAGAAAACAGTAGAAGCAGACAGCAAGGAAGTAGAGTGTCGAAGTTCACGTAGTGTTCGCTTTCTCTCTTAGCTCGCGATGTTCAAGCCAAAAACCATCAGGCAAACCATCGAGCCGTTGTTCGCGATGAACTTCCTGTTCGGGATGGGCGTCAGTCTTAAAAAGAAACCTCCGAGATTGATCGAATACGCGTATACCGTGTGCGTTTTGATATTAATTTGCGTGATTGGTAAACTCATGTTACCGTATTACAAAGAATATTATATAATCAGCACGTACGCTTTGAACCAAATCATATTCGAAATACTGATTTACGCGGATCTTTTGATGATATGCATGCTGGCCATCGTCAACAGACTAAACGCACAGGTGATTTCTGACGCTTCTCGAATATTTTTTCGAATTTTATGACAAAACAATCTTGAAATTAGCACTTTAAAAACTCGGCACTTTATTTTATATTTTACATACTTTTATAGTATGTAATGTATTTTCATTTGATTCTCGTAGAAATTCTCTATTGCATTAAAGTCTGAAGATTAATATATTGTATATATTATATGTGACATAAGTATATTATATTATCATGTATATTATAAATCTATTGTATAATATATTATTATAATATATACATATTATTTGCAATGGCTTTAACAATAATTCATCTACGTCAAATAATAACAAAACATTTAATTTCAATTCTTCAATTTATTGTTAGTCTTTTAATTTCAAAAGAAAAAAAGGAAAACATAGTAATCTTAAAGGTTTGAAATTCTTATATGGTAAGAAAAGAATTCATTTCTCTGTAATTTCGATGTTTCTCTCATCTTCTAGAATTTACGTACGGTGATCGCGCTTGTAGAATCGAACGATCGAACAATGGAGAAAATGGGACTACCGCAAATATATCACGCGCTGTTCGTCCATCAGATCAAAGGATTTGTAATTTTCGGAATTTTCACAGTATTTTTCCTCACGGTGATTTACACCTGGCAGTTCGAGGAATCGACAGCGAAATCGATGAAATTCTACCTTACCTCTTTATCGTACTTCCCATTCCCGGTCATCTACATTTCCGTCATTTCGTTCTGCTTCTGGGTCACGTATGAAACTAATCATTCAAGAACAATACGATGAATTTTTAACGCTAGAACTACGTTACAACTAGTTTAACCCATTAAGGGCTAAGTAATGGTTTATCATAATGTTGTGAGTACTTCCATTTCTTTAAATACATTCGCACAGTATTCAGATGAAAGAAGTAATAACGAAAAAGATATTAAGCGAGTCTGTGGAATTACTTTTCATAGCTTTTCATCTTAAAAAACAGAATTCGATGATGTATGTAAGTTGACTAAAAAAATTTTTAACGAAGCATTGTGCTAATGTAACGCTGGCATTAGACATTCGAGTAATTTTTTCATAAAATTTATTAATAAACCCTTGTGTTCTTTATTATTATATATCGTGAACTTTTTCCTATTTCTTACACATGAATTTTTCCTATATAGTTTAATATCCTAGTCGTCGATAAGTTCTAGCGTTAAATACGGTAGAATTCCATTTATAAGAATGAAATTTCAATTGGTGTTTAATGAACGAGATCCATATATTGATTTATTCTTATACCGTCCATAAGTTTAATTAATTTAATTAATTATAGAGGTACTCTTTAATCAAAAAGAACAATCTTTTGATTAAATTATATCAGGTGTCCAAATAGTTTTATGCATAGTGTTATCTGTGCATATCTGAACATAAACTCCTATTATATGAATGAAAAATCAATCATTATGTTACGAATTGTTCATTCTGCAACCAATTCAAGTAAATAGAATTCTACTGTGACAATATTTTAATGAAACAAAAGCGTGTAAAATATAATAAAAATATAATGTACATAGATGCATGAAGCTGAAATTTTGTCAACTGAACCAGTTGCTTCTTAGTATGCTGACTACGTCGATGTCGGAATCACCATTGCATAAAAGATTTCTAAAAACTAGCAACGATTACGAGAACACAATCTCGTTGGTATTTAGGAATACACGAGAAAGCAACGGAAATACAAGCAAGATAAGATCAGTAAAGTAAGATTCTGCGACGCATTTTCGCTCTCTACGTTGTTTTATATTACTTATCGTATTGTATTCTGCCTCACACGATAAGAGGCTGAATGGAGCTTCTCAGTTAGAATTTTATGTTATCAAGCATGGTCTGGAAATATTCGAAATAATAAGAAAGGGAAGGGAATTGTAAAAAATTTATTTTGATACATTTCCGTAGAAAATTTTTATGCAGATCGTAGAAAGTTTTCGAGCAGAACTTTTTATTCGAGATGCTTAAAAAATATTTCTACCAAATTGTCCGATTACAATATAGTACAAAATTTCACGATACAATGAATATATTATTATTCCGAATTTTTCGGAATTTAAACCTTAAACGAATAGTAAATTCGATATAACAAAGAAAAAATAGTGTTAAATTTCAAATGAACTGAATACAACATAAATTTTTCAAAACGAACAGTGCGTAATAAATAGTTTTCTTAATTAATTCAATTATTTATTCATTTTTGTGAAAAGGCAAATACATCTGGAGATAATCAAGATCGTGAAAGTTGTGAATAATACTTTTGGAGTACAAGTTTTACTGCTGATGACCATGTCGGTTATCTTCACCACTATTTTCCTCTACATATTGTATAGAATCGTGTCGCTGGATCTGTCAACCAACGAGCTCATGCGAGAACTGATCTCCATAATTTGCTGGCTTTTAATTTATATACCTTGTGTCTTGTATGTAAACCACGTTTGTGCCAAAACAATCACAGAGGTACAGAACTCTATTGCAAAAGAATTGTTCATTCTCATCTGTAAATTCTTAGAAGCATTACATTGACAAATGTAAAAAAATATATATATATTTTAAAATATTATATTTTCTCACAGAGAGAGAGATATAAAAAAAAACTTTTTTGTAAAGTATACCTTATATTTAAAATATCGGGCTTAAAAGAAATTTGAAAAGTAAATTTAAAAAAGAATTCGTATCGAGTACTTTTTGTTTGTTATTATTATTAATTCATTGTTATTATTCACAGGCAACAAATATGGGGGATCTTGTATGCAAACTTTATGAATCATCCACCGACAAAGAATTTCGAGCAGAGGTAAAAATTCTGATTTTCTTCTTGAGGATTTTTATAAAAAAAAAAAACATTCATTGACTCAAGGATCTTTTTAGATTAGAAATTTCACTCTGCAGCTGATACAAAATCCAGTGATATTCACAGCTTACGGATTCTTCAATCTGGATCACGCGTTTATTCAAGGAGTACGTATTCTTAAATGAAAAATGAAATTTAATTTATAATTACAATAATTATTGATATCTTAATTTTCATTTACAAATATAATAATTTATATTAATTTTTAATAATAATCTGTAATAATTGCCACTGTTAATTGTGGTGGCCATTATAACGACCAGAGAAAGTAAATATTAATTAATAGTTATCATTCAATTAAAAATTAATATAGTAATAATAATAATTTATTTTAACTTTTTTAGGTCATCGGAACGATTACCACGTATCTCGTAATTATGATTCAAGTGGGAGACATGTCAAAATCACGGACATATAACAGTACCTATATTTTATCATAAGAAATCTATTTCTATTCAAATACTAAACTAAATTTCCAATTCAGATCGAATTATAATTTGAATTTTTGGCAAATGATAGATTGAAATCATGGACAAAACCAAGAGAGAATACCTTGAACTCGAGTCTCTTGACCAAGCTTCTCAGATATTCGCCCCAACAGTTTTCCGCCAATTAGAACGTGGACAGGGATGATACCCCAATTACACTATCCCCCGATACACCCTATGCGATTCCAGATGGAGGCGTTAGCCCGTGAAATTTGGTAATCTTAAAACTCGATAGCTTGTAATTCGGTGAAAATAGCTACTCCTTTTCGTGCAATTCCTAACCGATTCTTAATTCACGAAAGTGGCGATTAAACAGTCTTGGGGATCTGAATCGGATTCCTCTTCGAGAAATCTAAAAAAGGAGATTCAAAGATAAAAAGAGAAAAATTTTCTACAAATCCTTTTCAAAACTCTGTTTAATTTGTAAAAGTTGAAAATTTAAGCTTTCAAAATTACATTAACATTGACTATGATGCCTCCTTTCAGATATTTTCAAGTTAAACGTATTCTTTTAAGATAAAAAAATACCTCAAATTTCAATTTTTGTATTAAACATCTTCCTGAAACGTTACAAACTTTTCCGTCCGTTAAAATGAAACAATGTTATTTTGTAATTCAAATATAAAATACTTCAAACTCTTTGATCCATATTAATTCGCGTTATTTACTTGTCACAAATATTTCTTTTTTTTTTCTTTGCTTTTCTTGCATGTGTAGTTCATTTCAGTGTTGCAACTTGCGCAACACGAATAAAACACACGTTTACAACGAGTATAACATTAATTGGGAATTAAGGGTGCGAACGAGCGTGGCCGTCAGGAGCCACCTGCTACCGTGGAAATAGTATTCCACTGGTAGGGCCAGGAGAATTGATATATTGCACCCAGGGGGACAGAAGACCAGTTTCGATGGGTGCAAGTACCGTGTCATCCCTAATCCTCTCTGCCCTCGTTAACTAACATTCGTAAGAGATATCTAGGCTTTGTTGTCGATTAAATTATTCCAGTCAATGCGATCAAATTCACGACAGTATAATAGTATTCCACGCGAAAGTGTTTCATTAATTTCAAATTTTTTATTTCAAATTTTATTGTAACTTACAAATATTATTTTCGTTGCCTTTCACTCTGTTCTATAATATATAATTATAATATCATAATTTCTTTAATCAATATCAATTTTTAAAGAAAACTTATTTCTCTTAATGTTAACAGTATAATAATAATAATGTTTATATGATGTCATGACTGAACAAAAAATCACTGAACGGAAACAGAAAGACAGATTTCCTTGAACGAGGCATATGGGACGGATTAAAAGCGGAGATTTTAGAAAAGTAAACGCAAACAGGCTGCTACGATTCTAATAATCCGCAAACGTCGTTTATCATGTCGAAACGGATTTACCCTAACAACAAGGACACTCCTACTCAAGGGTGTACTCCTATTCGATCACGTCGTATACTCGCCAAACGTTTACCCCGTATGTTTATTGGTATCGAATAGGGCGCGTTTCAATAACGATGTAAAAAAATAGGGACTAGAAAGATGGCTCATTAATAAAAAATTATGTACATATTTATTTTTACAATATGTTATAGTTACAGTTTCTTTTTTCCATATTTCAATTTGTTTTTCAATTTCTTTGGATTTATTCTATATACCTTTAATCTCTCTGGATCAAGTGAAGCAATGTCACTATTGATTTCTTTATTCTTTAAGTCATTCTTCTTCTGTTTGTCGAATTTTTTCTTCGTATTTTTTTCGTTGAACTTTTCTCTCTTCGAATGTTTGATATTTAACTCGTTATGACTTTGACCGTTAACTTTCTTTTTAGAACTTTCTTTAATAGATTTATTTGTAGCTTCTTTTTCTTCGCAAGGTTTATTTTCGATTGAATTTGTAGATGATTCGAGGTTATTATTTTTTATTTTTTTCTTCGGTTGCTCAAGTTCTTCCTCTTGCTTCCGTTTCTCAGGTTTCTTTGATTCTTTCTGCGCTACATTGTCCTTACTTTTTATTTTTTTGCTACTTTCATTAAGTTGTTTGTTATCTTTAAATGTTTCATGATTAATTTCGATAGTGGATGAATCGTCCAGGGTATTTTGTGTCTTTGTCTTCTTTCTTCGTCGCTTCTTTCTTCCTTCTATGCTTCCATTAGTGGCAGAGGTGGTTTTTGTAATTTCTCTTTTATCTCCCTCTTCTTCATCCTCAGATTCTCTGAAAAATATTAAACATAGCTTATAATAAGCAATATGAATTTAATTTAAAAAAATCACGTCTTTTCTCCTTCTCTCCTTACTTGTACAAACTTGTAAATATCTTTCTCTTAAGTTCCTCATTCCTGGCCTTCTGTTCATACATTTTAATGTCATTTAGTTCCGCATGTTCTGGTTTGTACTGAAGAGCTTTCTTCAAAGAACACCACTTGTTCAGTTCTTTATCATCAGCCATCAATATCTGATAAAAAGAACATCGTTAAGATATTTTATAGAAAAAATAAAGGCATTAAAAATAAAATTAATTCCTCTGTACCTCTTCTATGTTTAAACCGTAATTATTTGGCACAACTTTTCTGTATTTAAATCTACATGGTATGTCACCAATCATATCCTCATAATCTAATGAATAATACTTATCGAAATATTCTTCATAAGATTTGTATTGTTGGGGATCAAATTTCGGTTTTTCTTTTGCTATGAGTTCTGCGAACTTGGACTTTCGTCTACGTTTTCTTTTTTTAGAAGATTCTATTTCTTCTTGAACCCTTTTCAACGGATTGTAATCCGCATCCATCTGAAAATACATTTAATTATGGTTTATTTTCATACAACGAAAATAATTAATACAATAAAATAAATAAATTACGTTAAATTCTGGATCCTCGCAATGAGGTCCTTCATATTTATCTTCATCCGCAAAATTTTTCGCTGTTGGATCATAATTATCCCAGTTATCTTCAATTCCTAATTCTTCATCAATATCATGGAATTCAGGTTTAACATTTTCCTCAGGAACTGCATAGTAATCGTCGTTAAAAACTTGATTCATTTTTCGATCATATTCGACAGGATCAAAATCACCCTCCAAATCGACATCGTTAAACTGAATATCATCATTTCCTGTGATCTCTTTCAATTTCTCTATCTTTTCCTCGATTTCTTTTCTCTTCAATGCCTTCAGCTGCATAAGCTCCTCTTTCTTTCTTAATTTCTCTTCTTCTTTTCTCTTTTTCACTTCTGCTCTTTTCTCGGCTCTGCGAGTATCCTTTCTTCTTAAAGAATTCTCCATGGTTCGCGGATATCGTTTAATAAATTCCTGATCAGGTTCTTCAAATCTAAAATTATATTTATGCTCAAATTCTTCTTGCTTTTCGATGTTTTTTTCATCTTCCGACAAATTTTCATCACTGTCATGAATTACGTAATTTTTGCCTTGATCATTATCATCATCATCATCCAGCCCCGTATAATTTTTATCTAAATATTTATCATTAAGCACATAGTCCCTTAAAAATTTTTCATTAGCATCTAAATTAGGATTCGACCAAAAATCGCGCAGAGGTTTGAGTATCTCCTGTTCATTTTCATTTATATCTGTCTTTTGCCCTTTCAACCATTCCTTGTAATCGGCATCTTCCTAAATAATAAAAATAACAACAGTGTTATTATAAAAAATACGAAATATTAAGAAATTACAAGCTTACTTTTGCTTTTTCACTTTCAGATTTAACTTTTGGCTTTAGCAAATCATCATCTTCTTTTTCCTCATCATACAATACATTTTTAAAACTCTCTTTTAGTTCTTTCTGCTCTTGTACATATGTGACTTTATTATTTTCTATATCTGTTTCCAGTACATTTTCATCTTCACTATCGCTAAGCTTCCCATCCCTTTCCACAATAATGTTTCTTTCATAATCTCTTAGAAAAACAGCCTTTTCTTTCTTAGGTTTTTGCTTCTTCTTCTCTGTATAAACTTCCTGCGCTTTATTAGTGTCATCAAAAAATGTTACATGTTGATCATAAATTTTTGGATCTTTATTTTTTAGAAGGGCTAGGGCCTTATAAAAATCTTTATCGAATTGCTGTCTCAACTCCTATAAAAAAACAATGTAATCAATAAAATAATGTAGAAATTTGTTACATTTATAAAATACTGTATTTATACATTTCCTTCTTCTTTTTCAGAGGAACTGTCACTATTGGAGCTTTCATCTGAATCTGTACCTTCATTAATGTCTCCATATTTTGTTTTTACTAGAACACAGATTTTTTTAGATGAAAATAATCATCGATACACAAGGTTATGAAGTTTGGTATATGTAACTTACATTTATTTAATTCCTCCTTCTGTCGCCAGTTATTATAATTTTTGGCATAATCTGTATTTATTTTTAATTCTTCATCAGAATCAGAATTATCACCATTAAATAGAGTAAACATCATATATAAAAGAATTAAAACTTTGAGTCAAATAATCAGATACTATAAACTGACTCCTTTGATATATAATACTCCATTAACTTTTTATGTAAAAACGTGTACTATCTTTCTTTATAAATCAAAATTATCAAATTACAAAAAATAAAGTTTATCTTTCTCGCAATAATATGAAATAGCAGAATAAAACGAGAAGGTTATGTTGTCTATGAATGAAAAACCACATGTACTGAATTTCTCTACTTTAGAACGTTTATTGAAAGTCTTTTGTTATTGAAATAAAATGTGGTATATCTTATTAAGTATAAGTAAGCAATCTCAGTATAAAATATGTAAACTATTTATACATATAATTTATATTAAAATATATGTATATATATATATATATGTTTATGAGTTTATGACTTAATTAAAATTATTCTAACCTCCAAAGTTATATTAATAACACATATTAATCTTGTAATTTATCACTAACTTAATTATTTAATATAAAAATAAACCATTTATTATTAAATGTATACCAGACATTGGAATAAATTTGATTACATATCTTTACAAATATAATTTTTAAAATCAATTTGAAAAATAAACAATTGTACATAAAAAGTTAGCATTTCTTAAACATTAGATTTGTACGCAGGTGCTCTCTTAGATAGAGTGATAATACATAAATGTATAAATTATTTTTATACATTTATCAATTAATACAGACTAAAGTAACAAATAATTTTTATTATATACATATATGTACAAAATATAAATGGAATATTTAAAGAATAGTATAGTTGTATAAATAGCAAAATCCTACAAAATACGAATGGAAAGAAAACATATTTGACTCCATTGTATATTAACCAAGACATAAATAACTTGTCTGACAAGTAAAATTACAAATAAAACACATACATCTCAGTCTGTAATATAAATAATTATGTTTCATATTTGCAGATTTGTTCATATGGTAAATCCTTTACAATAGTATCATTCCCCTCTAATTTTACATCAATACTGTAACTTTCTACATGAAGTTTGTGCACCATACCCTTCATGCCCTTGTATTTGCCCCAAAGAATTACGACTTGCTTTCCAATGGCGGGTATTACAGTTTCTAAATATTCCTGATCTAACTTTATAATATGATTTTCAACTTCTTTCGCCGACTTCAATTTCACCTTTCCAACAAAATTGGAGTTTTCAACAGACTGAATTACTCCTTTAGACTTGTAGTATTTGTTTCCAAGAGTTTTGGTGACTACTTTCACTATTAAACCCACCCTTAACCATCCTTCTCTACTATCGTCATCTTCGCTATGCTTAGGTATATATTTTTCCGATTTTATCGAACTTGTTTCCTTGTTCGTACATTCGTCATCATTTGACTTCTCAGATTTTACATTCGAAATCATTGAAACTGATTCACCAATACTAGAAGCTTTATCTGCTTCTTGTTTTATAATAGGAAGCAGCTTTGGTTTTTTATTTATTTTCATGTTAATAACTAGAGGTGTATCATTGTCAACACGCGTTAATGGCTCCTTAATAGTTTCACTTTGCCCGCTGATTTCTTGCTGACCTTTTTCTACTTGTTTCTCTATAAATTCCATCATCCTTTCCTCATCATCTTTATCCATTTTTTGCTTCTTGGCTTTCTTTTCTTGAGCTGCTAATGTTTCTGGATCTCTATCAATGTATGTTACATACCACCCTAAGCACAAGGAAAAAAATTATTAAAAAAAAATAATTGACATTATGTTTGTTTGAATCATTTCTTACAGAAACTGACAAATGTTACATTCATGAAAAAAATTACCTTTCTTTGTTTCGTCAACAACACATTTTCCAGTACGTCCGAGCCATTTAACAAAAGCAGTCAATGTAAGCCAAATCGTAGCATTCATGTGTATGTGCCCTCTGTCTGAGATATATTCCTGATAAACACGATTGGCTGGGACACGTCTAGTACCAAATTGTCTTTTCAGCAAGTTCAAGTAACCCTGAGAGAATTCTCTTGAAAACTGATCTACGTAACGGGACGCATTATCAGCAAACAGCAATAACTGTCTATGATGAGATTCCGACATTGTATGACACTTAAATCCATTTTCATCTCGGCATTGCTTCTGACACATTTGACAGTACCACCTCAACTTCTGCAAACCTTTTGCCTTAATTTTGTTAGCAATATACTTTGGAGTTCCCACTTCATGTTTGCCCATTTTTTCGATTATCACAAGCTAGTGTGTAATGTTCTTTAATGTATAAATATTCTTTATTAATTAACCGATTAATTGATGTTTTTTGGTTGAAGTTGGAGAACTGTGCATTATATTACAGTATAGCGACAAATCACAATAGGTTACTTAAGTACCTCCATAATGTGAATATTCTAGAAAACCTTTACAGAAAACTTCAGAGACATCTATAACCATCTTTATACCATTGATTAAAAACAACATAGACCTGACCATCCCAGAAATGAGCATAGTCAAAATCACAAAGCTGGTCATATATCTCGTCTGTGACAAAGTCTTCGACTACGTTTTTCATTAAAATTTAATTTCATTCAGTGATATATTTAAGCGGTTGCTTCAATCTATTGGAAATAGAATTTTTATACATGTATTTTATAACTCAAATGAAACATAAGAAGAAAATTGAGGATTTTATTTTAAAATGTAACAAAAATGAATTATATGCTTAAGTTTCTTTTAGTTCTAATAGGAATTAAAAAGTGCTTATACAGCAGCACGTGATATATATCTTTCTTTGTCGCACACAATTGTGCTCCTTGTCTATGGCAGTTGGTGCTGCCATTTAAAGGGACAGAACTGAATTAAAAAAATGAAGTAAACTCCGATAGATGGCAATATGGTAACGATTAATTACATCCGGTTTGTGGCGCTAACATTTTAATGTTTGTGGATCGATTAAATTTTCATTTAAAACTAATTAAGAAGATTAATTTATGCACTTTCGCGATTGCATCCTCCAAATTAAATTTCCAGCTTTCGTTCCATATTCCACTTAGCTGATAAAATATGTAAAAACTTATAAATTCTGCTATAATGGATCGAAACACTCTCGTTTCAAGAATACTTAATTACGCATATATTTGGATATTTGGATTGAAATTGTAAAATCACAATATAATATTAATATAGTACAGCAACAAACGATATGATTTAAATTGCAAAAATACAGTTTAATTTAAATTATAAAAATAGTTTACTGCATAAAATGACATATTGATATGTAAAATAATATAAAACAATTTAGTTCTAAAAAAAATTGCATCTCCTATACCTAAAATTTTTAATCAATATGTATAAAGGTATACGTAAAATAAGAAATAACATTTGAAACTTATAGTTAGAATTTACGTTTGGACATCTTTAGAATTACAGAAATGAGAATCTTGCTATGCATAACATCTACGATCGATCAAAACTCTAAACTCGCCAGTTCCTAACATTCTCACAGGAACGTGTAAATTTGATCGATCATTAAGTAACCAAATACTCGGAGTAACACGTAGTCTGTAACTTCGCTCCTGGTACTACGCCACCCGATCCTAAGTTCAATTTCATATTGCACTCTGGCAATAAACCAAACGCTATGTACGACGCGTAAATGTAGACACGCATCGAAATACAGTATATTTCAGAAGAGCAGTAGCGGACTATTACATAGAAAGAATAATTTCTGGGCCAAGAATGATGAATAGACTTTTACAAATCTTTATGCAAGTTCGTACTTTTATAAACCTGCGTATTTCGATACTATACACTTCGTGTTTGACACGTGCATGTACGTGCACGTAACACGCTTGAATTCGAAACTTTAGATCGTAGGCCGAATATAGAGCATCTATTTCAAACCAGCGCGAACTTGAACTTAACCAGCCGACGTAATCTTGATTACAGCGGCATGATTGTTAGAAAATCAGTAATTATGACAGAGAATGATAAGACATGCATCCTACGCGAAGTTTAACGACTTGACCGAATGGAGATTTAGTTCGTTTAGTTGTTTGGTAGATTCACTCGTGCTCGTTGTAACTAGTATGCCAATACTTCAATTATGTTCAAAATTCTTTCGAACATAATTGAACATCTCAAACTCTTATAACTCCGTTAAAAAAAGAAAATTGAAATACAACGATTCACTTGGTCTTATTCTACTTCGACAGTTCTTTTTTCTTTTTTTGTTTTTACACCACGTAGCGGGTAAAAAAGCAAGGATCTCGAAAATTGTAAAAATTGTAAACATTCAAACGTTAAAACAAAAATTTTTTTCATTTAATATTTCGTCGTCTAATAAAGAAATTCTAGAGAGTTTAAATGAAATATAAATATTCAAGTAAATTTATTAATCTTTAGAAATTATTACAACAAAATATCTAAGGAAAATAAAATTTTTTAACTTTGCAACTTTGTTTCTTTGTTATGGAAAGAAGATTCCAATATTGTTGTATTTTTACTTTCTCATATCAGAATATTAAATAGAAATTTATTTACAGACACTGTTCGAGATTATCCGTTCCGATCGAACGAAAATGGCATAGAACGCGTGCAAAGATCGGTAACTCCGATAAAGTCGCGAGATAGCACGTATACGAGACGAACTATCATGTTCTGCATGAAATCTTAACCTTATTCTGTGAGGATGCACATGTGTGTAAATATTGTTAAAGTTGATTTCTATATTCGCCTTTTTATCTGTGTCAGTCATTATATTACCGTTTTATGGGATCCATGGTAATAAATTAATTTTTCGTTATGTTTCAATGAATAAACATGTACAATTGGTGTATTATAGTAGCCAAATGAAACAATATTATTAACAATAATTGTAAGTATTAAATATAATATATTAATCCGTTGCATAATATTTCATTGACCACTATTTTAAATCAATTAAAATTATTATTAAATATTATCTTTCACCATTTATATTATGAAATATTTTCTTAAATATTAACTTATTTAGATTCTGCAATTTTACGAAATTTAAAAAACTTGGAGGCATTGCTCGGCCCTTAATAGATTAATAATATATTAAGTATGACATAATAATATATAGATAATGAAACTTTTTCTTGTATACTTTCGTTTCTCTGATATCTCGGGTCGTCGATAGTTCTAGCGTGAAACATCAGTCTGACGCACGACTCCTTTTCAGGGAGCGGATCACGAATCTCCTCGTCCCTCAATACTTGAACGGAGGCGTTAGGCCAACCGAGCCTTCGAATTCTCGAGTTCATGGCCCGCCGTGATGCATATACGTACGTATATCCGATAGCCTGGTGGGATGGTAAGCTCGTGCGCGGCGCGATGAACCGACTCGGCCAAAAGCAACCGGAATTATTAACTCCTGTCAGTCTAGGTAGCTCGATGCAGCAACGAGCACTTGACTGCTTCTTTCACTTGTTAAAACAATCTCGTTAACGCACAAAAACAAGATATCGATCAATTTCGCGTAGATCAATCGCGAGAAACGAACCACAAAATTAACCCCCCTTGATATAACCAGCTCAATAAATTTAAAGACATGTTCGTCTGTAAAAATGAACTGACCGTGTTGGATATTATTTAGTGAATTAGAATTAATTAGGTTTCGTATTCTTAATACTCAACGTATTTTAATATTTCATATTTGACGTATATTTATGTGAACGTATTCGTTTAACGATATACATATGCTCAAGAGTAGATTATGTTGAAGTGTCTGTAGAAATTTGAAGCAAAATTTTTTTTTCAAGTTTTTTCGCGAGTGCGTTTGAAAGGGGAGTAGAAAATATGGAGGAAGTGGAAGAAGTCGAGGAGAATACCAACTCGTGTTCGACGTCCACGTCGTCCTCAGCGACGGTGCGTGGCAAGAAACACTGCACGGAAATGCGGTCGGAGAAACCTGCGTACCTTCGGCAGAAAGGTACAGCGAAAAGAATATATCGGTTGTAACAAGGAGTTCAAATCATTTTCGATTAGTTCAAGTTGTTTCGAATTATCTTAAACTACTATTACGTCTTTGGTATAACGTATTGTTTTTAATTATAATTTATTATTAAGTTGTTGCTTGCGAATGTAAATTAGATTGAAACAAAATTGTTTGTTACATTATAATGATACATTTATTATATTATAAATTTTGTATCGTCTTGTACCGTTAATGTATAATTATATTGTGATTGTTGAAAAACGAAGGAAATTGGAAGATTGCTGTAGATTATCCGTACGTTTAATTTGTCACGTTTTCAATCTTCGTTTTTGGTACAGTACGCCGTAATTATTACTCAACAGTTTTGACAGTTTTGAAATCCAATTTCACTGACTTGATTGATTAACGATGGAACCATATATCATCGTCTGCAAACTTTCATAATTGCACGCGTGTGTAATCGAACACAATTTTAATCTTATTATTCAACAATTGAACTTGTTACGGTTTTCAAATTTTTATACCACAATTTCACTTTTCGTTTAACGAGCACGAAGATTTTTAAAGAAACCTTGGTATATACAAAAAACGGGAAATCACGCGTACGAACAACAGTTTCTCCATTTAAGAAATTTCTTAAGAATAAAATAAAATAAAACACGACAGAATGAAACAACTGATTTTACTGAAAATTGTACTCTTAAAAAATACAAATTTCTTACAAACGTGTCATACTTTATTTTATCAGAAGTTAATTTTCTGAAAGTAAAGCCTCGAAATATTATTCAGACATTCTCATAAAAATTAATTGGACAATCGGACATTTCGTATGTAACTCGTACATTGTTCATTTCCTTTTATTAAAGAAATTAAAGTCGTTGAAAGTATTAGATTGATATAAAGTGTCGTTCTTCAAATCTAACTTTGATCTTGTGTAACTTCTTCAGAATATCATGCAATTAAAGTAATTATATATGATTCAATATACATTTTTCATCGAATTATCAATTTCAAAGCAAAAAATTTTTTAGAACAAAACTGTTACAATGCTTTTCATCTGCAGTCTCTCTCAATTCAATTTTAACTTTTCTCAAACGCTAATACATTTCGCTAGCAATTTCCAGAACACTTCTAAATATAAACTTATGTAAGAAAATTACAAAAATGTTCTAATTGTTCGTTGAAATTAATGCTAACATTTTAGAAATTTAACACCGAATATATTATTAGCAAATTCTTTTTCAGTGTGATTGATAATCGATAACTAATAAATTCGTGTCTCGAGAAGAAACAACATCTTATATGCCCCACTGCGCAAATAATCATCGAAACAAGATCTTTTCACGATATTATATCCAAACTGACATCACAATACTGTACTTTACGATTACCAATTGAAACAAAATGGGAAAGTATTAAAGAATGATAAATTTAGTCTTAGCAGAATTGTTGTTTGCTCGATTAATTTTGACAATCGAAGTTCTACTGTATTCCAAAAGTCAAAAACCAGAAACACGGCTTTAAGAGAAGAATAAGAGGCAAAAAGGGAACGTTGCAGAACACCGCGAAGCTTGACAACGAATGAATTAAATTTCACCATCTGCGAGCCAATTCGTCGATTGTTCGCCAAGAATCGTCAAGTGTTAGCTGACGAATTAGATCGATGGATCGCGGGGAAGCAAATTAAACTGCATTATATCGGTTGGCGTAATCGACAAATGCAGATGCCTGTTCCGACGCGAATTCGTAATTCGATAGACTCGATTACACGCGAGCACGCGATTCTGGAAAGTATGTTTCGAGATGTAATGCACATGCCAAAGAACAGCCAAAGGGCAACGTGAAGAATATTATAAGAAAAGAGTGTAAATTTTTATGCAAATTCATGTTTTTGAAAATATCTCATTATACACATTACATTACATGTACATGCGTATAATAAATAAATATTATATACATTGCATAATACAATTATTTATTAATATCTATATAATATACATATATTATGTAGATATTGTTTTATTATTATATACAATACATTATACATGTGTGTTATTATATATATATATATATAATTTATTATACATATATTATCTATATATAATAATTATACATTTATATAATATTATACAATAGTTAAGTATAGTTATAAAACTGAAGTTCATGTGATTGTGTTTGAAATATCTGCTATCTGTATCAACACACGAGGAAAGTTTGCAGACAAATGCACATGCATAGCTCAGCTAATCAATCAAGTCATAGTTCTAATTATTCTTACCTAAATTAGAATTATCTAACTTCGTAACCTGCTTCGTCAAAGTTGAAAGAAAAGTTCGCACGTGTGTGTACCGATATGTGAGCGCGTTCAAAGTTAGAAAATCCATTTGCTCGAAGAAAACGATGTTTCGAGTAACGAAGATCGCAGACAGGTACCGAAACTATTATTAGGGAACGAAAGACAACCTCGTAGCAGGGAATCGGTTGAAAAGAATTCGATTTACACGTTCGTCCGTACGCTTTTTTTGAAGTTTGCGTGTCACGCTAAACGATTCGTAATATGCATGTAACATGACGTACACGTGGTGTAAAAAGGATAGCAGTGAAATAAAAAGAGGCACGCGTTCGATGATGTTAACGATTATTTTGCGTTGTTTGACGAGACAGTATCATTCTGTCAGTGTTTCAATTTTCGTTCGCTCTAGATACAAGATTGCGGAAACTAGCTTTAGTACATCCAGTGGTTCGAATAATTGCATCAATTGTATTAAAGATTTACTCTTGTTAGTGGCTCTAATTTTATGGTAAAATCTGCAGATTTGCTATCAAATTTAACATATAGTCCAACGTATAGTACCCAATTTTAACTGCACTTTTTAACTACCAAATGCTATAAAATTTAATGTGAATCCCCAATTGTTTAATTGCAGTCGTATTAATGACATCTGCAGATATAAATCTAAATAAAAGATTCTAGTTTATTCTTAACGTATTCGATTGCAGAAAATGTCAATACCAATTACATCTCAAGAGCCATAATCTGTGGATCACATTCACAGACTCAACAGAATTTGTACTTTCGCTATACATGTTTCGAACCGCAAATAAAAAATTCGACCTACTAGATTAAGTAACGCTAGAACTACTAAGATATTCAAAATGATCAGTTTATAATACTTATAATCGAAGAGCAATCAAGAGATTAAGAAACACTGTTTTATTCTCGTACACACTATTCGACTGTACTCGTGCTAATGTCCACGTTAATACCGATTCATATTTCTCAAGTACCACGATCTGATATCGAACACGCTCGACAGAAGCTGCACTTCCGATACACGTGTCTCGAATCACAAGCTTCATCTTATTGTTGGAACACACGATTGAGTTGCTCGCGTGGCTCGTGACACATGGTGCACATGACAGAGCGACAGGCAGACGTTATTGGGGCATGTCTATCGTCTATCTTGGCGATAAAGTGTCTTTGGACGTCCGAATTGACGCGTTTCGTGCGGCGAAAAGTTTCACGGACTCGTCGCGATATCGGGCTGGGATCGGCGTATATAAAGGGACCTGAAATTCGGCACGAATCCCAATTGATATTCGATTGCTTGGTGTGCCGGCTGTGCCACTGTGCATTGGGTGACAATCGCCACGAGTTTGCCTTTCACCCCTTTCACTACCTGACGAGCTAGAACTACCACAGTGACCGAGATGGCCAATTTATAATTCTTCGTACAAATATCACAACATTACACAGGACAAGTTATCTTCGTACGGATATTTTCTCGTTGTTAAAGTTTCAGATACACGGCTTTGCAAACTGCGTTTGCAATTTTTACGAGTTTGAACGATTCTTGGTGAAGTATGCAAGGCAAAGTTTCTTTCTGCACGTGCATTGATCAAATTGTTAGATGTTAGTCGGTGTAGTCGTAAAATAAAATTAACTCGACCTGGAAGAATGATATGAGTTGCATTTTGATATATATATATATATATTCTATTTTGATTTCCCTTTCGTTTTGGTATAAATAAAATAAAATCATCATACAATTCTTGGTATATAAAATTTTATTTCAGTCATTGGTAGTTCTAGCGCTAAATTCCTTTCGCTCCTTACAATTTAATCTTCTACTTATTATTGCAATCAATTTTTCTTTGTTATATCGTGTAGAGTTTTTTATTGTGCACTTCGTAGATTATTCGAGCGTTATTCGTTGATGTGTTAGATTGAAGTTTAAGAAAAATGTTGCTGTCTGCTAGATCAGCCAGGTGTGCGGCTCTGATGGGAGAGCCTGACGAACTGTACCCAGGTGGAGAACTCGAAGGATTATTGTGAATGAAGGAGAAAGAATCGATGAGAATGATGTTTTATGTCTTTTCTGTTGCAGAGAAAATCATTTATCCGAGAAATACTAGAATGCTGGTCAAGACGGTTGTGATTGGGGGAAAACCTATCGATGAGGAGATTTGCATGGTAATTTGTCGATCGAAATATTAATTTAAATGGAGAAAAATTTCTCAGGATACTCTAAACAATTTTTTATAAGTTCTTTAAATTTAATTAATTTTTCTAAATTTTATTAATTTTAGAAAACGAGATTCGTTTAAATGTAATTATTTATTAATTTAATAATTTTAGGAATTTGCATTTGAGAACCGGAGTTCTTTGTTCTTTTATATATAATTTCAAGCCTCTTTTATAAAAAGGCTATATTCTTATCTGATTAATATTTTTTGACAATCTTATCTTATTCTTGTTTTGTAATATTTTTTTCTCAATGTACTTTAGTCTCTCAGAAAATTGGTTTTCGGAAGCAGCGCTAGTCCACCGAGACAAGAATGGGCAAGAACCGGATTCACCCTACGACCTTACGGGCAAAGCTTGGCATTTGGATTACGAGCACCGAGAAATACGACCAGGGGCATCGTCACTGCTGTGCAAGCTATAATGCTCAAGCATTTCCTGTTTAAATGTAGACAAGACACTCATGCCAATCCAGAAAGGTAAAACCTGTTCAACGTGTACATACACAAAAAATTCCAGTTTTAAAACACTGTACTCTTCGAAAAGATATTTCCAACTTGATCATTCTTTCAAGTAATAAAAATGTTCTTTTTGTAGGGCACACAATTGTAATTGCATGGAGAATTTTGATTCCTGGAATTGCACATTAATTTGACTTTAAATTCACCAGGTTTCTGAATTTTTCTTTCGCTATAATTTTGCGTAAAGATGATCTTATTCAACTTCAATTATTTATCAGTTACTTATATTTTTGCTTCTTGAAAAATTGTTGAAAATTTTTCTTATATTTCTCAACTTCTCAGTTCTTCAAGTCTTCGTTTTGTTCCAAGTTTGTACAAAAAAATTTTATTCTTTTTTACAATTCTATTTTTTCTATTATATACGTATATTTATCTCTTTTCTAATTACTTCCAGATTTCTGAATGAAGAATCTATCAAATAATTTTATTTCTGTTAAAATTAGTCTGTTGAAGCCATCGTACGACAGACAGATCGACGTTTTGACATCGACGATAGCAGAGATCATTTGGCGTTGCGCCGGTGGATTCGTCGTGCAAAGTACCGGTTACTCGCCAAATCAGAGTGCTACAGGAAACGCAAAACCGAGGGCTGTGGTAGTTTTGCCTCAAGAAACATCCTATGTGCAGCATAGCGTGCAATACTTCCAAGATGGTCTTACAGAAACCGTGCGTAAATAAGCTCGATAAAAATAAATGGAAAATGAAGATTCTCTGCTGTAATTCTTTGTAACTGAATCGTAATGAAATAAGTACCAATAAAAGTATTATTTATAATGGTTCATACATTTTAAAATTCTTTGTCTATAGTTGCATTTGTTCGAGTTCGATTCTCTGGAAGACTTGGAAATATTTATTAAAAGATATTTATACTTGGTAAGCTTAAATGAATGTTTTAGTATTAATGCATGTGAGTCTTCGTTCTTTATAATGTAAATATTTTATTTGATTATTCTAGTTTCAAGACGAGGGTGGCCCTGGTGCCACGTTATTGTTGTACAGCGCTGTACTTTCTAGAGGAATTTCCAAGTAAACTATTATTTACTATTACTTAAAATAAACTGTCTATTACGTTATATATATTATATTATATTCTAATATTGTTGATTTTTCACAAGGTACATAAATCTATAAAATTACTAATAAAATATTATCTGTGTAGAGTACAAGCTGATCTAGAAGAACCAAAGAGTTCGATATTAAGCGGTTGTCCAGAGGAAGGCCCCATAAACGTCGTAATTCTCTCGTTAACCGGTCGTGCTTCACCTCACCTGCACAATGGAGTGCTGCATGTGGGGGATGAAAATACATACGTGAGTAATTTCCTTTATTTTCCTTCTCCAAGCTTGATCTTTCACTTTCCTGTGCAAATGTCAAGGCTGTGCCGCAATGGGGTGTCCTTGCGAGGAGTGAAGTAGGCTTTCTAGTGCATGAGGGTGATGGACAACTGAGCAAACAACCAGGTTCCCGTTTAAAAACTCCGAATTTGCCAATTTGGGTTACTCTCTGCCATGGTCATCACGGTGTTCTGTTCAATACCAACCGCGAATTACTTCGAAATTATCATGCTGAACGACGGTATACCATTCATTCTCTTTTGTTTGAAAAATTTGTCATATAATCATTGTGATAGTAGTAACTTGAAATTCAATAATAATGTAATCTTAACATATTTAGTATATTCTTTTATAGTAATTTTAGTACAATATGATATAATTCTCTATTAAAATATTTTTAATAAAAGAAATGAATGTAAATAATTTTTACAAAAAAGGAGTATTCGAGTATATTTATTGAATACGAATACAAATTCATATTTTTGTGATTACAATCGAACAAATGAAATTTAAATAAAATGAAAATGTTATTTTATACATTTTATAGACTTGAAAACTCGTAGTCTATTAATTGCATTACATTGGTCATTACATAATTTCCTTCACTCCTTTCATCATTTATCTTTACAAGTTTCGAGATTCAATACTTCACATGCGGCGGCAGCCATGCCATTTTAACCGTGGACACCAGATCGAATTCCGGAAATGATTCAGAGTTCGAGGGCCCGAGCAAAGAATCCATGGACATCGCTGCGACTCCCTTGGAGAAACTCATTCGTTCCAAGTGAGTAATTACCACACTTTTAGGTTGTTATACTCACGAAAATACTTGAAGAAAATTTCTGTGAATATTGTAGCGTTGTGCAAAAATTTTTGAAACACTTCATTGTTTCTTAATGGCGAAATTTGAAATAAATTTTAAAATACATATAAGTAAGAAATTTACTAGTAAAAAACACTTGTTATTAATATCTGTTTTAAATATATAATCAGTACTAAAAATAATTCCATTAAATATAATAGATAATTGACCATTTAAATTACTCTTTTTACAGGTGGCAAGATGCTTGCATACAATGGAACGGAACACCCTTAATGTGAATGTGTCTCTATAACCAATCAATCGATCACTGTGTGTCTTTGTAAATTTAGATTACACTAACAGAAAGTTTTATGTTCTCTGTTTAGATCGTAGCAGATTGTATGTACGTGTAGTTACATTATCTTTGTAAAAATTTCTGTGCTTCGAGAGGAAAGAGATCATTTCCATGGTTCTTGTACATTTTATTTTTGTTTCAAATAAGAAGATGCTCCTACGATATTACTCAAAAATTCCACGAAACAGATATCGACGTTTCGTGCATTGAACAAACGTTCCTCAACACGCGATCGCGTGAAGCTCAACGCCTTCTCAATCACCTAGCGATAAATTCCTCTCTATAAAATCTTGCATATAGGTAACTCTATTCTAACCAACTACTTTACTTTTATCTTTTTACAATTTTTACAAACATTCTTTTCATTCACTAAAAATTTGATGTTCAAATTCAGATATAAATAACAATGAACGAATTCATATATAGAATCTACCCTTTCATCAACTCTTTCAACCAATAAATAAATTGGTGCCTATAAAACATTTAAAATATTCGTGTTCCTTTAAATTTACAGATGTGTATATAATAAACATTCGTAGCTAACAGTTATTTCATTACACTTTTAAAGGGTAATTTCTTCTTTTTTCTTCCACCAGGCAATGGCAGTCACAATAATTTCCATATTAAACAAACACACTGAAACCAAACCAGACACAATTATCCCTTACAAAGAAACATTCAGCAATTAAAAGTATACACTATATATGTAGAATCGAAGGAATAACAGCCTGTGGCCCATAACTATTCGAATCGTTTTCCCAGACACGGGATTTTCGGCTTTCACGAGAGCAAAGGGAGAAAAAGGAAGGAAAAAGTAGTTTTATGCTCCACAGTGGCGGACACGTAGTCGTCGAATTTCCTGCCAACGAAAGTAAAGACCTGTTCGAAGCAGGGCCAGGAAGGCGCTCGGTTGGTCGTCGATTCCCCCCTTCCTAACAATGGTGAACCGACTTCCCGAGTGCCGGTCTACCGCGTCTCTTTGCTCGTCCGTGTTTCGTAGTAGCGAGTTCTGCCGGTCGAAACAGCGGACAGGTGCTAGTTTCAAAGTATTCTTCGTTAGTATTAACGTTGACATTCACATGAGTCAGTAATATATCGACAAAATTACCAAAGCCGAATTTATGGCTCTTTAAACGTGAAAATTAACATTAACGTAGTAAAATATGTAAAACGTAATATGTCTACAAAAATATTGAAACCGATGGAGGCTAATTTAAAAAATAACATACGCTATTCAGAAAGATTAATATCAAAACCGACAGGGTTTAACTTACGGTTCTTCGCACACAAAGAGTAATATTAAAATAATAAAAGAATAACGTAAAAGTAATATAACGTATTTAAAAAAAAAATATTAAAATCAAACTTATAGTTCGTGAAACGTGAAAAGCGAGAAAACAGGGTGAGAGAGCTTGAAGATCATCCCTTCGATGTTTATCACCGTGTTTATCACTTCGTATTTTTCACACGTGGCGCGCAGTTTGAACTTTCTTTAAACATTCGCATTACGCCATTACGATATAAGCTGTATTGCAATAATCGTTCGAAGTATAAAACGCGACGTGTGTTCCTTTCGCGATGTTTTCGAAAAATTTTGCTCTGTGATGAATCGATTCGATCGAACGAAAAATCGAAATGAATGATGTCACGACGAATAGTATGAACAAAGTGAATTTTTAGTGAACAACATGATGATTTGAGAGGAATGTTCGCTGCCGGTCGTTGATACGCGAAACAAGCGAGACGGAACTGAAAGCTTGAGTGGTGAAGAGTGAAATAGTGCCGCTGCTGATTCTGATCGTCTAATAGGATTCTTGTGGTGAGTGGATGGAGCTTTGTGCAGAGGGTGTGGATGATGAAGCAGCTCGAAAGTTAGACTAATTGCTCGATTGTTTCCAATACAAAGCTAGACTAATTAAATAGGGCAGGATTATTTATTACAGATCGACGCGTGCAGAATGCCATTTCCTTTTTCAAATAAAGATGCTTAAGTACGCGTAGCGTACTTCTTAAAAGTATCGTGCATTTAATTAAAACAATTTACTCGCAACACCATGCATTCTTCACGGCAGAAGAATTATTAATTTTAAAATAAAATCTCTCCTCGGTTTCGAAATAGTGGACAAAACATTTTGATTGAAGAGTGTAGAGTAAATTGACAAATATATCTAAATAATATCATATTAAAACATTATATAATTCATTTTTCGACGATTATTAAGCGAAAATTACATGACACCACGTTCACATCATCAGAACATCTTCTGACGATTATTATAAATTCTTTTCGTTTCCTAAAGTGAGAGTAGAATTGAAACATGAAAATTTGAAGATCGTAGCAGAATCAAAATAACTATTCATATTAATGTGCCCTAATATTGAAATAAATTATACAAAGGTCAAAATAAAGAGAAGTACTTGTTCACCAAAGTTTAATAATCCAATAATTCACTAATTTAATAATTTAACTTCATTAAAAAAAATGCTACTTCTTTTTAATCTTACAAGTAATTTAATTTTATAAACAAAATATTTTTCTTTGTTTTTACAAATAATTTTACAATTTTTGATAATTATATATAAAAGCTTTTCTATTCTTACAAGTTTTCTCGTATAATTCGTTTTAACGTTAGAACAAACGTTAGAACAGGGAGAGGTACACTAATACGAACAGCCACCCTAATTATACAAATGTTCTACTTGCTCCGTTTGTCCCAAAAAAATCGATACGTTTCCGTACTTTCGATCGTGAAAGTGACCGGTGGCACGGAGAGTATTCAGAAGCACGGACAGAACAACAACGTATTGTGATTCATCGAGCTATTCCTTGAGCTGTTCCAACATCAAATCGGTGGCATCGCGAATCGCGACCAGGAGGGAGGACTTTTACGCCGGTTGCCCGTGGCAGTGCGTTTCAGGTTACGGTCGGTGAATTTGAGGAGTACAGAGTGGCCCACATAACCGTCGTATCCGGCTCGTGTATACCATATAAATCATTTAGTCCTACGACGGATCCATTTTTCCTTCAGTTTCGAGGATTATTTCCGCCTACTTTCTCGAGCAGTCGCTTTTACCGCTCCGTTCCAACCGATAGGAAACGTGATTGCCGACGTGAACGACGATATGTCGATTTACCTCGGCTCGCCGCAATCATAATTCACAATAGTTAATTTCAATTCTTTGAACGTTGTAATTGATGATTCTGGAATTAGCGACTATTGTTGAAGAATGTAAAGATCAACTTTTAGATAGGTTGACAATTTTGTAGATTGTACTTTGTGCAAAATATTTAGTTTCTTGTTCGATTGGATTGTACACAATTGATGACTAGGATTTCAATTTTATACGTAATTTATAATTATATGCACAATCGAGTGCTAGTAATTGCTCCTTGTCGATGACTATCATTTTTTCAAATAACAGGCTTCAATTTCTTGACTGTTTTAATTGATATCTCTAAAATTACTATATTTGAGGATGGTGATGACAAATCTTTTTATTTCAAGTCAAATGGACTATTCAGAGATTTGAATAACTTTTTCTAAAAATATATAAATTATCGTATTACAAACTTTTTACTATTTCTTTCTGCTCTTTAATTTCACATATTTTTGATAGTTCTAATATTAAAAAAAATATATTTACGTCTCTATAATTAACAGAAACTTTGAATGTTCTGAGAAGAATATAATATTCAAACTCAAAGAAATTAACAACTACACAAAACGTACATGAAAGTAAAGAATTTCCTTTTTAATTTTTACTCTCGCTCTAAAAAAATTCTGCCAAGCAATTCGTTGAACTTTGAATTCAATTTAAAAAAAAATCATTCGTACAAACATAAACTGACAATCTTCCTCTCGTCCAACGTATTGTATTTCATTCAACTTTCCTTCTCGCAAAAGCGTTTAATTATCCTCCATTGCCAATTACATAAATTTTCTTGCAACGCATTCAACTTCCTGTTTAATTGTTATTCGTTTCAAAACGTGGTTCCGTGAAAAGAGAAATAAGGCGCCGAAATAAGGCGGAACGAAATAAAGAAACAAAAAAATGCTGAGTCGGTAGGAAGTGGTAATCGCAATTCTCAAGCTGCCGTGAACTTTTTGCAATCAGCAAGCCTACTTTTACCTTCGCGATTCGATTCACTTTGCCCTTCTTTGGTTCCGAACGCGGAGAATCGACAAACTATCGCTCTCGCCAACCCCACTTGCCATGTTAATGTTGTTCCACGTATCTAGGTTCACGTAATAAAGCAGTTTCTTCGCATGCTTTCTAACCACGCGTTATGTTCCCCTGTTGCGAATGCATTGATCCTTTCTTTCTTTTTCATTTTTATTTAATTTTTATTTAATTTTATTTAATTTTGTTTTTTCACCCCTTTCACTCAGGGATTCGACATCGATCAAATGTTTGCGCCCCCCTTTTCGTTTATGAGAGACTGTCCATAGTCACGCTATTTGCGAAAAACGAATCTTGATTAACGTTAGGATTAAAGTATAAAATTTATAACAAGGTAAATGAATAAATAAATGACGTACGTTGTCAAGATTTTAAACTCTTCGGCTTAAAATTGCCGAAAGTCTAAAAAATTTAATATAATTCTATTAAATAACTATTATTCTATATTCTGTTATAATATATTATAATATATTATATTCTATATTCTGTTATATATAATTCTATCAGATAACAATTATGCAAATTATTTACACTTATTTGTTATTATTATTAAATTAATATCATGAATTTCGAAAACTTTGAACATAAATAATAATTATTATTACTGAATTGTTATTTAAACTTTAATATTTATCATTTAATATTTAATAGATATTATTGATCATTATTATTATTATTATTATTACGAGTTGCGAAACTTCTTGAATTGAACTCTTCTTGAATTCCAAGAGTTTTCAATATTTCCTATGTCGCATTCCTAATTATACACATTTTCACATTGCGACATCGTCGCTCGTTCGCTCAAGCAGCAAAAATTTCGCACGTAGTCTTCGATTCTCCAGATTCGCTTCAGTCTATAACTTTCAAACTGTTCCTTACATTGTCAAATAGCATGTGATGTAATCATACAAATTTCGCATCAATTTGCAGATGCATCGGCCGTTGCCTGGATCGGTGAAGGATGTCCTTGGATCGCCATGAGACACAACATTCTGAAGATCCTGCCTGTCCTCTGTTGCACGTTGCATTTACACGCCGGACAATGTGGGTTTTCTTCCGAGTTTCTTCTCACGCCAGCCGCTTCCCACCCCTTTCGTCCCTTTCTGCTCCGTAAATTCACTCGCTGCCCTCCTTCTTCCTCTTCCCATTTTGGTCGCGACCTTAATCGCCATTCGTCTTCCGTTTCATCACACGGTTGATCGCGTGCGAACTGTCGAAGCAACGCAGAAATTGCGGTTACAAAGGGAACCTTTGGACTCGACGAGTTCGAATTCGACGAATACGCGAAAGTTCTCGGTCTTTCTTTTCAGGTTTGGTGAATTAGGACGACGCAACAGTAAATGTTACAACTGCTTGGTGCAAATGAACGATGCAACAGTAAATAGATACCATAACTGTTGCAAATACAGAATTAATAATTAGCAAATGAATGTATAATATAATTTATCTAGAATGTTGGAATAGACGAATGTTAGAAAAATATTAGAATTATATTATATATATAATAAATGAATAATCAAAACTTTAACTTTTAACACGTATAAAATATCGATTTCGAAATTTCTGTTGTTCGCAATTGCGTTATGCGGGCTTTATGCAAGAATGATCAAAAAGTGAAAAATCTTTTCATCCATATCTGGTCCCTCGACTTTGAAATTAAATTTGATACCAAATGACAGCTTATAATCAGTCACAGCAAATTTTCAAATCGTACTGATTATTAGAATATTTATTAACTGAAACATTTCTTATAAATATAAAATAAATAGGCTCCATTTCTTATAAACATAAAAATGTGTAAAAATCCGCAACAATAATAATAATTAAAAAAAAAATTAGAAAATCCACTTGAGCGAACAGTATATTTCTATACTAGAAATATAAATTTAGTCAATCGGAGGTTTCTATCGACGCGTGCAGTATATTTCTGTACTAGAAGTATAAATTTAGTCAATCACTGGTTTCTAATGACGAAATCTGTATAAACATACAATTTCTCTATTACATATGTGTATACATATATAGAAATTGTACGAATTACAAATTTCCAGTGACGAAATCAAAACTTAAACGTATCTCTATTAAAAATAGAAATTTTTTTCACCCGAACGAGAAAATGTCACCAATGTGAAATCGCAACGACGTTACAACGACGTTACAACGACGTTCGCCTGCACCAGGCGTTAGCCCGTTTCGTTTCCCATGGGCGACTCTCGCGACATGTCCAGCCGTAGATAAGGATCGGATAACTTAGAAAGTCGTTGCATTGCGAAAATCGAGATATCCCGGTTTTGGTGTCTCCGTTTCTCTTCCTCGTTGCTGGACACTCGTAGAAATTGCCGGCCATTTTGCGCGCATGGTAATTAGGCCGTAATAAAGAGAACCAGTGATACTTTCCAAACTCCGTTTCGTTGCGCTCTCAACGCTTTTAATTCGATTCGCTTTTTGCTGGGCAGAACAAGTTCGTTCAATTAAAATCGAAGAGAAGACTTGAAGATTTAACAGTGAAATGTAGGGTTTTAATAATGATAACGGTAACTAGATCTTATTTTTAATAAATTGCCTGATCTGCGTTGCGACTTAAAGTGCAGGCCGATACTGGGACTGGGAAAGGATTCATTAAGGTTTACACAATTGATCGTCTATCTAACTTAACAGATCGTTCATAATTTTATCCGATTTAAATACTAATATTCTCCGTTAATGTATCATATTATTATAAAATAGACTACTAATGAAAATATCGGAGTAGAGAAGATAATACAAATATTAAAGTATCAAACTATTAAAATATTAAACTATTAAATATTAGAATGTTAAAAAATAGTGTGATTAATATTTTTAAAATATAAAGGATAACGCGTATCAATATATTAGCATCTCAACCGAATATAAGTATTATAAACCAAAAAATTACATGAATAATTAAGCAATAATAACTGCACTATAAAATATTGAATCAGTTCAAATATAAATGTAAAATATTAAAGACAACAGGCCCGCAGGATGCAAATAGATTGCAAAAACAATAATACGTTTAAAGGAGATTTCTTTTTATTAAAGTAACTACAAAGTAAATTTAAATTCTAGTAGTTCACTAGAATTAGTTAAGATTAACAGTTAATTAATTTCTTCGCATAAATCATCGTTTATTTCTACCATAAGTGGCCTTTATCTTGTCGTGCAATTGCGCATGCAGTTAACGGTAACACACGTGTCTCTTTCTTATTGTTAGTTACAGTCTCGTACAAGTTTACAGTATATTCTTACAGTCAGTGGCTTGTAAAGAAAGTTGATTCGTTCCATCGTGGAATTATTGTCTCTCATTTGCATGATAATTAGTTAGCGTAGAGTTATCTCAACAGCCAGGAAGCTTGTCGAGACAACGCTTAAACGAACGTTTTACTTCATTCCCCTCGCCTAATCGTGCGAACTCGCACTTATCCCTCTGTTTTTCTTCCCTGGCGTGTAATAGAACGACGAACAGTCGCATCGTGAAATAATTCGTTACGCTTTATTAGCTTGACCATTGGCACGTGTCGATGAAATTGATTTCCAATTTATCACACGATTCTTTCCAAGAACTGGAACTGATGCTGTACCCTTTTTCAATTCCTAGTTTGTTTTACGAAACTTCACAAAAAAAAAAAAAAAAAATTAAATTAAGAAGTTGCGTTTCTTCGCGCAGAATTTTATTGCACAAACTGGTGCTGCGCGAATCGTTTGTTTTTGCCTGCATTTCATTTCCAAGACGATTTACGCAGATTTACTGTCGCGTGTCAGTAAATAATTGTGTTAACAATTAAGTTTTAATGGCCAGTTTTAAGATAAAGATCCTCGTTTCGACGAAGGATAAAAGAACTTCCTTCATCGAATCAGAAGTAATACAATGAAATTTTCTTTTGGAAAAGTCTCTGACTGAAAAGGGAAAAAGATTACGAAAGGCAACGCCGGAACGTTGCATCGTCGATACGCCGTGAGCTGGCAGCAGCCGGAACTTCGCTCCAAGGGAGCGCACACTTCTAACTCCTCGTGCACGCGCTCCTGTTAAATAACTTCTATACACGCACACGCACATATATATTTCCACTTGTTACAATGTGTTAATTCGCTTTTTCATCTGTGCAACTAATTTGTAAATGTAGACGAGACACATGCCAAGTTAACCATCGAAATGTAGGTTTCTACTATAGCCCGTTATGGTGCTTTGATTGGGAACAAAACAGTATACGTTTCATAGATATTTGAATTTTTATAATTAGAATGAAGCAATACTGTGTGTGTGTATAATTTTGCGTTTTATTTTTATAAGATATATTTTTTTATAAAAAAGTTTTTAATTTTATATCAGAATGGAGCGTGATATTTTGTACGAGAGGGGGTGCCATAATTTTTTGGTCGTTTTCGGAGAATTAATTTAGGAATTTTGGTTGTTATGTAGTTACATCAAAAAATGACGGAGCATCGCAAATCTTTGTTAAAAGAATTGGTATTATTATTATTAGAACTAAATATCATTGTTAGACAGAATTATTAACTTTACAGTAAAGCATTTAAAATAAGAATCTGACGATCTTTTAATCAATCGTTTCAATTCACGCTATGAAGTTTAAACAAAAGATAGCCTATCTAATGCCCACTTCATTAACAATGAAATTATTCTCAACAACGTGTGATTCCACTAACAAATAAGTTGCTGTATTTAAAGTGTTAGATTTTGGACGTGAAAGTTGATAATACATGTCTCGCCCCACTGGACTTACAAATTACACGGAATATTCAATTTAGAAACACTTTTCCCTTTTTAGAAATGACCATTTGTATCGATCACAGTTCGATTTGTATCCTTTTGCCCGTCCATCAGAGAAACAGTACAGTTAAGCAAGTTAGAAAAATAACGGACGAAAGAGGCTTCGATGCACAACGAATTAGAGGCAATGATCGCTTTACACTGACTCGATCTTGTTACGAACGGTTATCTTGATCGTTTTTTTTACCTTCGAAGAGGCCACTACATAAATTATTCGTCTCCTTTCGACAAAAGCGGAGAAATTAACTTTGCTACATCTCTTCCGTGGGTTTCTTCACATTTAATTACGAGAACAGCTCGAGTTAACTAAAAATGAAATTCCAAGTTTCAGGATATAGCCTATAACATAAATTCTGCAATTTAAACATGTAGAAAATAAAGATTCTTACAATTTTGCGATTTAAATTTTCAATATATAAAATAAATAATCTTATTTCAGTTTTCTCACCATTCTATTGAACTTGAAATTTTTACCTGTATTAATTTTCTTTGTGATAAGAAATGACGAAAAAAGCTGTTGCTTCTTAAAAAACCCGGAAACCCAAAAACCACACAATAACAGCATATGGATCGAAGAAACATGATCTTCAGCTGAATATTAGCTTTCAATATGTGAAGCCTCTTCCTGTTAGCATTTTCGAACCCTTTGTTTGAAATTATTAAAACAGGCACATATAAACGAATATATCACAATATATTGCAAATTTTTATGCATTTATAAAATATTTAAGAAAAGAAGTGTGTAAAATATAGTGTTTTCCATAATACTTGGTGCGCGAAACAATTTTCTTTTCTAAATTTCATTTTCTCAATCGTATTTTTAAAAACATAAATTTACATAAAAGTCCTCTGTCAAATGACAATTGAATAAATCTCATTTTCCACATGTGTCCCAATTTATCCACAAAAAGCATCATAATGCAATTTCATATCTGTACAAATTCTAATTAATTTTCTTTAATACAATTAATCGAATCAATCATATCTACGAAAGACATAACGCAAGGGATTAAATTCAGTTCCAATACAAAATTTACCTGTACAAAGATTGATTTTCGCTACACAATGATCTAATGTTATAACAAATTGTAATGTTATAACGAATTAATAACACGGTATTTATTTATATAATTACAGTGATCCGTGATGCGAGATGTTTCTTGGAGAACGGTGCCACCGCTGCACACCTCTTCGTCAGCGAAGATTTACCAGTCGGTGACACCGTGGGAATGCTTGGGGTGCTTGGTGATCCTGGACCACAGGGTGACATTGAACTCAGGCTCCAGGAGCACGATAGCCCAGTGATTTTCTCAGCCTATTCCAAGAATCTAACTCTTGTCAGACCATTGGATAAAGAAGGCATCGATGGGCCTGCCAGCGTTTATGTAAACGTAATTTGCGAGCGAAAACATACACTGGATCCTGTACGTGCATCGACATATACTTTCCTTACACCGTGTATACAGTTGTACACTTAAAATTTTAAGGAACATAAAGCATCGTTCTGATCGCTTGCTTTCGTTGCAGGGTTTCGTGATACCTGTCAATATTCGCGTGACTGATGCCAATGACAATGCACCACAGTTTGTAAATGCGCCTTACGTTCTAAATATCTCCGAGGTGAGAAACAAACTCGATTTGAGAAACACATAGAGATTTTCTTATTTTCTTTATATATGTATATATCAATATATTTTGCACTGGTTTGATATAATTTATAATAGTTAATATACTTTGATGCATAATTACATAAAAATGTGTCTTTTGAGTGTTATTACTTGATCGCTGATTGCGAAATAAAATTTGATATTATATTGCAAATTAACTTAAAATTAACTTAAAATTAATTAACTTGTAAAAAGTTTTCTCAATATTCGCTATAACTGAGAAAAATTAACTTAACGTTAAAGGAAAAGTATTTTTGCGTGATTAACTCGCAACGTATTAACGTTGTGTAAGATATCTATTACAGTGTAAAGATTTTTCCTTTATACTTTAAGATATTTTTTTCTTGTTGATAATTGTTTTCAAAATTTAGGTCACGGTAGTTGGCACAAGGGTTCTTCAAGGAGTGAGAGCTGTGGATGCTGACCAACCGGGACCATTTTCTACTGTACAGTATGCCGTTTTGCCTGGGCCGCATTCAGTAATATTTTTTTACTTTTTCTTACTACATCTTCCCTCTTATTTTACATGCAGAAAAAAATGTCGATGAATTTCCGTAGGATTACTTCGTGTTTGTGAATGCTTTAGAAGGCACTCTAGTTCTAAGGAAACCACTCGATTACGAAACCCTTGCCAATTTTTCCGTCGATATTCGCGCACAGGTGAGTAATAACGTTCTTCGAGCGTTGAGATCAATTTGTTTCAAATTGACTGAAATGTCCAAAAATCATTTTATGTTCACAGGATCAAGGCAACCCGCCTAAATCGACAACCACGACCCTCTTTGTTAATGTAATCGACGCGGATGATCAAAATCCTGCCTTCCAAAGTGATCAATACAAAATTCTCATTCCCCGGAACATTAGAACGGTATAATCGAACATTTTTGATTATTCCATGTTGTATTTTTGTAGAGTATTAATTAACAAAGTTGGATTGTTAAAGAATTAATTAAACTAAACGAAACTAAATATAAGTACTTATAATAATTTACAAAACTGGTTTCAAATTTATTGTGTCTTCTTTAATAATCTATAAAATCATCGAAAGTTATGTTTCTATTATTAATAATCAATAAAAAAAATCATTTTCTTCGCAAGCTAACGAAAATTTGGAATTGGAAGAGATTGAGCCTTGGTATCAGATATAAATGGTAAAAGAAACAATATGGATTTGTTCTTTCAGAGAAGGATATTGAAAGTAGATCCTGCGCCAATAAAAGCGATGGATCAAGATATAGGGATCAATGCTCCGGTTCAGTATACCATTCAAGGAGGAATTCTACCGTTTCTCACATTGAATCCGGAAACAGCCGAGGTCGCTATGACACGACCACTGTACGAGCATGAACTCTTGTCTCCAGCAACGATTGTGGTTAAGGCAAGCATACGTGACAATAGAAATTAATTGAGAAAATATCGTAAATATCTGCTGTAAATGTAAATTTGTAAATTATGTATTTATTCGTTTTTTTTTGTTAATATCTTTTATTAATATTGTTATTTTTATTTAATTACAGGCTACGCAGATAGACAATCCAGATAAATATGCTCTTTCTACTATAGTTGTTTCTCGAGAGGAGGATTGGATTGTAGAGCCCACTGCTGGTAAACAATTTCTAAATTTACATTATTCTCTAATGATTCTCTAGCTACCTTGTATTATGCAGTATATTTTGGTGTGATAAAATCAGTTGAAAAAAACAGTGATTGGTAAAATACAATATAGGCTTTTTATACAGAGTTTTATTTTCGAGAAGATCAACTTTAAATATTTGTTTGTACACGCGTTTAGTTAATGTCTCGATTCGAAGTATTTTTTAACGTAATCATTTTTTTTCTGGTTATACCATCGTTGATAGAAATTTTCAAAATTCTGCGATTTCAAAAGATTCCAAAACATTTGACTATTTGAAGATTCCGAAAAACTGGATTTAATTCGATTCTGAAAAATTTCAAAAGCTTGCTAGAAATCTTAGATTACTGGCATTCCAATGCTAGAAAATTCTAAATATCCAATATTCAATGTACAAAATTCGAAATACTCGACTCTGGAGAATTTCAAAAGACCATGTTCGTGCTAAAAGTTTCCAAACGATCGCGAGAATCTCATAGCCTACTTCGACAGAATAAAAACATTAACTGGAAATAATATAAATTAGGCGGGAGATTGCCAGTGAAATTCATACGAAGGGATCATCAGACTAGCATTCCAGAAAATACCCCTCCAGGAAGCGTTTTATTAACGACGGGAGTGAACAAAATAGATTCGGTAAGTCAGAATCAGAGACAGGATAACGTTAATCGCCTTTTCGTAAATATAAATCGTTTTTCCTTTTTTTTTTTTATTTGTTTCTAGAATTTAAGATTCTGGCTCGTGGGAGCGATTGAAGATTTGGAGAGGTTCTCCATTACCAATTCCGGCGAATTGATTTTGAAGGGCACTCTTGATTATGAAAGGAGGGTTCAACATAGCTTTTTGGTTCGTGTTACAGACGGCCATCATGTACGTTTTTTCAATGATTCAACCACTAAAGCAGAATTCGATTTTTAATCTAGTTCGATAAAAATAGAATATTTATTATTTGCAGTTTTTATTTTTGAATTTATTATTAAATATTCACAATATTTAAATTTACAGAACGACACTTCCCGTGTCAATGTATCTGTTGAGGATGTAAATGAATGGGAACCTAGATTTCGTCATCCCAGGTATGAATTTCACGCTGCAACATTGAGAGAGGGATCCATTGTCGGTGAGTTAACATTCGTAATAAATTAATACGTAATAATAAGAACAATCTTTGTATTTATTCTTTATTTATACTTTATTGTTATCTATGTTCTTCATTTACATCTTACATTTTTTACTTTATCATTATTATACTGTCCTTAGGAAAACTGGAAGCTGCTGATGGTGACAGAAACGACAAAGTTAGTCTATCTCTCCGAGGTCCAGACGCAAGGTACAATAAACAAATAAAAAACAAAATGTGTTTCAACGCTACAAACGATAATAAATAATATATAATAAACAGGTCTTTCGAAATACGTGACAGTGGAGAATTAATCCTTAGATCAGCAGCGACTATTAATGGTTCTTTGGCCAGATTAGTGGCTGTGGCTTCTGATTCTGGTCGTCCTCCCAGGTTTGTGACAAAAAAAAAATGAATTCAAATGAATTATATCATTTATCAAAGTGGAAATAAGATTTTTTTTTTTTTTAAAGGTCCAGTATGATCCCAGTGATCGTGCATATACCAAATAGTGGCTCCTTGCCGATTGCTGCGAGAGCCGCGCCTGCCTGGTTGGGCAGCAGCGTTCTCCTGGTTGCTGTTTTCGGCGCTGTTCTAGGTCTCCTTGGTGTTATAATACTTGTTTTAATTTTGTACATATATAAGAAGTAAGTAAAATTCATCACTTGAAAGATTATCTTTTTTCTATTCTTTAATAATTTCCACACGTGATGTTCTTTAAAACTTATCATTAAATATTTTTTTCTTTGGCTATGTTAGTCTATAGAATTTTTAATTAAAAAATTGAAAATTGGTCGATAAAGAGAGTATTAACTTTACTTTTATATTTTTATATGTAAACGCACATGTGTATTCTACACACGTGTCACGCGTGATTCTGAATTTCTAAATTCTCACAACGTGTTACAGTAAAAGACCAAAGACCAGTGGCTCGGTAAGTTCGGTAGGGACTGGTTACAGAGAAAAATCGCCAGTTCCCTCTGCTCTGAGTCCAACTCCTCAAGTACTCGGAGCTAATATGCTCCAAGATGCCTTGGAAATACCTCGGAGAGGAAATCGGATGGAGAACACGCGTGAAATCGATGAAAATGACGAAGAGGCCGACGCTGGAGACGATCTAGAGGAGGATGATCACGTTGATCAGGAAATCGTAGACGACGGTAACGATGGCGAAGCACGTGGAATCAAAAATGATAACAACGACGTTGAAAATCCAGTTTTCGCAGCGAGGAACTACGGCGCTACTATTACAAGTAATTTAAAGAATTACTTAAAGTTCAATTTCTTATAATCTAAAATCTTTATTTTTAATTATATTTGATTTTAAATTTTCCTTCACTAAATCTTCAAATTTGTCCAATTTACTTAATTTAATTGAAAATCTTTAAATCAGTTGGTAGGTTAATCGTTTTTAACTTGAACTTTCTTTCCTCTTTTTGAATTATTTTCATAAAATTGAAGATTATATCGGATCATCTAGTTAGATCATTTTAAATTCGATTCTTTCTAGAATTGCTGTAAATCTCCATTTCCATAAAATTATTGCTTATTTCTGTAAATTAGGCGTAACATCAGCTAGGCAAGTGCCTATTTACGCAAGACATAAAGTGGCTCCAGCTCCGAATCCTCCAGGATTATCGGCAACGTCCAACATCCCCAATATCGGCGGTTTGGTCCAGAACATGAACGACTTAAGCTTAAAAACTAACTTGAATGCTGACTCTTCCAAATCTTCCAATTATTCAGGAGATCTTCCGGATTCCTTGGTACCTGCGTGGCCTGCTTGCTCTGTTTCGCAAAGAGTGAAGAAATTGTCCTGGGATGATGACGATAGGGTATCATATCTTTTCAAATATTAAATATTAATATGAACATCAATATCAATGCAATATATATTTAATATTAATAACATTTTAATATGATATGTAGAATATAGTTAGTTATGATTTATTACAAGAATATCTAGATTGCAAAAGGATAAAAGAAAAGTAATAGACTAAAATAAAAGGACGATTGACATGATGTAAACATATCATAAAAACCTACTTCTTAAAGAAGTTTTTATAAGTCAAAAATTTTTACACACACTGATTTCTTTAAATTATATATAAATTATATATAAGAGATTATATATAAATATTATTATTATATCATATTAAATCATCATATATAAATATTTTCTCCATTCTTTTTAGACAATGGATAGCGTAGAGGTGACAGCAGAGACAATGTCCAGAAACAATCAGCTCGGAAATGAACGACTTAATCTCACCGTGTATTTTTAATCACACGAAAAATGAAAGACTGAGAAATGGGTTCAATTACTCTGTCGTCTATCGAGTCAAAAAATTACCGGTAGACCACTTCGATAAATAACTTTCTTTATGAATAGTTAAAATGCGTAATAACATTGCCAGATACTGAATGAATTTAAATAAAATGTATATACAAAGTGTATAGTGAACTATACTACATAGTTGCAGGAGATCTGCATTAAACGATAATATTCTGTTCTTTAGCTACAGTTGTTTTATTAAAAAGGTGTAAAGATCAACACATTTTATAACGTGTTGTTATCTTTGATTTATATTTAATTTAAGTAAGACTGACACAGGTAGCTTTCTGGATAAATTAAAATTAATCAATTAAAATTAATTTCGATTAATGGACGATAATGTGCAGATAAAATTCCGTTTCATGCGCAGAATTGTGTCAGTAGGATGGTGTGATAAGAAATCTGCTTTTTTGCACCCAAAAAGCAACAAAAATGTCTAAGATTCAAATCGAAATACTCATTTGATTATCGTTTAATAATTTTCTAAAAAACAGAGTTGAACATTTTTCATTTATCATCGAATATAAAGTAACAGAATAAATAACAAATAAAGCTTTTAGTTAAATAAAAGTTTATTTCAATAATGCTCTGTGTAATGTAACATATTTAAACAAAGTTTTCCAAGATATTCGAAAATTTTCATTTGGGCATAATTCACTTGGTCATATCTACAAAATGGAATTTGATCAAATTGGTTAGTACGTAATTAAAATAAAAAGTGTATAAATGAAAGGAAGGGAGGTATGATAAGAGGTCATCGCAGAAATATGAGGACGCAGGCGAACGAAGAAAGTGACTCATTTTTCTAAAGAGAAGAGAGAAAGTGTCTTCCGCAGAATGTTCCGAGTCTCGGAAGCTCGACAGTTTTACGTGACTTCTGAACGGAAACGGATCGAACAGGTGAACAGCGTCCAGGAGAAAAGAGTGGCATGATAATATCTAAGAGGACGTATTTATTTTATAAATACTACGTAAGTGAGTTTTCCTATCATTTTTGCATCTTTTAAAATGGAAATATAATTATGCATATTTCCTTGTTTTTTTCACATCGTTTTTATTGTAGTCATTTATAGTGTGTATAGATTTAGGTATACATTATATCAAGGCTTATAACTCTGACAGTAAGGCATTATATTATAAATATTAAATGTAACAAAGATTAACATAATTAATGATTGAACTGTGAATATTACGCATTTGCAAAATTTGACATGAATTTATAATAATTTAGTTAATTGATATCTATGAGAAATCCACAGAATGACTGTAATATGTAAAGATAAATAATATATCTAAAGTAATAATAAATAAAATGTGACAGTTGAGATAAATTTTTATTTTTTTCTAGTTTATCTTAGTTATGTGCGTAAAAAGAATAAATATCTGCAAATCAGTAATGATAGTTTATCTAGAGAATAATTTTTTTAAAAATGTAATCGCAAGGATTATAGTGATTCTTTTTCTGATAAAATTAAGATTATTCGCAGTTTATGAAACAATATTTATAGAATGTACAATTATACGATTTTCTATAAAATTATGAACAATTAAAAAGTTAATTGGAATGCATTAAACAAGAACGACGAAGAAACGATTTGCATGAGATATCAATCGTCCCAGCTACTTAAACTTTCTCAAGGAAAGTTGAAGATGGCCTGTTTTACGAAATAAAAAACGTCATTCGTCATGGTTTTTCTTAATTCGTTCTCTACTTTCAGGTTTATCATGAAGCATAAAATTTCTCTTAGCTTATTTCTCCTGTTAGTTTTCTTATCACGAGTCAGTATAGGAATTCCAGGTATGTGAAAAGAATTAAATTATTAAAATTAAAAAATTAAAGATTAAAAGAACAAGATTGTTTACGTATTTTTAGATGATCTGTACTCAGTACCTGCTACAAATTCGTTAAATGTTTCGATGATGGAATCAACAGGACTGTGGAGTGAGATTCTAGAAAATTGGATTGTTTCCAACTCGAAAATAAAGAGGATGTCAAAAGTAATGAAACTAGGGGATAAGAGTTTAACTGTGACAAGTAAAATCTCGACGCCAAACAAACGAGAAGTCTCTGAAACCGACCTCTATCTACTTGGTAAAATTTTAAGTAACAATATAAGTAACTATTCTTTTGTTTTCAAAATTTTATAAAATATTCACTATTATATCTACAGGAGCGATAGAAAAGCTTGTCTATAGAGTAGATTTTCTAGAAAGTCGTCTTAGAAGAGCGGAAGAGCTCCTCTATTACGTAATTTCTGGAACCATCAATAAAAAAGGTAAACTTCTGGACCTTTTTACGTAATAATATATCAACTAGTCAATTTACAAGTTACAGATTTCTTTTCCAACAAGGATAAGATTAGACAATTCATAGTTAAAATAATTAAGGGTCAAAATTGTGTCTTGTAAAATTTCACTAATAGTATTTGTTTAATTGTGAAAAATATTTTTCACGCTTTCTTTTCATTATAAATGAAATTTTTTTTTATTATCCTCTCCAGAGTCCTGTCCGACGAATTACACGAAAATTGGTGAAAACTGCTATCACTTCAGCAGTCGTGACTTCGATTGGAAGTCATCGGCCAGTCTCTGTCGAGGAATGGGCGGTTATTTGTTGGAATTCGATACAAAAGACGAAAAACAAGATGTATTAGCTAGTTTACAAACAAATTCTAAATTCAAAGGTAAAACTTTTTGGACAGGGGGATTGAATCCAGGTCTTCTTTGGATTTGGGCTAGCAGTGCAAAACCAGTATATCAAAAAAATACGAAACACACTGTCCCTGGTGATGGCAGGTAAATTTGCATTTTAGTATTAAATATATATTACCTTGTTACTAAATACGTGTTAATCAATATTAATAATTAATCACAATTATTATATTTTTAATATACATTTAATATTTACAAATATTTATATTTTCGTGATTATATTTTTAGATGTCTAAAATTATCCTACAATTCAACGTCTAGATTGTACTCTTATCAAAGCGATGATTGCGGTGCTCAACACAGATACGCTTGCAAATTAACAAAAGATGATGAGTCAGCAAATAAAATTGAAAAAACTGCAAAAATGCTAATGAATAAATAGTATCAATTATTGCAACTAGATTTTGGATTTTTATGCTGATTCTTAAGGGTATCATTTAATCCTTTGACTGTTTGTTTAGTTTGTACTAGAATATTGTACAAATAACTTTTAAACTTTTGATAATTTTAAATACTCAGATTAAGAAAATAGAATTTTCGGTAAAAAAATTATACATATTAAAAGTTATATGTACTAAATATTAAAGAAAGTACTTCGAATGTTTTATATATTTTTTTCAAACAATTTTGTACTTTGCATAAAATTTTCCATAAATACACAAAAAAATCAATGGTTTAGTTACTGATATGTAATAACTTGTATTTGTTACATGTATGTTTATTTATTGCAACACTATTTATAATACTGTTAGAAAATCTAGTGCATTCTTTCACTTGAAGTAACTGAACGTTAAGTACTCATTATTTATAGTAACTAACATATGAAAAATAAAAATCAAAATTAAATAAGTTTAACAAAATGCATTGCCAAAATGCATTTCACTTTGCTAAAATTATTTTCACTCTATTTTAGGGAATGTACTGGCTACAAAGAATCATATTAAGTTCAACTAATGTTGAAATTATTTCAAGCTCACATAAACGATATAAATACTGCAAATTATTTAAGTACGATAAACTAAGAATAATTCATTATATATAAAATTATTTGTTTAAATATTGAAAAAATATATAAAAAATAAGTTTTAGATCATTTAGAGACCTGTTTTTAAAACAATCTAAATTTTTCTCGATTAACTATGAAATATTATTTAAAATATTTTCTGGTTTTTCACAGGTATCAATTGAGGTCATAGACTTTGCAATCTTATGAGCCAAAACGAGGCTTTGTTTTCCTTCATTTACCATTGCAAGAACATCGTTGCTGTTAGTAATCAAACCTCCATTCTCATAGATTAGTTTTTTAGTCGCTTCAGTATCAGGCGCAGTAACACCGCGGCAACAATCATCGACAATAGCTATTGCGTAACCTAATCGAAGGCCGTCTAAGCATGTGGATTTCACACAAATGTCATAAGCAAGGCCACACACGAAAACGCGATCCACACCGTGTTTCTTTAGAATTTCTTGTAATTCCATTGATCCTTTAAAATTATTATCGAAAAACACGGAATAAGCCTCCATATTTGGGTTTTGACCCTTACGTATCTAAAAAGTAAAACATAATTATTATTTCAATATTTTATTTTCATTTTATTAAATTTTAAATTAATTAAATTAAATTTTTACTATAATGAAATACCAAAGATACCTGTACTGAATCTGGTGCAATCACAAGATCTTCGTGTAATTCAGCTCCCCATGTGTTCATCACACAGTGCTCAGGCCAGAGAATTTGTTCCAAATAAGGATCCGCAAATATAACTGTATCAAATGGCTTAGCATCTTTCTTTTTCATCTATGCATAATGAAATACTTTTTAACTTTTATTTTTTAGAATAAAAAAAGCTTTCTTGACGAACATTTTTGAATCTAGACAATTACTTCCTTGATATAAGATATTTTTAATGGATTATTATTGTCTCATATTTCTATTTTCTGTTTGATAAAAATGATCTATATTATTATATAATGATCTATATTTCGGTGCAATAAAAAAAAAAAATCAAGTTTAAATATTTAAATTCGAAACACGCGCAGTCATAAATTTTAAAGTGAACATATATTATTCTTGTTTAACGAAATGTGATTAAAATGAAACATTTTGTATGAATGAAGACATTAAAATTCAACATAAGGTATTATGTATGTAATAAGAAATAAATAAAATTCAAATATTTAAAAGTATGATAAAACTCAAATACTTAAAATTGTTGATTAAATTATCCATTTATCCTTATCACTTCAAGAATATGGAAATTGATAAAGATCTACATTTCATGACATGATAACATTATAATTTACATATTATTAAATTTTTATAAATTCATCTTCACAAATATAATTTTAAAAATAGAATTTCAATAGAAAATTGTTTTATTTAATATTATAGTCATATTCTATGCTTTATTATATTTTGTATAATTTTACAGTCTAATTATTATATTACGATATAATCTTATTGCATAAAATGATACCTTATATATATAGTTTATAGTATATATATATATTATATACCATATATACCTTATATACCTTATATACACACACACACACACACACACACACACACACACACACACATATATACCTTTGAATCAGGATGCAATTCCCGTAAATGTAAATTTTCATAAAAGCTGATATGATTTTTCGGATGCCAGTCTAATGAATAAATAATTTTATCAAAGCATCCATTTTGCACTAAATGATTAATTGGCCCCACCACATCAACTCCATCCTGCTTGCCTTCGCAAGTACGAAGAGATAAGGAGCCATCAATAAAATCATTTTGAACGTCTACGATTACAAGGGCGTATTTAGACTTTTTTATCTTTTGTGTCCAATCCGAAAACCTGTTAATTGAGTAAAACACATAATTAAACCTGAGTGTTTTAAACAAAAGAATTAATACTAAGTTGGTCCATAAGTTCGTGTAGTTTTTATTTCTTATTAACTGTAAGTCATAATATTGCTTATTGGTTATGTTTGATAGCTCGTTTTCTTCTTTTATGACAGTATATAAAATGTGAAATTTTATGAAAGTTTAAATATTACAATTTATAAAAGTAACTGATAACAAATTGATAAAAGATATTACCTTAATACGATAAAGCTACGTTTTATAATTTAATAAAAATATAAAAATAAAATTTATATTTAAAATATAAATTTTAAAAAAATATCATTTAAAATCTTTCAATTATCTATTTCTTTCTTCTTGTATAACAATGAATGATTCAAAGATTATTTTGCGTTTAAAACAATGGGATTCTTCAAGCAAGAGGTTCAAAATTATCAAAAGATTGCAAAGAACATACTAAGAGAAGAGACACACCCTTACAGAAAAATATTAATAGCTGATTTACAAAAGTATAAAGAGCAGTATAATTTTTTATGTTTTAATTAACTATTTCAACAGTTTTTGAATTAAAGTTTGAATTAAATTTATTTTTAAGTTGTGGACGCTTCAAATGGCATTGAACAACTAGAATCAAAATGAGATAAACTACAGATTAATATTTATATATATATATAATTGTTACATTTCTGTTTTATGTGGCTATTTATTATCTAAATTTTTATTTGCTATATTTCAGCTTAATTATTTATAAAATTATAAGTTGCCTATATATGTACAGACATATAATTCCATTATTCTGTTCAAAGAAGTTTTTTTAAGTTCAAATATTTTCTTAATAGGACATATACACTTAATGAGACAAAATACACTATAATATTCACTATCAAAAAATCCTTATTTTATGTTAGTTAAATTAAAATCACTAGTTTGTCATTACTTATTGTTAACACTAATATACTGATGAAACTTAAGTAGTTTAATACATACAAATTAAATTTAATACATTACTTTGCTGGAATCCTAGCATTTTACTGTCATATAATATTACTATTATCCAGTAAACTTGTAATTGAACTTCATTATTGGAAAAATTCTTAATAATTTTGATTACGTTTATAATATTATATTTTTTAATAATCTTCAATAGTTTTTTTCTGTAAGAGAAAACCATGAGAACTTATGAATCAACTAATGTAACATTTCGACAATTCGAATTTTATTCTAGTTATAGAATATGTGATTATAGTCATTTTCATTCTTGTGCAAAATAAACTATACTCAAATGAATTCATAGCATCGGTACGTATATCTAGCGTTATACAGATTACATAATTTCGTAAAACGCAATTCAAGTTGAAATATAATCCTCATATATAAAAAAAGAAATTATCAATTTCATTTTGCTATAAAAGAACATAAATTCATATTTACATCTTCATTTCTCGTTCCTTCAACACGCCATCTTTATCTAGGTCAAATAAGTCAAAAATCTCTCGCAACCTCCATTCGTCCTTTTCAATGTTGTTCATGTTGAAAAGTAATTTACACGTCGCACAAAATTTCTCATAAGTAAAATTGGCACCCTCCTCTGACTTAGTATACCTCAAGGAATCCATATTAATAAAAAAACGTGCTTTAAAACGACTTTCTTTAGTGAGCTTCTTTCTTAATGTTGTATAATTGTTTTAGACTTGTTTAAACTTGTTTACACTCCCTCGCGTAATAAGCGTACAAATATCTGTTCTTGATATATATTTGCTCTTTATCTGTCTATTCTTCCCTAGAAATATATTTTGTGAAGGTTAGTTTACACATACTAACCTTGCATGATTCATAATACTTAATGACAATCAATCCACTTACCTTAGGCTGATGCTATTACGTGCTTCTTCAAGTACAGATTCTCTTTTCAAATTTTTTACTCAATTACTTTTTCATTTGCGTTTAAAAATGGATTTTTATGTGATAAAAAAGCAGTATAAGAAAATAAGTAGTGGGAACTTGATATTAAATCAGATTTTTGTCAAAGATATCCGTCGAAGATTGATTCAACAAATATTGATAAAACAAACGATATCCGCGTCAAAAGTATATACATAATATTTTAGCATTGCAGGCTACATATATTATGTTGAAAATGTGAATTTGAAAAAAATATAATTTATTCTTTGCAAACATTTTTATAATTTATTAGAAAATTTAATTATTCTTTAAAGTAATATCAAGTAACGTAATTGCTCCTGTTATTAACAAAGTTATAAATTTTAAACATATTTCAATAGTATAATAAAAACTATTTCAAAGAGTTTTAACGTTAATAGTTTTTGTTTTACGCCGACAACATTTTTTCAGTATTTTTTCTTACTAATTTATAGAAATAAAGTAGAAATAAAGTAGAAATGCAAAGATTTTATTGCAAAAAGATGGATATTTTTCATGTTGATTTATTATATATTAATATTTCGTTGCTTATGTTTTTGTATTTATAACTATAGTTACAATAATATAATGTTTTATATTCAATACGTGATATTAACAAACAGCGATAAATGTTGACTTTTTTACATAAAAATCCAATACTATAAAATATATATGTATAGAAAAAGCATATAACTTATCTAGTTTTATAAATATTATCGATCATTTTTGTTTATTTTGTCATAAACTGTATTAATAGATATATATATATTCTCTAGAATTAAAGGAAATTATAAACAATATATTTAATAATTTCTTTATGTAATTTCCATAAAATTCTACATATTATTTATTTATTGCATATATTATTTAATTTCTTAAATAAATATAATATATAATTCTAATTTAAATCATGAAATCAAATAAGGATAAACAAAGTGAATCAATGATCATTTTCTTTATCTTATCATTAACCTTTGAACTTCGTTAATCTTCATCAATCTTCATTAAAAATTATATTTATTTATCGCAGACAAAATCGAATGTATGATAAATTTAAAATTATTTGATAAATTTCCAAGTGTTTATCTCAATATTATAATATTTCGCTGTTAAATAAATTTGGTTAACAAGATACTTATGTAGGCTTCTATTTTCACAGAAAATAAAGAAAAATATTACTACGTCAAATATTCTTGAAATGGCAGTTCTAAACATGTATCTTTATTCTCTGTCAAAATATTATTATATTCTAATTATTAAATGTGAAATATATGATGTTTTGTTTCCCTAAACAGATAAAGACTTATATTGAACTAGCTGAACTGCAACATAGAGCTTGTCTTGTTGCAGTAATTTCAGATGCTAATTGCTTAATGAAAGGATGTCCTATTTTTCCATCAGTTGCAGAAAAAAACTCCTCTAACTTTCCAGGAATATTGTCTCTTTTTTCATATTCATATGCTTGCATAATTAAATCTAATCTGTCTAAGTCTTTAACATATTTTGCTTCTGGAGATTCTTGTTTTTCATATTCCTGTAAATGAAGAAAAAATATGAACATTACTAATTATAATTTATACGTGTATTGTATCTATAATTTATGTCAACTCTACATACACGAAACATTTCCAATATCATAGGTCCTCTATCTCCAAGGAGTTTACAAATGTTCTCCATAGCTTCATCCTCTAGTTTGTGTTTTACATCAGGTGGAATACCACAATAAGGTGTTATATCTCCAACGATACATTCTGCTAAGTCATGGATTAAAGTCATCTGCATGATTCTGTATTTGGCAAAAGAATAATTTATAGATATAAAACTTTCATTAATACAAGTCATAATCAGATGATATAAATAATACCATTTCATACTTGACTTTGTCCAAATTCTCATTACTATCCACTAGGAAAGAAAGCATAGCCATTCTATACATGTGACCTGCAATCGTTTCTGGATCAGACACATTCTTAAGAACCCATCCTGTTCTTTTCATGTGCTAAAATCATAAAACAAACCTTGTTAATCTTTGATTTCTAGTGAAAAAAAAGATTAATAATAATATTTTCAAAAAAATGTGTAGGAAATAAACATTTGAATGCTTAAGATAAAATATAAAATTCTCACATTTTATCTAGAATACTTTAAGAGTAATAAACAATATATTCTTTTAATCATTGTCTAACAAATGTATAATTTTATACAAAACTATATGCGCACGTGTAGATCCTAGCTGATTAAGAATGCTAAAAATGGATATATGACATATGTATACAACACACATGTATACAGAAATGATAAATTTATATTTACTACACAGAGTTACCTTGAAAAATCTTTCGATCACAATTGTAATAATAAATTTTATCTTACCTTTAATCTGCCCACCAGTTCCATGAATTCCTTTAATTTCTTAATGTCCATGATGTTTTATTTAAAGGACGAATAATTCTTTTTTTTTTTCACTTATAGTTAGATGCTTCAGTTGCACACATCTATCATCAGTAACTGTCAAAGTGAAATCTTTAACTATGTAATAACGTCAAAGCGTTGAGTTAATTGCACGAGTGATTGTCAAATAACAATGTAAACTGTGACAGGAGGACGATGCGACTGTTTGTCAATTCCTCTGTTGCGTCCTCATTTTTCTTTTATAGCTCCCGTGAGTAAGGAACGAGGTTCTCGGGGAGATCTCCTTGCACTTACCTTTCGAGGAAGTATAATTACTTTATTACACTTACGACAGATCGTAGCAGAACGAGGATATCGTGTTGACGCAGGAAAAGTTTGAATAAACCTGCAGTGCATTCATAGTCTATGCATATGGATATATATATAATAATAATTCGTAGTATGAAACAGAACATACACATACACGATCCAACAAATGCACTGTTGCCTAGTTACATAATTTCATGCCAGATAAACGTGTTAAAGATAACGTTCCATAGATATAAAAATATATAGACAATGCATTTCAAATTGGCAAATTTCAAAATCAATAAGAAATTACATATGTTTTTCTCTTTTTTAATAAAACAATTGTTTTATTCATACTTTCAATACCATAAATAATGAGTGCTCATGTATTTAAATTAAAATGAAAGTACTACGTACTTTCTTATTAAAGAATAATATTCTAAGTTTATTCTTCATAACCGACTAGAATTGTATTGGAATTTTGAAAAGGATTTTAAACAATTTATAATTCGTGTATTTAAAAAAAAAATATTTTAAATTATATATATATATAATCCGTAATGATTATAGTAGTAAACATTATCTTAGCTTGGTAAATTCTAATTTTAATCATCTTTCATCAGTTCTATTCAAAGATGGATATAATTATTGCGGGCGTTATGTCACAAAAACGATTGCTAGGAATTCGCTTACTTGCGAATGCTGCCTTTAACCAAGGAGAGCTGAACAATTGGAAACGGGCACATCGTTCAGTCAGCTGACCTGTCTTGTGATAGCAGGCTCGATTGTAAAGCTTGACTCGCTGTAATAGGCTGGATATAACTTCGATACAATTTCACGTCTCGTAAGTTTCTTACTGTCATTTATTTTCGTTGACTGTAGATTACCACACTCTGCCTTGATTCATTGTACAGCCAAAGCAACTACAACGATTTCGTACTATATAGAGGAAAACCGGAGATTTTTGTAAAAAAGACTGGCGCGTATAGTATCGATCGTGCCAATTTGAATGCGCCATCGTTTTTTTGATCCGGACGGGAGTTTGTACGGTTTAATCGCTGTCTACGACTAGACGGGATCACTGATACCCGTATATACTTACATAGAAAACGTTCTATTTCGACGACGAACACATCTATTGGATTCCGACATTCTTATTAAAGCGAGCAGACCCGTCTCGCGGGCTCGAAGAGGGCTACGCCTACTTTTTAAATGAACTGCTCACGTGAATTTTATGATGAATGGATGCGTTAGCTGACATCGACTTTCTCACCGATTCTCTTCGTAATTGACATAGACCGCGTGTAAGGAACACAAAATCCGGAATATATTGTTCACGATCGTTGTCTTTTTATCCCTCGTTTTTTCCTCTTATTTTTGTTAGTGTGCTATTAGCTGCTGTTGATTACCATTGTCAGACTGAACTGGTATATCAATTTAATCTTCTAATCGTGCCCCACGGGTTCATCTTAATTCTTTGAAATTGTTGTCAAATCGAAGCCTAACCTTCTTGGAATGATTAATCATACACTCTTTGTATTTCGTTGTAACAATTTCTCCCTTAGAAAATGTATACTTTAGAGGTGTTAATTTAACTTTTGTTCAATTAAATGTTTATTATATTTCCGCTGGCGTAGTTTCGTTTATATCTCACAACGCAAAATATTTTCAGGTGTTTGTTACTTTTACTTGAATAATAATTCACAATGACGAGCCAAGGGTTGCCAAAAATCAGTAATGAAGAGAGGGAAGCCAAATTTGGCTATGTATATGCTGTATCTGGTCCTGGTTAGTATATAATGCATGTGTATGATATGTAATATTTTTATACTTTTAATTTTAATGCATATTTTTGTTTCTTTATAGTGGTTACAGCTGAGAAAATGTCAGGATCAGCTATGTATGAGCTGGTCAGAGTAGGATACTATGAACTAGTAGGAGAAATTATTCGTTTAGAAGGTGACATGGCCACTATCCAGGTACAATAAACTTATTTCAAAATTTATTATGTTAATTTTATGTTAGCATTAGTTATTATATTAGTGTACTTACATTTTATTATAGGTGTATGAAGAAACCAGTGGTGTAACTGTAGGTGATCCTGTCTTACGTACTGGAAAACCATTGTCCGTAGAACTTGGACCTGGTATACTGGGCAGTATCTTTGATGGTATTCAAAGACCATTGAAAGACATCAACGAGCTTACGAGCTCTATTTACATCCCAAAGGGTATTAACATCCCAGCATTATCAAGAAACGTTGTTTGGGAATTTAATCCATCTAATATAAAAAATGGCAGTCACATTACTGGCGGAGATCTGTTTGGTGTGGTTTATGAAAACACATTAGTGAAACACAGAATGATTTTGCCTCCAAAAAGTAAGGGTACTGTAACTTATGTTGCACCTGCTGGGAACTATACAGTATCTGTGAGTTATACATCAATGGACGAGTAATGCGATTATTTTACATAGGGATCTAATATATATTTTTTATTTTGCAGGATGTTGTTTTAGAAACTGAATTTGACGGTGAAAAACACGAATATACCATGCTTCAAGTACGTAAATAATTTTTTTTTAACGTTGATGTTAATAGTATTAATATTTAATAACAATAGTATGATCTTAAATACGCAGGTGTGGCCTGTACGTCAACCTCGCCCAGTCACCGAAAAATTACCAGCTAATCATCCTTTGCTTACTGGTCAACGAGTCTTGGACTCACTTTTCCCGTAAGAATATTACAGGAAATATATAATTTATTTAATCACTTTTATAGGCAACTTATAGCATTTATTAATAAAAAATTGCAGATGCGTTCAAGGAGGTACTACAGCAATTCCAGGTGCTTTCGGTTGCGGTAAAACTGTAATTTCGCAAGCTTTATCAAAGTATTCAAACTCCGATGTTATTATTTATGTCGGTTGCGGAGAACGTGGTAATGAAATGTCTGAAGTACTACGTGATTTTCCCACTTTAACGGTGGAAATTGATGGAGTCACCGAATCTATCATGAAGCGTACAGCTTTGGTTGCTAATACTTCAAACATGCCTGTAGCTGCTCGTGAAGCTTCCATTTATACAGGTAAGGTAGGGATGTTAATAAAAGAAAGGCAAAACAAATTTAAAAATAACATATTTGACTTTTATTTCAGGTATCACTCTATCAGAGTACTTTAGAGATATGGGTTACAACGTGTCTATGATGGCTGATTCGACATCTCGTTGGGCAGAAGCTCTTCGCGAAATCTCTGGTCGATTGGCTGAAATGCCTGCTGATTCCGGTTATCCGGCCTATCTTGGAGCTCGTTTAGCTAGCTTTTATGAACGTGCGGGAAGGTAATTCTAATTTCCATATAGCACGATAACATACATATTTTTAATTGATATTATTGATATTAAACATTGTTTACAGAGTGAAATGTTTGGGTAATCCCGATCGTGAAGGTTCTGTCAGTATAGTAGGTGCTGTATCCCCACCAGGTGGTGATTTCTCTGATCCTGTTACTAGTGCCACTCTGGGTATCGTACAGGTACTAACAGAATTAGTATTCATACATCTATATAATTTATTTTTTCATTTTTACTCATATAATTTGTTTATCTATCTATATTTCTAGGTATTCTGGGGTCTCGATAAAAAACTCGCACAACGAAAACACTTTCCATCCATTAACTGGCTTATTTCATACAGTAAATATCTCCGGGCTTTAGACGATTTCTATGATAAAAATTTCGCGGAGTTTGTTCCTTTGAGAACGAAAGTAAAGGAGATCTTACAGGAGGAAGAAGATTTGTCAGAAATTGTACAGTTAGTCGGTAAAGCTTCTCTTGCTGAGACAGATAAAATTACTCTAGAAGTTGCAAAACTTCTAAAAGACGATTTCTTGCAACAAAACAGGTAGGAGTTCTCTTTTCATCATAGTTATACTTAAGATTGCTCGTTGATCTTAATTTCTTTTTTTTTTTACCTTTTCATGCTAGTTATTCACCGTATGATCGATTCTGTCCATTTTACAAAACTGTTGGAATGTTACGAAACATGATTGCATTCTATGATATGGCAAGGCATGCAGTCGAATCTACAGCACAATCAGACAATAAAATAACGTGGAATGTCATTAGAGATAGCATGTACAATATTCTCTATCAGTTGTCTTCTATGAAATTCAAGGTAAGCATTACTATTTTTATTTGCATGTTTTAAAAATATGTGAAAAATATCTCTTTTTCCTTTGTGTAGGATCCAGTACAAGACGGCGAGGCAAAGATCAGGGCTGACTTTGATCAGCTACATGAAGATATTCAGCAGGCATTTAGAAATTTAGAAGATTAATTATCAGAAGCATTCATATATACATAAGTTCTCTATGTTCAGGAACCTTATGCTGGTCATTTAAGAATGTCCTGAATCTACAAGAGAAAAATATTACGAATATTCATAATCACGTATCGCACACAAAACTGTTATATTCTTAATAATACTTAATAAATACAAGAAAATTGTTGTATATAAAAAAAGAGTTACAAATATAAAACTTATTATAATTTTATGTGTATTATCCTAACATTTAAACAAATTATACGTGATGGCTGAACCATTGAAGTTACAGGACATCCTTAAATGCATTTCCAGCTTTTGCAAGTATTTATATGTTAAGTACTATAACAAGTTATTTCAAACTCTTGAAATGAAGTTATATGTAATTAGTTCAAATTGTTGAGAAAAAAGATGAGATGGCGATTCAAGCTTCCATCTATTTTATTTGCTGTAAAAATTAAATTTAATCATGGAAGAATCAATGTAAAGAAACTTTCATATGTAAAATAAGTGTATGCATCATAAGCTTTCCATTCATCCATATATGTTGTTTTCTTAAAAAGAAAAAAGATAATTTCTCTGTATTTTCGTTGCAGCATAGGATGAAATGGTAGCTTTTTACAAAGGAATGGAATTTCAATTAAAGAGTATTAAATACTGTATTATAATAATATATTATGTAAACGTGTTAAGTGACGAATACAGACATTACATAAAAATAGATGTTATTTTAAACGTTAAAACCGTTAAAATGTGGTTTGAAAGTTTAAAAAAAAGATGTCAAAATGTTAGAACTGTTGAGGTGCAGGGTCTTTTATCGTTAAAAAGAAAGTATAAAGTAAAATGCATCGTAAACAGTGTTCCAATAACTTCGACATTTCCATTGTACCATATGTAAAAAACGAATAAACATTATACGTAAAAAGACCAACTTCATTCAAGATTATCAATGGTTAAATAAAAATAACAGTATATATGTTTTTCGGTAAATTTCATTTTAATAATAATATAATATAACAATAACCTTCGCGGTATGTACATTAACGATATATTACAAACCAGTGTTTAATTTTTTCACTTATTCTGACGCATTTTCAGCATTCAGAATCCTAGATTGAAAAAAATATGTTTATTGCTATATGCGTACGTATATGCATATATATACACACGTATATATATAAATATATGTATATGTATGTATATATATATATATATATATATATATATATATATATATATATATATATATATATAAATGTACACATCGATACGTGTGCGATTAATCTATATTACATTCTCAGTTTCTAGATCATTTTTTTTTTACGAAGTACCTACTCTACATTTGTTAAAACATTATTAATAATAAAAAATATTTAACGATTTTTGTAAAGATGTAACTGTCATATATGTATAATTTTCATCGTATTCTTTTTGTTTGTATTATAACTAAATGTTCTTTCTGTTTCAATTTTGAAATTAACTGTGGTTACATTGTTTAAAATTATATGTCTGAAAGTTCCAAATCAATGCTCAATATTCACAGCCTTGGCTCGTTCAACGTACACGAGGTAATTCAATTCAATACACATATATACATAAAAATAAATTTCTTTGTTCACAAATCCTACGAAGAATAGTCACAACTTTACTAGCATTTAATAATTAGCAAATGTTATTCATGGTATGCTCATGAATATACAATCGAGGTCTTAATGGTTCAACGTATTTAAATACTAAATCTGAAATAATTTGTTAAGCATCAAAGAAAAATGTATAATTAGACATAAATAAATTAGTTGTTAGAGGCGTAGAAATATACATAGTAGTTATGACCATACCATTAGGACCGTGCAATATACCTCAAACAATAAAATTTTAACATGACGAAATTTGATGTAATTTTTATAAAACCAAAAATTATAAGAGTAAATACTTCCTCCGACCAATATGTGGTCAAACTGTATATCCTAATATTTACAAAAGAAGCATAGTATTAGAAACTAATAATTTTTTAAGGACTCAAATGAACAATATCAACATTCGTTCCGGTGGAGGGTGATATTTGTGACCTGAGCTGAAGATTCTCGCGTTTCAATTGTGTTATGAGTTGTTTCAAAGCAGTTATTTCTTGCCGCAGTTTTTCATTATCGCGCACGCATTGACCCAATCCTTGAGTGGCTGTTCTTAATTCCGTTATATATTCACAGGCCTTTGATAAAATTCCACCTTTACTCTAAAAAAAATCGTGGAAAATATGTTATTGTTAAAAGTTTCATGTAGCTGCAAATTATACAAGTTCTAATTTAATACCTGAGTTTCATAATTTGCTTTTCCTTCACCACTGCCACTGCCACTACCATTTGCACCTGCATTGCACTCGGGGATAATTTTTCCCAATTTTGCAATCCAATTGTTTATTTTATCTCTTCGCCGACGTTCAACTTCATTGTGAGTGGCTCTTCTTCTGTCATCTCTCTAAAGTGTATATTACAAATGAAACAAAATTCAAAGAACTTCAAAAAATAAAGGAGACTTGTACCTTTTTCAAAACAGTAGTACAATTTCTTGGTGTCTCTATTTGTAGAGTAGTGGTCCTGGGAACCAGTGATCTAGATGTTTGAGCAGTAGTGAAAACATCATTGGCATTTCCAATAACATAGAACTGGCCATTTAATGGAGATGTTAGGACTTGTACAGTATTACTTCCTGGTTGAGTAACTGGCAGTTCTATCTCATTGCCAGCAGTGGTGCCATTTACTTGGACTACTCTATATGCAAGAGCTTCTTGGTAACGCATTTCATCTTCCCCGACAGGTTCTCCTATCAATGATATTATTCATAACTTGAATTTTTCGAAATTAATAATTCAATTGCTTAAAATCTACACTAATCAACTTCTCTAGTTACATTCTTTATTCCATAACTACAGAAAATTAATGATTTTACAAACATTACTTCTTGCTTTCAATTTGCTTTACAATTTATATCATACAAATAAACTTATGGATGTACACCATTTGCTTGTTTTATATATAAATACTCGGGCAAAAGCAAAAAGTATAATCGATCAATTTGACTCTTGAAAATAAAATGCAACTTTTAATCGTATACAGCTTAAACATCAACTTTTGCAATATAAACATTCTAAAAAGTATATTTATTTACCTTCGCAATCCACGATTTCCGCTTCCTCAATAACAATTCCCGTGCCCCCGTCATCCTTCGTGTTAACAGTACTGTAAAACAAACGTAAGCACGTTGAAGAATGGATATGTAACTTATCTATAGAGTTACGTCTATGCCTATTACTTCCACGACCGTTGTCCTAAGTCTTGTAAGTGCGCACTGTGCACTACGTGATGACCTTGAGGAGACCTCGAGCGAAACAGGAGGGATAGGTGTTCGCATTATCAGCCAGTCGATATTTAACATAAACACTACCTGACATCCTGCTGTTCGAGGTGCTGCTCCAAAATATCCATTTTTTTTCTACCAAAAACGTTTGAATTTGTCAAAATTCACGTGAGCTGGTCACGGGACACGGCAACGAGGTCATGTGGTGCACAAGATGGCGATTCCTGACTATAACGTCATCTTACGTTGCTCAAACACATCACCATTTTCAATTTCATACATACCGATTGCTAGTAACTATAATTTCCTCGCAACCGAAGATACACATGAGTGACTAAAGCACCAAACAAAAAAACAACAGTGAGCGAGAAGGACAACAACAACGACTAAGACCCAACGATTAGTTCTCCAACTCTCCGTTGTTTGATCGTTGTGTGCTTTAAGCACCATTGATTTTTTCTTATATCGGTATTTCAGGTCCCGGGCCACATGTGTCCGTAAGATGCAATATCTATTCTTATACCTCGTCTGTGATTTTCAATGAGCAATCACATACCTAGCTTTGGCACAACCCTGAATTAGATATGTATAGTACTATAGCAATCTACAGACAAGGTATGTGTATACTTCGTCTGTGACCAGTATAATGATACAGATATTATAATTAAGTAATAAAGTTAAAGAATCTATTACACTATTGTAATAGTGTTTCTCCAGATTCCAAAACACGAGTTTGGTATCTAACATTATTGCATTTTATATTATGTATTTATATATGTGTAGGTCCGAAGAACTCTATCCGTGTTTTACGAATTAATTATAAGTGTTTCGTTGATAACGATCAATGTTTATAAAAGGATCCTTTATTCATTGAATGGACCTGTGTATAATTTATACATATACACGCATATATTTATAATTTACATTTATATAAAATTGTAAAATTATTATTGACATTTGGATGAAAAATGTTTTATTCTGTTGTATTTCATTAATATGCAAGTTAAGGTGCTAATTCTAATTGTATCAAGAACATCAATGGAATAGAACTTTTTCTATATGAATAATCTCTTTTATTACATGTTACTGGAAATTATTTTTTAGAACTATTTGAAAATTTGAAAGTCATTCCAAGGGTCACTGCAAATACAAATATTAGGAACTGTAACGTATCCTACAATAGTTTGATTGGTCGACGAAATACAGTTCATCATGGAGTACGTTGGTACGTACTAACTTGACGATTTTCGTGTTTTTTATTAGCAATATTCAATCGATAAATATTTTTTATCAACATTTTCTGTACTTATTTTTAATTATTTTGTAAAAAAATTATTATCTGCCTCCCAAAAAATATCGTATCAAAATATATTAGTCGGTCAATCGTGTACGTTGGATTAATTTTCGTGCAAACATTTATTAATATATTTTTACCATAACTTTTTTATGAATATTATTCAAAGTAATCTTAAAAGCTACAGAATTTGACATTTATAAATTTCTTGACGAAGTGCTCCCTTTTTTTCTGACAAATATGTGTCATTTTAAACATAACCTCATCATTTACAAAATCTTTCTTTTTGTGATTTATTCAATAGTTAATTTTTCACTATTTTTCTTATAATCGATTAATGTATTATTAAAATCTTATAGAAATATCTGTTTTATAAGATTGTATTGTATTTGACACAATGATGTCAACACCAATGATTTGTAATATATTAAGTTTCTTTCATTTTATAGATGCTACAAAAAGTAAAAGCAATGACAACTCGTGTAACTCGACTTCTTGTGCTGAATTGCTATCAAACACAAATTCTAATGAAAATTTGTTGGTAGAAACGAAAGACTCAACGTCAAAATATGAGATTGAAAATATACAAAAGATAGATAATAATATTGCAACTACCTCGCAAAATCCACCCCAAGAGAATATAGACTTTAAAGTGATATATAATAAGCAAAGGATTAATATAAATTTTCCACTTGACGGCACAGTGGCAGAATTAAAAACTCATCTCCAAAATATCATATCTGTGCCACAAGCTATGCAAAAAGTTATGATCAAAGGATTAGCCAAAGATGAACAAACATTAAGAAATTTGGGTGTTACAAAAGGTAATTTTTATAATATAATACAATGCTCGCTCTTATGTAGACTGGTTTTCATTAAATATTTATTATATGCTCTATTATACAATTATATTTTTAAGGTGCCAAAGTCATGGTAGTAGGGTCAAAACTAGATGATGTATTAGCCATTTCGATTCCAACCAAACAGGATTTGTCAGATGAAGCTGCTTCCACTACAAATAAAGAACCATTATCTCAGCAAAAAATACATAGGAAAGTATTAGATAAAGGCATACCTGACGATGTGATGCCTGGTATATTAGATAGTAAGGTATGACTTATTCTCTTTAATGAAAATAATAATTGTTATGAAGTATTATATATTTTAACTTCTAAATTTTAGGAACCTCTACCAGAATTTCCATTGGCTGGCATGTTAAATAAATCCGGTGGTAAAGTTAGATTAACATTTAAATTGGAGCAAGATCAGCTTTGGATTGGTACAAAAGAAAGGACAGATAAAATACCTATGAATTCCATAAAAGGTGTACACAGTGAACCAATACATGATCATCCAGAGTATCATATTATGGTTTGTACTTAAAGATAAAGTGATTTGTTCTAGTTTAATTCAAGTTCTTTGCGATCCATCTGCCAGTTTTTCACAGAAAATAAATTGACTGTTATGTTAATACTGTCTGAGACATTTTCTAAAATTTTAGGCTATACAGCTAGGCACAACAGAAGCTTCGAGATATTGGATATATTGGGTTCCTGCACAGTACATATCGGCTATAAAAGATGCTATTCTTGGCAAGTGGTGCTACTTCTGATTGAACATTGATGGAAATTTTGGTCTATTTGAAAACAAAGCGTAATCAGGTGTAAGAATTGATACAAACACGACTGTACTAGTCACACGTTTTTAACAGTAAGTAATAACTTATTTTGCGTTGGATAATAACTGATATGTTTTAATAAAAATATTCTCTCTTTCTGTTAAGGAAATTTTCTTAGACGATTTTTAATTTTGTTAACAAAGATATTTTATAAAAATTGATACAATTTACAATCATTGTTTCCAATAGCAAAAAAGAAATGTTTATACAATATTACGATTTCCGAACTACTGAAATCTTTTAATACATTGAATGCTATAACTGTAACCTTATTTTCTGTGAATTATATCATGTATAAGACTTGTAAATATAATAAGTTTTTTAACTCTTATAAAAATACATTTACATTAAAAAAAAACGTTTTATTATCTTAGGAAAAACAATTGTCATTTAAATGAACAGATCAAAGAATTTGAACTTTTCTGTTTATTTAAATAGAAACACTTGAATCTTTAAAGTAAAAGTGAAATGTTTGTAAAATTACATTTGTAGGAGGAAGTGAAGAAAGAAGTTATGATGTTGCATTTACAATCTTTTGAAGTTCGTCGAGAAATTATTCAACTTTTTACTAGATTTAATGACATCAAATGAGAAATTAAAATAATTTAGAGACACATTGTTTTAAATCTGTTTTTATAATTGCAATTTATGTTCATTATTAAAATTGATTTTAAAAGTATTAAGATTTCAAAACAAATATGTTGCAAATTTGATTCGATTAAAAAAAAACAAAAGAGAACGAAATTATAAACATTTATTAGGTTGCAATGAGCTAAGTTATCAAGAAATATAGTCCGCATTTAACACGAATAAAAAAAAATGCAATTCAGTACAGTAAGTGGTACTGTTCGATTATGAAACAACGAATTTGTCGAAATACATTTGATATTGGCCTATATGTAAGACGTATGACAAAAATTGGTCAGAACAATTAAGAATCGTCAGAAATTTCGCTATGTAATAGAATTCAAGTGGACTGTATATCTCGACGAGCGTAAATTAAATTATTACGTAATGTTAGTATTATAAGCTGCTGTAAATTAGGTTTTATACTGTATAACATGTACAACTGAAGAAAGGAGAATCCAGAAAAACGACAAATCAAACTTGTATTTACCGTAATATCTACATGGAATTCATAACTATTTGCACATTCGAAAAATTATTTCAGTGTCCATTTAAAACAAGACTTGTACATCATGTTGTGTGATTTGATAAGAATAAACAATTTTAAGTCTTCTCTATTGTAAGTCTTTTCTTTACAGTTTCTTACAGTCTTTTCTTTTTTTTTCCTCTTACCTATAAATTATATTAAAATATAAATATTCCGTTAACTTAAGTTATTCTACTAAATAAATTATAATAAATTAATTTTCAAGTTTTTAAACAGATTCTAACTTCTTACCCGCATGATTACGAGACATTTAGATTATCTTACGTTTCTTTGTTGCGAACAGGAAACTTTCTATTATGGTTTTAAATTTCTCGAGGCGAAACAAATCGTTTTGCTGAATCTACTCTATTTGAAATTAGAAAAAATAAGAATTGTTCAATATAGTTCTACCCAAATCAAAAAATATTTTGTGTATTTCACAAGTAATACAAACCTTCACATTTCGATGAAATATATGTAAATGGTTCAAGGTTTAATATAGTGCTTGTGTGCGTGTATATGCCAAGAGAATCATATAACACAATTTGTGGAAATCTGTTTCTGCAATATTCCTGGCCATTTAAATTAACTAGTGCCAATTCAAATTGTCTTATATCATTTTTCACAAATAATGAAATATCTCATTAACTTGTTATTATTGATTGATATCTAACCAACATTTAAGAAACATATTCCATACAGACAATACTTTTCTCTGTGGTAGAAAATCCACGATTTAATGAATAAAGTACGATTATGAATCAAGCAAAGTGCTAAAAAATAAGAAATAAATTTTAAAGAAATGGACAGAGAAACAATAAATTTAATCCTATATTCATCGCTGCGGACGGGATTAATGTTGTTATTAATTTGAAATATGAATATGTATTATCTTCTAAATAGATGATAAATATAAAAAAAAGAACATCCAATACTAATGGTTACTTGAATCTACATAGAATTCTGAACATTTGCTCTGCTAGTAATGGAAGAAAGTGATAATATTTTAGAAGATATAGAAGGAGCATTTCTAGCTTTAACCGAGAGCTTTCTGGAACAAGGTGCATCGTTAGTAGATCTTAAGTCTGCTAGTTTAGGAAATAATATAAAGAATAAAAAGAACCATATCTTATATCACTTATGCTCTAAAAAGGTTCTTCTTGCCCTATTGACACCGATATTTTGTAGCATACTTTTTAAATATTTGTATTTTGATATAATCAAAAGTGTTCGTGAAACTAGATGCTTAATACCAAATAATTATTTTATATGGGAATTTACAAGGCCAATATCAAATTGTGATTATTGTCAGGGTGTTACTTCAGCATTGATCTTGCCAAATTTAACAAGAGATGAATTTAAACAATATGCCTATTCCTCTAGACCTATGGTGATAAAACATGCTGCAAGTCATTGGCCAGCTTCAAAGGTATTTAGCTGGAAATTCTTCAAAGATTTATATGAGAATATTGATGGTGCTTATGATTCAGTAGATGAATGTCAGTTCTTGCATTTTAAAAGTAATCTCACTAATTTGCGCGATGTTTTTGCAATGAGTGAGGAAAGAGCTATGCAACATAATAGTAAAGATCCTTGGTATGTTGGTTGGAAAAATTGTCACCTTCAGATTTTGGACATTATGAAACAATATTACAATGTGCCTCATTTTTTACCAGAGGATGCAGAGGTTCCTTATTCCAATTATATTTTTTGGGGATATGAAGAAGGTGCTATTATGCATGTATGTATAATAATAACAATATATGCACATTTATTTTTAATTAATTTTTAATTAATTACAGACTTTATTTTTTTTATAGCTAGATTATATTTCGCGTCTAATGTGGCAAGGGCAAATTATAGGCAATAAAACATGGAGTGTTGCTCCAACTCCAGAATGTGATACTGTTTGTATGCGTTTCAATTTTACTGTTTATGCTGGAGACATCGTTCTGCTAGATACAAGAATTTGGTATCATAGCACTTATGTTGAAGGAGGAAACTTCAGTTTGACAATTACCTCAGAATATGGATAGATCTTTATATATAATGCAAAATTGTATTTGAACAATTTTATAGACTACATAGATAGCACTCTATGGAGTAAAAAATTTTATATTATTTTATCATGTTGAAAAATTTAAAATGTCTTGTCTTATTAAAATTATTGCATTATATTAATGTTTAATTAAATATATATAAAGTTTTTATATGTACATTATGGGACATGCTATCGATGAGTAGTATTATATTATTTATGTACAAAATTCTTATCTAGTAAAATATTTAGAGATGCCATTTTTAATTATAAATATATGTGTATATATATATATATAAATACCATATATATATATATTTATTAGATTATATATATTCGTATAGATTAAAATGTATAAAAGATTAAATTTCGCAATATTTTAGATTGTATATTCCAATTATTATAAAGTTACATACAATTATTGAATATTTATGATGAATATTATTGAATATTGGTTTTGCCATATTACCAGTTAAAACTAGTCGAAATAAAAGTTATAGAATATTTGGGTACTACTGACACAAATGAAATAACAATATAACTGCCATTATATATTTCAAATTATTTTTGTATTCATATATTTGAATTTTTATACATACATATGCATTTAAATGCATATGTTACAAGTTATTTTACGTCCAATAAATAAATATATACAGTTAAGCATGCTTTGACTAATGAAGTTTCATATAAATTTAATATATAAACTTTATTGGAGGCAATCAATTGTTATTTTATATTTAATTATATATATGCGTACATGTACAAATATATTCAGTTTATAATTTTTTTAATAAAATATATGAATATAGATAACGTATTTCAGTGTGATTTTTTTTCATGCTCGTATACAGCAACTTTTATTTTATATATTCATTTAATTGCATAAAACACAACGATAAAATTTTTGTATAGATTATTTATACAGTTTACATTGTAATTATAAATACTCGTGTACTTTAAAGCACAAAAATACAATATATAGTGTTATATTCAGAAATTACAAATAGCATAAGAAAGATAGAAATATTATTCCATTTAATTACACACACCAAAACGACATATAGCAAAACCTAAAGTGGAATGCATATACCTGTTGCTATGCAGTACAGCATATCATACATATAATACTAATTGAACAAGTGCTGATGTTACATCATTATTTTCAGATTTCAAGGATTCATTTCTACTGGTCCTTTTTCTCTGTTGCCTGTTGAAAACTTGGGGGGCTTTCCTAAAATATATACAAAGAAATATTTATTTGTAATATTAATTTTTGATTCTGAACGATATTTTTGAATTATTTAATAAAAGTTTTACTTACATAGTATGCAGGAGGTGGAACGTAGGCACATTGTGGTCTGTTTGGATCATAATATGCACTTTGAGCAGCTTCTGCTGCTTTTGCATCTGTAAAAAAATGAAAAGAATAAAACACTGATGTAACAGAAGCATTAAATTTTTATCCGAAAATAAGTTTAAATTTATGTCAAATCACATACATTTATACATGTTTGATGTAGTAAATTTAAATTGATCTGGCATTTTTTACTTTTATGAAAGATATTTAAACAAATTTATTATTTAAATATTTCGTGGTTTGATCTTCTTAAGATAATTTTATTTATTTTATAATGATGTCAATAAATTTTATCATGAAGACTATAAAGTGCATATAAAGTGCAATATCATTTGCAATTTATTTCTATATATAAATTTTGAAATATTCTGGTTAAGAAATTAATAAATTAACACAATCTTTCAAGCAGTAATGGAATAATATTTTATGGAAGGATACTTTGATTGAATGAGTCATTGATTGTATTAAAAATTTAAATTCTCTTCAAATAAAAGAGAAATAAAACTAATAATTGATGTACTTTTTTGATAATTTATAGAGATAAATAAACAAATTAAAAATAATTAACGATTCAAAATAACACCTCGCGTATTTTTGAACTATCTCTGACAACTATGAGATAATAACTGAGCACAGTGAAAGTCAACCTTACTGCAGGTCATCCAAACCTGTTGTGCAATAATGTTGCATAATATTCAGAACCTTAAAGTTTTCCAAGTAGAAACAAACTATGATATTATTATTCAATTCTTTGAGGAAAAAAATTTATAAAATTTTTATAATAAAGCAATACTTTAAATTGGTGGGTTTAAATAAAAACAGCAAGTTATGTTTGGCTAAATTTTAATAACATAATATGTTCTTGTATTATAATGATCATCACAAAGCTATGTTTGAAGCAACAAAAATATAACATTTTAATATACAATACCAACTGGCAGAAAAAACAAATGTTTAAAAATAATTTGATACTCATTTAATACTGTAATGTGTATGTTATATCATATAATCTTTATGTTACAAAGAATAATGCAATATACAAGTATATCCTTATGTTTTCTTATTTAATATATTAGTTAATGTTTTTATTTTTCATCTATTATTAATTGATTTTAAAGATTTTCGAAAATTTGATCATTATTCGCATAAAGAGTGATATAAACGTGCATACACAAAACATGTAACACTTTACAATTAGTAATTAGAAGGAGGATATGGATTATAAGGATTTTGTTGTGGATAATAGTTAGGTTGTACATAATTATTACCTTGGGAATATGGAGTATATGGTGGAGGATTTTGTGGGTAACCGTTATATGCTGGCTGTCCATAGTTCAGATACGCACCTGCTTGGGACATTGGTTGGGCATTATAATTTGGATTAGCCCATCCAGGTGCTCCATTTTGTTGAGGTGGAGTCCAACTAGGTTGTTGACTGGAGTTGCCCCATGCACCTTGTGGATGCACATTTGCATATCCTTCATAAGGTGTATTTATACCAGGATATGGAGGTGGCATATCCGTCATATATACACTGTTTGCTATACAATAGAAATTTATATCCTTTATATATATGTATATATAAAATATTAAAAAACCAAATTGTATTAATTGCTAGAAAACGGATAAGATCTTCATAATATTGTCAAAATCTTAAAAAAATATAGATGTTTAACCTGGTGGAGCATTTGAAAATGCATCGTTTCTTGGGAGCCAACCGTAATAGCCAGTTGGAGTAGTTTGATAAGCAGGTGGTGGAGCTGCATACAAGTTTGATGTCGGTGGTTGATATGGAGGTGGAGCATCATTTGCAGGTCCATTACGTTGAGCTAAGAATAGATAAAAATACTTATGTTTCAAATATTGCAATATTCAAAGATAATAAAAGGAAAATATTTAATTTATATCTATATAAATTACCCATTGCTGCTGCTCTTAACATAGCTTGACCAAATTCTATTGCACCACCACTTTTGAAGTGCAACTTGAATTTGCATTCTCCAATCCAATTACCATTTGGTTGAGCACGGCATTTACCTTTGATGTAATTGGCACCAAATATTGGTTGTTCCACCTCAACTTCACTCAGCGTTATGAAAGGAAAGCTAAATGACTGCATCTTTTCTTTGTGATCTTTGGCATTAAAAATCATTCGGTGTGTGGTCAAGTATAATCTACCATGTTTGGTACCAATAAATTCTGCCTGTTCTTGTCCATGAAATTCCATCGTGACATTGTCGCAGAATAACAATATGCTAAAAAAACAAACATTTGATGAAGTGAATACTTTGTTTATACTAATTACAATGGGAAAGAATTGAGAAAGAACTTGAGATGATATTTATCGATCCTAAAAATTTTGCAAAAAGAGCAAAACGTATCTTTAACGTAGCATCAGTGTTCGGAGAAATGATTATTGGTAAAAAGGAAGTTGTATTTGAAAGGTCACGACGATACTACGTTGTAGAAACGTCACAAGAAAGACCATGTGAAACAAAAATATAACGTTAGTAAAACTTGCAGATATATTTCATAACTTACCACTCTCCGGCGTGTATTAGAACACCGCCGTTGGCGTGCGCTGTATTTAACGACATACTTTTTAAATATCGTCTCCAATACTGCTGAAATTTCTAGTAACAATTTCTTCCTTTATCAGCTGATTCATAAGTGATAAGTATGGCGCAGTGCGCACGCGCATACACTTGGTATAATACGTCTAAATACACACACACACACACACACACACACACACACACACACACACACACACACACACACACACACACACACACACACACACACACACACACACACACACACACACACACACCATATACATATATACACACGCACACACACACATACATACTATAGTTTGTATTTCACATAAATGCGCAACCATCGTCTTCAGTTAAAACTTTTTTAATAATTGCAGAAAATACTTTACTAAGTACTTAAAGTTCGTGCATGCAGCTACTTACAAGCTTATATACATATACCGAAATACAATCGTAATATACTGGCGCAATTGCTTTCGTGACAAAGCGTAATTGAAATTCGTGTGACATTGCGAAAATACATTTTGATCGTAATTCACGTTGATCCTCGAGATTGAAATATCACCGCGATAGCAAAATGTCAAATCGAAGTAGAAAATGCAGACTGTCGCGTTTGAATCTTGCGGGAACACCGGAAGAGGAAGCACAGATGCGCGCGCAGAAATCAATGCCGCAAATTTTCAAAGCATGCGCCAGTGCACGGGGACAATCACGTCCGTACTACGTGTAAAGAAATAAATAAGACAGTGATCAGGTGCGATTAACCGATTGGCAGGAAGTGCGCGGTGTAACGTGGAATCAATCGGTCCTCACTGAATAAAAGAGCCGCCCAGTTAGAAGTCTTTCGGGAACAATGAGATCATAAAGCGGATTCTACGGGTCGATTGAGATTACATTGTTTTTCTCGTTCTCGCATACACGTCTACTACGGCAGACATGGACGAGAATTTGAGCCGGGGCTACGTGCAGTTAGGGAAAGCGAGGGGCATGAACGAATTCAAATTCTCCAACGGGTTCACGCATTTATCACCGCCTGTCGACAAATGCAACTTCATCTACTTCGCTCTCATACTTGGCGGTATAGGATTCCTCTTGCCGTACAACAGGTCACGCCGCAATCAGACACTATATTTCTCCGTGTGTCGGCAATCGAATGTCAAAGACCTCTGTCCCTGTAAATTTACGCTCTTCTCCTAAAAGTAGAATCGAACATTTGCGGTGCATACGCTCGTGCATGCTCGTGTTGAATACCAAAAAAACCATTATGTGTATTTTGTGTTTTGATATACAGCTAACCCTTGCGTAACACCTGATACGTATAATGGAATAAACCGTATACAGTAGCTGCAAAAAGAAAGTGTTGCATATACCCTTATTTTCAAATGAAGCTATTTTTCATACGTAGCCTTTTTTTAATATCTTTGTCATTATTAAATCCTTGCATTCGTATAGAAATATCGCCGAATGGTAGGAAATTTAATATGTTTGGACCTGACTAATTAATGTAAATGGTACGATAAATATAATGGCGTATAAATACTCTTTCTGTGTATCTGTACATGTGTTTCACACTGGATTCAAGAATTTTATTATTATCGTATTATTTGCACAAATTTAATTTTTATCCAAACATATGTTTTGCCATCAGCTTCATAATTTTTAAAATATCCCCTATCTTTGACAGTTGTATCATTGGTCTCTTTCTGCAAAAATATTTCTTTTTAATTACGATGCGATATTCAAAAACCAAACAAAAATGTACTTACCAGATTTTTCTTCTAATTTGCATGAACGTATCATTTATTAGATCAATTTAATACAATTCTCAATTTTTTCTTTTTAAAAACCTAATATTTATCTCTCTTTAATTTATGTACATGTAGAGGAACTAATCGTTATAAAAGTTTCATCAGAAATATTGTACACTGAGGAGTCACTGTATTTTTAATAACGTTAGATTGTAAATATTGAAAATTGGCTAATGACTTCAGCTGCTATCATATGAAAGTACTGCATGATTGTATTTAGTAATAGATTGTTAATAAAAAATGATGCATTAATTAAAAAATGAATTTATTGTTAATGGAAGCTTGTTGTAATGTTGATGTGTCTACTTCTTATAGTTTCATCATAGCAGCGGACTTTTTTCAAGCAAGATATCCCGGAACTACTGTAATATTTGATATGTCAGTTGTCTACATCATCATGGCATTCTTCGCAGTCTTTGCGAATAATATTTTAATCGAAACGTTGTCTCTAAATACGCGGATAACATTTGGTAAGAATTAACAATCAATGTCGAAATTGTTCGTATCGAAAGAACAGTTTATATAAAGATACTTTAATTCAATAATATCAATTGTAGGATATCTGGTAGCCTTCGTCACTTTAAATTTTGTTGTAATTTCCGAAATCTGGTGGGAGCCATTCAACACGGCCACCTCTTATACGATTAATCTAGTCGTTGTTGCGATAGTATCGCTCGGTTGTACAGGTAAAGAATTTTATTTCGTTTCATGAAATACCTCTTATCTTAAATGTGCATTTTACACTAAAACTGCTTTTTTTTTAATTAGTTCAACAATCGAGCTTTTACGGATACACCTCAATGCTTCCGAGTCGGTACACGCAGGCGGTGATGATTGGAGAAAGTGAGAAAAATACTCGAATAAATTTGTTTATTTAAAATGAATCAAACTAATGATGTATTTCTTTTGTAGGCATTGCTGGCCTTTGGGTATCAATCAATCGAATATTAACGAAATCTTTACTCGACGATGAACGCAGCAACACATCCATGTTTTTCGTTTTGTCGAATAGCACGATTTTAATGTGCTTCTTACTGAACCAGAAAGTTCGCAAAACTGACTTCGTGCAATTCTACATAACGCTGTGTCAAGAGAGAAATCGAATCACATTAGAACCAACAGAAGATGTGGGTCTGGTATGCGACGATTATTATTAATTCGTAATTTTAATTAAATAATCATATTAACTGTTGTTTTTATATAGATGGATCCATTGGACCAAGTCGGAGATCCTTCGAAAGGTCAGTACGGGGTTTTAAAGATTCAGACCAGCCCCCTAGGAAATGAATCCGCGAGTGGAAACGCTGAACTAAATGGTAAAAATTATAATTTACTATTTGCTTAACATGTTAAATAGAGATATTTATTTGTGGTAATAAGCCGATAAATTTTATTCCTAGGAACAAATCAATATTCGCCATTCTCATTCAGTAATCCCGTATATGAACCTGGTGCGCCATCAGGAAATCCTCCCGGTAGCGCTGGTCCTACGTACAAAGTTGAAGACGTAGTTATTATGCGAGGAACATACGGAACTCAAACTAGCAAACCGTGGCCTGAAATCAAAAGTACGGTATTCTTTCAGTTTTTATTTTATTTTATTTTATTATTATGTCATCAAATCAATATTTCTTCTCGAAGATAACGTATGTAACATTTTTTAAGAGGGTTTTCTCGCGAGACTCGAAGTGGCAAAGATAATATGCCCGTACATGGGCAGTATTGGTCTAGCATACTTTGTAACCCTTTGCTTGTACCCTGGAATTATGTCAGAAATTATTTCTTGTAAACTTGAATCATGGATGCCGGTGATTTTAATGACGGCGTTTAATGCCTCTGATGTATTGGGCAAGGTACAAAGAATCTGTATATCTCAAATATATTCACTTAAAATTGAGCTGTCACGTACATACGTATGCATACATTTAATGTTTCAGATACTTGCGTTGATTCCTTATGATTGGAAACGTACCCAGTTATTATTGTTTGCGAGTGTTCGAGTTATATTGATTCCTTTATTTTTACTTTGCGCACTACCTAGAAGTATGCCAATACTTTCTGGAGAGGGATATCCATTGCTACTTTCTTGTTTGCTTGGCGTTACAAACGGCATTGTTGGATCGGTACCAATGACACAGGCACCTAGCAAAGTATCAGAGGGACATCGTGAATTAGCAGGTAGTACATGTTATACATATATTTCAAGTTTCGTTGATTGTAATTTGTTGTGATAATTCATTTTTTATAATATTACTGTATCCTTTTAGGTAATATTATGACTTTGTCATATACTACAGGTTTGACAGTAGGCTCATTGTTCGCATATATACTTGATACTCGCTTTGAACTACCAGCTCAATTGAAAGATGTATGTCAAAAAGCATTAAGCCCATCAATAATGCCACTTAACAATACAACATCAAGCACTGTAACAAATGTTATGTCTTCCACATTACCAACATTAGAAAATATCACGCAAAAGGCAACTGTTTTGTCAGCCCTTTTGTCATCCACTTCGATGTTTAACAGTACTTTTAGTACATTAGCTACCGGTATGATGGAAGCATCCACGACCACATCCCCGAAGGTTTTCGTTAACGTTACCACCTCGGTTAACAATGCAATTGTACTACACTAGGACACGCACGTTTGTGTGTTGTGTTGAATCTGATGCTTTGTACGAAATAAGTTTGTTAAATGTTGCATTGTCAATTAGAATTTTATTCGTCAACTGAGCAATTATTTTAAATTGTTATATTATTTGGGCAATTAGTTTAAATTGTTGTAACTGTTTCCTAAAAATAAATTTATAGAAATACTAAAAAACTTCAATTTCATAGAACATCGTAAAATATCGCCAGATTGAACACACACACAAAGTGACTCTAGTTCTCGATTCTTATAATTTCGTAAATATTATAATAATTGTTTACTCGGATTTTGAACGTGATTTATTAATAAGTAAATATTAATTATTTAATATTAATAAATTTATATTTATTAGATATTTTTGACAAAAACGTGATCAGCAGTCAATAAAATGCAAGAACGGAGCAATATTGTATTTGCATTATGTTAAATAAATACTTATTTTCAACTTCTGTAGAATAAATTAAGAGCCAGAGAAAAAAGCTTTAAAAATTTTCTTCGATGATATTCCGTCTTTCATATCATTCTGGCTAATTTGATAGCGGTTTATCTATTAGATTTTATTGTTGAATGCAAAAACAAAAAAAGAATCCATATATATATATTATAAGCTATACAATTTGTTGCACGTGGGAAGCGGAAACAAACAATTCCTTTAATCCTTAAATAATACGATGACGAACAATCGTAACATGGCAGAAACATACGTTAACTCGTAGTGTTCCTTTATTTATTTAGATAATTTTAAGAGAAACAAAAGGATAATATTTCCTAAAAGTTCCTGCCTTGAACTTGTTCGAAGGTCGCATTTGATTCAAGGATTAAATCATATTCTTCGAAATGAGCTGTTTTCTAATTCGAAAATCGTTGACGTTAAAGTAATCCCAGAATTGTCCGGAATGACGTCAAAAAGAAAAAAAAAAGGGAAATTATATCCAAACGAAATTCAGTTCTTCCCGATAGTTCTCAGCACTGCACCTGTTAGATCAATGGTTGAGACGTAGCAAATTTACACGATCTAGTTATTCTGTAAGAAATTGTTATATGTCTGCGTGAATAGTTAATAATTATAAATGTAAGATACATATACTTGCAACATACTTCGGTAAGAAACAGAGATGAGGAAGAAAAAAAAGAAAAAAGGAAAGAAAGAAAGAAAAGCATGTGTTTCCTTCGAGCTCATAGTTTTTTATCTACGTTAATACGCCCAGAAACATATCCACATTGTTACGTGGGACGAATTATAATCAAATATTTTCAATCTTTATAGCCATTGAATGGAAACTCTTTCACATTGGATAGATATACTCTGCAAAAAACTCTATCATATTTTCACGTCATTATAGAGATCAAAGCTGTATAATTAAAAAGAAAAGAAAGTGGTGGAGATCCTCTGCTAGAATTTTTTTCTGTATTTCTTTTCTCACTTTTTGTTTTGAAATTCAATCACACAATGAAGCTCATCCAAGCTCGTGAATTAAATGAACTTAACCGACGATTCAAAGCTCGGAAGCATTTTTACGAAACGTTCCGATGATGGATTACACTTCAACGTATAAAAGTTTAATAGATAAATGTATATGCGTAATATTTACCAAATGTACCACCCATCCAAACAGCTTACAGATGTATTTCATATATTCAAATGTATAATCTAGAAATCCTTTAAACGAAACATATACACGTACCAGGGATTACACGTGAACATATACACGTATACATGAGAATTGCCTATACGTACATTACACACACACACACACGCACGCACACACACACACACACACACACACGCAAGTTCAAAATAATGCAAATTAATTATATCAATCTTCGATTCGTATCATCGATTCTATTACTCAATTTCTCTCGTAGGATGGTTTGTTTTGTCTGATGTCACTAGGATGCACAAAACACCGTTACCTTTTTTGAACTCACAATACGAAGTAAGATCTTTAAGATTTGAGAATCAATAAGTCATTAGGTGTATCTTTAATCTTTACTTTCAACATATCGAATTGTCGAGTAGGATTTTTGAAAAGTTCTTCAAATAGGGAAATTTAAGAGTGTTGGGAGATATTCAAAAAAACAAAAAAGAAGAAAAATGAAAACACGGCACGTTCCTTTTTCGAGATATTTTTTTATGAGATGAATTCCAATTTTATAATCGCATCGTAGACGAGAAAAGATATTTTAGTGGTTCGTTAAGCGACTGCGGTATATTTTTTATTGCCTTTCATTAGTATATTAAACTTGCAATAAGTTCCATGATGTATCTGTTATAAAAATGAACTATGTCAGAGGAAAGAAAACGAAAGAGGAAAGAGGAGTGCGTGAAACAAAAAAGATACTCGAATGGTCGAACGTAATTAGGAAAATTTATACAAGGATAACTAGGGAAAAAAAAAATCGTAATAGAGTTATGAAATGAGTGAGATATGATAATGAGTGAACAGTATAAGAATGCTTAAAAAGATTGCGTGTAGAGAATAGGGAGAGTCCTTTTGTTTGATAATCATATTTTTCATTATGATGTAACTATCCGTACGTCAGATGCAGTACATGGAGTAATATCCTGTACAGCCTTTAATATGTACTCGTTAAAAGAGTGCTATTGACTATACAGAGAAGGGCAGATGTGATCAATTTTTACATTAGTCTTCTAGATATCAGAAGTTACTTCACATCGTAATTAATAACATGTACAAATAATAAATATGTATATACATATACATATATATATATAATTATATATATAATTATATTCTTTAATATATCTTATCCAAGTATAAATACTCTTTAAGACATTACACTCTTAAAATCACAATCATTAATCGATACTGTCTCCTCTAATACTTTCCTTTACATCAATTAATCGATCTCATTTTCCTTTCTTCTTTACAAAAGTTAATGTGCTGAATTCTATACGTAAGTATTATCAAAATACTATCATTATTGATAATAATGATGCATACTTATTAATAAATTTATGTAACGTACGTCTTTTCTTTTTCAGATCCTTCTTACCTATTTCTACTAAGCTAAGGTCGGTTCGTTAAATATTAAATCAAGTTGTTTAAAGAGTATAATCACCTGAGCGGCTTAGAAAATAATCAATTAACAAAATAAGATATTTTATGTTCCTAAAGGCTGTCAAACTTTTGCCTCTTGAAACATCTGGGTATCCTTTACAGTGGAATGAAATGGTAAACGCCATTCTATCACAGTTAAATAAATTGAGTACGCTAAGTACGCTAATGTAACTTTCAAACAGTCATTTAAGATATTTAGCAGCCCAGTCGGTTCGACCATGGAGACCTCCGCTGCCTTTCGTGTTCAACACAGTTCCGTACGCCTTTGGTTGAAGTGTTCCTTTGTTTGTATTTTCTATCGAATTCGCAATTGTTAATAATAAATTGTTAACGTTTACATAGAGAAAAAAATGAATAAGTTTAAAAGCACTTACTGATGTTCTGTGTACCATAAACGCTGGGATATGGCAATCTCAAAGTCTGATCGGTCAGATATCGATTTCGTGGAATATAATATTGTCTCGTCTGATTCTCCACGGAATTTCTAGGTAACCAGAAGGAATCGGTGAATTCCTCGTACTTCTCCATCGGTTGTCCAACCAGGTTCCGCACTAATCTAGGCCTGTTCGTGTCGGAGTCACCGTTTCTTCAAGAACGAAAAAGAAAACAAAACGAAAAACGCATTAAACGAATAAATCGTTGATTTCATTTATTGAACACCTTCAATTTACAATGGGAGCGGATAGTGTACACAAGATATAAAAAAAGAAAAAAGGAACTCCAGTCTCAAAAAATTAATCTTCGGAAAAATCAGTCACCTAATTGCGAGTAGGTAAAGAATAATCTCGAGAGAGCAATTCTTCAGGTCCAGACGCGTGATACATTTGTGAAATTCGTTTTTCCAGATCAGACAGTATAGCAACGTACATCCCAGTATTATCAGCGAGCAAGGGATCAGGATTCGCTTTAAATCTCGAAACGTTCGATACCTGGACGATAAGCTCGCGCTTTGACCGGCGACGTATCGAGCGACGCTGAAGTAATGTTGCTTCCCCGATGCTTTCCGGCCGTTCTTCACGTTTGATGGCTCCAATTGGCTCCAATTGATGGCCGCTGGCTCGTTCCATGCTGGCAGAACCCAGTTGCTAGTCTGCCGCGGATTCTCTGGTATATAATTGGCATTCCAATTGGCACGGTTCTCTTTGTACACTCTTTCTGGGACTAGCTTTGCGTTCACGTTCTCGGGTACGATTTTGCTACTGACGTGGACAATTCAAGAATTAGATTTATATAGAGGTATGTCGCGGTGCACACAGGGGATTCCCGCTTAATACGCAGCCATTTAGGAAATTCGAGCAACGCACCCCAAGAGCTCGGCAAAATCGTCCTCGTCCAACTTTTGTGCATTGCTATCGCGCATATAAATGTTATGATTCAACAGGGGGAGCATCGTTTGCTCTTGCTGTTGCTGGGGCTGCATCATTTTTTCTTGCGTTCTGTAATTAGGGGTACGTTTATTTACTATCTTTAGACATTGATTTAATCCTTAGCATATGAAGTTAGAATTGTATTATGTTCATTTGAGTGTATTCGTAATATAACATATTCGTGCATAGTGGTGCATAGAGTAATAAGAATATTACGGATAAATAAGTTTCATTTACTAAAAATATTTATTTAAAATAACTTACAATAGCATTTGATACTCCTCCCCTTTTGTTCTTATTTATTGAAACATAAATAAAAATCGCTGGTAATATATTTTTACTATTTATCAATAGACAAACATAAAGGTTCACTAAATTTTAGGGAACGATGCAACAAGAAGAAATACTTTTCTAAATTTTAGTATTTTACTGTGCAAATATTTATAAATTTATATGAAATACTACTTTTCAAAAAAGAACTGTTTTTACATGTATAATAAGAAATTTTACATGTAAAATCCAATTATGTAATATCATGTTTGCATAACGTAACGAAATATTAAGAAGATGAATTTTAAGGGATTAATTGAAATACGTAACTTTATCTTCGTATGCTAAGGTTTAAAGACACAAGTATCGATTCAATTCACCTGGATCCCATTGGAGTCCTAATTGTCTCTTGTTGGGAATAATTGTATGACTTATTGTTAGATATAGGAGGTGGAAGATTCACTTTGTTCAAAACGAGATCTCGTTGAGATGCAACACCAATTTTTGTACTATTAATTATGCGGGGTATGTTCGTTTGAAAATAAGGATACCTACAAATAGATTGTTTCATAGACATTTCTTCGTAATTGTTTCGTTGATTATTTTTTGTTAGAATCTACAGAATCAACCAGCTAAATGAAATTATCTAAATTTTATTCTGCTTTCTTTGCTTCAAGCAAATATAACATTTTTTCATTTAGATGATCTTATTTAATTAGTTGTGTATATTCTTTGATTACCTTAGAGATTGTTGTGCCGTAGGTCTTTTAATAGGATTCCACTGTAACATATCTTCCATAAGTATTACTGCTTCTTGGCTGGCATTTGGTATTAGAACGCTCAACGATGTACGAGAGAAATTTGGAAATTTGAAATTCATGGCGGCAGCCAATTGATATCCCTCTGGCCAATCATCTTTCTCTGGTGTCCCGATCACGGAACATATTTTAAAAATTTCGTCGATTTCGCTTTTGCCGGGGAAAAGTGGCCGAAATGTGTATAGTTCGGCCATGATACAACCCACCGCCCAAATGTCGATCGGGCTGTTGTAGGTCGTTGAATGAAGCAATACTTCTGGTGCTCTGTACCTGAAATAAATAAAAAAATAAAAATTAATTATAAATTAACTAATAAATTTCCTTAAATTAGTTAGAAGCAGAAGTGATCTTAAAAGAATTTTAATTATTCGGAAGAGCTTTTAATTTAGATCATAGGTTTAAATGTTAATTATTATTAATGACATGTTTTACTACGTGTGATTTTATATAAATACACAGGTGTTGAATTATATAAGTATATATGTATCAAAATATACAAGTACAACAACGTATCTAAGTTTTATTTTGTATCATTATTAATACGTAAGAAAATATCCGAACATATAAATACATTTACTCGTGCAATTTCTGAAACAAACTGTAGATAAGAATAAACATAACACAATTTTGGCTAATAAATTCTTGTTATACATTAATAATTACTCAAAATAAATATTGAATATTCGAATATACATATCTGTATCATTAATTACACGTATAATACATGTATTTAAATATATGTATGCCCACTTTCAATATCATTAGTACATTATAAACAATAGACATAAGTATTTTGCATAATTAACTGTACATGTGATTAATTGTTAATTAAAAAAATAAGTATTACCATCTGGTAGACACGTAATCCGTGTAAGGCGGCCTTGACCGTATTTCTCTGGCCAAGCCGAAATCGGCAATCTTCACCAGTTCCGGTCCCATGCATAATAAATTTTCAGGTTTCATGTCGCGATGGAAAAAGCCATGTTTATGCATGAACGCCAATCCTTGAAGCACCTGGTATATTATATTCCTGATCACCGACTCAGGGAAAAGTTTGTCCCTGTTACACAATATTCTTATAAAAGTCTATTCTTGAAAATTTGTATTAATGATTCAATGATTCTTCTTCACCTGTCTTTCATTAGTTGATAAAGGTTCTCTTTCATGTACTCAAAGACGAAGTACAACACATCGTTTTCTCGAATTACTTCTTTTAATTTGACCACGTTCGCGTGACTAAGTTTCTTCAAAGACTGTATAATAAGAAAGATTGAAATTAACATTTAAGTTTTTTTTTTATTCTGAACACTGGAATTATTCTTTTATTATTTATTTTATCAAGTCATTCAAGAAGTTCGTAAATGATGATTAATAACTTGGATGAAAGTGACAAAGGTGCAATTAAATTAAATAAAAAATTCTGCTCCTAGATAAAGGAAATTAAAGAGTTCGAGAGAATGTTCGATATTACTTAGTTATGTAAAGTTTTGTTTTTTAACAAAATAACGTTTTATACTGTCTCGTCTGTCTATAAAAAAATATTAAATTTCAACAAATATGGTTATTTTCATTTTAGTCTGACTTTAAAAAATATGTAACTATTTATGAGAAATTAAATACTCGAAGGAATTTATTAACTAATTTATTACTAAAAACGAGAAATCAGAAAAAAAAGAGTTATTAAAGAGTCATTGAAAGGAATTAACATACATGACAAAAATGTAAATTTTTATCTACATATACATATAGTTGTGATTAAAGAAAGTTTTGACATATTTCTTTGACAAATTATCTAGTAAAATGATAAATTTTACTACAAACTTTCTGAATTTATAGCTCATATTTTTAAGGAAACCCACAATTGCGATGTAATGTGCGAAGGAATTGCACGATGTGGATTTGCATTTTAAATTTAGTATAAATGCATGAAGATCCACAATTGGGAGGTCAAGTTGTAGGTTCCCTTAGAGCGATGACATAAATTAAATTTTCTTATTACTTTAACTTCACGTAGGTTCATCGCCTCCTCCCAGGAATAGTACTTTCTCTTCATTCTTTTTATAGCGACCTTTTCCCCGGTATCGATACGTTCCCCAAGAACCACGGAACCGAACGTTCCATCCCCCAATTGGTTTAATGTTATATATCGATTCATTTTCATCGACGTTCGTATTGTCGAAGATTTAGAACATTTCTTCAACTTGCGGACTGATCGTTCGTCTCAAATGCATCTCTGGACGCATCATATTAATCTCTGAAACAAAAGTTGCTCGTTTCTTTCATGACATGAACATCAATATTAAATTACTTTTAATACTTCAAATTTAACGTGAAACTTGTTCGAAAAATCATGCGTACTAGTGCTTTCTCATATTTTCTTCAAATTTGAGATATCTAATTTTAGAAAAAAATGATCGAAAGAAAGCAGTGGTAGAATTGATAAATTCTAAAATCTTTCATTAAAACGATTTTTTTGCAATAAAATATCAATTAGCAGCTGAAAATCTTAAAGGCTATCATGATGAATTGTATCACACGCAGACTTTATTTTATGTTCATTCCGTAATAATATCGTCATAATGTCATACATAACATTATGACGACAATATAATAATACAGACGATATAATGACTTTAGTAAATTGTTGTTTGATAGATATACATATGTTAAATTGCTGTAAAGATAATTATTTGCAATAAGTAAATAAATTATCTGTCGTATCGAACATTCGAACAGTAATATCAATTATTCAGTTTTGTATCTATAATTACACATTAATTACGCAACGTTAGATTTTCCGCACGTCATTATTATTGAGTATTCATGACCTTTGGTAAACTTCATTTACAAGTTCTCTACTTGCGTCAATATCTATCCAATTATGATAAATAATGTAAATGTAAAAAGAAAGAAACATCGAAATGTTTTACTACCTATGTGTGTTTTCAAAGAACAAAAACAAACATTTTTCTCCAGGATGGGCATCTAAAAATACGTATTTTAATGTACTAGAAAATTTGATAAAGTCAATAGTTATTTTTTCCTTTTTATTTTATCTTCCTCTCAGGTCTGACAACATTCAACTCGACAAGATTTATTTACATTGCATCATCTCATTTTTACGCTTCGTTATTTTTTTACATAATCGTAAGAAAGAAAAAGGAAAGTGTTTTATTTAAATTAATCTAACTGCCCTCCTCTTCATACATATTTTATCTTCCCCTGACAACGAGATTTAATATAATCAATCGATTATTAAACTCGATAAAGCGTGTTTACAGATTAAAACTGTCTATTCCTGGACAAGTTCACGTTACATCATTTGAGATGGCACAAATAAAATTAAATTTACTAATTGAAATTAATCTTACGTTTATCCAATTGCTTCTCGAGAATTATCACGATGATAATCGAGGAATTGCTGTTCGTGGTATCAAAAATACCGATGACAATCGTGAACGACCGCGAAAAAATCTTTAATCGATAAACGTCGTGAAATCGATCTGATAGAGAGGCAGTACACTTCAACCTGTATGTACAATTTGTTAGAAACTGTTCGAGTTTAAAATTTCATTTCATTGCTTGAGGAAATAATATCGACAAGAAACGCTGACATACCGTTCGTAAAATATGAATTGTTATGCCGGTACCAACGTGCACCAGGTTGATAACTGAATTTCAATTACTTTCAAGCACTCGGTGATACTCGGAATCGATCGATGAACGCATTTTGCTAAACACACGTGTACACTCTATGCACTCTACACATGATTAAATAATCCGATGACGTTTTGCATTGAAATGCAATGAAATTGATATAAAAAACGGAGAACAGATTGTCGTAACTTGATCGTCAAATAGAAAAATAAGAAGAAATAGGGAGGCACTGGTTATGACTATGAATCGTTAACTGGAAACATTAAATCATTATTTGCAACTATGCAAAATACGTAAAATGAAGTTAAAGTAGATAAAATATTCGAAGTGATATTCTGTGATACTTGGACGTAATTTTCTATTTCTTAGAACCTGATATTCTACATTCTATATAATATAATAAGTTATAACTGATTATTTCGTTCAATTTTCTATTACTTTGATATTAGATTTCTCTTTAATTATATTCATAAAATTATAAATTTATTTAAATATTCGCGGTTTATAAATAACTCTAAGACTTTAGAACTCTAAAACTTCAAAACTTGAAAAGTTTCAAATTTAGAGCCCTCTTATTTAGAACTTCGATATTTCTACAATGCTGTTTTTACAAATGAAATACGAAATAAATAAGTTATCGAACTCTGTAGTACGAACTGTTCTGTTTAAAGAAACAACACAGAGGATCGTGGACAGTCACAAAAATGATGAATTTTTCATCATTTTATTCTACTCATGGCCACTATGGCCGATGTCTCCAATAATTCTTTTTTTTTTTAATTTGTTTTTTTCTAATTCCGATTTGTAATTTCAATATTGAAATTGCACACAGAACAAGCAGTTTCGATTAGTCATATAGGTGTGATAATTATTAAAGAAGTCAACGAATAATTTTGTTCTGTGAGCAAGAGAATCGTAATAGAGGTCAACCATTGAGATTAGCAGTTTCCTTATGCTCGCATGCGACCAATCTCCGTGACGGGTCAGTCATGCGAGGATATAGATTTTCTTAGGTCTCACGATTCAAGAAAACGGATGAATACACATACATAAATACGTATAATAGGTCACTACGAAAGTTCTGACCTTCTATCAAAAACTATAGCGTTGTTTTACGATTACGATTGACAACGTGTCTCTAGTTTCTAGTTAATTCGCCTTGTTTCCTTTATGTAATTATTAAAATGGAAAGAATAAAAATTATTGAGTGCATTTATTATTTGTGTGCATTACAAAAATCATCATTTTAATTTGGTCTTTTATTAAAAATTATCATTTTGGGTGCGGATACATTTCTAGTTGGCTTGACTCTTTTAATTTATATTAAAATATTTATATATTATATATTTAATTTACATAATCCATACATATTGCATATTAGATATAATTTTATATCTAATTATATTTTAATATCACATATGAGATAGAATTAATAATATCGGGAAATAATCATGAAAATTTGATAAAAACTGTTAACGTTTTATCATATAATAAATCATATTATAGTTCTGACTTTCAGATTAAAAATCTTGGCGTTGTTTTCTGTATTATTATAATCGTCAATACATTTCTAATTACTTTTGCTTCTTTTAATTTTACTTTTAATACCTTGAGTAAATCATGATTCATTCAGATGATTTTCAAAACTGAAAATTCCTCTAACACAATTACTAATCACATTCAAAAGAGAGACAATGATAAAAGATCGGTTAATAACACAGAACAACGATTGAATTTCAGGTATAGAGTGTATAGCGATTGAATTTAACGAAAACACAATAAAAGTTCCATTATGATGAATTTCTGATCGATTGGAATTTATTTCGTTTCCTTTCAACCGCTAACGTTACACGTATAGCAAGAAACACGTAAGAAATAAAATTGATCAATCAACGACATCATACCATGTCTATTACTGCTTTTCAATTACATTTAATTTACTTATAAGACGTTTCAAACTGTTATTATATTTAGCGCGAGTATGCGATAAAATTTCGAAATTCGGGAGGACTAAATTTAAGTTAAGCGGAAGTGCTAGGAATTGGTGACGTCACCCACGTTAAAATTCCAACATACACTGCAATTTGAAACACGCGAACAAATATGAGGATTTTTAATTTTTACTCACGACGAAAACCATTTGGTTCACCAACATGCCACGTACGTGATTACCTTTCTGCGCAATGCTCCTTTACAAACTCTTGATCGAGCGGCCATGCTTCACCAGTATGTAGTCATGGTTACAAGTACTAACTGAAAGTACCATTGGTGGTACTGTTTTAACCCGTATTATGACGATTCGTCGGTTAATCAAGTCTTTTTTTCATTGATGAAAATAAAACGAACGTCGAATGCTGCAACCACAACGAACAATCCAATTATTATCGTTATTATCAAGAATAAAAATGATAGATAAGGGAAGCAGGTCGTTACCATTGGCAAAAGATTTATTATTATTTGAAGAAATTTCAAAAACTTGAAGCAATTCAAGAAACTCTACGTATGAATTGTAAGAAAATCGTACGATCGGTATATCAAACAGTTGCTTGTAAAATTTACCGACTATTAAGCAAATTTGAAACATTTTAGGAGTTGACAGTTGATTCAAGTTTTAAATGTTGATGACTGTTGCTGACTTCGTTTATAAGCACGGATAAATAATTTACGAATAAAATCGATCATAGATAGAAAATAATACGATATAAAGAATACCTTTAGACACAAGAACGAAAGTAAACAAGTTCTGCGACATCATAACTTCAGCTTTTGAATTATATTTCTGATGAAAGAGGGCGTATCGATTTCTAAATAGTATATTAAAATCATTAAATTGAAAAATTGTACGTATTACTAAAATTCACATTCGTTTACATATGCAGTAGTTTATATTATTTAAATTTTTATGCCGAGTTATTTTAATTACATATAATTATATAAATAATTTTTATATGTCCACGTAGTAATATGTAGCTACATACTTAACTATATAATGTACTGTACGTAATATAGAATATACTGTAATATACGTATTATAGAATAGACTATAGAGAAAGCAGGTCTTTCGTACAGGTGTTAGCACAGTCAAAGAAATTGTATTGAAAATGATACAAGAAACTAAGAAAATAAAACCGAAACAAGTAGAAAAAGAAAAAACAAGTCAAAAGGAAGAGAAAACTGAAGAACATGAGAAAAAAGACACAACTGACAATGTTAAGTTGTATGTAATATAAAAATCTAATCTAAAAAGAGTGTAAAAATATGATTGAAAACGCAATTTATTTATATAATGCGTTAATTTTACAAATTACATGTGATTATAGATAATATGTTATATTCTTTATTAATGTTTATTAGCATTTTTTAGTAATATTATTTCACAGGTTATTTTCCTATGTTTATAATATGTTATGTTTGTTTCTTTTTTAGTATAGCTTAAAAAGTTCATATTATGTATAAAAATTAATTTGTAATTAACTTTTCTCAAATTATTTTATCAATATAATTACGATATAGTTATTTTGAAATTTATATAATATTATTATTTTGCAGAAAATATGGACCTTCTATAAGATTTCCTTATCAAAGGGTATGGTCTCGTTCTGCCCTGATATTTCCAGCGCTATTTATAGTTTGGTATAGCAGCAGACAGGGTAAAGAGATTTATTTAGCGAAACAAAAAGAGATTTTATTAAGTCGCACGCTGAATGTTGGATGTTCAAGTGATTATGAAGCAGAGACAAGCAAATATCCTGAATGTGTACCTGAAAAATGTGGGAGGATAGTTACAGATAAATTAGTATCGTCAACAGAAACTGATGTCTTATTGAAAATAGCAGTAAGTGGTTTGAATTTGGGTGGGTCTGATGGAGGTGCAAGTATCTTCGATCTTCATTCTGGTGCACTGAGTAAAGGTCAAGGTTTTGTAGATATTTATACTTTACCAGAAGCAAAAAAGATATTCAATGGTGCTGATTTTGCAATTTATAAGTATGTGAATTTTTTGTAGTGTTTAAAAATAAAATTAACTTTACATTGTAATTGTATAACATTTACAGAGTAGTAAAAACTAAAATACAACATGCAATAGCACATAACTTTGGCATACCTTCGAACAAAATATTTTTAACAAAGCCAACTTTTTTTTCTCGAATGACTAATGTGTCTGCAAAAACAATACATGATGAATATTGGCATCCTCACGTTGATAAGGTGCATACATTATTTATAATTAAGTAATTTGTAATATTTCTTTTTCAAATTGAAATTTTTGGTACAGGAAACATATGAATCTTTTCACTATACTACTTTACTTTATTTGAACGACTTTGGAAGGGATTTTGAAGGAGGCCGATTTATGTTTATCGATAAAAATAATGTGAAAACTATAGTAGAACCCCGTACAGGTAAATAATAATTGCAAAAGCAGTACTGTTGATGAAAGAAAAGTAATATTACTTCAAATTTATGTTATAGGTAGGGTATCTATGTTTACTTCAGGTAGTGAGAATTTACACGTAGTTGAAAAAGTACAATCGGGAACTCGATATGCGTTAACCATATCTTTTACATGTGATCCAAATGCTGCAATTTCTGATCCAAATCATCGACTAAAACAAGAAAAATAAAATCATTGTATAAATAAAAATTCATTATAATTTTTTAATTTGAAATTTATCTTTAAAATGTTCCTTCTAATAAAATATCTTATTTCAAAACATTTTGTTTTTGTACGTATATACATATGCATACATATATTAGATACTTATATGATATCAGTATTGTACAAAAATTTATTGGATTGTAAGAGAATAAGTTTAAATTCATAATTAATTTTTTTAATATTTGTTTTTTATTTACTTATTGACATGATACAAGAACATATGACAAATGCATAATGTATTATTAATTGCGTTTGATGACAAGATAATTATGAACATATACATAATTATTGCTAATGAAAAAATATAGTATAAATAGTTGCTTTTGACAAAGCATTAAGTATGTTATGTGCAATATATTGTGAAAGTGTATAAATATATATAGGATATATATGTATTGAACTTCATCACTGGAATGTTTCTATTTTATTACATTTATCATATACACTATTCAAAAGTGTAAGAGTGGAAAAAATGTATAACAGTTGTCAATCATTATCTTTGTTAAATGTTTTTTGTACATTTTTTTTCTATTTGTTAGAAAAAAAGTAAATGTTTAAAAATTTGAATTTGAAATAATATTGACATTGTGTAAAATTTAATAAACTGTGTAAGTATATATATGGACACTACATGTTTAAGTAATGGTAATTGTCCACCATAAAACCATTACAAAAACCTATAGTATATATATAAGTGTTTTTGAACGTGTATTGTGAATATATAATAATACATAATTTATACGTGTGCATAATTTAAAAAAACAAAATCATTCTTTTAACTTGATACCTATTTTTCATTCCACAACTCAAGATAGTTACGATTAGAAAGTAGAGAAACTGGCTATATAACTTAATAATACAAATGATATAAACAATGCATATAGAGACCTAACGAAGAAATATTTGTACAAAAGGAATTTTACAGAAAAATATATAAGAATCATTAAATATTAAACATTAAGTTTTCATGATCTTCATCAATATCAATGTACATTGAGAGTTCTTTGAAATATATCTACGCAACATTTATGTACATTTAAGTAATGATATTAATAGAAAATTCTCAAATAATTTTATAAGTCGAGACGTATTTTTTACAATCTTAAAATATTTGCAACTTGTGATGCGTTCTTTCCTATTAAAATGCTCCTATGGTTTCCGGGTATTTCTCTAACTTCCACGTTATTGCAAATCTATAAGAGTGAACATATAAGAAATTAAAAAATGGAATGTGTTTATATGACTAAATTAATGTTTCCTATGTAAACGTAATAATTACCTTTGATAAACCATAGTCATTATGTAGAGGGACAAAGCTATCTTTAGCTCTAAGTAATAGAACATTTCCATTATATTTCTCTGGTTCATAGAAAAAGGCCACTTTCAATTTCTTGTAAAACAGCATACCAGCAATTTTTAAGGCTTCAGATTTCATATTAGGTTCGTTTATTATTTTTACCATTTTGTTTAGTACTTCGTCAGTAGTGGTTGACTGTTTCAACATTTCGTATGCCTAGGAAAAAAAAAAAGGATAAACATACACAATAAAATTATGAAACAATATATGTATGCAGAAATAAAAAATACCTGAAGGAAAGTAATCTTCTTATTGAATTGTCTGACAAAGTACGATAAAGCCTTTCGTAAACCGTCCGCAATCACTTCTGAAGTATCTTCAGTAGCACGCTTTCCAAGTTCCAGGGAATGTAACTTCACGAAATCCGGCGAACCGTCAATGAGAGTTAAGTTCGTCTTGTGACCAGCTTTCTCTAATTGAACAGCCATTTCAAATCCGATACAAGCTCCGAAAGAATATCCTACTATGTTATATGGCCCTTGACTTTGGATATTCTGCATTTTCTTCACGTAGAAATTAGCTAACACCGATACAGATTCTAAGGGACAATCTTCTACACACTGGAAACCCCAAGCAGGTCGGTTCAATTCACCAGCCAAAGTTTTGAATGGTGCAATAACTCCTTCAACAGCGGGAACGAAAAACAATGGCTGCCCGCTCGAATTCGCTGTCTTCAATGAGACAACAACCTCGACAGGTATAATCTCCGTATCTTCAAATAAGAGTAGACCACCATCGTCCTGCATCATTATTTCCTCAGTTTCATCGTCATCATCATTTTTTGTTTCTTCTGTAGACGAGTTGTCTAATTTTCCTAATTTTTCGAATGTCAAATTACGAATTTCAAGAGCAGATAACACTACATCATAGTTCCTTTCGAGGGTTTGTTTAATTTCTGTTCCCATCAAGGAGTCCATTCCCAGATCAGCTAAAGTAGTATTATCATTAACCGATTCTACTGCTTTAATGCCCAAGATATTAGCCACTGCTTGGACAATATTAACTTTGTTTGTACTTTCTGCGGTCTTGCTTTTATTTCCCAGAACAAACGAGGATAGAATCGGATGTGGCTGTTGAAGGAATATATCCATCGTATCGAGACAATTTTGTATGCGCTGCGGCAAAGTACCACCAATCTCAGTATCGTTAAAACCACCCATTTTTTCTGTTAAAAAAGAAGAAAAAAAAAAGATCATAGTAAATATATCCAAATGTTTCATAAAGTTACTCTCTTAAAAACAGTAAAAAGAAATTTACCTAAAATTAAACCGACATCGCCAATGGCTCCCCATTGAATAGCAAGACCAGGTAAACCAACTGCTTGTCTTTGTTCCATTATTCTTTCCATAGCAGAATTTGAAAGACCATAATTAGTTTGGCCTAAGTTGCCTCTTCCGCTTGTAACGGACGAGAACACAACGAAATAATCTAACGAGGAACATTCGCGTGATACTATATCCAGATTTTTGGTTCCGACAATCTTAGGCAACGCTGATATTACGAAGTCAGATTCAGTCAGATTTTCAATCAGACCGTCTCGCAAAACAGCTGCCAAATTGAATATACCACCAACTGGTGCTAATTCACTACTTTCTCGTATAAGTTGTTTTGCTCCGTTTAATGTTGTTATATCTGCTGTCGAAATCTTTATCTGTGCACCCATATTGCGCCAACGACGAATGCACAACGCCTGGAAGCCAGTACGTATCTTGGATCTCGATGTTAGGACTATGTATTTTGCACCACGTAAGACCATCCAGTATGCGAGTTCCAAACCAAATCCACCGAGACCACCAACTAATATGTATGATTTTTCAGGATTAAAGTATGTTCGTGGAATAGCGGAAACAACCTTCGGCACTGGTTGTACAACTTTCTTCGTTTCCTCCTCTCGAATCTTCAACAGAACTTTACCAATATGTTTACCAGTAGCCATATATCTGAACGATTGTTCGATCTGATGTTCTGAAAAGACCGTGGAAGGAAGTGGACGAACAGCACCACTCTTTATTCCTTCACTGACGAGTCTTACAATTTCCCGTCTCTCTGGCCCATCATTTTCATTGATGGCGTCTAAAAGTATTCCATGGAAAGACACGTTCTTCAGGAACACGGACATTCCTAGTGGCGAATCTTTCGACAAATCGTATTTTCCAATTTCAAGGAAACGACCACCTTGAGCGAGACATCTGATGCTAGCTTGTAGTTTCTCTTCGGCTAGCGAGTTAAGCACTATGTCTACGCCATGTCCGTTAGTTTCATTAAGTATCAGCTGCTCGAAGCTAGTGTCTCGAGAATTGCCGATATTCCTGTCAGTCAATACAGGGAACATTCTTTTCAAGAAGTCTCGCTTTTCTTGCGTTCCAACAGTGGTAAATACTTTGCATCCTGCGTGCAGGGCTATGGATATACTCGCTTGCCCGACGCCTCCGCTACCAGCGTGAATTAGAACACTCTCACCGGGCTTCATACGACCACGAACACAGAGAGCGTAATAACTGGTAGCATAAGCAACTGGAACGGTCGCTGCTTCTTCTAAAGACCAGTTGTCAGGTACTTTCCACATGAAACCAGGATCAGCCACAACAGTAGTCGCCAAACTACGTGCTGGCACCATAGCCATAATTCGTTGACCTTTAGAGTCACGTCCAGAAAATTCAAGACCCAGTATACAATCTTGCGTAGCTAAATTTCCGGGGAGAGCGTCTGGTGGCAGCTTTCCAGTCGCCAACATGATATCTCTAAAGTTTAATGGCGCATAGTATATAGAGCACAACTCTGTGTTTGGGAATTTTTCTGGCTGATAGTAACTCAATGGACTTTCAATCCATCTTAAACTACTCAGATCACCTCTGTTCAAAGTGTTAATGTAAGCGTGTTCAACTTGAAGAGATTCTTTATTTTGCTGATCTAATTCAATATGTTTGTAAGATCCCCATTGACCTCCTCGCAAAACGTTAGCAATTAACTGTTTGTCCAGTTGTTCAGCATAAAATTTATCAGTTAAGCTAAATTTGGGCATGTTCTTATCTTGAATGAAAACGTAAGACGCTTCTGCACCACCTTCTTCGAGAAGGATGCAGTTCATAAGTCCAACCATACCTGTAAAAGAATCACGTGTTGTTATTAAATTATTTTAATAATTTATGGAAATATTATATTTTGTAAAAAAAAAAAAAAAAAACACTTACCAAATAATTCTTCACCCTGACAGACAAACAAAGGTCTCTGATTCTCAGCCACAACTTTTTTCAAAGCTGCTTTGACACCTTCTACCCACATATAATTCTTTTCTGTCAGTTGTATAACAATAGGATCCGGTCTTACTTTCTTCTTTTTGAGTAAAAGATAAGATTTTCCAGGAATGACCTGCTTGGCTACATACGCTAAATCTGGATCCGTCAAATTAATGTCAGATTGGTCCGCTTCTTCCAAAAGTATAAACCCTCCGTCTATTACACTGTCCTTTAAATTTTTCAATACATGTGACAAATTTCTAGACAATACGTTGCTAGCTATTACAAGATGTAAATCCCGGCCAATTGGTTCTCTTTCTTCATTGAGTTTTATAATTTTTATATCTTGCCCTAAACTGGCGTAGTACTTACGCAAAACTGCAGTCAGTTGTAAATCCCCCTGAAAAATATATCAAGTCTTTGTATATTTCTTTTTTTTTTTACAACTACATAGTTGTAAAATACTTACATTTATCAAAGGTTGTTCATAACACCATGTGTGTACATAAGGCAAGAGTAGAGAATCTACAGGACGATTTCCAGACGCTTCGACAACTTTGATCTTGATTCCATGTATATTTTCGAAAACCGTTAATAGTAGTATATTAAGGGCATGAATTTTAGCCTTCTCTGGATCTTGTACTAATGGTTGAGAATTTTCATAAGGCATGAATAAGTATCTTTCGAATTTAGGAGATCGAAACTGTTCCTTCTTTGCAATCAAAGAGGCTTTCATCTTTCTGATCTCAACACCGCCTGATTTAATAATACCAATGTTTGGATAATTGTACACTGGAACACCCTCATCTTCCTTATAATTTTTAACAAAATCTAAATGAACAATAGGATTTATAGCAGCATATTGCAAACGAACTGGCACATACAACCCTCTAGAATCTTTTTCAAGAATGGTAAATTGAAGCATAGTATCAACGAACGAAATCCAGTCGTTTGACCAGAGAAGTCTACCAGAGACTCCACCATTGTGGACTGATTTAATTCCTTGGAAGATTCCTGTATAATTGTATCCTCGCAATCTGAGTTCCTTGTAAATATCAGTGGTATTCAATTCCACTACTTCACCTTCATTTTTCACAATTGGTGCAGGTACATTTAATAACATTTTTTCAACATTTTCCGGTACAGAAATTGTTCCAGTTACAACAACGGATCCACTCTCACAAATCTCGAACTCTCCAGTGCCCATGAATATGTTGATCAAAAATTTTACATTGCCTTCCTTCGGCATAATGGTAGCTCTTTCGAATTTTACATTCTCAAATGTAACCGGCAATTTCTCGTAATCCGTTCCATGCAGCTTCGCGTAGGTTTTCCAAACAATTATTAGGTAACCAGTTGCAGGAAAGAGTACTCTTTCATCAATACAATGGCCAACTAAATAAGCATCCGTTTCTTTGGCCAGATTTATCTCCACTACATTTTCACCAAAGGATTTAGATTTTCCTGCAAAGTTGGCAACGCTCCATTCCACAGAATGGTCCCATCCAACCAAGGTATTGATCATTGGTGTACCACGACCAACTGGATATTTAACTGGTGAATACAGCTTAGATACTTTGGGCTGTCCTCCTGCCAAGTATAATTTTCCTACATTTTCCAATAGGAAGTCCAAATTGTTTGTATGACCTCGTTTGTGCAGGCCAATACTGCTCACAGTCGGTGGCAATGATCTACGCAAGATTGCTTGTAACAGACAATGTGGTGCAATTTCAATAACTATCGCATTATCTGGGATATGAGATAATCCTTGGTGAAACAATACAGGCGACAACAGATTATTCACGTGATAAGCAGCACCGCTAAGTTGTGCCAATGGAGTGTTCCAAGCTGATTCGGGAAGCGATGTAGAAATCCACCTAGAAGATCTTTGTTTAGGATTTGATATAATCTTCTCTAACATGACACGAAGCTTTTGACCCACTGGAGCTATATATTTACTATGGAAAGCGACACCAGAACTGTTTACTAATTTTGCGAAGATGTTACTCTTTTGTAAATCTTCAGTGAATTTCTTGATAGATTCAACTGGTCCAGAAACTGTCACAGAGTCTGCTGAATTATTGCAGGCTGGTATTATGTCTGGTGGGCATCGAGCTGCTGTTTCTTCCCAGCTTAATCCTATAGCGGCCATTGCGCCTGGCACCAATTTTGAATCCATGATTGTCCTCCCTCTCCAATATGCAGCCAGAACCGTTTGTTCCGGAGTAAAGGTACCATCTGCATAGGCACATCCTAATTCACCGACGGAATGTCCAATAATACCATCAGGTTGAATACCCAGATGTGTTAATACATCTACAAGTGCAACTTGAATGGCTGCAATTGACACAAACGAGTACACAACATTTTCATCAAAGGTCTCGGCCGTTCCATTTTGAATAAGATTCATTAAATCGACTCCTTCAGGTTTCAAAGCATCGGCGCTTCTTCGTAAACTTCTCTGAAATACGTCGATAGAGAGCAAATCTCTACCCATTCCGGGCCATTGAGATCCCATGCCAGAAAATACAAACCAAATTGGACGATTGTCATTAACGTATGGACTAATTTCTTCAGTGTTAACGTCTCTAATAATAGAATATCCCCGATGAACATGACCAGCTATGTTATTCGCATGAATATCATGAAGCAAAGCAATGAATTCATCGTCTTTTTCATGTTCTCTCGCTTTGTCTAAAAGTAACTTCACAGCCTCTTCAGTACGACCAGATACAGTAATCAGTTTGGGTATTTTATTGTCTAGAACTGGCGATAATTTTGGCTTAGGATTGCTACGAAGAAGTATATGGGCGTTGGCTCCGCCAAAACCGAACGAATTCAAGGCCACGAGTCCGCCTTTCCACGACATGTTCTTATCAACGACTTGTATACTTCCATCGCTCAATGCTGGTATGTCTTTATTCGGACTCTTGAAATGTAGATTACCTGGGATTATACCGGATTCCATAGCGATCAACAATTTTGCCATAGAGCATACCCCACTAGCTGGTTCTGAGTGTCCCATGTTAGATTTGACGGAACCAAGTAGTAGAGGACCTTTTCTACCTTTGCAGAATAGATTCGCAATAGAATTGATTTCTTGTGGATCTCCCACCTTGGTCCCGGTTCCGTGAGCTTCCACGTAAGCAACGTCCGCGGGATTGATACCTACTTCCGCGTAAACTTCACGCATCAACTTGTTCTGCATGTCTCCACTAGGGAAGGTAATTCCTTGACTTTTGTTACCGTCGACGTTAGTCTTGGAATGTAAAACAGTGGCGTACACTCTTCGCGCATCCTTTGCTTTTTGCAGAAAGATAACCGACACAGCCTCTGATCTGACATATCCTTTACCATCGGCATCAAATGCCCTACATGCACCGTCCTGAGACAACATGCTTAATCGATGAAACTGAAGAGACATCTGAGGCTTTAGGAGAAGATTACAACCACCGACGATAGCTGCATCACATTCTCCTACGCGAATTGAACGAATTGCTTGATGCATGGCGTAAAGAGACGAAGAACACGCTGTGTCTATTGCATAACTAGGACCGTTAAAATCGAACGTATATGAAATTCTGTTTGGAAACATAGCCCTGCAGCAGCCAGTTAATGCGTATCCTGTAAACAAATGTTTAAATAATTATTCTATTATTGTTACCGTCATTATTAAGCATTCAACATATTATTGCCACAAATATTAGGTTTATCTACCATTAATTTGTTCCGGATCAATGGTCCAAAATTCATCTGATTCTGACGATGAAACACCAATGAATACACCAGTCCTGGATCCCCTAATATCGTTCGGATTGATACCAGCATCTACAATTGCCTCGTAAGTTACTTCCAACAGCATACGCAATTGTGGATCCATTACTTGAGCCTGCTTCGCATGAACCCCAAAGAAGGTGGCGTCGAACGATTTGAGATCCTTCAGTTTACCAGATCTCTCCGGTAAACCATAAAGACCAGTAGGCCAACGACGATCATCATCTGTGATCATATCGATGCCTTCAAATAAATTTTTCCTAAATTCTTCAATGTTTGCGGATTCCGGGAAACGACCTATAAAAATTAAAAAAAAAAGACAATTATAAATATTAAAAATAGTGTAATTAAAAAACAATCGAGATGCATCTATATAATAGCTAATTACCCGAAAAACCGCTGATGACAATCTCGTCGTTGAGATTGTATGCGTTGGTATTGCCATTCATTATAGTCGGTTCTCTCGCAATGGGTGTGTTTGTACTTTCAAACTGAGCTGGCATTGTGATAAATACTAAATGAAATTCTTTATACACTCTTTATTTTTGCAGAATTTATCAAACGTGAAAACGTAGTGGACTGTAGGCTGAAAATAATAAATAAATATGTTTGAAAATAAACGTGTTTGAAAAATATATTTGGAATAATTAATTCGTATAATTTGCTGCATCAATTTAACATAATATATATACATAACGTATACACATAAATTTTTAATATACAATTGCTCTTTCTTCTTTTTCTCTGGCGGATTGGCTCGACAAAATAAATTTCTGAACTTTGTTACTGACGCTAAAAATAGTTTCTCTAATCGAAATATTAAGAAATTTAAAAAGAAGAGACAATTACGTAAGAATATCAATTGAGATTATTATTTCGATAATTAAGGCAAATAATAAAAGTCAGCGGTAGTCAACCGTGTCTTGTTAAATATTTCAAACATCTCAACAATCATGTATTAGATTACCGTGGAAGTATCTCCTCTCGCGACATGCGATTAATTGAGTGATTTCAATTGGATTCATTCCTTGGTAAATCAGTTTAACGGTGACTTTATGCGCGTAAGATACAACTTTGCTTGTCCGATGTTACCAATGGACTTACATATTTACATATTTGATAACTATTTAATATTAAATGTTAAGTAAGAAAATCGTATATTTCATATTTAGAATTACCACATGTCAGATATTATTTGCTACTATTTTTACATTCGTTGTTGAAAACAAGTGTATTAAATATTCATGCGATATTTAATATAAAAAAAAAGACCAATGTTCTCTCATTTCGCTTCATAAATGAGGACAATTATTTCTGAAAAAATTTGAATATATAAGATACGAATAACTTAAAGTTTTTCATCTTTATATAATTATCCAACTAACTTTGATTGAAACGCAATAGAACACGTGATACAGTGTTGACCTGACCCCAACGCGAAGACGCGGTATAAATTATATCATTCATCACACGTTATAAACTGTTACATCACACAGTTTGTTAACACACTTCATGCGATAAAACTTATGATTCGTACATGTCATTTGTATGTGATTGTTAATTACAATCATATCATATGATATTCTTGTTTCCTATATATAGCAGTTTAATCCGATAATGGATCTATTTAAGATTCACGATTAGAACGGTCATGCACGAAATATGATATTTCTCACGGGAACAGTTAATTAATATGAAGTAAGGGAGTAACACGTTTCACGTTGATCGGTATCTTTTATTGGTATTTATCAAGATAAATTATATTTTCACAATTGGTGTACTATATAGACACCCGGAAAGCAAACAAAATTTTCATTTCGGGGATATTTTGGATCGATGAAGTTGAAAACCAAGATTCATTCGTTTTTCACGGAAATGATTTCACAGTTTTCAAGTTAATTCGCAACATTTCTCATTACTATTATAATGAATTCTGTCTACATACGTGTACGCGAGCATAGTCGTTACGTATAAATTTCACACGTGTAAGAACAAAAGAAAAGAAGTTTTAAATTCCATTTTACCCGGTCATCGTAAAATGATCGGTAACCAATGCTGATGAATATACTGCCACAGACGCACAATTATAAGCACATATCACCAGATAGGATATAATTTCTCGGATATTATATGTACATTCATATAGTACAATATAGATAAAAAATATATTACATACATTATATTGTATGACACAGCGTTACTCATGTACATCGTCGAGAATTGCATTATTGGATTGCTCCAATTTACCGTACATATAAAAGAAACTTAATAAATCTATTTACCTATTTATATGTATATAATGTACGTAAATTGTTTATGTAAACGGAGAAGATTCGATGTAATGATATATGATTGTCACAAGAAAGTAGAAACATTTCAGATATATATATTTTGTGTAATTTTTATTTTCTCATTTTCTCTTCTTACAAATTATGTAATATAATTGTAATATATGATAATGTAACATATGATAAAAAATGCTAATGTAATATATGATAATGTGACATATGATAAAAAATGCTAATGTAATATATGATAAAAAAAAAAAAAAAAACACGAATATCATCTTCCTGAATCTCTTGAGGAAGATGAAATTATATCATATATCGAACGAAAAACTGTTACAGTCTTCTATTTTCGAATTTTTTTCCTTATTTTCATCTTTTTTCCTTCCGGATATTCATTGCGTATACGTGCTTACTTTATTGTCACGTATGATAATTGTCGCAAATCAGGTTGCACATTTTTGTATTTCTAATCTTTACTCTCATCTTCTGACCTTAAAAACTCGTAACGATTTGCCAACTTTTTCTCTTTCATTTTATTTTTCATTTTCTGAAGAATCAGTGTGATTACCGAAATATGCACTCATCAATATTTTATAAATTCAAATTATAACATGATTAGCATGCGAAATATGTAAATGCCACATATACAGTCGCTCATGGAAATGTTCGCATGCTAATTTCCGACATTCGAAGAATTGCTGATATTTAAACTATTATAATTTCGTTATTTTATTACTCTCAAGATATACCATTCATTTTATTCTAAGATGTTTTTACAGTAGGAAAGACATTTTTCTTCTCGAAGAAATACTATAAATTGCATTGCAGCAAGTTGAAAATTTCTTGTTACGATTAAATTGAAATTTTCCTTTACAACGAGGCTCTAACGACTTTTTTTCCGCCATTTTATTGAACTTTGACTATTAAGCTTGGACAACGAATATTCCAAGAAATGGTAGTATTTCGGTCATAACTTGCCTTTAATCTTTAAATCCACAGTGAAAAAAAATTGTTCAGTTTTTACATATTACGACAATTTATGGCATTTACAGAAAAATGTCTTCACTTTCCCACACGTTATTGTGAAAATATCTTAGAATAAAATAAACGACGCATTTTGAAAGTAGATAGATTCAAGTTAATTGCAGAACGTAATTTTAAAAAATGAAAGTTGAAAGTTAATTTTTTTGAATTAAACAATTTTTTGGTAAAGTTATCGAGTCAGATCGATGCAAACGAATTGTTTTTCGAGTCGGATCGATGCAAAAAAATTGTTGTTTTTCGAGTCAGATCGATGCAAAAAGAAAATTTAAAAAAAATTGGTTTATTTGAAATTATAAATAGTATGTCACGTAATATTGCGTGATAAGTTACGCAAATCATTGAAAAATCATTGAAAGCAGTATTAGAATTATTAAATGAGTATTGAAGCGTTTCAAATTAATGTTCTGAAGTACGAAATATATGTACATACGCATTGTTTGATAATCTGATGTTGCCCTCTGACAAGATCGTTATGAAGTTGTCACAGAAATAGTAAGTACTTATTATGCTTATATCTTTTAGCAAGTTTAATTAGCAGTATATAATAAAAAAAATAAGAGTTAATTTTTGCATTGTAAAAATCATAAATACATTGTGATGTTAGATTATTTGTTATCTTATCATTTAGTTTACTATTGAGATAAATAAATGTAGTTTTTTCTTTACTCATTATTATAATTCGTTATTATAATTATTAACTTTTATTTCCTAACTACTTCCTTACAACAAAACTACATTTTATTCTTAATTTGTTATCAAACATTACATGAAGGTCGACGTTTTGCAACGTTACAAGAACTTGTCAACTAGGAATTTATTGTGAATTAATTTTAATATTATACATGCTTAAACGATGAGACTTTAATTTTTAACTTTTCTAATTTTTAACGAGACTTCACAAATGACACTAAAGGGAATAATGCATTTGATCATCAACGTTATTAGCTTTGTTATAAAAGAACGTAATATCCGTGCTGCACGCGGAAATCGAATAATTTCATCGCGTAAAAGAATACAACTAGACAAAAATTGATCACTCAGCTTTAATGCTTCATGAGTTGGTCACGTGTTGCGCAGGTGACCGTAGAATCAAAATATCAGTATCAGTTAATATAACGAATCGAATTTTCTATATATTGACGTAAATAAAGGTTTTTTAATTTTACCATACCGATATTTTTGAATGAATTTACATCATTTAAAAATTATGATAACATCTTTTAGATTTTAGATATATTTGATTGCACTCATCCTGTACAACAAAACATTTTTAAGTCCTTTTTCAATCGTAAGTTCAATAATTGAAATGAGTTAAATATCGTAATGAGAGTTTGAAAATTATTACTAGAGAAAAGAAAATTTATCTAGAAAATTTACTAGGAAAAAGATACTAATTAGATTTTATTAGCAGATAATTATTCATCTGAATTTGGCCAATTTTACTTATGCTTACGCCTGCTCATGCTTTTTGATACATTACTATCCAATCGTTGAGGATACGTGTATGACGCAGTAGTAAAAATTTATGTAAGTCAGACTTAACACTGGCGTCATTCGCATCAAATAAATAACAGACTAAGCTAATACCGATATGAGACGTTTATTTGTGGGTTTCGTTCTTCTGAGAAAAGTATATCGGTTAATATGCGTCACTGTACGTAATGTATGAATAAAAACTACAATACACATGTAGATAATACCATTCATAGAATATTATTCAAAAGTAGTTAATAATCCATTTCTCAGATAAATTTTTTTGTCATTGAACAAACATAATACGTTACAAACATAAATTTCACAGCTAATTGTAATCTATTAGATAATATTTAACAGTGATTAGATTTATCATAAGATGATATGAGATTCTACTGAATGTGATATGTATTCTGTGAAATCTCTTAAATGAAAATTGAAATCAAAATTAATAATAATCGTGCGATTAATTATCAACATTCTGAATAATATCACAAGTTATACTTTAATCGGAGCTATAGAAATTAAATGATTTTGATTTCGCTATTACCAAGCGTTCGGTTTGCGACATAAAATTTGCACAGTTATAAAATGATGTAAAAATGCCTCACGGTTTTATAAATAAAATGTTGTATTTCTGTTACGCTTGTACGATTAAATAGTTCATAGAAATGATAACAGTTCAGGTACGTGCTAACGGATTTTTATATGTTAACGTGGCAATGACATTTTCACATTTAAACAGTTGAATATCTAATAATATACAATTAATAATTAAGTCGATCAATTTTTTATAACGGTTTCCCGAGAATATGCGTGCCACAATTATCGCAGTAATTTAAATAATTCACTCAGTAAAGTGATCATATTTTGGTAAATTTATCAATAGCAAAATGCTCAATCGTACAGTATTGGAAATAAAATAACACCTACCTTACACGTGGATATAATCCTGACAAACGACGCCTATTCCTGAAAAATCTGCCGTGTTCAATTAATGTACACCACCGACTTAGTATAACAAATAGTATAACAAAACGTAGATCTTGACGGACGACTTACAATAATGAGAATGAGGAGACAACGAAATGCGTAATGATATTTAACTAGAAAAATGGCCCTAGCTTTTAGTAATTTTTTTTAAAGAGACGACGTGCGGTTTTTCTATCGATATAACCAGTAACACCACGAACACGTCGCAGAAAACTGGCTAGCACCTAGTCCGTGAGCATCTCGTTATTATTGAATTGGACAGACCCTATGGTCTGACATCAGACCATGTGGCGTCAACCAATAGGAATTCACGTTTCCGGTACGCACGCGCATGAGAATGGACCGGCGTTCTATCTTCTGTTGTGAATATTCCGCTTTTTCTCTGAATTATATTTATTCATTTGACTGACACAGCTCTCCTTAAAATTTGATTGATTTGCGTACATGCAGCTGTCACATGTCAGCTTGTCACGTCTTTATTTTATATAATTTTGAAATTATCGGTGTCGATAACTAGCATGGAATCATTTGCCTCTATAACACGGCGCGAGAGATCGATATTTTAGTGCAGCAACGTAAACGGCAGATTTTTAGAACATTTGCAAATAAGTCCGATTATATGTAATTATCTGTAATTATTATATTTCGTAGTAGTGCTTGAAAACGTTTTTACGCGGTACAGATCATGAAGAATGTCGGAAGATTTTTTTGCGTGTCCTGTTCAAAATATTTAATCTGTCTGTAAAAGTGGAGGCGCTAAAAAGACGTTTGAGCCTTTTGTTCCAAGACTCCTGTTCCAAGTTATCTTTTTTGTTTTTATAATAACAAATTATTTATAATAAAACTAGAATTTCTGCGATAAAATTATTAATCTTACATAGCACTTTAATACAAATCGTTGACTATTTATTTTCTTATTTTATTGAATATTAAAAATCTCTAAATTATCAGAGATAATGAAATTGCCCCAAGAGAGGAAATATAAATCTTAATGCGCTGTGATTGATGATAAATATATTAATTGGGCTTTTTCATAAATGAAAGAAATATTATCTATTTGACGCGAATCTGTTTTTTATTTTTCTATACGTAAACTGTAAAGTTAAGTTTGCATTTAATAACTTTTTACTGATTTCAAAAGAACCATGAAATCTTACATGATATTTTCTTGCGTCTTATGATCGTAGCCAAAATAAAACTAGTCAATTTAATATATTTTGATAGGGAAAAAAAAAATCCCCTCCTTGCCCCTTACTGATAACACTTTGAAAAGGTCTTTGCCATTGCCTCCAGTTACAAGTCTGTTCGCCACGTGTTATATCACGTGACCCGAAGAAAGAAACATACAAGATATATAGCTTTAGACTTAACGAGACTTTTGTACCACGATCCAAAGCAAACGGAGTCACCCTAGTTATCTTTGTTATAAAAGGACGTTCACGAATAAAAACATGCCACATTGCAATTCTGTCGCTCTTCTAACTTAAGACTTACGTTATTAAAGATGATTATGTGACGAAAAATATTCATAATAGTTTTTTTTCTGACAAAACTATAGAACGTAATTAACACGCAACCACGAAATGACTATGAAAATCAAATCTCGAATCTCTTATCACTTTAACGCGAGGGCACGAACTATTGTCGTTTCTCGTGAAAAAAATTAGTTTTTATGTTAATTCAAAAGTGTCGAATTATTGCGAAAACCTTTAATTGCGAAATATTATCAAATGTTATGTATAATCAGTAAAAAAAAAAAACGATTGCGATATAATATATACTATATACATAGAATTCTAGATTTTTTTTTATATTTGTCACACTATTTTGATAAAAAAAAGAATGCTATAATAAGCAAGTTTGACTTTGTTCATGTAATTGGCAAACTCATTTTTTACTTAAACTAATACTTGAAACCGGTTTTGAACGTAAACAATGGTCACGCTACGTTTACTTTTACTTATGTAAATTGATTTTGCATGCATTCTTGCAACAACTTAATGACCAGTGACAAAAAAGAGAAATAAATAAAATACAATGTCATACAATCATACAATTCACTTGTCTCAGTTTAGTCAATATATTAGGGGGACCAGAAAGTAATGTCGTTTTTCTACATTAAATTCAAATAGATAAATTTTTAACAAGTTTTTATTTTTAATCAATGATGTAATCAGCCTTGTTATCAGTAACCTTTTGCCATCTAGTGTGCAAATTTTCAATGCCGGATCGATAAAAATCAATTGGTTTTTGAGCAAAATATCTGGAGATGGCATTTTGGACATCATCCAAATTTTCAAATTTTTTGCCAATTAGAAAATGTTCCGATCGGAATAAATGGAAATCCGATGGCGCAATATCGGGCGAGTTTGGTGGATGAGGCAATACCTCCCGCTCCAATTCGTTAATTTTTTCCAGAGTTCGTCTTGTGAAGTGCGGTCTTGCATTATCGTGTTGCAGAATAACGCCTTTTCTGTTCACAATTGCTGGGCACTTTTCAATTAAAGATTGATTTACTCGATCCAATTGTTCACATTAAAGATCCACATTCACAGATGTAGATCTACATGTCCAGATTTCAGTATTTCAAAATGAACGAATACTCGAATACTCCACCAAATACACGAAAGCGCCTTTTACTTCGTGGCGATTCATTCGGAAAGAGCCACTGCCTTTTGCGTTTTGAATTAATCATGGAGCACCCATTTTTCATCTCCAGTGATCAAACGATTAAAAAACGCTCCTGTATTATGCCGCTGAAGCAATAAGTTGCATGTGGTAAACCGATTTGTTTTGTCTTCTTCGGACAGATTATGCGGAACTGAAATGCCTGCTCTGCTTACTTTATCAATCTGCTGAAAATGTTATTAGATGGTCGACCAAGGTTGGTTAAGAGTGCTTGACAGTTCCTCGATTGTCTGACACGGATTTGCTTCCACTTTTGCCTTTAACATGTCATTGTCTAAAGATAAAAATTACCGGATTTGAACGTAGAAAACCACCTTTGGCATTTACGAACGTCTAATGCACTTAGATAAACATCGCAAATGTTTGTGGTAGCAACTGTTGCGTTACTATCCTTGTGAAAGTCAAAAAGCATACAATGCTAGATATGTATCTCTTCTGGTATTTGGCTGGCCATTTCACCATAAATTACAAAAATAAATTTAAAATTTAACTATTTACGAGTAAACAAGTCACTCTAACCTTAAAATGTCTTTAGAACGACTGAAGTACACAACGAGCTGATAAATGACAAACAAGTATCGACATGTACAGAAACGACATTACTTTCCGGTGCCCCTAATATATTGGTAGAAATTGATATCGAATGAAATGTCGATAGAAAAGAAAACAATTTTGATGATTAATTTTAATGAATGGTGATGAATTATGGAATATTTCTTTTGTGAAATTAATTTTTTGTTAGCTTAACTTGAGTCAGAGAGCAATAATTATTTCACATAATTAACGTGATTTTTTTTATCATTTATAAATCTTGTTAATTAATATAAATGCATTTATTTATGAAGATTTTTTTCCTTTCTTTTTCTGCTTCTCATTTGCTTGTTCCAACTTTTGAAGTTCAAGTTCAAAAACTCGTTGTTTTTTACGGCTTATAGGTGTTTTTGAAAACCATGCTGTAATTAAATATAATTAAAATATATACATATTTATAATTTGCAAATACATACATATCTGTACGCGGTACGCATACCTAAAAACGTATCTTCTTCTTCGCAAAAAATTGGATCTTTTGAACTTAACGCGTTTATTAATTCTCTATGTGTTAACGGATGAGTTCTTAATTGTACTATTCGCTTTGTAGTCATTACCTATTATACAACCATGTGCAAAATTGTAAAATTGTTATTAAAACAAATTTATACATAACATGATTTAATGTGATACAGAATAATATCTTTTTTTACCTCGTTAATAGACGCTAATACCGTGCCAACAGTAAAACCATCACAAATTTTAGCCATAACAGACGTGTCAAATTGTCTGTTAATTCCGGGATGCTATAAATATAATATTTATATATTATATTTGAATGTAATATATTTTTCGATTAAAAAAAAAAACTAACGCATATCGTGATTTATAAATTAATAAAAGAAATTAATACTTTATATAATAAATCTTTCCATATAAAAGACATAGATCCATAATCTGGTCTAGGGATAGATATAACTTTATCATATGTTTGATATAAGAGTTTCTGATCTCCATCCCATGGTGAATTTGAAATTCCTATAAGGATAACTCTGTCTTCATTTGTAATACTTTTTACTAATTTGGGAAGATCTTTTTTTAAACGTTTTGGATCAGTTTTATCTATCTTTGACACCTTTTTTACAAATGGTTTTTCTGCTCCTTCCATGAATATCACTGATGGTTGGAGCAAACGTGATAGCTTCATGTAAAGAAAATTTAAAATAAATATTTATTTTCTAATTTATTTAATCATTTCTACTTTTCTTTTTTAATATACCTTTGATATTAAATGTATGAGCATAATTAATCCTGATTTTCCAGGATATTTTCCAGCAATATTAGCTGGTGTAATATCAAATAAAGTGGCACCAAGTTCTGTGCAAATTGCACTTACTAACATCTTTTTGCCACTGCCACGTGGACCAGTTATTAACACTGATCTGATTAGAGGTGTAAGTTCTCTAAGAATATTGTTTCCCAAAGGAAGTATACAATATTCAATTATCAATTGCCTTATGTCTCCTATTACATTTACATTTGAGTAATTAGATTTAAAGAACTTATAGTATACTAACTTATATTTTAATTAAGTACTTAAAAAACTAAAATTTGATTGAGAAATATAACATGTATGCAACAGATTTATATGAAACACTTAACCAAGCGCTGGTGAAGGATCCTTCTTTTTTTCTCTTAAATTATAGTTTATAAAAGACTTTTCCCCTTGAAAACTAGTAAGTGGAATTTCGCTATGTAGCTTAATAATTCCTTGAATTAGTAATTCCTCAAATAATGATTCTATTGTTCTATCAGGTGTCAAATCCTTTTCTTTCCTTTTTTTATTCTTTTTTCCACTACGGCGAATTTTTTTTTGAGTTTTTTTAGTATGTTTGCTTTTAAGCCCTTTGTCTCTGTCTAATGCTAATTGTAGTGCTTCTATGTCATCTTTAAATATAGTAAAATTAATTGGTTTAATTATGATAAACAACATCATCATTATTGTTTTCATATTTTATAACTGCAATTGTAAAATTTACCTCTAAGTGCTTGGTCAACTGTAATTCGTATTTCATTTTCTACTTCCTTAGTTATTTCATTTTCTATCATGTCTAAATATGGTAACTGAGCAGCATTCGTTGTTTCATCTTTGTTATTCCATACTTCTTGATATTCTTGATTAGCATGTATTAGTTCCGACAAAAAATTAGAAGGAACTGACTTGAAACCTTGCTCAGTTTCCTCTTCTGATTGTTCAGCATCACTGTCCTTTTTTGATTTTGATCTTTTAGATTTTTTGGATTCCTTTGATGACACTGCTGTAGATTTACTTATAGTACTCTCAGTTCCCTAAATAAGAAATTATGTACTACTTCAAATCAATTACATCAAAGTTATTTAGTTTTCAAAATGCTTGAAGTTTAAATTTACCTGTCTGCTAAATATAATTCTAGACCCTCCACTCTCAGCAGATGGCAAGTCGGGAATTTTTCCTGTCTGTTGAAAATAAGTGTTTACCCAGTTTCGAACTTCGCTTCTTATATTTTCTTCTATTATAGCGCTTTTCTCTTTACGAATTTTTTCTCTAGTTTCGACCACCAAATTTTCGTATAATTTTTGATATTTAACTTGTTTCTCGTATCTTTCTTCTCTAACTTTTTCAACTTGCCTGGCACTTTCTGTCATTTCTTGACTCGGTTGAAGCATACCTTTGAAAATAAATAAATATATCTATATATTTATTACATACATATATAATAAATAAATATATACTATTTATATATATATTTACATAATAGTATATATTTACTTATAGTTTATATAATTATATATGCTATATAATTATGAATTATAAACATAATTATAGATAATATATATTATATATATATATATTAATAGTAATTAAATTACCAATTAATAACATTTCTTCGAGACGCCGTTTCCGAATTTTGCATCTAGTCACGTATCCTCTCCAAACCTTTTGAATTTTTATTACAGCTGCCTTTTCGTTCGATTCGTCTTTCACTTCTGCCTCTGCTTTAATCATGGATTTATCCTTTATTTGACGAATTTCTTTCATAAATTGAAATCTTAATCGGCCTTGCCTGGCGCGCTCATGAGCCTGATGTTTGCACAGATAATATTTAAACAATACACACAATAATTTTACTTTTAAATTAGATTTAAATCATTCGCACCTGTATAAGTCTTATCGCTTCAGATTCAGTCATCTTTTTTGGTACAACAATTTCATCCAAAGCACCTATATTTTTTAGAGTATTTTCTATATATTTCCGCTTCTCGACAATTTCTTGTAAACATTCACGTCTAAAAAATCTTGGAACCCGAATCTCAGCTTCTTGCGGAGTAACGTTTAATTTTATTAAAATATCATCGAAATAACTATACTCTGAAAGATCTATCTCGACTAACTCATGTTTCAATTCTAAAATTCTACCAAGACACGAGATCAACAATTGTTTTATTAATATGCGCTTTTGCGGTTGAATTACTTGATCGTAACACAGTTCTAATTTATTACAGATTAAAATATACCTTACGTATAATTCCGAAACTGTGTTATGTGCTTTTTTACGATCTTTTTGCGGTTTAGCGTTTTGTAAATTTGTGTCGATTTGAAGGACTTCCACCAGATCAGTTTGCGCACTTTTCCAAAGCTCGTTGTAAGTCGCATTTGACATGATCAAAATATCAGATTTTTTCTTTTTTATGAAAAAAATAAATTACTGAAAATTAAATCGAACGATAATGTGGGGAAACACTTTGCTTTATTCGTTTTTATGATTGTTAGAGATTATTGATATCCTAGCAACCAATAATTGATCTAGTAGTATGCATAGTTCTTTTATAAAATCTTACTTAAAAGAAATTTTATTACATAAATCACATAATCATTTTATTACATACATTTTATACTTACATACAGTTTGATCTTACAAATGTTAGTATAATGTGTCCAATTATTTATATAATTATTTTATCCAAGTATCTAAGCAAATGAAAGTAGCATTTATTTTGAAATAGTAAGTACATAAATATAAAACATATTTACGTGATCTTGTTCAAAAATTGGTATAGGATAATTATCTCAGACTTATAGGAAAGGTATATTTGCACCAATACTTTATATTATATTTCGATTCAAATAGTGTGTTGGATGTAACATAAGAGGGAGTTCGATGCAACCGGCTATTCTCGTAACATGCTTCAGAGCATTCCGGTTGCCTGTTTCAAAACGTCATCTTAAGTGATCGCTTATTCACGAAAATAATTTCTGTAAATACGGTTCATCACCGATTAAAGGTGATGAGAAGAAAGCATTTGCAATAATGGCGTCGGCATTGGAGCAATTTGTAAATAATGTGCGGACGCTCTCAAAACAAGGTACGACAGATGTTCGACTTTCCTTACATTCTTGTAAACCTAACCTCCTAGAATAATCCTGAAAAATTATTAAAACGTTCTACGTTACTCTGAAATGATGCTTTCCTCAAAAAAATAAGATTTGAATTCACAATGTTTTCTTACTGCATTATTGACAAATTCCTCTATTTTGATTTTATTCAGATATAAAGATTTGGTTTTTATATTAAGCATATCTATGACCAAATCTTAGGTGTTAAATCTTAATTTTTATCTGCCGTAAGACCCGTATAAGATTTCTTTTTAAAATTTTTAATATTAAATATATGCGTTTGTTAAAGTAGTGTTTCGTTGTATAAATAAAATTATAATATTTTTCTGAAATAATTATTAAATAATATTATTCAATTGTCTTTTGTTCTTTAGGTAATTTTAGAGAGCTGTCTGAGATAATAACTAAAAGTACAGATGTTCTCATAAAAAATGGACAGCATTTAGATAATGTTTTGGAAACTTTAAATCTACAAGAGCATTCATTAGGTATTTTGGCAGTATTATGTGTGAAATTTTCATTGCCTAATCCTAATGGTGCGAACAATGTCGATGCTTATAAACCACTATTTAATCAAGTTCAGGAATTTATCATTGGTTGTAATGGAGAACAAGTTAGATTTGCTTCTGATATATGTAAGTTCTTATTTTTTTCTCTTTTTCTATTCAGAAATATTTAGAAATTTTTATTTTTTGTTTGCATTATTTACATTATAGATGCAGAATTATGCCACTTATTTACTCAAACATTAGTTGAACTACAAATACCATTGCGTGGTATTGAGCTATTATGCCGTGCAATACGTAAAATACAATTATTTGATAGCCAGCTTACTTCAATACATGCTGATCTTTGTCAACTTTGTCTTTTGTCTAAGTGTTTCAAGCCTGCGCTTGAATTTCTTGATATAGATATTACTGGAATCAGTCAAGAAGAAGGACAATTTGATTCAAAATACTTTTTACTTTATTATTATTATGGTGGTATGATATATACAGCATTAAAGAATTATGATAGAGCATTGTACTTTTTCGAAGTGTGTGTAACAACACCTGCCTTGGCAGTTAGTTACATTATGTTAGAGGCCTACAAGAAATATATTCTGGTCTCTTTAATTTTGCATGGGAAAGTTTTAAATTTACCTAGGTACACGAGTCAAGTAGTTAATAGGTACATGAAACCTCTGGGACAACAGTATCAAGAATTGGCTACAGCTTATCAAATGAATAGTTGCGAAGAGGTACAAAATATTATCACTAAATATCAACAATTGTTTACAAGGGATCACAACATGGGACTGGTGAAACAAGTGCTCAGCTATTTATATAAAAAAAATATACAAAGATTGACAAAAACTTTTTTAACTCTTAGTTTAAGTGATGTGGCTAGTAGGGTTCAATTATCTGGACCTGCTGATGCAGAAAAATATATATTAAACATGGTAAATGCATTTATTATTTATATCTAAAACAATGTATATACAAATATTTGTTAAAGATATTTTATGTTGATGATTGTAGATAGAGGATGGTGAAATTTTTGCAACAATCAATCAAAAAGATGGTATGGTGGTGTTCCACGATGATCCAGAGAAATACAATTCACCACAGATGTTGGCAAAATTAGAAAAGGAAATGGCAGCATGTATGGAACTGGACAAACGAGTTCTTGAAATGGAGGAAGAAGTTGTTCTTACACCACAATATGTTCGAAAAGCTTGTGGACAAAATGATCAAGATGATCAGACACCTGGACCTGCTCCAACAAATGTAACAAATGTGCAAGGTCAATCTAAACATAGCACCTATTCCATGTAACATATACACGTCGTTGTGCGTTATCTTTATTAAAAAAAAGAAAAACCGAAGCAAATCTTGTTGAAAGCAGAGACTTGAACTTGACTTAGAAGCCTGTTTTTGATGAAAATGGATATCCGAAATTTGGCTAAACATAATCTATTTTGTACAAAATAAAAAGAACATTGCTATCTATCACTCTGTGGAATTATAATTGCTATTAAAATGATCAAAGTAACAAAAAATATGAAAAATTAAAAAAATTTCCTTTTTATAGTAAATCACACGTGTATCCTTTCTGGCTCTTTCTGAAACTGAAGGCTGATAGATAAGTTATAAGTTATAAAGCGTCTGTGAGGAGTTACCAATTTAATATACTTTATTTTCTAAGCCTTATATAACTAATTTTTGTACAAAATATACTATGCATATAGAATGAAATTTAAAATTATTTCCTTCATAATTCTTCGTAATTTAACATCTGAAGCAGGCTTTATATGCAATGCAACAAAAAAATTGTACATGTTGTAGTTAGAATATTGTGATACATAGCTACAAAATTATCACATTTTTAACATAAATCACATTTTATTCATATATGGGCATTTTCATGAAAATTCATAAAAATTCATCAATTCTGATAATGCAACAATGACATATGTACATACATTTCTCACAAAAAGAAAAGTGAAGAAATATAAGAAATGTACTTATCATTTATAAAAAAAAAAAAAAGAAATCATTCAATGCGCAATTGTGCCAGGTAAGTACATTAAGCTCTTCAGCTCAGTAAAAAGCAATTATTCTGTATATTAAATTTATATAGGAAATTTAATATACAGAATTAAAATGTATAATATTGCAATTATTTTATTTCAAATTTAACAAAAAAATTTAAGATAAATGATTATAGAAAATATTTCAGAATATTAATTATACCTTATATCCAAATATTGAAATATTGGAATGTATAATGAATGTTTTTTTTTTGGAACTGTTTGTAACATCATCATCTTTCTGTTAAATGATAGCTAAATATGCAAAACCAATTTATTTATTTTTTATAGTTCTAAGTGTTTTTCTTTTTATATGTAATAATAATTAAGATTTTACGATAATAATTTTTTTATTTCCGTAAAAATGATTTGAAATATTTCTTCTTTACTTTTAGAACCATCAATGAATGTTATCGTGTTACAAAAATCATTGTCTTTTATTAATTCGTCTCTATGCTTTACATATTCTGGCCATATTACTTTCTCGAAGTAGCCAGGAACATCTGGTGGATTGTATACTCTTCCCTTCCTTCTTTCCCAACATTCTTCTTTTGTTAATGTTATGAAATATTTACGGTCACATAAATTTGAAATAACCTCACATTCAAAAAGCAAAAACCCATCTAGTATTAATATATTTTTAACTGTTTCTGAAGAACTATCTTCATTTGACGATTCAATTAATTGTAAAATATCTGAATGCATTTTGTCCATATCCATACTAGTTATCAACTCCCAGTTGAAATGATTAAGTTCATTTATTTTTACATGTCGTGGATCATCTTGTGGCAAGAAATAGTTATCTTGATGTATTACCACTGAATTTTTCAACTCCTTGTGAAGTTGATTACTCAAAGTAGTTTTTCCGCTACATGTTGCACCCGAAATACCAAGTATAAACCATTTCTTTGACATTTTAGGATTCTTTTATTAATAATTTAACTTATAATTCAGAATAGGTTAACTTGAACTGGATGGATAGATGGAAAGTATAGATAATAGTAGCCTAGTTATATAAGTTACGTTATCTTTATTATTGATTTAAATAAAGTGAGTCAGTGTTTTTCAACACAATTTAGTTAGCAATATACAATAAGGTTTTTTATTTACATTTTCTTTGTAAAGTAAACATTATGATTTGTGAGATTTATTTGATTTTATATTAGAAAAATGCGGCTTAACATGATAAATTGTAAATAATACTAATCCACCAATGAAGCACAAACCAGAAACTGCAGGAACTATTAATGCAATATTGTGAGAACCAAAAAATGATCGTATTCTGTTATCATCAATGAACGGTAAACCAATGATCCATACAGTATAATACAGAAATAAAAAGGAAGTCACAATTAATATCACTTTACCCTTTCTATGATCGCTGTTAAACATTTTATGTTCAACAATTTATAGTAGATTAAACATTTATATATAAATGTATAAAAAATGGCTTTACAGATGAAATACAAATAAATGTTTGTATTTCTACAATGATATAATAAGTGAAGTTGACTAATTCATATGCCTAACATATAATTCAAGAAATGTAAAATTATTGTTACAAATTATTGATCTATGTACTCTTTTTCAAACTTCTTAAAATCTTCTTCTGTAAATGCAGTAGTTTCAGATTCTTTAGATTTCTTTTCTTTAAAAATGTACTTCTTCTTCAAAGCTCTAGTTAATAACTAAAGTAAAAATTTTTTTTAATTAACAGAACTTATTTTATGAATAATTAAAAAATTTATAAAAATATCGAATACCTTGTTTGTTGTATTTGGATCAATACAATTATTATTAAATGTTAAAAGCCTCTCTACATTTTCATCCGTAGGATCTCTTTGTGCAGCTAACTTTTTTTGAGTTTCATAAACAGTTACTCTGCTTGATTGTCCAAGTATTGTGCCGAGATCTTTAAAAATATGTTTTGTTAATTGATAAACAATCGTTCATATCATTTTATTTTGGAGATAAATACCTGTTTTATCGGTTTTAGATAATATTCTGTGTTTTGAAGGAATTAGATCCAGTGAACCTTTATATTTTATGTGTTTTCGTTTCTTTTTTTCTGTAAAATAAACATTTTTATTATGAAACATAAAATATACTTTTGTAACCTATACAAATTAAAGTACAGAAATAATAAAACACCTTGTTTTACACAGTTTTCATAACCCAGTATTTCAAGACCTTTTCGTACAAGCGAATTTGACATTTTTATAAAATGTTAAATCAATTTTTTTTATGTATCATAAAAATATTAATTGCGAATATCATGATATATAAGTATGTCGAACACAATTGAATCAAGAGAGAACTATAAGCATGCCATCTGTTAGCATGTTTAATAAATATGTGTAAAATAAATAATTTTTTATTTTAGGCTTTAAATTATTTTTTTTAATTTTATAAATATTTTATTTATTTTTCTATTTTGTGAGACAGATATTTTTTTATCATTAAAAGTAAATAAATAATAAAATTAATGAATTAATTAAAAATATGTTATATATGATTATTAATCATAATTTTTAAACAAATTACTAATAATTTTTAATTAAAAAAAAATAATTAAAAGATCATTTATGCTCTTACTGTTTTATACTTATACTGTTTATTGTAAATCAGTATAATCCATGGATTTTTTGTTAATAAACCATGGGTTTGAAAGACTAAAGATCTCCTTCAAGTCAAAAATCAGAATTATGTATTTATATTGAATAGAATTTAAAAAATATTGATGGAGAAATTGAGAATTATAAAACAAAAATTAATTTAAAACAATGTAAAATGTTTATTGTAAATACTGATATTTCGCAATAAATAAAAACAATTAGTATAATACCCTAAATCTAACAATAAGTTTAGTTAGACATAGTCCGAGTTATGTAGTTGTCAAACATGTTCGAATGTCAGCTGTAATCGATTACTAATTCTAAAGAAATTGATCTTCTGATTTCTGAATTTGTAGAGGAATAATAAAATTTTATCTTTAAAACGTCAAAATGCACGACGCTTATGAAGAAACGTCAATATTAAATATTTCTGTTCAAATAGAATCTATGGCTGCGTATGGTAGGAAACATAACCTTGAAGTTAAAAGTTTTTAATCCTAAATATATAATTTTATGTAAATGTATTTATCATTTTTCACGTATAAAATTATTTTTTATTACACCTTCATAGAATGTACTTTAAGTTATTTATTTTTAATATATTTACTTTTAATATTTTATATTTATGTGTAAGTGTAAGTGAATAATAGCAAAGTGTTTCAGATGACAATTTATTAATTGGAACAAGAGAAGGTCATCTTCTTATGTATAATGTACCTTCTGTATCAGATGACAATCACAAGTTAGAATTATTACGTCATAGTAAAAATTTTAATAAAAAGCGTATTACTCAGATAGATGTTGTATCAGAATATAATTTGCTCATAATTTTAACAGGTATGTTTTTTTTATCTTCAAATTTAAAACAAAGACGGAGATATTTAATTTATTGTGTCTTTTTACAGATAATATAGTTTGTATACATGATTTAAATTCTCCAAACTTTCAACAACTTTATCAATTACAAAAGACTCGTGGTGCCACATTGTTTGCTTTAGATATAAAAAATGAAACTGTAAATGCTGAAAAAGAAACAGTTGTGCACTTATGTGTTGCTGTGAAACGTAAGCTACAATTATATAGTTCAAAAGGAAAAAAATTTGAAGCATTTAATGGTATTGAATTGACTGTACCTGATATTCCACGTGAATTATCTTGGTATATTGTTTGTTACATGCAAAATAAATTATTTATTTTTATACAATAATAAAATATCTTAATTGTATTAAAGGTGTGGTGAAACATTAATTTTGGGTTTTCGTGGCTTGTCATATACAATTTTGGATTTAAATGGAAAAACTAAAGAACTATTTCCTACTGGGAAATCTCCTGAACCAAGTGTTACAAAATTGTCGGATAATTCCTTTGTATTAGGGAAAGACTCTCAATCATTTGTTATGGATACAAGAGGAGAACTGATTCAGCATAATCCAATAAAATGGACTGATACACCAAGTGCAATAGGTATAGAATATACATAATTGTATGTTGAAATATGATAAAAATATTTATTTATTTTAGATTTATCATTTATTGAATTATATGTAATAATATAAAAATTGAATTATTTCAGCTTGGGATGATCCTTATCTACTTGGAATTGTACATGATAGATTAGAAGTATATACTATAGAAGGTTGTCTGCATATTCAAACAATAAAAGACTTAAACAAAGCTAGGCTTATATATAGATGCAAACAAGGAAAAGTCTTTGTAGCATCAATTAGTCATGTTTGGTGTGTGAGAGCAGTTGATGTAACACATCAAATTAGAACATTATTAGAGCAAACTCAATTTCAGCTAGCAATAAAATTAACTGTATGTTAATAATATTTATTGTTTTATTTGTTTCAATACAGTGGAATTTTAAAATAAAATCTTTTATTATTTTAGAGCTTATCGGATATATCCGAGGAGGAAAAACAGAAGCAAATATATAAGATTCAAACACTATATGCTCATCATTTGTTTCGTAGCAAAAGATTTCAAGAAGCAATGGATCAGTTCTTAAAAATAGGAACAGATCCTTATGAAGTGATAATGTTATTTCCTGATTTAGTTACACCATCTAGTAATAACCCTGAAGTCAATGATCCAACTTTGCCTAAACTCCAAGACCGAGATTTAGAAAAGGGCCTCCGCGCATTAATCATTTTTCTTACTGAAGTTAGACATAAATTAATGCGTGATGCAAAACCTAAGGATAAGGAAAACAGCGAAGAAAAATCTCTAGTAGATGGGAAAAAGAATATGACAGCAGTAGCTACAGAGCAGTTATTAAAAATTATAGATACAACTTTATTAAAATGTTATCTACAGGTAATTTAGAATTTACTAACAATAATAAATGGTTACAATTTAATTTTATGAAATATTTTTGTAGACTACTGATGCGTTGGTAGCACCGTTACTTAGATTAAACCATTGTCATTTGGCAGAAGCTGAAAAAACTTTATTAATGCATCAAAAATATCCTGAACTTATTATATTGTATCAAACTAAGGGACAACACAGAAAAGCATTGGAACTACTTGAAAAGCATGCAAAAGAAAATGATTCTAGTTTAAAGGGTACTGCAAGGACAATACAATATTTACAACAACTTGGTAAAGATCATATGGATTTAATTTTAAAGTTTGCTAGTTGGGTTTTGAATGAAGATCCGGAGCAAGGACTTCGAATCTTTTTGGAAGACATGCAGGTAATACGTATGATATAATGTTTAGTGATTCTTTTATAAATTATATTTGTAATTTTAGCAAGTTGAACAATTACCAAGACCAAAAGTATTGGATTATCTTCTTCGTTGTCACAAAGATTTAGTAATAACGTATTTGGAACATGTAGTACATGTTTGGGAAGATACTAATCCTTTATTTCACAATGTTTTAATACATCAATATAAAGAGAAATGTTTAGCATGTATGAGTGAAAATGCTACACCAGCTGAAAAGCAAACAGCCCAACATATAAGGCAAAAACTGCAACAATTTTTAGAAAAATCTACGCATTATACTCCTGAAACGATATTAGTGCATTTCCCGTTTGATAATTTGTTCGAGGAACGTGCAATTATTCTTGGGAGACTTGGGCGTCATCAGCAAGCTATTTCAATTTACATTAGTCTTCTTAATGATATACCGAAGGCAACTGAGTATTGTTATAATGTATATACTAGGTATCAAAGTACGTGTTAACGTAAACGTTAAAAAGATTTATTTACAAACACATACAATTAATTTTTTATTTCTAGATCAAGAAAATGTAGATAAACAGAAACAATCCGATGGAGCTGATGAAGTTTATGTTATGCTTATTCAACAATTATTGAAACCCGACAACGAAGGAGTTTTAATGACAGGTAAAATTTTGCTTTCTTCTTAAACTAATAATTAGTATTATATTATTAGTAGTCAGTATTATACTAACTATTAGTAAATATGATATAATGCTTATTAAGAATTATATATATTATATATTATATATTATATATTATATATATTATAAGCATTATGTCATATTTATATTAGGATGTAGCCCTGAAATTCAAAGAACAGCACAACCTGATTTGGAGATGGCACTTGAACTGCTTGAAAAACACGCATCGAAGATAAATCCGTTAAAGGCATTAGAGGTTATCCCTGATACAGTTCCTATAGGTAGAATAAAGCATTTTTTAGAAGTTAGTTTGCAGGAAAAATTAAATGCTAGAAGAAAGATTCAAGTATTAAGAGGTTTACTTTATGCCGAACATTTGCAAGTACAAGAGCAACGTATGCATTATGAATCACAGAGTGTTCTTATGACGGAATTCAATATATGTCCAGTGTGTAAAAAGAGATTCGGCAATCAGAGGTCGGTATACAAATGTTATATCAAATATCATTGAGTGTAAGTACGAATAAACTTTAATGTAAATTATTTTTTAGTGCATTTGCGAGGTACCCAAATGGTGATATTGTACATTATTCATGTCAAGATCGTAAGGTATAAGTTATATCTAATTTAAATGTAATTGTACTAATTATTAAGTGATGTAAAATGTATATTGTGATGTCCTTCTGCTCATATTGTGTATATACATGTATACATTTTTCATTTACCTTATATTCGCTGTGATGTATTTTTAAACTTATTTCCTATTATAATACCATTTTTATCTTTAACAAGAAATGGGAAAAGATTGTTTTAATTATATTACTTATATACATGTTATTTTTAAATTGTAATTACAAATAATGGAAAGAATTTTATTTTTCAATCTCTCTTTTAAATTTTAAAAAATATCAAATACAGATATTTCGATAATTAATTTTCAATTAGAGAACAATGAATTATAATGAATGCGATTATTTATATATACTGAACACGTACGTTTTACTGTTTGATTTGGGATATTCTTTTGTATTTAATTTTCCTTGAATGTTCAAAATAAATTTTCTCGTCTAATTAAGTAGTTATCATACGAATTTTCGTAGTAATGTATAACGGAGAGGATGGGGCGTGCCCAGTGTAGAATATGGGTAAACGGGACTAGTGATGTCATAAGCTATCTTGTATTCCTACGCCGACTGTTAGCTAGGTACGGTACCGAATCGGTACTACCGATGTTAGTGTAGCTGTAAACGTGTCATTTAAATTTGTCTAATAAAAAATTGATTACTTGCTATTCTCACGATAAAATTATATAATAAGTAACAATAAAAAAAATTATACATTTTTGAACGATATAAACATGCAATAAAACTATTTTAACAAAAATTAATATACATATGTATATATATATTTATGTGTTCTCTGTATATCAGTAACGCAAATTTTTATAAAAATCTATTTTACAGTCTCTTTAATTATAAATTTTTCCAAAAAAACTATTTGAAGAATATTCCATTCGTTATAAAAAATGCCTTTTATCAAATATATATATTAGAAAATCATTATCATTGATAATGTAATGTAATACAAATATGTAAGGACAATTACTCACTTATTTCAATGACTAATATATATACTAATAAAATATACACTTGTTGCAGTTTTGAAAGTAGTATAGTACGTTTGTCCCGTCGTAAAATTTTTAATTGATAATTAAAAGGACCGCCTGTTAGAAAAGTCTATCTAATCGTTCTGCTGAAATTGCAAATCGGTTTACTGCAGGCATTCATAATCTCACGCGTGTTTTTCATTGGTGGATAAGAACTGGGACTAGCTACGCTGGCGTAGGTCGACGCCGTATGCGCTCAGTCAGTTGCGCGCCGGTCGAGTGTGTGGATGGATTTGTGTGGATCGTTATCGGTGGTTTTTGGTGTACATTGGCTGGTTTTTATGCAAGTACTGGGATAAAACGTTGTTGCAGGGTATCCTCACGAGAAGGTATGTACAGCATTTCCTTTGGTTTCAGTTCGAAAACGCAAAAGCGGTCAAATTTTACGATCGGCTGTCTCGTGACGGCTCGGACTTCGCAGATAAAAATGGCGTGTACCGCCTTAGCTTCTCCGATTTCTCTCTACTTTTGAATCGTCACACACCATCTCGTTACACGTATATTTTGACAGCGCACGAACGACATTCGTATTCTAATGGTACGTGAGATCGTTTGTCATTTATCACGACCGCTTTGTTTCTTACAATTTCTTTGCTCAAGTGCGGCATTGATTCTAGTAACAACGAACGGTATGCTCACTGTGCGATTAAAATATTATTTCGTCTTGCCTTGCCGATTTTCATCGAAACACTTGTAATTTCCTTCTTCGTGTGGTATAATACCAAGGAAATAAAAACGAGGGATACGTTTTTCCGGTGCAAAAGTAAAATTATCCGTATACCGTGCAACAAATCGTAGAAAGTCCCCAAAAACGCACCGTTGTGAATCCGTAAAAATTTTTATGAGAAATTACGAACTGGCCGCTTTAACCACTCTGATAATTCTCGTGACAATTGGCGTGACTGTAGGATAAATTTTCGTGCTGAAACAATACCCGTTATTCCTTTTGAGATAAGATCGTTGTGTTCTCGGGTTCTGTGTTCATTTATAGCATTTTAATTTCCGCTACATGGTGTCTCCTGAATGGTTTTGTTCACCTGTCAAGACGCCCTATCTGTCGGTGACCTAATTTTTACTCTCCACTGAAAATCTGTCCGGTATTGTACTGTCGTTCTGCTCGCCGGATTGTCAGAATATATCGTTTTCTGTAAAATCGAACTTCTTTTTTGAAACTATCGTTGACCTAAAAATATATATTTGCAGTGTTTTACAAAATACGCAACGCGACGTAACGCGAACATTCCTGGAATCTTGAAGGTACGCTGTATACCATAATCTTACTGTTTGCAGTTCTTACAGTCTTCTAGAATTTTTCATTGTACGTACTCTCCACATTGAAATATCTTTCCGTGGTAATCTAATCGTTTAGAAGCGTGTACACGGTGTTGTTTCATCTTGATAACGCTGTAAAATGGATATTCAATGACGATTGTGTTTCGTGACAAAATGACATTTACAAAATGTTCGTATAAAAAGTGTAAATATCTATATTCAAGAATATCCGTAACTGTGATATAGACACTGATGAAATAATTTTTATTTATATTTACCCGGTGTTCGCAGCGACGTTAATAAAACGAGCCAATTATGTACCCTAGTTGTTTAATTGATGCGAGTTGTTGGTCCGTTCGGTGAAAATGATTTCGTCACGATACCGAATTCGGTGCTGAGTCATTGTCAAAAACCTTTCTCGTTGCTCGTAAAATATTGTAATAAATCTGTACACGACGGGAGATATTACGAGACGAAATTATTGCTATCGAGTCTAATTGAATCTAAAAATCTCTCAGTGATAAAGTCACATCTATATTTGTTCTTACGTTTATGACGTTCAAGAGTGACACTGTGAACGAACTATTAAAACTCTTGGCTACCAGTTAAAAAGTTCAAACGTGCAATCGTATTAGAAGTTATTATCTTGGAAAACAACAAAACATTATAACGATCGTATGATGTATCTAATTTTCGATTTAGTAGTAGCTCTTGGTTGTTGTGTTTACAGTTACGTCACCGTTGCCGGGTTTGGGCGTGTGCGCGTCTTCGGCATAAATTAATAAATTAGTGTCGTGTCCTTCCGGATTGCGTTTTCGGCGACATTTGCCTGTCATCATTCAAACCGGAACAATTTTGGTGCGTGAAAACGTTACATTACGCTACGCAAACTATATATACAGGTGTATCGAACATAAGTGCCGAGGCGAGTTATCTCAAAATGTCGCGCGTATCATGAATGATACACGGTGTATAATTTGGGAAATATGTAAAAATTATATATTTTTTAGCCTTTTGAGAGCTTGAAATTTATTTATTATTGCAATGAAATTAGAAAATACACTATGCAACAAAAAAATAACTTTATATGAAAAATGTACAAAAATAACGAAAAGGTTAAAGCAGAAACTTCATTTGAATGGGGTTCACCGTGTATCAAATTTGGTATATGCGACACTCAACGTGTTAACCGGTCAAATTGCAACAATGTTGTTCATAACTCTGTAATAAACTTTTTGGTGTCGCATTTTATTTTATATAACATTTTTTTTCTTTTTATGTGTAGATCAATCCCTTGCAAGGGTTCGGGACACCCTATATATAACTTTACGGATGTTTGAATATTGGGATAATTCGGGATATTCGGATAATGGGGGATTGGATAAGAGAGTCTCTACTGTATAAATTATAAACTTTTACGACTATACTGCAAGAATATAATACGAAAAATTCAGAATTTATATAATTATATTTATAATAGGACATAAATTACTTATTTGAGGAATATAAGTATTATTCGAAATAAATAATTACAATTACACTGTGAGAATAATACTTAAGGATGTTTTCTTTGAACAGTTTGCTACAGTTTTCATCGTTAATTAAAAATTTTACAATTATTTGAAAAGTACAGATAACGTTTGTCACGAGTGATTCCAATAATATTTCCGTTTTGCATTCAAATGAAATTTTTTTTAGATAATTAGAGTTTAGTGTCTTTCTTGTAACGATCATTGTTTTATGTTTTGATATTGTAAATCGTCGTCCGCCCTCGACGATTCTTAATCTTTTGATTAACAATAAGTTCGAGAAAGTAGAAATCAAATTGCAGTTGTTGATGCCCAGTCATGTTTTATCTTGTTCAATGCGTTCAGTACTCTACGAGGCTTAGGAAATTTGTTTAGAAGATGGAAAACACACCAAAGTATCGCAGTGTAATCATTTATCCAAGAAATAGTCGTTGCTTAAATACGATCGTTAAAAATGGCCATTGATAAGTTTCTAAAGAAGTCGTATACAAATTATATGCATGATGTCACCAATCTATATATACATATTCTGAATATGGTCATTGTGTGCACTTTTGCACGATTAAATTAATATTATTAGTGAAATTTTACAAATTACAAGTTGCAATTAGTATTGACAATATTAATATAAATTCTTTTATACAGCAATCATGAGTTTGGTGATAAAAAAAAAATGGAATTTTACAACTTACAAGCTATTTAATTGTACTTTTCGACGAAAAACTGTAAAATTGTCAAACAAATAATTGGAATCTACATATAGTTTACAATTTAGCGATATCATCATTTGTTAAATTATTGCGTAAGAAGATTTAGAAGCAAGAGAACAAAAATTTTAAACAAAATTTGAATTTTATTTATAGATCAGATATAATATAACATGTCATGTTATTTAATTAGTTCACCTGGAAAATACAGATGCTTACTAAATTTAATAGCCATGTAAATCTTTCGAAAAAGTATCGTTAATCATTGAATGTAAATTCTATTAACATTCAATGTAAAGTTACTACTCCAGCAAATTATATTGGTCTACGTTTTCAAGTATAGATTTAATAATAATGCAAGCAGCATAAATTCAATCATCAATTTAAACATTATTTAAATATTTTTAATTACCGAGAAATATTGCAGATGAGCATTTGTATTTGTTACTCATCATCACTGTCGTGTTTCTGGAGGATAGATTACATTAATCCCTTCTAAGAATACCTCATGGGATGTTTTTAAAATTTCTGCCCTGATTAGTACAAGATTACTTTTATTATGCGCTATCGGGAAACGATACTGCGGCGTAATATTTAAGTATGGGAATACGTACTAGGAACATTGAACCGCTCTCATCAATTTACCAGCTTCCCATCAGTGTATACTTTTTTTATATTAATTATTTAATTTCTATCACATTATTATTAAAGATAGATCGAAATCTGAGTTTTGGAATCGCAAAAGTCAAATTCGAAACTTTTTGAAGTTTCCGGAAATTTAGACACTCAGAATGCTTATTTTTGTAAAGTTCCTTTATCGTAACATCAGGTTAAAAATTTTTCTCAAAAAATCAAATTATTTTTTAAGTCAAAATCGCCACAATTCAATAATAATAATAGTTATCTTTTTAGTTTGCAAAAAATTAAATTTTGATGTCTTATTTTTTTTTTCGATATAGACGATTGTAATAAAGTGGTGACATCATATAAGTTAACAATCAACTTATTATGAACCAAGAAATATTTTGTCATAATAATAGATAAGGAACTATATTATTCTAGTTATTATAGTTATTTTTTTAAATGTACGACGTGGATTCGTAGATCATTAATTGGCACAGAATCATTTATTAAATGAATCATTTATTTTTATTATCTCCTATTTTTATTTTCATGCATATACATCTTCTTACGATATTTTTATATGGAGTTTATTCTAGTAAAAATTAATTCAGTCATTGATTGGCACAGTCGTGCATTTATTTTCTAATTTAACATTTTTTTATTGCTTTTGCTTTTTTATTCTTGACAAAGAAACTAGTTACATCGGCCACTTTGCAGTTGTCCTAGTGTCATCGACTAATTAACCGATGTTGAATTTATGTTCTTAATTGAAACGAGTGTAATACGGCGGGAAAATTCTAGTAACCGGAAACATTGCTTTCCGGTTCGACGATTGATAAAAGATATTCCAACTTTTTTTTTTCCGATTGCACGCAATTGTCTAGCTATCATCTAAATTCACAATATTTTCTTTATCTCGCTCTTTTCTCGATTCGTCGTGCCATTCTAGCGACGAATCATGTTGTGCATTTGTAAACGAGATTTCTTTATTTTCGGACAAAATCAAGCGAGAGCAGGATTGAAAATCATCTACTTCGATAACTTTCCCTTTTAATAAAAGTATTTAGTAGTTTTTCAATAAAAGTATTTACAGATGCTTTCAAATTTAGTATTTTGGTATTTTAGTATGAAAAAAGTGAAGCTTAACCAATAAGTAAGTAATTACAATCAGCATTTTTTCATTTTTCAAAATATGTTGAAATTCTTTGTATTTTTAAATGAAATTATATCATAAGTATTAATTATATAGTATATGGTATATAGTAATTGTATAGTATAGTATTGTGTAGTATTAATTATATAGTATATGTTTTATAGTAATTATATGGTATAGTGTTGTGTAGTAATATATGTTGCACATAGTAATTATAAGTTGAATTGCTGATAGGTAGGGAAATTTCTATAACTTCCTTAATTTTTTTGGTTTCAGCTTTTTATTTTAATTGAAACGATATTATTTAATTAAGAGTTAATAGTTGGAGTATATAATTAAAATTCACAAAATTTTGACCGCTATTAGCTCGATGGTAGATGTAACAAATAGGCGTTATAATAATAGTCACGGCCGGCAACGTATTTTGGAACGATATGAGAAAGTAAAGTGGATGAAGCACGAAGGCCGAAAAAAAGCGTCGAAGGCTGTGGAAGCTGGGTGCATAGAGAACGGCTAGTCACAACTGTTATACACGAAACTACGTCACGTCCGCATTTACGTTAATCTGCTGTCAGCCGACTTGGTTACCTCCGTCATTTACTTGAACGCCGTGTTACAACGCATCGTTTACCACTTAAATCTCCGGCCGAATATTTGCATACCGGATCCGGTGATCGTTTTGGTGGTATATCAAACGCGAGAAAGCGAAACTCATCGAGTTGAGGAAGATCTTCTGAATGTCCAGTGTATTGAATGTAAAGCATACGAGCTAGATTACAAGAAATCTGTTAATTTTAAAATAGTAAACTCTTATCTGCAACCTTTTCAATCCTAATAGGACATGTACGTTTTAGAGAGAGTATAAAGGAATTTTATTAAGGAATAAAGATTAAATGAAATTCCAGTGATATATTGGTCGTCATGTTCGTCAAAACGGTTTTGCAAAAAGTATAATTTTGCTTGTTATATTTAACTTTTTTTAGTCTTAAACAAAATTTTAAAGTAAATTCTCTGACAGTGTGCAGAATTACGTGTTGATGTTTTCAATTAAATAATTTGCGTGTATAATAGTCTGTCTTGTTACAAGAGTGTTGTTCTGGTTATTCGTGATTATTTTCCCAACACACACACACACACACACACACATATATATATGTATTAGAAGTAATAAATTTATTTCAGAAGCCATTTCAGGATATACGATTTTATGTATTTTGTAAAATATTAGGTAAAAGCTGTGCCTATAATAATATTCCACAATGTTTATTTGCGTTAAATTTTAAAGAGAATTTAAAAAAAAAAAGAATGTATTAAAATGTATTATTTTATCAATTTCTCTACTTTTTTTTTTGTGAAATTAATCACATATTCTATTCTTCATATTCACCCACAGTCATATCATATATGTGATCTTTAAGTAGATTTTTTAAAAATCGGTATTACTCTCAAATGAAAGAGTACTTCATGATCAAATCTAAAAAGTGGAGTTGAAAGGGTTGAAATAAATATCTATGTACGATGATCGTATCAATTATACGTCATGATACGATTGTGTGTGTTAATTGATTGATAATTCCCATCGATCAAACGACGAAACGACCCGTAGTGCTCACGTGCAGAGTATTTTGCCTGCGGATTCGATTATGCTACGCTCAGATCTAAAATTCCTTGGCAGCTGGCGTGCTTTTCTATTTATTGTGGATGACTCGGCGTGCAACATCGAAAGGTCAAAAACCTGCAACTTGCGGGGATTCAGAAAATCAGATTTAAATCCTCGTCGTGCGTGCGTGCAAGTAAGTCTCGAGATGAATATAAGTACAGTCATTCTCACTGCAAACGATCTGACAGTAAAAAACAAACATCTTTATGTTTATGTGTGCATCGTTTGTACAACAAATGTTCCGGCGATTTGAAGCCTCGTAGTTGTTCGTATTATATTTCTAGAGAAGCTTCGATTATCGTCGTTCGCTGTTCGATAAAAAATAAAGGAAAGATAATATTAGATTAGTGTGCCATATGATATATTTCTTCAAAGAACATGTTACTTCTTTCAAATATCGCGCATGAGGATTAAAAGATAGAATTGTGAAAATGAATCTTTATGCGAGAGTATGATTTTAAATCGTATTTTTATTTAATTTAGCAATTAATATTTGATTTAATATTTAATTTATTATTCAATATTTGATTTAATGTTTAATTTATTAAATTTTTATTTAATATCTTTAACATTTCAATGCTCGTTAGAACAACTTTTACTTCGTACAATTACAAAGATATTTTTTATCGATTCATTTTTAGAGGAAAAAACATCTTTGAACATTTAGGAAGCAAGTTTGATACAATCCACGGTGAATTAATTAATACGACGTTCCTCAGACATATTCAATTCGCCAAATTTAGGTATTGGAATTTCAGATCAAATAGTTTCACTTGTCCAATATTGGATTATGTGATTCCGCCACAACTCGATAGCCGAAAAAGGAATGAGAACAAACTGGGAATAGGTATATACTTTCATTCTTTTTTGCCTTTTTTTTTTTTTTTTTTTTTTTTATAGGAAAATATTTGATCCAAAATATTGGATCTCTCTTATTATAACTTTACATTGTTGCGGAGATTATTATAATTGCTTTATTTAGTATTCGATGCGTTGTCTAATCTCGCTCTTAACCTCATTAGCCAATAGACTCTTCTTCCGAGTCGAATAAAATCGCATTGTTGACGGCCTCCTCTGGAGCTAGGGACGCTGGAAATCAGGTCGCTCCCCCCCTCCCCCTTCGGCCACCTCGATTTTCATCGTTCATTGTCCCTCGGAATTCGTTATACCTTGGTTATTCCGCTTACTAAGCAATCCAGTGACGACAGTCGCGTTTAACTTCATTGAGCTTGTGACTCGAAAAATTCTGTCAATGGGTGCTGTTGGAAGATACAATAGAACAACTCTAACCGCATTACCGTCAATTACAAACATCCTTCGTAAAATGACTAGGATGTTTTTCAATCAGTTTTTATTTTCGCTCTTTAAAAGAAGCAGCGGGGTGTTATTCCAGTCGACTTAACGTGATGGATTCAAAATAATCAGGAGAGTTTTTCCATTCACTCGAGCCACAAGCATAAGAGCATACTTATCAGATAGTGCCCTTCTGCGATTGTCGTACACACGTACAAAGAGAATTTATACGTATATGTACATTAAATGTGCGACGCCTCCGAAAAATGATCGATAAAATACCTTGACCTGACTAGTTTTCATTTCTCTCCACTTCTTTTCTCCACCGTATTACAGCTATTTTCGACTTCGAATTAGACTCTTCGGCCAGCCAGTTGATTGATTAGAATCGTTAACGTGCTCCGAATAGAATAGTTAGATCAATGGCTCTGTTGATACCTTAAAGATCTTCAAGGATTGTAATGAAGTTTTCTCTGTTCTACTTGGGATGATTAATTAAAAAAGTTACAGGCACGTGGGAAAATGTCAGATCGTGATCAATCATTTTTATATATACGTATATATGTATATGAGAGCAAGTTGAGTTTCGTTGTAATTCTGAAAGGTTCTTATTGTTTTCTACGATTTCAAAAGACATCTGGCACTTCAAATCTCCGTCGCTACATCCTCGTTGAGGATGGATTCATTGTGGAAAATTTGTGTGTCGGTAACAATGCATCATGTTTGCAGTTAAAGCCAGATCAAAGAGGAAGAATTAATTAAAATTTCGTTTCATTTCTCACTCAAATGCATTACAATGCATTTTTTCCTTTTATGTCGGTGATTCGAAAAAACTTGACGCGTGGAAATTAAAATTCAGGGATTGTATAAACGTAAGTAGGTGTAATACTTACACTCAGTGACTTGAACGTCTGTCATAAACGAGATGAATGTTCTAGTTTTAGAATTTTAGAATTTCTTTTTATTTCGATTGTCATTTAAAGCATTATATATGAATAAGTACATAGTACATAGTAACAAGTACATGATATATATATATAATAATAATAATGTACATATTTTACCTAATAACAAAGTGCTTATTATACTCATCTACAAAATTCTTCGTACACACCTATACAAAGACTATTTTTGTTGAAATCAAATACTACAAAATTTCACAGCAAATATCTTTATTTTGTCAAGGCTAATTATTTGTTTTATGTACTATTTTATTACTGTTTTGCTATTTTATTATTGTTTCATATATTAATAACATGTATTTGACTTTTATAGGTCATTATATATAACTTTTAAGCCACATAGGGTTATAGAGGATTAACCCTAGTTGGGTCCCAGTATTAAGTGACCCAACAGTTTAGTTTAGGCCTGAGCCGGGTTACCTAATTGTAGAACATTTGATTTTAATAGTTGATGAAATATAATATAGAAATATATGAATATATTTTTGCTGTTAATAGATAAATTACAATAAAACTAAATTGTTCTTTTGTTTTGAAATAATAATCTTATACACGCTTCGTCGTGTTTTATATTTCGATCTGTTAGCAAATCTGTTAAATCTCCACTTCTCCATTATTACGAAACAGATCATTTTCACACCTGTATCAAACTTTGTATATCTCAAAATTATTTGAGAGAATTGAAAATTATAATTGATGAATATATAAGTTGTAGGTCGAATTGATACTAGAACTATTGACAACCAAAATATGAAACTATCAGAAAAATTAAAGTGCAAAGAATGGAAAAAGTTTATAGGAAAAATCATTCGAATCTCTAAGAACGTGATGACTACTCGTTCAAAGATGAATCTCTAAAAATTCATTTCATGAATTAATCATTTTGATTGGGGAAAAGGGAGAAAAGGGGAAAAGAATAGTGAAAACAAATGGCGGTGAAACACGATAAAACACCCGGTATATAATATATATCGTAAATATTGGCGCCACGGTGACTCCGCTGGAAAATCAATAGCCTGACGCTGTGTTCGTGGCGAGTTCATCTTACTACCTTTGGCGTTGCTGCGTCGCGTCTACATACGTATATCGTGCTCTTTTGTGCACGACACTGAATGATGTACCTACACCCGGTGGATACACAATTATCCGCCCCCGAGTATGTGTTTAAAATGAACAGAGAACCGATTAAACGGTGGATTAGCCTTAAACCTTGGCGAATATTGTGAAACTAATAATCAGTGGATATGGTTAGTATATATGAAATTCGATATAATTTCTTTTTAATTTGATTATTTAATTGCGTGTAGTATTGGGAAATATTTCGGTGAAATATTTGTTAGAAAATTGTGGATTAAGATAATTGCAAGCAATTTTTGTAATTAAGATAATGTTTGCGTAAATTAAATATCTCTGAAGTAACTTTATTTTAGTAGATCATTTTATCAAAATGTTACTTTTAAAATACACTTCTCATTCCTATCTTTTAGAAGAATCTTTTAGCTATTCGTAAATAGCCTCGGTTGTTCGCTTTGAGCAAAATTTCATTTTCTTTGGAAAATCTTCCAAAGATTTGAGTTTGTTGAAAATTGATTGTATGACACAGTAAAGACTTCATTAACCAATCCAACATTTTTTCATATTTCTTGAAAGCTTAGAAGAGCAAAGAATTTAGGCTCACCCGTGACTACGAGTTCACTTTTTCTACTGACAGTGCGACAATCCGAAACGCACAAATTTAATCACGCAGTAATTCGAAATGTAAGTGAGATAATTGAGTCAACAGATTGAACGTGTTAATCTGTATTTCTAAATGCGTTATCTTGCGTTGTTTCTTCATCAAAAGGAACGCTTGTTCACGAAAGAGTTAAAGCCATTTGAGGCTCCCTCTCTTTTCTTTGATCGGTTTCCGTGTTACGAGTACAATTAATCATCCATTTTCTTTTAGAAAACGAACTCATGAGCGGTTGTGAGAGCCGCTTTGACCGGAGAGGAAAAGGTCATGGAGCTTTTTTTTGAGTCAAGGTGAAGGCGAAAGCTTAGACCGAGTGCGTTTCTTTCAGAAAGACAAGAAGGAGAGAATTCTTGGTGGTTGCTTGTACCAGGGAAGCTTATTTGACGTGTATTTGAGGTCATCGTTTGACGATATACAATACACTTTGTTGTGTGTTAAAGAGAAATGAAAGATGCGTGTACATAGAGAAATGAAATTACTTCATACAGAATGACTAACACAATCGTACAAATTTTTTCTTTTTTTTAGAACACATATAAATTCAAATTACTCCAGAAATTAATCTACCGTTTTGTGCAGTAACATCAATAATTGCAATCTTAATTGATCGTGTTCGAGAATTTCTAAATATTCATTTAAAGTGAAACTTATTTTTCTCAAACTTAAGAAATTCCGTAACCGTAGAAAAATACCATTAGGACGGGAATGAAGACGGACGTGGCGGAATAAGAAAAATTTGTGAAAGTTTTAGTTAGTTGAAAATTGTAAATGTGTATGAAAAGAAAGGCATGAAAATCGAAGAATGTTAGAGATTCACTGTGCGGACGGAAGTCTTGCGCTCTCATGCCGAAGGACAAAGAGTTTCTTGTCTCGCGGTTTCGTTTCTTTCAGTCGTGTACGATGAAACGTTGTTCCAACTAGGACGGTCCTAGTTTTCTTGATTGCAGTCGGACCTTGCCTTTTCCTTTTTTAGGAGTGAGCTGTCGTCTTACTTCATCGGCTGTAATAATCTACATTACACGCGATATTATGCAATATTATTTTGGTGTGTCTTGCGATTATTTGTTTTTTTTTTCTGTGCAGATAAAGAGACAAAATTTGACAAACATTCGAACGATTCGAATTTTCAATTTTTAGCTCTCATTGCTTCTCTAACTTAATTTACCCTTATTCACCGTTTTTTCTCTCTTACTCTTTACGGTTATACTTCTTTTCGAATTCCGAATGTACTTTACTCGTAAAAATACTAAACATAGTAAAATTTTAATACAGATTCTATTAAAATCAAATATTTAAACATTTTATCTACTGTATTTGTGTATTTATTTCTATTCGTTTATATTTGTACTTATTTTAATCAAGTCATACAGTCATAAAGGAGGAAGACGAATTAACGAATTAATTCTAAGAATGAATGAAAATTGATATTTTTTGTTTTTGTTGACTGCTTGAACAATTTGTCTCAGAGTAGCAAATAAAAGAGAGGCGAGTGTATTTTTCGTACGAGTTAGTCCTTAGAAGTAGGCGAGACAAGAAAGAGTGTAGTCCCTGTCGCCAGAAGTATTGATTTATGAAAAAGTTGGTTTTCCTCGAGATTCTATAAACGCGGAAACGTGTATCAACTGACATTATAATTCCTAAAGTAGTATTTGCTTCGTTATAAAAAAGTGTACAATTCAATTTTTCAATTGAACTTGCTCGGAAACGGTAGAAGATACTTTGCATACAACTTTCAATGTGATACGATGTAGCAGACATGTAACGACGATGTAACACTTGCCTAAAAAGATTGATAAAATAAAAAGAACATCGTAAGGTTAATGAACATTTTAATCGTTTTAATCTTCAAGTATAACAACTCGACTGTAACCTTTCGAAGTTGATTGTACACTAGAATGAGTAAAGTTAACCTTCCTCGATGATCGTGTCATTCACTTTTGTGATTCATTTCACTCCGCCCACTCTTAGTTGTCGAGGCAGAGCTAATCTTTGTCCCTTGCCTCATCGGTCTGCCTCTCCCCTAGTTTCTGGCAATGCTCATTAAAGTATACCGGTGCCAGTGTAATTGCTCTTAATTTACCGCAAGTGTCTGTCAGAATTTCATTCATCGTTCTTACTTTACTTTACTTTGCCTTTGCTCGCCAGGCTTCGATCCATTCTATAAAATTGTAAATCGATGGAGAATCATGATTTTTTTTTTGTCTGATTACTGATTCGCTCGTTTTTTATTCTTATCCTTTTTTCTTCATCTGTATCAGATGAGTCCTACGAACTCTAAATATTTTATAAATCAAATAGGACAGATAAAGGAAGAATTGTTTTTTATTAAATTAATCGTAGAAAATATACCAAATGATTTGAAAGTACTTTCGGACAATCTTTTATAATAAAGTTTTTTATAATAAATGATGCGTCATCGATGTCTTTGTCTATCGTATCTCGTCAAGATTAATTTCGATAAATTAGTATGTCATCGAAGAAGAAATCGATAAGTTTATTTGAAAGCTCGCCTTGACATTTACGAAATGTCTCAGTACTTGGCGTTAGATGAAGACTAAAATTTCTTCCAATACCCAGAGAGATAGAAATTTATGCGTTTTCCAATTGAAATGATAAAAATAAAATAAAATTTATGCCTACATTGGGTAGCATTGATTCCAATATTCATAATATTTGAAATATTGCTTTTGGACAAATATCAATTTTCTTATTATTCTGTCCAATTCGTCCTATAATTCTAATTAGATTATATATACCTATATATTGTTAATTTTGCGTTAAAGTATTATTATAAACTATAAATGCAATAAAAAATATAGTATAGTTGAAATTCATATAATAGGAGATCCAAGTTCAAATAAGTGCGTTCAATCAGCAAGAGTTCATTTAATCTGTTGTTGATTTTGGCTCAAATAAATGGGGTTCTACTGCATAAATGTAATAAATATTATATAACATACAATGAGTATAATACAAAATACTTTAATATAAATTTAAACGATAAAAGCATGCGAGGAAATCGTACCAATGATTTAATAATCATTTCGAAATGAGCAATGTCCGGTGACTTGTGAATGAGAGTGTAATCCTTATCAATAGAAATATTGCAACCACGTGCAACAGAACGATATCAGAGAAGCATAGATTCGAAGAGAACAATCGTGTATCAAAGTTCAAAAAGATGAACGTAAGATCACGATTAGATCACGAGTCCGCGTAGGTGGATGAAATTTGAAAGTACAGATACATCCCGAGGCATCCGTGACCCCGTTGAGAGCTCCACTCTCAACAAATCAGAGATTAAACAACGTGTTCAGACAACGCGACGAGGCAGTTTTCTCTCCGACTAGGTACTCGGTTATCCCACTCGAAATGGAATTTTTTTCTTATTAAAAGGTATCGATGTCGTCCTAAGGTATTCCCTCGCTTGGCTGAGACTATCTGCCGCACTCTGCAGCGAAATGTCACCGTGGAAGAACGACTCCCGTATCCACTTACTGTGGTTTTCCTTGAGTTTTTGCACTGCGTTACTCGCGCGAACACACTGCGAGGACGTGATATATTAGCCGGTGGTACTCGCTCGGATCAAGAAAATTTCGAAAGATTTGAACTAAGTGCAAGAACCCTTTGAATCACACGCAGCGTATCTAGTATCTGGTACGAAACCTAGTGTCTTCTCTAAATTCTCGATGTTTGTTATTTATCGTTACAAATACGTGATATTTTGTTATAAATGAAATGTTACAGGAGTTGTGTAATATTGTGTAATATTATATACAGTGGCCGAACGAGTGTTCGTACACTCGATGAGAAATTGATATAAACTGTTAACATAACTTCTTGAAAAAGGGTCGTATAACAACCCAGTTCGCTTGATTTTAAATCGTGAAGCTTCTACTTGAAAAATTTTCTTCGTGATTAAATTCTTCTTACTGATTCTTTAAACTTCTCCTGGACGATTCTTTTTTTTTTTAAATTTGTTTTTTAAAAATTGTTTAACGACAAAACGTTGCCGTTTTAAGAAGTAAATTAGGTTTATTATTTCTGGAGCGGAAATACAACGGATCAACGATTTGATCTTCACGTGATCCCTGAAATACCTATCGAATACTTCAGATAAAAATGTTTGAGCGATTATGTGATTATTTCAGCAAATTCAATCTGAACTATATGCTTGTAACAATAACTATTATTAAAATGATGAAATATCTGAATATTTATGGCCGCTTATTCTCCGTTTAGAAACGATTCCTAGAAAATTGTGACAAACCCTCCACGATTACTCGGCTATTAAAATTATCTATCTATTTCTCGGCTACCTACTTCAAGCTTGCGATTCACTTCATGCAACATTCTGCGCGCATCTTGGCGTAATTATTCTCTCCCTTTTTAAAACTCGCATGAAAGTACTCCATAAAAAGAGGGAGAAGGAATCTGAATTTCTAAAGAGACTCTGCGTTCTCTAGGCTTGCGATATAGTAGAACGAACACGTGTGTACTATTTTCAGAGCACGATTCACGCAATTCTCACATAGCGATAACAATTGCAAAGCAATCTTATTTGCACGGACCGTCTCTTACGTGTTTCGTAGTGTGCCGTTGTCGGGGGAAGATAAATAATATCTTTGATCGAGAAATGTATGTTTCGAGGGAGCATCTTTTGCTTTTTGGACGAAATAAGAACGATGTAATTATAATTTCGTGATTTTTGATAAAGCGTTTTATTCAAAACCGTTAATTTTATTTTTTTTCGACATTTTCATCGTGATAGCGAAGAATGATATTTAATCGTAAATGAAATATTTATTTATTTGAGAGGGACATTATTCTTTTCTGAAATCTTAATTCGTTGTAAATCATTGAATGGCACTCGGTACACTGTGCAAGTTCAAAAGCATCAGAACAGTCATTTGTTAATAATTTTGGCAGAATATTTTTAAATTATCCAAAGTGATTTTATTCTTTATCATAGTTGATCATCGTAGTTACGTCAAATTTTTGGTCAAATATAAATATCGATCAAAGCATCTGGGTATTTCTCTGACGGACCAAAAACTATAAGGTCAGAATTAGTTTAGCTAGTTCTGCAAGAGAGTATTTATAATATTTAAATTTAAAATGCAATATCATATCGGATTTTGGACGTGAAAATTGATAACATATAATATGTCATTTTATTGTACTTTGAGAAAATATGCATCAATTTTATTGGAAATGATCATTCGTGTTATTTTGAAAAAAATATGACTTTTACTCTTTTATCCGCTAATAATAATAATTCATGAACGGTGTAATTAAAACACTTTTTGCAATTAGCATCGTCGAAGGCGAACGAAAGTGCAATTCTTCGCTGCCACAAACGCGCAACTAATTCTAGATGTGTACGGAATAATATACTATTAGAAACTATTCCTGGAACGGCGAATAAAGATATCCTACAGCAGCGTAACCGTGCATGTTTTTCAATGAGAAACGGTGAAAAAAACGTTTAGAGATTCCTTGATAACGATGAAGATAAATGGAATCGTGTAAAAGATGGATTGTTGTTATTTAACACGTTGAGAGCTAAGCAGTGAAACAATATCCCGAAAGTTATTTAAATAAAATATCATTGCAAATGAAGCAAGGATGTTGAAAGTTGAAAATTTCCTTATGTTCGACATAAAGATGTAACTGATTGAGACAGGTTTGACTAAATTATTTAATTCTGGGATCGGTATTTGATTTTATTTTATTTTATAGCTTGTATAGTTAGAGATGATGGAAAATTTGTTAGTATATATTTTCACGATGTATTAATAACTGTGATTGTTTATAACTCAATATAATCTTAGAATATTAACAAACACTTCAAGACAGAAATTAAAAGTTAATATTTAAAAACAAACATCCTAAAAATAAAGAATATTTAGATTAATATAATCAGTATTAATACTGCAATAATACAATATATTTATAATATAATATTAATAATATCTGCAATATAATTAACCAAGATTTCTTTTGTAATTAAATTTTTTGGAACCAAAGTTACTATATCTATAACTCTATGTCTATAACTTTATATATTAATTATCTATAATTTTATATATTATTTTCCTACATTTTATCGGCGTTTAAAAGCATCAAACATTTGTACATCAAAATAATGGAGTACATGGACATTTGTGTAAGATTTGTATGTGTCGCACGACGAATGTTAACGCGTCAGAGCAATTTATATCATTATATTAAATATTTCACAATATTTAAGTTATTTAAGAAAATTTAAAATTGATCGAGATGGCGCAATGATCGTACGTTTGCCGATTCGGATGGTAAAGCAACGCGTCAAGTTGCGAGATTTTTTTTTTTTACAGTGCAACGACAATCCGAGAATGAATAAAACATAATCGCTCGCATGATTTCATCCCGTCGATCGAGCAGACTTTTATAGCGAATCGCTGATTGAAATTACATAATCGAGCTTGCCGGGCGCTGCAAGTGAAACACGGTGATAAGAATTCCATCAATTCGTACGATCTTCTTCAAGTTCTTCAACATTCAAAGATGTTTTTTTTACTTTTCTCCTGTTTGATAGATACAGTTTGATAGATACAGAATTGGAATTAAAATTAGTAGAATATGTATTGTCTTATTTTCTCACAGTTCTGACAACAATGTAATTTAATTTAATTCTAGATGTTAGTTGAATTACAACAATTTAATTCTTAATATAAATTCGAGGGACACGATATATCCCAAGATAATTTTTAGAATAACTGCCAGACAGTTATAATTTCTGTTGTTTTAAACAATTGTTTAAACAATTGTTGTTTTAAAGTTACATTTTATTCCTTTTTTAAAAATGCAAATTAACGAATAGTTTATACTTTATTGTATCGTTATGTTCATTGTTCGAAGAAATATTTGTCTTGAAATGAGAGATCAAGTAATTCATGCGAAAATTATCTATATATAGTATGAACTAACGAAAATGTGAATATGTAAATTCTTCATACCCTGAGATTCTTCAATGATAAGGAAGTGTATACTTCTATTTTTCGAAAATAAATTTTTCTCAAAATTAGAAACGAGATGAGAAACAAATAAGTATGGTCACGCTTTAAAATAGAATTGCATCAAAACTGAAGTTTGATTTTTGTAAACAGGATGATGGTGTTAATAGAGAAGACCTAAACCAACATCTTTAACTTTTTTTTTTTAGTTCGATGTCCAAGCAAACTGGACGTCATGAACGACTTGCAAACAGTTCCTAAATCAATAATCCTTCTCTTATAGTGTATCCCAATTTCGCTTTCAGCGTACATGCAGCAATTCGCAATCAACTTATAAAATTACGTTATACTTCCAAATTTTGTTCAATATTTAAAATTTACTTACGTATTCAATCTTCTTCTAGTCATAACAGGTTTTTTCTTCATTTTTCTTCAAAATGTTGAGGCTTCTGAAAAAATTTCAATAATTAAATTCATTTAATTAAAAGATTTCAATTTATGGACGAAGATCTCTATGATTTTGTTTTATATCGTTGAAGTAATTGTGATTAATAATACAGAAATTATCCAAACGTTAAATGTAATTTCAACTGAATAAAATTTAGTTAGTGACATTTATCGTTCATTTGGTTGGATTAAAAAGTTGGTGTCAAATATATATATTATATCATTAAATATAAATATTAGAATGAGTTTTAGTAATATATATATATATATATATTTAAACAGAAAGAATTTTCGTACTATGTGCAAGTATATTGAATTACAAATTAGAACTTTAAATTAATGCGCGATGTTTCCTCATCATGTATATTACACGAAATTACAAGGAAAATACAAGACGAGGTATTTTTATCGAAAGCACCGAAACACATGATATTTGTCACAGCTAAAAAATTGTTTTCAATCGTCGCGTCATATAAAACAAAAAAAAGAAGCTTTTTTGTACTATCTGTATAATTATTCAACAGCGTGTCGAATTTTCAATAGAGAACATGATACAAATGGAACATGAAAAGAAAAAAAACACGCCGTGGCTTATCATGTTTTCACTTCATAAAATTGCAAGAAATACGTATCTTTATCAAAAGTGGGAACTTTTTATCAGATACGGCCACGTTATTACACTGAAAAATTATCTTTGCTCGTTACATCAGAGACTTTGCAACGAGTTTATCGCGATCGGATGGAAGGAAAGCAACGTACGATCGGTATTGTCAAGTGCACGTACCGCTTACATATTTTCAGACCATGTACCACGAACAAAGCTTCTCGTTGCCTCTACTCGTTTTGAGTGCATGTGGGTGTTGGTTGGCGATTACATCACACGAATGATGTCACATGTGCGAAATATGCACCAATAGCGTACCATCACCGGCTACAAACGAATGAATAAAATCGCTCGTCCCGTTCTTCGTATCCGCGAATCGCTCCTTCCTGATACCGTAACTCGTAATTGAAACAATTTGCCGTTGGTTAGGTTGTTGATACCGATCATATACGTCGATTATACATACAGTAAAAATATGCACTTACGAGTCGACATCTGAGTTTTGTTCACTTGCAATGTATTCGTTTATAAAAAGAAACAAAAAAAAAAAAAAAAAAGAAGAAGGATTTTTCAGAATCTTTATATAAAATTTGCGCTCATGTTCGTGATTAATCAACGAATAATGTTATTCTGTTTCAGGAGCGCCCTTTCAAAGGGTAAGATAGAAGTGAGTTGTTGGTCCGATTGACAAAATGACGACCGACATCTCGGTGGTGCGCGGGGGTTGGGACCCCACGTTACAACAAGAGATTGTCGATGAGTACGAATACGACGGAGGAAACTCGAGTTCAAGACTTTTCGAACGTTCACGGATCAAAGCTTTGGCTGGTACGGTCTTCATTTTTCCTCACTTTCCCCCTTTCCTTTTCTCTTTCGCTTCTTCGTCGTTCCATTCATCTGATTGAATATTTCATCAATGGATGACTTATTTCAAGACAAGCGACACAATTGTGAGAAAGTTTGCAAATGTATGGAAAATTCTTTGGACAATCGATTTCTTTTCGTTGAAGATGAACGTAAAGTTAGTATGTACTCAATTTCAGTGCTCGAGGTTTGCGAAAGAGAATGAATTGAGAAATAATATAATTTGTCATTTTATTTTTATTTTTGAAATAAATTTTCAGTTCTTTTGCTAATTGCAGTTTTGATTAAGTCCTACTCTTGTCAAATAAATGATTCCAAACTTTTAGATAATAGTTGGTGTTGGATAAAACGTTATTTCAAAATTGATAATATCCTTTCTAGCAAATTACAAAAACACCAGGTTTAAAATACGCCAAATAATGATCGTATTATCTTTATAGTTATTGTTTAATTGGATTTAAGATTTTAATAGAATAATTTCACCAAAAAATTAAATTAAAAAGAACAAATACGATTAAAAATTACAATTGATTTAGAGCAGATTTATTTTGAAATTCTAACTATTTATATATGTTAGGTATAAAATGCAATTTTGTAAATGATTATCACAGGTACATTTTATATATGTAGATCGGTGACCACTTGCACGATGATATTTCGTTGACGAGTTGTTGGGATATTAAAACAGCAAAGAATTATTGCCACATCCTTTGATATAGATACTGGTTTGATAAATGTACACTTTAAAGTCTATGTTCTTCGTAGAAAATGCTTAGTAGTAGCTGTTCGGTCAATCTAAAATCATCTAGCGAGCAGTTGAGTGTATTAAAAAAAAAAAAAAAAAAAAAAAAATGTCTAGAAAGAAAATATCGCGACTGATATCACGAGATAGATAGGCAGAATTTATTTGAAAATGAATTACGATAAAGTCGTGATTGACTTGCGAGGTAAATATAGGGAATTCGTTCACAATCATGGCAATTTAACAAATTAATTTTATTAATAAATTTACTACATTTGTTTTTTCTTTGCATTAATCTAGTAATTAATAGCCAAAATTTTTTTAAATTTAAGATTTACTTGTACGCATTTCATTTTATTTCATTATATTTCAACCGCATGATTAAGAAATCCGGATTTGGTTTACATTTTCCTGTCAAGTCTTATAAAACTGTGCCTTAATTGGTTCATTTTGAATTTCTAAGTTTATTTAATTTTCTATTTTTATTTCTTTTTCTTTGCATTAATTTAGCATTAATTTAGCGATCAACTTACTCAATTTCCTGTTTCTGTATTTCTTTAAAATTCAGGTGAACGTGAGTTGGTACAAAAGAAGACTTTCCAAAAATGGGTGAATTCCCATTTAGTTCGGTGTTCCTGCCGAATCGGCGATCTGTACGTCGACCTTCGAGACGGAAAGATGCTTATCAAGCTTCTCGAGATTCTTTCCGGAGAACGTTTACCACGACCTACAAAAGGGAAAATGCGAATCCATTGTCTGGAGAACGTCGATAAAGCGCTGCAATTCCTTCGCGAGCAACGGGTGCACCTGGAGAACATGGGATCGCACGACATTGTAGATGGAAATCCTCGTTTGAGCCTTGGTCTCATTTGGACCATCATCCTACGGTTCCAAATACAAGACATCACCATCGAGGAAACCGATAATCAAGAAACGAAATCAGCGAAAGACGCTCTGCTCCTCTGGTGTCAAATGAAAACCGCTGGCTATCACAACGTGAACGTGCGAAATTTCACCACATCTTGGCGCGATGGATTGGCCTTTAACGCCATCATCCACAAACACCGTCCAGACTTGATACAGTTCGAGAAACTCTCCAAGTCTAACGCTATTTACAATTTAAATAATGCATTTAACGTAGCAGAGGACAAACTTGGTCTCACGAAGCTTCTAGACGCTGAAGATATATTCGTCGATCATCCTGATGAGAAATCAATCATTACTTACGTAGTTACATATTATCATTACTTCTCCAAAATGAAGCAGGAGACCGTGCAAGGTAAAAGAATAGGCAAAGTAGTTGGCATTGCCATGGAGAACGACCGTATGATTCACGAGTACGAAAGTCTAACTAGCGACTTACTGAGATGGATAGAAGGCACCATAAAAGCTTTGGGTGATCGTCGGTTTGCTAACTCCTTGGTAGGAGTCCAGTCTCAACTCTCCCAATTCTCTAACTATCGTACCGTAGAGAAACCCCCGAAGTTTGTCGAGAAGGGCAATTTGGAGGTGTTGTTGTTCACTTTGCAATCGAAGATGCGAGCCAATAATCAAAAACCGTACACGCCGAAGGAGGGTAAGATGATCTCGGATATTAACAAAGCGTGGGAGAGATTGGAAAAAGCGGAGCACGAGCGTGAATTGGCTCTCCGCGAAGAATTGATTCGTCAGGAGAAACTGGAGCAGCTGGCAGCGAGATTCAATCGAAAGGCTAGCATGAGGGAAACCTGGTTGTCCGAGAATCAACGTTTGGTTTCTCAGGACAACTTCGGTTTCGATCTAGCCGCCGTGGAAGCCGCGGCTAAGAAACACGAAGCCATCGAGACAGACATTTTCGCCTATGAAGAACGAGTTCAAGCTGTCATGGCTGTTTCCCAGGAATTGGAAGCTGAAAACTACCACGATATCGAACGTATTAATGCCCGCAAAGATAACGTTCTTAGATTGTGGAATTATCTGTTGGAATTACTTCGTGCTAGAAGGATGAGATTAGAGCTGTCCCTGCAACTTCAACAGAACTTCCAGGAGATGCTGTACATCTTGGACAGTATGGAGGAGATAAAAATGCGCCTGTTGACCGACGATTATGGAAAACACTTGATGGGCGTTGAGGATTTGTTGCAGAAGCATTCTTTAGTAGAAGCTGATATCAACGTCTTGGGTGAAAGAGTCAAAGCTGTCGTTCAGCAGAGTCAGAGATTCCTGGAACACGGAGAAGGTTACCGACCGTGTGATCCAACCACCATTGTTGAACGCGTACAACAGCTCGAGGATGCTTATGCCGAATTGGTACGGTTGGCTGTTGAACGTAGAGCCAGATTGGAAGAGTCACGTAAACTGTGGCAGTTCTACTGGGACATGGCCGACGAAGAGAATTGGATAAAGGAGAAGGAACAGATTGTATCGACTGGGGACATTGGCCACGATTTGACAACTATAAACTTGCTGTTGTCCAAGCATAAAGCATTGGAGAACGAGATCCAGTCTCACGAACCGCAGCTGATGTCTGTGGCCGCTGTCGGAGATGAATTGGTTCGTCAGAAACACTTTGGTTCTGATAGGATTCAAGAGAGACTACAAGAAATCCTAGGAATGTGGAATCATCTCTTGGATCTAGCTGCTTTCAGAAGGAAGCGTTTGGAGGAGGCTGTAGACTACCATCAACTCTTTGCCGATGCCGATGACATTGATATTTGGATGCTGGATACTTTGCGACTCGTCTCGTCAGAAGATGTTGGCAGAGACGAAGCCAATGTTCAGTCGTTGCTGAAGAAACATAAAGACGTGACGGACGAGCTTAAAAACTATGCTGCTACTATCGACCAGCTTCATCAACAGGCATCCTCTCTTGGTGAACAGGATGTCAAATCGCCAGAAGTATTGGAAAGATTAGCATCCATAGATTCCAGGTACAAGGAACTTATGGAACTCGCGAAACTTCGCAAACAGCGATTGTTAGATGCATTATCGTTGTACAAGTTGTTCAGTGAATCAGACGGAGTGGAGCAATGGATCGGCGAGAAGAATCGGATGTTGGAGACTATGGTACCAGCCAAGGATATTGAAGACGTCGAGATTATGAAACATAGATACAACGGCTTCGAGAAAGAGATGTATGCCAACGCTTCGCGAGTTGCTGTAGTCAATCAGCTCGCAAGACAATTGTTACACGTCGAACATCCTAATTCCGAGCAGATCGTGGCACGCCAGAACGAATTGAACCAGAAATGGGCTGAGCTCCGCGAGAAAGCAGAAAACAAGCGCGAGGAATTGAACTCTGCTCACGGTGTGCAGACCTTCCACATCGAATGTCGCGAAACAGTATCCTGGATCGAGGATAAGAAACGTATCCTTCAACAGACGGACAGTTTAGAGATGGATCTGACCGGAGTCATGACTTTGCAGCGTCGATTAAGCGGAATGGAGCGCGATTTGGCAGCCATTCAGGCGAAATTGGACGCGTTGGAAATGGAGGCTCAGAATATTCAACAACAGAACCTGGAAGATCCTGAGGTGATCAAGGGAAGAATCGATCAAATTCACACCATCTGGGAGCAGTTGACGCAGATGTTGAAGGAGCGCGACGCAAAATTGGAAGAGGCAGGTGATCTTCACAGATTCCTCAGAGATTTGGATCACTTCCAAGCTTGGTTGACCAAAACGCAAACTGACGTGGCCAGCGAAGATACTCCAACTACTTTGGCCGATGCTGAGAAACTCCTGACACAACACCAAAATATTAAAGAAGAAATTGATAATTATACCGATGACTACCAGAAGATGATGGAGTATGGTGAAAGATTAACCAGTGAAGCTGGCGATGGCGATACGCAGTACATGTTCCTCAGGGAGAGACTGAACGCCTTGAAGATGGGCTGGGAGGAATTACACCAGATGTGGGTCAACAGGAAGATCTTACTGTCCAATTCTCTTAATCTACAGATCTTCGATCGCGACGCTCGCCAGGCAGAAGTGCTTTTGTCCCAGCAAGAGCACATTCTGGCCAAGGATGAAACACCGGCGAATTTCGAGCAGGCGGAGCACATGATCAAGAGACACGAGGCGTTCATGACTACGATGGACGCGAACGATGAGAAGATCAACTCCGTGGTACAGTTTGCCGGACGACTTGTCGACGAGGGTCACTTCGCGGCAGACAAAGTCAAGAAGAAGGCAGAGAGCATCAACGAGCGTCGCCGTGTAAACCGAGAAAAGGCGAACCAATATATGGAGAAGCTCAAGGATCAGTTGCAGTTGCAGATGTTCTTACAAGACTGCGAAGAGCTGGGCGAATGGGTTCAGGAGAAACATATCACCGCTCAAGATGAGACTTATAGAAGTGCCAAGACGGTGCACAGCAAGTGGACAAGGCATCAGGCGTTTGAGGCTGAAATTGCAAGTAACAAGGATCGTTTGCAGCAATTGCAACAAGCTGCTGAAGAATTGATTCAACAGAAGCCGGATTTGGCTGAAATCATTAAGCCTAAAGTGGCAGAATTGGCTGACCAATTCGAGGAACTTGAAACCACCACTCACGACAAAGGTGAACGCCTGTTCGACGCGAATCGTGAAGTCCTTATTCATCAGACTTGCGACGATATTGATTCTTGGATGAATGAACTGGAGAAACAGATTGAAAGCACGGATACTGGTTCTGATCTGGCGTCAGTGAACATCTTGATGCAGAAACAACAGATGATTGAAACACAGATGGCCGTGAAAGCGAGACAGGTTACGGAGTTGGACAAACAGGCTGAACACTTGCAGCGTACAGTGCCCGAAGACAAGATGGAAGAGATCAAGTGCAAAAAGGAGAAGGTTGCACAGAGATTCGCTCAACTCAAAGCACCATTGATCGATCGTCAACGTCAGTTAGAGAAGAAGAAGGAAGCCTTCCAATTCAGGCGCGACGTGGAGGACGAGAAACTCTGGATCGCCGAGAAGATGCCTCAGGCTACCAGTACAGAGTACGGAAACTCGTTGTTCAATGTGCACATGCTAAAGAAGAAGAACCAGTCTCTGCGTACTGAAATCGACAACCACGAGCCCAGAATCAATTTGGTCTGCAACAACGGTCAAAAACTCATAAACGAGGGTCACGAGGATAGTTCTGAATTCCAAAAATTGATATCTGAGTTAACGGAGAAATGGAAGGAGCTGAAGCATGCTGTGGATGATAGGAACAAGCATCTCTTGCAAAACGAGAAAGCGCAGCAGTATTTCTTCGACGCGACAGAAGCGGAATCTTGGATGAGTGAACAGGAACTGTACATGATGGTAGAAGATCGTGGCAAGGATGAAATTTCTGCCCAAAACTTGATGAAGAAGCACGAATCTTTGGAACATGCTGTGGAAGATTACGCAGAGACTATTCGCCAGCTTGGAGAAACTGCCAGGCAGCTCATTAACGATCAACATCCTCTTGCTGACCAGATTGCCGTTAAACAATCACAAGTGGATAAATTGTACGCTGGCCTAAAAGATCTTGCTGGTGAACGTCGAGCTAAACTAGACGAAGCTCTTCAACTGTTTATGCTGAATAGAGAAGTGGATGACCTCGAGCAGTGGATCGCAGAGAGAGAACTGGTAGCTGGAAGCCATGAATTAGGTCAGGATTATGATCACGTGACACTTCTTTGGGAGAGATTCAAGGAGTTTGCTCGCGACACCGAGGCGATAGGCTCAGAGAGAGTGGCCGCAGTGAACGAAATTGCAGATTCTTTAATAGCAACTGGCCATTCTGATGCTGCTACGATCGCAGAATGGAAAGATGGTTTGAACGAAGTGTGGCAAGATCTATTAGAATTAATCGAAACTCGTACGCAGATGCTACAAGCTAGCCGAGAACTGCACAAGTTCTTCCACGATTGCAAAGACGTGCTTGGAAGAATCTTGGAGAAACAGAACGCCATGTCTGACGAGTTAGGTCGTGACGCTGGTTCTGTTTCAGCTCTCCAACGGAAACACGGCAACTTCATGCAAGATTTGTCCACGTTGCAGAGTCAGGTATCGCAGATACAAGAGGAATCTGCTAAGTTACAGGCCAGTTACGCTGGAGACAAGGCTAGAGAGATTACTAATCGTGAAGGAGAGGTAGTTGCTGCTTGGAACAACCTTCAGTCGCTTTGCGATGCTAGAAGAACTAAATTGGAGGATACTGGCGATTTGTTCCGATTCTTCAACATGGTTAGGACTCTCATGATTTGGATGGATGATGTAGTTCGCCAAATGAACACTTCGGAAAAACCTCGCGACGTTGCTGGAGTAGAATTGCTAATGAACAATCATCAAAGTTTAAAAGCTGAAATAGATGCCAGAGAGGACAATCTGATGGCGTGCATCAATCTGGGAAAAGATTTGTTAGCTAGGAATCATTATGCTAGCAGCCAGATCAAAGAGAAATTGGCAGCTTTAACTGATCACAGAAATGCGTTGCTTCATAGATGGGAGGAACGTTGGGAAAATCTACAACTCAGTGAGTATATGGATATCTTGTTAAATATTTTGCTGCTAGATTATTTTTACGCATTTATAGGCTGCATATAGTATGCAGAAATATATAAATTGTCCAGAATGAAGTCCTAATCATAATAGTTAATACATAAAGTAATAATACATAAAATTTCTGCTTAGGTTTCATTCTTTTTTTTTTTAGCAATGTCTAATGAATAATTATAATTTGTTTATTACGATAAAATTAATATCTGTGTGGTATTGTAGTTTTGGAAGTGTACCAGTTTGCAAGAGATGCGGCGGTTGCCGAAGCATGGTTGATCGCCCAAGAACCATATCTTATGAGTCAAGAACTTGGTGTAAGAGGCCTTAAGTTAATTTTTAACATGATTACTTTAATGGTTTTACCAACTATAATTATTACAGCACACGATCGACGAAGTGGAGAACTTGATTAAGAAACACGAAGCATTTGAAAAATCAGCAGCTGCTCAGGAAGAAAGGTTCAGTGCCTTGCATCGACTCACTACGGTTAGTTCTTTCTTCTCTCTCTCTCTCTCTCTCTCTCTCTCTCTTAAAATCAGAGATATTAGTTTATTAAATGAAAATATTTGTACGTGTTATATAGTTTGAGTTGAAGGAAATGAAGAGGAGAGAACAGGAACGAGAAGAAGAGGAGAGACGCAAAAAGGAAGAGGCCGCGGCAGCCGAGGCAGCTCGATTAGCTAAAGCAACACCAGTAACTAGTCCAGACGAACCACCGAGCGAAAGGTAGCATTAAGTTTTTATTATCTTCATTATATTCTTTGCTTCAAACTAGTTACTAGCATGTATAATACTTAGCCAGTAATGAAAGTATATTGCACTGGGTCTAAGATATGATAAAAAAAAAAAATAAAGTAAAACAAAATATTATAATTGTAATAATATTAAAACATGTTTTAACAGAGCCGAAGCGGAAGGTGTACCAACTGGAGAACGTCCCGCTGGAGAAGATGAATCACATGGTAAGATAATAACACGTATACTGCATATCTTGAAACTCAGTTTGACAAGAGTGTCGTATACATTGCATTATAATGCTCACTTTGCATTAGAGAATAATAATTATTATTAGAAACAAAATAATTAAAATTCTTAAAAGGAAAAGCAAATTTTCTTTGGAAAATATCTCTGTCTATTGTCTTGCAAAGCAACAATAATTCAGAATTGATAATCGTTAAGCGCTCGATTCGACTAAGGATGAATAGAAACGTTAATTTTTTTCTTTTCTTTTTTTTATTATTCATTCTACTAATACATGTATCTTATAATTGTGCTTTCCACGTATCTTGTACACTTAACTCTTAGGCGACTGGTTTTACAAACTGGTTTGTTTGGATAAGCATGAAATTGCTAACAGCACGTTTATTTTTGCCTTTCTCTCTTTCCAACCCATTCTCGACATTGTGTCTCCGCTCCACATGTTTCCAATGAATTCCGATTATTGATCCTTTCCTGAAACGCACCTTAAAATGCGGCACGGAATGCACAAACCACAGTGGCACATCGCAAGGCTTCTACACGTACACCACAGCCTCAAGATAAGCCCAAGGAAGGTGAGTGTCCTGATGAAACGAATATCGTCATTTTTGCACTCGAAGTTTTATTGTTTTTATTTCTAAATAATTATCTTGTTCTTTTATCTATTATATTTATATTATATGATTCAACATCATATATCACATTTTGTTTGTGCCATTTTAATTACCATTTAACGCATTGTATGTCTGCTAATTTTTTTATTGTAACTCTGTTTCATTTCTTGCACAATTCATTTTTACATCATTTATATTCATTGTAATTAATGAGTGCAAAGAATTAAAAATCTTTTTCAGAATATCATTTGTGTATTATGACGTAATATATCTTGTACTAATTTTCTTATCGTTTCTTAATGGCAACACTCTATTAAATACCAGTGCTTTTTTTTTTTATAAAAGACGATCGTGTCTTTCAAAAATATTGTAACTCTATGTGGTTGGCTGTTCATTCTGCACTAGTAATTTTATCTGTTTCTGGACTGCAAACGAGGCTCTGGTATTTGATGATTGAATTGCATTTTATATATAGATCCTGCTATATCGATCCTCTAAGCTGGTGATGGAACACAAAATCAAATCATCTGGCAGCGTTTTACGGCAGATTTTTCTTCCTTTCTATCCAAAGAAATATTTACCCGAATTGTGGTAAAAAAACAATGTGAACTTTTTCTCAAAAGCATAAAATTAGCTTCTAAAATTCTTATTCAATTTTTACACAATTCAGGTTAAATAATGAATTTCACATGTTCTTTCAGCATATTCGTAGGCAAATTACTACTGCCTCTCGCTATAATCACAGCTGCAAACTTTACTTGCTTTTATTAACTTTTTTAGCAGGTGATGGAGTCATTCTACCTGAGACACACGAGTATTTATATCAAAAAATTATCAAAAAATTATTAAAGTGACATCAGAAAATTTTTTTAATTAAAATTGAACTTTTGCACGCATTATATGATATATATTATATAATTATTAAATGTTTATTTTTTATTCATATATAAATTAATGATATAATTTTTTAAGTAAAAGTGGTGGGTACAAATGACCTAAATTAAGTTCTTTTTTTCTCAATCAATTGTATACGACAAAATTTATTCTTTGTTTGAAAGGTAAGCACACACAGTGACTATACCAATTCCGATTTTTAAGTACGCTTGTACGCATGTATATCTAACAGCTTTTCTTGCAAGAGGAGATGCTTTTAGTACAATGTGTCTAACTTTATTGTTAATTCATTGCAATTTAAAATTCTCTCATCTGTGTTTCAACTTCTGGTGCTCAAAAATTATTTATTGTATGTGTTCTTTGCTTACTTTAAAAGGTAATGTGATGAAGTGTTTAGTTTGTCGTATTACATATTTTGCTTTCATAGAGAGAGTGATATTTTCACTCCCAGTATATAATTTCAAAGTATAGCATGTTAAAATTGGTATGATGGTGTATAGTGCATGTTCAGAAACCTGCACGTCAATCCATGCGAGGAGAAGCAACACCATCTACCACTCCCTTGAAATCTCCACAAGGCCTATCTAGTCCAACAAGTAAGTTCATTTCAAGGATTACCATTTCTTTTTTATTTGTCATTCGCGAAAAATACTTACAAAACATATCATATTTAAAAATTATAATCCAAAATTCATCTTAGATCATCTAATAGTATCGGTAAGAATTCTTTCTTACAATTTTATTAAATTTAGAAAAATATCTAGTGTAAAAGAAGCTCTCTTTTTCAGGTAAATTAAAATTAGAAAATTAGGCGACTGGATATTACAGACACTGTGTAATGTGAGTCGTATTAATAACTATTAGACGGTAGATATTTACGCATTTATGGAAAGATCCAAAATATACAAAATGCATATAATACTCAAAATTGATATAAAAATAGCAGTAAAAAGAACATGACAAGTATGCTTTGTTGATTTTTCAATTTTGAAGTCACTTTGTGATTGAAGAGGAATATTTTAACATAAAATAGTTAAAAGCAGAAATAATCATTTGAGTTCAAAAATACGGTTAATAATGTTTTATAGAAACCAAAAGTATAACTGTTGACAAATAATATTTCAATATTTTCAATTATACACAAGTTATTAATTATATTAGCTATTGATATTATCAATTTTTAAAATTGTGAAAGCAGTCATAAATAAGGTAATCAGATAAGGTAATTTTGATACAATGAAATTAATCAACAATATACCGAATTGAAAAATTGACTTATCATGTTCAAAATGTAGTTCAAAACTGCATAAAATATCCAAAGTATTAGTAAAATATCAAAAATTTAGCTTGTCAAATAAATTGTTGCTGAAATTTGATCTTTTTAATTGCAATCATAAAAATATAAATTTGCATAAACACCCACAATCTAATGATTATATATTAAAATAGTTTGGTCCGTTGCTTGTAATGTTTAGTCTCTCTCTTGGACCAGCAGAACAAGTGTTTCCAAATTCGTCGACGAATTTACACATTTCTAAAATTCTTAGAGTTTCATCAACAGAACGAGCCAGACATATCTCATTGATCGTGATATGTCGAATTAACTGATTTTTATCGATGATGAACAGTCCTTTCAGAGATATTCCTTCTTCTTCGTCGAGTATTCCATACATTCTCGATATACTCTGATTCTTATCAGATAGAACGGCCATTCTCATTTCACCTAGACCACCTTGCTTCCGGGGTGTAATAATCCATGCTAAATGCGTGTACGGAGAATCCGTAGAAATCGCAACTAACTCACAGCCTGTTTGTAATTTGAAGTGGTATTGATTAATATGAAATTTTAATAATTTTGTGAATTTCTTGATATGATTTATAAGATAAAAGAAAATAAAAAAAAGTAAAAAGTGAGTAATTTTCGAATACAAAATTATTATTTTAAATGTATAGATCATTTAACTCATTAAATATATTTATTTGTAATACATATATTTATAGTTTAATGAAATTGCTACATAAAATAAATAAGAAAAGAGAAAAGGAGAATATGGAAAGAAAGGTGTTAAGGCACATTCTTTTGAATATAAAAATAGAATTAATTTATTTCAAGTCCAGTTCTGATAAAATTAATTTGTTACATATTACTATAAGCAAATGAAAAGAAAAAGAATATCTATTAAATATAATTTACAATATGATAAAAGAAAAAAACATAAAGGATGTACCTAATTTATTAAATTCTTCAATACGATCATTGAACTGTATTATTTCTGTGGGGCAGATGAACGTAAAATCGTAGGGATAAAATAACATAATCAAGTACTTTCCCTTATAATCGTTCAGAGATATATCTTTCATCTCTAAATTTACTATTGCGGTGCCTGACCAGGTTGGTGCTGTAGTTGACAGCGCTGGTACCACATGTACTTCCGGTTTACGCGGTTTCTCATTGCAACAGAAATCACTCTGTTCTATTTTGCTTCTAAGAAACGAATCGAAAGTCTTCGACATGATAGATTCAAATGATAATAATAATCGTATAAAATTGACGTTTCCTGTAAACGCGAATGTTGGCAAATATCGTCTCTGATAGCGAAAACAAAAGTTGGAGGATCTTCTCTATGGAAAATTTCAATAACTCGCGATAAACAAATTTCAAAACTTGTCTCCTTTGTGAAAAACACGATGTTCCATAACAAAATCTATAATCCTCACAGTGTTTTCAACCTTTGTCACGGGTGTTAAAAAAGAAAAAGTTGGTGGAAAATTATGTTTTTCATAGTAGATTATTAATTATAAATTAAAGGAAAATGTGATACATCATGTTCTTTGATTTTTGTAGGAATTTTACAAATTTATATTTGTATTTTATATTTAATAATCATATTTATATTATTTATATTTAATATATCATATTGGAATATCCTCATTTATCAACCAAGTAACATACAAATCATAAAATTCACAAAATTAACTTATCATATTTTTCTCGTGTAAGCTTCAATTCGTTACTCTGATTTTTCTTACTTCACTAGCAATAACATTTACATTTAATAAAGTATCTTAGCAGTCAGAGAAACTGACAAAATGGGAAAATTATAATATTTCGTAATTGAAGGAACTTTCGTAATTGCAGTAATTGATAATTTGAATGAACCAATAAAAACTAATTAAAAATGCAGTTAGTGTGTTATAAATTCACAGTTAATTAATATTCGTAGTAACGAACTTGTCATTATATTAAACTTTTCAATTGTGTTTTCTATAATTTTCAATTCTTTTTTTGATGATCTTAAGAAGAGATGAATTTAAGATATCAAAAGAGAATTACATTTATCGAAATGCATGCAATCGTGAAGACTAAGTTTACGGTACGGTAAATTGCTATTGACTTGTAGAATTAGGATCGTGAAAGTAATTTTTGAAAATCAACTTCAAAAAAGAAATTCAGCAATGTCTGTTCTCAAAAATAAACGTAGTCTTTACGATGCATGCATCTTAATAGTATTTTATCTTGCTAGGTCTCGCATGAGCATGTCGTATGAGCAGCAAAATGCATGCGAATTGAACATTTAACGTTTTCCTATCCTCTATATTCCTCTATAGTTCCTTATAATGCTAGGCTGTCGATGTGACTTGATGTAAGTAGTTAATAACGTCGCGTGTGTTGCGTGTGTCGTGTTAAAAGCTCCGAAAGGTGGAAGCGGTTCCGAGTCTGGTACTTTAAGACGTAAGGAACGTAGTCGCAGCAAGTCGCCATTCAGGAGCTTCCGCTGGAGGAAATCTGCCAAGTCACCGAGTTTAGATCGAAGTGGCGTGAGTGATGATGAGCGCAGCATTTCCGGTAAGTAATTCTATTCAAACATCATGCACACTGGAACTCTTTTTTTTGCTACCCGTTATGTCTACCCACTACGATAATAATTCTTTATTATTACGATAATAATGAAATCACTTGAAAAGGATCTAACGAAAGTTCAACGGCAGAAAATTTAATGGAATTAACATTAGTTGATAATTGATCGAGATATATATTAATAAATTAATGAATACTTTATTTAGGTTTCGATGCGAGTTTTTGAAAGGTAAACTTCCATGGTCGAATAATTACTAAACGTTTTACTATTTTAGCTTCGTTGAGGATTACAGCAAGCGTTCCCTCCCTAATTTCCTGAATTATGTATGTGTGTTTCGAGTACGTGTACAAGGGATGTGGAATGAAACATTAGGAATCTGGGCTATGGTAACATTAATAATGTATGCATCCTACTAATCATACGTGATCAGAATCATGTATTTGCGGTTGATGCTGTACCGTGAATGTGTGTACACGTTTGGATGGCTCAATTGCATTCCCCAGTATCGTTTTATAACGTCCGTCTGATTAACTGTTCAGGTCTTCCTACTCGAAACGGATTCCTTCCAGTGAATATAATTACGTTTGTAGCTGTTGTTACATGTTAGAAAGGAAGCTGGATGGTGTATAGATTGTTTTCTTTCTCTTTAAATCTTCGCATATCATTCGACTAGTAGTTTCTCGTATTTCCGCTTGTTTATTAGTTTGAGCTAAAATTAAATTTGATTTTGCAGAACAACGAAGTCCTACCGACGATGAATTCGAGGGCGTGTTGCAACGAAAGCACGAATGGGAGAGCACAACGAAAAAGGCATCGAATCGATCCTGGCACAAGGTGTACATGGTCGTTCGTGGACAGAGCTTGTTTGTATATACGGACCAAAAATCATATAAGGCAGCGCCCGATCAACCGTACAAGGGAGAGTCTCCTCTAGACCTCAGAGGGGCGACTATTACCGTGGCGAGCGATTATACTAAGAAGAAACATGTCTTCCGAGTAAAGTGAGCTTCGTTTTTACGATATACAATATAAAAATAATATGCCATGTAAATTTAATACAAATAGATTGTGTTTACGTATTGCATAAATTTATAAATTTGTAAATTGTATTTCTCCAGATTGTTGTAACATGTTTTTTTAGGTACATTAGCATAGTATATAACCAATGTTTCTCGCTCATTTTTTTCTATGATTATAAATGTGCAATTTAATATGGAAGATAATCGATTAATTTTCCATATCTTTCAGGTCACAAAGCGGATCAGACTTCCTATTCCAGGCTAAAGATGATGCTGAAATGAATGAGTGGGTTACTGTGTTGAACCAAGCGGCACAGGGTACATCAGGTGCAGGCACGTCTAGAGCTCATACTTTACCCGCGCCTACACAAGCCGAGACCAAGCGGCGTAGTTTCTTCACTCTCAAGAAAAAGTGAGTCTCTCGTTAGAAGTATCTGAGAAAAAGAGTTCGGTAAAAAAGGGATGATCGCGGTATGATATACGTAACGTACATATCATATATAAAAAGAATGATAAAAGAGAAAATACGGGAAAATTGATGGAATTCGATAGGAAACGAAATATTAGCCAAGCGCTTTGCTGTTCAAATCTTATTATTTTCTCTTCTTTAATCATCGTTCATCTTAAGCCGATTATAAATTCCATAAGAAAACTTCTCGTTACTTATATGTCTCACCTTCTATACAATTTTTTCTCCATGCTGATGATTGTTAAATCATTTTCTTTTATTTATTTATTATTTATTTATTACGACGCTGTGTCAACTGTTAACGCGAATCATTGTTAGTAAGTATTGTTAATCGCTCGTACTAGAGCATATTTACAGGGTGTGTATGTTTAATCATGGATTTTTTAATGTTTTCTCCTTGTTCTTGCATTAACCATTCAGTAATCTTGATTTTTTCGCTAGCTTGTCTTATCATCTGTACCCTTGTGAGAGCTAAGTAAAACTCTGGTTAAAAGTTTCGGTTTGAAAAGCTTCGTTCAAAGGTGTAGGTATTTAACAAATATTTTGTTTCCTTTTTTTTAATGTCATTAATCATCATTATACGAGTGGCAGGGTGATCACCTCGGACCGATGATAGTTATTTACGATTGTTCGAAGGATTCGAGGTTTTCCCTCGTGTCATTTTTCATCTCACGGTATACGTTTAACGCTGGCAGACATTTTTCCATTTCATTCGATCACATTTTGCATTTATCATATTTTAGAAAAGCCAAAAAGTAGAAAGTGTGAAACCAATGAACTGTAAGAAAACAGTACACAATTGGAACAACATTTAGAGAGATTGCGGTGAGTCGCATCAACAATCATTAGATCATTTTTACCGTCGTACTGCTGCACGATTTTCATTGATCATAATTTACCAATTGTTTTTTTCTCTCTCTTCTTTTGGTACACTTTTTTTCTCTTTTTTTCTATTCCATGTATTAGCATATCTCGAAAAGTACAAGAGGAATGTTCTTCCAATTGTGAATGCGGAATGATATATATTATAATCGAGGTTCTCTAGAAAGAGGAGAACCTGTATACATACAGTGCTTAACTGTGTTTCATATGGCGCGCTTATAAAAGGTTCCTTTGATAACGTTCAAGTCGCTAATTACAGTCATATCTCGTTATCCGTTATACATACTGTGTCTCATAACTATAAAATTTTCCAAAAACTTTCAATTTTTATATCCTGTGTTATATATTCTATAATATATTCATAAAAACGGAGTGTATCATAGGAAAGCAATTTATGTTCTATTTAAAAAAAAAATTAATTACAAGGTCAGTATAACAAAATATTGTATTATAAAAAAATTGAATTCAGAATAGCATTTTAATTAATAAAAATCAAATTCTAATCACATTCTGTCGCATTATATTTTGTGTATCGTACTTATATAAAAATTGAAAATTTTTGGATGATTTTGTAGTTATAAGATGCAGTATATATTCTTCGAATGATAGTATTTGTTCATTTTAAGATAGGTATAACAACAATTTGAAGTAAAGTAAAAATTTTAAATAGAAAAAAGGGGGAAAGTTGTTAATTTTTACTTTACTTCTTGTAGACATTCAATAAAAAAATTCTATTCTAAATAAAATCTAGCGAAATTATGCATAATTAAGTGTTAAAAGAATTTCTCATGTTTGAGAAATTTCATTAGTAAATTCTGAAATTATTGTATTTGAAGGTTCTAAAATTTTACGAAGTATATAATTTACTAAAATTGACAAATATTAGTTGAACGTATGTATGAATAGAAGACCAAGTGATTATACGCAATTTAAAAAGAGGAAAAATATCACATTTCGCCAAGAAAGTTTTAATCTCATAAAGTGTAGCATCAGCGGATCAACGAATTGCGATGGGTTATTGTCATCCCTAAGCAAGTAGCTGTACTTTAGCGACAAAACATTTCCAGATGTGAAAATTAAGTATATTACGAATCAAATTTTCACTCATTCGAGAAAGTACAAGAGGAAAAGGAATATGAAACACAATCATTTTAATCGTGTCACCAAAATCAAGCTCAATTCACAGGCGCTTCTTATCCGCATTTTTCATTGCTTTTTCGTGAGACATTTATTTCTTTCGTTCGCTCTAGTATAATGTATTGTTATTATTATTATATATATGCGTAGACACACATGATTTATTGTATATCATTGTTGGATTATATTGTTGCCATCCTTTTGTCATTGCTTCATTATGTCATCACATATATCATTTATTCACGCTTTTTTGTTGGTCGGAAAAAAAATACTTTCAGGGAAGTCATCCTGGTTTTCAGTAATATACACTGTTGCCTTCTACTGTTGGAGGTAAATTTTGATTCAACATGCGACGTATATAGACGTGTGCAGCTCTTAAATGACAGAGCTGATTCATGCATTTACTTTAATTATTCAGATTTGTGTGTAGTATCCGTATTTGCCCGTGTCAGACCTTGAGCGATAGTATTATAGCATTCGTTTAGCAGCATTAAAAGATATTTTGAGACGTAGTACCATTATTTCCATGTATACAAGGTAGTTTGTTTTAATCTGTCCATTTTATTATTTTAAAATTACGTTTAAGAAAAGTATTAAAATTAAAAAAAAATATATTTAAAAACTAAATATTAAAAAAAAAAAGAAAAATGGAGGGATAAAAAAATGGACTGCACTATGTTTCCTTATGGGTATTCAAGATATATCCTTGCTTAGTGTTGTGGACATTTAAATTTTAAAGAGGCTAGAGTGTTACGGTTTCTGTTTTATATCGTACATTTAAAAATTATTAACAAATTATCCAATAATATTCTAAATTTTGTGAATATATTCCCAGTTAAATTTGAAAGAAAGAAATAGACTTGATCTCTTTTCAGTTCACATAAAAAAGACATAAAAAATTATTTAAAAATTGCTTTATTAACCATTTTACGAATAATAAGAAGAAAAGTAAGATTAATTTAGCTCTACGCCTCATTGATTCATGAGAAATGAATTATTATTAATTTTTTAAAGAAACACACAACGCGCGCGCACACACGCGCGCACACACACACACACACACACACACACACACACACACACACACACACACGCCTGCGACGTAATGTGCGTTGACACTTTTTGATTTAACGTTTGCTTTGTTTGCCAATTTTCAGCTAAACTGGAGCAGTGAAGTTCGGTATAAGCCGCTCAGCACAACACACACAGTTTAAAAGAAATGTTTCGTCGCTCTACGTGGTTAACAAATAAATAAAAAGAAAGCAACAAGATTATAAAAATTAGGAGACACACACGCGGACATGGTGTTTGAAAAAAAAAAGAAAGAAAAAAAGAAACAAAATTAAAGGAAGACTCAACTTACTATAAGACCTGCGTTGGTTTTACAAAACACACCTATCATCTTCGATAACTCGTCACGGAAAAAAAGAAAACTAATAGAAAATATTTAAGCAGCTGTCTGTATGTCTAAAACATTTCACGCGCGTATAGGCCATTTGAAGTCTCTAATTGCGTTGTTTTTTAGTTTCTTCAAGGAATTTTCGGACACTTTGCAATATATTGCTAGTTGAGAAAGTGACTCACACATATATACACACACATTCGGTAATGTCCCACGTTAGCGTGATCGAGTTACTTGAACATGGATATTGATTGTCAAAATTAATTTCCCATCTTTCTCGCATATTTGTATGGTAATACGATAATTAAAACTGTTAATGGTAAACTCTATGGTATAAGTTGGATTTTGTAATTTAATATGTGGCGTTTTTGCATTTGATATCGTTTTACAATGTCGTCAAGACGATCCTTTGTTTTTTTTTTTAATTTTTAAGCGATATCATGTTGCTGCAAAAGTTTTATATATTGTAAGTCAAATAAGAATTCGATTCTAAATTAATTCATATTGTTCAAGATAAACCAGAAGATCACATTTTGAAACGATGACTCGTAACGAATTGAATATCAGACGTGAAATGTGACTCGGTAAAGTAATTTTTTATTTTGAACAGTATGCATTTGCTAACATTACTTCGGACGATTTTCTATGTTTCTACAAATCGCATGAATGCCAACTCGAGAAGCAATGCCTTATAAGATATACTCTCGTTTAATTGAAAACTATCGTCTAACTCTTTTTATATTACATAGATAAAATTTATAGTGGCTTAGAGAAAGCGTTAATGTTTCCATTTTAGAAGGAACTCTTATCGGAGCTTATGCAGTAACTTGATATGCATTGTTAATTCTGTCTTAAGAAGGAAAGAAGCGTTGTTTTTTTAATTCACGATCTATGTTGTTTTATTTATTGTAAGCAGCTCAATCGATGCACGTGTTCATTTATAAGATCTATACACACGTATATATTTCTTGTCTCATCCACTTCTTTTTTTAATTTCGCGTTTCTCCGCAAACAGTTCGTTTGCGTTTCGATGACTGCCATATATATATATATATGTATATTTTTAAGCGGCACACTAACTTGGGACATAATATATATAAATATATAAATAAATATAAATATTATATATAAATATAAATATAAATTAGCTTTTAAAAAATTGTTAAATATATGCTACGTCCTAAGGGAATACGCATTGGAGGATTATAAAAAAAAAAAAGAAAGAAAGAAATGGAACACATATTGTGTAATAATTTAAAGAGTTTCCTCTTATATACGATCCCAAAATATCACGAGATTCTACGGAATTAAAAAGAGAAAGAAAGAAAGAAGAGATAATATTTAATTGTTCTTTATAGACGTTTCTGCGTGTGCGATGCAGTTTTTATCAAGCGGCTTTTATCAACGAGAAGGATCAAGAGTGATATCGATTCCATTTGAAGTGTTTTGCTTGATACCAACTGGCATCATATTCACGTTGCAATTCACGCGATTGTTAACTTTCTTATTCTTTATTCTTTTTTTTGTCTTATTTTTTGACATTTAAAAATATTTATCATGTTCGTTTTTCTGTCTCGTATAGTATAAGGACGGTTTAAGGTTGAAATTTAAGAACTATGTTTTCGATAATTTTTTTTCAGTAACGATTATTTAAAAACTATCCATTTTTATAAGAACTTTGTTTTTTTTTGTTCGTATATTGTCCAATTACAATGCGACTCGTTTCAATTGACGTCGACTTGTTCCATTCTTGGAATGCACTTTTTCTTAACATGGTATATGACATGATTTTTCTCGATGAAATCTCTGAATAGCACATGTTGCGGATACGTTTGTAAAACGTTTCATCTTTTTTACTATATATTGTACACGCTTCACTAATTTGTACATACGATCATGAGTAATGCAGTATACGCCTAGACATGAAGACAAAATACAATAATTAATGATCTTAATCAAAAGAAAGAAAAAAAAAATAATGAAATGGATGACACCGTTCGCTTTTTTCTAGTTTAATGCATGTGCATTTAGTGGATATTTTTTAAACTATTCAGAGTCGCATTGCTACACTACACAAAACTTAATATTTCATAGCTATGTGTTTTATATATAAATATATATATAAATATAAATATGAGATCATGAAGAACAGTAAATTATAAGAAATAAAAATGATTATAGAAAATATATGATAATTGTAAAACTATTCAATGATTATACTAATGCAAAATGATCCTAAGAATGATTCCATCCTCATCCATGAATCCTAATTTTAAGATGTAATGTATACTTATAATTTTATATCATTTTATGTTAAGTAACAAATAAATCTTTGTTTTAGTTAATTCTAATTTTTAAAATTTGTTGCTTTTTGGAAGACAAACTTTTTATGAAATATAATAATTATAAAATTATTAGCACGAGTAGAAATATACTAAAAATTTTATGACTTATAAAATACATTTTATATTAAAAAAATTATTGTATTAAAAAAAGTATTGTATTTAGTAATCAAAAAATGTTTTTAATCATACATTCTACTTCGATACATGTACTGAGAACAGAGGGAGACCTTGATGGTGTCGCCAGGAAATGATAGCCATTATCTAATGTACTTTTATTATTACATCTGAGAGTCACCATTAAAAGTACTTACTCCCCAACGGTGGCTTTCAATTTTATTAAGAACATTTTTTTCTATTCAGGAATATATTTACAATTATTTTACAATTTATATTTGAATAATATTATTTTGTATTTAATTAATTTTGTAAATATTATAAGTATCTTCTTAGTTATGTTTTAATTGTTTGGTAATTGCAATTATTTTGAACGTTATTGATATTTATTAATTTACAAAAATTGGATGCATTGATAAAAATTTTATGTATTCTAAAAAGTATTTCATCATTTATTCTAAAAGGTACATTAGTAATATTTCCAATGATTTTCTAAAATTGATTCTAATGTAATTTAAATTTGAGTGTGTTCCGAAACGCAATCAATAATCACAAGATACGGCTACGGATCTTCAATGCAGGATATTTTTGTTATTTCAATTTTCACTTATTATATATGAAATGGAATTATATAAAGTACAAAAATTGCGAAATATTTATTTTTTCAAAAATGTTTATTTTAATCTAATATTATTTATTATTATTTTATAGTAATATTTGAAATAATTTCATTTAACAATTAATGCGTGAATAATGAATTATGCATGCGCATTAACCTTTATTAAATTATATATGCAGTTTGCCATCTTGTTATATTTTACATAAAACATACATATTGTTATATATAAAAAATATATATACATGGTGTTTCACATAGTTTAATCAAATTATCGCTAACAATAGAAGATAGAAAAAGATTTATTAGGAAAAATTAGAAGATTTTAAATGATCTGTAACTTAAAAAGTTAAAATGTTTTGAAGATTTTGAACTTACCTCTAAGTAGAATTATATATTTGCGACTTCATACATTTTTTAAATTCTTTGTAAAAAATATTACGATGTTTATATTTATTGATACTGATAATATTTAAACTTTAATTTTAGAAACTTATTCTATTAAATATAAAAAGAAATACATTTTTACATTAATTTATTTTCTTTTCTCTCTTAAAATTGATACTAAATATTTAAAGTAGTTATTTTCAGTCACAAATAATTCAATACTTCCCTTATATACAAATTGATTGATATATATGAAAATTTATGGTTCATTCAAACTATAATAATGATAATTTTAAACTTTGCAATATTCCATTTTTGGAATAAATACATACAACAAGTCACGTGCATCATTTGAAACCATTTAATTTTTTTTCCAATAGGATTTTTCTTTTTTATTCAAAACTATAGCGCGACTCTATGTTATGAAACATCCTATACATCTAGTTATATATTTGTACATGGTGATTAAAGAAAGTCAGTCTGAGCAAGATGGCCGGCCGGATTACTTCGGCTCTCTGTTATTCCGTAATTATTTTACATCTAATATTGTTAACAAGTTTTAATAACGGGCAGAGATTCGGTTTAAAAGCGAAAACACTTCATATCGCTGAGGACTATGAATCTAACAGTTATAGAAAACCTATTGTTATAAATCGAGATGATTATTCGGATGTGAGAGAAGCATCAGCTAGTCGAACACGCAGGGATGTTCCGCTATTTCCAAATAACAACCCAAACATCACAGCGAAGGTACGATATTTCATTTTAATATTTTACCATCAACAGGACTCTTTTGATGAAATCCGTGCAACGGCAATGCATAATTTACGTTGTTTTTCCTCTCTTATTATTGCCTGTGTTTGTTATTTGTCGATAAGGTACAATTTTACCATTTTACGCGGCAGTTAATAAGGCCGGCATATACAGTGCTTGCCTTTGTGCTTTCAACAGCGGAGAACGTAATTGTCGTATTATGTCCCTTCCGGACTAAATTTAATCAATCTTGACGAAACGGAGTAACGCGTCATAGTTCTGTTATTGACATGCAGAGGTCAGTAACCGCTCTATTCGACTCCTTTATTTTCTACGATGGATTCTCATGTTTTTCCTTAATTTTCATTTTTCTATCTTCCCTTTAGCGAACGACCGATCCGTATTTCGAATACATAATGCGCTCTATTGATTATTATCGAATAACCGCGATCTTTTGTTCGTTTTAAGTTGTCAGCTGGACGGACTCTGCCTACTGACGATTTACTCCAATTGAAATGAATTACATGTTTAATGTTTATTGTATTGTCTGTTCATAAATTTCAAATAAGGTTACTCAGCGAAAAGAATCACTAGTATATCGTTGCTTCATATTTATCTAGATCGAAATTGTAGAAATCATTATTGTTACAGTTGATATTGTACTTTTTCTTTGTTATCCGTTTCGTTTTATTTTATTCGATAATTTCTGAAGTAATTCAATAGAGGTGTACTTTAACTTTTTTTTCTTAAACTATTTATTTAGGATTTATTGGAAATAAAACTCAATGAAATATGTAAAGTAATAAATAAAATGAAATAATTCTTTTGTCTTTCAATTTATCTAACAGTTTTATCTTTCTTCAAGTATGCGTATCTCTATTGACAAACGTATACATGTATGTATTCTGTTGATGCAGTAATGTATAACACTTACTCATAGGTAATACGAATCATTCCAGTGAATATAATTAAATCCAAAGTAAGATTATATTTTACAGTATTTGTGTGGATGACAACAAAGGAATATTACATATGAGGCAGTTAAGAGATAAAATAAACCATGTAAATCAATTATTAGTCAATTATTAATAGCTAGAATTTTAATGTATATGAATTTTTTATTTTCTTACTATAAGCTTCATTAGCTAATTAACAGAACAATAATCATAATAAAATTGAATTTTTATTTCAAAATAAAGTTAAATAAATGTTTTGTCTTCAAAAACATAATATTATAAATTACAGTAATGTGCAGAATGTGTTAAATAAAATAAATACAGAATAAATATTAACTTAATAAACAAATATTGCCAATAATTTCTCACAAATTCCTTTCACTTTTTTTCACAAGTGTAATGTAATCATATTGCAGCAATATTGTCCTTGAAGTTATTTAAGCCCAAGAGAAAAATAAAAATTTATCTTATAATTTTTGGAACTTACAACATAAGTTGATAATACTTCTATATATATAATATATGTATAATAATATATATTTTAAAATGTTATCATAAAATTCATAATAAATTAACAATATTTATTAATTATGTATCATATTTTGTTAGATTATACTATATCATACTATGATTCATTATTAGAGTCATTATATCACAATTTTTTTCTGTATATATTTTCACAGTAAGAAATATGTCATTTTCTTCCATGAATTGCAATTATTCACTGACTCATACACATTTGACCTCTAAACTTAAGGAAAAACTTCGTTATATTATATAAACGATTTAATATTTTTTCCTCTACGTCATATGTGTATCTATAGATAAATAAATATTTTTCTTCAATTTCAGCTTATCCTTATCTATATTGTGACTGATTTTATCCCCGAAAACTTTATTTTTGAAATTCATGTATTAATTGTTTCTGTTTTTTTTTCTTCATAGGTCAATGCTTTAAATGATTCTCATCAACAGCTGATAGTTCATTGGGTGGGAGAAAAATCCAATGTGATAATATGTTTGGCAAGGGATAGTACATCAGTGATGAGGGGCAAAGTCCCTCTATCTACTAATCCTAGTGCTGTGTACATAAGTTATGATTATGGTGATACGTTCGTCAATATAACTGAAAAATTTCGAATTGGAGATGATCAATATGCTACTCTGGACAAGTTTACTAATCATCCAAAATATAACAGATTCGTAAGTGCATATTTTATCAATACTGTGTCCCGTAATTTTCTGTTCATTTCATGTTTAATTCTTCTGTTATTCTGTTAATTCTATTTTATACTTTATTAATTTTATTTATAATCTAATTCCCTTCCAGTGTATCTTTGTGGATAGTACAAACAAGTTACTTTTCATCACACCAGATAATGGAAAAATGATAAATAGAGTGCGAGTATGGTTTCATCCTAGCGAAATATCATTTTACGAAATGGATGTTGATATTGTTCTTGCTTTGGACAAAGTCAATTCTGTACCCAATGTAAGTTTTGTACCCTTCCATTAAGAGTAATTTTTAATTCAGAAAAATAATTTTATATTGTTATACTTTCAGCTGTGGTTGTCGACGAATACAGGTTTCATATGGACAATGTTGCGTCCCTCCGTAAAAGCATTTTTCTGGTCGTCTTCAGCTGCTTTGATAATTGAACGTGCGCATTCTGATGGAAGAAACACCGTTTATCAAATTGATTTACAAAATAATTTATTGAAAGACTCAGTGGCACGCTCGGAACCATTGACAGTAATTATCTCAGACGTGGAAGACTTTCAAATTAGAGGCGATTATAGATTTGCCACTTCAAAGAAAATGAAGGCACGTAATAAACTGAGTTTGTAGAAACTTTGCTTTGTACGTGACTAAAAGTAAATTACGAACGAGGAAAATTTTTCTTTTCACAGAATGGTACGGAACATCTGGATCTTTATGTGTCTTATAAAAATTTTAGTTTTGTCAAGGCAGAATTTAATACGGCTTTGCCAATTAAGGATTATTATGTCGTCGATGTTTCATATAATAGAGTTTTCGTTACGGCTTCTCACAGTGAGACGCAAGTAAATCTTTATGTATCAGAGATTATAGATCAGAAAATGGCTACATTTACGTTATCTCTCGAGGGAATCTTCACATTTTTCCCGAACAGTACTTGGAAAGACAGTTGGTTAAAGTAATTATTTTTAAATTTAACAAAATAGTATATATAAATAAATACTTGATAAGATAAGGAAAAATTACAAATCTGTATATCTGGTTTTTGCAGTGACGTTGCAGACGAAGCATTTGCTGACTTGTACAAAGTCGAAGGTCTTCGCGGCATTTATATAGCATCACAAGTAAAAGGAACACCGAAATCAGGATCTATTGGACCCGAACATTTAGTTTCCTTGATAACATTCGATCATGGCGCGACCTGGAATAATATAAAACCACCCACTGCTAATCATGAAGGTTTCTACATTCATTGTATTAAAGATTGTTCGTTGCATTTAAGTCAACGTCTCAGTCAGCTGTATCCCGTGACAAGATCGGTATCTATTATGAGTTCGAAATCCGCTCCTGGTATTATAATGGCCACCGGAGTAATAGGACCGAATCTTAAAGGACATCCTGCTCTGTATGTGTCGAGAGATGCTGGCCTTACTTGGAAACAGGTCCTCAAGGATTATTACTTTTTTAATATGGGAGATCATGGTGGTATTTTGGTAGCGGTTAAATACTTCAAGTCACGTGGAGAAACCAGAGATATTTCATATTCTATCGATGAAGGGGAGACTTGGCAGTCATACGAGTTTAATGAGAAAATGTTACGAGTATATGGACTGATGACAGAACCGGGAGAAAATACTACAGTTTTCACGATGTTTGGTTCAGCTAGTGGCCAGCACCAATGGTTAATAATTAAGGTTGATTTGAGGAATGTGTTCGAAAGAGATTGTACCAAGGATGATTTTAAATTTTGGTCACCAACAAGCGTTGATCAACCAATGGTAGCTTGTGTGTTAGGCCGAAAGGAGACTTATCAAAGAAGAGCAGCGAAAGCAAATTGTTACACAGGAATAGATTATGATCGGCCAATAAGAACGGAAATATGCGACTGCGATTTTAAGGACTACCAATGTGATTTTGGTTTTGTACGGGATAAAAATCATTGTATCAGAGATAAATCCATGGCTTTCTACGACCCTTATGCTGTACCTACTACCTGCGAACCTGGTGCATTTTATAATCGAACGAAGGGTTATATCAAGATAAGCGATGATGAATGCGTAAATGGTTCAGCGAGGAATTTCGAACCAGATGAAATTCCATGTCCTATAGAAGAAAAATCCGGATTCTTATTGGTGGCTCAACGCGAACATATTTCCCGGATTGATTTAGTTGATGAAAAATTGGTAACACTACCTATCCACGACTTAAAGAATGTCATAGCAATCGAATTCGACATGAGGAACAATTGTCTGTACTGGGCGGATATTGTTAACGACACTATAGGTAGACAATGTTTCAAAGATGGAACAAGTTATCCCGAAATTCTTGTGGAAACCGACTTGAGTTCTATAGAAGGAATGGCGCTTGATTGGGTCTCTAATCTATTATATGTTGTTGATGGCGTTAAAATGAGAATACAGGTGATTAGGACAGACGTGTCTAACATGGGAAGGATGCGAAGGACTATCTTAGGGCCCAACAATCTACAGAAACCTAGAGGAATAGCGGTTCATCCAATGAACGGATATATGTTTTGGACTGATTGGGCTCCAGGAAATGCTTCGGTGTCGAGAGCCAATCTTGATGGAACTGAAGTGAAGAGGTTGTTCGTGGAGCCAACCGTCGAATGGCCAAATGGAATAACTATCGATCACATAGCGGAACGTATTTACTGGGTGGACGCCAGGCAAGATTACATTGGGTCTAGTGACTTTGATGGGAAAAAATTCAAGAGAGTGATTTCTAAAAGTGACAAAGTGTCACATCCTTTCGCTATAGCAGTATTTAAGGACAACATGTATTGGGATGATTGGAAACAGTCTATGATATTTGTTGCAGATAAGGATCATGGTTTTGGTATTACTACCATTATAGGTCACTTACCTGGTCTGATGGACCTTAAGGTGTTTGCGCATAGTAGTCAACATGGTACCAACGCTTGTGCCAATAGTACTTGCTCACATATTTGTGTGGGAGCGCCTCATGGCGACCACGTTTGCCTCTGTCCTGACGGAATGGAAATGATCGACGGCAAGTGCATGTGTCCAGGAGGAATCGCCCCATTTTCTAATTCTACGTGCCCCAGAGTTGCCAGCACATGTGCTCCAAATCAATTTGCTTGCGCCAATGATGTATGTATTCCAGCATCATGGCGGTGCGATCGAGACAATGACTGCGGCGACAATTCGGATGAAATCGGTTGCACACCACACACAACGTGTACGCCAAATTTCGAGTGTGATGATAACAGATGCATTTCGAAGCATTGGGTTTGCGATTTCGATCATGACTGTAGCGATGGCAAGGATGAGATGAACTGCAAGTATCCGCAATGTACAGAGTCGCAGTTCAGATGCGACAATGGTAGGTGCATATCACGCAGGTGGCGTTGCGACGACGAGAATGATTGCCGGGACGGTTCCGATGAGAAAGATTGTGCCAAGAAGGTATTTCCTGGCACTTGCAAATCCGACGAGTTTTCTTGTAAGGATAGAACTTGTATACCGGCTAATTGGAAATGCGATGGGGAACCAGACTGCGAGGACAACTTGGACGAGAGTGACTGTAGCGATATGGCGTGCGAAAGCTGGCAGTTCACGTGCAATTTGTCGGCCAGTAAATATCGTTGCATATACAATTCGTGGGTTTGCGACGGGGACAAAGATTGCGCCGATGGATCCGACGAGCTTAACTGTTCCACTACCGTACGTCCACCGTCATTGGCACCGATTTTGCCGAATAGTCCTTGCAATAATTGGATGTTCATGTGCAACAACAAGAAGTGCGTGCCGTACTGGTGGAAATGCGACAGTGTGGACGACTGCGGAGACGATTCGGACGAAATGGGCTGTGGTAATGAGGAAGTTGAGGAGTGGACCGTGGTGTATCCGACAGAGCAAGCTAAGGTCTGTCGGGAACATCAGTTCCAGTGCTTAAACGGCGAATGTATACAGGATTCGTGGGTCTGCGATGGTTCCAATGATTGTACTTCCGGCGAGGATGAGGCGCACTGTGCAGACAGTGATCAAACCTCCTGTAGAGAGGATCAGTTCACGTGTCGCATGGACGGTGCATGCATTCCTATAAGGAGTGTTTGTAACGGAGTGGAAGAATGTCCAGACGGTAGCGACGAGTTGGGCTGTTCTGACGAGCAACATTCTAGTCCGGCAGCGACACCATCCTGTTTCTTTGGTTTGTTCCCCTGCGATGAGACACGATGCTTCCCTCTAGCTGCATACTGCGATGGCAAGCAGGATTGCGTGGACGGTTTCGATGAGAGCAACTGCGAGAAAAATAGTTCACGCGTTTATCAGGTACTTGTAATGGGGGTGGACGAACGGTCGGTCAACGCTACCAGTTTGTTTTTGTACTGGTGGATGCCTGTGCCCACCAACGTCACTTTCGAGTTTCTACCTTCGATAGCGTACGCCGTACCTGGAGCGAATTGGACCAACGCTAGCAAGTGGATCGATGATATGGAGTATCAGTTTAATAATCTGAAACCGTATACTCGTTATAATATGACAGTTCACGTTAGAATAAAGGGCCAAACTACGGTGTTCCCACCAGCCAAGTATTTGATTGTTACAACGGGCGAAGGTGTCCCGTCAGAGCCTTGGAACGTGACCGTGACCCAAAGAAATGGAACGAGTGTGGAAGTCACGTGGAACCCACCTATTCATCCGAATGGACCTATCACTGGTTACGAGGTATTCGTAGCACCACCAATACCACCTGTACGATTCTTCAAGCAAAAAACTTCCGCTATATTGGATATGCCATTTCAGGCAGGAAAGAATTACTCATTTTGGGTAATAGCAAAAAGCAAGGAACAAGAGTCTGCCTCGTCCAATGTAGCTACTTTAATCTTTGACGGATCCACTAATATCGAGGATCTCAAAGTGGAAGCACTCACCAATCATTCGGTAACTTTGTCGTGGAAGAAGATGAAAAATGTTTGTTATGTCATTACACCGAGAGGTCCGGCAAAGTATCCTGGATTACAACAGATTGTTATGGAGGAGAATCGCGCGGAGATACAGAGATTGGCTCCAGGAACTATGTACACTTTCGAGGTCGGTGCCAAAAGGAAGAACTATATTGGAAAGACTAAGACTATTAGTGCAACCACGGAAGGCACGCCTTTGCCGACTGTCACAAAATTAGTTGCCCAGTTAGTGAAATCGCACGGAACTTCGGTAAAACTTACTTGGGATCCGCCTAAAAGCACCAGGAAGATTAAGTGGCAGTATGGAATTCATTATGCAGTGAATATGGTGGAATTCTTTGAATGTAATAGTCTTTGTAATGTAAATTGTAAAAATGAAACGGCTAAAAATTATTATTGATCATTAATTGAAAATTAATTTCATTTTCAGCGTATAAACTTTTAACGACGAATTTGTCAGCAACTATCAAAGATTTGGAAGCTTGTGAGTCTTATGTATTCGCAGTAGGCGTGAACGGAGATTATGGTGCTGGGCCATTAAGTCAACCAGTTTCTGTCTTCACACATTTCAATCAACGGGCTCCTCCAAAGAAGCTAAAAGTCACTCCAACAGAGAGATTAGATACTATAACTATTTCTTGGAGTGCCAGCTGTCCTAACATTGACGAACCCATTAGATACACGGTGAATAAGGAATTTTTACGACATGAATTTTTGTATTGTGCCTTTTTCCTCCTTTGAATTAAAAAAATATTATTTTTCAATATTAATTAGAAAATAGTATAAAATTCGTTTATTCAAGAATTATTTTTAAAATTACAGATCACCGTAACAGAATCGACGCTCAAAAAACATTTTGTAGTGACTTTGCCATCAACAAACGAATCTGTTATGAAACACACGTTCAATTCGATTAAACATGGTGGCAAGTATCGAATAACAATATCCACAGATGTTGAGGATGCCATAGCAAGTCAACCGGTTCTATATATGGCACCAGACATTCCGCCTCCTCATCAGGTGAAAGTTTTACATGAGGAACAGGGCTTTTTTGTTTACTGGGAAGAGCATGATCTATCAGATATGAAAGACGAAAAGTATCATTACGAAATTTTGGTGGTGGAGGGATCGCATATAATGAACGAGTCGACTGCGAAGGTTTATAAAATCGATCAGCCACCGTATATATACAAAGACGTGAAACCAGATGTTATGTACACGTTTGCCGTTCGTTTAGTTACAGAAGAAGGTTATCAAAGTTCTTTGAGTGAAGTTTTTAGCACCAGATATAGCGCAAGTAATTATTTAAATGAAATTTTAATCATTAATTCAAATAATAAATTATTATCAATTTCATTTTTCTGATATAAGAAAATTAATTAAAATTATAAAAACTGATTTGATTGATTTTTTTTAGAAAATAATTCAAAGGTATAATGGTAATTAATAAAAAATCAATCTTTTCAGAAATATCATCATTACCAGTGACTATAAATACGTCCAATATTGTTTCGTTTGCAATACCAATCTGTTTGTTGATCGTCGCTTTAGGATCTGCATTGGCGTACTTTGTTGTTAGACACAGAAGATTAACTAATAGTTTTACACAATTTGCTAATAGTCACTATGATACTAGACGCGGGCAAGCAACTTTCCCGGGTACTACAGACGGCTTAGGTAAATCTATAATTCATTTAATTTCGGGATTTAATCGATTTTATTATCAATTTATTACGAAATTCTTGATAATATTTATTTTAACAAGAAGTGAAGATTTTTTAAAATTTCTACATTTATGATTTCAGAGGAAGAAGACAGTCCAGTGATTCGAGGTTTTTCCGATGATGAGCCACTAGTAATAGCATAAACTCTCGAAAGGTATCACATATAATAACATGATACATTCACACTACGAGGTATGATTAGAAAAATAAGTACATCATATTTTCTATATATATAGAATACATATTCTGTATTATAATATATGTCATATATACATATATGTATATATATACATACATATATATATATATATATATATATGTGTGTGTGTATGTATGTATATATATACATATATGTATATATGACATATATTATGTATATGTAATTCATATTATACATATATGAAATATAAGTGTACGTATTAGGAGGAATGTGCCAATATGCTATTGATATGAAAAAGTTCAAGGTGAAAGACAACCTGATTATAAAAGTAGAAATCTTTTATGAAAGTGGTTCAAGACTGATATGCATACACACACATGCATACACACATGTACACATTATACTTGTAGAAAATAAACCAAGATTGATTAGACGAGAATACTTGAAAGCTTTGTGACGGCAAAACGAAAAAATATCACATCACCCTGTGTTTGTAGAGTGTTATTATGCGTTATGTACATGTTATATACATAGATTTGATTAAGTATACGGATGATTAAGTTAACGTCATACCAATGCGCCGTAAGAGAAAGTTGTTGTTTCTTTGATATCTATGTAAAAATGGAATGAAAAGGAGTGAGAGTACTGAAAAAGAGGTAGAAAAAAAGAGAAAATTTGTACATATAGTAAATATTTTGTACGAACAGCCCAACAATTTTAAGCTTTTTCGGAAGATGCCATATATAATCCTTTATTATTGCATTTGTACTATATGTAGGATAACAAGAGAAAACGTTCCATTGTTTGACAAATTGTTTTTGTAATTTTGCTTTATGTGTCTTTGTCTTTTTTAAATATCATGTGATTGTATAAAATTCATTTTCTTGAACGCGGAATCTCATTCTCTCAGTGAGCGCGAAATACTTTGTCCCATTATACAGCAGCTGTATGTAACGAAACCAGAGATTAGATCGCATTTAAAACATTCGGCACTGTCTCCACTGTTTTGTAATAATTCTTTTTTTTTTCTCTTTGTATACATATGACAAACGTGAATAAGCTTGTTCATATAATGGTTGTATATATATATATGGTTGTATACGTTTAAAAAACAAACGTGATAAAACGCGTTAACAATGGTAAAAGTTCCATTAGAGACAAAAAAGAAAGAAACAAAAATACAAAAAGAAGAAGAGAAAGAATAAAAATAAAAACGAACTTTTTCTTTGCAGTTACAAAATCTGAGATAGAATACTTTATTTTTAAATGTAAATCGATTGTAACTCGCATGTTTTATCTGTTCGCTGCAGTTCGATGGAGAAAAAAAAAGCCAAGAAGTAAAGAGAAGACAGTTCGGATCATTGAGAGGTAGGCAGGGTCGTAGATGGCACTATTAGATGCGTATAAAACTGGAAATATGTGGCGTTTATCTTTAACTATTTTTTTAGCGGAAATGTTACGAAAACGAAAGTAATGCTGGTTGCGAGATCACCGTTGTCATAGATATGTAAATAATAGAATATTTGTTGCTCGATCATTTGATTGACTGATTGATTGAGAGGAGAGAGAGAGAGAGAGAGAGAGAGAGAGAGAGAGAGAGAGAGAGAGAGAGAGGAAGAGCGAATGAGTGCGTGTGACTGAGAGAGAAAAAAAAAGAAAAAGACATGCATCAGTTTGGCTTTTTTATGCAATGGAGTATAAGTACGCAAACTTGTCACTTTACCAATTCTATTAAGACACTTTTCTATGTGAACTTCTTACTTTATTATTAGATGGTGTGAAATTATTGTATGATTTTTCAAAGGTAAAGCGAGATTTAAGATCAATTTTTCCTCAATGTTGAAAGAAAGTAGAATTTAGAAATTAAAAAGTCAACGAATATTCTTGGTAATTTTATTTATATCTTTTGACGAATATTTTCTTTATGAAGTAAAATATTATTGATAATACTATAATATTAGTAGTATTATAATATAATATTATTCAAATGAAAATTAATTATATTATAATATCGTGATTAATATTAATAATTTTAATATTAAACTAGATTTAATATCTGAAAAGCTGAAATTATAACATTTGACATTTTTAACATTTGTTAAAAAAGCTTCGTCGAAAAAACTTTACGATCGTATTTTATATTTTCTTTCGAACGACTGTTCAAATGATTTGTTGTTTAATAGAAATAATCAAAATGAAGTGTGATTAGCCAAATTTATGAGAACAAGATACATATGTTCTAGTATTATCAATGTCTATTTCATTCTTTTATAAATAGACAGAAGAGAAATTAATATTCTATTAACCAAGATCTGTCAGATGCCACTGTTCTTGAATTTTATCACGACAATATATTCTAAACATTGAGAACGTATTCTAAATTGAGATCGTTAATTTTTATCGATCAAGTTTACGAGACGATTTTTTACAGTCGTAGAATTTTCGAAAAGGGACATTCTCGATGTTTTTATATTAGCCGATATTCGTTCGATGATTGATCAAGTAATTATAAATGTTATATGTATTAAACCGAAGAAGATATATCACTGTGTAAAATGAACAAAATAATTGCCAATTGATTCTTTGAAATTAAAAAAAAAAAAAGAAAAGAGAAAGAAAGAAAACGTAGTTTCAGCAAATCTGTTCTCGTTTGTTTGCTACGATACATCGACATTGTAACGTGAGCTACAAGAGAGAGTAACGAGTAAAAGATTTCGTGAGATCGACGACGTCGAAAGAAACGTAGGTTGTACGTGTAAATCTCAAGGGTTATATAGCAATATAACAGTGATATATACATAATATATAAATATCTATATGTATACATATAATATATTTGCGTGTAAATAAATGAATTTAAGGCATATGTCTATAGTAATCTTCTTTTCTTAATACCGGCCTATTCCTTTCCATCCAACGTAAACAGAAAGTGATATTCAGTCATAAAAGGCAGAAAAGTTTAATGCTTTAAACACAGGGACCATTGTTTATTTTTTCTTTCATTTTATTTTCAAGAAATTTCTTGTTAAATGAATTGTGTGAATAATGAAGAAATTATGAAGAAGAAAAATATTTGTGGAGAGTATTTGTGAAGAACATGCCACTAAATTTAACTTTATCGTAATAAATCTGCGTAACGCTAGCCAAAATTCTTAAGCAAAATGCAACAAGAAACAAAAGAGGAAATAAATTATATATAGTTATATAGGAGTTTTCTGGCGAAAGGATCCATAAAACAAAATGTTGAAATGACTAAATTATGCCGGAAGTTAAAAATAGTATAATAGTTCTTAGAAAACTTTGTGTCCCGCTGAAATTTCGTACTTTGTATCAGGAGCACTCGACCTCCTCTTTTTTATTCTATATTTATTGTATATTTATTGAATATTATCAATTAAAATTTTGTAATAATTTAGTTTTAAGTATAAATATACTTGGTTTTCCCTGCATTATTAATTATACTTGCATTTTTGGCAATTCATCGAGATCTGCGAGATTACCAAAAAGTGTATAATTTTTAGTCTCCCAAAGTAAGACTTCACCAAATGATTATTTCATATAATTTGCAACAATTAAAGAAATAATAGCATATAAACATTTAAACAGAACACACTATGTTAAAAATTATTTATAATCAGTTATACTGGCAAAAGAAGCGAGTTAAAAACATCAATGTTTGCAAAACGGTACCAAGCTGCGCATTACGCAACCTACAGTTCAATTTAGATGGTGCAAATTTCATTCCTTTCTCTATTTCACGGTTTAAACTGAACTGCAGGAACAATTAGTAGATGAATAAACTATTAGACTCTCCAGGGGCACCGAGGTATGACCAGGAAACTCTTTGAACAAAGTTCACAATCTCACTTTTACCACACTTATAACAGTATTACCACATTCGTTTTCAACATTTTTAACATTCCTTTAATACTAGATAATGTTTAAATAACAAGAATATTCAGAAATATTATTTAAAGTTCACTTCCAAAATTTAATCGATGAGTATGCGATGACAGTTGAATTTGTAATGAGTTCTTGTATCCCGATACAAAATATCAAATTTCAGTCGAAAGAACGTCCCAGTTTTTAAGATATTCGTTCCCAAAAATTTTTTTTGAAAATTTGAAATACCAGGAGCTCGTGTAACTCTAGGGTTTTGACGTGCCACCACCTCAAGTTCTGATACATAGTACGAATTTTCGGCCAGAAGTTACTTCTTTTTCTCGAGATTAAAGTTCCTACAGTAGATTAATAGTCCTAAAATACCAGCGTATTAGTTGAGTTTGCTGTAATTAACGAATGCCATGAATCTTACAATACATTATTCGAATTTTCAGTCTGAAATTTCTTTCTCTTTCACGAGATGAATTAGAAGGAAATAATTTTTTGTATTTCAATGTTTTGGATATACTTATTAATTGAGATGTCAGACAAATTTTTTTGGAAAATGAGCATTTATTCTTCGTTTATTTCTTATGTATTTCCGGGCTAATTCCTTAAGTGCGGTTGTTGTCGTTTTACTTTTTTGGTAATATAACGGATAGGTAATGTTTCCGCCTATTGTCAAACTTCCGTTCTCCATTTCAGCTGGAAGTGGTTAATTTACCAAAATCAGTAAAGTGTGGAAGCTACAGTATCATGATCTCTCGATTAACGGAACATCAGTTTTTTCTGTTTATACGTAAATGAATTGAAAGGTGTATCTAATTTTATACGCAAGTATATCTATATGAAATAAAGTTTTAATTGAAAGATTCCAGATTCTAGATTCTAAGATTCTAAGATTCTAAGATTCTAGACCTTAGATTCTGAATTTCTAATATTCTGGATTCTGGATTCTACCATTCTAAAATTTTAGATCCTAGATTCTGTATTTTAAGATTGTAAGATTCTAGGCTCTAGGTTTATGATTAGAGTGGGTTAGAGAGAGCGGGTGATTTATGAGGAAAATGATTGGTTTTGGAAGTAGGAATAATTTAGATTTAATTAATTTAGTAAGAATAATTTCAAAAATCGGATGGAGAAATTAAATATTGTTGTGTAAGTTCTTTCTAATATATTTCAATAATCATTTAGTGCGAGAAACTATGAAGAACAAAAGCTAGTCTCGTCATATTTCCTTTGGTTGACTTGTTTTCTCACGAGGCTAGGTGACTCAGAAATTGGTGGTAATTTCATTGTTACGCGGCAGTCGGCTGATATGTTAATTGCAGTAGATCTCGAATCTCGTTTCAAAGGCAATCTAGATTGAATTCAACATGATTCTAAATTCTCACGCTTTGCATAGTTCTTCTATATATGTATTTGCGGAGTCCATGACCTTTTGTATGCATTTGTATTGAAATACATACATCGATAACTGCCGAGTATCTGTTCCAAATACTTTTCTTTTGTGAAATGTAATATTTTTTAGACATACACGCGCGAAAGAGAGAAATTTATTGTAATTGTGATCGTAATCATTTATTTTCTGAAATTTAATGTTTTAAAAAGAAATACGCAATGTTTCTTCTACAAAAGATAATTTTAAAAATTTGAATTAAACAGTAGAAATTTTTTAAGTAAATTTATCTTCATTTTTTTAATTATAAGGTATTGTATTAAGTAACAAGTGATACCTCTGTTAATTTCTAGATTACAAGACAGTACAAATTGCGACGTTTAATTCAATCATTGAGAAATTTCATTTCCTGTCAGTCTTTCATTAATTATTATTATAAATATAAAATACGCAAGGAACGGATTACTATTTATAATAATAAATTAATATTACTTTTTATTAAAATTTATAATTTTTAAAATAGTTTTAATTATAAAAATATAATTGAAAACTATAAGTAATTTTCAAATTCTGTGGAACTATGGAAGGCTATGTTAATTCAACACGAGTATCGCGTTCGATGCGTTGCGTCGTTACGCTACGGGACGCTTTTAAACATAGTAGAAATCTGGGCTACGCACGTGCAGATGTACCGTAATAATAATTGTTTCCTTAATTACAGCCGTAGACTATGCGTGCAGTTGGTTCGTCGCGTTTTTTTACGAAGATCGCGTCGTTTCTAGAAAAATAGTTCCTCGGGAACAATTCCGATGATATCTGCGTGCGAATAAGGATTTAATGTGATCCATTACAATATACGCGTATACGAACGTATACACACGTTGGTGAATTTTCGTTGAAAATAACGCGTGAAAGTTTACGACGAGTTTGCAGCGATGAAGTCATCGCAGAGATGGAACAGTGAAATGCGCGGGTGAACATGACGGTTTGAGTTAGAATTTTAAGTTCTTCGGAGCATTTATTCGTTGACAAACGAGTGAAAGCGAGATAGATGTTGATTAGTATAGATTGTCTCAATGTGAAGAATTGATACCATTTTAATTAGGATGAAATTGTATATCAAGCACCAACCACTTCCGAAATTGAGAAAATAAAATATTTTTAGAAAGAGTAAATTTTAAAAAATTTATTTACAATAATGGAAGGAGAAAAATCGTTTTTAATGGAAATAAGAAATAATTTTAATCATGCCGATCATTGCTGCATGACTCTTCATTATATCTAAAGTGTTAAATTAAAATGATATGCGAATAAGAATTCAAACAAGAATTTTACAAAGATGAAACAATGTAAATTAAAATAAAATGCCAAGAATTACACAGTTTTTATTACTGGGCACGTATCGCCGTCATCACTTCCTATCCTTGCATTGAAATCACTCCAAGCAACACTTTATCTAATATTACAATACGTGATTTTTGTCCTCCTACTCCTTCTTTTCTTTGCTCTCTCTCTTTTTCTGAAATTTTTCATGTTACTGTACCTTTTCCCCCTCTTTGTTCACGTTTTCTTTCTTTTTCTTAATCTCTTTTATCCTTTTCTCTTTGCTTCTTTCTCGTCGCCTGCACTCTTTACTTTATATCCATTTTATTTTTCTCTTTTTTTTCTTCCCGTGTTCTTCTTTCGCATTTTTTTCTCTCTTACTTTCATAAATGAGAAATTTTGAACCTACAATGACGATTTCACATCCTAAAATATTCATATTAATTATTAGAATTACGATTATATTATAATTTTTATATTCCTTTCCAGCTTGTCAGTTCACTTTACTCTCTAATAATCTAATATCATTCAACAATCTAATATTATTCTTTATATTTTATTATTGTTCATCAATTCATCATTTAAATTTTAAAATTTAAATTTCTCTATTTTTAACTACTAAAATGAGTACAATACAAAAATACCAAATTTTACTAGTTTCGACAATCCCGGAAGAAGAATATTCCTTTTAAATATTAAAATAAGCACTATGAACAAATTTCTTTACTTGTAATTACCAAAAACTTTGTATAACCGAAATTTATTATTGAAAATTTATTATATTAATTCCAACGATTTCGAAGACATTCATGCTAAAATTATATAACTTTCTTCTTCCTTTCTCCTACATAAACAATCTGTTCTTAGAATCTACCTTTATCTCAAATCACGGTTAACGACGAAATGTAGTCGCAAATGTTGCAACGAAAGACAGAAGGAAGACGCTTGAAATTCAAACGATACTTTCTTCCTTTCCCTCTCGTTGCCAGAAAAGGCAACTTCCGACGTTTTAACGCTTTACTTCAACTGTGAATTAATTGATCAATTAAAGAAGGTGTTGAAAGAGTTTGCATCGAAACCGGAAAACTCGAGTCGAGCGCAAGAAAGTGTCGTTCCCAGCGGATGCTAACGCGTTTACGTTGTAACATAATAATCCGCTATGTTAACTGCTTAATTTCCCATAACTGTTCGTATCGAACGACCCATTGTTTCCCTGTTGCACTCATTTACTTTAATTTAATTCGTGACGTCTGCAACCTCGATCATTTTACGACTAAGAACGCTCCATTTTCTCAAAACTGATTCCAACAATCCCATTTGCATGTTAACGAGTCAGTCCGGAATCGTCTAAAATCATTTTTACACTCGTTATCACACGCGCAATAAATCAAATTACAGTGGAATAGCAATTAACATTGATAATATATTTTTATGAAAATTCATAAGTGTCTGAGAATATTAAAGTAAAAAGGAAAAGTAGAAAATTGTTTTATGCAGCAATCGTACCATTTGAATATTTTATATATTTTTTACATTACAAGCGTAATTTTGTAATTTAAGATTTTCCATGAATTTGTAGTCTAGTAACTAATGATTAAATGAAGAAGAAGAAGTGTTTTGAAAATAACACGAGAAAGGAAATAGCAAGGAAATATTTTAAATAAGATAATAAGAAATATTCTTTAAATAGCCGACAATAATATAATAATATACAATAATATAACCAAGGATAGGAAATATTAATGTTCAAAATCTTTTAAAATAATTCTCAGATTCTAAGTAGTTTATTTACTAATCGTTTATACTCTAAACGATATAAAATGGTATAATAGTTTATGTATAAAGAGAATAAAACTTTTATAAATATTTAACCAATTTAACTAATTTGAATATTGAAACTAAGGAAACGATAACACGATCTCTGTTACACCTACAAATTGTTTTACCTGCATTGCTTGTTTTATTCTATCTTCTACATTTTCTACGCTTTTACGCGCAATATCTGTGCATTCTCTCCTAAGCGCTACTAACAGTAAACTTCCAAACCAAGGTTGGTTTGATCAATCAACAAACACATCCTCCGACGTAAAACGTCGTAATGCCATAAAAGTAACTATGAGAAACATTAATGGACCGTAAAGAAAAAAAGAAAAAACAATTGATCGATCCCGGACACGAACAACACGACACGTTTGAATTGCCGTCAGTGAGACAGATTCTGAATATCGACACGAATCTCCACTTTCGAGGCAACAGCGGTATTGGTGTGAATGGTGTTACCGATTAAACGGGAGAATCGTGGGAATGAGATGAGATTGAAACGCGAAACCGAGAAAGACGAAGAAGAAGAAGAAAGAGAAGAGGGAAAGAAAACAACAATAACAACAACAAGAAAAATGGAAGAAGAGGATGTGGAAGAAGGTGAAAGAAACGCGGTCGGTTGGGAGAAGATCTTCCTTGGTGCAAGTAACGAGGATATCGCGATTGTGAACAGCAAGGACACGAACAGAGTTCAGCGAGCAGCTCTTCCCAGCGAAAGAAGGGATATCCGAGTCCCCACTATTAAATGGCTCGACTCTGACGCGGAAAGGAGAAGCTACATCGGGGGCGGTAGAACACCACCAGCCTCAGTGCAATTTCGACACTCGTCTGGCAGCCAGTTGTCACAAAAGGGTGATTGTCCGCGATTTCGTCTGACCGTTGCTTCAACTTTGTGTTTCAACTTTGAAACGGAGTGAAAGAAAAGGGGATGGACCGAGAGGGATGATAACGGAGAGTAGAGAGGGACTCAATTGTGAATTGGAGGATTGCTGTAGAAGTTGTTGAAGAAATAATTGAAAGACTCGTGATATCGTTTGAACAGGAGTTTTGCGATTGGAATGGGATTGTTTTCTTCGAGGGGTGATTTCTTGAGCAATTTTTGGTGAAAAGAATTCTTTCGTTGACAGAGGATTGAAATTTGGAGATGTGAAAGGAATTAGGAGCAGAAGCATTGAGCTAAAGAGAAATTTTAGAGTTCTGCAATAGAAAAAAATTCTTTTCTCAACGAAGAACTGAAATTTGGAGATTGTTGAAGGAAATTCCATTTTATTTTCAAAATCTTTTCTTAACGAAAGAAATTGTTGGGGACAAATCGAAGATTCAGCTGTGTTGAAACAGATCTGTTTGAGACAGAGAAGGTTGGAGGATGTTATTGGAGAACATCTGGAGAGCAAAGAGGTAAAATTCATAAAAGAATAATCTTCGCATAAAGTGGAACAGTTTAAAGAAAGTAAAGAAAGTATTAATTAAAAGTAATAGTAGTTAAGCATTAGTTAAAAAGAAGAAGTAAATCTCCGAAAGAATATGATGATAAGATGGTTTAGCAAACTACGAGCAAACTACGAATTAAATCACTTGAGCATCAATAATAAAATTGAAAGGAGAATCCTGATTGGCAAAAACGTCAATAGGAAGTGAAACTAACAAAAGAACAGCGTCTGTAGCAATGAGCACAGTGCTACAAAGTGCTTAATTTCAATTACGAATAGAGGCGTTATTTTTACAACGGACCAGAACTGTTCTAAAACGGTAAAATAGAATTGTCCACGCAACGTTGGAAAAGGAAAATGGAAAGCTCGTAAAATTCAGGCATGCGATTAAAGTAGAAGGGACGAAAGGATTTGACTTCGAAAGGGGAAGAGAACGTTTGAATTCCCATTTTCGTGGAAAAAATCGAGAAGCAGCGAACGGTGAAGGAATTGACCTGGTCAGGAGGATTCTTCTTCAACGACAAACCTCGTCAAATTGAACGTTTCCTGCCATCTTACTGGAGCACGAACAACGTGTCTCCACGACATGCAAGACTTCTTTGACGACACGCAATGACACAAAACGCGTATTTATTTCTGCGTCGATTAGCATGTTCACCTAGAAACCGGCGTTGTACCGGAAGTCCATCGCAGAATTATCAAGAACTGTTGAATTTAAAGAGATCTCGGTCACAGGATCAATCTGTCACCTGTGCGTGATTGAATGGAACGAGAAGAGTGTCGCTACTTTTTCAAGGTCTCCTCGATCTCTTTCGCCCGACACGATATCTCAAGGATACTTTAGAAAAATATTTAGAAAATATAATTCTGATTGAAAACTAAGAAGAGAGAAGGAATATTATTGTTTGCGACGTTCATTCGATTTCTTGTATCTGACACAGTTTTTAGATTGTAATATTTGCAGCAACAGCGCATGATCAAAAGATCGTTGACGAGTATTATTGAATGAAGAGGAAGTAGATTATTACTTGGATTTCAAAATTATTTGGAAAGTAGTCTTTCAAGTTCGAACAATGCACGATCGAAGAATTAATATGATTCTGAAATTACTTCTCTAGAAAAATAATTAAAACAATTAATTCCTTTGAATCAAGAATCATTAACAATCCACCGCATATAAACTGATTAGAAAAGCGATGAAGCGAGAGAAGAATAACTGAAAAATATTCTTTTGAATCAAAAAGTCATTCATCGATCGAATAGGCAATAAAATAAAAAGAGAATATTATTCCCGTCTGATCATTTCATTCCGAGATCACTTTTCTAGAAAAGTCATTGAAATCTTAAGTGAAATAAAATAAAAAAAGGCAATCAAAATCGCGAAGGACTTGGAAGAGACGAGCACCGGAAGTGGTGGAAAAGAACCCTCAGAGAAGAGTAAAAGCGACTTCGGAGAAAGACGAAGACGAAACGGAGAAAGCAGCGAAAGATCGATCCGAATTGCAAAATAGGGTGAAAATCGTTTCGAAGCTTATGAGGCGTGAAGCAAAGATCGCGAGTCTCTTGAGGAAGTGGTTCGCTAAATAACGAGCGGAGGTGAACAGAATTAATAGAGTACTTAGGGAGGAAACTTGGATTTTACGAGGTGACGAAGACCGAAGATGAGTAGAAAGTTAGAGAGAGGGAAGCGAAGCGAGTTTTATGGTTAAAGAGGAGAAAAAGAAACTCTGTTCGCTTTGATCGTTACTGTTCTTTCTTTCTCGAAGAATGTATTTGAACGGTGACAAAAGGAAATTTAAGAAGGACTCTGAGAAATGGAAGATTTTGTTTTTGGGAGAGGAGAGATTGTTTTCTCTAATGAGAGAGAAGAGTGAAAGAAGAGGTAATTAACTGTGAAGAAGTTATATACAGGGCTTTATTAGCACTGTGATGTCTTGAACGAGAAGAAATCTTGCAAGGTAAGATTACTTTTTTTTGTGAAAAATTCATACGTGCTCTTTTTTATCTGTGCGAAACATTTTTAATCGATAGATATAAGTACTTAATAAATTCAATATATTGTAGATTTTTTAGTAGACAGACTAGACTGATTAGATTTTTATGCAGAGTTATTATTAAAGATAAACCTTGCTACTATCTTTGAATTTTCGCATTCTCAATTTTGCATTCTTATTTAAATAAAGAGAAAAAAAGATTTAGGAGAAGTTGAAACGAGAAATCATATTGATAAAACTTCTTTTATGTGAATTTTTTTTCAAATTGAAAGTATTTGCTTATTGTTAAAAAAAAGTTATAGAAAATTATTATTTTTATCATATAATTATTAAAGAAAATTATTGTAAATATCAAATCGAGAGATCAACAGAAGCAGGAAGAAATGTTTTTAGGAACATGTTCTCGTTTTATCAGAATCTAATCTGTCGGATACGATAAAAGGAGAAGAGAAAATATCGGCATACCAGAGCAACGGCGATTTTCACGCATTATTTGCGGTACAACGCGAATCAACGTTTTGACATACACGTTTGCATCGGTCGTAAGCTTGAAAAGCAACATCGTATCGTGAAATGTAGGTAGACGAGCCACCTGGTTTTATTCGATGCAAATAATAATAAATTATCTCGTAGAAAGTCCGGCGTGCAGGAATCTGCCAATATCTCTTGATAGAAAAGGAAAGCCAGTAATCTACATATAAATCGATCTTTTAAACGAATGTGAAAACACTTGAATTTTCTCGCAAAGTTTAACGTTGACATTTCAATTTAACTGCGTTCGACGAATAATCAGCTGGCTCGGAATAGTTATGTATGTCAGTATTATACATCAGTACGATATATATAGTTATCTATATCAATTCATTGATAGATTTTATATAAAATTATATGTGTGTTGTGGCTTTTGGAAAATTCGTAGCAAAAAAAAATGAAAAGTTAAGAAAATTAGATTAGTAAGATTTGGTAAGTTTTAAATTCGAAATTTAAAAAGTCCGTAGCGGAGTTTAAGAAAAAATTAAAACTTGAATTTAAAAGAACTTGAAAATTAAATTGGAATTATTTTTTTCAATTCTCAATATTTGATTTGTACCACTACGATTTTCAGTTTGTCATATAATCTTTACATCTTTGTCATACTTTCTTTGAATACCCAAATAAAATTGTTTATAGAAGAAGAAGGATAAGTTCAATATAGAATAAGTAAATTCGATTATTTCACGCACGATTTGAACGAACGATTGAAACCTTGACAAACTCAATTATCTTGACCATAAAACAACGTCCTATTTCAGAAGCGGAAACCAGCCAGAAAGTTGTCGATCAGGTGAATCGAGCCGATATCACAACAGGCAATCCAATCAGGGTAACGAAACGAAATTGACCAACATTCCTCTGCAACAAGTAAAAGAGGAAATCAAAGGAAAGAACGAGAGAGATTTATAATCTAAAGTTGGTAAGTACTTTGGAACTTGTTTGGAAACTATATCAACGACAATTTTTAAAATGAATAATTGAAATAAATAAACCAATAATTGAAAATTCATAATTTTTAAAGTTAAAGTAACTGAAAGATGGTATTTGTTCTATAATATTTTTTATATTGAAACAATTGGAGGTTTCAGATATTGAAAGAATTAAAAATTGAAATTTGAAAAAAGCGATTAGAAATAACATATAGTAAATGGTAAAAGTTGGAATACTTAGATTGAAAAGATTGGAAAGTAGTAAAAATTAAAATTTAGAAAAATTCAAACTCGGTTGATTTAAAAGGAAAAGTGGAATTTCAAAATTTGAAACCCTCAATTGCAATTTTATAAAGTCGAAAGTAAAATTAGAATTTTCTCTCTCTCTCTCTTGAATTTTAAATTTAATTTAATAGTGACTTAATTTAGAATGAAATTTAAATTAAATTGATCTAATTTAAATTCAATTTAACAATTTCCTAAAAATAACATTTAATAATTTACAGCAAAAGATTCTTAAAAAAAAATGGATCAACGAATCAGTCAGTCAGATATAGGCTGGCAATATTTTATGAACGATATATTAATGTTTTCAAAGATCAGTTATTATAACAATAACAAATATAATAATATAAAATATTGAAGTAAAATATTCAATGAGGTGAAGAGAAAATATTTAACGGTCCACAATCATTAAATTACAATTTACGAGTCTTACAAAGTCACGACGGAAGCAATCAAGCTTCGAGGTGATGTTATCGCGCGTGGAATACGATGCTCGCGGAGGAGAAAAATGTAGGTGGCCATTATAGTAAGAATAATCAGAATTTCATGCAGGAAATCGTCGGTGAATGATGGTACGTTGCTGGCGTTGTTTACAAACATTTTGAATTTTTTTTTACACGCGATGTAATTAATGAAGGTATAATTAGCGCGCACTTTCGCGAGCAGCAGAACGCCTCATTCTGAATATAATCACTTTATCTTTAGATTCATTCAATTCAATGTCTCTCTTCCCGTTTTCATAACATCTTTTTCGGTCACTGACTGAAAAATATTCCCCTCGTTTATATTTTATTTCGTTTCATTGTTTGTCAAACAATTTGTATTGTTCTTATATTTACAATTTTCATTACTTTTCATTAGATATTCTTTTCTCTTCCACAAGTTGTATTTTTGTAGAATTTTCGTGGTAATGAGAAATAGTATCGTATAAGATGCTGAATTGTTTGTAATTTTTCAATTTTTCTCATTAAGGTAATTTCGCAACTATGAATGCTATAAACTACATTTTTTCATATTTAATATTTATACTTACGATTACTCAAATGCTTCCATTAAAAAAAAGAAATGATTTTAAATATAGAGAATGTCTAACAAATTATTCATAAAATTTCGACGTGTTTGACCATTGTTCGATTCTTTTCTATTTCCCAAAATCCCCGAGAAGTATAAAATTGTATTCTTCATAAATATCTTTTGCAATTAGGATTTCCTTTCATATTATGACGCGCATCTATTTCAAATTAAATTTGTACATAATATATTTGAATTCATTCTCATCGAATGTATTCTTAAAAGTAAGGCCTCTCGTTACTCGCGAGGCCATTCTGTTTAAGACGAGAAGCATATGGGAATACGAGTTGAAAACGTGTTGGCACACGGTATCTCCAGGTTTCACGTGTCGTCAATTATCACGATGGAAGCAATTAGCACCGTTCCAAGGAGCCGAAGTTACTTTTTCCTTCTTCGGATGTTGTTTCTGGTTTCCTTGAAACTTTCGTTCTCTTCACGATCGATGATCCCCGATGTCCATCAACGTCGTGCTCTTTCTAGACTAATTTCCTCATCTTATCACCAAAGACCGCGCGAATCTTTTTATTCAAACAAATCCCAACTAATTTCATTCCATTAAATTTCATTGATCAACAGTATCGCGTATAATGATATACTGGTCTGTACTACTTGCGTTACCTGTCTATCTATTAATATAACATTATTAGGATAGTAACCAAACGCAATAGATCAAGCTATTTTATTTAATTTATATCCATTTGTTCAACGCAATAAATTATTAAAATTTTATTCCATTTTATCTATTTCGAAGCGTATTTAATTTCGATTATCAATGAATTTTGTTACGGTTTACTAAACAATGTTTCCAATTTTGATTATGACGACGATCAATGATATGTATGATACGAATATTGCGATAGATTGATTTTGATTTTACTTTTCGTGAAAAATTAAATTATTTGATCCAAGACACTATTTTTGTTAATATTTGAATTTTTGCGTAGACAACATAAAAAAATACATTTTTTTTTATTGAAATTTTGTTGCACTTCGGCTTGTCGAACAATATTTATTTACTTTTTTTTACTGTTTTAACACTTAAATGAATAATGACAGACTAATATATAAAGAGAATGCACTAAACGTCGAATACATGTCCTGTTCAGCTAGTCGAACGAGGATTTTCATATTCGTAGCCCGGATCCTGTAAAGTTCAAGGTTTTAATTGACACCGTTAATTCTCGATCCCCAGCGGATCGTCCTCGTCTGGTTTCTAACGAGTACATGCAGAACAGTTTATTTATGCGTTATCGGTTGATTGGTCGAAACGACTCACGTTAGTAGACGTTTTTAATCGATGACGGTGCTCGTTGCGGAAACGCTACCCGTTCTACCGATCCGAAGGCGTTGCTCTTAATTATTTATTACACGTCGATGACGTAACCCTTGGCGAATCGTTACGGTGTAATCGACACCGGCGGAAATTTTAATTCGAGTAGTCGTTTCATTACGCGTGATCTCTTCCTCTTCACGAAGAATTTTTCAATTTGCGGCACTACAGGTTTTTTTTATCTTATCGTCTTATCTGATCTTGCTGTTTGTTTGTTGCTTGCGAATTATTTCAGTAAATTTAGAAAAATATATTTGACGACATAATTTGACGAAATGTAGTCATATTTTATTTTTTTCATTAAATTTGACACGGATTTGGAAAAGTATTTATATTTACATTTAGTTGTTTCGATTGGGTTTCTCGACAACGTTCGTAGACAAGTAAAGAATAAAATAGAAAATTTGAAATACGAAATTTTTGCTTGGATCTAGTAGCAGATTTAGTAGATATTCCACGAATTGTATGCTTTTGTACACATTCTTCATACGTTTCTATTTTAAAATGCAACCCTTCGTCAACGTATCGCCCCAATAACGTTTAAAATCCGTTGATGGATGCAGTTAACGTTTCTCCAGTAATCTTCTAGTCGTCATGTTTAATTGACCAAAACTTACCACGAGAATCGTTCAATCTCGACTCATCGACGATGATTTATATACTAGAGAAAGAATTATGACGTTCATTCGATCTTTCTACAACAGGTGAGATTCTTATTATTTTATCTTTTTTAATTTTTATATTTCACGTATAAAATACTATCTATTCAAGAAAATTCAAATGTTATAAAAAGAGAAAATGCTTTCCTTGGATCAAGTTATTATTTAATTTCACACAAATAATGCCAGAATCAATTTATCATGATTCATGCTCATCGTTATCAAAGCTTGTCGTTATAGAAAGAAAAAAAATTATATCTCGGATGAAATTACAAATGTGGAAATAAAATCTCTCGCTCCAAAGACGGTGTTAAGATTTCAAAAGAAACATTAATAACAAGTAAAGAGCGCTTCCAAATTTTTGGGCGTAAGTATACAAATGTATTAAGTAACAAAGTGTTAATAGTATTCTTTTGCTTTTGCAAAAGCAAGTTCTAACTAAATATGTACTTTTGCAAATTTCCAACAATTGAACAATCAGAATCAATGTTCGTACGTTCACAAATATTCGTATTTAATCACAAAATACCAGAATATCTTTTTCAAAAAAATTCCCAATTACCATGAATCAATTTTTCAGAACATATTTTCATAATTTTTTCATAAAGAGAAAATCACGTGAAATCGCGAAGTGTAAGCAATCAATTACCTCCGTACAACCAAAAATAATCTCCTTCGATGTTAAACGCTCAACATCTCAACGAAATTCCCACGCTTAAAAAGTTACAGTCGTTCCATCATGATTTTCCTCTATCTAATCACAAACGGGAAAGAGTTACGTCAAATCTCACGAATACGCGAGCTCTTCTCGGATTTTCCACGATGATAATGGCCCGTGGCGGGGCCATTGTTTCACGGAGGCGGCATTAATTGCTACGTGTTCCTCTTCCTCCTTCCTTTTTTCTTTCTCTTTTCTTTCTCCATCGTAGTGCTCACAGGCACGCGTCGAAATGGTTTGGCGACAGTGAGGTCGACAGGCGTCGTTTGGTAACAGATGGGAAAGGTATCTGTGGCCGTAAGAAGTGCCGCTATGTCCCACATCGGCTGCCTATGATTCTGGCACGGTAACCACCTTCTCCCATTATATCGTGAGCACACCTTCCGGGAGATAGTTCCTGCCATTTTGCTCTTTTTGCTTTGTAGGGATACATGTACTTTGATTTAGAGAATGTTCTATTTTCAATGCGTCATGGTTTCATCCATGCGTTTCGTCCATAGAATTTCATTTGTATCAACTCGTTTTCGGACAAATAGTTTATACGATTGCAGATTGCATAATAAGTGTCCATTGATTTTTAATAGGAGTTCGGGTTCAAATTTAGATTCAAAAGTTAAAGTTTAGATTCAACTAGCAAAAGTTTGTTCAAATTTTTAATTTAGCGTGTGTACTTACATTTTCAAATTGAATTTTTCTGAAAACGAAGCGTTTCATAGGTTTCATTCTAATGTAAATTTTCCTCGATTAAATTCTTTCCGATTAGTATCAATTAAAAATTAGTATTACATACAGTAGCTCGTGAAAGTATTCGAACCATAGAAAGACGTTTATGTAGGTATTGTGTATCGATAGTAAATTCTTTATTTAATCAAAGGAATTCTAAGTTATTTTCTTCTAAAATCTTTAAATTCTATGGAACACATAGAAATTTCAATTTTTTTTGGCTAATAACGTGGATATTTACGTTACGACTTCGTTTATCACCATTTGATAATTGTCCGTTATTTCGTTTTCGATTTATTCTTTATGCTACATACAAACACAAGTGGAGTATTTAAAGCGGTAAAGCATGCTCGTAACCTGAATACGTTTTGATCTTTTTATAATTTATAATTTATAATTATGTGGTCTCATTAACATGAAAGAAGAATGCAAATGAGGTAACATTATTATGCAGCCGCTAATTACTACATGAATGTAGTAAGGAAATATTTAATTTTCCTATCTCGGAAAAAAGGAAATTCAATTCAATTGAAACGTATATTTATAGCTAGTATAACTTGTATAACTATAATTAGGATAATCAGAGACTTTGTCCAACATTATTATAAGAAAGAATTTGCTTAATACATATAGTTGAATATTTCTGCATGTGGTTATAGGTATTATGCATAGGATTTAAAGTTAATGAAATTGGATGTTCCAGATGAATGTTAATTATAAAGGTATCTTGTAATTATCGTTCTTAACTAATAAAATTTCAAGAATTCAAATCTTTTCACGCGTAATTTTATTACTTTAAATATAATTCATTTAATTATAAACAAGTCTGATTGTAGATTAATATCTTCATTTATTTGTTATGTTGTATTATATTATACTATATAATGGATATGTATATTCATTACATATGTATAATGAAACAAAACGTTTACGTACGATCAATTTTATCAAGTGCTAATTTAATTCCATAATACATGTTCAACAGAATGTAAAACATTTCAGATGTTGTATGAAGTCATAATTTTTATCTTCATGTTTAAACTTCCTGTTTCAGTATGTGTTCTCTAATATCCAATGCATAAACGCGAGTAAATGTACAGTGAAATTTGGTAAGGCGAAACGTAGTTAAGTATTAGCACTGAACAAATATTCAAAGAAATTTTCTCGGAAAGAAATCCTAATTGTATTTTATACGTTTAATTTATTTTTTCGACTACATTATCAATTACATAACATTTTGAATATCGAGAGTGTATTTTTAGAATTTCTGTATTTTTTTTTAATTAATGAGGATTCTTAAATTAATATATTACTAAATTCTTTTCTCTTCTGGGAGAATCTTTTGACACTTCGTAAGTTTTTTCCTCTAAAAGTGCTATTATTTGAAACAAATTAACTTACTCGAAAGATTATTTTTATTTTTAAAAAAATTAAATAAAAATAATAGAATATACATTTCCAAAACTTATGTTGATACTAATGTCTTTGTTTTTAAAAATAGTTAATATTTTTCCTGACTGTTTAATTTAAAGTCTGTTTTTATTGAAAAAAATATACTGAAATCAATTGAAAATAAATTATTTTCTGTTCCTAAAGAAACAGAATCGTTATCAAGAAAAAGAATTTTCTTCTTCGTCTTCTTTTTCTTAATTACTGAACTTCGAAGATACACGCCGATACACTTACGAACTTTTTATTCGAGTACAATGTTAAAATTAGTTCGAAGCAATGTAAGACCAGACATACCAATCTTTTTCTGGTCTCTAACTTCCCTCGAGATGTATATGTATCTATTCACAGCTGTTGAACTGCGTGCTCGACTTACTAGTTCTACTGTGTGGGATGGTAATTACAGTTATCTTGATACTTTTTTACTATTCAGGTTGGATGCTCCAGCTATTTAAATGTACCGATGCTTATGCATATTCAACGTTCTCAGATTTCGCACGATAACTCGAGAAATACAGATGTTCAAGCGTGAGCCTGAATTTCTCTTGCCACTTGTTGATACGATATTAACATCTTGCACATCTATCTCAATCGTTGGCTTCCTTTCTCGAATTTCGGAGTAAAATTAACTATCGCACATCACGTACATTCTGCATATTTTTGCACTATTTACATTGTTCTATAACTATATGCACAGTAGTGACCAAAGCTGTATTTCACAATTAATTTAGTATTTTACTTTATTATTTTAATATTTTAATATTTTATTATTTCGATAGTTTCTCCATATAGTATAATGCAATTATATCATACTATACGACTACAGATATGTCTATTTTTTACATAATGTGCTAACGTATTTTTAGCGAGTAAATTTTTTAATTTTAAATAGAAAATCTATGTAGATTTCATCAGACTTTCGGCCGACTAGCGTAATCATAGTATATAATAATTATTGATTACTGCGCGAGAAAGTCCACAATTGCAACAAATCAAATTTTTCAAAATCATTTCTAAAAAAAAGTATATCAGAGCGAAAGTTTGAAACGAATTTCTGACACGATTAGAGCATTTTATCTCCTGTGGATTAAAAATTTTTAATCCGTCTTTTAACGTACTTCTACAATTTATCTTCGCATTTTTTCTTTCGATCGCGAAATACCGTATAATTAGCTATTGTTTCCTATCTTTTTTCTAATATTGTTTTGGCGTGGCTGATGGCGCTATCACCGGAAGTGACTGTCCACCTCCGCCGCGTTGTCACGTTCGCGCGTTCCCCGTTTCGTTTGAGTGGTTCCAAATAGATATCACCTGTTCATCGGCCAGAATCAGTTTCTTCAGGAGACATATAGTATTCCTGTCGATTACTGTCAACGTCATTTTCGCGTGCAGTGAAATTTGGTCATAAATGTAAGGTTTCGTATAGCGTAAATTTAACTTTCCGTGTAGCGGAAAATTAGATAGACTGAATTTAATCCTTTTCTAGTATAATAGTGGATAATAAATTATAGGGAACTGATAAGTTGAATCTTATCTCTTCTAAAATCGATAGCAATGGGAGTAGAATATTAAACTTGCAGGATAAATTTACAAGTTAATTATATTCATAAAATTATCATTCAAAGGTTATTTATATTTGTAGTCTGAGATATAGATATCGATTTAGTTTAAAGTTTAGTTTAAAATTTACTCACTCAGAACGTAACAAAATGATATTTAAAATATTCACGTGCCGGAGCATTCTTATGTTTCTTGCATAGTGTAACGTCATTAAGAAGTAGAGCAACAGTACGCATCAAGCCAGGACGTGCTTTAAAAACAGACCTGCTACGTGTTCGTCGATCACTATCGCGGTGAACGTACTTACCCTTGGAACCGGTTACTTTCACGGTCTCTACTAGGATTACAAAGGCATGTCGGATACCATGATCCGTTTTTCTCGATTCTAGGTCGAGATCCATCGTGTGGCTGTAATTGACACAAAAATGAGGGAAAGGAACAAGAGAAAATAGAAGGTAAAATGCTTTAATAGAGTCAGGGGTAATATTCGATATACCCTCTTCAATTGTGAGAAACAGTTTTTCTCAGTTGTTCGGCTCATTGGAATCTTGGAATTTTGGAACTGGTCTTGTATGACCGGAAGTTTTATGCATTTGTGTAAAAGCTACAAAAATGCATAGACTGCATATGAAATGCATAGACTGCATATGAAATATCCAAAATACGGTAGTTATTGTGGTATATGATTCTACATGGTCTTTTTAAATTATTTTCAGAAAAAAATGTATTTGCATAAAAATCTGCAGTCTATTAGTGACGATTCTCATTTTTGGAAAATTTTACAATTTTCTTTTGACATTTAATTTATTAGAATTATCTTGGGACTGTGTATGTATATAAGAATTTGTCAATGATAAGAATGCGAATATTTATGTATTTGTGGGGAATTCGTAATTCTTTGTTATTTAGTTAATTGTTTAATAAATAAATAGATCGGAATGCGAAAGTCTGTGTACCTATTTTTATGAGAAACTTTAATGTGCAAATAAAACGTAATTTTCAGAATAATATAAAGGTCGATGAAATTTGTCAGTTCAATTAACTTCTCGAGGAATTAAAATACCATGGTATAACTGTTATCCGCGCATGGATTACTCATACCTTGCGTTGTGTACAGCATCTGTCCTTTTTCTCAGATATCATCAAAATCGCGTTGTCCGATTCTTGAGCTGATGTTGCTCGAAAGAATGTGGAATTTAAATTATGATACATCAAAAGCAATAAATAAATCACTGAGCAGAAATTTCTTTTAAATATAAATTAGGAAATTTAAAAAAAAATGAAGGTGACAAAAAGAAGATAAAAATGTTTTAAATGTTATTAATTATAAAAATTATTAATTCAACAATAAAGAAATTCATTCATCGATTACGTATTTTATTCATCGTTCAGATCGTTCAGTCCTTTCGATTATTCTTGACTCGGTAATAAAAAATATCTTTCGTTTAAACAGAATGAAATTTTATTAGTGTGCACCATTTCTCGTTTTAGTTAAAAAAAAAAAAAAAATTAATTTCATTAAAATTTCTTAAAATCTCCCCTTTTTCTACCGAGTTGATAGTAATGTTTGAACTGTAAAAATTCAATGATCATAGCAGAATAAATTTCAACCATAAAAATATAAATTTCCATAAATATTCACAATTTACCGATGAGAAATCGCAGAAGCTTTCCACCTTCAAGTAGATTCAACGGTAAAAATAAGAGTCCAAAGTATATTATTCTTTAGATCACGTTGAACAATACTCCATAGAAAATACTCATAGAGATCTCGAGAAACTTCCTGCTCGTTTTACAAAATCCTAATAAATCCTTCTATCCTCAGACCATTTAACTGTATCCAAACTACGTCAATTCGATTTTCCTGCTGCGTTACAGTTTCCCGATCAACTTCCGGGAACTGAAAGGAGAAAAACAGATATATCCTTAATGGTAGTTGAATGTAACGAGGTATTACTGGCGAGAAAGAGTTTACGCGTATAACGTGATAAAATCTCGTTATTGCAGAACAACGTTGTTATTAACTAATTACGTATAGTTTGTTAGTGTCGAGATTTCTCGGGGAACTTTTATTGTCGCGTGTGGCAGTGAAACGTACGTATGGTCGAAGTAGAATGCTAGAAGAGGAATGGTTTGCTTAACGCGTGAAATGATAGTTATTATTTTCTTCGAGCACTGTTATAATGATTCAGTATATGAATCTTTTTAGGTCTTTAGATCCTTTGGGTCAATTACCAAAAATCTGAAAATTCAATACGAGAAGCTTAATATTGATATATTTATTTAATATACTTAGTTATTTATCCTATCCTTGTATCACACATATTTTACTATAATAATACTTCATCATAAATAAAATTCTCTTTGCATTTCTACAGAAAATCAAATAATCCAAATTTCAATAAAACTATTGAAATTCAAATCAAATTAAATATTCTTATACAACGAAACTTCAGAACTGTTCAAGAACGGACAGTTTCTATACAATAGCGGATAGAAGAAAGTTTAAAAGACAAATAGCACGAGATAATCTACAATCTCACAAAATGAAATTACATTTGGAATAGACGTAATATATATGTATTTCAGAATGGATGATCATTACTTATGTTTATAAAAGTGTCTAGCATATATACAAACACCACGTCAAATATAAATTTCAAACTTTCTTCTATGCGTCACTCCGTGAAATTAGAGTTCACATATGTAGAAGAACTTCATTGATTTTCCTTTTTGTCACTAATTATTCGCCCAATATAATAGGAGTAATACTTCGAACAAATTCAAATAAATCAGCATGAGTTCATTCAATACCGATTGACATTTGACTCAAATAAATGGACAATCACATCAACAGAGTTCCACTGTATGTAAATTTACGTATGGTAATAGGTTCATGGCAGACTCTGTCGCGTACCTTTCTCACCGAATTGTCCACAGTTTTTTCGCACGTCGTGCGTATTACATCATTCAAGTAATACCAATCGAGCGTGGAGGCTCTCTTCCGCGCGTCCTTCCCCGTTTTCGTTCACTTGAGGAATCGGCGGAGATTCACCCAGTTCCCGGAGGTGATCGGCCAAGGTAGTCACGAACACGCTTTAGCATACACGCGGCGGCGAAGGTTATTCAACCCGAGCGGATCTCGTTCGTAGGCAACGCGGAGTAACGGGTTCCCGATGACTCTCGTGCATGAGGCGCCTCTCCACCTTGCCGGATTACCTGGCCAGGCTGCGTGCACGAGGGGCCCGCCACTTCTTCAACCTTCGAGCCGTGGATTCAGTCAGCCGTGCACCATTGTCGAAACATTGTCCTGCTGGACGACACTCGCGGTTCCTCCTAGGCGGTTCACTTGCCAACGATCTTGATTTTCGCCACTTTGTTTTTTTTCTTTTTTTTTAGAGTGCAGCACAGTCGTGTTTCAAAGTCGGTTCAGAACGGTGTGTAGCTTCGTAATTTCTTTTTTAATTTAACTGGAGTAGCTTGTCGTTTAGTAGTGTCTCGCGTTTTTTTTTGAAATTTGGTCAGTGTACTTCTTTCTATTTAATTATTTTGCGTGTTTGGTGATTAAATGCGGTTTCGAGGAGAATTTTGAGATTCAGGTAAGAAAATAATTTCGAGTACTTGATGGGTGAGAGTTACGGAGAGTGTGAGATTTGGTTTCTTGTCATTAAATGCGATTTCGAAGAGAGTTTTGAAATTGAAAGAGGTTTGAGAGTTTCAATTGCTATGGTATGCAAAATAAAAGTGTACGAGATTTTAAAATAGAATAATTTTCATTCAAAGTATGAGATTTATTGGTTAAGTTTAATGAGTAATTTGTCCTGGATTTTAATGTATAATTTTTTGTGACTAATTTTCTTTTTATTTAATCATTACACACGTTTGGTGATTAAATGTAGCTTTTAGAAGAACTTTGAAATTCAGATACTAATTGTAAGAGAGTAAAGTTTCTTTGGTTTTGATGTGTAGGAGTCAAGAAAGTATGTTCTTAAAAATTTGTTAGTTGATTTGTATTCCTCTATAGTTTTTCAGTTTTAGTTTTGTATTACTGTCTCTTTTAATTTCTTTTTTTACTTAATTATCGCGCGTTTCATTATTAAATGCGGTTTTGAAGAGGATTGAGGTAAGAAAGGTTTGAAGATTTTAATTGGATTTTGATAAAGAAAGTGTGCTTTACATGTCTTGTACGTTTCTTTGAGAATTTACTAGTTGATACTTTAAACTTGGACAGGTCTCTGATGGTTCGTATTAGAACAAGTATGATGTTTGAATTCAAAGAAAATTATAGTAGTGAAACTATTTTTACAGAATAGGAATATGCAATGTTCATATAATTAACATCATAAAGTACTCATTTTTTTCAAGAAAGTCTGAAACATTATATTAAAAGAAATAATAATTTCTTCTGCAGAGAAGAAACTTTCCATAATAATGTAACTAAAGTGAAAGAAAAATACAGGAAAAGTAATTAATTAACATGGTTTTCTAAATGTTTCTCAATTTTTATTTCAAAACAATCATCTATTATCCAATTTTTCAGAAATTAAAAATTCTTTCATACACGATGTGTTTTCATATTAGACTTTAATAAATTGATTAAGTAAGCAATAAACGAATCTATTTTTGAATTATTAAATTTCTGAACGAAATTTCTGAACTTCAATTTGAATATTAATCTAACATGTATTATATGTATTATATCTGAATTACACGACTAATTAAGACTGCAGATGTTTATACATTTGTGCATAAATTTGAAGTTGCAAAAATGTATGGACTGCGCATCATATGTAAATACCGATTGTTATTATTAATATCATTACTATATAATTATATAGTATAATTGCATAATTATATAAATGTAATCATGTATCATTAATATAATTTAGAATTGTAAAATATCAACACTGAATAATCATATCAGTCCTTAATTAGTATTAATTAATTCAAAATATTTTGATTCTCTTCATCTTTGGTGCATCTTAACTAGTAACAGTTAACAAGCGAAAGATTCGTTGTAACATATCGAAAACGAGCTGGAATATCCAGAAACTCGCCGACTTGGAACCCGCCCACTGGACTAAACGCGAGATTATGGCTATGAAAACAGTCCATTTAGAGGAAGTACCGATGGATCGTCGAAACGACATTCGCGATACGTATCAAAAGTATTTCGACGTAACGGTACACGTGTACGCTCGCTGTAATCCAGCTACGATATCCTACGACGATTTAACAGCAGTTTCTGACACGCTGACCAACCTACGCCGAAGGATGCACCTCGTGCATACTGGTACATGCAAATGGGGGAGGGGACTAAGACCGATAGTCCCAGTACCGTTACCGGACGCGAGTATCAACGAAAAAGATGCAACGGTACAGAACGAAAGGAAACAGAAAAAAAGAAAGAAAAAAAGGGACACGATACTTTTACGACGTTCACGGAGAAACCACCGAGCAACCGAGGCAGCTTGGAACACGGATTCCACCTGATTGAAAGGAGAATGTGATTGTGTTGGTCAGACGCTTGGCGCTTCGGTTTAGAGTTTAATGGAGTTTTGGTTTGATGCGGTTTTGTAGCATTTACTAGGAATTTAACGAGAACTTTGACGTTTGGTGTTTTAGAGTAGAACAGAATTACAACTTCTATTAGGTAAATTGGTATTTACTTTGCTGGTTTGCTTTGAATGATTGGTTATTTAGTTCACTTTCTTTTTTTTTTTTTTTGACGCTTTTTAAACATTCGTTAACTAGGATTTTTCGAGAAGAGATTTTAATTGGTTGAGTATTTAGAGTTTGCGTTTTGAATTTATCAGGATAATGTTAGTTATTTTAGGAATTTGAATTTTCGGGATGTTTAGGAATTTCATTAGGATGGGATTTGAATTTTTGATTTCTTCTTTTTTCTTTCTCAATATGTTTGATATGATAGAATTTACTTGTAATGAGAAGAAGAAGAAGAAAAAAAAGTTCTTTCCAAGAAGGTGTCGCTTCACGTTTCGTCGCAAGGTTTCAATTTGCATAAAACAAAGGGAGAATTCAATGGTGTCTTCCTCGATGTTTGCACCGCAAAGCTTCTCATTTTCATGCGGTTGGCATCGCGTAGCGAACGATTGGAGCATGAGAATCGAATACGAACGATCACCTCGATCGAGACCTTCGTACGAAAATCGTCGATCAAACATTCCCGGCGTGTTGCACGCGAAAACGATCGAATCACCAGTTTCGATTGTCATTGCGTCATTCCTCAGTGATTTACCACACTGTATATTCTATATTCATATTCAATCGCGTTTTATTAAACGATAGTTTGGTCAAATGATTCATCTTACGAGTTTGGCTCACCTTCGAGATGGTCGAGGTTAATTTCTTGATGAAGACAATGGACGTGCTTCCTGATAAAATTATTCAAATTATTCTGTTCGTCGTAAACTCTGAATAGTGATGTGGTTTGGAATATTGGGTCGAGGAAAAATTGTGGTCCTTAACTTTTTTTGTTTATCGTTTTTTCAATTCTTCGTTTCGTGGAATTTTTTTTAAATGTTGTATTAATCAATCATTTGTCAAATGCTCAGGATATCTCTGAAAATTTAATAAAAGGATCGATAATTTTTTCAAATCGTCATTTTTGTTGCTGTTTCAATGCAAAAGTTCGAATTTACAAATTTAAATTTATGAAATTTATAAAATTATAAAATTGTCAATATGTTATATACTGAAAGCAATATCTATAACTTGTTTTAAAACAGTGTGTGCAATTTATATTACTACGCAAGATAGATTACACAGAAATTTATAAAATTCATTATCAAAACGAACAAGAAACTGTACGCGGTTAAATGAAACCACTATTTCTTTTTTTGTTTCAGTGCAAAAATGCGGATGAAGCTATTAAAGGTCGTGGTAGTTCTGTTGCTGTCAGGATCAGGCGACGCCAGGCCGCAAAGAACCGGTAAGAGAATCACTACTTACTAATATTTCTTAGGAACATCGTTACGATTATCGATAAAAGTCGGATTCGTTCGTAGAGGAAACATGAAACACTATCTCGCGAAAAAGTCGAAAGGAAAGGGCGTATCTTTCCCGTGGAAGTCAGACGTTTCAATTATCGACTAATCATCGCGAAGAAACTGTACATTCATTTGATTGCAAATGAGCTAAGGGAAATGTAGCTAGTTTCCGTGAAACTTTCGATTTAACTAAGGGTGAAGTTTCAAGTCTCTAATCAAGCGAGACGGTACTTAATTATCGAGGATTATTGGCCTTCGTGCCTGGCAAATTGTTGGAATTATTATTATAGAGTACATTGACTTGTTTCGTGTAGATTTGTTTTCCTCTCGAAGCTTCCTTATTATTAGAAAAACGTGAATTTCCTGCGATTATTTTCTGTATTCAGTGCATTAGATTTTTATAACTTTACAATTTTTATAACTAAAGAAACAAAATCCGGATAAAATTAATTTTGTTTCTTTAGTTATCTACTACATATTATAATAAATACTCTGCTTATTATTTGCACTTAATTATACTTTGTATATATATATATATATATATATATATGTACAAATATAGAAGTTCTTTATCAAGAAATAGTATTTTATTTCATACAAATTTACAGAATAATAAAATAAAAAGGCTGTAGTATAATAAAAAAAGTAGAATAATAAAATTAAAATAGAAAAAGCTTAAAATTCACTGTGTTCTTAGGGTCCGATAAAGATCAAGCAATACTTTATCATAATGTTTAAAATATTCTAACATTGCATTTTCTGCATAATAAAAATACGTAAAAATACTAAAGCCTTATTTTCTCACAAAATTTTATTTTTACCAAAACCCACTGTTCCTAGTCAATCGGTATTTCATCATGTCAATTATATCAACGATGTTCCGTGTTCAAGGAAAGCATGTCGCGTGGTACGTGATTACGCGATCAGTCTGCACGCAGATTGCACGTTCACCAGGAAACATAATTCGTGGAGTCTCAACTTAAATTTTCTGACCGATTGATTCCTCCTTGTTTGTTACAAAATTTCATTTCGCAACACAAAAGTTTTCCTTTCTTCCTTTTCATTCGTCTAACTGGATTTATATTTCACTCGCTAATTATCTCTGTTGTAATCTTCCTGTCAGAAAACCACTGTTTCATAAAGATATATCACAACAATTACGAAACGATAAACGGAAGTATTTAGAATAAATGTGAATTCTATTTACAGCACGAGAATCCTGAGAAAGTGGAAAGATACAAATAAATTTAAATGTTATTAATTCTTGAGTAATGTCATTAGAAATCAACATTAATTTTTTATATTAATTTTTAATTTGATTCAATGACTTGATTTTATTTACTAATCTCTGTATTAAAAATGTAACATTCAGAGTAGAATGAAATATCCAAATTTAAAATAAATTGTTACAATCATTCATAACTTTATCACTGCATACTTGAAGTGAATGAACAATTCATTTGAATGATTAATTTTAAACTAATACTACAATTTTAATTACATATATTTCTTATTTGATTATTATCTAAATATTGTATTTCCAGTTTCTCGTATTGTGAAATAATATAGAATCATTTCGTTTGTTTTAGGAATTTTCATCAATTTCTAATTAATTTTCAGAAGGATCGATCGACGTTCAACCATCGAGAGCAAACCCGGAACAACGGAGAAGTTCTGGCGGCCCTCAGCCCGTTCGAGAAGATAGCAGGTACACGTGGAATTCCGGAAGTAGTACTATTCCCTACATTAGCTATTATCGCGATAATATCGATCCATTTGTCAAGTCAAACGTCGAGGTAAGTGTTGATAAACCGAACTCTCATCGTCCTAACTCGAACAATTTCTGGAAATCCTCCAAATCTCAATCGAGAAATCCAAAGAAAGCAATCGACAAACAATCGATTGCGAGTATGTTTCACGAACGATCAATTACAAACGACAATTTAATCAGGCGAGACAGAAACGTATTTCGTCGTCAACCGATAGTTGAAAAAAATCATAGTATCGTTTCTGCCCAAAATTCAACGAACCTTTTCTCAAAATCGTCGAATCAGAGGTTCAATGCAAGTTACAGACGCGTTCAATCGTTAAATTCGAGAATTTCAAATCCAAAGAGGACTACCAGACCGAATTCCACTAGAGATCTCGCGCGCGACAATTTATCGTCGAGAAGGACGAACGATACCCTAATGAATAATTCACAATCTGGTAGCACGACCTTGAGTCAGAATTCGAAATTCTCGAATCAGGGGGAAGTGTTCTCGTTCGCTCCGGGCAAAAAGGTCGAGTCCACGACTCCGTTCGATCACGTCGCGGTCATCAAAAAGATCACCGGCATGTTCATCACTCACGATCGGACTACCTCCGAGCTGCCTGTAGAAAGCAAAAACAGCGTGAACGTTGGCATTCCGTTGGCTCTTCCTCTGCAGATTCGTCATTCGAGCACCAAGTACTTGAACAGAACGAAAACTCGTCGACCGCAAGGTCACCACGCGAAGAGAAAGAATCAGAATAAGATTCATTCGATCAAAATTCACTCGAGCAAGAACAATTCGAATCCTAACATGAGTTTGAAGAACTGGCCCAACAGCGCCATTCAAAACGCCGAGGATCTTCATAATTATGATCAGTATATGAGCATGAACGATGACCTGAAACAAGAAGAGACAGTTCAGACGCCGTTTCCTTTGAGAAATTCCACTACTTTCAATTACCACGTGCCTGTCTCGAGTCCCAATTTCCAAGAAATAGTCCACTGGTTGAAGATCCCGGCTTTCATGACCAATGGTAGCCATATAATAGAGAGCGATCAACTCAACAGTCCGGTCAGTATCGCTTTCGACCCGGTTTATCAAAATTTCGAGCCGAACAAACCTTCCAAGCCGAGTGTCCTCCAAGAGTTGAAGCCTGGCTTCATTTATCCTCTTCATCCTCCGAGTCACGCCACGGAGAAGATTCCAAATTGGCCGCTAACTGGCTTGAAGCCTCTCGTTCATAACCCGCAGACCCAAGTTTCTCAGAATACGGTTGTTCATTTGATAAATACGGACTCGAGGAAGCCAAACAGAACGGTGCTTGGGACGAAAGTGCCTGCAGAATTTGTTCGACCCGTCGTGTCTGGTCCTTACGTTTCTACTCCAGGTCCCGCGACCTCTTTGATTTCTTCGGGCTCTGGTTCACATTATCATTCGTCCTCTTCAGCTCCTTCAGGTTCTGGTTCACATTCTCCTTCGTTGATCCTCTCGCAACTGTACCCTCCTACATCGACCAGTTCGAAGCCAGGTCCAAACGTGCATATAGGCTTCACTTCGTACACGGACAAGAATAAAGTGTCCAATAAGAAACCTCAGATTCCACTGGTCACCTACGATCAAAATTGTCCTACGATTCTCATAAACTCCTACACGAGGATTAACAATACCATTCAAAGCAAAGAAGGTTGCACTGATCTAAACATTATTATCAATTCCCACGTGTTCAACACTAACCTCTTCGAGTCTACACCCTCTCCTCTAGAAAATGAGCCTGATACTGAGGACTATCAAGTTTATGGAGAATTGGACAAATACGGCAGTCAGATAGATCCAGGTTCCAACTATCAATCTGTTCCCATCTACCAGACCACTTTTCCAGATTTCCAGTGGCCTCAGAACGTTTACGATTCTCAGAAAGACCCGCAGAATCAGAATCTTCAACCAAACGACGTTTCCAATATGGAAATAGTCCAAGATACTCATATCAGTATCTCGAGTCCAGCTGAAGTCTCTCCTCCAATCGAGTCTCCTCTAACTGGCGATTTGAACGATAATTCTTCTTCAGTAGTTGGCTCGGAGGTTGGCCAAACGAACGATTCTCCAGGCGGGAGTTCTCTGGTTCGGCCAGCTGTCGCACCAGCTACTTCGAATCCCGCTTCTTCGGGATCCATTAACGTTTCCCCGGCAGGTTTAGGTGCAGGATCGATCACTCCGACTCGTCCAACTCAGAACGACGACGACGACGACTTTGATTTGTCTCCGAGTGGTATCATGGATTCCATATCCTCGGTGTTCACTTACTTCACGTTTGTCAATCCCCTGCATTATGGGTTCTTCAGCTTGGCAGCTGCGCCTTTCACAGCTCTCGCAGCTGGAGTACTTGGTATCGTCACGTTTATATATCCTTGGCTGTTTCCCAGTTCTTTCGGCTTCAGTAGAGCTAATGGCAACAACGGAGATAATTTTTGGTATAATCTTGACGAGGTTGTGAAGCAGTCTTTGGAGAAGTATGAAAGGGTGAACGAATGGAAGAGTAAGAGGAAGAAGAGGAAGAGATGAAAAGAATTGGGGAGTTTTAGAATTTGGATCTTTTCGATGTAGTTTGGTGATGATGTAGATTGGATTCTTTCGACAATTATAAGTAAAGAGCCTACTTTTGCCTACTCTTGCCTACTCATTAAAGAATTTTTCGCGATGTGGAAGTTAGAGCTTGGGGATTTTTAAATGGTTTATGGGTTTGTGCGTTAACAGAGGGAAAGTTTGGGTAATTTAAGTACAAATAGAAATAACACTGACAATATGAATGTTAGATTAGGCATGCATAAAATGATTCAGTAATGGTGTTTCATAGGTCATATAAATATAATAACTTCTACACGTCAGTTTTACAAATTACAAGCCATCCAGTTGTCATACTTGACTTAAAATAAAGAAATTGTACAATAGAAATCTACAACTATATACCATTCCGACTGTCGATCCACTAGACAGAGGTTTTTTATGCATTCGTGGAAGAAAAGAATGCGCGTACTATATTTAAGATTAGAATAGTTATGATATCTCTGCTTAGATTCTATTTTTAGTTTTCGTTTTGGTAGTGTAGGAATTTTTAGAAGCTTTAATATTTAATAATTTTTACTAATAATAATACTTTGAAACTTACTTTTAATCTTTTAATATTTTATTTATTTTATTTATTCTATTTATGCATTGTTTGATGGTAAAGGGATACAGAATAGTATTTAAAGAATAGAAAATTAACCTCAGCCAACAATAGCTTTAAAATTACATTGAATAAGTGACTATGAAGAGTACGAAAAGTATTTTTTAGCAATAGATACATATACACAGAACAGTATTACAGATGTATAATACTTATACTATACTCTTGAATTACTTCGAATTATTTTCTCTTCTTTTTAGAGTACTTATAGGGCATTGCTAGTACTTGTGCCAATGAATTGTAATTGAAATAAATGATTGGAATGAATAAATTTGCATTTCTTTTTTTTAATATGACCAACATTCTTTCAGCATTTTTACTTTTAGCTTTTTACTTGTGACGTAGTCCCTGTTTTACATTCCTAAGTCAAAGTAACTTTATTTAATTCCCATCCTATATTCCAGTGATCATTTGCTATCATAATCCTCCTCAAAAAATTGACTGAAAATTATGGTATTACAAGGTTTTTGAAGATTATTAAAGTTTATGCACACAATATATCATTATTTGTTATTCAATATTACTATTAGTAATAAATTAATTCTTTTCTCAAATATTTCACAGACTCGTAGAAAGGTAAGGAACAAGCATTCAATGATCACTCTGCTATTTAAATCATTATTCATTACAATTTAATAGTACTTTTTCAATTGCTACATTATAGCAATATTTTAACATTACATTATTGAAACAGAATGTTTTCTAGAAATAAAAAATAAATAAAAATGATTTTTCAGTTATTAGTAGACATTCCATTCTGATAATACAATATCCGAATATGAAAATATTTATATAAACAAAGATTCGAACAATTACTACTTTAATTTATCACAATTTGAACTCCCTTTTAATTTTATCAAAAATCATATTTATATAATCATTCAATTTTCTTTCAGTATCAATACAAACGACACTCAACGCCACCTGAAGGACTTGCAGCACATCGACCAATCTCTAAGAACAGTGGCCACTCAACTACTAAACGTAACCAACCCGGAAGAACCTACAAAAATCCTCGACGTGATCAAGAAGCCTGTCGCGAGTCAGAAACCAGTCGAGAAGAACGAAGCCGCTCCAGTCAAAGAGATCAACGTAAACAATGGCCCGCTTGTCAATGTCGGATTCGGCAGGCCAATTAATTCCAAGTTTAGCTACTTCGAGACGAGTCATCCAGGTCAAGCGATGGCTATCACCGAGGAAGAGCTCGAAAGAGAGCTAAGCTCGACGCGTCTGATAACTGCGTACAAGAATCATCCAACGACCACCGGCGGGATCTCCACGTGGATCCTTTTGAATCCACCGTCCACTACGTTGAAGACGACGGAGATGGAGAAGAAGACGAAACAACCGATGGAAACGGACGTAAGAGTGACTGATGCGAAGCCAACGACTCTGATGGAGAAAATAGATACCACCGAAAGAGTTACCATAGCTGTTTCTACCACGTTGATCGTGGACGAACCTTCTACCACGAAGAAACCTGTCCCGACGACCACGAAGAAAACAACTGAATCGAAACCAGAAAAGATTCAAAGCACAGAGAACGTAGAGTCTCTTCAGAGTACTACTTTGAAGACTCCTCAGGTTACTGTGAACAACTCGGAGACTAAGGAGACTATTGCAAGCACTACGAAAAAGGTGCACGTTAGAACAACACCTAAGCCTAAAACAGCTACCACGAAGAGCAGCGTATTATCGAAACATTCTGTTAGCAAGCCTTCCAGACCTAATCAACACCAAAACAGGCCAAAGCCACCTATGAGAAGGACAACTACCGTTAAACCAGATATTGTTAAAAATGAGACTGTTTCTGCTGGTAAGATAGAGAAGGTTACTTTCAGGCCTATCCAGATGATCACCATTCCAAAGAGCAAGGTGGAAAGCACCGAGAAGCCTATGTTCGTGACCAAGATCAAAGCTTCTATTCTAATGGACACTCAGAAGACCACTACGCAGTCTTCGGCATCGTCCACGACTAATTTGGAAGCTACCACGACCCCCAAACCGACTACAGTTGGCAGTAATTTGGCGGAGGTATCTGCAAAGCCGAAACCAGTGGGGACGAAAGTGAACAATGTGCTGAAGGTGCAGTTGAAGAAGCCTTCGGACGAAGCAACGACGCGAATCGAAGTGGAGCCTGTTAAAGCAAACGCTCCTACGTCGAAAGTCGAGAGAAACGAAGTCAAGGAAGAGGCTGAGAAGGAAGCGGAGAGTCTGGACAACACGAGGATAGATTTAATGCAATTTGACTTTAACCCCGAACTGACGAAAATTAATGTAAATACAGAAGTTTCCTCGACATCGACCAGTAGTACGCCATCGACAACGTCCACCTCGACTACCAAAAGGCCTAGGAACAATTCCAAGAGAAAGAAGAACAAGAACAGAAGGCGAAAACCGACCACGTCTACGACAATGGCTACCGTTTCCTCCGCGACGTCCAGTACGATGGAAAACGACTTGTCAGAGGAATCCGTCGCTGAGAATGGTATACAGGAGTCGAAGATAGTGCCGGAGACCAAGGTGGCTAGCAACTGGACAAAGACGAAGAAAAAACCAGCTTCGACGCCGATCAGCATGCAGATTTACAATTTTCTGAGCAGAGAGGTGATGCCTAGTTTCGGGATGATGTCTCTGGTAGGACTGGGACTCGGTTTGGCTTCTTACTTCCTGTACCCGCTGGGAGGAACCGTCACCAGGAGGAACTACGAGGTCGAGCCAAAGTATAAGTATAACTTCGACGAGTACGGTGGGAACTACGGCCAAAGCGAGGAGGAGGTTCTGTCGAAAGTTCTTCAAGGAATGACGACCGACGACAGCAAGTATCCCGGTTCGAAGGACTATGACAGTAACTATTATAGATACCAGAGCTATGATGGCAACTATGACGCTCAGCCGATTAAGAAAAGCGATCAAAGATATTCTTCGTCGTCTCCGATGTATCGACCGGAGAACACAGCGTCTGTGCACAAGTACAGGAATACTGATTATCGTTACATGCAGAGTACCAGCACGCCGAGTTACTACGACAGGCCGAAACATCGCGAGTACGTGGTTGGATCGGCTCTTCCTGGCACAGCCAATCGGCAGTTCGTCGTCGGAAGTGTTCCGAAAGTGTACCCACCGTACGACGATCCTTCTACGTTGTCGACTACAGGGAAACTGGCCAACAGTTACGAACCTACGGAAGAAAATGGTCAGGCACAGTTCGATCACGATATGAATCAGAGCTTCGATTTCCTTGTAGGATCTGTTCAGAGCTATGGCCAAGTTCAGACGGCTAGACCGGATGAAACTTACGAGGAAGTGGAGATTACACCTACTGCGGTTGCTGTGGAGCACGGACCCAGGTCTCTGAAGGTTAAACGCTCCCTCCAAAAGCCGACAGAGGTGCTCTCGACGAGAAGAAGAAAAAGGGACTCGGTGATTCAGATTATACCGTCGAAACGAGAATTGGAAGAAGAAGAGAAGGAGGAGGATTTGAGCAACGAAATTCTTAACATAATCGATTCGGCTATACCCGAGAAGGATTACAGTAAGGAGAAGAAGAACAAGGACAGGGAGATGGAAGATTTTGAAAGCCAGAGGAGAAAGGAGAAAGAGGACGAGAAGAATCGGTTGAAGGAGACCGCTGCCAAGAGTCAGACATTGGAAACGAGCACGGCTACGTTCGTGGATGCTTCCACGGTTTCTACAGCAACGAAAGAAGCTATTGACTCCTCCTCTTCTTCTTCTTCGAGTACTACGGAAGATGTCACGACAAGTAGTAAAACGACGGAGAGCACAGTCGAATGGATCGACGCGACTACGAAGAAGCCAGCCGAGCAGAACGGTTTCAATCTCTTCAATTTCGTGAAGAGGATCGCCGAGATCAAGTTCAGGCTCGGTCTAACGCTCCTCAAACACGCGAGCGAGGGTTTTGCCAGATATCTCGGCCACGTGCAGAAGAGGATCAACGGAGAGGAGTGAAGGAGGCCCTTTCGAGGTGGCTGAACACAGTGTGGAATCGAAGTGACGAACGCGATTTACACCGTCACTAGGGGCTAGCATGTACCTTACCTCTTCGAACACGCCAGGACCTCGTCTTAAAAATTCTTCGTGTCTTGAGGCCTGATTTTTCGAGAACGTTTCGAGAGGATGGAAACGATTTTGGAAACGTTTCTCGATCGAAATAGTCTTTTTACGGGGGTGACTTTTTGTAGAATTTGAAGTATCATCGTTTCCTTTTCTTTCTTCTTTTTTTGTTGCGTTTCGAGTGTTTTTTTCTTTTTTTCTGGGGAAAGAAATGTTCGTTTCTGAGCGACGAAGGTAACTTTTTGAAAGAGAGATTTTTCAGATTTTTGTGACAAGGAAATAGAGGTTGTAAAATCGGAGAAGAATGAGGATTTGAAAATTGTAATGTGAATCTGTATTTTTGTATAAAAGATTGGTACTTTTTGTTTTAACATTTTAGGAGAATTATATTATAGAAGATTATGATATTAGAGTATAATATAGAATAATTATATTCTAAGAAAATTCTTTTAATATAATTATTTTTGAATAATAATTAAGTATTAATTATTCGATATAACGTAGACTATGACAATTCTATAGGTACAGACGGTAATTAAGAATATTGAAAGAATCGTCTTAGAATTCTATTATATTATCAACGATGTATAATATCTTATAATTTAATATAATAAGATACTACATTATAATTTAATATTCCAAGAATTCTAAAAAGTACCTTTTTATTCGGAAACGAATATATTCTTTCTCTCTACAAGAACGACGAAATTATTTTTAGCTCGTCGAATCAACTAGACTACTCACCCTCTGTTAGCATAATTGACGATGAAACACTACTCTATCTATATCTTTTAAATAGTTCTTATTACATAGAATAGTTACAATTCTTGCAAATTATCTTGAAAATGTTGGTTTATCCACTTATTAATCTACGTACAAATTTTTATCGTGCTAGGACTAAAAAAAGAAAAGGAGAGGTTGTGTTTGGACGTGAATGAGAACGATAAGCTTTAAAAATAAAAAATCAAGGAACAGGATTTCTCATATGGAGTACAATTTCCATTGGAAATATCAAGAACATTCTTCTCAAATATTTTGAAACGTTCTTCAAGAAATGTGAGTGAAATTTCGAAGAACTTTCAGCGAAAAGTTCAATTATTTTTTATTCTCCAAGTGATTCTTTCAAATCTTCGATCGTATCTTTCGTTGATACTTATGCTTTTTATTTAAGTATTGAAGCGAACGACGAAATGTAAAGTATGTTATAAATACACATATAAATAAATAAATAATAAATATGATGCGTGTCTACATAATATCCTGACGTGTGTGTATATGTGTGTGTGTGTGTGTGTAGATATACGAACGAAACTTGCAATAAAAATCGAATTTTTTTGCCTGCAGGAGCGTATTCCTTTTTTTTCTATGAGAAAATTATAGAACGATATGCTTAAGATTATGCAGAACAATCTTCCTTTTTAAAGTCTAACATGTTAATTTAATTTCTCATACTTTCTAGCAGAAGTTCATTCTATTTTTCTTTGTCTTTTTCTAAATTTTTCTCTTTCTAAATTCTTTAATTTGTACCCGTTATTGTTTTCTCTATTCCCACGAATTATTAGAGACTTCATTTCCCTAGATTAGTTTCTCTATCGTAGTCTCGTTCCACGGACTCGGCGTTGGCTCGTGGAATTCAGATCACGAATATTCGTCACTGAGTCATACTGATCGAGAAGTCTCAATCCGGAAGTTATCAAGTCCCTCTTTCGACGGCCAAGAAACATTGGTATCATCATCGCCATTGTTGCTGGTAATATTCCTGTAGAAGAGCAAATTTACTCCAACGAAATTAATTTTCTTAAATGTTAGTTTTGAATCTTAGCTTTCAATCTTCTCCTTATTGGATATTTATCTCGTTATTTGATATAGACATTTAATTTATTGAACTTAGACTTTAAATGTGTAAATTGCCAAGTTTTTCTTGCTGAAATTTTAGAAACTTTAAATTCTTAATTGAGAATTTAAACATTTTTTTTTAAGGTTCTTTCTGATTTTCTAAATAATTTTGGTCCATTTATTACTTTAAATAATCAGTTTACGTTCATAGAATTAATTAAACATAAACAGTTTAGTTAATTCTATAAATGTTAAACTTTTAAGTATGCGATATTCGATTTGTAATTTGCAAATAATCAATTCTTGTTAATTCTACAAGCGAATTTAAAAATATTTGTAGCGTGAGGGACGTAATATAATTTTAATAGAACATTTTTAATAACTCATAATATTAATCTTCAATATCTTTTCATTTGTTATATGAATTTAAATTGCACATTATACAAATCTAATTTCTGTGAGTAATTTCTTTAATTTTTACGACTAACTAATTTCTATTTTCTACTTTAAAAAACATTTAAGTAACTAATAATAAATCACAAACTTACCAGCACCGACAGCGGCCAAGACAGCAGAGCTAGATGCTTGGTTTCCTAACGTGTTCCTGATGGGTCTTTTCTTTAGAATCGTTGGCAGCGTTTGTTTCTCCATTTCGTATTCCTTTCGGCTCTGGTCCACGCTCTTGAAGGTTTTCTCCACTTCCAGAAGACCTCCGTGCGATGTTGTCGTGTTTGTGCCGTTGATCGACGGTAACACCGTCAACCTGACCTAGGTAAACGATATTTCATCAAGCGATTGCCAGTTTCTGTATTTGAAGTATTTGAAGAATTCGAAAACACTCTGCATATAAATGACGTATGAATTTATTTTTGTTGATCTTTCTAACGTTAACGCGTTAAAACAGTTATTAGAAACATTCAAAAAATAAAATGAATCTATTAAGCCAGAGTTAAAATCTAAAATTTAGCAAAGACATATTAATTTTTATCCTTTCAAATCCTTTTAGATCAATAGACTAAAGATCTATACAGATCTCTAATTTAAATAACTAATACAGAAATTATTATTGTCAAGAGATTAACAATCTATATAATAGTTAATAGTCTATATAATATTTCTCCCAAAATAAATTTCTTTTTCCAAAAAAAAAAGAAATCCCAAAATTACGTCTGTATTTAAAAAAAATCTTTCTTCCTCTTTCTATATTCTTCCTCAAAAATATTTATAACATAAAAACTTCTTTGATCATATAGCCTAACCTGTCTCTTCGACGTCATCACGGCGATTGCTGGATCAGGTTCCTCTTTCCTACCCACGCTTTTAGTTACGTTTTCCACTTGACCTGTCGAATCTATTTTCATTGACCTTTGCCTGGACTTGGAGTAGCCTCTGTTCGTGGACAGCAGTACCCATTGGCCGTCGCCGTTTCCGGGATAACTCTGCGGATGATTGTTCACGTACTGATACTGGGAAAATCCTGGTCTCTCCGTAGAAGGTCGTAGACGGTCGTCGAATCTCGTTGGGAAATTGTGCCAGTCGTTGTTTTCTTCTGCTTGATTTTTATCGGTGTATCTATCCAAATACTGATAACTCGGTTTTGTCGGTTGAGGTCTATTCCAGGTATTTGGGAAATTTGCTGGACGATTGTCGGTTATTATATCGCTGTTGGGACGATCTGAGTATTTGTTCCAAGATGGTCTCTCCGGAGGCCACTTTTGAGCCTGAGTCTCTTCAGGCTTTTCTGTATAGTAAGCAGGACGAGCTGTGGGCTTCTGCCATGGTTTCTCGTTGGCGTTCTCTGGCCAGGTTGGTTTTGGTTTATCCATATACCTAGAACAGGGACATCAGTTATTTCAAGATCTTTAAGATATTGATTTATAAAATATTTTTTTAAATACCATTTTAAATTTCTAATACTTAAAATTTAGGATACTTTGTATTTAAATGTACTAAGATATTAAAATATTCATTATAATACAACGATAATTTGTGATAATAAATATAAATATTTTGTATTTCAGTTCAATTTAAAATTTAGTTCTTCGTGAAATCTTTGGCTTTAGCTTTAATTAGAGCCACAATATGGAAAACAGAAAGTGAACCACTTAAGTATAAAATTGTATGTGAATTTACCATGGCTTATTGTTCTCGTAGATTGGCCTGACAGAGTAATCTGCGGCCCAAGGTTTTCCAATGCTCGGCTTGTCCCATGGTTTCATTTCCAGCCATGGACGTTGGGTATTTGGAGTCGCTTGCCATTTTGAAATTTTGCTCTTAGACCATGGTATTGCCTCCAAAGTAACCCAACCGTTCCTATCTTCGTACGAATTTGCCCCGTAATACTTGTTTCTCTTCAGAGTGTCGTTTAATGTTGAACTTAACTGAAATGATCAGTTATGGAATACTTGATTAAAAAAAAAACTAGCAATCAGTTGGGACTTTCTTCTCTTCTAACCGAATAAAATTATAGTTGCAGATAGATGTAGCATCATGATAGAAATATAGCACGTAGAATTCTTCGATGATTTTATTGTTGATTAATAATTTAATTTTAATTAATTCTTAAGTCGTTGTTCAAATCAAAAATTGTTAAATCGATATACTTTGACGTAAACTATATCAATACTGAATTAAATTAAATTATCTATGCTTTTAATATAATATATGTATATAAGTAATTTAATCAAATACATTGCCTACATTGAATTAAAATATTCTCAAGTTAAATTTTATAAAAATTACGATCTTAAAATCCTAAAAATTGTGAGAAACTCATTCATATTCTATATAAAAAAAAAAAACCAATCATGCAGAATAACATCTCACAAATACAATATCTGGTAAAATCTTACCCCATCTTCAGTGGATGTAGAGTTAATCGTATCTTCTTCGTATTTGGTGTTCTGATCATAACTGGCGCTAGTCGACTGCGTGCTAGTCTGATCTTCCACCTCAAGAGCCAGAGCTTCCGTAGGCTTGATGATCCTGAACGGATATCTTTGATACTTCTCCGTACTGCTCTTAATCTTATTCGCGTATTCCTCCAGAAACTTGTTCAGGACGTCCGGATTAAACGTGGACGTTTCGAATTCGTTCCTCGAATCGTCCTCGCTTCTTGGAAAGTTTTTGATCATCCTTTGGTTATTGTTCTGAAAGGCAAACTTTGCTTCACGATGTAATGGACTTGGTGTAGCAGCGATCGGCTCGTTCAGTACCCTGAAGCTTTCTCCCTTCGTCTTAAACAGTTCGGACGTGTCTGTCTTTGCCTCTGCAAAGTATCTCGTGCTGCACTGTGAGCCTCTCAAGGTCAATGCCAGGAGCAGGCAAATCGCTCCTTTCGCCGCCATCTGCAAGGAAGCATTTGATGTGAAAACAATGTTTTCAGTTTCACGACGTTTTTTGGGGATATTAGTCTGTTTTTGGTGAACGAAGGAAAGACAAATGGTTCTTTCTTTTTTTTTTTTTTATTGAAAGAAAAGTATTTTGAGCAAGAAGAGGTAAACGAGTTGATTAATTAATTATTGTAGTGAATTAATAGAAAAATGAATTCATAGTAATTTATTATATTTTTCGATTTGTATTCTATTCATATTAATTTTTTACACTTAATTCATATTTTATTAATGTTTTATAGCAATCATAGGAACATAAACTTGTAGAACATAGTTGGATATTACGTTTCAAAGCAATGTCAATGTAAATTAACTTTCTGTTCTGTAGAGTATTAAAACGTATTAATATAACTATATTTTGTGGAAATAATTAGTTCCAGAATTTTTATTGTATTTTATAGGAAAAAAGAATGTGGGATTTTAAACAAAGAATATCGTATCGTATTTAAAATTAATTGACATAAATTACATTAATCAAATGACTTCTATTTTTTTCAGCAAAAGAGTCTCAATCACCTCCCCCCCCCAAAACAAATTTGTTACAGAAAAGTGAAACCAACAATAATTAACAAAAACCAAACCAAAAACGATAGTCAAAATAGAAGCACATCGCGTCACTAACCGTCTTCGTAGGTTCTCCAAATCTTCCAGTCAGAAAGTTGGGGCGACTTTCGATTGTAGCCAACGAACGACCGTAGGATCGAAGGGAAACCAGGGAAACCCGTTAGGAAATCACCAAGTAACCAACCAAACTGAACCGTGCGTCGACCTCCACTCTTCAAGGTCCGAGATGGTTCTGTCGCGGAGACGTTGTCCTCGTTTGCTTTTAATCCAGGTCCCCACTTCCTGGGGGTCTGGTCCATTTTGCGTCTCACTCGTGCAACCACGTGCTGCAACAAGCCTGTCTATGCCTCGTACGCTTGGTCACTCGGAGAACGGACGCGGCTCCCGCGTCTATTATTTTTCTCTTCACCTTCTATCTTTGTTCTACTGTCCGCTAATAATTGTCAGCTGAAACATACGCGAGGATTCGACCAGCACTGACTGACACAGATCTTAATCTCGTGCAGTTTCGTCTTTTAGATGAGTCTGAAATCCAGCGGGGAGAGTTCAGCGCTCAGTTTTTATTAACAGGCGTCTTAAAGTTTCTTAAAGTTGGTATTCTTCAATTTTTATTTTCATCTTCTGTCTTTTAATAGTTATTTCGAAACGTCCAGTTTCACCTATCAATCAAGATTTAATTTCAGTTTTCTTCAATCTAGCGTTTCTTAAATTTTTATTTTCATTCGAGATTAGTTCTTTAAGGAGCAAATTCTATTATTTTTGAGTATTGACGGAATTACTTTCAATAATTTGATTAATAAATTTAAGAATTCAAAATATTTATATATTATTATAGTATTTATGACACCGAAAAATTAAAAAGCTGTCTAACTTTGTAGATCTTTCTAATAGGCATTTTAATATACTGAGTTTTGGATTGGATTTCGACTAAATTTTCAACCACATAAGTACTCAGCCTCCTCGAATCTCGTTTGACGGATTTGCAGAAGTGGAATCGCGAGGAAGCCAGAGTTTGTCACGCACTAATTGTTGCCAGCGTGGACAATCAACGGCTACTTTGCACGGTGGTTTTTCTGGTTATGATTCGGAATGTCAGCCGCGTTCACGCTAGCCGCGTTCTCTACTTTTCCGACACCTCAATGGACAATTCTTGTCGATTCATAGATACCTTGCCAGTAAATACGTATTATTGATCGGAAATCTTTCAAACCGGTTCCTTGACACTGACACTCGTCGAACTTTTTTTCAGATCGTGCAGGTATTAATGATATCGAAGGAGGAATCGAGCAAAAAATTTAATTTACGAATATATACTTGCGATTCTTATAATTTCAATACCTTGATACCTCAGCGAGGTATTAAGAGACAGTTGCCTAGTTAAATTACCTTTCTTCGTTCGTTTAAAATATTATTAACATGTCCTTTTAATACAAACTTTGTTTGTTCTCATACATAGATACACTATCATCCAAAAATTTGGAACATCAATTTCGTATTCAAAATATAAATAATCGGCATTTCCAATAACACAATCTTATAGTTTTAATTACTTAAGTCACAGCAGTTTATAAAATTATAAAACATCGCTAAAAGAAGAGATGGTTTTGTTCAAAATTAATTGGGTGCTCCAAACTTTTGGACAGTGTGTGATTTTAAACTTTCATTTGTCTCTTACAATACATTGAAGGAGAGATTTCAAACGTCAAAAATTTCGTTGTCCCGCCATATTGAATTCATTCATCGATATTCATTCACATTAGGGACACAAGGAGAAAGAAACAGAAACGTGACGATGTTCGTACTTGATAAATCATCGATTTCTTCGACTGTTTTATAGACAGAGGGAGTGTCAATTTTCGTAATTTTTGCGTTTTCTCGACACAGAAACCCCGCGGATTTTTCCCCTTTCTTCTTTCCTGTCACATCATGAAATTCTTCCGTCTTGCTTCGCGAGTGAAACGCCTCGAATCACGTTTCCGTTTTACGAGCTTCCGAATCACTCGGACTCGAGTTTTTGCATTTTTGCATTCTCGACCCACAAACATCTCGTTTTTTCTTTCAAGAAGAATTTTTTGGATCGGATCGGTAATTCGATGCAGGAATCGTTTTTGATATCTTTTGTTCAATATCTTTTTGATCTATCAGATACTTATATTTCGTAATAAAAGTAAAAAAAAATATTTATTCTATTTTTCTTTCGATTTAGACTTAGTTTGGTATTGGTGCGAATTCTAGAAGGTTTTATAGAATGAATGAAATGTAAATGAGAGTTACCTCCGATATTATAGTCTCTTCAAGAATAATAATAATTCCAACTTCTTATAAAAACTGATTGCGTTGTCCTAAAGATGATTTATCGAGTATTAGACTTCCGAGAGACATGCAACGGGCCAGAATTTTTTCGTTTCCGATTCCGGTTTGACTCTGGTGTGGTTGGCTGGCCTACTCGAAACCGGAATTGGGTCGTTCTCCGGCGTAGATAACCGCGAAAACGAGCATCAGGACGCGCATCGAAAAAGGACAGAACAGACTGCGGCTGTCAAGCGCAGGGAACGTCTACTTTCGTTGTCGGCCGATCTACACGGAAGGGGAATATTACTGTATGCTCGCAGGCTCGTGACTAGCGTGCTCCGTGCGTTTTTAACGAGTCGGCATATTCCAGATGGATAGTGAAAAATATTCTTCGTTTTGAAATTGGAAAAGTTAAATGAGAATATTAATACATTAATACTCGTACATAATTAAAAGATTGTATCATCTATGACGAGTACCGAATATTAAAAATAAAAATAATTCGAAAACTTTTGAGCTGGAATGTACACACGTGCGAATTGATTTTTGATATTTTGGCTAAATATTAACGAAAAGTTGACGGATTTTTACAAAAATATTGACGTATTAACACTCGTACATAATTAAAAAATTGTACCATCTATGACGAGTATCGAATATTAAAAGCAAAAATAATTCGAAAACTTTCCAGCGGGAGTGTACACACGTGTGAATTGATTTTTGAAATCTTGGCTAAATATTAATGAAAAACCGACGACAGCGATGACGAAAAACTCGTACGTGGTATTGTACGAGTTTATCTTCCGTCTAGCATCTGCTTCGACCAGTTCTTCGGCACGACTTGACCTCTGTTTGAAACAAGGCCAGACTCTCGCCGCTCGCTGATAAAACTCGCCTTAGAAAGTCTTTTCACCCCTTTCCGCTCTTTGCTCACATTCCGTGAACAACCGCGTAATAAAACAGTTTTCCTTCCTATTTTACGCCTCGACCGTAGAAATCCAACCTGTTGAATCGTTTCTTCCTTCGCGATCCAACTGCTTCACCTTGGATCGATTTCCTGTTTATAGTTACGGCACTTGTATTTGAATTTTTTCGCCTTATTGTAGAAACTACGAGTTATTTCATGTTTAAAAATTGTCGAATCGATTGAAATCGATTTAGAAGGATCTTTTTGAGGGAATTTGTATCTATGAATAGATATTTTGATAGAAGAATTAAAGGGTTTATCATATTTTTGAGAATTCTATTATTTTGTAATAAGCATAACGCGAAGAATCAAAATCAAGATTCTAAGAATTTAATTACCTTGAATTATCGTCAAATTAAATTAATGTAATATATTTATATAATAATTAACCATAATATATCGAGTATAATACAATTTTAATTAACATAGATAGTAACTAGTTAAGTTAAAATAAAGTTTAAAATACACGCGAAAGAATAATAAATCAAAGTATTTAAGAATTATATTTTTGTCCTCAACTTTGTACGAATTAAAGTTGTATTATTCGAAAACTTCTCTCGTTGGCCATTAAAGCATTGAGATATTAAATCGTTGCAACTTCCACGACGAGCAGAGAAACAGAGAAACCAAGGAAAAGTGTACAAGAAAAATGCGTTAAACGATTATTTCTTCCGTTAATGCACGTTTTACAAGCGGCCAGCTTGTGAAAAGTGTCCCAGAATCCATCGCGAGAAATCCGATATAAAATAACTCGGTTACGAGGGGGCTGTACCACTAGCGTTTCGTGACTTCTTGCGATGAACATGCGTTCACGACAGTAAAAACGTTTCATTATTCCGAAGTGTACTTTCCATGGAAACTGGTTGTCGATGCATGAATATCGTCCTGACATCTAGGCTATCCCCTTTCGCGGTCATCCTTTCTTCCTTATTTTTCCTGCGACTTTCGTTCCGACCTCGCCGAGATGTTAACGTACTGATAAGGAATACGAGCATCGACTAACTAGGATAGATCTAATATCCAATGCTTTTTCGTGTCCTATGCTTTAGAGATCACCTGACTAACATTTCCGTGTCACATTCTACCAGTTTTGCACCGCGATGTTACTAATAGTATATTAAAGTATGTATGAAGTTACCAATATTATTACATCTCCAGCGAAAATTATTCATTGAATTAAGCGTGAACGCTTTCTTACTTGCATAACTATTCTTAAAAGACGACTAACTTAATTTTTGACTGTAATACAATTATTTTCTACATAAATTAGTATTATATGTCGTAGACTTATGAATAACTAACATAGATTTAGAAAAACTAACCGTACAAACGTAGTTTGAATTTGTGAAAAATATAAAAATATAAAAATATAAAAATATAAAAATTACAGTATTTAGTGTTACGTTAGATTAATGGGGGCTATAAAATAATAAAACTGTAAAATTGTAAAATTTTAACTAAATAAAACATAAGTACTGTAAAACTATTGATTACAGTAACTATTGAATAGGTAACAATACTATTGCTATTTAAATATCATTAGATACTTTCACTATTTGCTCAATATCTTAAATTAGTCATTAGATCAATCAAACGAATATCTTTTCTCTTTCTAACTAATTACTTAAATTCAATACAAGTCTAAATCATGTCTTGTGTGATAAATATATAAAACAGTACTGTTTTACAATACACTATACTGAGACTCGTGCGTCACCTCCACGTGGTGGGTCTTGGTAATTGATATTGTCTTACAAACTTTAATGTTTACGCTAAGAACTACGCAACCTACAGTTCAGTTCAGATCGAGAAAATTTATTTCCATTCTTTATACGATCTAAACTGAACTGTAGGAACAATTAGTTGATAAGTAAACTATTAGACCCCATAGCGGAGTACCCTATGCAATGTATAAATTATATTAATTATTATAATTATTATATGACATATAAATTATTATTTTGTTTTTCATAAGAAAAAAACTACTACATTTCTATTTGCTAGTAAAATAAATTGATTTGAATAATTAACGACGGACGCTAAAGTGTTGCAAAAAATGTGTTCTCGAAATTTTTCTACAAGGTCCCCTTCGCCTCAGCTGGAACTAAACGAGCACTTTGTCAACGGCAATTGGAGTAAGCCCAACGATTAAGAGACAAGTTTCACCTTCACGCTTTTTAGAGAACACATTGAATCTAGTTTCTCGCGAGTTAAAGACGCTGAATCCTTAAAGATCCTGCTTAGTGCAACAAGTACACCATAGATAGAAGCGTCTTCAACATCCTTCGCATCTTTCGTATCCACGAAATACTATATTCCAATATGAACAAACAAACTTCTACAATAAAACTCGTCATCTTTATCTCGTTACTGTTTACGAAATTAAGTTCGATCCACACCAAAGATCTAACAAAGCCAAAGAATGTGACTCCAAACGACGATGTGAAACCAGTTGAAGAGTTCATCGAAGAGTCTTCCACCGAGGATCAATTTTCGTTAGACTCTGCAACGACCACGGAGTCTACGACCACCATAGAGACTTACCACAAGCTGACGCTGTCCGTCAATGCCAAGAAAAATATCTCCAGGGAATTCAGGCCAAGTCTACATCTAGGTGTAGTATCTCAGTTTCGAGCAAACGTAAAAGAAGAGAAGTTCTTGAGTATTTGCATATGATTTGTGCGAAGTGTTAGTGAATTGAACGGGTGTTGATAGCAAGTGAGATTTCGATATGAGGAATGTATATGTAGATATCTGGTTGCACGTGAGAAAAATGTGAGAAGTCTTTGATCTTCGATCACTGTTTCTATTTTCCTTACAACATTGTGCAATTTGAATGTTACATTTTGAAAATTTTATTTTATATACCTGTTGCTTCATTATTGGATTTCGACATATTGTTACAAAAATGCCGAATGATCAACATTAGTTCTATATCAGATATTTAATTGGAATGCAACCTTCTTCTTTTACAAAATGTTAATCCATCCTTTTTCTATTACAAATTAAACGAAATTCTGGTTATAGGTGGTTAATGAACAAAAAAGTTTTTAATATTTTACAGAAATGTTCTATATAGAACTCAAATTTAAAATTTTCTATGTGATGTTTTTAAATAATATTTTTAATGTTAAAAAAACATGATAAGATCTGAATCTTTTGAGTTTTTTGAGATTACTTGCGCTACTTAAATTGTTAAAGTTGTAAACACGATCCAATACATAATCGATCATTAAATTATGGATTTTTATGCATTTATGGCCGGACTAATTAAATGAGATAGGATAGGAGCTTCGTTTTTAAAAATGCCAATGACCTTTGTATTTTTTTTTTAAAATAAATACAACACTTTAGATGATCTCACTTGACTGATCCAGTCTGTATAAAATATCCAAAGTAGTCATTTCAAAATTTAATGGGTAATGTAATTACCTACCTAATTAACTCCAGTTTTATTATTAAAACTATAATCCCATATTTAGATGATGTAATTGATCAGTATAGATAAGCGCAACAGGTACTCATTTCAACGTTTAATAGATAAAGTAATTATCTACCCAATTTCAATTTCATGATTAAAAATGTGAATTCACATAAATATTTATTACCCGTTTATTACGTTGAAATTAATAAGCCATTTAATGCCACGTTTTTCCAGGTGAAATTAAAGAATCCAGAATCAGTGCGAGCCCCTTCAACGCTCTTCGTCATTTCAACCTCGACAACGGAGTAAATCCTGGCAAATATCACGAACACTTAAAAGACTTCCAAATAGTTTTCCAACCCGCAGTCAAGACTGTTCAAACTCTTCAAACTCCTCAGCCAGTTAATCAAGAAAACATTCACCAGAATTTATACGAAACTGCTGTTGGATCAACCGAGGAGAGTAAGAAAGATGGATCACAGCAGAGTGGTTACATTAAATTTCAAGACGATACGTTGGACGCTTCTAAAATACCGTACAGCTCTTCGAAAGACCAAACGTTCCATCAACAAGTTTCCAATTCGGTTGTTGATAACTCGGGAACGCACGACCTAATGGATGAACAAATCTATCAAAATTTAGAGAAACCCGTTTTCGAGCAGGAAACGTCCATTATTTGGGGGAAACCGTCTAAATTTCATGGTGAACCTCAGAGAGGTTCGAAATTAAACGTTAACCCTTTGAAGACGCTACATTTTCCAATAGTTTACGATCATCAGGACCAACACTCGAATTTGCAGGATTTTGATTTGTCGAATAAGCCGAATAATGGCGTGGTTTTCGTTCAGGAATCGTCGTTCATGAGGACTAGAAAATATCCTTATCCTTATCAATCATATGGTGGATACAATCATGCCGAGTTTGTCGACGACAAACGTTCGTCTATCCTCAAGAGAAGGTTAGCATTTCATTGAGTTTCTATCTTTATAAAAATTGTTTTTCTTTTTGATATAGGATTTTAAAGATTTTACGAGCCGAGTGTCTCTTCGCTTTTTAGTTCTAGTTTTCTTGCTGTTTAATCTTTAATTATCACGATTTAAACTTTTTTTGCTTTTTAATTCTAACTTCCTTGCCCTTCGATTTTAATTTCATTGATAGTGATTGTAACAAGTAATACTTTTTGTTTTTAATTTTCTTTCCTATTCTCTTAACTTTTCTGTTAAAATTCTTGTAAATAAATCGAGACACCATGAATAAATAAATCGTAATATTTGAAATATTGATCACTCTGATCCAACCAGATTTCCCTGCAGGGTATCTCCGTGGAAGAAGATCTTTCATCTGATCGGCGCCATTTTGCCCCTCGGTCTGCTCATAGCTGCTCTGACTCCAAACGTCGTAAAGGTCGACAACACTACGTGAGTGGTGCACTTTCGTTTTTTTTTCCGGCCCAGAAAAACGCGTCGACTCGAATTCTAATCATGAACTGAATCCCTTTAGCCAGCCTAACATCGTTTTGTCCAAGTGGAGGGTCGCTGACCTGCCGGTGGAACATAAACAGGCGCGAGTCAACGATCCTTTGAGTGACTGCGAGGAAAGGTCCATTTGTGGCATGATCTTAGCTGGCGATGACGCTGGATCCACCGTGTTGCAGAACATTTTGTGGAACCTGGCAACAAGGTAATTGTTAGATTATTTGAAAAATTAGCAATAAGATTTTAGGAAAAAATTGAATGGCTTTGTATACTTCCATTACTTGTACGATATATTATAATATAATATGTACTTTTTATACACGCCTGTGTACAATTTTGACTAAATGGAAAATTAGGAAAACAAATTACATTGAAATGAATGTAGAATGATAGTCTTGTCGAACAATAGTAGTGTTTCAAAATCAAATTTAATTATATAATGTATAACTATGCCCATATATAATTGTGTAGTATTATAATATATTACAATAATATTATAATATATTACAACATATAATTTAAACAGTAGATTCAAAATTTAAAACAAAATTGAAACTTCAAAATTTATTCTAATTTTAGATGCAACTCTTTGGGATGAAAGAATAAATAAATCTCAAAATATTTGAGAATTCTAATTTTGCATACTTGTACAATTTGTGCGAGTAATACAATGTATAATTTTGAGTGAGAGTCTTATGAATGGAGAACTAGGAAAACTAGTTATGTTAAAACAAATTCAGCATGATAGTCTTGTTGGTCAATAGTAGTCCAAGAATAAAAATTTCTCTATAAAACTGTTTCTATAAGAATGTAATAATAATGTACTGTTTTTATCTTCATTAAACTGAAGGAATTCTCTCAATCATGAATATAGTGATTGATGTCTTTCTTTGTACTGTTCTTTGTCACACTATACATTTACATTTTGATGTTTTACATTTACGGTATTACAGTATTGATATTTTTTGAAAATGGCTAATTTTGAACTTAAACTTTTTCCTCAGTTCAGTGATACAATAATTATGAGACCCATGTAGAATTCTTGGAAACTGAGGAACAGTGACAGGTGACAGCAAGCATAACACTTACAATTAGTGGGTTGAAAATCGCTCCATTAGCTCTCGTCGTTGTACGTCTGAGGCATTCATCAGTATATTTTTAACGGCTTGTCAGCCGGATGACAGCGTCTACGTAATTACAGAAGTAGAACATCGAAAGCAATACTTAAAACGCGAGTTATTCGTGCAGTGGCAATCCTTGTCTCTCTCGATTTCGAAAGAGAGAAAGAGAGGGAGAGAGAGAACAATTTTATTTCTAAAAAATATTGTTGCAAACTTTTCCTCGATTTCTAAAATGTGAAGAGAGAACGTTCCTTCTCCTTCTCTAAAGAAATTTCAAACCTACGAAATCTCAATGAAACCATTGTTTTCTAATGGATCTCTTGCTGTTTTACTGCCAGAACGTCGACAACTATGGCGAAAGAAAGCGGTCTTCACGAAGTTTTCGAGGCGGTGAAGAAAAGGGACTGTACCAGCGTTCTTTGCTAATTGACTGGAGTATTTTAAAGCGATCAAAACCATATGAATATCGTTTTTCGAAAAGTTTTAAGTAACATAAACTAGATAGCTAATGTCATCGAATCAAAGACGAGTTTTCACTACGCTTTTATTGTAATGTGTAGTATTATAATTAAATTAAATACAGTAGAACATCTAATATGTATTTCGGATAATAAAAGGCTCTGCTGCTTTTAATTTTAAAAAACGATGATAAACAATGGTTCATTATACTCACGGATGCGAGCAATTTTCACAACGAAAAATTGGAACCAACTAATGTTCAACTTTCTCCAAACAATCGTAATAAAAATGAGACGCAAAAACGCTACACGTAGAAATTCAGCAGAAAGTAGCTGCGAGTAATTATTATTGCTACTATTCCAGCACCTTATACATTCATTAATATTTCTGCAATTAGAAAGTACAATAATCATAACCTCGAGGTTATCAGAATTTCAATTTCGACTTTTTATAATTGTAATTGTAAAAAGATGTAATTAGGAAGAGATATTATAATTTTGCAATAAATGTTTTTTCATCTATCTAGGTTGCGATAATTTTCTCTTTTTATTCAACTATTAGCCAAAACTGTATTGTGTTTGTATTTCATAGTTAGTTTGGTGTGTTAATTTCTATATATTTTTTATTTATATACATAGTGGCAGGCATGTTCATTTCACAATATACTAATTATTAAGTGTAATGAATATAAATAAAACAGTCGAAATAAATATATCGATATATTCTAGACGAAGAAAATTTTTATATATTTTTCAAAAAAAGAAAACAAACTTATCTGAATGGATACAAATATGAAAAAAAGTTGGGACAACGGAATTAAAAATCAGATAACCAAAGTTCATATAAATGAATTAGCTTAATATGTGAATTAGTTCAATATAATGAATTAATTTAATATTGAATTAGTTTAATATTGGAATTATGTGTATCACTAGCACTATAACACGTTTCTTTGCTCGAGCCTCGATGAAAGTGACTAAAGTTTGACCGAACAAGGGCATCGCGAACGGATGAAAGGATTATTTGGAAATTGTTCGTGCCAGTGTGCTTCTGCTCGGCACAAGTGAAAGTAGTCACAGTGTATAAGTGGGTCGACGGTATTCTATGCCAGTTCGAGTCCGGAATTTATGTCCTCGCGACAAGATACGGGTTATCGGCAAATGCAACGAGCTTTCACACGCATTTCCAGCCCCAATATTCCAATGACTTCATGAAAAATGACCTCTTTTTGTTTATTTTCAAATCACTTCCGTTGTTTTTTCTAGTACTCGTAATTCAAAGAAAGATTATTTTTACCAACTTCAATGGAGAAAAAAATTGTCACGAATTACATATATTATATTTTCGTTAATTAAAGTAATTGACTGTTGGATTACAAATGTGTTAAACGCGTTAAAGTTGAAAAATAACCGGATGAGATTCGAATTTCGGGTCGATCGATTCGTCTCTCCATTTTCACTTCAGGAATGCAAGAAAGATCAGTGTCGATCACCGTACTGTTTCCTGAACGATTGATTAATGATACCCTACTCTAACTTTGTTTCGCGTAATCAGACATTTTTTTCCGTTTCCTTTGGTCAACGCTCTTTCACTTAATTATCTGCTCAATATTCAATTTTTACCAATCAAAGAAATGAATTATCGTGTCTCAAGTGAAAATTGTTATCTCCAGTTTTAACGTTCGAGCTATTAATTCATCGATCTGTCGGGTTCCAAATTTTTATTTTTTCAAAAATTGTGCGATTACTCAGATATTACTTAAATAAATGTAGATAATATAAAAGTACTTTAATTAAATTTATGTTGAATTTCAGTGAGATAAAATATTCAAATAATGACAGAGTTTATTGTTACATAAAATACCCAATAGATATTATTATATGAAACATTAATCTAAATATTTATTTAGATTTCAAACGTTTTTAAGAACAATGAACAAATTCTTTTCACGACTATATCTTGAAGAGTAATGGAGAAGAAAAATTCGATTTGAAGGAGAATTTGAAGAAATCATTGTGAAATAATGAAAAATTTAATGAAAAAATTTTATTCCTTCTTTCCAATTTATTTTTGCATGCGAAACTACCCATCAATCACTCGTCCACGCTGTAGAAATTTCATAAACGGTCGATGTTTCTCACATCGAATTTGCTCACGATTCAATCTCCTTCGATCGCATGTATTTCCATCATGTTCAACCGCTTCTACTACAAAACATGACATAAGATACTAACACGCGAGTGAAACCGATCTTCCATTTCCCACGATCGTTATCCTGTCCAATTAATGGCGTACACGTGCCACATACGCAACAAAGCGAAGAGCAATAATAAAACAAAGAATAGAAACACGCAGCGCGTGCGTCGATTCAGAAGTAAAACGGTCCTGCCCGAGATAGAACAACCGTGGAAAGAAAGTCCAGCCAATTACGCACGCTTATCTTCTAATTATCCTAACCTCTTTCCTAATAAACACACTTTCGCGGAACGTCATCCCTTTTATGGTGATGGTAAGATCGCGTTTGAATGGCAACGAAAGTGAGCCAGTTTTTGTCGACGGTTCTGACCACGGTTCTTTCACGACGATCTTGTAAAAGAATTATTATACCGAGTTTCCGGTCATCATCAACAAGGATGCGGAAATTTGCTATGGCGATTTCTCGTCGTTGTGAGAAACGACGTTTGACAGTTAACTGTAGAATTTTGACCGAAGTTCGACAGTTTATAACTTTCGTTAGAAATTTTATAGATGCAAAACAGTATACTTTTAGAAATTCACATGATCTTTTCGTAAAATATACGAGTGAAAGCTTGCGTACTCTATTCTATTTCGAAGTTTCTATTTGTAGATGTATGTATATTTTATATATTCTTATATATTATACATATCTTTAATATTAAATTGAATAATCATAAGAATTTTTAGCGTTGTTTGTTAATTATAACATGTCTTTGAACTTAACTGGTTCTTTTCAGTTTTCGTTATATACTTATAACGTGATATCACAATAAAAAATACATTAGCATAAAATGAAAATTCATATAATATCATGTAACGAATCACGTTTCCGGAGTTAATATATTTTCTCATTTTTTAATTATTTATGATACGATATCATAATCAAAAAATTAACAAAAATATATGTATTGTAACTTTTCCACTGTAAATCTTTATACATACATCTTTGTTTAGTGTGCAAATAAATTATAAAAATAAAATTATAAAAATAAAATAAAACACGAGTGTAAAGACGAAACTTTTCCATTGATTTTTCAATCGACTTATCTATCTGCATAACTATGTCCACGAAAATTCCAAAAAATTCTCAAAATGCTCGATGCTTGATCTAGCATCCGACACTTTCACTTTCCTCCAGCTTTCTCCTCTAACGAAGCATCTTTCTTAATAACCATCGTCGACCCTTCTTCGGTTAAACGTCTTGAAGTATCGCCTCTTCAACTGTTATGAATATTTTTCAACGGTTGCAACGACGACGTTTCGAACGTGGGCTGTTCAGCTATGACAACGCGTAGGCTCGTTTTCGAGGTATGTCAAGGAAAACAAGTGTGTGCAATGGACACCGAACGATATTGGAAAATCAAAGAGTCCTTTGTGGGTCGTGTGGATCGAACACAATGGGACTCGTACGCATCTATAATTCTTGATGGCTCGCGAGACTCGCGAGGACGTCGAATTCTATCGAAGGACGTGTATTAGTAGTCACCGGACGATAATTTACTCAATTATTCGTTTCGTCGAGTCTACGATCTTTTTCGCAGCAAAACTAAATAAAATTTATAATACACTTGTACTTATTAATTAATTTATTAATTGACGAAATTAATAATTTATTAATTCCTGGCCGTTCTTTTCAAAAATTCATTGCTTATTTACGGAAAGTAAATACATTTCAACTTTGAGAATAATCTCTCCGTTATTAAATCACTTTCGAATCCCCTCTTTAAAAAAAGATGTCAATTTTGAAATAATTACAAAATTCAATCGTTATGTTCTCGATCTCTTCAGTAACAATAAATTTTATCTTCTCACAATCAATAGCTTTTAAAGTCCATCAGTACTAACATTCAGTGTTCCTGGTCTTTACATTTCTTTACATCATTATCATATTGAATTCTTTAGAATAGTAAATCACCGCTATGCTACTATACCAGCACATGTTCTGACGTGACACTATAGAATTGGTCTCTTGACAGATATGAACAGTCAACAGGTAGCTCGTATTATCAACAGGTCTCCCTTTCATATTTCATCGCTGTCGTCTATGTCTCTTGTAAAATGTAAATGATCACAGTGCTGTGCAGACGGGGAACTGAAAACAGAGCTTGAATATGCCGCGCGAACGTTTTACTTCCCGCGTTCCTTCGTCGGCCTTGAACAGCGAAAGTCGACAAATTTTCTACGTGCCGTGACTCCGGTATTCCCATGGATCGTTTCCAGAAATGTCGCGCAGATTCATCTGCGGTCAAAGAGTATCGAGACTCGGTTAAGTCGAGGAAGATCGCCGAGCACAGGAAAACGATTGGCTACTTTCTTTTTCTCACAACGTCCGTTTTAAGCTGATTCAATAGTCAGAGGACAGCTCGTTTGCTTTAGGAAATTTGTCGGGGCACACTTTTTCGTGTGTGCTCATTTTTTGAGAAACCGCGTGTTGTGTGCTTCAGTCGTTAGCATTGCGCGATTATGGCTAGACTACGAATTTTCGTACACTTTTGTCACGGTACAAGCGAAGAAATAAAATTTAACTGGTGATTTCTTCTATCTACTAAGTTGTAATGTTCGGTATTTTAAATCCTTTTTTTTTTCAATAAGTATTTCAATTTTCGGAGATGTCTTAAACAGCACTTCAACTTGAATATAATTTTCTAAATAATTAATTAATTTTCAGAAGAATTAATTATTTATTTATTTTTCGGATTATTGAAATTATTGAGAAACGACCTGCGACAATTTTATTTCAGGAGTTGTTTAATTTCATAATTGTAAATCTGACAAAACTTGTAAATCTGCATTTATGAAACTGATTAAGAACTGATTAAATTATGGCTGTATATTTTAATTAATTCTTGAATTAGTGGTTTCTTAGACAGATTTATTTCTTAGACAGATTTATTAATTTATAAATCGCCGATTATTAAGGAGTAATTAGGTAATTAAATTTTACGATAATTGAGCATCAGGATGAATTTGAAAGTATCTCCCGGATGATAAATAAATAGATTTAATTATGCATCTTGAATATTATATCCGTTTTGATGGAATTTAATTATCCTACTACCGGTGGTATAATAATCCTATATCCGTGTGCCAATCTACCGACATGCAAATGAGACTAATGATCCTCAACCAAGGGATCAATGTAATAAGATATGTATAGTCTACACTACACTATTCATATAGCGAGAATTCATATAGGTATCAACGTTAGGGACTATGTTCTATTTGACTGCTTACAAATCGTTTACTAAATTTTTTTCTTATCTTCGCTTGTGATCTATCTTTATGTAAAATAAGAAAATACATCTATTTCAGAGTGTTAAAAGTTAAGTGTGAATTTCCAGATTGAAGGGTGATTTTTGTCGCGAGAGGAAATTAATCCTTTGACCAAAAATTCCAATACATTTTTGTGGAATGTTAGTTTCATAAAGTTCCAATCTTGTAACAGTTTTTAAAATTAACATCCCATTTTTATAGTAAAATTTACTAAATGTAAAAATGAATTTAGTTTTTTAGTTTTTAAGATAATCTTCCCATTTATTTTTTGATTTCGCTTATCATTTCGAAATTGTTTTTCGAAATCTGTCCAGTCTTTGTTTCCTTCTTTGTTATTTTATTTGTAATAATTTAATGGTCCAATTTTTTGAACTATCCTAGAATTGTAGATTCTAAATAGAGGACGTAATGACGCGAATTCTTGACGTTCCATCTCATAGCTCCAATATTAAAAAACAGAATTCCAGAATACAAATCGATGGGAAAAAATTGCAAATGATATATTGGGTTAACATTATTCCTTAACTTGTTCATGATATAGCTTTCTAACCAAAGCCTTTCCTGATTTAATAATTAATAATTAATTAATTGACTGCAGATTTTTACACAATTATAGAATTTTTAAAGTGCAAAATTGCATATTATATTTTTTTATTATATTTAATTTAGTAATAATTATTTTTAGTTATTTTAATATAGTAATAATAAAATAATTAATTTATTTAAGCTCTATATTATATTCATATAATTATATAATATAATATAACATTAAATACAAATCATTCTTACAGCATTTAGTATGTAAAACAATTTCTCTAGGCTCATTTTTTCAATTATATTTTCAATACTGTAAATCCGTGTAAAAATCCGCAGTCTGACAATTAATTTTGATCTCTGCAAACGTAATTAATGATAACGATATTACGGTTTAAAAAAAAAAAAGAAAAGAACAAAAGTCTACAAATACATTGATATCATATTGGAATACCAGTGACGGGTCAATTCCATCCTTCCTTGTCAACAAGTTAATCGGTCGATAATGCACCTAACCAAACTCCCGTCATTCAGAATTATTTTCACGTGTTTAACAATGGACACAGAGCAACAGGAGATTACACGATCATGCAACGACACATTCCTCTTCGCTATGGTTGTCGTCGAACCGATGGACTTTCACTAGCAGGTCCCTGAACCCGGCGCGCCGCAGCTTCAACAACGTCTCTCTTCCGGTTCGGCCGCCCCTGGTACTTCTGTTCGTTCGTGAACTTGAAGACCAGCCACTGTCTCAAAGTTTCGCGAGACTCGTCTCACCTCCTTCCCCCCCACTCTTCGGAACACTCGTCTGCGAAACTTTGCACAGCTGTTCGTGCATTTTATGGAACGTTCGCGCGGAGAAAGTGGCAGAGGAACGAGCGAAGAATCGAGCGTAGTCGAGTTTTCCTATCGTCATTGCAATCCATGGTAGTGACCTTAATAACGATGGTAATCTTTAAGGTGGACATCGTGTTACATGTCTAAAATGAGAATTAACCAGAAGTTCGTCGAATTTATTTAATCTAACTATGTTAATATGTTTTTGTTATATATTTCTATTTTATACGAATTCCACGCGTGAATATTAATGCAAATTTATGATAAGTAATAATTTTATAATAATAATAAATAATAATTTTAAATAATAAATTTATAAATAGAACGGAACGAGGTCTAAAATACAGAGATTTTCTACGTACTATAATTTGTTAAAAATTTCATTCTCGAAATATTATAGCCTAATTATTAACTAATTTTGTAACGTGGAATGAAATTCAATATTGATCTGGATCAGATGGATGAAGATTTGAGGAATCTTCTGCTTTCGTTTGTGAATGAAAAGTGATTGACAGTTAAGATGGCAAAGTTCTAATTTAAATTCCTTCGTTAAAAGGCAATCGATTTCTCCTTTTTCGATGATTTGAAAAACGTACGACTTCAGGCTGGAGTATTCAGAAAGAAAAAAGAACTTTCGATCCAGACGATTTCTCTCTGAGAGAGCTTAGCGATTCTTTCCTTCTCTCTTAAATCTACTATTAGTGAGTTTTAAAAAATCACTAATCTCATATTCACGGATCCAAATCTCCAATTCCGAAGCCTTTAAAATCAAAGTCCACGTATCATCGATCATTAATCGTCGTTCCAGCGTTAATCAATTTTATTTAACTTGTCTTGCAATCAGGCGATTCTAAAGCTAACTTTACATACTAACAAAAACTCTCGAAGCATCAGAAGCCAGGAGACGAAGATTCTTCGAATTGAGATCCACACTCATCGGTCTCCATTTACCAGTACCCGGCGATTCGGAAAATGTACCGATCAATCGGGAGAGAGACGCCGAACGTCGCGACGGAAGAAGGCGAAGGCGAACGCGGGAAGTAGGTCGGAGAGAAGTGCCGGTTCTTCGCCGGAGACACGAGGAGCCGCTGACTGAGCGCCTTCGTCAGTCTTGCGAAGATATTCCGGGAGTCAACAGGTGCATAGAAGCAGGTCTTTCCTCTGCTTCTTCCAAAAAAAAAAGGAAGAAAAATAATAGAGAATTTAATTATCTTTCTTATCTCCGCGCTCGACAGTTTCAACGCGAATCGATCGTTTTGTCGATATCGTTCTTTGCGCGCCGATCATGCGGATCTGACAACGTATCCACGTTACACTCTTCCTTTTCCCTTCTTTTTGCTTGAAATACCTTTTTCTTGTTCGTTCGTCATCCTCTGTTCGCTTTCTCTGGATACGGTATTTTCATTGGATCTTTGAGTATCGGATCGACTGGATCATCGAATCGAAAACACGCAGAAATGGACAAATTCAAGGTATTTATGTCGTTATTGATTTTTAAGGTTTGGCGCGTAGATTTCTTTTTTCCTCTGAGAGTTAAAAATTTTTCTGTTAATTTCATTCGAGAGTTTTGTCGTTCTTTATAATTTTGTGTATTTCTAAACTTCGGTATTCATCAGTTTCGTGAAATTTTATAAAGATCTTCCTCGATCTTTATGATCTTGTATATTTTTTGAAAATTTGCAAACGAAGTACTTTGTATCATAAGGTATTATAAAGTTTTCAAGATTTGCTGTATATTTGATTTAAGAAAAAATATTGGTTATCACAATAGCTTTTTAATATTCGTTAAATACACTTTATTCTTTCTCCATGATGCAATCGTGCAAAATATATTTTACATTTATTTTTTGAGTTCTCTGTTCATTTTGTAAGATTCTGAAATAACCTTACGATTTATTCATCGAGTTTTTTTTTACCTCCGATATCTATTTCTTTTCCTTTCTTTTATTTACATTCTTGAGTATTTACAAGCTTGCAATATATCCGCAACATTTTTATCTCAAGTATGAAAGAGATTTTCTTGTCTTCCACATCTCAATAAGCTTTTGGAATACGTAATCATGCACCTCTTACAATCTTCAAATCAATCTTTATCTCTTCAGAGATTTTATAGACATTATACACTTGATAAACATTTTTGACAACTAAAGTTTTGTTATATTCTGAAAATACAAATTTTCAACGCACATTTTAAAAAAATTTCGTATTACAGATATTATAAGTTTAATAATATATTATTATACCATGAATGCATTATAAATTCATTTATTCATGTAAAAAAAGTTTTTATTCCAAGAATAGTTCCACTGATTTCTCATAAATTTTTAATATCTTTCTTTCTGCTATTCTAATTTTTCCACGTGACATCTCTACTAATAAATATTCAGGAGACATTCCAATTAACCTATTGACATGAACAGTCGCGAGCCAGGCAGTCTGAGATATTGTGGCCGATTCATGTTAATCCTTATTCAAGAATTCAATATTTCAGGATTGAGAATGTTTTTTTCTTTCAACCATTGGCGAATATTTCTGTCATTTATTAATAGCAGTGAATAATGATTTCAGTACAGTAATGTACTGTAACCTTTTAAAAATTGTATGCATTTTTGCCGAGAAAAATAAATGTATAATGTAACTACCTGTTCCAAAATAATATAGAAAAAATGTTCAGAACAAATTTTACTTATACGTATAAAATTTTCTTTTGTCCGCCACAATACTATATTGTACTTTACTATTTCGTCAGAACCCTTAAGCGACATCACGAAGTGTTAGACAACTATAATAATTTGTATTACATTACAAAGATTTAAGGTACTTAATTTTATTTTGTACGGTAAAGATTAGCAATAAAGTAACAAGCCAGACTGAAAATTCCAAAATTAAGCGAATTGGGTTAAATCTAAATTTTTATGGTTTCTAATGATACGATTTAGAGGTTGAACTTCTCGATGTATGGTTTGAAAATTATCAGTCTTTGTAGAATTGAAGAATTCTACTTATGTCAAGACAAAAGAAAAAAAAGGGGGAATAACAAAAGAATAATCGTTAATTGGCGAGCTTTCTGGAGCGGAAATCAATGTGACACAGATCGAGGCCATTGCAATTCGCGTAGATCATGCACTTCCTTAGTCGAAATGAACATTAATCGCGTATTCGTTCATTAGCTGGATTGCAATTTTCATGTTCCCATAAGCTCGATAATGCACAAATCTTTAATTTCACGCTTCAACGATCTATGTATATATGCATGTTCGTCAACTACTATTGATCGAGCGATTTATTCTTCGCGTGTTTCTTTGACCCAAGTATCGATTACAACGATCCGATTTCTTTTTACTTGCCAAGTGATTTGAATCAATTGCAAAAATGGGAATTATCTATATAAATTCGATTGAACGGAAAAAGTTTATGTGAAGAACTTATAATTGGAGGAGAAATGATACGAATGATGGATGGAATCCTTAATTTGAGACAATTATGGATTCAGTTATACTTTAAATAGAAGAATTTGTAACATGAAAACGATGGATCATGTTAGAAATTAAGATATCACGCTTTTATAAATTACATTATAAGTACATTATTAGATATATACGTAAAAGTTGGAAGATTTATTTACCAATTTTCCTAAATTAATTTAATAAATTTTTTAAGCTGCGAATTTTGTTAAATTTTTCGAGATAATTTTTCAGGTTTTATGATAATATATTCAACTTGTGGATTCAGTTAAACTGTAATAAAGAAATACCTGTGATAGAAAAATAACGAAAATTTTAAAAATCAAATTAAAAATTAAATATAATAAAACTATAATAGAAAGAATAAATAAGTTTCAAAGTTATAATAAAAGAACAAATATGATTCCAAATATGAAAATACCTTATTATATGAATATTCAGAAAAGACTGGCAATTAATAACAAAATTCTCTAGCTAAGTATTTATAATGCTTAAAAATAAGTATTTTTTAATAAATATTTCTAAACAAATATTCTACTTTCGAAATACTGTATTTAGAAAGTAGAATAAATAAATATTTTTAACAAGTATTTTTACATCGTTTCTATTTTTCTTTTTCTTTTATCCTGGAAAAGCATGCATTTGAAATCTTCTCGATTAAAATAATTTATATGTGCATCTTGCTTTCAAGATTTTATCGTCTCTTTAAAGGCCATTATCTCGGAAGTCTGAAAAGTAAAGAGAATGGATGTATTATAATTCCACGAAGGAAGATGAGTCCAAGAGTCATAAAGATTCGCGAGTATAATCGTGACATTGTGAATGGGGAATTCACAGACCTAGAAATATTCCGAGAAGAAAATTTATGAATTGCAATAGTTTGTTTCTCCAACAACACACGTTCTTTCTGTTAATTATAAATTTTTGTTATTTCGTATAACGGAAATTCAAATTCAACAAACGTCTAAAATTAATTCTAAAAAAATTATAATTTGATTCTTCAAATATTTTTGTATCTCTTACGTACCATAAAATATTCTCGTTTTATTTATCGTTCCCATTTTGCAATTATTTTCTAATTTTGAGCATTTAATTATTTTTTTTTTCGTATGTACAGAAACACATAAAATATTTAAATACAATAATTCCTGCAACATGAGCACTTACCAAACAAACCTCTATTTCACTCGCGTTTGTAAAAGTTTGAATTTCCATAAACGTACACAGTCGCATTACGTCACAGTGCTGCATTTAAAGAGAAATTCAAAGGCGCGAAACAATAGAGAAGGAGGACGTAAGATAACCTCGTACCATTTGCCTGAACATCACTGCAAGAACACCATTAGAGACCACGCGATTACTAGAAGATTCATTCTTCTTTCCTTCGCGTATTTCGACACAAGAAGTGGCTGCGGGAAAAGGCAAAGAATGTCCGCGAGGTCGTGGACGCGGTAAGGTCACGGGACGTTCGATCAATGGTGAATGGTGATTTCTCGATATCGATCGTTCGGCCGTGGATCGACGAACGAAAGTCACCAGAATGGAAAAAGTGGATCGTCTCGTCTTCGACGCGCGTGGACGCGACGCGTGCAGAGCGAGCGTGCGCAAAACGTGCCCGGGGAAAGCACGTCGTTCTATTTCATTTGCCGATGCCGAGGCTAGCCTTCTCGGTCCAGTTGTCGATTTTATTTCGATCTACAAATGACTCGCAAAAGCATCGGAACTTTAAGTTTATTATGAAAGATCTCGGTCAGGATGTTTTTTGCTTCTAATATCGTTGAACCGATAATTTGATACATTATTTCTTTTTGTACAAAATACTATTTCATCTTTTTTTCTTTTTTAATCTTCTAAGATTTTTAAATATATTGTGCGATGTTCTAAGATTTTAGTATATTTAAATTGTGTTGTGAAAACACTTTGTGTTGTGAAGTTTCATTGACATTGTAATATCAATAATATTTTTATGCAGTTAAAAAAAAATAAAATCGATAATAGAGGTTTGTTCTACTATAAAATTACAATTAGTATTCAGTAGTCATCTTTTCTAGTCCAAGAAGCTATAGTTTTAAAAGCTACATAATGTAAGAATTATTCTACGAGTTGCAAAATAAAGATCAGAAAATTATTTTGATCTAAATAATAATTCTACATGCTTTTAGGTACCATGAAAAATCATTGTCACGTTGAAGTGATGTGAGCGGTCCGGCAGAACCGCTCCGTTTGTATGCGTTCCGTTTATTTGAATCCAATTTTTTAGTCAATACTCGATTAAATAAACTCTAACTGTTTGAATCCGTTTGTGAACATCCGAACTCATCGATGAAAAATCACTACTATAAGCAAAAATCAGCGAACTTAGGTTATATAAATTATCTTTTATATTCTTCTGATAAGTAATTTCACTGTATTTTCTAATATCTTCAGGTTGCCTTTTTCTTCGAAATAATCGAATCATCTGAAATCGATCGTGGATCGTTTAAACGATATAATTGCGTTTCTTCCGTAGATAATCGTCATGTTTATAGTAGAAAGTATCTAGTCAGTCAATTATTGCATCGCTATTTTCTAATCCTTTCCGATGAATGCCGAAGACTTCTGCGAGCCATTAAATTTCTCTTATTGTGTGTTTGATTACCTTCTGCGACGCGATTCTCCTTCTCAAACACAGATCCGTCTTTCGATGGTGCTTCGAAGATAATTTATTTGCAAGGCTGGACGTTAGCCAAAGAGCAATTTATGCTTGAGAAACGGACAGATCTCTATTTGCATTCAGAGTTCCTGAAAGTTTCTTTTTGAAGTAATCTACGGTGAAGAGCACAACGGTGCACACTGGTGCACACCAGTGACAGTGAAAAATTCATTTAATTTCGATAACTAATAAAGTAACTAGTAACTCACGCAACTTTGTGAAAGGGGATCATACGACGATTTACTTGGTCTCATTTTGAAGCGTCTCCATTTTGACAATCGTGAGCTCGTTTATTGTCCATGAACGAATAGAAAAGTGAGGATAATTTTTTCTCGAAAATTGCGTGATACTTTCTCGTAACAATTATTTCTACACTTCAAATTTAAAAATCTTAAATGGAAACCTCATTCCTTTTATAGAAGAACTTGAAACACCTGAAATAGTTCGAACAGGTAGGTTGGTTTTACTTGAATTGCAGAGGAAGTAAAGGAGAAAGTTCGATGACTCATAAAATGTAATATTCCTCTTTTGTTCGATGCAATTAAACACGTCTGTTGTTTGAAAGTTAATCTCACGCGTCACGAGTTTCTTCAAAAGACTCGCTAAATTCCTCGCTTCTTAATTTTTAATAAATTTCTTCTCTCTCTTTGGCTTTTAGAGAACAAAAAAATATCAACGACTGTATATCCATCATGGATGAGAAACTTCTTCAGAATATTTTTCGAACGTAATTTGCAACGCTAATTTTCTACAGAATTCTCAAAATCTTGGCTTTGTAGCAGACAAATCAAAGTGCAAGGAACAGGAAAAGATTTGTATAATACAATAAATGTATTTTACGAAAAATTAGTCAAGTTTCTAAAAATACACTGTTGTGCAAATATGTAAAATTGTAAATTGGTCGTTTTAATTTCTTTGATGATCTTAGCGTTAATGTTTTTTAGTGTTAATTCAGTTCCGCTGTTTTGATATCGCGGTTTTGGTGCTCGAATTTTTTGTTCAGGTTTCACTGATAAGTTATTCCGACGACACGGTACGAAAAGTGAAAGTGACCCTAAAATCATCGAACCACTGTCACCAAGTCGAAAATTTTGATTTTCAGCTTCGTTTTCAGCTTAATAAAGTAAAAATAAGTATTTATTTAGACATGTAATGCAAATTAATATTTTTGTTATATTTTCAATGTTATACTAGAAGACCTTTTCTCGAATATTTCCCTTAACGTGTAATTGAAAATAAAATAATTCTTTATTTCATTTCATTAATTAATTAGTATTTCATTTCGTATCGTTTAGTAATTTTAGTATAATGTTTTTATACGAAAATGAAGCATTATCTCTGTGAAATATACATAATATCAAATATTTTCCAACTTCTATATTATATTTTTACATTTCTTCAAAACATGTTTAATCATGATAATATGTAATTATACAATTTATTTATTCCTATATTTCCGTATTTTATTATATTTATAATAACAAAAATGTTTTTAATGAACAGGGTTGGTCGCCTTGTAAATACGAAAAAGAAAGTATTCGAACCAACTAATTAAGAATTCTAACCAGAATTTACTCTTTACCCCAAAACCTAATTGAAGGAACCTCATTTTCATTTAATTCACGTTTCATCGAACTCACTCTATCCTTCGTAACAATGATTCATTGGAAACTAGATTTCTCATAATAAAAAATTCAACGATAAATTACACGGTTAAATGGAGAATGAACTTCTCGTTTGCCACTTTCCTCGAATTGATGACACACTCGTTAATCTCAATCAAACATCAACCCAATCGCTTCGCCATTTTTCATTTAATAATAATCACATTCACATTCACTTAAACAGCGAAATCACGAAACTCAGCCATAAAATCCCGGCACAAAGAATCTAAATAGGCCCTGTAAGCGTAATCGAGCACGTAACATATCCCATACTAAGTTACGCGCAAGATGTAACGCGTAAAAGTAGCTCGGTATCGAGGACTGCACAATGGACTTCCGGTAGACCCGTTTCCAATCCAGCCGTGCAACGAACGACTTGTTATATAAGCCATGAAACGTACATTCGTGGTTAATTCCCATGGATAATAGTTATAAGTGTCATCTCTAAACAAATGAATAAAAAATATAAAATCTAATTGTCACTTACAAGTACAATTATAATTAAATAACTGTTTATTATATTATGTATATTATGTACGCTATTATATATATTATACTTTTCGTGTTATTTAATTAAACGAGAATTAATGATTTTAGGTAACGTCCACTATGCTTGCGTTGATGATGCTAGCCGTCATTAACAGTAGCATGGCAGATCTACCGAAGCCCAGCTACGCTAGAACGATGCTCAAAGTATCACGAAGTCTTCCGGGCGAAACGGAGGAACGAAAAGTGTTAACCAGCGAAGGGAATGTAGCCACGTTGATCATCAAACGCCGAGACAAATCCTCTCTCGAGACCCAACAGACACCCAACGAATCGCCGAAAATCCTCCAAAATCCTCCAAATCCATCACTCAACGAAAACGTCACATCGTCAAACGTATCAAAACCGGCGAAACTCGAGCCTAAAACCAAAGAAGACGTGAGGAAGCTAGAGGAAGCCCAAATAGAACAACTGAGGGTCAAACTGTCAGACTCCGAGGGACGAAAGAGCTTCTCTAAACACGTATACGAAAACGTATCCAAGGACATCACCGAGAAAGCTCGACCGGTGAACGAGGGGAACATCGATTACGGTAATTGGACGCCACTGGAAACCGACGGACGAGCAGTTCGTCTCGAGGAATCGACGACCGAGGAAGCCTATCAAAGCTGGAAGCCCGTTCAAAGCGATCTGAAGACAACCACCGAGGAGAGGACCAATTACGCGAGATTTGACCCAACTTTCCCAGCGGGCGGGTTGCTTCTGCCGCGACATTTTCAAGACAGGTCGCAGAGGAAGCTGCAACTGGCCGACCAGGGTGAGGAGAAGCCTCGTTACACGTTTCTCCCCCACCAGATTCGATCCTCGAGAACGAACATCGGGGCGAACGCTTTGAAGAATCGTGACGGAAAGAACGTGCCGGCGGAAGTGGTCATCAGGTCGGAGATAAACGTAAAATCGAGCTCGAAGAGGTCGCCCATGACGTTGGATACTGATGGCACCCCCGTGATCCATGGGAAGAGAGTCCCCGACGAGCCGATGGACAAAATTCAAACGTGGCGTAACGCGAGAGTGATCAACAATAAGTTAATCCACGACAATGCTGATGGATCCGGGGATAGTTTGGATGCTTCGTCGAGTTTTTATCCGGCGGAAAACGTCGTGGAGAGACAAACGTTTGAGAGGTTCTTTAAAAATGTTAACAGGAGGTAGGTGGTAAATTGAATTTGGATATTGATTTGAGATTAAGTAGATAATAGATAGTGGAACGAAGGTTCTGAGTTAAAGAATATCCTTATGTTGTACGATTGAACTGATAAGATTAGCAGTAGTAATTATTATTAGAAGCTTTACAAGTTATAACTATGAACGTATTCATTAATTATTGAAATTATCTAAAAAAAACATCATATTTGATATTTTTATCTCAAGAATATCAAGTTTATAATTAAATACATTTACATGAAGTTTATAAATAGTACAATTAATTGAACTATTTTTAAAATAGATACTGCTGGTTATGAGAATATTCGAACAATCACAGAAACGTTTGTATGTAATATTCACATTCATCAAGTTTGAATTCAACAAATTTAGAAATAATACATTTATAAAATATTTAATCTAAGTATAGTATATTTCGTAATACAATTATCCTTGTCATTCAATGTATTGTATATTTAAGATGGCTATTAATTCTTTAGTAAATATACGTTTATAATAATTTTCAGATGAGTTTCAAATTTTAGCAATGTATTATTTATATATTTTAAAATATTCTATGCAATATTTACACGAACGTATATATGTCCGAGTGTTTTCGTGGATATATTTAAAGAAAGCGTGAACATAACGTAATGACATAATGACAGAGTTACACAAATATATAATATGTTACAACGTCACATATCTTCAATTCCTCCAACAGATACGGCAAAGACTACGAAGAGGAAGGGAAAAACGTGTACTTCGAGTGGGACCCGAAGAACTACAAAAATGAAGCTCTGAACGCAGAAGTGTACGAACCAAGAGCCGACAACTATCGAAGCACCTCGCACAAACGAATGCTGCACCCTGACGGCGTGTCAGTCTATCCAGTCTCCCAACTGTACACTCCAGAAAGTCAGAAAATAGCGCCGGTCGCCTTGAAGCCAGGGGCCAGAGCGCCTGTCCTTCAATACGCTCATCCAGAGTTAGGCGTTCAGCCGGCGAAGATCGTGAAAAACGAGAAACGAAGACCGGACAACTTCCCGGAGAATCAGTACTCCTTCACGGAACAGAGACAGAAGAAGAAGTACGTATTGAACGACAAGAACATCGTCGACAGTTACACCACCAAGAACTACTACCCCAATCAACATTTCTACGGGCTGAAGAGGCCGAGCGACGCGCCGTTCTGGGTGAAGATCTCCGAGAACTTGAAGAGCCAATTCTCCAGCGGCGTGGAGAAAGTATCGCAGTTCACTCGGCCGGTGATCGATCCTCTGGTGGAGGCCACGCACAAAATCTCGCAGAATTTGGGCCTCTCGAAAGGCAAGGAGGCCGAGGACAAGATCGGCACGGTCACTTCCGGCGGCAGTATCCTGATTCCAGCTCTGGGACTCGTGGCGTCGGGCGCTGCTCTCGGGATCGGCGCCGTCGCTGTCGGTAGATACCTTGACGTGGACGTTCTGAAACGATCTAACGAGGCTCTGGGCACCGAGGTGGAATATCAGAGAGCTTTGGACGCTGGCCAACCGTACTTGAAGGAAGCTTACCGAGAGAGTGGAGACGAGAGCTTGGATCGGATGAGCAAATACGGTGAAACGGTGTACTTCCTTGAGAACATACCGCGAAACGAAAAAACGAGGGACAATCGCAACGACAATAAAAGTGACAGTCGAAATGGTGTTCTGTTGATCGTCGAGGGGGATGACGGATCAACGAGGAACGGGGAAATCAAGTCGAGCATTGAACGGAACGAGCGGGAGAGCAATGTCTCGAGGAGGAGGAGAAGTTTGAATTATTTGGACATTTTCCAAGCTGAGGAGAATTTGAAGAATTTAATCAGGGACAAGCGTCTTCAACGAAAGGGAGCTGATTCGATCAGCGAAATCGTAGAGATCGATCTTCCTGCTCGCGAGGGGAGCATCGACGTGACGGAGTTTCTCATTCCGAGGAGAAACGCGAAAGATCGAAAGAAGAACAACAAAGATTCTGCCGTTCTGATAATTGACGACCTTTTGAAATTTCTTCAGAAGAATCTAGCTGAAGGGAAGAATTTGGAAAGGATCGTGGAGAATTCGGCGAATGTTGAAAAGAATTCTGTCGATGGAAGGAACGAGAGAAGGAGAAGGAGTGTCGAAAGTGATCAGGAACTGGAAGACGCCCTTCAGAATCTCGAGAATGCGGAAGTTGCTGAGGTGGCTCATATCGATGGAGATTGGACCAACACACCCTGTGCCAAAAGGATATTCTGCGACGCGATGATACAGAGAGGCGCCGACGCGGTTATTTTGATGGAGAAAAAGATGGCTGCTCTTTTGGGCTTGTGAGTATCGTGCTTCGTCCGAAATTGGATAATTGTTTCTAAAAATTATCGCGGTAGACTGTTTTGGGATTTTGATTTGGATTTAGTTTAGATTTACTGATTTTGGAGAATTATTATAATTATTATATGTAGCTCTGTAGAATTTAACTGTTCTGGTAGCTTTAAAAAATAATTATTGGAATAAGTTATTCTAATAGTAATTTATTATTAGAATGGAGCGAAACATTGTAATAATAATTTATTACATGAATTATCATTATTAGAATTATTATGGCAGATTTTTGGAACTTGAAACTCTTAAGGCTGAATTATTACGCTAGTTTTCAAACATTATTCCCCTATAGAATTAAATTTCCTTCTCTGCTTTAAAATTAAACATTACATATATATTATATAAAATTAAACATTACATATTATATAGGACATAGCTTTGAAATTAAACTATTACGATACTTTCCAAGAATTATTTTCCTTTCAGTAAAAAAGTGAATGCAGAGTTACAAAACACACGGGAAGTTGTTCGTTCGTGTGATATAATGGCGATTCTCGTCAATTAGCATATTGTTTTGTAGCTGGCTATGTTTGGCGTGCGGCCTTTCAGTTTCGTAGATCCGAGAAATGTCGATAGGCTTCTTTTTTTTCATTTCATGACTTCTTTTAGAAGGAACGAGTCTTTTTATGGACATGAAATATTTTCATTGCGGATTCTTTAGGCAGAGATAAATAGATGGCTACTATAAAAAGCTCACAGAGTTTTATCTACAAATTTATCGAAATATCCATTCAAGAAAAATTCTTCTTTGGGAAAGATATACAATTGAAAAATTTTAATAATTCGTCTAAAGATAATATTATTTGGATTTTTTAAAGAAATTCTTCTTTTCCTTTTCGGATATTCTTTTCAAAAACAAATCGATCATTTAACTTTTTTTTAGAAAAAAAAAATCTTTCTGAGAATTTAAAAAATTCATGTCAAAGATTTTTTTTATGTATGATGTAAAAAATTTATCTAGAAAGACAAAATAATAATCATTTTTATAAAATGTACGTGTCTAAAAAAAAAAATCGATATTACTCGATTATTTAATTGATAACATCCTTAATTCGTTCTATCGCCAAATTCTCAAAAACTAATAACTTAATATTCTAACTTTCTTTCTTTCTACATTTATGTATCTATCTCTATCTATCTTCATGTGTACCTCAATTTTTGTCTTCCACCATCGACAAATTGGGATATTATCTTCTTAAAAAGTCGTGAATTCGAATCAAATATTCTACGCGCAATTTAATATTCTTTCTTCTTTTCTCTATTTATACAATTACTTATTTAGGTCTATCTTTGTTTTTATCTCTATCTCTATTTCTGTCTGCATTTATCCATTTATTTATTTCTTCCAGTATCGACAAATTGAAATATTATCTCCTTTCTCTTTTCTCTATTTATGTACCTACTTTTATATCTATGTCTACCTCTATCTCTATTTCTATTTCTATCTCCATCTATCCGTCTATTTGTCTCTGACAAATTGTGATATTTTATCTGAAATATTTCAATATTTCAATCATGCAACATTTCTCTATCTATAATTTCTTTTCTCTAGTCATGTATCTACTACTATATCTCTATTTCTGTCTGATCTATCTATCTATCTATCTATCTAGCATTGACAAGTTACAACGTGACATTATCTCCTTAAAAGCACGATAAACATTCGAATCAAACGTTGATTGCAGTGAAAATCGATCGCATGCTCGCGACTGCCGGTGAAATTACGCTGAGAACGAACATCAGGTGATCTCTAGGTTCTAGAAATCGCTTACACCAGATCGATATAACCAGATGCGACTGAAGAACTAAACGACGCGACGCGTTTAGATCTTCAGATCAATTTGTCATCGTTCGTTCGAACGTGCATCACCCGGCCCCGTCACGATCGTACACGCGCGTATGCGCAGAGTGAAATTGTGCTAAGAGGTAAAAGTCGAATCAGTCAGTAGGACGTCGCCGGCGAAAGCTGGGAAGAAAGTTATCTGCTGCTCGCTACGATTCCGTTCAGCCGGCGAGGTTCTTTGATTTTCTCGGCTCGTACCGGTATAATCGCTTTGTTTAAACTGGTTTCTAATGGAAGGGAAATTGAGAAGCCCGAAAAGGAAATGCACGTATCATACGAGATTTTCTTTTTTCTTGTTTTTTTTTCTTTGGATTGGAATTTCACGTTGACTGCCGCGTGAAATTTATGTTTTTCACTTGTGCGACGAAGTATTTAATAGAAACTATATTTTTATTACAATAAAAATGCAACGAAAGCGCATTTTTCGTTTAGTTATTCTAGTTATTTAGGTTTTCGAAATTTTTCTACCGATGGTATTGACGTGATATTTCAATCGTTCTGAAATATTTGTAGAAATAGAATAACGAGTCAATCGCCGATTATGAACAATCAATACGAATTAATTGACAGTATAATGGTTTTGTTTAAACTAATTCCTAATGGAAGGAAAACTGGAAGGAAATCTTCTCATGGAGATTCGTTATTCCTCTCGAATTAATATAAATTGTTAGTCTTCATGATTTTTCAATTCGATGGACTCGGAGTCATCATAGTTACGTTCGCTAATTACACGTTCGGTTTGTCGATATAGTTCAAATTTAATCACGGACGAAATTGAGAACAATCCTTCAATCAAATACTTGTGCAGTATTCGTTTAATAATTTTCCTCTGAATACTTACGTACTCTCATCGCTAATCATACCTGTTTAATCAGCCTTTCTAACCTGTCGTTCCGTTTCGACTTTCCTCGAACTTTATCGCCTTGATTACTTGTCATCGACCTTTTCCTTCAATCCAAACAGCTTATTAACGATATTCCAATTACACGTCGTTCCGCTAGCTGTCACTTACTATTCATCCACGTGTCTATCGACAATCTGACAAGTTTATAGTACCCTCAAGCTATTTCTCTCATCATTAACTATTAACCATTACACTGCAATAAATGTATAACATTTACAATGCTGTTCGCAGGATTCAGCCGGGGGCAGTTGTTCAAGTATCTAGCCACTTTCAACAGGTCATGGATGCTGTACGAAGGCACGATTGCTCGAGCTTTCTGTGCCCGCAAGCCAGGCCAGGGAACGTTTTCTTCTAGAACCTCGTTCATTCTGATCCCGGATCGTGTTAGTATTTGCCCTCCTCTCCACCTAGACGCCGGTCCCCCACCACTTGGAGAAAAGCGGAACTGATAAATCGTTGATTTCACGACTGGTGAAAGCATTCGAGTGATTCGGGGATTCGAGCGACTCGACTCGTTGATTAGTCGCTTTTAAGAACGTTTCCGAGAGTTACCTTCAATCAGAGCACGAAAAATGGTTGAGCGCGTGAAGTCTCGATCATCGGGATTCGACAGCAGATATATAGGACGGAGGATCGGTTGCGTTTCGATAAGAATCGAAGGCTGGGATTTGATGATGGGTTTCACTCGAAGATCGAAAGTCAAATTACTTGGAACTTCTTTGGGAGGAGAAGTGGAACTTTTAAATCCGATATAATCCTCACGGAGGATCCTTCGAAATTCGAGATATCTCTATCGTAAGTTTAATCATTTTTCAAGTGACGAAAGGTCTGATTGTAATTTGAAACCTGGGATTATTCGTTTGTAACGAATCGACTTTGTCTCGTAAAAAATGGAAATGTCGAAATTCAGAATAATTTAGATGAATCTGGATTTAATTAGAAACGCAAAAGCTATCATAAAATTTGGATTATTTGATTTTCTATAGAAATACGAAAGAAGTTCTATTTACGATAGAGTTCAATGGAAATTATTTCTCTGAAACTCGGAGAAATAGATTGAATCTTAGGTCTAAAAATTTCAACTATTTGATTGTCTTCTCAAATAGAAGAGAAACATAATTTCTAATAAAATTCAATTGAATTTGATATTTGAGTCAATGGAACTAAAAATCGTAGAGAATGTAATCAAATTTTTCTAAAATAATGCAAATTTGCGAAGCTATCAAATTTTTATTAGATCAAAACGAGTTGGAATCACGAAAATTTGAGCGAAAGTCGCGAATCGGTCGTCCAGCCAAAACTGTACATATTTTCCACGTTATTTAATGCAAAGCTACGCTCGTAATTTAAGAAACTAGAGTTAATTAACTTCCAAACCGTCTGTCGAACTAACGAGTTGTTTTAACAAGAACGACACAGCTCAAACTTGACCTAAATGATCGAATATTAGGTTGCACTTTTTTTTCAAACAGAACGATTTAAACAAATTATTAGTTACTTTGGGTCAAATTTGAGCCTCTACTTGAATCCTTCGCAAAAGGAATTTGGATTTTGCTCGAGAAATCCGAAGAAGTCGATCGATTTCTCGAGAAAAATCGACAAGCAAACTCGTAATTAATATTTACGAGACGTATTTATTTTATTCCTTTCATATTACTGTTTCATCTATGCAACGGAAACATTCTCAATTTTTGTAAAATAGAAATAAATTATACTTTCTTGCAATACTCGTGGCGAGTTCATTTATTCTCTTGTTTTTTCAACAATATATTTATTAACATATTACTAACAACATTTATTAATAAAATATTTATTTATTAATAAATACTGATAATTTAAATAATAATGAAACAGACTAAAGTCGTAGTCAATATTCCTACATTACCTTATCGCTTACAAATATATCTCTCCAAAGATGTGAACTGGCTTGCAATAATAACCAACTATAGAAGCAGATAAATGAAAATAACAAACAAAGTTCCCGCCGTGGAAAAAGTTTCTGGAGGGACGCGATCAATTATTCAACGAAGTAGACAAGAAATACAACGAAGCGCGATAAGTATTTAAGTTGTAGATAGCATGTTAGCAGACGAGGACGATTAAAAAAATATGCCTCTCTTCTTCAAACTTGGAAGTCCGGTTACGTAGATAGAAGTTATAATATTTTCATACGAGGTAGTTTCTCAGTCACCAAGACGAGCATGGGTCTTTCTTTCGCGTAAAGAATAAAAAATTCTTGACAGTCATATTTGATCGTGCAGTTTGCGTACGTGTCTCTCCAATGGATTTCGATACAGGTATCACTTTGTCATCAGTGTGTTTCTTGATTTTCGTGAATTCTACCGAATCTCCGTTCTTGTTTAATTAATTTAAAAGTGTGTTTCAAGATTTCACTTTCTTTTTATCACAAGTGTCTCTCTGCTGTCCTTGTTTCGACGTACCGTTCGACAAAAATAAATGAATTGCTTTATTAATGGATAATTATTCCAATTACATGATATCCAGTATATTCCTTTCTGAGAGTAATATAAGTATTTATAACTTGTGAAAGAAGATTCTATATTGACGCGTTATCTCGTAAAGTAGCAAATGTAATGTTTATATAATTAAAACGTGAGATTTTTCAAAGAAATATTTTCAGAATTGAAAGTAGCCATAGGATGGAATCGTCGAAACATGGAGTTAGTTGGTATCTGGCCGGAACCGAGAAGAACCCATGAACGATTGCCTAATTTTAAAGCTCTGCTTTATTTGTCCATTATAACCGTATTCGGAGTTGGACCTCAGAGTGCGAATCTATTTTTCATATGGGGAGATCTTGAGTTGGTGACGGAAAATCTGTCGACGGCTAATATACCTGGTATAAACGCGATGATAAAGTTGATCTTTGCTTTGTATTACAAGGAATGTATGTATACAATTTTCTACCAACTTACAAAACTTTCAGTTATAATTATGATTATTTACTTTCATTTAAAATTACTTCAAAAGTTATAAAAGAAATTTCTTCTTTTTACTATTTCTTGTAGCAATTGCTGGTTTTATAGTTTATTAAATGAAACAACTAATATATGAATGAATGAACACAGCACTGTTGCGATAATGGTTAATATTCCACATGATGTCAAATAGATGACAATTAATATTAAGTATGAATATGAACAGTGATAATGAATAATAATATTAATAATTATTACAACAGACAATATATAATATTAATCTAACGGAATATTAATACTTACATATTAATGTTAAGAAGATAAAAATTAATATTAATGCTCTACTTAACATTAATAATATTAAGTAAATTCTGATAATAGTATTATAATAAATGATATACAATATGAATATACTTAATATTAATGGAATATTAATTTTTATTATTAATATTGTTACTAATATTCTACATAATAAATATTCTATTTAATATTATAATAATACTAAATTTAAAATATATTAATACTTCTATAATACTAAAATTCATTATATTCCAAGCTTTCAAGCCGATTATGAAGTCTTTCTACGACGATTGGCATAATATAAAAACAGAAGAAGAAAAAGCAGTGATGCTGAAAATGGTTAAACCTGCTAAATTCATTTCTATATGGTGTTTCACGTTAACTATCACGATGGTTACTGCGTATCTAAGTCTTCGAGCAGTTACTGTCTACCTGACTGACAGAGTGAACGAAAAACAGGATCGTTTGAGCTTGTATCCTGGATATTTTCCATTTGACATTCGATCAGCACCAATATTGATAACGATCAATTTTGCTCAAGTGATCGCAGGATATTCAGCCACTATTTGTTACACTACCGTGGACACTTTTATCGCGATGTTGATCATGCATATGTGTGGACAATTTGCGATTTTAAGAAAGAAATTATTGAGATTAATGGGCAATAACAAAGAGAGTAGAAGCATAGATGAATTTCAAAAGGAACTGACTTTGATTGTCGTCAAGCACGAGCAACTGAACGGGTGAATAATTTATCTAAACATAATAGCAACTTTTCAAGGAGCTTTTGAAGTGATATTCAAGGGATCTCTTGAATAAATTTTTAAAATATTTTATGATCATTTCTTCAGATATTAAATTTGTACTATTTAATACCTTAATAATAATACTATATCATAATTTGAATATTTTTAGCACCAGAATGTACTGAAATATTGATACTGTCACATTGCAATAATTTCAAATTATTCCAAAGATTCTCTTACTTTTCACTTTTTTTATATTTCTTTATTTTATAATTTTATGATCTAACATTGCAATATTGTAATCCAACACTCCATTATTATAATCCACAATCTTCATTAATCCAGTGTTTTAATCCTTTGACAGTGTGATACTCTACCATCTCAATTCTATTATTAAAAATATTATTTTAATAAATATTTCGATCTTCTTAATGTTTTATATGTTAATATTCCAAACGTTAAACCTTCAGCAGTAATCCCATAACTTTTTTCTTCATTTATTAAAGGCTAGTTACAAAGATCGAAGAGTGCTTCAGTATGCTGTTGTTGCTTCAAATATTGCTCTGCACCATCGAAATCTGTTTCCAAGGTTTTCTATTTCTCAATGTAAGTTGCGTTTACTATACTTCTAATATTCCACGATCGTAACAATATAAATTAACCAGGTATTACTTAAAAACGAAAACGGGATCTTCAACTTTCAATTCGTTTTCTTCGTCCTCTTCGTCTGCTTCATCCTCGTTCACATATATCTCTACTGTTACATAGGCGAGATGCTTCTCATTCAAGTAAGTGACTCTTCTCGTAAATTAGAAATTATAGTTTAGCGTTTGAACATGTGCGTGTAAAAATAAAATGCGCGTTTGAACCTATGTCTGAAAGGCAAGGACAGTACGAATACAAATCTATATTTCTGAGTAGTGAGTTTCGTAGAAGAAGTAGAAGAACTACCTTGGATGTTTCAGGGTAAAGAAATGAGTGACTGTGCGTACGAGTCGAATTGGTACAACGTCTCACCCCCTGAAGCCAGGTGTCTTTTGTTCATCATGAACAGGTCCACTCGTCCACTCTGTTTGACTGCAGGCAAATTTGGTACTTTTTCCATGGAAATGTTCAGTAGCGTACGTACCTCACGATTGTTACCTTAAAAACTACACGATCCACAGAAATCTTGTTCAAATCTTGTTTCAGATTCTAAAAACAGCGATGGGTTATCTTTCGGTGTTGCTAACAGTCGCAAGTACCGATTAAACCTTTCGATTCTCTCGGTATGGAAGTTTTCCTTTAGACTAAACATCCTGAGTTGTACAACTGTTCATCCATGAATATTTCAAGGAGATGTTATGACAGTTAAAGCACAACACGATGTCTTTTATATACATTACTGCTGAGCGCATTAACCGTTTCTCACAAACTTCTGTCTCATCATCTTCGAGTCTTGGTCGAACTGAATATGTTTCCTCTGACGTAAATAAAAAAAGATTCGAAATAGACGAAAGTTTTGAGCTTCAATTGCAATTGGACTCGAGACGAAGTTTCTGTTATTACTTCGACAAAAGACAAAATAATTACTATCGAAAATTAGAAGTTTCACGGAGAAGACCGCCGGTCTTCGTTCTTATCGCTATCGAATCGAAAGAGTTTGAATTGTAGAGTTTCTTTCGTTTCGCAAACTTGCAAATTGCGGCCATTAAAAGTTCCGAGCAAAAGGTTTCATCGAGACGATTCAGAATGCGTAATGAACGGTACGAAAGGGCTGCGCGCAATCTGCAGAATCAGTTGTCGAAACATTCACGCTGAAGGAAGAAGAATAAAGAATAGAATAAACGTTGGAACAGTCGGAATTTTACTTTTTCACGTGGTGAACAAATTTTTACTTCACGAGTTGTTCGTTTGCAATTTTTGAAAAATTGGTTTCGAGATTCGTAACATGTTGAGAGCTTTATGATTTGAGTGATTCGACTTTTACAGTCGTGAAAATAAAGATTTGTTGATACCGGTTAATTGGTGAATGATTAATCGCGCTCTCTAATATTGAATTTTATAATTTTATAATTTTCCCTTGTCTATAGTATTGAATTTCTATAAATCTCTATAATTCTAAATTCCTGAATTTAGAATTTTATAATTTTGATTCTCTTTCTCTTTATAATTCTAAATTTTATAATTCCTCTTTCTCAAAATTTAAATTTTAAATCTAAAATTTTAGAATCACTTTCTCACTCAATCTCTCTTTCTCTCTTTCTAGTTATACAATTTTAAATAAAATTTTAAGTATTCCTAATAATATTATTTCGTCAATGCATTCAGATTTTTATTCGGTAATTGTTATAATTCTCAATGTTATATGAAGTGTTGTGCGAAACGAGAAATGGAATTTGCTATGGGATGGAACCGTTTTAATTTGACGTTACTTGGTGTGTGGCCAGAACCGAGGAAAATATTCAGAGGATCACGACTAATTTCGAGTGTAATATTCTGGTTTACGACTTCCGTAACATTCACTTTTATTTGTGCCCCTCAAACAGCGAATTTGATATTAAAATCAACCAATTTAGATGAAGTAATTGAAAATTTATCCATTAATATACCGATCGTCTTTGCACTAATTAAACAGATAGTTTTATGGTACTATAAAAAAGGTAATTTAATACTTTTCAATATTACGTATTATATTATAACCAATACATACATAATCTTTTATTTTTTGAGTTTGAAATGAAACGATTATCTTCATTAAGAACTATAACCATTTAGAACGAAATCAATAATTTTATCAACTTTATTAATCCTTAAATACTATCCATATTACATAATTTTATTCTACATTTTTCAATACATTTTCTACTATTCAATTTCTATATTCACACTTATAATCTTTTATCATCAATATATAAAATAATGACAATTGAATTTATTTATTTTTGATTTTATTTAATTTTTATTCGATACTTGTAGATAATGCGAGATCTTCAAGAACGCCTTTAATTTTCAACGTTTATAATACTTAAGAGTTAATTAATTATACCTAGTCGCTAGCAGTTTTCTCGACAATTGAAGATTGATATCCATATACCCCGATCCAAATCATTCTTAACTATTAATATTCTCCAAAAGTAACGATATCTATAATTTTCATCTCCCTAGCCCTAACACTGTTACTTAGTCAAATGCTGGACGACTGGACCGAGCCAATCGCAAATCGTGATCGGCAAACGATGATGAAAAACGCAAAGCTCGGTCGAATGATATCCATTGTTTGTTCCACTCTTACCTATTTCATGCTATTCGCTTTTATATCGCTACAAATTTGGAGCAACATGGAAAACGCGTCAGAATCCGATCTAGGAGGACTTCTTCATCCAGCCACGTTCCCTTACAACACGAACAAGAGTCCAAATTTCGAGATCACGTGGCTGGGACAATTTATGGGCACAGTGCTAACCGCAATATGTTATTCCTGCTTCGACACGTTCCTTGCGGTTCTCGTGTTACACTTGTGCGGTCAATTAACTGTTCTTCGGGTGGCTCTCGAGGATCTAGCTAACTCGACAAAGTGCAATAATTACACAAGATTCCACGAGCGACTGGGAATCATTGTGAACAGGCACAATCAGTTGTTCAGGTTGGTGGAAGTGAGTCATTAATGGACTGAAGGATATTTAAACGCGTTAGGCGCAGATATTTGGTTCTTTTGAATTGAATTTGAAACTTGAAAATTTGAAGAACCTGAGTAATTATTAAACGAGAACTCCCTTCAAATGCAAGAAGAACTTGTTCTATGATCAAAAAATAATTTTCTATCACAACTGTTCAAGAATAAAATTAAAAAAAATAAGTAAGATAGAATTAATTTTTAGAAATAATAATTTAAAAAATGGAAGCTAATAGAAAATTGTTCTAGTTACTCTTTAATATCTGAATTATTATATTTAATCTCTTTGAACATATTGTTTCAAAGAGAGACATAATTTAATTCAATTTAATTTTTGCTTTATTTCATTTTATTTGAATATTAGTTTATTTTAATATTGTTTTATTCTAATCAGATATTAGAAAATCAATTGCAGATATGTTAATAAAAATTTCAGTTGTACGAAATCATTAATTTCTTTCCTTTCAAACAAAAACAGAACTTTCCTATCGCTCTGATCTAAGTTATCATTCTTGAAGAGAAGAAAGTGTCAGTTAATTTAGCAAATAGCTGATAAATATTTGTATCAAGGTTCGCTGTGATCGTGGAAGATTGCTTCAACTTCACTTTACTTGTTCAGACTATAATCTGTACGGCGATGTTCTGCCTTACTGGATATCGCATGATAACCGTATGTTAAAATTAAACAAACTTAGTTAAATAACGAGAGAAGAAATCAACGCGTAATTCTTCTTTGTTTTTAGTCCGTAGATCAGGAGCAAGCAGACGTACCAATTGTTGGAATGATATTCTTTATCATACACGTAATCTACACTATGCTGCATCTTTTCATTTATTGTTACGTGGGAGAAATGCTTCTTGGACAAGTGAGTTTATTATATTACGTATATGCTAAATCTGTTATTATGGATAATATTTGAGCATTGAATTGCTTTCAGGTTATGATTTTCAAAGAATATGATGTATATTAAAATTATCTATTATCTCTACTTTTATATTTTAATATTTCAATGATTATAAATATCTTAATATCATACTATTTTAATATTCCAATATGTCAACATTTAACGTACAAATTAATTTAATTGTATCAATATAATTAATATATCGTATAATACAATATAAATTAATTTAATACTTGATATATTAATTTATTTTCAGAGTACTGGCATCAGTGAATCAGTATATGATTGCAATTGGTATGATCTACCATCGAAAAACGCAGTTTCATTAATTATAGTGATATGTCGTGCAAGAGTATCGTTTCAAATAACAGCTGGGAAATTCAGCCCCTTTTCCCTCGAACTTTTCAACGCTGTAAGTGAAACACGATCATGGAGTCGAATTATTTTTTAACAGAAATTCGAACTGTTCATAATAATATTTTGTTAGATTTTAAAAACGTCTGCTGGATATCTTTCCGTGCTGCTAGCTATGAAAGATAGATTGGTCGATGAATAGTAATGTAATTACATGGTTGTCATATGTCTGTTCCTGTTCATGGTAATAAAAGATACGACACATTGAGCATTTTATAAAATCACACTGGTTATCGAATAAATATTTTGATATCTGTTCAGAGATGCATATTACAATTCATGTAATAAAACCTCATCAAATAAAAATGTATAACATATTTATGTATAAATGTATAACATTATACATAATGTATAATGTATATAATATTATGTATAAATGTATAACAATAACAACTAAAACGCTAGATCTATTGGAGCATGCAAAGGATTGTACGAGTGTACAAAGATTTTTTAAGACAATTAAAACATTGAAATATCTATAAAACTCACGTTTCATAGAAATAACACTCCTGCCAAAGACTCTTTTTTTGCTTACACTGCTTCTAATATAAAAACACTCTAAGTCACTAAAAAAGAAAACATGAATTGAACAATTGTACATTTGTTTTACAATTATTAAAAAAATGATAAGATGAATATATATGAAATGCTACATATTATATAAAAGTAAGTATCACTATGTGCAATGCACAGTGAAAGACATCTAACATACCTTGCTTCCAATATTTGCTTCTATATATGTATGTTGTAATATATATATTTTTCCAGGAGTCTTTCATAGCTACAATGAGGTCCATTCAATTTTTCAGCAAGGCCATTTTTAATCCTCATGCTGATGTCCCATTTGCTGCTTTTACTCTTTGGATGGTGATCTTTACTTTTTTAAATTTTTCTTTTATCAACTTTTTCAATATTCATTTTCTCCAGTTCAATGTCCTTCTCTTTTTGGGCTCCCTACTAAGTTTCCAGTAGTTATTTCAAGAACACGGTCTTCTGTATTCTTGGTGGTTTGTTCAGTTTCCTGGTCAATTTCAGCTTCATCCGCTTTTACTGTGTTTTTTCTCTGTAAGACGTCTTTGTCGGCAGATGGAATACTCCTTTTTATCACAATACTTTTCAAGAGTTCATTTAACGTCCTTCGTGAAGGCCAAATGGTCGCAATTTCTTGAGATTTTTAAAACACTCCATAGTTGGTTTTCTGTCTAGTCGCCTCCTACGATAGACAGAAAATATATCAGGCGTATTCTAATTCATCTCCAGATAAAAAAATAATTTACATTTATCTATTTTTATTTATAATCTAAATTTATTCTCGTTTATTTTAAATATAAAATAAATTTATAAAATTACCAATAATTAGTATTCATAATTATTTAAATTATTATTATTTATAATTCGCATTCCTACACTTCAAAACATAAATATGATATTAATTTACTATAACCATAGTAAGAATTTATACAATTATGAATAATAATTATCTGAATAGTATGTATATGCAATAAAGGGAATTTAGTGAAGTTAATACGATTGTATAAAATAATTTATAGAATTTAAAAATGGTTTCGAAAATTCTCCCCCGACACTTGACAATAATATCGTGAATAGACAGATATAGTAATTTTTGTTATATTCTAAAAAGTTGATGTAATTCTATTTTGTATATTATAATCTTCCTTACAGATTTCTAATAAAATTAAATAAAGTTAAGAATTTCAAAATTAAACAATTTAAAACCAGAATTTTTATAGATTACAATTATCAACGGTATTAATTAGAGATCGATAAGAAAGAATTGAATAAATCGCCATTTATTCTTTAGTTTCATAATTGACTCTATACCGTTATACATACAACAAAAAAATTAATAATTGTACCATACAGAGTGTCGGAGTGAGATTGTAAAGAATATTCTTTTCTTCGGTCAGTTAAACGTTGATTAAATTTTTGCACAACTTTTAAGTTAAGATCAAAATTGAAGTCAATTCAAAATTTCCTGAACTACCTTTATCGATATCCTACGAAGAAGTATATCTACCCATAAACGTGAAATAGTTTACAATTAGTAACCAACTATAGAAGCAGATAAATGACATGAAACGAACGAAGTGCCATGGTAAAAGTTTCTGGACGGACGCGATCAATTATTCAACAGAAGACGGAGGAGTACGCGGCAAGTATCGCAGTTAACGACAGTTTCTTGTTAAAGAGGATTAAAAAAATATGTCTACCTTCGTAGACGCGATACTTGGAAGTTTAAATACTTAGTTGAAAGTTCTAGCATTTATACACAGAAGACCAAGAGGAGCATGCGCTTTTTTTTCACGTAAAGAACAAGACAGTTCGTGGCAATCATTTGATCGTACAGTTCGCGTGCGTGTGCCTTCAATGGACTACGATACAGGTACCATTCTATCATCTGTGTCTCATGATTTTCGTGAATTTTGTTTAATTAAGTATTATTTTATTTTCCATGTTCCTTTACTTTCGTGAATTTTACTTCTTGTTTAGTTTATGCTTGTTTAATTTAAAAATATTTCAAGACTTTGCCTTCCTTTTGTTACAAGTCTCTGCTGTCCTGTATTGTTGTCAATCCTTATTTCGACGAATTGTTTGACAGAAATAAATGAATTTCTCTACTACATAATTATTGGAATTACATGATATTCCTTTTTAAGAGTAATATAAGTATTTATAATTTGTGGAAGAAGGTTCTATATTGCTTCATTGTCTCGCAAAGTAGAAAACGTAGTGTCAATATTAATATAATTAATATGTAATATTTTTCAAAGAAATATTTTGCAAAAATTTCAGGACTGAAAGTAGCTTTAGGATGGAATCGTCGGAACATGGAATTAATTGGCGTCTGGCCGGAACCGACTAGAACCGACGAACGATTGCCAAACTTTAAAGTTCTATTTTTCTTGTCCATAATATTTCTATTTGGAATTTTACCGGAGAATGTGAATCTATATTTCATATCAGGAAATCTTGATCTGGTGATGGAAAATCTAACGATGGCTAATTTACCTGGTGTAAACGCAATGATAAAGTTTATCTACGCTTGGTATTACAAGGAATGTACGTACAAAATTTACCACCAACTTTCCACCGTAATTACAATTATTTAATTATTTAAATTCATGTCATGTGTCACATTTGTACAAAATATTTCTTTACTACTTCTTCTAAAAGAATTTCTATACTGCATTTATCCATGAATTAAGTAAATGAAGTAACTAATATACATAAATGAACACAGCATTGGAACGACAAGAAATAATATTCTTAGTTAATGATAAATGGATAAAAATTAATATTCTGCTAAATAAATGGATAAATATTAATATTCTATTAATATATATTATTTATTATAATATTATTATCAATTAATATTATTATTATTAATGTCCTTTGTAGTATTATAAGATTATTTGTATTACAGAAATTATCAGATTAAATATAATATTAAATTTTATTACATTTTCAAGCTTTGAAGCCAGTCATTAAATGTTTTTACGATGACTGGTACACTGTAAAAACGGAAGAGGAAAAAGCACTGATGCTGAAGATGGCTAAACCAGCCAAATTTATTTCTATGTGGTGTTTCATGTTAAGTTTAACGATGCTCATTGCATACCAAACACTTCGAATATTTACCATCTCCCTGACTGATAAAGCAAGCGTAAACCAAGATCGCTTGATCATATATCCTGCATATTTTCCTTTTAACATTCGATCAACATCAAGACTGCTAATAATCAATTCTGCTCAACTGATAGCTGGATATTCTGATACTGTTGCTTATACTACGGTCGACACTTTCATTGCCATGTTGATCATGCATATTTGCGGACAATTTGCGATTTTAAAGAAAAAATTATTAAGGCTGATGGACAATGACAGACAGAGTAAAAGCACTGATGAGTTTCAAAAGGAGCTGGCTTGGATTATCAACAAACACGAGCAACTGAACGGGTGAATAATTTAGCTAACCACAACAATAATTTTTCAAAGAGTTTCTGGTGATATTCAATAGATTACTTAAATAAATTTTTAAAATATTTTAACATCATATTTCTTAAAATTGTGTTTGGTATTAAATTTGAATATTTGAGCACCATAATGTACTGAAATATTGATACTGTCATATTAATTTAATATTCCAAGATTACAATTCTCTTACTTTTCATTCTCTTATATTTTTTTTATTCATAATCTCATGTCGCAATATAATAGTCCAACAGTCTTTGTTAATCCAATGTTTTAATGCTTTGACATCACAATATTCTACCATCTCAATATTGATATACAGTCATAACATTCCGATATTTTAAAACTCTATTCTTCAAAATATTATACTAATGAAAAATTCAGTTTTTATTCAATGGACTAATGCACTCTCTGGATATGAACATGAATCTATAAACAGTTAAATGAATTATTCACTTGTTGCACAAATTGTGAATAATTCATGCTCAAAATTCTAACAATTAAATTACTCAGTACTCGTCATGCTTTGCATGTCAATATACCAATCATCAGATTGCTTTAAAAGCAATTCTGCAAATTTCTTTTTCATTCGTTAAAGAATTGCGGCAAAGATCGAAGAGTGCTTCAGTATGATGTTGTTGCTTCAGCTGTTGTTCTGCACCATCGAAATCTGTCTCCAAGGATTTATACTTCTCAATGTAAGTTGCATTTACGATACTTCTAATCTTTCACTGTTGTAACATCAGAGAAATAACATGAATTAACCAGGTGATACTTAAAAACGAAAATGGAATTTTTCACTTTCAAATGATTCACTTCGTTATCTTCGTCTGCTTCATCCTCGTTCACATATATCTCTACTGTTACATAGGCGAAACGCTCCTGATTCAAGTAAGCAATTCTACTTGTTAATGCAATTAATTCGTAATTAAATTGTGACATATTCTGTTATTGTATGAACTATGAAGCTATATATATATCCGAAAATATTCAAACCTTACGACAGAAGAAATTTTAGAATTTCATTAATGTTGTAATAAACAACGTCTTGATTATATTGTTACAATTTCAAGCCAATTTTAAATTAATACAGAGATACACTTTGAATGCGTAAACATTAAATAATGAACATTATAGATGTTCTTACCCAACGGGCAATTGGCTGCTAATATCAAATATGTATATTCGTCAATGTACCAATCATGATAATTAATGAAATTTTAAAATATATAAAAAGAGTTTCTGTAGAGACATAAATACTTTTGTAAGCAACGTGTGTATATTCCATTTAAATAAAACGGATGAACAAAGCTCAGAATCGTAAAGAAAATGGGTGTTTCAGAATCGAGAATTGAGCGACTGCGCGTATAAATCGAAATGGTACAATGTCTCACCCCCTGAAGCCAGGTGTCTTCTATTCATTATGAACAGATCTATTCGTCCCCTATGTTTGACAGCAGGCAAATTTAGCACTTTCTCTATGGAAATGTTCAGTAGCGTGTGTATCACCGAATTGTTACTTAAAAATCTACAAATCTCTTATTCAAATTTTATTTCAGATTTTGAAAACAGCGATGGGGTATCTTTCAGTGTTATTAACCGTTACATGTTAATCTCTCTATTCAAAATAGACTTAGAAACTTTCTTTTAGAGTAAATACCCAGAGCTGTGCAATTGGTCGTTTCGGCGAAGTGTTATTACTGATTCTTCATTTTCATCGTCGACGAGTTGAAAATGTTTGGATTACAGGTTTCATTCGATTCTCCAACTTGCAACTTACAACTTGTGACTATTACAAGTTCTGAGCTTTTAGAGGTACGATTCAGAATGCGTAATATGCGGTACAAAATTCCAGTAATTTGGAGAATTAGTTGCGGAAATATTCGTGCTGAAGAGACGAGAATAAAAAGTAAAAAAAAAAAGTCGAGATCGTTGAAAATTTACTTCTTTTCGCAGTGAATAAGTCATATGTTTGTAATTTCTTAAATTTCAATTTTAAAAAATTGGTTTTAAGATTTGTAACACCTTGAAAGTTCAATAATTTGAGTAATTCAATTGAAACAAATAGAGATTTGTGTAGATATGAATATGGTTGCCATTCATTCAGTATGGAAGCGTGAAGAACTCGAATAATCATTACAATAAATGGGATCTCTCCTGAAATGCAATAAAACTTTGTTCTATGACGTCTAATAATTTAAGAAACAATTTTCTGTAGGAATGATCCAAGAATGGAACTAATAAATAAATGGTAAATTTGTCTAAAAACTGTCTAAAAGTAATTTCTATAAATAATAATTTAAAATCTAGAAGCTGATAGAATATTGTTTTACTTACTAAATTCTGTAGCTTTTTTAGAGTACAAAGAATTGAATGAAGTGTTATATAATTCAAGGTGAGTATCTCTACATGACGACGATATTTAACATACCTTGCCTCCAACGTTTGCTATATACGTTGCAATACACTGTTCCAAAAGACTCTCATAGCTGTGGTGAAGTGTATCGAACCTTTTAATTCAATAAAGCTATTTTTAATTTCTATGATTATAACCTGCTTTTTGCTGCTTTTGTTCTTTGGATGGTGGTGTTCTTCAGTTTTCGTTAGAAGTCTGTCTAGTCCAATGTCCTTCTACGCTCGAGAACTTTTTAGGCGCTTCGCCAAAGTTCTTTTAGTTAGTTCAGGGTCACTCGCTAACGTGCCCTTGGCAGTACCGGTTTCCTGGGCAGGAGACACGCTTCTCAGCAGATGGAGAATTCTTTTTTATCGGTGTATTCTTCCAGAACTTTTTCATTTGACGTAAGAATCCAATGATTGCAGCTACTCAGAAACGACGCTAACATTCTTAGTTCCCTGCACCGTAAGTAGCTGGAGATTACAATTAGAACGCATAGTTGGTTTTCTATGATCCTTTTTCTACTTACTTCCTGCAACAGACAGAGAATGTATTAGAGGATATTAGACGCAAAAGTATATCTATTAATAATAGTCATAAATGTAATAATTACAACTAATAATAACTCTAATAATTAGTAATTTCATAAATTTATTCTTGCTCGACTTATATGCAAAACAAAATTATTATTTACAACTGATTAAATTACTGTGACTCATAATTATTATTTAATTTAAATAATAATTATTTGAAAAATATGTGCAACAAAGGAAATTGAGTAGATTTTACGTAAAATTTAATAGACTTATAATTAGTAGTAGAATTTGTAAATCTAAATTAACTCATAAACAGTATCATAGATTTACATGTATGTAGTAATTTTTATTACATTGCAAAAATTTGATAACTTGATTCTTTATTAATAAAATTAAATCAAATAAAATCAATTGTACCAGGAAGAGATTGAAAAATAATTGTCCGTGAATATTGCCGTTATATTAATCGTCAAATATTTTTTAAAACAGTAGTGAGAGTAGTTTCTTCCTCTGTATAATAAAAAAATCAATAATTGTACAGTGTAGAGTATCGGACATCTTCAAGAGTATTTGTTTTAATTAATTAAATTTTTGAACAATTCTAGTTAAGACTAATATTGGAGTCAACTCAAAATTTCCTCAACTATCTTTATCAATATCCTGCGAAGAAGGACATCTATCCATAAACGTGAACTAGTTTACAATTAGTTTACAACTATAGAAGCAGATAAATGAAATGAAACGAACGAGATGCCATGGTAAAAGTTTCTGGACGAACGCGATCAATTATTCAACAGAAGACGGAGAAGTACGCGGCAAGTATTTCAGTCAACGATAGTTTGTTAAAGACGATTAAAAAAATATGTCTACCCTCGTAGACGCGATACTTGGAAGTCTAAATACTTAGTTGAAAGTTCTAGCATTTACACACAGAAGACCAAGAGGAGCATGCGCTTTTTTTCACATAAAGAACAAGACAGTTCGCGGCAATCATTTGATCGTACAGTTCGCGTGCGTGTGCCTTCAATGGACTACGATACAGGTACCATTCTGTCATCTGTGTTTCATGACGTTCGTGAATTTTACCGAGACTGTGCTCTTGTTTAAGTAATTAAGCACCATTTTATCTCCCATATTCCTTTATTTTCGTGAATTTTACTCTGTTCTTGTTTAATTTAAAAATATTTCAAGACTTCACTTTCTTTTTGTTACAAGTGTCTCTGCTGTCTTGTATTGTTATTGTTCGTGCGCGTGTGTAACGAGACGAGATCGTGGACTGTATATTCGCGCGCTGAGTATCAGGGGGGTTGTCCCCTCGTGGTAACCTTGTGTCACGAGAGAGTGAACTTTGCTACTCGAAAGTCGAATGGATTCTGAATTGCAAGCCGAAGGAAAGCCCGAACATCTTCTCGGTTCTCCTTCCTTCGGCTTTCGAAAATCGCGGGTTCAGGGTGGAGCACGAAGGGCCAGATACCCGTTGCCGTCTTGGGTGATCTCGCTGGCCCGTGTTTCTCACGTGTTCGGGAAAGTTGGTGCCATGCTTCAATCCACGGTCGAGGGTCTTGTCTGCTTTGAACAAAGTCCAGCCATGTAGCCAGGGTTTTCTGGCGACACAGGCCTCCTAAGGGCACTAAAAAACAAATAAATCTTCCTGAACGTGCCTGCACTCAGATCGTAGATATTGTAGCATGGAAACTCTCCCGAACAGTTATCGATCTTTGTTTGACAAAAATAAATGAATTTCTCTGTTAGATAATTATTGAAATTATATGATATCCCTTTTTAAGAGTAATATAAGTGTTTATAACTTGTGGAAGAAGGTTCTATATTGTCGTGTTATCTCGTCAACTGGCAAATGTAATGTTAATATTAATGTAATGTTAATATTAATGTAATTAAAACCTGAGATTTTTCAAAGAAATATTTTACAAATTTTCAGGATTAAGAGTAGCTATAGGATGGAATCGTTGGGGCATGGAATTAATTGGCATCTGGCCGGAACCATGTACGACTGACGAACGACTGTCGAAGTTTAAAACTCTATTTTATTTGTCCATTGTATTTATGTTTGGAGTTGGACCGCAGAGTGCGAATCTATTCTTCATATGGGGAGATATCGAGCTGGTGACAGAAAATCTGTCGATGGCTAATATACCCTATATAACTGCGATTATGAAGTCGATCTTCATCTGGTATTACAAGGAATGTATGTATAAAATTTTCTACTAACATTTCACCGGAATTAAAATCAATCAATTCTCCACTAAATTCTTCTGTGAGTTTATTTCGTGTTATAAATAATCAAATTTACTTTAGTGTTACAAAAGAATTTTCTTCACTGCTTCGTTTGGCAATTATGTGCTTTTTCCCCATTTGATAATTAGTCGACAGATATAAATGAATGAACGCAATTCATAAAGATTTCATATTGAAATTGATATTTTAAGTCGATAAAAATTAATATTGGATATGAACACTGATAATGAATATTAATATTAATAATCATAATATTGTAATAAATAATATATAATATTAATCTACGTAATAGAATTATGATAATGTAGGTAATTATCTAATGATAGAGAATTATCTACTGAAACTGTTTGATGAATTGATGATTATGACAATAGTAGAATTACATAATAAAATATTGGTATTTATATATTTAAAAATTAATATTCTATCTATCTGATATTATATATTGTACATTATACATTACTATTGTTAATTGATATTATTATCAGTAACGTTCTTGCTATAGCATTAGAATGTTACAAGTATCATAAGGAATAATATTCTATAGTATCAAAACTGGTTATATTTCAAGCTTTCAAGTCCATCATGAAGTCCTTCTACGACGACTGGCACAGTGTAAAAACGGAGGAGGAAAAGGCAATGATGCTGAAAATGGCCAAACTTGCGAAATTCATTTCTATACTTTGCTCGTCATCATCTCTCGTGATGATCACTGCATTTCTATGTTTTCGACTAGTGACTGTGTATCTGGTCGACAGAGTAAACGAAAATCAGGACCGTTTGAGCTTGTATCCTGGATATTTTCCTTTCGATGTTCGACCAGCACCGACATTGATAATGGTCAATTTCGCTCAAGTGATCGCAGGATATTCAGCCACTATTTGTTACACTACAGTCGATGCCTTCATCGCGATGTTGATCACGCACATGTGCGGACAGTTTGCAATATTGAAGAAGAAATTATCAAGATTGATGGGCGACGACAAACGGTGTATAAGTATTGATGAGTTTCAAAGGGAGCTGACTTTGATTGTCACCAAGCACGATCACTTGAACGGGTGAATAGTTTATCTAATTATAATTGTAATTTTTTTCAAAAAACTTTATTTATTTACTTATTGTTAATATTATTGTTAATGTTATATATGATAACTTCAATATTTTAGGAACATAATATTGATGCATTGTTCAATGAATTCAATGTTCTATGGTTACAATTTAATTTTTAATCAGATCAACGAGCATCCTGAGCACTTCGAGTATTATTAATTTAAATTTTCTTTTATGATCATTTTATAATTATTGCACTTTCAATGTTTTAATATCATGATGTATATTGCCACAGTGCAATAATTTAATCTTCCAAGACTCTTATTTTTCATTCTTTTATATTTCTCTATTCTATAATCGCAAGTCTCAATATTACAATCATACAGTGTAATAATATGCAAAAACTATCCCATTTTCTCATTAGTCAAATGCTTTGATATTCCACTATCTCAATACACACAATAAACACAATCATAACATTTCGATGCTTTAAATTGTACATATCATTCAAAAAATAATGTAATTTTTATTGTTAATTAATACGTTATCTCATTTCATTAAGACTGAGAATAATTTTGGTCATTATTCTGCTTGTTAAATATTGTTGCTCGTCATTACGTCATGCTAAAATTTGTCAATAGCAATTCTACAAATTTTTTTTTGTTTTCATTAAAGACTTGTTGCAAAGATCGAAGCGTGCTTCAACATATTATTGTTGCTTCAATTATTGCTCTGCACTATCGAAATCTGTTTCCAAGGTTTTCTACTTATCAACGTAAGTTCCTCTTGCTGTACACCTAATATTTCATGACTGTAACATTAGAAAAATAACACGAATTAACCAGGCAGTACTTAAAAACGGAAATGGGATCTTCAGCTTTCAAATGTTTTCGTTCTCTTCATCTGTTTCGTCCTGCTGCACATATATCTCTACTGTTACATAGGCGAGATGCTTCTCATTCAAGTAAGTGACTCTTTTCGTTAATGCAATCGATTCATAACTAAATTATAACACGTCCCGTTTCATTCTACGTGTAAATTAGAAATTATAGTTTAGCGTTTGACATGTACAATTAAAAATAATCTATATTTCTGAGTACTGAGTTTCGTAGAAGAAGTAGAAGAACTACCTTGGATGTTTCAGGGTAAAGAAATGAGTGACTGCGCGTACGAATCGAACTGGTACAACGTCTCACCCCCTGAAGCCAAGTGTCTTTTGTTCATCATGAACAGATCTACTCGTCCACTCTGTTTGACTGCAGGCAAATTTGGCACTTTCTCTATGCAAATGTTCAGCAGTGTATGTACTTCGATTATTACTAAATAGACTAGATTTTTACGCGCGTTTCAGGGGAAATTTTTGTAAGTGCGAAATTACGCACAGTGCACGTGATACGAGAAAAAATCCACAATATGTCCAGAATACACTGCTTTTATATAATATTTGATAAGATTTTCCACCGAAAGGAATTTTTTTTCACTGAAAATATTTCATAGCCTAATCATTACATTGAAAAACACACGATCCGCGGAAATCTTATTTAAATATCGTTTCAGATTCTGAGAACAGCAATGGGTTATCTTTCAGTGTTACTGACAGTTACAAGTAACGATTAAATCCTTCTAATTTAGAGTAAACATCCTGCGCAGCTGTACAACGTTGCTCGTTTAAAGATATTGTTTAAAAATATTTCAGCGAAATGTTATGAGCGCAGTCAAGCACAACACGATGTCGTTACTATTGAGTGTATTAAACGTTTTTTCACAAATTTCCGTCTCTTCTTTCTTGATACTTTCTCGAACTTCATCGAATATTTTTTTATAAAGCAAAAAGATAATTCGAAATTGGCAAATTTTTCGAGCTTCAACTTGAAGTTTCTGCTGATAATTCGGAGATAAAAATAATTATTATCGACAGAGATTGTTTCCGTTCATAGTAATACAAGATACGATACGCTGAGCATTTTATAAATTCCGTACAGGTTATTAAATAAATATTTTAATATCTGTTCAGAGATTCATGTTCATAAAATAACACTCAGAAATATTAAATCTATTTAAGGAGAATGCAAAGAATTGTTCGACTATATAAAGATTTTGACAATGCAATTAAAAAATTGAAACACCTGTAACACTCACGTATTTTGGAAATAACACTTCTGTCAGAGATTCTTCTTTTACTGACATCGCTTCCAGTTGAAACACTTCAAGTTACTGAAAGGTGAAAAACACGAATTAGACAATTGTATTTTTTGTTTCACAGCTATTGAGCTATTAAAAAAGGTGTAGTATTAAACAAAAACTGTAAAAATGAAATAGAGGTGAGTATATATCATCTACATGCACAGTGAAAAAAGTCTAACATCACAGAAATGAAATTTTCAATTACTTTTAATTTATCAATCCAACTTCAACAACGTAAATATAACTTCGTATATCTTGCATTTTACAATGCAATTTACTTCCTAATATTTGTATTGCTTGCACAAATTTCTTCGACAACGCTAATTTTTAGTAACAACTTCAGTTATTGGATCGTTCTCGATAATATGAAATTTATTTCACTTGTTACAATTTCGCGAACGTCCACGGGAGAGGAAGGAAGCATGGACTAACACTGGCATCGTTGAGAAGCCGCAAGTTTGTTCCCCCCTTTATTTCCTCATACGCACGCACGAGGTTATGAATTATTACAGAGGAATACTTCTAGCAACTGAAGTTCACTTGCAACAACTAAAGTAAAATTCGAATAGAACTAGTTGAAAACAACACCGAACTACCTATTGACGAATAATTGATGCGACAATGCGCATTTTGAGTGGATGAAGAGGGCATGCGCTGAGAAAAACGTCGGGATACGTTAGATCAGTCGATTCAGTTACTGGAAGAGAAGCCTCAATGGACATCCAGCAAGGTAATCTTCGTACACCTAGTAATATGTTTTTAAAAATATTTAAAAAAAGGGAAACTTTTATTTTATCACCTCAATCATTAAAAGTAAATAAATAAATAAATATGTATAAAGAATAGAAAAGGATATAACAAATATTGAAACTTCTATGTCCAGTTTTTGCAGTGCGCGACAATATTTTAAATGCTTTTGAACAGATTTTGTAACAGATTTGAAGTACGTGTACGATTGGAACCATTATTTGATGAGGATCATGGGTATTTGGCCGGAAGAGAGGAGATGGAATCGCCCGTCGAGTTACCTCGTTCTGTTGCCGTTCCTGACAATGTTCTGTTTCGCGTGGTGTCCACAAACTATTAATCTGGCGTTCATCATAAAGGATATGGATTTGGTGGTCGAGAATTTATCGATGGGCAACATGTCTGTCACGATTTCCATTGTGAAAACCGTGGCTATATGGCTCAATGGCAAACGTAAGTATTTCACCGTGAAATGATTGAATCGCAGAAAGTATGTTCGATGTTTAGTTAAATTCTATATTTTAACTACCAGTTAATATTTTAAAAATCGAAAAATTCACACTGGTTGCCAAAACAATTGCAATAAAAGAACAAAATCAGTATGACATTCTAAAAATTACTCAGGAAAAGAAAAATAAGAAATTCAAATTCCGCAAATATTAAATAACTCTTTTTATTTTCTGACCAAATTTTAGTAACATAACCAAAAAAACATATCTATGTAATTTTTGCAATTTCTTGGAAATTAGTGTAATCAACAAACAAAAAATAGCAAAGAAAAAAAAACTGCACGACTTGTACCCCAGTACGATTCGTCTCGCTGAAAGGCCCAGAAGCAACTGTTCTGACTAGAGAATGAAGATGACTTTTTTGCAATTAAATTTTATATGCAAACGTTTGAATGGATACAAAACAAATTACAAACGCGATCGCTCAGTACCAGACAACGCCACTCCTATTCGAGATCTACCCCATGCCCCCTCACGAATCACGTGACCCAAATCAACCAATCGCTAATTTTCGTTGCATTAGCGTTGCAACTGAAGAGGCCTGATTTTCTGGATTACCCCCGCTAAAATCACTTTCAGTGATAAAACGTTTACTTCATTACTACACGCAACGAACATTCAAGACGTATTCTATCTGCAACGCTCTCTTCTTGCAAGGATTGAAGTCTCTGATAAATTGCATAGCCAACGACTGGGACACAGTGGAGACGAAGACCGAACGAGAAACGATGGTGAACGTCGCGAGACTCACTAGAAAGACCATGATAAGATGCACAATGATGTGCCAAACCGTACTCGTCGTTTATCTTTTCGTACGGCTCTGTTCTATGAAATACAGCGACACCAAACTGCTCTTCCGCGCCTATTTCCCCTACGACATTACCGTCAGCCCAAATTACGAATTGACGATGATCGGTCAAATCGCGGCTGCCACGTACGCAGCCGCCACGTACGTGCTCGTGGATACTTTCGTCGCTATGCTGATTTTACACATTTGTGGACAGCTTTCGAATCTGAGGGAAAATTTGAGGAAACTTTATTCGTATGATAGAAAAGACTTGCAGAGAAGATGGAGGAAAATTATCCTGAAGCATAATTGCATTACTAGGTTCGTATTGAAAAGAATTTTTTATGGAGAACTTTTACTGAAGGTAGCAAAAAGAGTAGAAAATGTAAATTACAATATAAGCGTAGAGTAGTAAAACAGTAATGTATCAATTTAAAGAATGTTCATTATTTACTTTTCTTTTAATCCTTATAAGATTATAATTATTTTATGCTTGGAAAATTTATTATTACCCTAAAGTATTTTGCGACTTATATCGAACGACCGATAAGCTTGAAAAATTAATTTTTACAATTTGCTTGAACAGATAAAAGAAAAAAGAATTTCTTAGAATTACTTCTCTACAATTTTGTGACGCGTGACGATTTGAAGAAATTATGCATTTAATTAAATCGATTTTCAAGCGAGAATCGGTGGTTCTTCTAATTTTTCTAATGTTATTAATCACTGTTAATCAAGGTTCTCGAAAACAGTGGAGGATTGTTTTAACGTAATGCTTTTGGTTCAAATGCTCGGTTGCACCATCCAACTATGTTTCCAATCTTTCCAAGCTATCATGGTACGAAGAACCGACATATCTTTCTCCGCAGTCGTTTGAAAACGTTTGAAAATGATGTGCAATTTTTAACATAATTGGCAACTTGTAGTCATTTCAAGAAGAAGAAAGGCAATACATGATTTTTCAACTCACGTTCCTGATCATCTACATAAGCTACGTGTTGGTGCAATTATACATATATTGCTACGTGGGTGAAAAACTTACAGTCGAGGCATGTATGCAAAAGCATCATTAACGAATTCTCGAATTTCGAACGTCGGAACAGCTCACTTGCCGTTGCAGTTTTTATTACTTTTATTTTTTTTTTTACTATATGTCTTCTTATTACTGAATTTGAAAAGTAATAAAATAATGCTAAAGTAATATTAGAAAATAATAAAATAACGCTAAAAGACAATAATAATTATTATAAAATCTTCGTCAATAAACCGGCGTCGTTGCTCAAACAATCGAGGATTAACCTATCAAGGCTCAAACAATAATTTATAGATAGTAGAAGTCAGTTTGTACAAGCTTGTACAAACGAAATACAAATAATTTATACGTATAATAGGAGTTCAATGGATTTAACTAACAAATCTATTTAATTTAATAAAATTTAGTTCAAATAAACAGACTGTAATTTAATTTCTTTTAATTGGATATTGATTAAAATTTAGTTCAAGCGAATGACATTCTGCTGTGCTTGAATTTTTTGAAATTCCATGAAGTTGTAGAATCAAAATGGAAATAACCGAAGCGATTAACTTTGAATTAATTTTCATACACATAACGTCGATGAAAAAATTCGTTGATTGATAAAAAATTGCAAGTATCTTAATCGACTTTGATGGGTTAAACTATGGGATTCTGATAGAAGAATTTAGAAAATGACAGTTTCATCAGTTCAGATGTTTATGAAAGCAAGCAATTTTTTCAGAGCACAGAGATAGCCAACACAGCATACGAAATCGAATGGTATAATTTGTCCCCTAGGAACGCAAGGTTACTTATAATTATTATGTGCCGAGCTAGATCATCACCGTTAAAAATTACAGCAGGAAAATTTTGTTGCTTTACTACCGTACTATACTGTCAGGCAAGAATAAACGATTTATATCGTAGAATAGAAATTTTCTTTTTAAACTGTCGGTCGCAAATTCGGCTGCGGAGCGCTAATTTTTTTCTTAAAAATTATGGCAATCCTATTAAGACAGTTAGAGCAATAAATAGCTGAACCGTTTAATGGAGAAGTGGTGTAAGTCAATATTTTAGTCTATTTGATTTTTAACACCGCATTTTGAAAGTTTAAGCTTCATCCTAATATTTTACGTAGAAGTAATGTAAGATATAACTATATTGCATTTTAACATTAGAACTACCGACGATTAAAGCAAAAAATTTTCATCGGTAACATTAAAGTAAAAAAGATACGATGGAGTATATACATAAGCTTTTATTTATACGAAAGATTTATTTAAATTTCTAAAAATACATTGTTTTACATCTATGAAACTTCCAATAAAAATGATAAATTCGTCATTTCGATAGTTCTAGTGTTAAGAAACTTTTATACCTCATATTTTATTCTTCAAAAATTTTGTCGACTTACACCACTTTTGCATTCTATGAACATATAACGAACAACCTTCTCGTGCATTTCAGATTCTGAAAACTTCGATGTCGTATATATCTGTTCTGTACGCGACGAAAAATAAATAATAAAGACGATCCAATAATTCTCGAATATTTTGTAATTGTCAATCACACTTCGATGGAGGAAATAACTTAGTATACGAAAGATATATTTTTCTGAACGATGCCTTAGAAGAGGAAAAAATAAGACAAAGCGAAAAATTGAACACCATGGAAAGTAATAAAGCTGTTCTCAAGAACGAGTTCTCCTCGCAAAGTTTGAAAGATTATTTTTCTTTCCTTTTGCTATTGATATTTTCCCACTTTCGTTTTCTCAATCCTCATCTGTATCTTTTGTCAATTTTTCTTCTGCAACGTACAATATATGTTTTCGATGAAACATATATATTTTGTAATATTCTAATATTTGTAATATTCTAACATATTGTTAGCGCGCGTGAGTAGCGTGGCGAGGTCTTAGTTGTTGTGTGGACTGTATGCTTTAAACGCACGCTGAGATATGGGTGGGGCTATGCCCTTGTTAGTAACTTTCGTGTCGCAAAGATCAACCTAATCGCTCGGAACTTGAACCGATTCTAAAATCCTGAGTCGAGGAACGCACAGAGGTAACTTCGGTTCCCCTTCCCTTGGGTAGTCGCGAGCGCAAGGTGGGAAGAAAGGCGAATGTGTCTTGCCCGTGTTCGGGAGAGTTGGCTTTACGCCAGAACCCCGGTCGAAGGCCCCGGTTCCGGTGAACCGAAACTCTTGCGAATACATATTATAATACATATTATAACACATAATATTTTTGACAACAAACAACATTTCTGACAACAAAATGTGCTGTCAGAATTGCAAATAATATCGATTTTCAAGTCCCCTGCCTTCGATTTTCCAATTTTTATTATAACGTAATTATGCGTTCAAATTTGTAATTTAATTGTAAAATAATTGTAACAAGTCACAGAGTAGAACAAAACTAGAGAAAATAAGATGACGATATGAAATTTGCTTACAGAATTTCTGTGAATTTCACACGGAATTGAATGAAGAGAAATTTATTCCATTTATCGTCACAATAGGAAAATTTGCAAAGTTAACTATTTACTGTTTCACTGTAAATATTAAATTGTTTGCCACTTTTCAACTTGGTATCAAATTAAATTGGGTAAACGATGATCAGATGAGGATTAAGAAACACATTAAAGCAATATTACACTCATTTGCAATTGATTATTTACGGACAACCGGCACATGCAAGATAATCGATGAATATTTAATTGAATGGTCTGCCAACTGTAAACGCAACTGATACTTTTGTTACAAATATTATTATTGGATCATTTTGGCATTACCTTCGTTCTTTGCTATTTTTTCTACTTTCTCTTACTAACGCGTTTCTTTTTTAACGGAAGCTTTAACACCGATAATAACGAAATGTCTAACGCAAATGCATCATTGCGCTCATTATGGAAATTACGTGAATATTTTTCGAAGGCTCGACATAGATTTTCTAAATATAGTAAATTAACAAACAATAGATTTTCTTAACCGTTTTAGCGCCACGCAGCGCGATCGCGCTGTTCCCGTACTGTGGTGAAGTGTGCCGCGATGTTTGGTCACGATCGTTAATTCGCAACGTATAAATTAATTCTTGAATTGGAAAATCAAAACCTGTTTTATAGAATGTTATTACGTAAACAATACGTAAAACACGAATATTTATAATACTAATACGATGTCTCTGATATGACTGATGAAATGAAGCGCGAGTGCACCGAACGGCATATCTGGACGAAAAAAAAACAGCGCGATCGCGTCGATCGGCATTGCTCGCAAATAAATGAACGAAGCGCTATCGCGCTGCATGGCACAATCGAACACGGATTTTTACAAACCCCTGGCACTAAAATTTATAATAAACAGAGATAAAAAACATACGACACGTCACGTAGAATTATACGTTTCCTTATCGCGACGCACGACGAAAGACTTGCTTTTAAACTTTTGAAACTAGTACGTGAATTCATATTGCATCATAAACGTTACGTATAATCATTAGATTATAAAATTTCTATGCGAATATATATTTTTGAGAATATATATTTAAAAAAATGGAATTTCGATAGAAAATTATTTCACGCACCAAATTGTTGAAAGCACTATATTCTCTGCATTTTTATGCACCGAAACTTTCAACAAATACACAAAAATCTCCAGTCTAACGTCACAAATCGAAGAAATTTGCGAAGAAAGCAAATGAAATTTTTATGTGAGACTTACGTTTCACTTTGGTTTGTTGTCAAGTTACACTTTATAAAATAATTTATGTCACTTTCGTACAAATTCAATCGAGTCAATTTATAAACTAAACGGCGGAGGTCGAACAGAATTGAATTAACCGCACAGAAATGAAATAGAATTTTGAATCACACGTTATACATACAAGATCGTATCGTATATTAATTTTTATAAGTCCAAGTTTCACGAATTTGATAATGATTTTACGAAATTGATTCAATTTTATATTCCGCGTGAAACACTTCTAAACTATTCATTTTCATTACTCACGATGCAATTCTCCGACGGATAAATAACATGATCGATGTCACCTTCCGCGCGACTTGCTCTCGCTCGGGCATGTCAACGCGTACTGATGAAGGAGTTGTAGTAAGGACTTGACGTGCGTACAGGCTTGTCACGAAAACGCAAGCGTCATCTGTGTCTCACCCGTACTGCCTCGTACTGTGCACGTGGCTGACAAATAATTACAGACGTCCAAATAACAACTGTAATTATAGACTCGGGCTTAAATGGTACACACGCGACGAGAGACGACACCGAAGTACCTATTCACGAATAATTGATATCATAATTGCGCGTTCCGAATTGTACGAAGGGGAAACATCTCGTAGAAGTTTTGTAAAGTTCAACGATGGAGAAAAAAGCCACTATGGACGCTCAACGAGGTAACTGTGCGAGGTAATTAATGCAATTCGTAAAAGGACAGTGGTGTTTGCAAAAAATTTTACTTCAACTTCTCGTATGTATGTTAAAGATAAGTCAAGGTAAGTAATAAAATGAATATAAAAGAGTAGGAAAAAAATTGGGACCATTAATTTTGAATAATAATAATAATAATAATAATAATATATTATATAATTATATGTACAAAAACACTCAAAAATTTTAAATTTAAATTCTCGTAATAATATCGATATTTGGCACAAGTTACGAATTTTAAATTATGCAGATTCTTTTGACAAAATTTTCGCGAAATTATAGATTATAATTTTAGATGATGATACGCGTATACGTGTTCATTTCGTGTAAAAATTCCTAAAAAGAAATTCCAACAAACGTTCGAAACGTTTTTCATAAGAAACTTTTTTGCATATTTCAGGTCCTGGAAACGTCAATGTCATATATATTCCCGTTCTCTCGGGCAACGAAAGATCAATAGAGCGACGATCCTCTAATTACGAATCTTTGCCCATCACTTCGACAGTACGAGTATTACGGGAGAAATCTACTTTGGTATCAATTTCGAAATGATGGCGTGTAGGAAAGTAATAAAGCTATTAAACATTAACGAGAGTCTTGAAAAGAGTATTTTTTTTTTATTGAAACCTCGAAAATATCATTTTTCTTTCCTCTTTCCCTGAGTCAAGTATTAAATAATACCTGATCGAATGAAAGTATTTACAATATTTTGATTCGATCAAGTCAAATGGGAAATTTGGCAACGAAAATGTTAAGAATTCCAATTCTTAATTTCATTTCTGTTTTTGAAGAAATTGGAGATGCATCGAGCAGAAAATTTAGAATAGCTCACAAAAAACCATGAGAAGTTCCAGCGAGAAATCTAACCAAATTAAAGAAACAAAAACATTGAAAGTATAAAAATATATACACTTTCAATATTTAGTAATTAATAAATTTTAATTTGCGGAAATCTTTTTAAAAAATATATGTCTCGTCCGTAGATCACGTTTGTGAAAACGTGAATTATACTGTTTTTACTCAATTAGAGAGTTAATTTTTCCAACAAACACACGCAATACACACATTCTTAAACTTTTGGGACTTTATCGCTACAACGCACAATGGAAAATGAAATATAATACAAACTTCTAAAACTACATAAAACTAAACATAATTAATTTCATAAATCACGTACGTTTAATTTCACAAAATTTCCAAGTAATTACACTTGCAAAAATTCCTACGCTAACTGACTTTTTAGTTAGAAGATAACACCTGACCTACTAGTTAGTACTGAACTTTTTTGTTCGCGAAGACGTGAAATTTCTTTTACTCTTTCTTGGAAATTTTTTCATGCACGTTCGTAAAAGAAAAGTAGCAAAGACTAACAATGTTCAGAAGGCGCTTATTACCTTGGACGAGATCATGAATAATTACAAAATTTCTGGCGAACAATTTGTAACATTGTGTCCAGCTCAAACACACTATTAGAAACGACATCGAAACTACCCTGCTCACGAATAATTGATGACATACACGTATTCTGAATGCACAATAGGGCATGCGCTGAGAAAAACGATGAATTGTCGAATCGTGTGAGAATAGTCGCGCGAAAATTCGTCATCATGGACGTCCAACGAGGTAACATTTAACTACTATGAATACCTATAAGTATCATAAACGTAACTTCATAATTCTCTATTCTGTGTTTGAATTTTATAAAATTTTTTGAATTTTACAAAACTGTCATATCAACAGTTCCTAATTATTTTAAATATATAACATTTAGAAAAAACACATTACTTGGAAATTCTTTATCAAAGTTCAAAATTACTTTTAACGCCCAGTATCACAGAAACGTAACTGAGAGTAATTAGTAATTAAAAATCTAAGATATTTTCATTGACAGAGGTTAGAAATAAAATTAATTCAATTTCAAAATTCCAAAATTTGGTAGTGAAAAATTTCTGTGACTATTAATGTTTAATTATTCAAGACGTGTAGAGAGTGAGAAGCAATCGAAATAATATTTTTTTACAACAAATGCATGTACATAAAAACACACAACCGTGTGTATTTTGTAAAAGAATTCAGAAGAAACAGTTATCTATGACAGATTTTAAGTAAAATAAGAAACAGTGATTTAAAACTAATTGTAAGTCTAATATGTATAAAAATAGAAACATCATATTTTCAAATTATAGATAAAAAATTTAACTTCTACAAAATAGTTTTTATGACAGATTTGAACTATCAGTACGGTTGGAACCGTTACATAATGAAGTACATGGGTATCTGGCCGAAAGAGAGGAAATGGAACCGAGTTTCGAGTTACGTCGTCCTGTTACCATCTCTCATGATGTTGTGTTTCGTTTGTGCTCCACAAACCGCCAATTTGCCGTTTATAGTACACGACTTGAATCTGATGGTCGAGAATTTAGCGATGGGTAACATAACCGTCTCGATTGCGCTCGTGAAGACCATAATTTTTTGGACAAAAAGTGAATGTAAGAATCTCACGATTTAACCGTGTTATCAATTAAACTTTATTCATATACTATCAATTTTAAACGTAAATCAAATTTGTATTTTATTAGAAACACAGGAATTAATATGGACTTGGCTATACCAAGTATTCCCTTTTATCCATTTTTCATATTTAATTTCGTTTATTAACGAAAATGCGGATTAGAGGGTACTGCGTTTCATACTAACGTCCCAGAAAACTACGTTATATGTGACTTTCAGATTCGCGAAAAAAAAATAGAACAACCTTCAAGCGAGCAGTGTATAGATACATTAGTAAAAGTGTAATTAACAAACTAAAAGTACTCTTGCAAATAGCAGAAAGAAGAAATTTTATTGCCACACGAAACAAACTTTCTATCTGCCATTTTCTCCACTTGCAAGCAATGACGTTTCTGCTGAAGTGCGTGGCCAAGGACTGGGCCACGGTGGAAACGAGAACCGGACGAGAAACAATGACGAATGTTGCGAGGATCAGTAGAAAGACCACGATAGGGTGCTTAATGCTGTGCCAACTCGTAGTCACCTCTTACATGTTCCTACGATTATCTACCTTGAAACAGAGCGACAACAAACTGGTCTATCGTAGCTATTTCCCTTATAATGCAAGCGTCAGCCCAAACTACGAACTGACGATGATTGCTCAAGTTATAGGAGGTTTATGCGGAGCTTTAACTTATATATCCGTGGATACGTTTATTGTTATGCTGGTGTTGCACGCTTGCGGACAGTTTTCGAATCTGAAGGACGACTTGGGGAACATTCATTCGTGTGATGGGAAGGATTTGCAAGCGAGATTGAAGAAAATTGTTGAGAAGCACAATTATATTGTTGGGTACGTATTGAAACCAAATTGCGAACAGAAGTGTACAGAATCATTTGAGAAATCTCGAAAGATATTGGAAATGTGTAAAAGGTGCAAAAACGTAGATTCTAACGAGAATAGTCGTTAAAGAGCAAAAAATCAATTTGCAAAAGCCATTTCATGTTCGCACCTAGATCATTATATTTATATTACGGTTAATAGCGAATAATTATTTTATACTTGGCAATTTAATTTTTTTTAAATGTAAACTAGACTGTAAATTTTTGTGCAATTTATGTTTTTATGGATAGATGATCATTTTTTATGGCGTCGTTGTGCCAGTATCTTAAAAAATATTTCCAATTATAAATTCTGATTCTATATTCGAAAGATAATAGAAAAATTTTATTAACGAAAAGCAAGTTTCCCAACAGCCAAAGGGTCTACAAATTACTAATTCCAATGTGTTTTGTAAGACTTGAAATATATTGCATTTTATTTCTAAGTTAGTAATTATTACTTAGAATTATATATTATATATGAAATTTATGCATTTATGCATTCAGAATTAATACGATCTTTAATTGGAAAAGAACCGTAGGTAAATTTTTCGATGATTTATTAATTATGCTATATGCAACTTTAAGGTTCGCAGAAACAGTAGAAAATTGTTTCAACGTAATGCTTCTGATTCAAATGCTCGGTTTCAGCGTTCAACTATGCTTCCAGTCTTTCCGAGCGATCACGGTACGGAAAAAGAATCATACTTTTCCTTAAATTTATATCAAAAGAAAAACATTATAAAATAACATATCTTTTTTTTAATTTAATTTAATTGATAGTCATTTGAAGACAAAGCAGAGCGATTCACGATAATCCAAATTATATTCCAAATCAATCTCGTTATCTATATAGTTTGTGAGATGGTGCAATTATACCTGTATTGTTACGTGGGCGAAAGACTTATGCTGGAGGTATTACTCGTGACAGAAAAATTAGCCGTTGTTTTTCTAATAAGAATTTGGATGTTAGATTCAGATACTAGAAAATTTAGACATGTCGATAATTCGAACATACAATTTTTCAGAGCACAAATGTAGCTGACACAGCGTACAATTGCGAATGGTACAGCCTACCTCCAAAACACGCAAGACTACTTATAATTATTATGTGTCGAGCAAGAGCATCGCCGCTGAAACTTACAGCAGGCAAATTTTGCTGGTTTACTGTGCTGTTATATTCCCAGGTAACTAAAAACGAATTACACGATATATGAATACAATTTTCAATGAAATCATCCTTCCATTCTCACGAAAATCGACAACTTGAAAATTTGGTCATACATTACAGTTCAGCTAGTTTAAATGATTTTAATTTGTAATATATTATAAATTTTTTTTAGCATATAAAATATCCATAATCGTATACTAGTTCACGAAAGTATTCGAGCATTCATAAAAAAAGAATTTTTTTCGAACATATCATATGGAAAACATATGGAAATTCCTCTAACACTATAATCAAATACAAATGGCTTTCAATTATACTGAAATCAACGTGAAAGTACATGAAGAAGTTACAAGACATTTGTCGTTAATATATGTTTAGTATAAAATTAGTACACAGCATTAATAGCCATGTTAAGAATAAGAATTAAAAATAGACTTACTGAAGATTAAAGGTCATTAGCATAAAGAATTATGACTGTTGAAATATTTTTACATGATTTTTTTTTTCTTTGAAATATATATTTGTACTTTAGTGTCCAGTAATTTTATATATAATATTTATATTATATCACATTAAAATATTTACTGTAATATTTCAAGTAATTAAGTAATTAAAGTAATTGAATTTCAAAGTATTTTCAAGGTATATGCAAATACAATTCCATAAATGATCGAATACTTCAGACAGCAACATTTTTGTATATTTCAGGTCCTGAAAACCACGATGTCGTACATTTCTGTTTTACACGCAATGAAAAGTTAATAAAGCGACGATTCCAAAATTATGCTTCTTTAACATTTCATTTAGACAGTACAAACCATGAAAGGAATATTTTAGTATTCACCTATGCTTCGTAGAGATAAAAAATAAAGTGACGTGTTCAACAATTAACAATCGTGAAAAGTAATAAAGCTATCATAAATGTTAACGAGATATTCTCTGAGCGAATATTTCTCGCGAAATCTCGAAACTATCATTTCTCTATCCTTCTACTCCTCTACATTTCTCACATTCACAATATGTACTTGGCTGGATCAAGTAAAATGAAAATAAATAAATTGAAAAAAACGGATAAAGAATTAATAAACGCCGAAATAACAAATTGATAGAACAACGGAAATTTAAATATAAAACTTACATTCTGTGGAAATTTTGTTGCATCCAATGATCTTTCTTCATCGTCCACGAACCGACATATGTCACTGAAAAGAAAAGATATGATGTAAAAATATCTGTTTGAGAACAAGAAAAAAGATAAAGATATTAATATCACTAACTCAACAGACTTTTATAGTACATGTACTATAAAACATACAAACAACTATAAAAATACGTGATATATCGCTGTATTCTATACACAACTGCTTAAAAATGTTTAGATACAACTCATTTTTAGTATTATTACATAAGAAAATTTTCAAATTTCATTTCTACTTTACAATACGATTTTTTGGTACACGTACACATATAAACTTAATTCTTATAAATTTCATTTTTATGTAAAATATCTTTCGTCTGATGGGCGAGTCCCCGAATAAATTCTAAATTCTAAAATCTAAACACTGACTTTCTAATCGGTATTAAACTATTTTCTCGCGAAGAGATGAACATTTTCTTTTACTTGAAAATTCTGATGTACGTTCTGATGTACGTGGAAAGGAAAGTAACACGGACTAACATTGTTGAGAAACCGCGAGGTTCTCCGCTTATCGCCCTCGTACCCTGGTCAAGATCATAAATAATTGCGAACGAATAATAACGAACTTGTGGCAACTCAAACGTGCAACTGAGAACGGACATCGAACTGTTCACAAATAATTAATGACATATACGCATTGTGAATGCAGAACAAGGGCATGCGCTGACAGGAACAATGAAGTAACATTCGAATCGCGTGAGAACAGTCATGCGAAAACTGATCGTTATGGACGTCCAACGAGGTACACTTACGCATTAATTAACAGATAGTTATTATGTGAAATATTTCACAGTACTTTGTCTTTTATATTTTATTTAATGGAGATTAATGATAAAATGAAATCAGTGTGAGACACAATAAATAAAAGTCACGTTTTTAAATAATATCGCAGATAAGAAAGAAAGTATTCCTGCTAAAAATATTCCACACTAATTATTTGATTCCCCATCGATAACAGATCTGAACTACCAGTTCGGTTGGAATCGTTACATAATGAGGTACGTGGGTATCTGGCCAAAAGAGAGGAAATGGAATCGACTTTCGAGTTACGCTGTCCTGTTACCATCTCTGACGATGCTGTGTTTCGTGTGTGCTCCACAAACCGCCAATTTGCCGTTCATAGCGCACGACTTGAATCTGGTTGTTGAGAATTTATCGATGGGTAACATGACCGTCACGATTGCGCTCGTGAAGACCATAATTTTTTGGACAAATAACGAATGTAAGAATCTCACTATTTAACCGTGTTGTCAATTAAATTTCTTTCATGTATTATTAATTTTAAACGTAGATCAAATTTCATTATAAACTTAATACTAGAAACTTAATATTTTAAAACAAATTTTATTAGAAACACAGAAATTAATATGGACTTGGCTATACCAAGTATTCTCTTTTATTCATTTCAGTTTTCATATTTAATTTCATTTATTACTTAAAATGCGGATTAGAGGGCATTGCATTTCATACTAACGTCCCAGAAAACTACGTTATATGTGACTTTCAGATTCGCGAAAAAAAATAGAACCTTCAAGCGTGCAGTGTGTAGATATTTTGGTAAGAGTGTAATTAACAAACTAAAAGTATTCTTGCAAACAGCAGAAAGAAGAAATTTTATTGCCACACGAAACAAACTTTCTATCATTTTCTCCACTTGCAAGCAATGACGTCTCTGCTGAAGTGCGTGGCCAAGGACTGGGCTACGGTGGAAACGAGAACCGGACGAGAAACAATGATGAACATCGCGAGGATCAGTAGAAAGACCACGATAGGGTGCTTAATGCTGTGCCAGCTCGTAGCCACCTCTTACATGTTCCTACGAATATCTACCTTGAAACACAGCGATAACAAACTGGTCTATCGTAGCTATTTCCCCTATAATGCAAGCGTCAGCCCAAGCTACGAGCTGACGATCATTGGCCAAGTTATGGCTGGTGTATACGGAGCTTTGACTTACACATCTGTGGACACGTTTATCACTATGCTGGTCTTGCACGCTTGCGGGCAGCTGTCGAATCTGAAGGGCGAGTTGAGGAACATTCATTCGTGTGATAGGAAGGATTTGCAAGCGAGATTGGAGAAAATTGTTGAGAAGCACAATTATATTATTGGGTACGTATTGAAAATAAATTGCGAGCAGAAGTGTACAGATTCATTTGAGAAATCTCGAAAGATGTTGGAAATATGTAAAAAGTATAAAAGGTACAAAATGTAGATTTTAGTAGAAAGTAGTCGTTAAAAAACAAAGAATCAATTTGCAAAAGCCATTTCATGTTCGCACTTAGTTCATTACATTTATATTACGGTTAATAGCGAATAATTATTTTATATTTGGCAATTTAATTTTTTTAATGTGAACTAAAACTAGACTGTGAATTTTTGTGCAATTTATATTTTTATGGATAAATGATCATTTTTTATGGCGTCGTTGTGCCAGTATCTTAAAAAATATTTCCAATTATAAATTCTGAATATAATAAATTTCATTTCTTATATTATATATTATATATTATATATCTTATATTATATATTATATTATATATTGTACAGGGTATCCCCGAGTTAAATCGCCAAATATTAGATATGAATTTAGGAAAAAATTTGAATCGTAAAACAAACAAATTTTTTCCTCTGGAAGTATGATCTCAAATGCTTCCTTCAAGAGATATTTACTACTGAAGTTGTAGGACTCAGTAATGTATGCCATCGAAATAATTCGAAATAAGGTTTATTACGTATATTATTAAAGAAAATTGTTGTATTTATTACTAGAAATAATTGTAATTATTATGTTTGTAATTATTGTAATTAATATGTTGCTCGAAATGATTACCATCAGCTTAGAGACAAGTATTACACGTATCAATAACAGAAGAAGTGACCGATTGACATTGTACCTGAAATACCTGTGTATGAAATTAATGCATTTATGCATTCAGAATTAATCTTTAATTAGAAAAGATCCGTAGATAAATGTTTCAATGATTTACTAATTACGCTATATGAATTAAGGTTCGCAGAAACAGTAGAAAATTGTTTCAACGTAATGCTTCTGATTCAAATGCTCGGTTTCACCGTTCAACTATGCTTCCAGTCTTTCCAAGCGATCACGGTACGGATATTTATATCGTACAAAACATTAGAAAATAATATATCTTTTTTTAATTTAATATAATTGATAGTTATTTGGGGATAAAGCAGAGCGATTCATGATATTCCAAATCATATTTCTCGTTATCTACATAGCTTGTGTGATGGTGCAATTATACCTGTATTGTTACGTGGGCGAAAGACTTATGCTGGAGGTATTACTCGTGACAGAAAAATTTGTCACTATTTTTCTGATAAAAATTTTGATATTTTGATTTAGGTACTAGACAATTTAGACACGTTGATAATTTGAACATACGACTTTTCAGAGTATGGATGTTGCTGACACAGCGTACAATTGCGAATGGTATAGCCTACCTCCAAAAGACGCAAGACTACTTATAATTATTATGTGTCGAGCAAGAGCATCGCCGCTGAAACTTACAGCAGGCAAATTTTGCTGGTTTACTGTGCTGTTATATTCCCAGGTAAGTAAAAACGAATTACACGATATATGGATATAATTTTCAGTGAAATCACCCTTCTATTTCCATGAAAATTGTCATCTTGAAAATTTGGTCATGAATTACAGTTTTCATCTAATTTAAGTGATTTTAATTTGTAATATATTATCAATTTTTTTTTTAGCATATAAAATATCCATAATCGTATACTATAGTTCACGAAAGTATTCGAGCATTCATAAAAAAAGAATTTTTTTGAACATATCATATGGAAAACATATGGAAATTCCTCTAACAATATAATGAAATACAAATGGCTTTCAATTATATTGAAATCAACGTGAAAGTACATGAAGAAGTTACAAGACATTTGTCGTTAACATATGTTTAGTATAAAATTAGTACACAGCATTAATAGCCATGTTAAGAATATAATAAGAATTAAAAATAGACTCACTGAAGATTAAAGGTCTAGCTTAAAGAATAACTGTTGAAATATTTTTATATTACTTTTTTTCTTTCTTTGAAATATATACTTGTACTCTAGTGTCTAGTAATTTTTATATTTCTATAAAATATATTTACATATTTATATAATATTTGATATATAATTTTTATATTATATATAATATTTATATTATATCACATTAAAATATTAATTAAATTTCAAAGTGTTCGCGCGCGTGTGTAGCATGGCGAGACCTTGGTTAATGTGGACTGTATGTGCGCGGCGATATTAGGGGATTGTCCCCTCGATGATTGGTTTTGTGTTGCGAGAGATGAAGTTTGTTGCTCGAAATTCATATCGGTTCTAAACTCGTAAGCCGAAGGAAGGCACGGATGCTCTCTCGGTGCCCCCTCCTTCGGATACGGGGAATCGCGGGCGCAAGGTGGGGCACAAAAGGCGGATGTATTTCGCACGTATTCGGGAGAGCTGGTTCCATGCCTCAACCCACGTTCGAGGGCCTAGTCTACCGCAAAACAAATCTCAACCAGATGACCAGGGCTTTATGGCGATACAGGCCCGCTCACAAACCGAGGGTATTGCGGCATGGAAAAGTCTCCCGAACACAAAGTATCTTATGCAAAATACAATTCCATGAATGGTCGAATATTTTCGATAGCAACATTTCTGTCTGTTTTAGGTCCTGAAAACCACAATGTCGTATATTTCTGTTTTACACGCAACGAAAAGTTAATAAAGCGACGATTCCTTAATTATGATTCTTTAACGTATTTAATAATACCATCAACGTATATAAATAATACCATCAAAGGAATATTTTAGTATTCATCTACACTTCGTAAAGATAAAAAATAAAGTGACGTGTTCAACAATTAACAATCGTGAAAAGTAATAAAGCTATCATAAATGTTAACGAGATATTCTCTGAGCGAATATTTCTCGCGAAATCTCGAAACTATCATTTCTCTATCCTTCTACTCCTCTACATTTCTCACATTCACAATATGTACTTGGCTGGATCAAGTAAAATGAAAATAAATAAATTGAAAGAAACGGATAAAGAATTAATAAACGCCGAAATAACAAATTGATAGAACAACGGAAATTTAAATATAAAACTTACATTCTGTGGAAATTTTGTTGCATCCAATGATCTTTCTTCATCGTCCACGAATCGACATATGTCACTGAAAAGAAAAGATATGATGTAAAAATATCTGTTTGAGAACAAGAAAAAAGATAAAGATGTTAATATCACTAACTCAACAGATTTTTATAGTACATGTACATACAACTATAAAAATACGTGATATATCGCTGTATTCTATACACAACTGCTTAAAAATGTTTAGATACAACTCATTTTTAGTATTATTACATAAGAAAATTTTCAAATTTCATTTCTACTTTACAATACGATTTTTTGGTACATGTACACATATAAACTTAATTCTTATAAATTTCATTTTTATGTAAAATATCTTTCGTCTGATGGGCGAGTCCCCGAATAAATTCTAAATTCTAAAATCTAAACACTGACTTTCTAATCGGTATTAAACTATTTTCTCGCGAAGAGATGAACATTTTCTTTTACTTGAAAATTCTGATGTACGTTCTGATGTACGTGGAAAGGAAAGTAACACGGACTAACAATGTTGAGAAACCGCGAGTTCTCCGCTTATCGCCCTGGTCAAGATCATAAATAATTGCGAACGAATAATAACGAACTTGTGGCAACTCAAACGTGCAACTGAGAACGGACATCGAACTGTTCACAAATAATTGATGACATATACGCATTGTGAATGCAGAACAAGGGCATGCGCTGACAGGAACAATGAAGTAACATTCGAATCGCGTGAGAACAGTCATGCGAAAACTGATCGTTATGGACGTCCAACGAGGTACACTTACGCATTAATTAACAGATAGTTATTATGTGAAATATTTCACAGTACTTTGTCTTTTATATTTTATTTAATGGAGATTAATGATAAAATGAAATCAATGTGAGACACAATAAATAAAAGTCACGTTTTTAAATAATATCGCAGATAAGGAAGAAAGTATTCCTGCTAAAAATATTCCACACTAATTATTTGATTCCCTATCGATGACAGATCTGAACTACCAGTTCGGTTGGAATCGTTACATAATGAGGTACGTGGGTATCTGGCCAGAAGAGAGAAAATGGGACAAACCTTCGAGTTACGTCATTCTGCTACCGTTTCTCTCGATGCTGTGTTTCGTGTGTGGTCCACAAACTATTAATCTGCCCTTCATCGCGCATGACCTGAATCTGATCGTCGAAAATCTATCGATGGCTAACATGACTATTACGATTTCACTCTTGAAGACTGTGGCTTTTTGGATGAATGGCAAATGTAAGAATCTCATTATCATACAAGCTATATCCAATTTTAACAGGGATTGCAAAATATCGCCGTTCTATACGTCTTTATTTCTTCTAAACAAGTTCAGTTAAATGTCACAAAAAATGAAATTTCTAAATCGGGGAAACCTCAAATTTCAGGTGAAGGTTATAATATAATATCGTATTAATATGTAATATAATTGTAGTATAATAATACTTTTGTAATTCATCTAAATTTATTTTTACAAATACAGAGTGGTCGCTGAAAGACTGAATGATATGAAGTAACAAATGACAAAAGTAACTTTTACTAACACGTGTTTTTTAAACTTTTTATTATTTTATTTGGAAATGTAATTAATGGATATTTTTCCATATTATGTGTGAAAAACATAATAAATAACAATAATAAAATTGTACCATTGTACATTTTACATGATTTTTTCAAATCCTTTAGTTTTTTAGTGACCACCTTCTATCAGGAAAGATTTGATTGTTACACGAAACAAAACTTTCGAGAAATATCCATCGTTCTCTTCGTTTGCAAGCACTGAAGTCTCTGCTGATGTGCATGACCAAGGACTGGGCCGCGGTGAAGATGAAAACCGAGAGGGAAACAATGGTGACCATCGCGAAGATCGCCAGAAAGACAACGATAAGGTGCTCGATGATGTGCCAACTGGTATTCGTTTGTTACGTATCCCTTCGATTACTTTCCATGAAACACGACGAAAACAAACTATTCGTACGTGGCTATTACCCCTACAACGTGACCATCAGCCCGAATTACGAACTGACAATGATTGGCCAAGTCATTGCTGGTATATACGGAGCTGTGACGTTTCCAGCTGTGGACACATTTATCGCCATGTTGGTTCTACATGCTTGCGGGCAGCTTTCGAATTTGAAGAACGATTTGAGGATGATTCATTTGTACGATGAAAAGGATCTACGAACGAAGTTGAAGAAAATTGTTCAGAAGCACAATTACATTAATAGGTTCGTATTGAAGAGAAATTATCAACAGCAAATTAACTGGGAAAATTTTTCTTTGAGAAGATCCATGAAAGGTCTATGATAGTGTACAAAGTGTGGATTATATAGATTGTATAGACAAGAGTAGTTGTTGAAGAATTAATCTGACTCAGAAATTTAATTAGAATTGAATCAGAAATTTGATTATTTTTGAATCTTGAAACTTCACTCTATCTGAAATTATCGATCTGTAAAAATAATTACGATAACTTTTTGTCGTTCATTACCGATGAAATTCATAAGTGAGTATCTTGAAAAATTGACAACTGGAACATTCTCAACTGCAAACTCTGATCAAACATCCAAAAAGCAATTGAAAAATCTCGCTGACGAAAAGAAATTTTCCTAATTCCAGAAGATTAATTAGTAATTCCAATATTTATGTATTGATCTATTATTTATCACTATATATATCACAAATTTATTTTTCATTTGAAATTTAATTATTATTTAACACTACTATCGCTAAATCATTATTATTTACTTATTGTTATTTAAAATTTATTAATTTACATGTTTATGCATTTAACGATTAATTCGACTTTTAATTGGGAAAGACTCGCAAATAAATTTTTTCTAACATTTGTTAATTATACCACTAAGGTTCGCTGAAACGATAGAAAATAGTTTCAACCTGCTGCTTTTGTTTCAAATGCTCGGCTGCACCGTTCAACTATGCTTCCAGTCTTTCCAAGCTATCATGGTACGAAAAGAAATTATACATTTCACAAAATTTACATTTGCACAAAGAGAGAATATTGTAGTTCGTTTTTTTTACCACAACTTAATTTATAATAGTCAGTTGGAGAGAAGACTGAGCAATACATAGTTTTCCAAATTACATTCCTGTGTTACTACGTGGTTTGCGCGATGGTGCAATTGCTCCTGTACTGTTACGTGGGCGAGAGACTTGCGTTCGAGGTATCGAAAGAGGAATCAACCAGTTCATTAATTTTCTGATAAAAATTTAGTGTCGATATTGGACATGGATACTAATTATTTGTTAATAAGCTGAAACACGTATTGAAGTTTACAATTTCTCAGAGTACGGATGTAGCTGAAACAGCATATCATTGCGAATGGTACAATCTATCCCCTGAGATCGCAAGATTGCTTATTATTATTATGTGTCGAGCGAGAGCATCACCGCTGAAGATCACAGCAGGCAAATTTTGTTGGTTCACTGTATCCTTGTACTCCCAAGTAAGTAGAAACAAATTTCAACACAATATACGGACAGAATTTTCAACAGAGTTTTCCTTTCAACCCTAGGAAAATCGAGATCCAGAAGATTCAGTCATTTAAGTGATTTTAATTTAAATACAATACAAATTTTTTGGGAATTACGATCACATTTGAAAACACAAGTTAAACGATCACAATTGAAAAATGTTCAATTTCTTTAAAATATTTAGAAAATAAAATGTTATATATAATTTTTATTACAATATTGATATAATATATTATGTATCATATATTATATACATACGTGCTTCGTAGCTCCTACGAATTTTTCGAATAATTTCGAATGTGATCTTTGTTCAACAAATAAATTTATATAATTTAAAAGTAATGCACGTTTCAGGTTCTGAAAACCTCAGCGTCGTACATATCCGTTCTATACGCGACGAGGAGTTAACACAGAAACGACTCGGCAATTGTGATTTTATAACATGCTTTACGACTGTCTGTTACTTCGATGCACAAATACCGATGGAAGAAACATATCTTCTATCTACATATATCTTTAACTATACTTCGCCGAAATAAATAACAATATAAGGCGTTGGAAAATAAATTCCTCGAGAGAAAGTCTTGAAGATATTCTTTTCTTTCCATTTCCATCTCGATATCTTTTCTTTAGAAACTTCAAGCTTTTATGGACGATTCAATAGAAACGTCGTCGATGAATAATTAAAATATTATGAAGCAATATCGTTCACACGTGAAAACATTTACAACATTGGTTGCGTCAAATCTGAATGAAAATCTGTTGACACTAGACCCACACCGATGCAACAGAGACAAGGAAGAGACAAGGAAGAGACAAGGTTGCAGACGCAATCGAATCGCAAGAAAATTTGTCGTTTGTGAAATTGCGTGAAGAACAAGTAAGAAATCTAACGTTACAGACGTTAACATTGTGAAAATAATTAAAAAAACTGAATAAACTAGAGAATTAGATTGATAACTTATATAAATGTGAATTTAATAAACGACAAATTTGACGAAATCAAACGAAATATCGAAGTACGAAACTTACATTTTCTAGAAATGTCTTTCTCACTACTTCCAATGTCTTTCCCTTTGGTTAATTTATTCGCCATCTTCATATCACCACTGAACTATTTTCACGTCACTGAAACAAAAAATACGAAATGTTAATAGTAGTAGTACAGTAGTAGGCATTCGTTCAATAATATAGATGCACGACAGTAGGTGGTGTATCGCGTTCACACACACTTGCAGCGTACCATGAAAGACTGCCGCAATATAAACTTCCGAAACTACTCACATCCTAACAGCAAAATACGAAAGGAGAAAGTCTGATAGATCTAAATACATAAAAAATACTAATATTACTACATAACGACAAATTTAAAAATTTTATAAGACATTTCTTGAAATTAAATCATCAGTTACGTTATATTTATATTATATTTCAATATTATAAATTCAATCCAAAGTATTAATTTACGAGCTTGACGTTATAGACTATATACGTTCAATCTAGATATTACATTTCTAAATATTACAGTTATCAGCTATAAAATTTTTAAGGCAATACTGACTTTCTAATAAGTCGCGAACTATTTCCATCGTCAGATGAAGTTAAGTCCGATACACATTCGTACAAGAAGGATAGCATAAACCAACAATAAAATATCACCTGTTTCTCGCATATTGCTCCCTTCGACGAGGTCATAAATAATTACGAAAGGAATAATAACAGGTTTGTGGCAAACAAACTGTGCTACTATATTCAACTGAAACGCGTAACTGCGAACGACATCGAACTACCCCATTCGCAAATAATTGATGACACATGCACATCCTGAATGTACAACAAGGGCATGCGCTGAGAAGTGTAAAGTTACTTTTCAATATGAGAGTAGTCACGGGAAAATTGACTGTCATGGACATCCAACGAGGTAACTTCATTGAGTAATAAATTCTCATAACAAGATGGCAATGTTTGTAGAAATTTTTCAGAATCGATCGGAATTGTCAAAAATAGATAAATAAATAGAAGAAAAATAAGAATTAAAAAAAAATAGTGCCAGAAATTAAAAATTAGATTTTAAACAAATAATAAATACCAGAAAAAATTTTTTATTGCGCGATCCATAAATTAATATTTCGGTGGCCAATTTTTTATATTAGAAAATTAGTTACTGGAAACCGATTGGTGATGAATTCTCCTACATTACGTGTAAGGTGATTAGTTATACCTTGAGGTATAAAAGTACCACCAACACTCAAGTAGAGTTATAGAATCGAAAGCGACAGTAATTTTTATTTTAAAAACAATCGAATGTAAATTGAAGATATTTAATTTTATTTTGAATTTTACATTTTCATAGACATAGTTTAGTAATAAAGCTTCAAATAATAAACCTAAAATTTAGCAACCTAAGCTTCTATAATCTTCATTGTTCAATCATTTCAGAAGGTAATGAAGATAATGAACAATCATTTGAGAAATATGGAATTAAAAATGAATTTTAAAAATCAAATTCACATTTTTTTAACGGTAATATATGTATACAAAGGAACAAATAATGTGCACTTTATTTACGATTTATAGAATTACTTTTAGATAACTGTTAATGATAAATTTGAAGTAAAACGAGCGTTTTAACAGGTGATACTAATGTATTTTATGTAAAATAAAATTATATTTTTAAATAATATTACGGATAAGAAAAGAAATATTGTATATTCAAAGACAGCAGTCTACAGATATTTCAAACATTTATCTCTATTAGATTTGAATTACCAGTACGGATGGAACCGTAGCATAATGAAGTATATAGGTATTTGGCCAGAAGAAAGGAAATGGAACCGCCCTTCGAGTTACGTTGTTCTAATACCGTTTCTCACGATGATATGTTTTGTGTATGCACCACAAACTATTAATCTGCCCTTCATTATACATGACTTAAATCTGGTGGTCGAGAACTTATCGATGGCTACTATCACTTTTACGATTTCGCTTATGAAGATTCTGACTTTTTGGATGAATGGGAAATGTAAGAACATCATGATATTACTATATGAACTATATGCAATTTTATCCGAAGATGGAATTTTTGAGGATAGTTTAACAGAGATCATAGAATACTGCAATTCTACACATTTTCATTTTCTAAACAAGTACAATATCTTCCAGATCTTTGAAATCTTAACTTTTCGATGAACTTTTATAACATTATTCTTTAATGAATAACGTAATTAAGAAACCAAATATATTTTTACACAAATAGCACAAAGAGCATTTAATTTTATGAAAAGATTTTTTCAAGACATACTCTATCCACTAATTTCTTTGCTTGCAAGCATTGAGGTCTCTGCTGAAGTGCATAGCCAAGGACTGGGCTACAGTGGAGACGAAAACCGGACGAGAAACAATGGTGAACATCGCGAGGATCACAAGAAAGATCATACTAGGATGTTCTATGATGTGCCAACTGGTAGTCACATTGTACGTGATTCTACGATTAATTTTCATGGAATACGACGATAACAAATTGTTCATACGTGGCTATTATCCGTACGATACAACCGTAAGCCCAAATTATGAACTGACTTTGATTGGTCAAGCCATAGCTGGTACATATAGCTCCATCATATACTCATCTGTGGACACTTTTATCGCTATGCTGATTCTACATGCATGTGGACAAATATCGAATTTGAAGAACGATTTAAGGGAGATACATTCATACGATAAAGTTGATTTACGGACCAAGTTGAAGAAAATCGTTGAAAAGCATAATTATATCAATAGGTTCGTATTAAAAGAAAATTATTAATTGCTGCGAGGTGAATGTTTTTTCGATATTTTCGAAGAAGATCCGAAAGCTTTTGCTGAAGATGGTAACAAAAAAAATACAAAATATAGATTATAATAAGTTTAAAATGTCGATTGTAATAAGTCATATGTAAAAGAGCTAAAATATAATTTGCAAAATTTAAATCTTTTCATGTTCATATGTTGTAAACTTGATTTAATTTTAATTGCAGTAAAGAAAACTGAAAAATAAATAATTATTTTACGCCAATTAGTTCAAATTTATTCTTTATTTGAAATCATCATTATTATTTACTTATTAATATGGAAACAATATTAACTCATGCATTCACGCAGTTAAAGGTTAATTTCATGTTTGATTCAGAAAGATTCTGATGTAAATTCTAATATTTATCAATCATATTGTAAGGTTTGCTGAAACGATAGAGAACTGTTTCAACATAATGCTCCTGATTCAAATGCTTGGTTGCACCGTTCAACTATGCTTCCAGTCTTTCCAAGCAATTATGGTAAATATTTTTCTCTATATTTACATTTACACGAAAGTAGAATATTACAAAATAATTTATCTTTCTCAATATAATTTTATTCATAGTCAGATGGAGGAAACAGTGAGCAATACATGATTTTCCGAATTACATTCATATGTTATTATGTAGTTTGTGCAATGATGCAAATGCTGCTGTATTGTTATGTGGGCGAAAGACTTACATTCGAGGTATCGTTTATGGATTTTACTATTAGATATTAGATATCGGTTAATATTTAATTACATACATTTTAGACATTAATAACATACATTAAAGTCTAAAATTTTCCAGAGTACAGATATAGCTGAAACAGCATATGATTGCGAATGGTACAAACTACCACCTGAGATCGCAAGGTTACTTATAATTATTATGTGTCGAGCGAGAGCGTCGCCGTTGAAACTTACTGCAGGCAAATTTTGTTGGTTCACTATACTATTATACTCCCAGGCAAGTAAAAGTGAATTTCAATGCAATATATGCGGACAGAATTGTCAATAGAATTTTCCTTCTAACCCTACAAAAATTGCGATCCTAAAGATTCGATTAAAATATATAAATAAATTAAAATATATCTGACTTGACTGGTTTTAATTTATAATATAAATTTTTACGGACAAGTTATAATTACATGAAAATGTTCAATTTTCTTAAAACATTGTGAAAATATGGTATGCCTAATCACCGTATACACATTGTATATTGTTATTCCGTATTATATGAAATATTTGGAAATTTCAATATCATTGCAAAAAAAAAAAGACAAATTTCATGATTATATCGAAACCAGTATGAAAACATATACTCATAAAATTTACTCATTTATTGTGTAAGTGTTACTTAGTTTAAGTATAAAGGAAGAATTAGAAAAGTTTTACCAATATAATGAATGTGATTATTGAATTACTTTTACAATCTTTATAAAATATATTAAATATCATGTAATTTTTTGTGTATATTATTATATTTGTTTCACACTCGATCAATATAATTATGACACTGCATCTCGTTAGAGAGTTGATATGGAAAGAAATTACAAGATGTTCCATATAATACACGTAATATATTCATAAAAAAATCTTCTGAACATCGTTTGAATCAGTTTCAAGGGAAATCTTGTCGTATGTTTCAGGTTGTGAAGACCTCAATGTCGTATGTGTCTGTTTTATACGCAATAAAAAGTTAGAAAGGCGATCCTAATTACGATTCTTCAATATTCTCATCGTTTCGATAGAAAAATATCATAGGAGAACCGTATTACTATCTATCTTTAAATGGTAAACTATACTTCGTAGAAATAAAAAAATTAAGTGTCGTGAACAATTAAGAATCGTAGAAAATAACAAACTTATTAAATGATGATTTCTCGCGAAATATCTTTTTTTCCTTTTGCATCTCGATATTTTCTTTCGTTTTCGTATTTTCGTTCGTTTGTCCTCGATTGTTCAGAAGCAATTTGTACACGCGCTATCGATGAGTATCGTTCACACGTGATCCAATAAAACATTTATTTATGTTAATTTTTATTAAAGGAATTTATATGATCCGATACTGCGTACCTTAAAGAAATTTTAGAGGAAGCAAACAGAGAATTCGAACAGATTAGAAAAATTTATATGAAATTGTCTGTGAAATTTGGTGAAGAATATTAAGTGAGAAGCCCAAACAAATGTTTACTACCAATAGTATAAAAATAACTAGACAAATTGAATAAATTGAAGGTGTAAACTGATAACAAATATACCAATTGCATAAACTATAAATGTCACGCAATAAATGAAATTAGAGTATAAAACTTACATTTTATAGAAATTCCATTACTCCTAACGACATCTTTCTTTCGTTCACATCATCTTCCTGTCATTGCTTCATGTCACTGAAAGAAAAAAATATGAGATATTAAATTTTAGAACAGTAAAGTTAATGATGTTAATATTAGTAATAAATCATCAAACTTTCTACATATATAAAAAAAAAAAGTATAAGAATACTTCCGCAACGTACAGTAACAGATTGCCACAACCTAAACTTTTTCAACTGAAGTAAGTACATACTAACTACAAAGTATGAAAGAAGAAAGTATGATCAATCCATATATTATTAATACAACAATTATTATTATTAATATCACAACACAGCACATCACATCGCAAGTATTAGTATCGCTACATAACCACGCATTCAAAAACATTCTACGAAGAGTAATAAAATTTTACATTTCATATAAAAATTACATATTTGTATTTCATAATACAATTCATATTTCAATTCAAAGAGCACAAAATGCAATTCATAAACTGCAGGCGTCAAATTTCATAAAATTTCAGAATATTATATTTACTATTTACACAAATTCCCAAGGCAACATTGACATTCAGCAGCAATTATACTTTTAATTAATAGTGAGTAGGTTTCTCCATCAGCTGAACTTTCCTTTACTGACAAACTTCGATGCACATTCATCAGAGAGGTACTATAGACAAGGTAAAGAAGAAGCAACTGTCCCATCCTTTTCTTCCCGCTTATTCGTCATACCTCCAACGAGGTCATAAATAATTACAAACGAAAACTTCTGCACACGAAACTTCGACTGTAACATTCAGTCCAAGCATACATCTGAAAACGAAGTCTACCTTATTCATGAATAGTTTATGATATTCGCACATTTTAAATGCACGATAAAGGCATGCCCTCAGAAGAACAACGAAAATGCTTTTCAATATGAGAACAGCCACGGTAACTACTAGACATCATGGACATTCAACGATGTAAGTTCTCGCATTAAGTATTACTCACGAAAACAAACCGGTGCCTTCAGAAACTTTGTTTCATAATAGAAAATGTTAAAAGCAAATGAATAAGTAAAGAAGAATAAGTGAATTGAAAAAAATAGGAAATAAAGAAAACAGTGAAATGAGAATTAGAATTAGACTTTAAACAAATATTATATAGATTCGAGAAATAAATAAATTATCACGTAGTCCCATAAACTAATACGTCGGTAGCTAATTTTTTATACTAGAAAATTAGTTGCGGGAGATCGATTAGTTCAGATTAGATCGACAAATTCTCTAATACAATTACAATTCCTTGCCTTATGGTATTAAATATCTTACTGCAATTTTGCAAACTTGTCATAATAACAATTTTCATTTTACAATTTAACGCTTCAAACAGAACTACTTTCAAAATAGTCGTATTCTGTGTAAAATAATCAGTTATTTTTTAAAGTATAAAATTACATTCAACTCCCAAGTAATGTTATAGAATCGAAAGTGACAGTAATTTTTATTTTATAATTACATAAATTGAAGATATCTAATTTTATTTTCAATTTTTTATTTTCAACGAAAGAGAGTTGTAGTAAAACGTGAAGTAATAATTCTGAAATGAAGCTAAGCTTCTATCATTCTCCATGACTACATAATGCAGTTCAACAATGATTCAAGAAAAGCAGATTTAAAATAAGAAATCGAAATTATATGTTTTTAACAATAATATAAGTGCACAAAAAATCAAGTAACGCGCACTTTACTTCACGATGCAGAATTACTTTCAAACGATTATCAATAACACATCTGAGGTAAAATGAGCGATTTAAAAATGGTAAGTAATACTAGTATATTTCACGTAAAATAAAATTATATTGTTTAATGGTACTGGAGATACGAAAGGAAATATTGTACATTCAATATACTACAGACTATAATGTTTTTTCAAGTATTTATTTCTATTAGATTTGAATTACCAGTACGGTTGGAATTGTTACTTCATGAAAATTGTCGGTATCTGGCCGGAAGAGAGGAAATGGAACCGACCATCGAGTTACATCGTTCTGTTACCTTTTCTCTCAATGCTGTGTTTCATATGTATTCCACAAACCATGAATTTGCCGCGCATCGCATATGACCTAAATTTGGTAGTCGAGAATTTATCGACAGTTAACGTCACTGTCTCGATGTCAGTAATGAAAACCGTAGTTTTTTGGAAGAATGGGAAATGTAAGAATCATATCACAACATAATCTATATCGAATTTTATCTGAACGTAGAACCTACCAAAATAGTCTAACAGAGATTATAGAAACTAGCAATGTTATATATTTTCTTTTTCCAAGCAAGTTTAATGTCACAGAAAATGGATCTTTAAGTGAACATTTAAGTGAACATTGCACTATATTTGGTGAAGATTACACTTAACAAACTGAATATATTTTTAGAAATAGCAGGAAAAATTTTATCATTATATGAAACAAATTCTCAAAATGTATTCTATCTGCCATTTCTATTCGTTTACAAGCACTGAAATTTCTACTGAAGTGCATAGCCAACGACTGGGCTACAGTGGACACGAAAACCGGACATGAGACAATGATGAAGTGCGCGAGCTTCACTAAAATAATGACGATAGTATCTTCAATTGCGTGTTATCTAGTAGTCGCCTCTTACGTGATTCTACGACTGTTTTTCATTAAATACAACGATAAAGAATTGTTCATACGTGCCTGTTATCCCTACGATACAACCACAAGCCCAAATTATGAATTGACTATGATTGGTCAAGTCATAGCTGGCACGTATAGCGCTATCATATACCCATCTGTGGATACTTTTATCGCCATGCTGGTTTTACATGCCTGTGGACAGATTACAAATCTAAAGAGCGAATTAAGGGAAATTCCGCATGAAAAGACTGATGTAGAGACGAAATTGAAGAAAATCGTACAAAAGCATAATTACATCGCTAGGTTTGTACTGAAAGGAAATTATTAACAGTAATGCGTAGAATTTCTTTGACAAAACCAGAAAACTTTTGCCGAAGATGGAAAATTATAAGTCTAATTATAAAAAAGCTAAAAAGTAATTTGCAAAATTTAAATCTTTTTATGTTGATATGATATTCTTTTCACTTCAATAATAAAGAATAAATATCGAATGATTATTTTAGTATTTCAAACTGTTTCAAATCTGTATTTCATTTGAAATTTAGTAATTATTTTGCGAAATTATTACCATCAAATCATTCGTATTTATTATATCTAAAAAGTATATTATTTATTATTAACTTACGCACTTAAGGTTAATTTTATCTATAACATAGGAAGATTCATAAGAAAATTCTAATGTTTATTTTTTACGTCATGGAGTTCGCTGAAACGATAGAGAAAAATTTCAATATGATGCTCCTGATTCAAATGCTTGGTTGCATCGTTCAACTATGCTTCCAGTCTTTCCAAGCTCTCATGGTATGGAAAAATCTGACAGTTTATAAAATTTACATTAATAGAAAAAAAGAATATTGTAACAAAACAAAACATTACATAAGAAATTATATGTATGTTATAATACAATGTTACATTGTATTATATAACAAAACAATTCTTTTTTTTCAATATAATTTAATTTATAGTCAATTGAAGAGGAGAACGAACAATATGGCATTTTTCAAATTATATTCCTGTGCTTCTATGTAGTTTGTGCGTCGACGCAATTACTCATGTACTGTTACGTGGGCGAAAGACTTACGTTCGAGGTATGTTTTGTAAAAGAGAATTTATTTAGTTGATGCTTTTCTGATAAAAGTTTGAAATTTACTATCGATATTGGACATCGCTTTATTAATAACTTAATCTCTGTACTCTTTTTCAGAGTACAGATATAGCTGAAACAGCATATCATTGCGTATGGTATAATTTACCCCCTGAGATCGCAAGACCGCTAATTATTATCATGTGTCGAGCAAGAGCATCTCCGTTGAGACTTACTGCAGGCAAATTTTGTTGGTTTACTATACTATTATACTCCCAGGTAAGTAAAAGTGAATTTCAATAAAATATATGATACAGAATCTTTCTATAAAAATCAAGATGCTAAAAATTTGATTATAAGTTACAATGCGTTTAATTTAAGTAATGAACTGTAATTTGTAGTATAATACACATTTTTACACAAGAGTTGGAATTATGTGAAAAATTTGCTCGAATAATTATGAAATTAAGGTACTTATAATCATGTGCTCTAGCGCACGAAAATAGGCGAACATTGACAGAGAAATCCGTATATACACATTGTTATTCTGTATTATATATGTGGGATTGGGAATTTCGGGAAAGGACCCGAAACTAAACTTTTCTGCCCAACAATCGTCGCTTGCGTGACATCTGTTTTAACGTAGCGAGATTTAGGGATCTGGGAATGTTTATTCTAACTTTCCAAGCCTTAGCACGTAAAATATTTTAGTGCATGACTGTGTTGATATGCATGTGTGTGTGAACGACGAATGTTATGTGCGATTGAGCGAGAATGAAAAGACACAGCGAGTAGTGAGCTGCGAGAGCGAGAGGACAGAAAGAGTAGCGAACCGCTGCGAGAGCGGAAGAACATAGAGAGTTGTGAGTCGCGAGAGCGAATCGGACTGAGAGTTGCGAGAATCAATGAGATTTAGCGAGTTGTGTAGTCGCGTGAGGAAAACCTAGCAAGCATATCTAGATTATAGCGATAATTTTAATTCTTAGTCTCAATTTGCAATAAACAATATCACTTATTTTAAATAAAAATTCCTAAAAATTCCTACAAACTGGGATCTCAACCGAGATTCCTACATACAAAATATTTAGAAATTTTAAGAACATGACAAAGAAATACAAATTTCATGATTATGTTGAAACCAGTATGAAAATGTATAGAAAAATTTACTCATTTGTTGTTTAAGTGTTATTTATTTTATGCATTTAGTAAGAATTAAAGATAGACTTATTAATATAACGAATGATTCTTGAAATATCTTTAAGATCTTTATGAAAGATACATACATTCGTATTAATTATGTAGTTATTTTTGTATTCTTTTTATACTGAATCAATATACTCACGATATCTTATCTCATTAGATAGTTAATGAAATTTCGAAGTATCCCACGTAATATATTCGTAAAAATGTTCTATAAATCGTTCGAATAGTTTCAGGAGAAACCTTTTCGTATATTTCAGGTCGTGAGAACCGCAGCATCGTATATTTCTGTTCTATATACAATAAAAAGTTAAGAGAAATCTTATAATTGCGATTCTTCAAGTTTACATCTATTCACAGCGTCGATAGATAGAGCAAATACTGTAGTAGAAACATTTATCCCTAATAAAATAGTAAAATATACTGAATACAAATCAAAAAATAAAATGTCGTGAAAAATTGTAATATAATATTGTTCGGGAGAGTTTTCCATGCCGCAATGTCCCCGGTTTGTAAGCTGGCCTGTGTCGCCATACAGCCCTGGCCATTTGGCTGAGGTTGTTTTGCGGTAGACTAGGCCCTCGACCGTGGGTTGAAGCATGGAACCAACTCTTCCAAATACGTGCGAAACACATCCGCCTTTGTGCCCCACTTTGCGCCCGCGATTTCCCGTAGTCGAGGGAAGGGGAATCGAGAGAGCGTCCGTGCTTTCCTTCGGCTTATGGAGTTTAGAATCGGTCTGAATTCCGAGCAACGAGCTTCGTCTCTTGTTAGACCAAATCAATTAACGAGAGGACAACTTCCTAGTATCTCGGCGCGCGATTACACATACAGTCCACATATTAGCCAAGATCTCGCCACGCTACAAACGCGCGCGAACAAATATAATAAACCCATTAAATATTAACAGGATTACTCGCGAAATCTCGAAAATATCTTTTTTTTTCTTTTGCTTCTCGATAGTTTTTCGTTTCATCGAGACTTTAACTTCGCTTGTTGTTTAGGAAAAATTTTAGACGTAGCAAAAAATTCGAGGTAGGAAAATTTATGCACGTTTGTATGAAGTTCGTGAAAGTAAAGAATTATTTTGACTCCTCAAGAGAAATTTATACAAATATACCAATAGTATAGAAGAAAATTAAGAAATTTGAACACACTGAAGAAATCTGTGGATAACGAATATACGAATTGCACAAACGACAAATCTGATGCAATAAATGAAATCGGTTAGTTACAAAACTTACATTTTATAGAAATTCCACTACTGCTATCCCTTGACCACCATTGAAATCCTTCTTTTGTTAATTTATTCACAACATTTTCACTGAAAGGAAAAGATACAAGATATTAAATTTTAAAATAATAAAAAATCAATGATATTGTTAATAATATATCAAATTTTTTATATATATAATAACGCAGAAGTATAACAGTATGTGATACTGCACAGGCAACGCACAGTAATAGATTACCACACGTAAACTTCTGAAACTACATATATACATCGTAACTGCAAAGTGTGATCGAAGAATGTCTAATCGATCCATACATTATTAACATATCATTAACATTAGCATTAAATATATTTTTAATCAGTAGTGAGTTATCACAATACATCACACTACGTCACAAGTATTATCACTACATGTCCATGCATTTAAAAACATTGCCAGAAAAGTAATAAAATTATACATTTAATATTTCATAATATATTTCATATTCCAACACAACCTGTAGTTCATAAACTACAAGCGTCAAATCTCATAAAATTTTTGAATACTGTATTTGCACAAATTACCAAGGGGACATTGACATTCAGCAACAATTAAACTTGTAAGTAGTAGTGAGTTATTTTCTCCATCAGCTAAACTTTCTTTTACTGGCAAACTTCGATGCACATTCATCAGAGAGGTACGATGGATTAACAGGAAAAAGAAGAAACAACTGTCCTTCCCTTTTTTTCCGTTTATTAGTCATACTTCCAACGAGGTCATAAAACATAACAAACTTTTGCCAACGAAACTTCGACAGTACCATTCGGTCCAAACATATAATTGAAAACGAAGCCCACCCTATTCATGAATAGTTGATCACATTCGCACATTCTAAATGCACGGAAAGGGCATGCGCTCAGAAGAACAACGAAAATGCTTTTCAATATGAGAACAGCCACGGGAACTACTAGACATCATGGACATTCAACGATGTAAGTTCTCGCATTAAGTATTACTCACGAAAACAAAACGGTGTCTCCGGAAACTTTGTTTTATAATATGGAATTGTTAAAAGCAAATGAATAAGTGAAGAAGAATAAGTGAATTGAAAAAAATAGGAAATAAAAAACAGTGAAATAGGAATTAGAATTAGACTTTAACAAATATTATATAGATTCGAGAAATAAATAAATTATCACGTAGTCCCATAAACTAATACGTCGGTAGCTAATTTTTTATATTAGAAAATTAGTTGCGGGAGATCGATTAGTTCAGATTAGATCGACAAATTCTCTAATACAATTACAATTCCTTGCCTTATGGTATTAAATATCTTACTGCAATTTTGCAAACTTGTCATAATAACAATTTTCATTTTACAATTTAACGCTTCAAACAGAACTACTTTCAAAATAGTCGTATTCTGTGTAAAATAATCAGTTATTTTTTAAAGTATAAAATTACATTCAACCCCCAAGTAGTGTTATAGAATCGAAAGTGACAGTAATTTTTATTTTATAATTACATAAATTGAAGATATCTAATTTTATTTTCAATTTTTTATTTTCAACGAAAGAGAGTTGTAGTAAAACGTGAAGTAATAATTCTGAAATGAAGCTAAGCTTCTATCATTCTCAACGACTACATAATGCAGTTCAACAATGATTCAAGAAAAGCAGATTTAAAATAAGAAATCGAAATTATATGTTTTTAACAATAATATAAGTGCACAAAAAATCAAGTAACGCGCACTTTACTTCACGATGCAGAATTACTTTCAAACGATTATCAATAACACATCTGAGGTAAAATGAGCGATTTAAAAATGGTAAGTAATACTAGTATATTTCACGTAAAATAAAATTATATTGTTTAATGGTACTGGAGATACGAAAGAAAATATTGTACATTCAATATACTACAGACTATAATGTTTTTTCAAGTATTTATTTCTATTAGATTTGAATTACCAGTACGGTTGGAATTGTTACTTCATGAAAATTGTCGGTATCTGGCCGGAAGAGAGGAAATGGAACCGACCATCGAGTTACATCGTTCTGTTACCTTTTCTCTCAATGCTGTGTTTCATATGTGGTCCACAAACCATGAATTTGCCGCGCATCGCATATGACCTAAATTTGGTAGTCGAGAATTTATCGACAGTTAACGTCACTGTCTCGATGTCAGTAATGAAAACCGTAGTTTTTTGGAAGAATGGGAAATGTAAGAATCATATCACAACATAACCTATATCGAATTTTATCTGAACGTAGAACCTACCAAAATAGTCTAACAGAGATTATAGACACTAGCAATGTTATATATTTTCTTTTTCCAAGCAAGTTTAATGTCACAGAAAATGGATCTTTAAGTGAACATTTAAGTGAACATTGCACTATATTTGGTGAAGATTACACTTAACAAACTGAATATATTTTTAGAAATAGCAGGAAAAATTTTATCATTATATGAAACAAATTCTCAAAATGTATTCTATCTGCCATTTCTATTCGTTTACAAGCACTGAAATTTCTACTGAAGTGCATAGTCAACGACTGGGCTACAGTGGACACGAAAACCGGACATGAGACAATGATGAAGTGCGCGAGCTTCATTAGAATAATGACGATGGTATCTTCAATTGCGTGTTATCTAGCAGTCGCCTCTTACGTGATTCTACGACTGTTTTTCATTAAATACGACGATAAAGAATTGTTCATACGTGCCTGTTATCCCTACGATACAACCACAAGCCCAAATTATGAATTGACTATGATTGGTCAAGTCATAGGTGGCACGTATAGCGCTATCATATACCCATCTGTGGATACTTTTATCGCCATGCTGGTTTTACATGCCTGTGGACAGATTACAAATCTGAAGAACGAATTGAGGGAAATTCCGCATGAAAAGACTGATGTAGAGACGAAATTGAAGAAAATCGTACAAAAGCATAATTACATCGCTAGGTTTGTACTGAAAGGAAATTATTAACAGTAATGCGTAGAATTTCTTTGACAAAACCAGAAAACTTTTGCCGAAGATGGAAAATTATAAGTCTAATTATAAAAAAGCTAAAAAGTAATTTGCAAAATTTAAATCTTTTTATGTTGATATGATATTCTTTTCACTTCAATAATAAAGAATAAATATCGAATGATTATTTTAGTATTTCAAACTGTTTCAAATCTGTATTTCATTTGAAATTTAGTAATTATTTTGCGAAATTATTACCATCAAATCATTCGTATTTATTATATCTAAAAAGTATATTATTTATTATTAACTTACGCACTTAAGGTTAATTTTATCTATAACATAGGAAGATTCATAAGAAAATTCTAATGTTTATTTTTTACGTCGTAAGGTTCGCTGAAACGATAGAGAAAAATTTCAATATGATGCTCCTGATTCAAATGCTTGGTTGCATCGTTCAACTATGCTTCCAGTCTTTCCAAGCTCTCATGGTATGGAAAAATCTGACAGTTTATAAAATTTACATTAATAGAAAAAAAGAATATTGTAACAAAACAAAACATTACATAAGAAATTATATGTATGTTATAATACAATGTTACATGTATAACAAAACAATTCATTTTTATCAATATAATTTAATTTCTAGTCAATTGAAGATACGAATGGACTATATGTAATTTCTGAAATTGCATTCCTGGTTTACTATGTAATTTGCGTGTCGCTGCAATTACTCTTGTACTGTTATGTGGGCGAAAGACTTATGTTTGAGGTACGTTCTGTAAAAGAGAATTTATTCAGTTGATGCTATTCTGATAATAATTTGAAATTTACTATCGATATTGGATATCGGTTTATTAAGAACGTAAACATATATTAAAGTCTGTAATTTTTCAGAGTGCAGACATAGCTGTGGCAGCATATCAATGCGAATGGTACAATATGCCTCCAAATGTCGCAAGATTACTTATGATTATCATGTGTCAAGCGAGAGCATCACCGTTGAAGATTACTGCAGGCAAATTTTGTTGGTTCACTATACTGTTATACTCCCAAGTAAGTAAAAACGAATTTCAATACAATATATGGGACAGAATTTTCAATAGAATCTTCCTGCAAAGACCACGATCCCGAAAATTCGATTATAACTTACAATGCATCTAATTTAAGTAACGAACTGTTGTAATTTGCAATATAATACAAATTTTTACACAAGAGTTAGAATTACGTGAAAAATGTTAAATTTCTTCAAAAAATTATGAAATTAAAGTACTTAGAATCATGTGCTCCAACTTACGAAGTAATGCGAACAATCACAAATCGGCATACCTACATTGTTATTTTGTATTATATATAATTGTACAAAATGTTTGGAAATTTTAAGAAAATGGCAAAGAGGTATAAATTTCATGATTATATTGAAACCAGTATAAAAAGTGTAGAAAAATTTACGCATTTGTTGTTTAAGTGTTATTTATTTTATGCATTTAGTAAGAACTAAAGATGGACTTATTAATACAACGAATGATACCTTTATATGTAATAATTTTAAGATCTCTGTAAAAGATACATTCGTATTAATTACCTAATTATTTTCGTATTTGCTTCATACTCAATCAATATAATCATGATACCTTATCTCATTAGATAGTTAACGAAATTTCAAAGTGTTCCATAAAAAGTTTCACAAAAATCTCCTATAAATAGTTCGAATATTTTCAAGTGAAATCTTTTTCGTATATTTCAGGTCGTGAAGACCGCAGTATCGTACATTTCTGTTCTACACGCAGTACAGTAATAGAAATGTACTCTTACAATTGCGATTCTTCTATTTTACATCTGCTCATTGCATTGGTAGAACAAACACTAGGATAAAAACAATTTAGTATCTATCTCTAAATAGCAAAATATACTACATAGTACATAAGAAATAAAAAGTCTTAAGTATCGTGAGCAATTAAAATTTTAATAAACTTTTTAAATGTTAACAGGATTTCTCGCGACATCTTGAAAAATTCTTTTTTTTCTTTTGCACCTCGATATTCTATCGTTTCATCGAGACTTTAATTTCGTTTGTTCTTTGGATGAAATTTTCAGCCATCGATAAACATCTAAACCTAATTTACGTTAGTGATAATGTCACGCTGAGCCAATTCTTAGTCAATATTACTCATACATGATCCAATTAAAAACTTATTTACCTTAATTTTTATTAAAATTTTTGGAGAAGGATTTGGATATCGACGAGACTGTGTACTTGGTTTATCTCTTTTATTTAAAGATGAACTTGTACAATCAAGTTGACGACGAGCTTGAGAGAGAGCGGGCTATTTCGGACTTCGCGGTACTTCGCGGTTCGCGCTCGCGGACAGCTCAACTTGTTCTCTCTGCGCTCGAGCTCGCGTCGTCGCTCGAAGATTTTTGGATCTGCTTTTTCTTCCCCAATTGGCCAAGCGTTTTTTAGGCTCTGGCTAATTAGGTGTCAGGGGTGATTGCGCCTCCTACTCTTCCTGGAGTGGGGCTGCAATTTTTCCGAAGACACTTCTTCGAATTCCTAAATGGCGTAGCGGGATTTCTCTGGGTCTTGCACGTCGCCATCTGGTTTGTGTTAGGCCCGCTGGCCTGAGTGCTTACCCTTCGTAATCGTAGAATTTACGACGCTCGCGATTGCTGTCCTGGCCGTTCTAATATTACCGAGTGTGGATTTTGTTGTCCTATGCACTTTAGGAATAAAAACTTGGCCTTCGTCTTTCGACAGCTCGTATATCCTGAGAGTCGTAAGGTCTCCTAGCTTTTGTAGTGCTAGAACTTTCTCTACGTTCGCTAGCCGCTACAAATTGAAGAAATCTGACGCTCATACTTTGAAGAAATTTTAGACGAAGCAAAAAATTCGAAAGAGATAAGAAAATTTATGCATATTTGTGTGAAGTTTCGTGCAAGTAGAGTATGAGAATTTAGATTTCCCTAGACAAATATACCAATAGTATAAAAAAAAAGTAAAACAACACACTGATGAAATTTATTGATAACGAATATACGAACTGAGTAAACGACAAATCTCATGCAATAAATGAAATCGGAGCATAAAACTTCCATTTTGTAGAAATTCCACTACTCCTAACGACATCTGTCTTTCGTTAATTTATCAACATCATTTTCGTGTCACCGAAAGGAATAAATTTCACGTCACTGAAAGGAAAAGATGTAGGAAATTAAATATTAAAACAATAAAAAGTCAATGATGCTAATGTTAATAATGGATCAAACTTTCTACATATAGCGTAATGACGCAGAAGTGTCATTGTAGTAATACGTTGTACTGCAACGTACAGTGAAAGATTGCCATAACATAAGCTTTTGAAACTACACATGTATATCTGAACTGCAAAGTATGATAGAAAGAAATCTGATGGATCCACGTACTATTAATGACAACAGTATTAACATGAAAACATAACACACCACCTCGCAAGTATTAATATCAATGTGTAACCCCGCATTTAAAAACATTGTAGACAAAGTAATAAAATTTTACACTTTATATAAATTATATATTTCAGTTCAAACAATAAAACCCGTAATTCATACAGGTGTTAAATCTCATGAAATTTCTGAATATTGTATTTACCATTTACATAAATTCCCAAGGCAACATTGACATTCAGCAACAATTATACTTTTAATTAATAGCGAGTAGGTTTCTCCATCAGCTGAACTTTCCTTTACTGACAAACTTCGATGCACATTCATCAGAGAGGTACTATAGACAAGGTAAAGAAGAAGCAATGTCCCTTCCTTTTCTTCCCGCTTATTCGTCATACCTCCAACGAGGTCATAAATAATTACAAACGAAAACTTCTGCACACGAAACTTCGACTGTAACATTCGGTCCAAGCATACATCTGAAAACGAAGTCTACCTTATTCATGAATAGTTTATGATATTCGCACATTTTAAATTCACGATAAAGGCATGCCCTCAGAAGAACAAGGAAAATGCTTTTCAATATGAGAACAGCCACGGTAACTACTAGACATCATGGACATTCAACGATGTAAGTTCTCGCATTAAGTATTACTCACGAAAACAAACCGGTGCCTTCAGAAACTTTGTTTCATAATAGAAAATGTTAAAAGCAAATGAATAAGTAAAGAAGAATAAGTGAATTGAAAAAAATAGGAAATAAAGAAAACAGTGAAATGAGAATTAGAATTAGACTTTAACAAATATTATATAGATTCGAGAAATAAATAAATTATCACGTAGTCCCATAAACTAATACGTCGGTAGCTAATTTTTTATACTAGAAAATTAGTTGCGGGAGATCGATTAGTTCAGATTGGATCGACAAATTCTCTAATACAATTACAATTCCTTGCCTTATGGTATTAAATATCTTACTGCAATTTTGCAAACTTGTCATAATAACAATTTTCATTTTACAATTCAACGCTTCAAACAGAACTACTTTCAAAATAGTCGTATTCTGTGTAAAATAATCAGTTATTTTTTAAAGTATAAAATTACATTCAATCCCCAAGTAGTGTTATAGAATCGAAAGTGACAGTAATTTTTATTTTATAATTACATAAATTGAAGATATCTGATTTTATTTTCAATTTTTTATTTTCAACGAAAGAGAGTTGTAATAAAACGTGAAGTAATAATTCTGAAATGAAGCTAAGCTTCTATCATTTTCAACGACTACATAATGCAGTTCAACAATGATTCAAGAAAAGCAGATTTAAAATAAGAAATCGAAATTATATGTTTTTAACAATAATATAAGTACACAAAAAAATCAAATAACGCGCACTTTATTTCACGATGCAGAATTACTTTCAAACGATTATCAATAATACATCTGAGGTAAAATGAGCGATTTAGAAATGGTAAGTATATTTTACGTAAAATAAAATCATATTGTTTAATAATATTAGAGGAAATATCGTTCATTCAATTATTACAGTCTATAATGATTTTGTAAACATTTGTCTGTTAGATTTGAATTTCCAGTATGGATGGAACCGTACTGTAATGAAGTATGCAGGTATTTGGCCGGAAGAGAGAAAATGGAACCGACCTTCGAGTTACATCGTTCTGTTACCTTTTCTCTCAATGCTGTGTTTCGTATGTGTTCCACAAACCATGAATTTGCCGCGCATCGCATATGACCTAAATTTGGTAGTCGAGAATTTATCAACGGCTAACGTCACTGTCACGATGTCGCTAATGAAAACCGTAGTTTTTTGGAAGAGTGGCAAATGTAAGAATCTCATCATGTCGTCATATAAACTATATCCAATTTTATCTGAAGATAGCATCTATCGAGAGGGTCTAACAGAGATCAGTGCAATTTTATATATTTACATTTTTTAAACATGTTTAATGTCACAAGGAATGTATCTCGTACGTGATTTCCAGATTTCTGAAATCTCAACTTTTAGATAAAGTATTATTTCTTAGTAAAAAAACGTAAACTACACAAATTTGTACAAATAGGAAAAATTTTATGATTGGATGAAACAAACTCTCAAGATATATTCTATCCACCATTTCTATTCGTTTGCAAGCACTGAAGTTTCTGCTGAAGTGCATAGTCAACGACTGGGCTACAGTGGACACGAAAACAGGACGCGAGACAATGGTGAACTACGCGAAATTCACAAGAATAGCAACGATAATATCTACAACTATGTGTCAAGTACTAATCACCTCTTACCTGATTCTACGATTAGTTTTGATGAAGTACGATGATAACAAATTGTTCGTACGTGGCTATTACCCGTACGATATAACCATAAGCCCAAATTATGAATTAACTATGATGGGTCAACTCATAGCTGGCACATACAGCACCATCGTATACCCATCTGTAGATACATTTATCTTCATGCTGGTTTTACATGCCTGTGGACAGATTTCAAATCTGAAGGACGACTTAAGGGAGATTCATTCGTATAGAAAGACAGATTTACAGATGATGTTGAAGAAAATCGTTCAAAAGCATAATTATATCGCTAGGTTTGTATTGAAAGAAAAATTTAATAGTAATAGAGAAAATTTTTTTAAGAAAACCCGAAAACTTTTGCCGAAAATGGTAGATTATATTAAGTCTAATTTTAAAAAAGCTGAAACATAATTAGCAAAATCTTTTCATATTAATATGATCTTTTCACTTCAGTTTAAATGTAAAACAAAAGTGGATAATGAATAATTATTTTACTACCTCAAAGTACTTCAAACGTATTTTTTATTTGAAATTTAGTAATTATAGATATTGTAGTAATTATAATAGTATGCAAAACTGTTATCATCAAATCATTATTATTTACTTATTATTACCTAAACTATGCAAACTTATGCACTTGAAGGTTAATTTTCATCTTTAACTGAGAGACAGACATAAGTAAGTTCTAATATTTGTTAATTATGTTACAAGGTTCACTAAAACGTTAGAGAATAATTTCAATATAATGCTTCTGCTTCAAATCCTTGGTTGCACCGTTCAACTATGCTTCCAGGCTTTCCAGGCTATCATGGTATGAAAAAATCATACAATGTGTAATATTTACATATATAAAAATGAAGAACAGTACGAAACAATTAATCTTTTTCAATATAATTTAATGTATAGTCAGGAGAGAACACTGGAGAGAACAATGGACAACCTATAATTTTTCAAATTACATTCCTGATTTACTATGTAATTTGCGCGATGGTGCAATTGCTCCTGTACTGTTACGTGGGTGAAAGACTTGTTTTCGAGGTATGTTTTATAAAAAAAGACATTATTCAGTTGAAGACGTTTTGGATGATATTTCTGATGAAAATTTGGATTATACTATCGATGCTAAATATCGGTTCATTAATAATATAAATATACATTAAATACATTAAAGTCTGTAATTTTCAAAGAGTACAAATGTAGCTGAAGCTGCATATCAATGCGACTGGTACAATCTACCCCCTGAGATCGCAAGATTGCTTATTATTATTATATGTCGAGCTAGAGCATCACCGTTGTGTATTACAGCAGGCAAATTTTGTGTGTTCACTATACTACTATACTCCCAAGTAAGTAAAATGGAATTTTAATACAATTCATGTATAGAATCTTCAATATAATCACCCTTTTAACCTCTTCTAAGATTAACCCTCGAGATCTGAGCGATTCCGACTCAACAATCTCTATGAAATATATAAAAATTTTCCGTACAATACACATAATTTATTCATAAAAATTTCCTACAACTCGAATAGCTTCAAAAGAAATTTTTTCGTATATTTCAGGTCGTGAAGACTGCAGTGTCGTATATTTCTGTTCTGCATGCAGCAAGAAGTTAACTGTATGATTCTTCAATCCTGCTTGCAGAGTCGATAGAACAAATTCTATAGCAGAAACATTTTAGTACCTATTTCTAAATAGTAAATTATACTATGCACAAATAAAAAAATAAAGTATTGTGAACAATTAAAAATGTAACAAACATTAAATGTTAACAAGAAATCTCGAAAATACCTTTCTTTTCTTTTGCTTCTTGATATTTTCTCGTTTCATCGAGACTTTAACTTCGTCTGCTGTTTAGGAAAAATTTGCAGAAGAAAATCCGGCACATCTATGTATTATTAACACATCAAACATATTAACGTAACTGTATATAATTACACATTTAAAAACTACTCAAAAAAAGTATATCAAATTTTTAAATCCACTGTTTTGTAATATCTTCTATACCTCATTAACCCTAATTGAAACAGTATTAATGTCACTCAATTTATGAACTAAATCTTATAAGCTAAACAAACGTTAAATTTCACAAATTTTCTAAATATTATATTTATCACTTAAAGAAATTCCTTTAATATCAACTCAAATATTCGGTGATGATTATACTTCTAAATAATAACGTGAATTATTTTTTCCACAAGATGAAATTTCTTTTACTGGCAACTATAGACTCGTGACAAAGAAATGAAGGATCCCTTAATGCTTATCATAAAATGAACAAGATCATAAATAATAACAAAAGGGAATATGTAGCAACCGAACTTTATTATTTACAATCCAACCAAGCGTACAACTGAGGACGGTAGAGATACCCTATTCACGAATAATTGATGACATATCATTTTGCATACAGACGCAGATAAGGACATGCGCTAAGAAAAAAGTTGCACCGACAGAGAACGGAGAATATGAGAACAGTCACGACAGAACTGGCTACCATGGATGTCCAGCGAGGAAACTTTACGTAACTTACGTATCAATTAATAAATATTTAGACAAAAAAATAGCAGTATATGCAAAAACTTGTTTCCCAATTGTTAAAAATAAACAAACTAATAAATATATTTCCGTGAAATAGGCATAAAGTGCAAAAATTCCTAGGAATCATATTTTTCAAATACAGCACGCGCGTGTATGTGTGTGTGTGAATATGAAAAACTAACACATAATTCCCACATTTTATTGCCTCATTCCACAAAATATGAAATCGTTGATAATTTTCTAAATTCATTCCTGAAATAGATTTGAATTATCTGTTCGCTTCGAACTCTTACTTCATGAAAATTGTAGGTATCTGGCCGAAAGAAAGGAAATGGAACCGACCTTCGAGTTACGTATTTTTCTTACCGTTCCTCACAATGCTGTGCTTTCTGTGGGGCCCACAAACCGTTAATCTGCCGCTCATCGCTCCTCACCTTGGTGGTCGAGAATTTATCAATGGGTAACGTGACTATCACGATTGCACTCACGAAGGCTATAGTATTTTGGAAGAATGGCGATTGTAAGAATTTCATGTTTTAACAAACTATATTCAATTTTTGTTGAAGATGAAATTTCCTACAATTTGTATTTTACTGACGAAAACACAGAAATTAATAGTATCCGCACTGTATATTAATAATATGTCTGTACTGTATTCGCTATTCACGTGAATGAAATTTTCAATATTTCACTTTTTTTTTCTTTTTTTTAATGAAAAAGCAGAAACGCAGAATACAGAACATTGGCGTCCCGTAAATTCACCAAATGATAACCTCCCGAACAACACATGTGACTTACAGGTCAATGAAACCTCTATGTGAGCAATGTAACATTTTTTGGTAAACAACATTATTAACAAATTAGAAGTACTCTTACAAATAGCAGAATTTTATTACTACACGATACAAGAGTTGAAGACGTACATATTCGAGCCACCATTTTCCTCTCTTCCAAGCGTTGAAGTCTCTGCTGAGGTGCATAGCCAAGGACTGGGCCACCGTGGAGACGAAAACCGGACGAAAAAGAATGATGAACATCGCGACGTTCACTAGGAAGATCACGATAGGCTCGTTAATACTCTGCCATTTCGTAATCATCGCTTACATGTTGCTACGACTTTTGTCCTTGAAATAAATTGTTCTTCCGCGGTTATTTCCCCTACGACGTAACCATCAGCCCAAATTACGAATTGACGATGATCGGTCAAGCGATAGCTACGACATGTTCAACCATCTTCTATTCAACTGTGGATACTTTTATCACTATGCTGATACTACATGCTTGCGGACAGCTTTCAAATCTAAAGGAAGACTTAATGAAGATTCATTTGTACGATAAAAATAATTTACATAGGACGCTGAAGAAGATTGTTCAAAAGCATGACTATGTCAGTAGGTTCGTATCAAACGGAAATTATTAACGTTATGAATCTATTAATAGTAGGTTAGTAGTGATTATATTAATATTTTAATTCGTATTAGGAGGAAATTATTAACATCTACAATATTGACATATGTTATATTTAGACGCTAGAATGTTTCGTGTCTTGTATTATGCTTTAAATATTTAATTTCATGGTATATACTGCATATCCTTGTGTATCCTTCCCAAATTATATTATCTGAATAAGGAATGAAAGTGATTTTCATCAGAATTGGCAATACCAATACGTATTCCCACAAACTCATTATTTTTTATTTGTAATTCAGTATCTAATCATTATTTAAAGTTATTATTACGAATCACTATTACATATCTGTTATTATTTAAAATTTGTTAATTTATGTGTTTAAAATTAATTAATTAATTTAATTTTTAATTGGTAAAGATTAAGAAATAAATTGTTTTTATGATTTGTTAATCGTCAAGGTTTTCGGAGACTGTAGAAAATTGTTTCAACGTGATGCTCCTGATTCAAATGCTCGGTTGCATTATTCAACTATGCTTCCAGACCTTCCAAGCCATCATGGTACGAAGAAAATTATATTTTTCTCAAAATCCACGTTTATACAACAAAAGGATACGTTCCAAAATAATTCATCTTCTTTGACGTAATTTTATTTATAGTCATTTGAAGAGGAAGTAGAGCAACGCATGGCTTTTCAAATTGTATTCTTGTGTATCTATACAGTTTGCGTGATGGTGCAACTACTCCTGTACTGTTACGTGGGCGAAAGACTTACGTTCGAGGTATTGTTCATGAAGGAAAAATTAATTAGTCTGTTTTTCTAATAAGTTGGTTATTAACTTTAAACATATATTATATTAAATTCTGCAATTTTTCAGAGTATAAATATAGCTGACACGGCGTACAGTTGCGAGTGGTACAGTTTACCTCCTAAGAAAGCGAGATTACTTGTAATTATCATGTGTCGTGCTGTCTCGTCACCGCTGAAACTTACAGCAGGCAAATTTTGTTGGTTTACCATATTGCTATATTCTCAGGTAAGGAGAAGTGAATTTTAACGAAAACGTTAAATGATGTAATTTGCAATATTAGAATCAATATATTAATTTGAATGGAAATGGATATTGAAGACCACAGTAAAATCTTTATTTATCTATTATGCGAGACATCTCGTAAATTCATTAATACTATAATAAAATGCGTCATGGTTATGTTGGTCAAATTTCAATTCAAATGGTTAATTTAATATTTCTCCAATCCTTTACTTCTTGGCGGTCGAGCCAATCAAAGAATATGTTCACGAACTCGAAGAATTTGTGAATTTGTACTGAGGACCTTACTTTGTTATGGCGGAACCACACTGCTGTTGGAGAACCTATAATTGGATGCGACCAAGTTTTTGAAAGCCAGCAGTTTGCAAACTGCTTATGAACAATTCTGCCCAGTGTTAACCCAACATTACGAACGATTGATAAGTATTTAGATGTGATTTATACTAGCAGTGACAGAACGATCGTATAATGCCAAATCAAACTGTGACTACACAGAACAATCGCTGACACGTGATCCTTGAACAATGAGAGAATTTACAAAACGTGGTTAAGTCAAGAATATGAAATTCCGTTGATTGTAGACCCAGTTTTATGCCTGATTCACTCTAACAATCAAAGGTAGATATTTTTATTTAAAAAAATTTATGTATGGCGTATGAAATCATTCGTAAAATTATATTAAAGTAATGAAGAAGTAGCGCAAACAATCCGATGTTCCAAATGTCAAAGTATAATATGAGAATTTTGAAAATTACTGGAAAATTGAATAAACAAGAGAAATAGATTGAGAATTGGAAAATGAAATGCATAAATGAATAAGTGAAATCGAAGTATAACACTCACATTTTGTAGAAATTCTAATATACTTCCAGCGATTCTTCTTTTATTGTTTTATTTACCACTTCATTTTCCTTTATTGATTTATTCATCCTCGAATCACCATATGTCACTGAAAGAAAATAATAATATTAATATCAAACATGTAACAGACATTCAGACTTTCATATTATACAACAATATAAAATATTATATATTTATAATATATTGTAATATATTATATAATATATACTACTGCCCAAAAATCTTGGAACGTGATATTTTTAATATTCACTAATCCTAGATAATAAAATTTTTAAAATGTATGTGCATTTTATAACAAAATTGTTAATATATTAACACATAAGAACAATTGTTTATTTCATATAATTTAAGGCATCGTTTCATTTTTATATACTTTTATACGGCATCATTTTTTTAATAGATGGGCAAAAAAGTGTACAAGAAAAATTGTTAGTTTGCAGAAAAGTACTTTTAGTATTTAAGCACAAAGTACAGTGTAAAATCAGACGTTAAATTTTAGGTTGGTGAAAATTGAAAATACATGTCTCGTCTTCCGAAATTTCAATACGTAAAATGTTTTGGAATAAAGTTATATTATACATAGATCTATGTAGTAATAGATCTATTTATTATTATTACATCAAAAGCACTACTACCACTAACTGCACTGTGTCACACGTTCAGAACTTTATATTAAACAAATAAATTAAATTTTAAATTACGTTTTTTACAGTTTATAATTTACACTTCAATCTCAAAAATTCAACACAAATATAGCATAAAAATCATTTGATTTCTAAACTAAATTTTATGAATTACGTTAGATTTCACAACATTTCTAAATATTATTTATATCATTTATGCAAACTTAATATTGACAAACACTAATATTAAGTAATAATTATACTTCTAACTAGGAGTGAATATTTTCTCCATGAGATGAAATTTTCCGCACACTGTCGTGCACGTTCGTGAAAGAAACTTACAACAGAAACTTGATAATACGAGCTTCTCTTGTCCCATCTTCAACTTCTCGTACCCTAGACAAAGTCATAAACAATTACAAACTTGCTGTAACTAAGCTGAATTTAGCATTCAACTATAATTAAGTACTATCCTATTCACGAAGCATGCAATTAAGAACTACCCTATTCACGAATAATTGATGACATATGCGCATTCTGAATGCACGAGTATTGCTGAAGGCCATGCACTGAAAAAAATGTTGAGGTAACTATCACCAAGAGGACAGTTACGAGAAACCTAGCCACCATGAACGTCCAACGAGGTAACTTTGCGCATTAACTAATAAATGTTCATAAAATAATAGCGGTACGAGTAAAAACATTCGTTTCATTATAATTGTTCAAAAAACAAATGAGTGAAATAAATACAAAGGGCAAAAAGAAATGAAAATTTAATTTTTAAACAATAATATATACAAAAAGGAGATATTGCAAGTTTTGTTCGGTGAATCTCACAAATAATAGCTTATGTACACCAAATAAATAATAAGAAATTAGTTTGAAAGAAAATTGCTCAGTGTCGAATTTTTCTGTACCTTCTACATTCTCCTGTGTCAAGTTTACTATTGCTATTGTGTAAAACTCTTATAATCTGACAATCTCTACTATTTTAAATACAACCCTTAGAATGTCTACATTCTTGGAAAGATAACTAATTACATTTTATAGATCAAAATTACATTTAATTTTCAACTAACATCATGCGATTACGGATGACTATAATAATTTATTGGTATAGTAAATAAAATTAATGATATTTGCCTTTATTTTATATTTTTACATCCTTCGAAGAAGATTAAATCAATTTGATAATTACAAAAATTAACAATGAAAAATCCAAATTCACAATGATGAATGACAGCATCTATTCAAGATATGAAGATTTAAATATTTTTTAACAACGATACATATGCACAACTGAGCAAATAAACATACATTTTACTTCAAGATTCAGAACTATTTTCAAACAACTGTCCACGACAGACGTGAATTCGATTAAGAAATGGTGGTATAGTACTATTACTGTTAAAATTGATTAACAGAAATATATTTCAAATAAAAGATAAAAATGAAAATCCTGTTTTTTAGATAATATTACAGACGAAGAAAAGGATAGAATTATATATTTAATTTCTGTGGTCCACAATAATTTTTTAAATAGCAATTTGTAACAGATTTAAACTACCTGCTCAGTTGGAATCGACATTTGATGATGTACATTGGCATCTGGCCGGAAGAAAGGAAATGGAACCGACCATCGAATTACATCGTTCTGGGACCGGTTCTCACGATGTTGTGTTTCGTGTGTATTCCACAAACCATAAACCTGCCGCTCATTGCGTACGATTTGAATCTGGTGGTTGAGAATTTATCCATGGGTAACATGACTTTCACGATTTCGGTCTTGAAGACTATAATTTTTTGGATGAATGGCAAATGTAAGTATTTCATAATTTACACTCCTTGTCAAAATCAACCGAAGATGAAATTTCGAAAATTTATTAAGAGAAACGTTGTAATACGGATTTGACTCTGCTACATTCGCTTTCGCAATACGGATGAGAAATGTTACACACTTTGCGTATCAAAAGGGGAAACGTAGAATGTCACATAGGCATACGTGGATATTTTTAGAAACGTGTGTGATTTTGCGAACTCAATTTCTAGATGAACAGTGCGATTAGTAAATTAAAAGTGTCTTTACAAATAGCAAAAAAAGAAAAAGAAAAAAAAATAAATTTTACTATAACGCGCAACATATTCTATTCTTTCAAGGCATACTCTATCCGCCATTTTCTTCCCTTGCAAGCATTGAAGGCTCTGTTCATGTGCGTAACGGAAGACTGGGCCACAACGGAGACGAAATCCGAACGAGAAACGATGCTCAACATCGCTAAGATCAATAGAAAAATCACGATCAATTGTACGTTGGTGTGCGAAACCGTAGGCCTGTCCTTTGTGTTACTACGATTAGTTACCATACCGTACAGAGATGATAAATTGATCTATCGTGGCTATTTCTTCTACAATACAACCGTCAGCCCTAACTTCGAATTGACACAGATTGGACAAGTTGTAGCTGTCATATACGTAGCCATCACGTACGCAGCTGTGGATAACTTTATCGTTCTGCTGGTTCTGCACGCTTGTGGACAGCTGTTGAATCTAAAAGACAATTTAAGGAATCTTCATTTGGTTGCCAGCAAAGATATACAACTAACGTTGGAGAAAATCGTCGAAAAGCATAATTATATAGCTTGGTTCGTATTAAATGAACTTGTTACCAGCATTCTGTCTGCAGTTTCGAGAAATTTTATTTTGAAAGTGCAACAGGTGAAGTGTGTGATATTTTGAAGGTTCTTAATCTCTTTCTGTTCACTCTGTATTTTCGTTATTTTAATCTCTGAATGAATAATCGTAATGTATAATTATGGATACAACCAGAGAGATGGAGCCTGATTATACTAGACACTTATAGTAGAAAATAGTGATATCAATAGCAATCCTATCTGGTATTTCATTTATAAATTATTTGTATTTTTCACTATCGTACTACGTCTTTACTGCCCACCTAGAATATTGCTGTATCTTCTATCTGTGCGTTAAAATATCCTATATCTCGTTCTATCCTCCTAATATTTATCACAATATTTATTACGTTTTGAAAACGATGAACAAATTATATTTACTAATAATATAATATGCCACAGCCTTTCCCAAATTGTATTAACCGAAGGAAACGCGAAAAGGATCTTTGAAATTATTTTTCTCTTCTTTCGTGACGTACTAACCTCTCGAATTCCGAAAAATCATAAGTGATAGATTTTATAGACACCATCGTTATTTATCTTGGAAATGTAACACTTGAATTCTGAAAACCGCCACATTAGTGTCACTGAACCTGAAACAGAATGCGAACAATTATGATTCTGTGAAAGTTTTAAAATCTACCGCACTGTGTAGAATTTATGATTATCACTTTTACATATCGCATTGTCATTTTTTATTTGAAATTTTACTTTATTTGAGAATTATCGATCTCATAATGATATTTGCAAAAATAATTAGGGTGATTACATATGATCGATGAGATCCATGTGCCAATATCTTAAAAAGCTCACAAAATAAACTATTTCTAACGATACATTATATTACTGCATTCAAAAAATAATAAAAAGACCTCCCTGGCGAAAAGAAATTTTTTGCAGTTCAAATTACTATTTTTAATATTTATTTATTTATCTATCTATTATATATATTATACATTTGAAACTTATTTATTATTAGAAATTTAATCATTATTGCTTCAGATTATTATCATCAAATAATTATTATTCATTTATTGCTATTTGAATTTTATTAATTATGCATTTATGCATGCAAAAGTTAATCAATCTTAAATTGAGAACGACTCACAAATAAATTTTTCTTAATACTTATTAATTGTACCATATGTGCCATTTAAGGTTCACTGAAACGGTAGAGAGTTCTTTCAACGTGATGTTCCTGCTTGCAATGCTCGCTTGCATCATTCAACTATGCTTCCAGTCTTTTCAAGCTATCATGGTACGAAAAACATTATACTATTTTCTAATGTGACATTTATATTAAAAAAAAAAAAGGAAAATATCAGAAAATAATATCATTCCGTTTAACATAATTTAATTCATAGTCAGTTGGAGAGGAAACAAAGGAATACATGATTTTCCAAATTTTATTCTTATGTTATTATGTATCGTGCTCGATGATGCAATTGTACGTATATTGTTACGTGGGCGAAAAACTCATGTTCGAGGTATCGTCTATAAGAGACAAATTATTAGTCGAGCTTTTTCTTAGAAAAATTTACATATATGTAGATATTAGATACCGGTTTGTTGATAATTTAAACACGCATTGAAGTTCGCGATTTTTCAGAGTATAGACGTAGCCGACACAGCGTACAATTGCGAGTGGTACAACTTACCTCCTAAGCACGCAAGGTTACTTCTAATCATTATGTGTCGAGCAAGAGCATCGCCGCTAATAATTACGGCGGGCAAATTTTGTTGGTTTAATATAATGTTATATTCCCAGGTAAGTAAAATCAAATTTCAACGCAATGACTATCTTCTAACCCCACGAATATCGCGATACTGTAACACAGTATCACTCTTAACATAAAAATTATGATTCTTCACACGAATGTTCAATTTTATTAAAACACGTAGAATGTGTATATAAAAAAAAACACGATTATACTCGAATACTTTTGTGAGAAATCTTTTTGTGTATTTTAGGTACTAAAAACCTCGATGTCGTATATTTCTGTTCTATATGCTCTTCTATAAGTTAGCAAAGAGACGATCCTGTAATTATGATTGTTCAATATTTTGCAACTATCCGTCACTCCAATACTACAAACAACACGGAAAAAATATTTTAATATCTCTCTCTCTCTCTCTCTCTCTCTCTCTCTCTCTCTCTCTGTAAATGGTTTACCATATTTCGTATAAATAGAAAACGAAGTGTTGAACAATTAGCAATTTCCGAATGGAAAGTAATAAAGTTATACATAAACGAAATTTCTCGAAAATATTTCTTGCGGAACCCCGGAATATCAAATATCATGTCCTTTTATTCCTCAAAGTTTTTCCACTCATGCACAAAAGTCTTATTACAAACTGTCATTCAATTTTTATAATTTAAGGTATCGTTTCAGCCCTACAAAGACATGATTCTCCTGTCATTGTATTTCAAAATGAACATAATATTTTTGAATACGGTGACTTATATTGCTTTGTTTGAGATTGAACTTACAGCGTTTGGCTAGGTTTTCAGACATTTAATTATTAATATCTGTCCTAAAATTTTCGAGCCTTTGTCACTACAACACACAATGAATGAGTGTCATAACATAAATTCTTGAAATTACTTATATTCTATCTGCAAAATATGGCAGAAGAAAGTCCGGCACATCCATTTATTATTAACACATCAAACATATTAATATCACTGTGTATAATCACACATTTAAAAGCTATTCAAAAAAAGAATATTAAATTTTTAATTCCACTGTTTTATAATACGTTCTATATTTCGTTGTAATAACTCTAATTGAAACGGTATCAATACCACTCAGTTTATGAACTAAATCTTATAAGCTAAACGTAAGTTAAATTTCAGAATCTTTCTAAATATTGTATTTGTCACTTAAAGAAATTCTTTTAACGTCGACTCAAATATTCGGTGATGATTATACTTCTAACGAATGAAATGAATTATTTTTTCCACAAGATGAAATTTCTTTTGCTGGCAAATATTGATTCGCATTCATGACAGAGAAGTCGCGTGGACTAACAAAGTTGAAAAGACGTAAGTATCCCCTGGTTCTTTCTGTCGCTTACTAGATGAGTTCATGAATAAATGACAAAACAGTACATGTGGTAAAACTGCGTCAAACTTTATTACGTGTAACCAACCATGCAATTATGACAACGATCAAATTATCCTACTTACGAATAATTAATGTCATACGTACAGTTCGTATACACACGCAGATAAGAACATAGAGACTCTGAAAAAATGTAAAAGTTACTTGACCAGAGAACAGAGACCATGAGAACAGTCACGAGAGAACTAGCCAACGTGGACATCCAACGAGGTAAATTTACGTATCAATTAATAAATATTTAGACAAAAAAAATAGCAGTATTTGTAAAAACTTGTTTCGCAATTATTAAAAATAAATAAACTAATAAATATATTTTCGTAAAGTAGGTGCAGAGTGCAAAATTTAATAGGAATCATATTTTTAAATACAGCGTATATATGTATGAAAAACTAACATAATCATAATTTGTATTTTCTATTGGTTCGTTCTAAAAATATGAAATCGTTGATAATTTTTTAAATTCATTTCTGAAATAGATTTGAATTACCAGTTCGCTTGGAACCGTTACTTGATGAAAATTATGGGTATCTGGCCGGAAGAGAGGAAATGGAACCGACCATCGAGTTACCTCGTTCTGTTACCGTTCCTCACAATGCTCTGTTTCGCGTGGGGTCCACAAACTATTAATCTGCCGCTCATCGCACATGACTTGAATTTGGTGGTCGAGAATTTATCAATGTGTAACATCACTGTCACGATTGCATTTAGCAAGGGTATAATTTTTTGGATGAAAGGCGAATGTAAGAATTTCACGTTTTAAAAACAACGTTTAATATTCATTGACGATGGAATTTACCATAATTTGTATTTTATTAACGAAAACACAGAAATTAATGTCGATTTATCCGTATATTTTCGTCATTTTTTTCTTTCTTTCTTTTTAACAAAAAAACAAAGACACAGATTGTAGCACATTGGAGTTTTATAAATTTACCAAATAATAACTTGCCGAAAAAACATATGCGACTTGCAGACATGTGAAATCATCTCTCAAGCGAGCAGTGTAATATTTTTTGGTAAACAGCACAATTAACAAACTATTTGTAGAAGTACTCTTACAAGGGGTAGAATGAACATTATTTTCACACGAAACCAGCTTTCAACATACATTCTATTTGTCATTTTCTCCACTTGCAAGCACTGAAGAATTTGCTAAAATGTATGGCTAACGACTGGGCTACGGTGGAGACGAAAACTGGAAGAAAAAGAATGGTGATTATCGCGGGCATCAGTAGAAAGATCACGATAACCTGCATATCATTGTGCTACAGCGCAAACGTCGCGTATGGGTTGTTACGACTTGTTTTCATAAAGCGCAGTGACAATAAATTGTTCTTCCATGGTTATTTCCCCTACGACGTAACCATCAGCCCGAACTTCGAACGGACAGTGTTTGGTCAAGCCATAGCTATGATATGTTCAACTACCTTCTACTCAACTGTGGATACTTTTGTCACTATGCTCATTCTACATGCTTGCGGACAGCTCTCAAATCTAAAGGAAGATTTAATGAAGATTCATTCGTACAATAAGAATAATTTACATATGAAGTTGAAGAAAATTGTTCAAAAGCATAATTACGTCAATAGGTTCGTATTAAACGGAAATTATTAACATTATGATTCTACTAATAGTAGATTATTGGTAATTATATTTTAGTTCGATATATTGGTGATAATATTTTAATTCGTATTAGAAGGAAATTATATCTACAACATTAACATATGTCATACTTAGACGCCAAAATGTCTTATATCTTGTATTAACCTTCAAATATTTTATTTAATAGTATATCCTATATATTCTAGAATATCATAGTGTATATATATATACTGAAGTGAAGTGAATCCCTACATCCTTGTATATCCTTTCGAAATTATATTAACTGAACAAAAAATGAAAGTGATATATTTTCATCAGAATTAATAATACCACATATGAAACTCGTTATTTTTTTATTTGAAATTTAGTATCTAACCACTATTTAAAGTTGTTATTATGCAATAAAAATTTAGTAATTTATGTATTTAGACTTAATGAATTAATTTGATTTTTAATTGGTGGAGACAAGAAAAATTTTTCCTGTCGTTTGTTAATCGTCAAGGTTTTCGGAGACTGTAGAAAATTGTTTCAACGTGATGCTCCTGATTCAGATGCTCGGTTCCATCATTCAAGTATGCTTCCAGACTTTCCAAGGTATCATGGTATGAAAAAAATCATATTTTCTTCCAAATTTACGTTTATGCAACAAAAGAAAACGTCCTAAAATAATTCAGTGTTCTGACATAATTTAATTTATAGTCACTTGAAGAGGAACTAGAGCAATACATGATTCTCCAACTTGTATTCTTGAGTCTCTATACAGTCAGCGTGATGGTGCAATTGCTCTTGTACTGTTACATAGGTGAAAGACTTGCGTCTGAGGTATCGTTCATGAATGAAAAATTAATTAATCGCTATTTTTCTGACAAGAATTTGGATAATTTTGCTATTTGCTATAATTTTTATATTTGCTGTATTTAAATATACATCAAAGTTTGAAATTTTTCAGAGTATAGATATAGCTGACACAGCGTACAATTGCGAGTGGTATAGTTTACCTCCTAAGGACGCAAGGTTACTTCTAATCATTATGTGTCGATCTGTCTCATCACCGTTAAAACTTACAGCAGGCAAATTTTGTTGGTTTACCATATTGCTATATTCTCAGGTAAGTGATTATTAAAAAATATTAAAAGAAACTTTAACGAAAATCTTTCTTTTAATATTTGATTGTAAATTACAATGTAGCTGCGAGGTAATTTGTAGTAAATATATTAATATTTAAATAAAAATGCGTATTACGATATCTAGAATACAAAATATTCGAAAATATTCGAAAGTATTTCAAAGTATTCGAATATTTCATTGCGTTATTCGAAATCATATAAGAATCTTTATTTGTATGTCATATGCATTACGAGAATTCATTGACACCATAATAAAATATGAGTATCATGATTATATTAATCATATTTCAATTCGGATGGTTCATTGACAATTTCACACTTCTGCGAAACATGTTTAGTAATTTCTATATTTATTTCATATTTAATTATGACAGTTGGATCTCATTAGAGTATTAATGAAATCACCAAATATTTTAATGAATGAATGAATTATACATTCATAAAACAAGTTCAGAGAAATATACAATGTGATTGCAAAAGTAACAAGGAACTGTATGAAACAATCTATTTATTTCAGGTTCTGAGAACTTCAGCTGCCTATATTTCTGTACTGTACGCTGTGAGAGGTTAGCAAGGGGCAATTCTATAGTTCTTTAAATTTTACAACTCACTGCATCGATAATGCTTCGATAGTAAGTACTACGAAAAGAATACATTAGTATTTTTCTCTCTACCATAAATTGTGTTTCTGAAGAAATAAGGGATAAGATGAGATAGATACTATGGAGAAAAATAAAACCATTAAATGAGGTTCCTCGAGAAATTATTTCATGCGAAATCTCGAAAATATTAATATCATTTCTTCTTTCTTTTGCCCTTCGATATTTTTCCGTTTATTCGAGACTACAAGCTCATTCACAGTCGACTGCTTATGCCATGTTCACCCTTTGGTTCGCCAACAGCAATGTAACGCTATAGCAAATAGCGTTAGATCGGCAAATGGTATATCAAAGAATCTGTTCGCGAACTCGACGCGTTCCTTGATGCATTGAGGAGCTTATTATCACTGAAAGTGATTTTAGCGGGGGTAATCCAGAAAATCAGGTTTCTTCAAGTGCAACGCTAATGCAATGAAAATTAGCGACTGATTGATTTGGGTCACGTGATTCGTGAGGGGACGTGAGATAGATCCCGAGTAGGCGTTGTCTGGTACTGAGCGATCACGCCTGTAATTTATTTTGTATCGATTCAAATGTTTGCATATCGATAAAATTTCATGGCAAAAAAGTCGTCTTCATTTCTTAGAACAGTTGCTTCTGGGCCTTTCAATGAGACGAATCCTACTGGGGTACAAGTCCCACAGTTTTTTTGTAATGCCGCAACTATATTGCTGTTGGCGAACCTATAGTTCGATGTCATGAATTTTTGGTAACGAGCAGCTTGCAAACAGCTCGCCAATAGTGTCGCCCTAGCATTACGAACAATCGATAAGTATTTAAGTATGACTTATACTATTTGTTGCGGAACGATCGAATCATGCTAATTGTAAGTCAAGTTCCTCTCTACCTCGTTCATCCGTTACCCAATGAAAGTATTTACAATACTTGGTTAGATGAAGTACATGCTGACTTTGTTGATTGTAAAGTCAGTTTTAAGTCTAATTTACACTAATGATCAAAAAAAGGGTTTCTATACAAAAAAAAAATATTATGCGTGGTATATGAAATCACTTGTGAAATTGCATTGAAATAAAAACCATGTACCATGAACAATCTAATATTTCAAATGATAAAGTATAATGTCAGAAATATAAAAATTACTAAAAGATGGAATAAACTTGATAAAAAAATTTGATAAAAAATTGAAATCGAAGTACAACACTTACGTTTTTATAGAAATTACGATACTTCCAGCGATTTTTCTTTTATTTATTCACCTCTTCATTTTCTTTTATTGATTTATTCATCCTCGAATCACCATATGTCACTAAAAGAAAATAATAATATTAATATCGGAAATATAACAAACATTCAGACTTTCATAGTATACAACAATATAGAAATGTAACATATAATATATTGCATTTAAATACAATTGCTCAAAAATCTTAGAACATATTTCATTTTTAATATTCACTAATCCTAGATAATAAAATTTTTAAAATGTATGTGCATTTTATAACAAAATTGTTAATATATTAACAATTAATGCATAAGAACCATCGTTTATTTCATACAGTTTAAGGTATCGTTTTATTTTTACATACTTCTATACGGCATCATTTTTCTAATGGAAGGGCAAAAAGTGTATAAGTAAAAATTGTTAGTTTGCAGAAAACTACTTTTAACATTTAAACACAAAATACAATATAAAATCAGATGTTAAATTTTAGGTTCATGAAAACTGAAAATATACGTCTCGTCTTTTGTATTTCAACTATACACTTCAATCCCTGGAATTTAACACAAATAGCACAAAGATTTGATTTCCAAATTAAATTTTATGAATTAAGTTAAGTTTCAAAACATTTCTAAATATTATTTATGTCACTTACACAGACTTAACATTGACAAACACAAATATTAAGTAATAATCATACTTCTAATTAGAAGTGAATTATTTTCTCCATAAGATGAAATTTCCCGTCGTGTAGAAAGAAACTTACAACAGAAACTTGAGCATCTCTTGCCCCATCTTTAATTTCGCGTACCTTAGAAAAGATCATAAACAAACGAACTTACTATAACTAAACTGTATTTAGCATTCAACTATGACTAAAAACTATCCTATTCGCATGCAATTAAGAACTACACTATTCAGAACTACCCGAATAATTGACATATGCGCATTTTGAATGGACGGACATTGCTGATGGGCATGTGCTGAAAAAAATGTTGGGGTAACTATCACCAAGAGGACAGTCACGAGAAACCTAGCCACCATGAAAAATAATAGCGGTACGAGTAAACACATTCGTATCATTATAATTGTTTAAAAAACAATATTTCTGTTCTATATGCTCTTCTATAAGTTAGCAAAGAGACAATCCTGCAATTACGATTGTTCAATATTTTGCAACTATCCATCACTCCAATCCTACAAACAACACGGAAAAAATATTTTAATATCTCTCCCTCTCTGTAAATGGTTTACTATATTTTGTATAAATGAAAAACGAAGTATTGAACAATTAATAATTTTCGAGCGGAAAGTAATAAAGTTATTACAGATAAACGAAATTTCTCGAAAATATTTCTTGTGGAACCCCCGAAATATCATTTTTCTGTCCTTTCATTCCTCAAAGTTTTTCCACTCATGCACAAAAGTCTTATTACACACTATCATTCAATTTTTATAATTTAAGGTATCGTTTTAGTCCTACAAAGATATGATCCTCCTGCCACTGTATTTCAAAACGAACATAATATTTTTGAATACAGTGACTTACATTGCTTTATTTGAAATTGAACTTACAGTGTTTCACTAGGTAATCAGACATTTAATTATTAATATCTGTCCTAAAACTTTCGAGTCTTTGTCACTACACCACACAATTAATGAGTGTCATAACATAAATTCTCGAAATTACTTATATTCCATCTGCAAAATATGGCAGAAGAAAGTCCGGCACATCCATTTATTATTAACACATCAAACATATTAATATCACTGTACATAATCACACATTTAAAAGCTATTTAAAAAAAGAATAGTAAATTTTTAATTCCACTGTTTTATAATACGTTCGATATTTCGTTGTAATAACTCTAATTGAAACGGTATCGATATCACTCAGTTTATGACCTAAATCTTTTAAGCTAAACGTACGTTAAATTTCACAAACTTTCTAAATATTGTATTTATTACTTAAAGAAATTCCTTTAACATCGACTCAAATATTCGGTGAAGATTATACTTCTAACTAATATGTGAATTATTTTTTCCACAAGATGAAATTTCTTTTGCTGACAAATATATAAATTCATGACAGAGAAATGAAGGGTCCGTTGGTTCTTCCTTAATGCTTATTGAACAAGATCATAAATAATAACAGAAGGGAATATGTAGCAACCGAACTTTATTATTTACAATCCAACCAAGCGTACAATTGAGGACGGCACCGAACTACCCTATTCACGAATAATTGATGACATATCTACATTTTGCATGTACACGCAGATAAGGATATGCGCTAAGAAAAAAGTTGCTCGGATAGAGAACGGAGAATATGAGAACAGTTACGGGAGAACTGGCTACCATGGATGTCCAGCGAGGTAACTTTACATATCAACTAACAAATATTTAGACAAAAAAAAAACAGTATTTGCAAAAATTTGTTCCGCAATTGTTAAAAATAAACAAAATAAATAAACATACTTTCATGAAATAGGCATAAAGTGCAAAAATTCCTAGGAATCATATTTTTCAAATACAGCACGCGCGTGTATGTGTGTGTGTGTGAATATGAAAAACTAACACATAACTCCCACATTTTATTGGCTCATTCCACAAAATATGAAATCGTTGATAATTTTCTAAATTCATTCCTGAAATAGATTTGAATTATCTGTTCGCCTCGAACACTTACTTCATGAAACTTGTGGGTATCTGGCCGGAAGAAAGGAAATGGAACCGACCTTCGAGTTACGTATTTTTCTTACCGTTCTTCACAATGCTGTGCTTTCTGTGGGTCCCACAAACTATTAATCTGCCGCTCATCGCTCATGACCTGAATTTGGTGGTTGAGAATTTATCAATGGGTAACATGACTATCACGATTTCACTCACGAAGGCTATAGTATTTTGGAAGAATGGCGATTGTAAGAATTTCATGTTTTAACAAACTATATTCAATTTTTGTTGAAGATGAAATTTCCTACAATTTGTATTTTACTGACGAAAACACAGAAATTAATAGTATCCGCACTGTATATTAATAATATGTCTGTACTGTATTCGCTATTCACGTGAATGAAATTTTCAATATTTCACTTTTTTTTTCTTTTTTTTAATGAAAAAGCAGAAACGCAGAATACAGAACATTGGCGTCCCGTAAATTCACCAAATGATAACCTCCCGAAGAACACATGTGACTTACAGGTCAATGAAACCTTTATGTGAGCAATGTAACATTTTTTGGTAAACAACATTATTAACAAATTAGAAGTACTCTTACAAATAACAGAATTTTATTACTACACGATACAAGAGTTGAAGACGTACATATTCGAGCCACCATTTTCCTCTCTTCCAAGCGTTGAAGTCTCTGCTGAGGTGCATAGCCAAGGACTGGGCCACCGTGGAGACGAAAACCGGACGAAAAAGAATGATGAACATCGCGACGTTCACTAGGAAGATCACGATAGGCTCCTTAATACTCTGCCATTTCGTAATCATCGCTTACATGTTGCTACGACTTTTGTCCTTGAAATACAGCGACAATAAATTGTTCTTCCGCGGTTATTTCCCCTACGACGTAACCATCAGCCCAAATTACGAATTGACGATGATCGGTCAAGCGATAGCTACGACATGTTCAACCATCTTCTATTCAACTGTGGATACTTTTATCACTATGCTGATACTACATGCTTGCGGACAGCTTTCAAATCTAAAGGAAGACTTAATGAAGATTCATTTGTACGATAAAAATAATTTACATAGGACGCTGAAGAAGATTGTTCAAAAGCATGAATATGTCAATAGGTTCGTATACATCAAACGGAAATTATTAACGTTATGAATCTATTAATAGTAGATTAATAGTGATTATATTAATATTTTAATTCGTATTAGGAAGAAATTATTAACATCTACAATATTAACATATGTTATATTTAGACGCTAGAATGTTTCGTGTCTTGTATTATGCTTTAATTATTTAATTTCATGGTATATACTGCATATCCTTGTGCATCCTTCCCAAATTATATTATCCGAACAAAGAATGAAAGTGATACACTTTCATCACAGAATTGGTAATACGTATTCCCACATTTGAAACTCACTATTTTTTATTTTTTATTTGAAATTCAGTGTCTAATCATTATTTAAAGTTATTATTATGAATCATTATTACATATCTATTATTATTTAAAGTTTGTTAATTTATGTGTTTAGAATTAATTGATTTGATTTTTAATCAGTTTAGAGATTTACAAGTGAGTTATTCCTATGATTTGTTAATCGTCAAGGTTTTCAGAGACTGTAGAAAATTGTTTCAACGTGATACTTCTGGTTCAAATGCTCGGTTTTATGATTCAACTATGCTTCCAGTCTTTCCAAGCCATCATGGTACGTAAATATAAAATTATATTTCTTCTTTAAATCTACATTAGGACAAAACGTCCTAAAATGATTCATCTTTTTTGACGTAATTTTATTCATAGTCATTTGAAGAGGAAGTAGAGCAACGCATGGTTCTTCAAATTGTATTCTTGTGTATCTATGTAGCTGGCGTGATGATGCAATTGTTCTTATACTGTTACGTGGGCGAAAAACTTATGCTCGAGGTATTGTTCATGAAGGAAAAATTAATTAGTCACTGTTTTTCTAACAATTTGGATATTAGTTTTAAACATACATTAAAGTCTGCAATTTTTCAGAGTATAGATATAGCTGACACAGCGTACAGTTGCGAGTGGTACAGTTTACCTCCTAAAAACGCGAGATTACTTATGATTGTTATGTGTCGTGCTGTCTCATCACCGCTGAAACTTACAGCAGGCAAATTTTGTTGGTTTACCATATTGCTATATTCTCAGGTGAGTGGAAATGAATTTTAACTTTTAAAATTTAATATTCGCTTATAAGTTGCAATGTAATTATGAGGTAATTTGCAACATTAGAAATATATTAATATTTGATTAGAAATGGATATTGAAACGTCTAAAATCTTTATCTATTTGTTGCGTGCATTATGTAAGACATTTCGTAAATTTATTAATACAACAGTGAAAGGCGAGTGTCATGATTATGGTTATAATTCAATTCAAATGGCTAATTCAATATTTCTGCAATCTCTTATTTCTACAAAACATGCACCGCATTAAATGTTTAGTGATTTTTATATATATATATATCTTTATATTTGTTTCATATTTAACCAACTTATAATCATAATAGTTGATTATAAAATTACGAAATATTTCGTGGGGTCCATATAATATATATATAATCTATAATTCCGTTTATAATCTATAAACAGATTAATCTTTTTATATATTTCAGGTTGTGAAAACCTCCGTTTCGTACATTTCAGTATTGTATGCAACGAGAGGTTAGTAGAAAGGCAATTCTGTAATTCCTTAAATTTCACAACAATTCATCGCTTTAAATACTACGCATAGGAGGAATTACTGCGAAAGATATAAATTAGTATTTTTCTCTATAATAAATTATGCTCCCGAAGAAATAAAGGAAAATACGAGACGAAGAATCGTATGTTATAGAGAGTAATAAATCTATTAAAACGAGATTCATGTACAGCATATTTCCTGCGATCCCTCAATAATATTATTTCTACCTTCCTTGCTTCTCAATATTTTACCGTTTCTTCGAGACTATGATCATTTGTATTCGACTGCTTATGCCGCGTCCATATCGACGCTATTCGCCAATAGTATGGACACATTAATGAACTGCGACCAGGGTACTGCGAGCTCACTCGCAATAGCGAACAATGTTCAAGCAGTCGAGCCAATCAACAATATGTTCACGAACTCGAAGAATTTGTGAATTTGTACTGAGGACCTTACTTTGTTATGGCGGAACGCTGCTGTTGGAGAACCCATAATTGGATGCGACCAGTTTTTGATAGCCAGCAGTTTGCAAACTACTTATGAACAATTCTGCCCAGTATTAACCCAACATTACGAACGATTGATAAGTATTTAGGTGTGATTTATACTAGCAGTGGCAGAACGATCGGATAATGCAAGATATGACTACAGAACAATCGCTCACACGTGATCCATGAGCAATGGAAGAATTTACAAAACTTGTGGTTTAGTCAAGAACATGAAATTTGGTTGATTGTAGACCCATATGGGTCACTTTAACAATCAAAGATATTTTTATTTAAAAAAATTTATGTATGGCGTATGAGATCATTTGTAAAATTGCACTAAAGTAATGGAGAAGTAGCACAAACAATCTAATGTTTCAAATATCAAACTATAATATGAGAATTTTGAAAATTACTAGAAAATTGAATAAACAAGAGAAATAGATTGAGAATTGGAAAATGAAATGCATAAATGAATAAGTGAAATCGAAGTATAACACTCACATTTTGTAGAAATTCTAATACTCCCAGCGATTCTTTTTTTATTGATTTATTCATCACTTCATTTTCCTTTATTGATTTACTCACCCTTGAATCACCATATGTGACTGAAAGGATATAATAATATTAATGTAACTTTCACAATAATATAGAACAGTGAAAATGTGTCACATATAGAATTTATACATATACTAGTTATATTTTTAATAACCAGTACTTGTACTAGATACTAAAATATTTAAAACAAATGTACATTTTACAATATGATTATTAATGTATTATTCCTTATAATATAAAGTATTGTTTTATTTTTATATACGTTTATACGATATTATTTCATTGGTAGGGAAATAAAAACTAATACTTTACAGAAAAGCAAAGCTTTTAATATTTAAACACAAAGTGTGTAAAATCAGGTATTCGATTTTGGATCGTGGAAATTAAAAATATGTATATGTTTTGTCTTCTGTGTTTCAAATGTATATAGGTGCAAAATATTATAAAAGAAAGTCTAAGAGAACTGCATATTATTATCATATCAAAAGCATCAATTCCATTATATACTCACACGTTAAACATTTATACGTAAGAAAGAAATTAAATTTTTAATTACTTTTTGCTTTGTAATATATTTTTTATTTCAATCTGAGAAATCAATTTCGAACAGTATAAAATTTAATTTATGAACTGAATTTCATAAATTACGTACGTTAAATTTCATAAAATTTAATATTGTATTTATCACTTACACGAATTCCTACGTTGACACTGACATTCGGTGATAATTATACTTCTAATGAGTAATGAATTATTTTCTCCACAAGATGAATTTTTTTTCACTGGCAAATATTGATGCACATTCACGACAGAAAGATGACGTGGACTAAAACTGTTGAAAGGACGTAAGTATCGCTTGGTTCTTTCTTATTCCTCCTACCTTGAACGACATCATAAATAATAATGGAAGAGCAGATGTAGCAACCAAATTATAATATTCAACCAAGCGTACAATTGAGGATGGTACCGAACTACCCTATTCACGAATAATTGATGACATATCTACATTTTGCATGCACACGCAGATAAGGACATGCGCTAAGAAAAAAGTTGCTTGAATAGAGAACAGACAATAAGAGAACAGTCACGAGAGAACTGGCCACCATGGATGTTCAGCGAGGTAATTTTACGTATTAACTAATAAATATTGAGATAAAAAATGACGGTACTTTTGCAAAAACTTCTGTTTCGCAACTGTTAGAAATAAATAAACTAGTAAACATATACGTCAAATAGACATAAAGTGCAAATAAACTAGCAAACATATACGTCAAATAGACGTAAAGTGCAAAGATGCATAGAATTTATATTTTTAAATGATAGCGTATATGTATGAAAAACTAACATATAATTTGTACATTCTGTTGGCTCATTCTATAAATATGTCATCGGTGATAATTTTTCAAATTCATTTCTGAAATAGATTTGAATTACCAGTTTGCTTGGAACCGTTACTTAATGAAAATTATGGGTATCTGGCCGGAAGAAAGGAAATGGAACCGACCATCGAGTTACGTCGTTCTGTTACCGTTCCTCACAATGTTGTGCTTTCTGTGGGGCCCACAAACCATTAATCTGCCGCTCATCGCACATGACTTGGATTTGGTGGTCGAGAACTTATCATTGGGTAACATGACTGTCACGATTGCACTCACGAAGGCTGTAATATTTTGGACGAAAGGCGAATGTAAGAATTTCAAATTTCAACGAACTACATTCAATTTGCGTTGCAGATGAAATTTGCTATAATTTTTACTATACCGAAAAACACTGAAATTAATACTATCTGTATTGCGTATTAATAACTGTATTCGCTTCTCACACGAATGAAATTTTCACGTTTCACACTTTTTTCTTTCTCTTCCTAAAAAGAAGAAACGCAAATTACAGAACATTGGTGTCTCATACTTTACCTACCAAATAATAACAGAAACCCGAAAAACATGTGTGACTTACAGATTTATAAAACCCCAACCTCTATGTGAGCAGTGTAATATCTTTTGGTAAATAACACTATTAACAAATTAGAAGTATTTTAACAAAATAGCAGACAAAATTTTGTTACTACACGAAACGAACTTTCAAGAAGTAGCCGCCATTTTTCCTTCTTCCAAGCACTGAAGTCTCTGCTGAGATGCATAGCCAAGGATTGGGCCACGGTGGAGACGAAAACCGGACGAGAAAGAATGGTGAACATCGCGAGAATCAGTAGAAAGACCACGATAGCCTGCTTGATACTCTGCCATTTCGTAATCATCGCTTACATGTTGCTACGACTTTTTTCCTTGAAATACAGCGACAATAAATTGTTCTTCCGCGGTTATTTCCCCTACGACGTAACCATCAGCCCAAACTACGAATTAACAATGATTGGACAAGCGATAGCCATGACATGTTCAACCATCTTCTATTCAACTGTGGATACTTTTATCACTATGTTGATTCTACATGCTTGCGGACAGCTTTCAAATCTAAAGGAAGACTTAATGAAGATTCATTTGTACGATAAAAATAATTTACACAGGACGCTGAAGAAGATTGTTCAAAAGCACGACTATGTCAGTAGGTTCGTATCAAGCGGAAATTATTAACGTTATGAATCTATTAATAGTAGGTTGGTAGTGATTATATTAATATTTCAATTCGTATTAGGAGGAAATTATTAACATCTACAATATTGACATATGTTATATTTAGACGCTAGAATGTTTCGTGTCTTGTATTATGCTCTAAATATTTAATTTCATGGTATATACTACGTATCCTTGTGTATCCTTCCCAAATTGTATTATCTGAACAAGGAATGAAAGTGATTTTCATCACAGAATTAGTAATACCAATACGTATTCCCACAAACTCATTATTTTTTATTTGTAATTCAGTATCTAATCATTATTTAAAGTTATTATTACGAATCATTATTACATATCTGTTATTATTTAAAATTTGTTAATTTATGTGTTTAAAATTAATTAATTAATTTAATTTTTAATTGGTAAAGATTAAGAAATAAATTGTTTTTATGATTTGTTAATCGTCAAGGTTTTCGGAGACTGTAGAAAATTGTTTCAACGTGATGCTCCTGATTCAAATGCTCGGTTGCATTATTCAACTATGCTTCCAGACCTTCCAAGCCATCATGGTACGAAGAAAATTATATTTTTCTCAAAAATCCACGTTTATACAACAAAAGATACGTTCCAAAATAATTCATCTTCTTTGACGTAATTTTATTTATAGTCATTTGAAGAGGAAGTAGAGCAACGCATGGCTTTTCAAATTGTATTCTTGTGTATCTATACAGTTTGCGTGATGGTGCAACTACTCCTGTACTGTTACGTGGGCGAAAGACTTACGTTCGAGGTATTGTTCATGAAGGAAAAATTAATTAGTCTGTTTTTCTAATAAGTTGGTTATTAACTTTAAACATATATTATATTAAATTCTGCAATTTTTCAGAGTATAAATATAGCTGACACGGCGTACAGTTGCGAGTGGTACAGTTTACCTCCTAAGAAAGCGAGATTACTTGTAATTATCATGTGTCGTGCTGTCTCGTCACCGCTGAAACTTACAGCAGGCAAATTTTGTTGGTTTACCATATTGCTATATTCTCAGGTAAGGAGAAGTGAATTTTAACGAAAACGTTAAATGATGTAATTTGCAATATTAGAATCAATATATTAATTTGAATGGAAATGGATATTGAAGACCACAGTAAAATCTTTATTTATCTATTATGCGAGACATCTCGTAAATTCATTAATACTATAATAAAATGCGTCATGGTTATGTTGGTCAAATTTCAATTCAAATGGTTAATTTAATATTTCTCCAATCCTTTACTTCTTGGAAATGTGACTTGCATTAAATATTTTGTAGTTTTTATATATATGTATATCTTTATATTGATTTCATGCTTAACTAGCATATAATCGTGACAGACGATTCTCATTATAAAATTTCGAAATATTTTATATGGCACATATGTGTTGTAATATATTCAGAAAATATGCTCAGAAAAACAGATTTATATACTAGAATAATTTTTTTGTATGTTCCAGATTGTGAAAACCTCAGTCTCGTATATTTCTGTATTGTACGCAACAAAAGGTTAGTAGCGAGACGATTCTATAGTTCCTTATATTTTACAACAATTCAATACAGCAAATACTACGAAAGGAATAAATTAGTATTTTTTCCTCTATGATAAATTGTGCTTCTGGAGAAATAAATGTAATAAGGCCAGACGAAGAATCAAATGTTATGCAAAGTAAGAATACTATTAAAAGAGAGATTTCTCCAGAGAATATTTCCTGCGATGTCTCAACAATTGTTATTTCTACTTTCTTTACTTCTCAACTTCTTTCCGTTTCTTCAGGACTTCAAGTTCATTCGTATTTAATTACTTATGCCACGTCCATACCAAAGCTTTTCGCCAACAATAGTATGGACGCAGTAAGGGCCTTACTTAGTAATGCCGCAACCACACTGTTGTTGGCAAACTCATAGTTGGATACGAAGCAGTTTGTGGTAGCGTGCAGTTCGCAAGCTGCTTACGAACAATTCTGCCAAACGTTAACCTAGCATTACGAACGATCGATGATTTATTTAAGTATGATTCATACTAGTAATGGCGGAAAAATTGGATTATATCAAATCAAACTCCAATCAACATCGTGCACATAAGATCCAATGAAAGTATTTATAAAACTTGGTTAGGTCAAGAATATGAAAATCTGCTGATGGTGAACTCGGTTTTAAGCCTGATTTACACTAATCCAAGCCAAAGGCATTGTTCTAACAAAACAAAAAATTTATGTGCGACGTATGAAATCATTTGTGAAATTACATTGAAATAAAGAACAAGTATGTCCCAAATGTCAAAGTGAAGAATATAAAAATTATTAAAAAATTGAAAAAAACTGGAGAGAAAGTTTGAGAATTGGCAAATGAAACGCACAAGTGAATGATAAATGAATTTGATAAAACAAGTGAAATCGAAGTGTAACACTTACATTTTGTAGAAATTCCAATACTCTCAGCGATTTTTCTTTTATTGACTTTTTCACCTCTTCATTTTCTTTTATTAATTTATTCATCCTCGAATCACCATATGTCACTGAAAGAAAATAATGACATTGATATTAGAAATATAATGGATGTTGAGATTTCACAATATACAATGATATAGAAGTGTAGGAATATTTAATATATCGCATATTTATGCACCGTTACTCAAAAGTCTTAGAACACGTATCATTTTTAATATTCACTCATCCTAGACAATAAAATTTTGAAAATGTATGTACATTATATTAAAAAAATTAATTAAATTCTTAATTACGTTATATTTTGTAATACATTTTGATTTCAATCTCACAAGTCAAATTCAAGTAGCGTAAATATCATTTGATTTATAAACTCAATTTTACGAATTACGTACAGTAAGTTTCATAAAATTTCTAAATATTATATTTATCACTTGCAAATATTCCTGTGACAACGCTAACGTTCAGTAAAAATTATTCCAATTTGTAGTGAATTATTTTCCTCGTGAGATGGAATTTCGTTTACTTGCAAATTCTGATGTACGCTGACCACACGCGGGGAAGCCAAGCATAGACTAACTATATAGAAAAGATGCAGGTGTATCCCCCGTTATTTTTTCGTCCATTGAACGAGATCATAAATAATTACGTACAAATAATTACAAACTTTTACCAACGAAACTGTACTAGTCTGTAATAGTCATCTGAAGCATGCAATTAAGCATGCAACGACATCGTACTACCCTATTCACGAATAATTAATGACACGTGCGCATTCTGAATGTACAATAAGGGCATGCGCTGAGAGGAACGTTGAAGTATGTAACTTTTGAATATGAGAACAGTCACGGAAAAACTAGCCACCATGAACATCCAACGAGGTAACTTTACGTATTAACTAATAAATATTCATAAAGAAACAACGATATTTGCTGAAACATTTGTTTCGTCGTATATTGTTAGAAATAATAAGCGAAATAAACACAAAGTGTAATAAAAAGGAATGAACATTAGATTTTGAAACAACAAATGTACAAAAAGAAATGTCGCATATTTTTGTTGGGTTTTGTATATGCTAGATGAAGATAAGAAGTTAGGTGCTTGAAATTCGTTAGCGACGAATTTTATTATACTTTTACAATTTCTTCACGTTCTTATGTCAGGCTTTTCTGTTACTATTCTATAAAATTCTCATAGCGATAGTTTCTGTTATTTTGAACATAACTCTTAGAAAGACCACAGTACTTGCAGGATAACCAGTTCCTTTCTGTAGTCCAAAATTCAAGTATCGTAGTATTACACGATCACACATCACTATCATAATTTTCATTACATTGCACAAAATGAGACATTGAGACATTTAATTCTGTTTTGTATTTTATAATTCCTTTGACAGAGATTAATAATAAAAGTTACAAAATTTAGCACTGAAAAATCTAGATTTTCCAATGACGAGGTTCGATTCAAATATTTCTCAAGAACAATATATGTACATAAATATTTTCGAAGAATAATGTACATAATGTGCGTAAAAAAGACAAAATAATACGTATTTTATTTGACGATTCAGAATTACCTTTAAACGGCTATCCATGATAGAAATGTGAAATAAAATGGTGGTTTAGAATTAACAAGTAACGCCGATATACTTCGAGTAAAGTAAAAAATCTAGATGAGAATTATATTTAAATAATTAAACGATATTAACTAATTTAATTGATAATATAAATTAATTAATACATAATATAAATAATATAATTAGTTGATACATTTAACTACAACAAAGGAAATATCGGACGTTTAATAATCGCGGTCCATGATAATTTTTTAAATACCAATTTGCGATAGATCTGAACTACCAACTCGGTTGGAATCGTTACACGATGAAGTTCACGGGTATCTGGCCGGAAGAGAGGAAGTGGAACCGACCGTCGAGTTACGTCGTTCTGATACCGTGTTTCATGATGCTGTGTTTCGGATGTGGTCCACAAACCGTCAATCTGCCGTTCATCGCGCACGACTTGAATCTCGTGGTCGAGAACTTGTCGATGGCTAACATGACCGTCACGATCTCGCTCGTGAAGACTATCACTTTCTGGATACACGGCAAGCGTAAGAATTTTATCGTATCAACCAGAGTGGGAGAACTGTACTCGATTTGAACTTCAGATGAAACTTCCCGTACTTTTTTGTATTTTACTAACGAGAAACTCGGGAAGTAACGCGGGTTTAACTGTACCGACGAGATTTCCTGTATTTTGTGAGTTTCACAGATCGCAGAACATTTTACCCATTTTTACCGTTCGATCAAATTTTAATAGTCCGACTTATGAAACTTCAAATTCCAACTGAACTGACCGAGACGATCGAGTGTAATATTTTTCGGTGAAAACAACGTGACTGACGAACTAAATACTTATCATTATGCAAAGACACATTCTATCCGGCATTATTTCTCCCCTTGCAAGCGTTGAAGTTTCTGCTCAAGTGCATAGCCGAAGACTGGGCCACGGTGGAGACGAAAACCGAACGAGAAACGATGGTGAATGTCGCCAGCATCGTTCGAAAGGCCACGATAAGTTGCACGATGGTGTGCGAACTCGTGGCGGTATTTTACGTGTCTCTGAGGCTGTTTCTCCTGAAAAGCAGTGACAACAACTTGATCTACCGTGGCTATTTTCTCTACAACACAAGCGTCAGCCCGAACTACGAATTGACGATGATCGGTCAAGCTCTAGCTGCTGTGTACGGGGCTGCTGTTTACGCAGCTGTGGACACTTTTGTCGCTATGTTGGTTCTACACGCTTGCGGACAACTTTCGAACTTGAAGGACGATTTAAAGGCCATTCACATGTACGACAGGGACGATTTGCAAGCGAGATTGAAGAAAATCGTCGATAAGCACAATTATATCAGTGGGTTCGTATCAAAAAGTTTGTTTCGTCTTCTTCAAGTTACGCTAATTGTAAATGAACAAAAAGTGAAATAAAATGTGTTTCGATGCTATTTTTCACGTACTTCTTTTTTCGATGTTTCATCATATCTGACACTTCGTTTTTATTCGTAAAATCGTTATTATTATTTATTCATCGTTATTTAAAATTTATTAATTTACGCGTTTATGCGTTTAATTTGCAAATACTCGTGTATAGATTTTCTTCTGATATTTATTGATTATTTATGATATAATTATTATCCCTAAGGTTTGCTGAAACGATAGAGAATTGTTTCAACCTGATGCTTCTGTTTCAAATGCTCGGGTGCATAATTCAGCTGTGTTTCCAGTGTTTCCAAGCCATCATGGTACGAAGAAAGATCATACCTTTCCCTAAAATTTATATTTGTGGATTAAAAAGATGTTGTAAAATCACTGATCTCTTTCGACGTAATTTAATTTACAGTCACTGGGGGAGGAAGCAGAGCAATTCATGGTTTTCCAAATTGCATTCCTCTGTTTCTATGTAACTTGCGCTATGATGCAATTGTATCTATATTGTTACGTGGGCGAAAGACTTGCGTTTGAGGTATCGTCCATGAGAACTTTTTCTTATATGTTATATATAGACATCAGATGATCGGCTTACCGATAATTCAAACGTGTATCGCGATTTTTCAGAGTACAGATGTAGCTGACACGGCATACGATTGCGAATGGTACAATTTCTCTCCCGAGAACGCAAGATTGCTCATAATTATCATGTGTCGAGCTAGATCATCGCCGCTGATGATCACAGCAGGCAAATTTTGTTGGTTTACCATATTGTTGTATTCCCAAGTAAGCAAAATTGAATTTTAACGTAATGCACGGGCGAAATTTTTCAATGGAATCTTCCTTCCAACCTTATGATGATCGCGATTCTGAAGATTCGATCATAAATTACAATTTGCACGATTATGCGCGAAAGATTTGACCACGTGAAAAATATTCAACTATTTGTAAAACAGAACGGGTGGAGTGTCCGAGTAACTTCATGAGCAATCTTTTTGTATATTTCAGGTACTGAAAACCTCGATGTCGTACATTTCTGTTCTATACGCAATGCAAAGTTAATAAAGAGGCGATCCTATAATTCTACGATTCTTTAGTATTTTATAACAGTCCATCACTTCAATATCAGTACAAATATCACGGAAGAAATATTTTAATATATCTGTCTTTCTAAACGTTGAACTACTCTTGGTATGAATACAATATATAAACGTGACGCGCTGAAAACACAATTAGCAATCGTGGAAAGTAATAAAGCTGTTGATTGATCGAGAAAGTACTAAAAATCATCATTTTTCTTTCCTTGTGCACCTCGACATTTTTCTATTTCTTCGACACTTCAAACGCGTTCGCAATAATATGTATTTAAGCCTGATTCATACTGATGATCAATGGTACGATCAAATCACGCTAAGTTAAGCAACAGTAAATATTCGTTCACGTGTGATCCAATGAAAATTTATAATTAGTTGAATCTATTGTCTACGTGAAATCGATGAGTTTAAGCCCAATACACGCTAAGACTTAAAGGCAGTGTTTCAGAGGCGCGGTGCGCACGAGCAACGCGATTGTACTGCCATCGCTATACCATGTAGAGAGACGAAGGAAAGACACAAGAGACATAAGAACACCGTAAATGTAAAAATATCGTGCACATAACGTAAATATAAAAAAAACATTAGACTGTAGACTGTCAGTTGGCTACTGGATTGCATAACGACAAGAACAATAAGATCACAGTGATGATTGAACGAAAGAAGAGATATTTTCATGTTTACGTTGTTCGTAAGATTGCAGCACGTTCGCGTCATTCGTGTGTATTGGGCTTTAATCTGTGGATCCCTAGAACGCTGCAATGTTCTTACACTGCAAATTATTTACTGACGTCTTATTGATGACCAAAAAAGAAAAGAAAGCTAATAATAACTTGCGTTAATGTACTGTTTTACTAATAGTTATTTCAAATAACATCAAATTAAATAAGATATGTTATTTCCTTTGTCAATTTTAAACTGTTATGTTATTTGAGAGAGTATTAAGATATTCGTATTTGACAATCAGAGATCTCGTGGCAGTCTGTTTTATTTTTCACTGTTCGCCTGAGGAAAAAATATTTTTATCAAACGTTTAACAACTATGCCTCTTTACGATTTTTCTTTTCTCAGTTGACGACCAAGTCAAATGCTATCAAGAATACCGTGGTTTTGATCGTTAGCTGATACGATAGTAAATAAATTTTTATTTATTTGACTCAACCGTATATTGTGTATTGGAGCGTTCAGACGATCGATTGCCAATATTTCAACATTCTCAACATTCTCAAAAATAAGAAATCACTGTTGACAATAAATGTTGAATGTTTTTGTATATTGTTTTGAATATTTTGAACGTTTTAAGAAATATTGACAATAATCGATTATCGATCATTTAATCATTCCTTTAGTGGTATTGACCAGTGACTGAACTAAAATCAGGCTTAAACCTTCTCGAGGAAACTTTATTCCCGAGTCGAAAAGAAAATTCAAAATAGTCTAGAAAAATGGACATGTGTCATATAAAATTATAATTTGTGAAATTACATGGAGGTGAAAACCAACAAGTACCACGAAAAATCTAATACCTCAAAAATAAAATACTGAAAATATATAAATAACTGAACAAATTAGAGAAATAGATTGAAAATTAATAAATGAGCTGCACAAACGATGAACTTGACAGAACTGAAAGACAGTAGTGAAATCTAATTATGAAACTCACTTTTCGTAGAAATTCCACTACTCCCAACGAGATATTTCGTTTGTTAATTTATTTATCATTTTTGAATCACCGCTTTGCGTTGCTGAAAGGAGAAAATATAGGATATAAAATATTTGTTTCGTCAATGTCAGTAAAAATTTTTCAAGTATTAGCTACAATATATCAACAAACACAAACTATCATTTAATTCTTGCAACTTTCACTATTCTTAAATTCCTTATAAATTTCTCCAACAGATTAGCAAAATTACACTTTCACAAAAAAGCACGTTTAGTATTTGCAAATGCAAAAAGCGATGTAAAAATTAAGTGTTAGATCTAATTTCGTGAAAGCTAAAAACATAATTCTCATAAGTCTCGTTGTAATGCAAATATACAAATTATGCTTTTGGAAATAATATACTTTCATACACTAAAATAATATACGATAAAATAGCTGTACTGCTTTGTTTGAAACTGGATTTATAGTGTTTTGCTACAGAGAGCATCAGAGACCTAATTTTTTCCGTTTTGAAACTTTCCCTAAAAACGAGATTAAACTTTTAATTATATAATTCTCGATTATTTTTAATTATTAACTTTTATCTATTATATTTTATAATATAAGTACATTCTATATTTCAATCTTAGAAAATCCAGTTCAAACAGCATTGATATCATTCGACGTATGAACTCAGTTCTATAAACTACATATTAAATTTCATAAAATTACTAAATGTGATATTTACCACTTAATTGAAAATTCCTACGCCGCCACTGACATTCAGTGTAATAATGATAATTATACTTCTAATTAGCAGCGAATTCTACTTTCCACGAGATGAAATTATTCTTTTACTGGCAAATTTTGATTCACATTCACGACAGAGAAGTAGCATGGACTAACAATGGAAAGGACGTAAGTATCCTTTGGTTCTTTCTTATTGCTTATTGAACGAGATCATAAATAATGACAGAAGAATACACATGGCAATCGAACTTTATTGCGACATTCAACCAGGCGTACAATTAAGAACAATATCGGACTATCCTATTCACGAATAATTGATGACACGTGCGCATCCCGAATGCACGATAAGGGCATGCGCTGAGAAGAACAATGAAGTTGCTTTTCAATAGTCAATAGTTGAGAACAGTCACTGGGAAACTGGCCAGCATGAACATCCAACGAGGTAACTTCTTTACGTTTATTAATTCAAAAAAAGTAAATATTCAAAAAAAATATTTATCGGCTATATTTTCGAAGCTTCTGTTTCATCATTCTTTTCGTCATCTCAGTTGTTAAAAATAAATAAACAAGTGAAGCACAGAAACGCAAAGTGCAAGAAGAAATGAAAGATAAAAAAATGAGAAACTGGGCAATCCCACAAATATTACGATTGTTTTAGTATTTGTACATTGAATGAAGATAAAAAAATAAGCAGTGAGGAAATTTTCCATGTTTCTACAATGTTTTCTTCATTTTTTCGCATTAGATTTCCTATTCCAACTTTATAAAACTCTCAGTGTGATAACAGTTTTGATTGTTAATTCTTAAAAAATGCATATTACTTTCTCTAAGATAAGTCCAAAATCTAAGATATTTAACTTTTTTATTCCTTTTGACAGAGATTAATAACAGAAATCAATTAAATCAATTTGAAAATTACAAAATTCAGCACTGATATCTAAATTTTCTCTAAAATGACTCTGAATGTCCAACAATGGGGTTAAACAACTATTCAAAACACGTAGATTGAAGTATTTCTCAACAATAATACACATGTATACATACTTTACGATTTAGAATTATTTTTAAACAGTTGTCCATGATAAAAATTTCAAGTGAAGTAAGAAATGGCAAGTAACACTAGCAACACAGAAACCAAAATTCATATTTTTAAATAACACAATAAAACGCCTAATCTCTCCGGTTCATAATCATTTTTCAAAATATGTATTTTCAATAGATTTGAACTACCACATCGGTTTAAATCGTTACATACTTAAGTACGTGGGCATCTGGCCGGAAGAGAGGAAGTGGAACCGATCTTCGAGTTACCACGTTCTGGTACCGTCCCTTGCGATGCTGTGCTTCGTCTGTGCTCCGCAAACCATCAACTTGCCGCTCATCGCACACGACATGAATCTGGTGGTCGAGAATTTATCGATGGGCAACATGACCATCTCGATTGCGCTTGTGAAGACCATAGCTTTTTGGATGAACGGCAAATGTAAGAATTTCCTGACTTACCACGTAAACTATAGTCAAATTTCACTCGAACGCGAAACTTTTTGTATTTGATATTTTATTGACAATGACGGAGGAAATAACGTAGACTCGACTGTATCGTGTTTCTCACATTTTATATTGTTGTTGTTGACGAAAACAGAGTTAGAGAATATTTTTCTTTAAAAAATAATGTAAAAACTCAAACTTCTAAGTGTAATGTTCCTTGGTGAATAGTTGTACTAATTGAATAACTATTGTATAAAACTCTATCCGCCATTTTCTCCCCTCACAAGCGTTGAAGTTTCTGCTCAAGTGCATAGCTGAGGACTGGGCCGCGGTGGAGACGAAAACCGAACGAGAAACAATGATGAACATCGCCAAGCTCACTAGAATCACCACGATAGGTTGCATAATGATGTGCGAGCTTGTTGCCTTCTCCTACGTATCCCTACGTTTCGTTTCCATGAAATACACCGATAACACCATGGTCTACCGTGGCTACTTTCCTTACAACATAACCTACAGCCCCAACTACGAACTGACGACGATTGGTCAAGTTTTAGGCGCCGTATACGGAGGCAGCACGTACGCGGCTGTGGACACTTTTGTCGCAATGCTGGTTCTCCACGCTTGTGGACAGCTGTCGAATCTAAAGGACGACTTGAGAAACATTCACTCGTACAATAAGAATGACTTGCAAGCAAGACTGAAGAAAATCGTCGAGAAGCACAATTATATCGCTTGGTTTGTATTGAATAAATCTTTTCACGGCAATTCAGTCGGGTACTGAGAATTTTCCGAATGATTTTGAGAGATGTTAATTCGAGAGTGTAACAACTAAACAGCGAAGTATTAATTTGGAAGTTCTGAATCTCTTTGCGTTTGTTCTTTGTTTTCACTGGTTTAATCTTTGAACGAATAATTCTAATACGTATAATAACGTGGATACGACTAGAGAGATGGAGTTTGATTGTATTAGAAATACAAGTGTAGATATTCCATTTATTTACGAATTATTTATATTTTATTTCACTGTTGTACTATGTCTTTATTGTCCACCTAGAGTATTTTATGTTAAAGTCTTTTGTACCTTGCACTGTCCACCAAATATTTATTATAACAGTATATTTATTGGTAACAGTGTATTCTATAGTCTTTCCCAAGTTATATTAACCGAGTAAAAAATGAATGAGACGTTTAAAATTACTTTTCGATATTTTCGTGGCACGTTAACCTGTCGGGTCCACGGATTACATGACTTAATTTTAAATAATCATTCTTTCGGAATATTCCCAATTATCCCAGATGTAAATTTAAAAAATTCTCAGAAGTGATTCTAGCGACGAAGATTTATAAAAAAAAAAATAATCTGTTACAATAATTTAATCAATAGTTCAAAAACTGTAAAATTTCGTGTTATTTTTAATCGAATACCTTTAACTGGGAAAGATTCGTAAACAAACTGTTTGTAATATTTACTATTAATTGTATCCAAGTTTCGTGGAAACGGTAGAGAATTGCTTCAACGTGATGCTTCTGACACAAATGATCAGTTGCACCATTCAACTATGCTTCCAGACTTTCCAAGCTATCATGGTACGAAAGAAATCACACTTTTCTCTAAATTTATATTTCTGCAAGAGAAAGAAAGATATATTTTATATAAATGAAACATAGTACATCGTTTCTGATACAGTTTAATTTATAGTCATTTGGAGAGGAAGCAGTGGAGTACATGATTTTCGAACTTACATTCCTGACTATCTATGTAGTTTGCGTGGTGATGCAGTTGTACCTATATTGTTACGTGGGCGAGAAACTTATGTGCGAGGTATATCACTTACGAAAGAAAAATTAATCAGTCGATAAGAATTAAATTAATCAGTCGATAAGAATTAAATTAATCAGTCGATGTCTTCCTTTGATAACAGAAATTTGGCCGTTTAAATGTTGCGTATCAATTTACGGATAACTTACTATAATACGCTTATTTGCAATTTTTCAGAGTATGGACATAGCTGACACGGCATATCATTGCGAGTGGTACAATTTAGCTCCTAAGAACGCGAGATTATTTGTAATTATTATGTGCCGAGCGAGAGCATTACCGCTGAGGATTACAGCTGGCAAATTTTGTTGGTTTACTATAATATTATACTCTCAGGTGAGTGAAAATTTGAATTTCGACGCAATATGCGTTTATTCCTCAAATCGTGAAACTTTGACGCGAACCTGATTTTTCAATGAAATTTTCCTACTCGCTCTACAAAGATCACGGTCCTGAAAAATCGGCCGTAAAGTACATCCGATTTGAAGCAGTATTAATGAAATCCTATCGTCAGTCAATATTCTCGTCACACTATTAATGTTTCAGGGAATTTTACATAACGCACCCGAGATATTCATGAAAAGTTTCTATAAATGTTCGAATACTTTCGCGAGCAACCTTCCTGTGTATATTCCAGGTCCTGAAAACCACAGTGTCGTATATATCCGTTCTACACGCAGTCAAAAGTTAACGGAGAGACGAATCCTACACTTAGTTACGATTCTTGAACATTTTGCAACTGTCCGTCGCTTCGACAGTACAAATGCAACAGAGGAAATATTTTAGTATCTGTCTCAAGATGGTAGACTATACCTCATAAAGTTAAGCGGCGTGTTGAACAATTAGGAATCGTGGGATAATAATAAAGTCATTAAACGTTAACGAGGTCTCTTTTGCAAAACCACGAAAGTGTCATTTTTCTTTCCTTTTGATCCTCAACTTGGTTCCACAGTTTCTTATTCGTCGCAAACGATTTACAGACACGCTAGTCACGAATGTTTAAGCCTGATTTACGATAGTGGTTACGGCACGATCAGATCAGATCAGTCAGTGTTGTATTTATTATCACTGAAAGCGATTTTAGAGGGGGTAACCCAGAAAATCGGGCCTCTTCAGGTGCAACGCTAATGCAACGAAAATTAGCGATTGGTTGATCTGAGTCACGTGATTCGCGAGGGGGCGTGGGATAGATCTCGAGTAGGAGTGGCGTCGTCTGGTACTGAGCGATCGCACTTGTAATTTGTTTTGTATCGATTCAAATGTTTGCGTATCAATAAAATTTTATGGCAAAAAAAGTCGTCTTCATTTCCTAGTCAAAACAGTTGCTTCTGGGCCTTTTAGTGAGACGAATCGTACAAGTCGTGAGGTACAAGTCGTGCAGTTTTTTATTAACATATATCAATGCTTCTTCTCAATGTTAAATAATTCTCGATTGAAGATCAAATCAAATTCTGTCGAAAATTGATCGCGGTTTTTATTGATTGATCAAATCGATTGATCAAGAGATTTTCATTCGATTTGAATTGACGCGTACTGTATGCGATCAAGATATATTGTTAATGTTTCAGGATTCTTAACATTGTCGTAGGTGAGAGATCCTCAGACGGTATATCGATCGCTTCTTTGATAATATTGACACGACGTGCGTACGTTGATACCTAGTGCGAATCAGGCTTAAACTTCATGATCCTGGAACAATTATAATATTTCGAGGCTTTCAACATTCTCATAAGTAAGGAATTCTCATTGTCAGATCTTTTTTAAACATGATGTTGAGAATTTTGAAATATTCAGAGCAGAAATTGTTCGTTTGAACGCTGTTTAAGTGACACTAACTATTAGTGCCTAAACTGACAATCACAATCTAACTGTACCTTGACTCGAAGAAAAAATGTCTAATAAATTAAATAAAAAATCCAGAACAGAAAACTTTTATGCACGATGTATGAAATCATCTATGAAATTGCATGAGAATGAAAAACAGTAAGTGCAATGAGAAACTTCCAACATTAGAAGTACCAAAATTCAATACTTATATAGAGTATTGTTCCATTTTTATTCCATCGTTTTTCTGACGGATGGAGAAAAAAATACAAGAGAAAATTATTTGTTCCATTGTCATTAAAAAATGTATGTTTCGTCCAATTGTAGTCTTACACTCTTTTTTTTGTCCTCCCATCAGATATTTAATTTTTTTAATTTTGATAGAACACAAATTTCATAAAACTTGTAAATATCATACTTATCATTTGCACTTGTATAATTCCAACGGCAACACCATAAGTAATAATAATACATTCGTTGTAAGGCGAAAATTGTTTTTACTTGCATTTTTTTCGCGCACGTTCTTAGAAGAAAAGGAAAGTTAGACTAAGAAAAGTTGAAGAAACGCAAGCGTCGCTTTTTTCCTTCGTACCCTTGTTTCCTCGTACATGGTCATAAAAGATTACAAACGAAAATTCGCGACAAACAAACCGTAATATTGCATTCGACTCAAGCATACAATTGAGAACGACACCGAACTACTCTGTTCACGAATAATTGATGCCATATGCGCATTCTGAATGCACGAGAAGGGCATGCGCCGACAAGAACAGTGAAGTAGCTTTTGAATATGAGAACAGTCATGGGAAAAATGGCTACCATAGACATTCAACGAGGTAACTCTACGTATAAATTAATAAATATTCAGAAAAAGATAGTGGCATTTACGACGAAAGCGTACGTTTCGTCGTCGCAAAAATAAGTATGCAAATGAGTAAATAAGTAAATAAAATAAATATCTTTAAAACGTCATGGAAAGTTGATTTTTCTAAGAACAGCATGTACAAAAAATAAATATCGCATATATTATTGCTTTTATATTGTGTTTTTAGAAAACTCTTATCGTAACCCAGTATAGTATAATAGTTTCCATTACTTTAGATACAACTCTTAATAAAACCACATACTTTCTCTCTGTTCGTCTGAGAACGAATGTTTAAGATACTTAATTTTATCTCCTATCTTATTATATTCTCTCTCTGATAGAGATTTAATTAACTCTGATAGTTTAGGGATCTGTAAAGAATATTTTAAGACCCAGGATGTTGCTGGAAGGAGAGAAGGAGTGTGTGAAAGGAAGTGAGAAGAAAGGCGATTGCGTTTCGTCTCGGAGTCACTGCCTAGACTCATCATCAGTGGGGCTGATGGCAGCGACTCCTTTACCCCAGACGCTTGTTGTTATAACTACCCGCTAGGCTGGGCCCGGATCACCCTCCTAGCGGGGTTCCGCATGCTGCTTGCTTAACATCAGAGATCGGTAGGACCTCGACCCTAAGCGCGCAGCCACTTGCGGCTTGTGCAAGTCGAGCGTTCGAAACTCGTAGTCAAGGAATCGTAGGGCCGCTACAGATAGTGAAATTAAGTCGAATTTTAAATCGAGAGTTTGCAAGTGAAAAATTCAGCAACACCAGACCTAAATCTTTATGGCTCCCAACGTCCAGCAATGATGTTGCATAGCTATTCAAGTAGATCTAAGAGCAAGGAGAAATCGAAATTGTACTTTGTACAAAGTAAAAAGACAAATAATGTCCAACTTTGCGATTCGGGATTATTTTTAAGCAGCTACCTGCATGACATGCGCAATAAAATAAGAAATGGTAATTTATTTGGTAAGTGACACCGTTATATCTCGAGTAAAGTAAAAAACGAAAATCATGCTTTTAAATGATATTGCAGATAAAAAAGAAAAAGGAGATACCGTGTGTTTAATTTCAGCGGTCTACAATAATTTTTTCAACACCTATCTGTAACAGATCTGAACTACCAGTTCGGTTGGAACCGTTACATAATGAAGTACGTGGGTATCTGGCCGGAAGAGAGGAAATGGAACCGACCTTCGAGCTACGTCGTCCTGATACCGTTTCTCACGATGCTGTGTTTCGGGTGTGGCCCACAAACCATCGATCTGCCATTCATCGCGCATGATTTGGACCTGCTTGTCGAGAATTTGTCGATGGCTAACATGACTGTCACGATTGCGCTCGTCAAGACTATAATTTTCTGGACGAATGGCGAATGTAAGAATTTCATTTTTAATTTTTATTAACGACGAAAACCTCTGTATTCTATATTTTATTGATGAATATAAAACAGATTGCACGATTTCATAACAGCCCGAAAAAAACACGTGTGGTTTCTAGATTTGTGAGACCAACTTTTAGGCGAACAATTTTATAATCTCGAATTAACGTAAACAGAAAGTTCTCTCACGAGCGGGAAAAAAAAGATTTTATCACCAAGCGAAAAGCGAACTCTAGCCGCCATTCTCCCCTTCTTCCAAGCATTGAAGTCTCTGCTGAGGTGCATAGCCAAGGACTGGGCCACGGTGGAGACGAAAACCGGACGAGAAACAATGGTGAACATCGCGAGGGTCAGTAGAAAGACCATGATAGCATGCACGAGCATGTGCGAATTCGTGGCTATTTTCTTCCTGTGTCTACGATTATTTCTCATGAAACGTAACGACAGCAAACTGATCCTCCGTGGCTATTTTCCCTACAACACAACGATCAGCCCGAACTTGGAACTGACAGTGATTGCACAAGTACTAACCATTATATACACAGCAGCTTCGTACTCAACTGTGGACACTTTTGTCGCTATGCTGGTTCTGCACGCTTGCGGACAGCTTTCGAATATAAAACACGATTTGAGGAAGATCCATTCGTGCGGTAATTCGAACGATTTGCAAATGAAGCTGAAGAAAATTGCTCAGAAGCACGATTACGTCAATAGGTTCGTATCGAAAGAAAGTTATCAGTTATCAGAAGAATTTTTTGAAAAGTCACGATAGTTTCCATGGAAGATGGTGAAAAGAAAGAAGAAGAAAAATAGAGAATAGAAAATATACATTGTAACAGCGAATCAATTAATTTGCAAAATGTTTACGTTCGTATGTTATTTTTTCAAAGAAAGTGCAATGTATCTATCTTTCCTCCACAATATCGTCTTTTCTTATATTTAAACATGAATACAGTAATTACTAGTAATGTGTTTGACATGTGTTTGAAACTTATTATTTTTTTTATATTTGAAATTTAGTGATTATTATTCAAAATTATTATGTAAACTTGTTTATGTATAACAAACTTATTATGTTTATTAATTTATGCGTCTAGACCCAATACTACTTTGAATTGGCTAAAAAGCGAATTTTGTCTAAAGTAAGATTTTTCATTAATCATCCCGTATGTACCTCTAAGGTTCGCGGAAACAGTAGAGAATTGTTTCAACGTGATGCTTCTGATTCAAATGCTCAGTTGCATCGTTCAACTATGCTTCCAGTCTTTTCAAGCCATCACGGTACGAAAACAAGTCATACGTCTTTCTCTAAATTTACATTTATGCGAAAGAGATCAAAAATATTACAAAGCGATGTACATCTTTTTTCTGACATGATTTAATTTATAGTCATTTGGAGAGGAAGCAAAGCGATACATGATTTTCCAAATTGCATTCTTGTGTTTCTATGTAGTTTGCGTGATGATGCAGTTGTACATATATTGTTACGTGGGCGAGAAACTTGCGTTCGAGGTATCGTTGAATGAAAGAAAAATTAATTTAGTCGATGTCTTTCTGGTAAAAAGATATAGAGACGTTAGACGTCGGTTTGCCAACAAATTAATTTTCGTTCAATTTTTCAGAGCACGGACATAGCCAACGCGGTGTACCATAGCGAATGGTACAATTTACGTCCCAAGGACGCGAGATTATTAGTAATTATTATGTGCCGAGCGAGAGCGTCACCGTTGAAACTCACAGCAGGCAAATTTTGTTGGTTCACCGTGACGTTATACACCCACGTGAGTGAAACGACAGACGAAAATATTCGACGTCTGTATTTACCATTTTTAGTACTACGAATCTCGCGATCCTGAAAAGCCGATTAGTAAATGATTTTAATTTAGTATACACAGCAATTACTGACATTATTACGAGATTATTATATTCATTAAAATATGTTCAGAGTGTGAAATTTTCATGACCACCATTACGTTTCAGGTTCTGAAAACGTCGATGTCGTGTATATCTGTTCTATACGCGACCAAACTTTAACCGAGAGACGATTGTTTCTAATTGTGACTGTTCAACATTTTACGTATCTTAAGCACTTTAGCATCTATCTCTGAATGGTAAACTATGCTTCGTAGAAATGAAAGATAAAGCGGCCTGTTGAACGATTAGCAATCGTGAAAAGTAATAAAGCTATTAAATGTTAACGAGAATTTCTCAAGAAAGTATTTCTTGTCTTTTGCTCCTGAAAATTTTTCCATTTCCTCGAGACGTAATTTCAAGCACACTTACGACGCCATCCACTGACGCGCCATCGACGAATATTTAAGCCTGATTCACACTAGCGGCGACAGTACGATCAGATCATGTCAATGATGCGATCGTTTACACGTGGTCTAATGAAAGCATTAACGATATTTGGTTGATTCAAATTAATGATAAATGAAATTGACCGTGGATTTAGTTTTTAGCCTAATTCACACTATTTGTCAGAGGTAGAGGTGTTTCGCGAATCCGTGATCCGCGGACATCGCGAAAAAAAATCATTTTCTCGTTTCTCAGAAAATAGAGCAAACGCGAAAAAGTTATATATGTAAAAAAATAGTACTATTTTTCCTTTTTCATTTTTTTCTCACACTTGCCCGGAGAGTAATACCATTTAATTTATGAACTCGATTTTATAAATTACACACGTAGTGTGTAATAAATACGTGAAATTTCATAAAATTACTGAATCATCGTATTTATCACTTACATAAATTCATACGGTAACACTTATGACATTAGCAATAATTATACTTTTTTCCGTGGAAGATGAAATTTCTTTACTTGCGTAATTTCGCGTACGCTCGTGAAAAGAAAGAGACACAAACTAAGTTGAAAAAAATGCCAACATTTCCTGTTCCACCCTCACTTTCTTGTACTCACTTCTCGTACAAGATCATAAATAATTGCAAACGGACACTTCTAGCTTCAACGTTAATATTAAATAAAGTCGTATGTCGAACTACCCTGTTCACGAATAATTGATGTAATATGCGCATTCTAAATGCACGAGAAGAGCATGCGCTGAGAAGAGCGATGAGATAACTTTCGAACGTGAGAACAGTCACGAGAAGAATGGTCACCGTGGACATCCAACGAGGTAACTTTACGTACTGACTAATAAATATTCATAAAAATATAGAAGAATTTGCAAGGCCGTTTTTTATTTGATCACTGCAACTATTAAAAATAAATAAATAAATAAATGAGAAGAATAAAGTACGAAATGCAAAATGTTAAATTTCCTACGTCAACTCTTTTGGTAATATTTAATTACTAAATAATAACATATATAATATAATTATTTAGTAATAATAATAATAATAATAATAATATATAATTTCCATTCTTTTAAATATAATTCTCAGAAAAACCAATTCTTTTTTACAGTTCAAAATTATTTTTCACCCTCACGGTAGTATCACACAGCCAAAGTTTTTTATTATATTGCAAAAATTTAACATACTCAACACCATTTTGTATTTTTATATTTTCTTTGACATAGAGTGAGAATAAGATTAAATCGGTTTGACAATTACGAAATTTAGCAGTGTAAAGTTGTTGTGACTCTCGGATTTAAGATAAGAGATTTAAAATAATCGAAATCATATCTTTTAAGAATAATACACGTGAAAAGCAAATAACATGCGATTAGATGCAATCGAAAGCGATTCAGAATCATTTTTAAACAGCTATCCATGACAGATTTGAAGCGAAATAAGAAATGGTAATAGAGCTGGTAAGTAACATTAAAATATACATCAAGTAAAGTAAAAAAAATCGAAATCACACTTTTAAATTACATTACACGCAAATACACATTTTTAAATACATGTAAATCACACTTTAAATGCGTCGCATGTATTTTATTTCCCATACATTACAGATAAATAAAAAGGAAGTATTGCGATGCACAATGATTTTTTTAAATATCTATCTGTAACAGATTTGAATTATCAGTACGGGTGGAATCGTTACACGATGAAGTTCGCGGGTATTTGGCCGGAAGAGAGGAAATGGTACCAGCCATCGAGCTACCTCGTTCTGATGCCGTTTCTCACGATACTGTGTTTCGCGTGCGGTCCACAAACCATTGATCTGTCGCTCATCGGACACGACTTGAATCTGATAGTCGAGAATTTATCGATGGCTAACATGACTATTACCATTTCGCTTGTGAAGACTATGACTTTCTGGATGAATGGCAAACGTAAGAGTTTGATATAAATTGTACTCGATATTTATTGATGATGAAATTTCCTATATTTTATTAACCACTACACCGTATTCGCTCTTAACTGAAGGAGAAATTTACTACACTTTATTGCTCAAAGTAATACAGACTTCAGAAGTTCTTACTTCTGTCCCATACGTCTTTATTTTCTAATCAAATTCTAATAGTTCTAGGCTCGTGACCATCAAGTTTGTGAAATTTTTAGGTTTTGCAATTTAGTTAACAAATTAAAAGTATTCTCACAACTGGCAATAGATTCGTAAATTTTATTATTATTACTCGAAAAACGAACTTTCAAGATATATCCTAGCAACCATTCTCTCTGTTTGCAAGCATTGAAATCTCTGCTGAACTTCATGGCCAAAGACTGGGCAATAACAGAGACGAAAACCGAACGGGAAACAATGATGAACAGCGCAAGAATCACTAGAAAGACCACGATAAGATGCACGATAATGTGCCAATTTGTACTCGTCTGTTACGTGATCCTACGATTATGTTCCAACAATCAGAACAAACTGCTCTTCCGTGGCTATTTCCCCTATAATACAAGTGTCAGCCCAAACTACGAACTAACACTGATTGGTCAGATCATAGCTGCTACATATGCATCTGCCATGTACACATCTGTCGATACTTTTATCGCTATGCTGGTTTTGCACATTTGCGGACAGCTTTCGAATCTAAAGGATGATTTAAGGAACATTCACTTGTGCGATAAGACCGTTTTGCAGACAAAGTTGAGGAAAATTGTTCAAAAGCATGATTATATTAATAGGTTCGTATTGAAAGGAAATTATTAATTTTTTGAGAAGTTTGCTTCTTCAACGATAGCTTTTATTAAGTTGACGGTAAAGAAAGAAAGAAAGAAAAAAATAGAAAATAGTTCTCAAATTCTATTAACCGATCAAAAAATGAAAGAGATTTTTAAAATCTCTCTTCTATATTTTTCCTCGCAAATTAATTGCTATCTTATCACATTGGATTCTTATTATTCTTTATTTGAAATTATTATCACGATATCGTTATTGTTTGGTTATTACCGTTTAAAATTTATTAATGTATCCATTTAAGGGTACTTGCCTTAAATGCATAAATTGTGAAAGTCTCAAAGTAATTTAAGTAAATTTCTTTTCAATATATATATTGTGTCACATGTATATATACATATATGTACCTCTAAGGTTCGCTGAAACGATAGAGAATTGTTTCAACGTGATGCTTCTGATTCAAATGCTTGGTTGCACCATTCAACTATGCTTCCAGTCTTTCCAAGCTATCACGGTACGAAAAAAAAAACCTCATATTTTTCTCTAAATTTATATTCATACAAGAAAAGAAAAAAATATTATAAAGCAGTATACATCCTTTCTGATATAATTTAATTTATAGTCATTTGGAGACGAAGCAGAGCGATACATGATTTTCCAAATTGCATTCTTATGTATCTATGTAGTTTATGTGATGGTGCAATTGTACCTATATTGTTACGTGGGCGAGAGACTCACAATCGAGGTATCGTTTATGAAAGAGAAATTAATTAGTCGCTGTTTTTCTGATAAGAATTTGGCTATTAGATTTCAACATGTATTAAAGTTTGCAATTTTTCAGAGTACGGATATAGCTGAGACGGCGTATCATTGTGAATGGTACAATTTACCCCCTAAAGATGCAGGGTTACTCATAATCATTATGTGCCGAGCTACGTCATCACCGTTAAAACTTACGGCAGGCAAATTTTGTTGCTTCACTGTATTGCTGTATTCTCAGGTAAGTGGAAATAAATTTTAACGCAATTTATGGACCGAATTTTTCAACAGACTCTTTCTTCTAATATCTTCGATCATAAACTGCACTGTGTCTGTGAGGTATGATGACTTTAATTCAGTATCAGTGTTTAAATAAAGAAAAATACAGAATTTTCAATTTTATCAAAATATATAAGGTATATAATATTTCTATAATCACATACAAGAGCTCGCGAAAGTGTTTTTATATTATGCGTATCATGTAAAAAATTTCAAAATTTTCATTAACACTATAATGAAATACGAATATCATAATTATGATAACTGATTAAATTCCAAATCAATATGAAACTCTGTATGAAAGTTATAAAATATTTATATAATAAAACATTAATGAAATATATATCTAGCGAAAATAGTTTGTTAATTTTATTAGATTATAACTGTTTAAATACGTCTGTGATTTATCTGAGCGTGCACAATAAATTCTATTGAAGGGAACGAAAGATGAGAAGGATGCGTGGAGAGGATTTGAAGTAGTTTATAGGATGCGTTTCGTCTCGGAGTCACTGCCTAGAGACTCAATAATGTGGAGCTGATGGCAGCGACTCTTTGTCCCAGACGCTTTGTTGTTGCAACTACCCGCTATAGACTGGCCCGCACCTAGCGGGGTTCCGGCAAGACTGCTTGCTTAACGTCGAAGGAGATTGGTAGGGCCTCGACGCTAGGCGCGGAGCCACTTGCGGCTTGTGCTAGTCACTGTTCGAAACTCGTAGTTGAGGAATCCTAAGCCGCTATACACTATATATATATATATATTTTTATGTTGTATTTTATACTTTACAATCATGAGAATAGATTCTCGTTACAGTATTAATGAAGTTACAAAATATTTTATACAACACGCGTAATATTACTCATGAAATGTATTCGTACATAATATGATCATAAAAATAACTTTCTTATGAAAGAAAACGAACGTTATACTTTCGTGAGCAACTGTACAGGACAATCTTTTTGTATATTTCAGATCTTAAAAACCTCAGTCTCGTATATTTCCGTACTCTACGCAACGAAAGGTTAGTAGAAAGCCGATATCCTATATGTAGTTTTTTTGAATTTTACAACTATCCACCTGTATCGATAGAACAAATTCTACGGAAAGGATACCTCACTATTTTTTTCTGTGTGATAAATTAGTTTTTAAAGAAGGAAGAGACGAGACGAGACCAGATGAAAAATTGGGTACTAGAGTAGAGTAATAAATCTATTAAATATTAATGAGATACCTCGGGAATACGAGTGCTTTTCACGAAACCTTGAGGACCATCATTTTTCTTTCCTCTTGCCCCTCGACAATTTCCCGTTTCTTCGCGAAACTTTCAACGCATACTTGAGCAGTTTTAGACCTATTGATAACCGATTGCTCATAAACGAGCCGTCAGATTATAAATTTAATCCTTTAACGATCCATCATAGCCCGCAACTATTGTCATTAAACGTTGCTCGTGTTAGGTGTGACACTGTTATATATCCTTACTCCTCGATAATTAGTCGCTCTTCTTGACAGCGAAGACTTTTGGTACCGTGGGTAGATATAACGAATTGCATTCTATTATTTTGGAAAGTAACAATTTTTTAAATATTTTGTTGCGAAAATTAATTTTCCAAACTTTCTCCAATATCGTAAACATAAAAGCACCTGCTAGTTTTCATACAAAACGTGATAGCTCGGAAGGATCGTCCAGGAATCGATGAAATTCCGTTTTATCGACGCGTATCATAACAACGATTCAGAAAATTATGCACAAAAATTATTTAGAACGATACAAGGAACTGACAATTACATTCATAACTTTTCGACTCAAGCTTTATTGAAAAGATTTTGAATGAAATTCATAACTGATACTGGAGAAGCAATCTGGTAAAAATTTAAGCGTAGCATAAAAAGTTCTCGTTGCATAGAATTGCATGCAGAAAATGTAACACCATAAAGACTGAAATTCACCAGTGACGGAGAAAGAAGAACGAAAATTGACGAGATTTTTATTATATAACGTTGAAATATGTAATCTTGCAGCTTTTGATATATTTCTAACGACGTTCTAGATTTGTCTAATTTTCATTTGGCAAATGTTTCATTGTGAACAGAGATGCATGTATGTATCTGATTTTTCTGTGGCAGATTTACGTTTTCATTCTGTTTATTCCGTGTAATTCCGTTTATATTGAATATAAATGGAATTAAAACTATTACGCCAATGTGTAATAAAATCCCAGTATAATATTGAAGAAAGAAGAAAGATAACGACAGAAGAGGAAGAGTGCCTTCGTTTCGTCTGGAGAATACTAGCGAACTCGTCGGTAATTGTTGGAAGCCTTATTGGTAGACGTCGAGATGCTGGAGATCGAATCAGAAGATATATTTAGGTACCTTTGAAAATTTATTTTCAAAAGTAGTGTATACTTGTTTCTTAATAGCGAATGATCGTAATAAACCTTTTTTTTTTCTTACAGGAATTGTATTTTTTAAGATTTCAAAATTTGCTGCCCCAAATTCTATCAAAATGTAGTTCCCTATCACTGGACTACGAATTATTAAATAAATGGAGAAAATGATAAAAATGAAACATATACGCACTGCCATTCATAAGTCACGTAACGTGATTTTAAACATAAGCTGTAATAAAATATTTGAAACATAACAGAATCTAGTTTTTCTCATAGTACGATTAATAAGAACCGACTTCGTCTTATAATTATGTTCATTCACACTTATTCCAAGTAAACGAAAAGTAAGTACATGCAATTAACGAATGATAGTGCATCTGTAATTATCTTTGCAAGTTTATTAAGAAATTTTTATTTTCAGAACTTATTATTTTCAAAACTGGCACCAACTTTTTTTACGTACGCCCATTTCCATCTCCCAATGCAAAAGATTAGTACATGTATATTTAAGTACAAATATAAAAATAAATATTCACGATTAGATTCACAATTTGCACCCAATAAATAAACTGCACCATTGCACTCGTCGCGTGGACGATCGAGTAAAAGTTGCAGAGTTTTCACCGTTTATTTCCGTCAACGTTGACGAAAGAAAGTTTCCGTGGCACCGAACTAATAAACGTTATTAACAAACTGCGCACGAAAAACCATCACAATGGGTGAAAACGAGGAGAGATTGGTCATCGTTTACTCTGATGCACACGGATAAAAAGCGAACAGGCTTTACGGTTTGTTGGCAAGACAAAAGGCCACCTTATAAAAATCACTGTCCCCGTCGACTTCGACGTTACTTTAGTTTCTTTCACATCGCGAAACACGCTACTCTCCTCTTTCGCGTGCAAATTCTTTACAACGTTCACACGACACGATGGATAATTTTATATAAAGTAAATTCATTTCATTCGGAATACTTTTATAATTTGACTAAAACGTTCAATCCGCTGTGTATGTCATAAGAATAATAAAGTTAAGCCGACAGAAGATGATGTTGAATCCGAAGATTTTGATTGTGGTGGGTTTGGTGAGTTACGGGGTTATCGCTAGAAACACGGATGGCAATGTAGATTTTCTTAAGGAAACGAGCAACAAGAAGCATGGGGGTTCTATGTTGATGGAAATAGCGAAGGAACTTGTGCAAAGATCTTCGACTAGTAGTCAGGTATAATTAATACATAATTATAATATAATATATATATAATTAATACATAATTGGAATATAATTGGAAATTATATAGTTTCATGAAATTCCCGTCTACCTTTTGTAATTTCGAAATTATAATTTGATTTAGCGGGAACATCTTGTACAAATAGAATCTCTGCTCTTTATCCTAATTTTTATCCAATAATATTCCAAATATTCCAAAGTAAGAGGCTGTAGAGGTTTAGTATTCAAAATTGATCGGTATGTTCTAACAATAAGGAATTATAAATTGAGAGTGAAGAATAAACGAAATATTAAAAGTCAATCACATAACTGTTACAGGTGTTGAATCTAAATTTATCAAATTTGCTATTACTTTTGGTATTGAAAGCAGTTGTGTTTGGAGCGAGATATTTGGGCCATCACGACAAAGGCCGTGAATTAGAAGAAGGTTTACAATTTAAAATGTATTAAATCTTTCTTGTAAATAGAAAGGTATTGAAAATAGCGATTTATGTGCAGAAAATATGGTATCCGAAGGAGAAGTTACATTGGCATTAGGATACTTAATAGGAGATACTTGTCTATATAGAGCAGCTTGTGAAGAACCTTATGTTGCGAAGGAATACCTAGGAGCCGCAGAAATGATCATGCAAACGATGAAATTGTTATCCCAGTACGTGATTTTACATTCTGTTTGACAGAATTCCGTTATTACATTCAATTGTATTTGTATTTCTTTAATCAGACTACGAATTTTTGAATTCTTTATTTATATAATTTATTTATACAATATCCAAAGATCTGTAAAATATCTAAAGTATTATTATCTAAAGTAATATTCGTCATGATAATTAGTATACGAAATAAATCTCTGCTTCAATCCTTCATCTTTTTATAGAAATAAATATTTAATAACAATTAATAAAAAGTGAAGATTCTGATTTTACTGAATAACATTAATGCGCACAAATATCACTGACATTTGTCAATCACCGAGTTTCTTCTTGAAAAAAAAAATGAGTAATTCTTCACATATATAATTGAATGTAATATCTTGCAGGGATTCGTCAATTAAAGGAAACTACGAGCAAACAATGGCAGAATTACAGAAAGCTATCGAACATGGCATTACAGATGGCTGTCCGCCTCAATACACTTGCAAGAAAGAGAATATTAAGAATTTCTTGAGAGAAGAGAAGAAATAATTGCGGAAATATATATCCTTAATTAAGTCGTAATATTCTGGAAGAATTTGTAGTATGTTGAATATTTGTAGAAATAAATTATACGCCCTTTTAATTTCTTACAGTTATTGAATTTATCCAACTTGATAATTGGGGATCAACTCAAGAAATTGACCTCTATTAATTTTGTTCATTTTTTAAGTAAATACTTATGCGAACCATGAAATATACATATACGTACACACATATAATTTAAATATATTTGAATTGTAATGACAAGTAGATTAAACACCTACTCCACACATTTTGTCCTTTTTAAATTATATTTCTAATATATGTTATAGACATATTGTAATTTTAATTGTTACTCATCATGTACTCATTACACTGTATACTTTAACTGTTCTAATTCAATGAATCTATTTATGGAGCGTTCAGATGACCAATATACTATGCATGTGTATGCTGTTATTGTTTCAAAATTCTTAACGTTATGTGAAAATGATCAGTCTATATAGTCAATATTTATATATGTTATATAGTCAATATTTATATATGTTATATAGTCAATATTTAATACATACATACATGTGTGTGTGTGTGTGTGTGTGTGTGTGTATTAATTATATAAAAAAAAAATTATATACCAACTGAGGTCTTACAAGAATGTTGATATCTGAACGCTTTCAGGATATATGATAATATCCCTTTCTTTAAATTATACAATTTACATGATCTCAAAAACTGTCTAACTTAATATTTCATTTTCCTAGTATTGTTTTACATAGAGATGCTACTATCTAGAATTCGTGATTTGCAGTACTTCAAGTATTAATACCGATATGCGCGCAATTTTAATTTTCATTTCAGAGTAACATATTTGTAACATATCGAGCGTTTTCTTACCATTTTTCCGCTAAAATATCAGGAATTCCATTCCACGATTTCAAATTCATATCCGCATACGCCATTTTGACATTCCCCAACGTTCCTTTCCTAGAAATTAATGCAATTTACATTGAGAATTTCATTGAGAATTTCATTGACAATTATCTTGAACGTAACGAGATGCTTAATAAAAGCGTAGAGCATTAATTTACCTATTTTCTCTGGTTTTTTCTGATTTCATTTCACTTTTACGGAGAAATCGCACGTCACTATCACGACCGTTTGAAAACTGAAAGTTTTCGCATCGACCACCAGATGTCAGTTGTACAGTTTGACGGCTAACCTATACTGATACACGGGCATGTACACAACTTATCCAGTCATACGGCGCTGACGATCAAGTTTTGATTTTCGCCTATTCACGCCATTCTAGTGTATAAACAATTTTTGATTAGACTTGGTAACTTGGTTACAATATTTGCACGTACGACTCGGTGAAAAAATGAGTTCTATAGGCACAGGGGTAAATATACGACGTGTTAATTGAAAAGCAATTTTGAGGAACTATTAATCGCAAACGACAACGTAACCTAACCTCCTTTTGCTTTTCAGTATGACTTGTCTGCTTCACAATTTTCACCTGACGGACGTGTGTTTCAAGTCGAATACGCGCAGAAAGCCGTCGAGAATGGAGGGTAAGTGTTAAATTTGATCATTGATTTGTTTCAAAAGTAGTTGCTGCAAATCTAATTACCTGCTCTGATCACTGTATCTTGAAGGATACTGTAATGACAAAGGTAGTTTTCAGTAATTTCGTCAGTACTTTTGTCTCGATGCTAAATGTTTACTGGAGAATTATACAGAGATTTTGATTACAGAACGGTCATAGGACTGAGAGGAAAAGATGGCATCGTGTTCGCTGTGGAGAAGATAGTTACGTCGAAGCTCTACGAGGTTGGCACGAACAAAAGAATATTCAATATAGATCAACATGTTGGTATGGCAGTTTCTGGTTTGATATCAGATGCCAGACAGATCGTAGAGATTGCTAGGTCAGAAGCATCTAGCTATAAGTCTCAGTATGGGATTGGTATCCCTTTGAAATATCTAAACGAAAGAGTTTCCATGTACATGCATGCATACACTTTGTATTCAGCAGTCAGGCCATACGGCTGTTCTGTAATTCTTGGTGCCTATGAACACGATGGTCCAGCTATGTACATGATAGATCCTTCTGGAGTTTCGTACGGATATTATGGTTGCGCCGTTGGTAAGTATTAATAAGTATAATCTGTTAAGTTTTTCCTGTTAACGTGTAATATTCAATATTTAAATGTATTATTCAACAGGCAAAGCAAAACAGTCAGCAAAAACGGAAATTGAAAAATTGAAGTTATCTGAAATGACTTGCAACGAATTAGTGAAAGAGGCTGCGCGTATAATCTACCTCGTTCACGATGAATTGAAAGACAAACAGTTCGAGCTTGAAATGAGCTGGGTTGGTAAACACACGAACGGAAGGCACGAACGTATACCAGCTGACATAAAAACCGACGCCGAGACAAAAGCGAAACAAGCAATGGCGGAAGATTCAGACAGTGAGACAGAAGATATGTTATAATTTAATAATATGCTATAATTTATATCTACAATTGCTGCAGCCAATTTTTTGTCAACAATAATTCAGTCATCAAATAAAGAATACCGTCTGTTGTTTATAAAATATCATACTCTTCCTTTTTAACACGTTATTTAGTCTCGTGCTTTCTCGATGTGTTACAAATGAAAAATTGTTACAAACGAGTACCATGGATTTTTTTTTATAGCATGACGTAACTTTAATCCATCAAAGAGAAATCGTCCATCCATTTATTAAAAGCAAATTGCATTAACAATCGAAGGATTGTACATAATCCTGTATCAATAATCCACAAATAATGACGAGCATCTCAGCGCCGTTAATCGGATTTACAAATTTTTCTGTCGACAAACGAATTTACAAATATTTCTTTGTACTATAAATGAAACAACTTCAACAAACATTATACAACGAAACAAAATTTATGTAACAAAATAATTCTTAGCAATTCGGAGGAAATTTTATAATTCTTTATAAATCTTGCGTGTGATCTTGGTTAAATTTATCATAAATCGTTACGTAGTAATTCTTGAAGTGATATCAGATGATTTTTATATTGATTTGTTTTATATTGATTCTCTAATACAATATAATTGTTGTGCAATTATCTGTATTATATATTATACAACTTATATTGTATTCATTAACAAACAAAAAAAAAAAAAAACAATAAATCTACATAAAAGTTGGTTATCTTGTGAAGCAGAAAAAATTCAGGAGCTAAAAAGATTAATTACGATTAATTAATCGATATTAACCCGATTTATAATATTAATCAAAGAATCACGCATAATAACAAGAACTTTTTCATGTTCCATTTAAATTTGAGGTATTTTTTAATTTTAAAAAATTATAAATGAATCGAGAATGAGCAAAAGAATGTAGTAGAGTTATAAGGATGTATTTCACAAGATAATTATTTTTGTACAAATGAAATTCATCCTAAATTCTTTTCTTCTGAATAAATATAACAACATAAATTATAAGAATTTATCAAACGACACAATAACAATAAAGATAATAATTACACAAAAATCACACTTCGAAACAATGATATAAAATTTCAAAACTTTTGATCTACAACACAATTTACTTACAATTCTTTTATCCAATGAATCGTCTGAAAATCGGCAACTCTAAATGGGAATACCACTTTAGTTACCGCAGAAGAATAAATTGTAAACACTTTTTACAATTCCTTTCTGTCTAACCGGAATACACGTAATACACAGTCCGAGTAATGTTGCTTCCAGCATTAACCCCGAAGATCGTATCACAAACTGGATCCCTACCTTCTTCGATCACCTACTTTCATCATCCTCAGAGGGGAATATCCTTGCCCAAAGCAATTAAGTGTATCAAGTCGACCAGAGGTTGGAAAAACAACATGACAACAATATAATACGAAAACAATATGATTTTGTCGTAATGGAATGAAACCGGCGATCGCGAGGGGGTGAAACACTGTATTCGATGCTATTGGTTTCGCGCATGCTGTTTCTTTCTTATTGGCGAGAGGGTTGGTTTCAGACCGCCGCGCTGATAGAAACTACGTGCAACCGGAGGAAAGAGAATAGTTTCATCCGGGCTATATAAGGGTAGGTAGAGTTTGAAAGTTACTCATAAACTGCTTTTAATTGATGCATGTGGTTCGCTTTTTGCATTGCTTCGAGGAAAAGGGGAACGTGACCCATCACGATTTGATGACCGACGGGTTCGATCGACACGCGGTCGTGCGCTTCTCCTTAGCTTTCTTCCGTTGGTTTTCGTCTCGTATCATTGGTAAAGGAGAAGAAAAGTAAGAAAAAGGTGGAAAAGTAAGAAGAAATAAAGAACGAAAATAGAAAGAGAGAAATGTCTTTGAACCGCAGCATTGTGGATAATGTTTACGGAGTGGAGGATCAAGTCAGTCCGGTGGTGTACGTTAGTACGGCGACCGCGTTAGGATTTATCGGATTTTTCGGCTTCACCATGAACCTTTTGGTAGCGGTGGTGATCATAAAAGACGCGGAGACACTTTGGACACCTGTCAACGTGATCCTGGTTAACCTTATCGTAAGCTTGTCGTTACATAATTACATAATCTTTTTTTAAGACGTTTCTCGTTTATTCGTTGGTTCTTCGAGTTTATAAAAAATGATTTGTATTGGATTCACGTATACGAAATCACGTCTAGTGTTTCATGTAGTGTTCTGCCTAGTGAAATTTTATTTTGTGATTAATTATAACTAATTATATTTAATACTGAAAAAATTCGTTGTAAAAATATGAAACTCTATAAAATATTATTAATAATATTAGGTCAATTATGCAGGAAGAGAATTATGAAATTTTTTGAGTGACTTCATTCCAGAAGATATTTCTTATAATTAACTTTAAATTCATTAACAGATGAGAGAAAGAATGAATTCATTACTTCTTAACGAATTAACGTAATACTCATCGTACATTTAACTAATCACCTCAAAATATAGAACACAATCTAATAACAATCAAACGTACTATTTAATTTAATAGAATAAATTATTATCTATAAATTATGTATTTTTATGTATCATTGCACGATATTATTGTTATATTATATAAGTAATTATTATATATTTTGCATTATTATAATTTTGCATTAATTTTACATAAATAAGAAAGATATAATTTGACTTGAAAACGAATGACAAAAAGAAAACGAGGGTTCGTTGTGAAACCGCTTGATTGCAAAAGGTAATTTTAATGATCATCACGGTTTTTAACGCAACACGGTTAAGTTTAATTTCTGAATGACGGAGAACAACATTGTACAAGCGGTATTTATGTGGAATCTCAGTCGTGCAATGCCCCGAGAAAATGTTAAGGTTCGCGTACATGAGTAATTTATGCGCGACAAGACGTTCCCTGTGCAACCCTTTTACGTTGCGCAGGATAATAAACGTTTAGTTGCATTCTAAACGTATTAGTGTCATTTGATATAATGAATTGCTTGTAGAAATAGCGTAAAATCATTATTTTCCATCTTTTAAGTTAAGAATTCTTCGATTTATTTTTATAAGTTCAAAATATTATTGTGTATTTCTGACGAAATTTCTAAAATTAATTTTTAATTTTTTAAATTGAATTTTTTCCTTTTTTTTATTTTCATATATTAACAATAAATCCAATATTAATTGTGTATGACACGAGTTTCATTGTCAATATAATCGTACGTGCCAAATCAACGTATTTATATTTGAATTCTATTTTGAATTTTATTTTTGTAAAATTATAAATTTTGTTGATTGTTAAGCAAAAATTTAATTGATTAACAGATCGACGAAGAGAATTTATTTCTTGTTATTCTTTTTACTTTTCTTTTAATTGAAACTGTGGGAAAATTTTAATTGAAATCGTCAGAAACAATTTGGAAACCAATATTTTCTTAACTAAGACCTTTATTAAAACAGAACTTCATTACGTTGATTGGTTAATCAACGTTTCATGTAGATTAAATTCTTCATTGTATCATTAATATTTTCGAAAAGAAGAAACTAACCTTCTCGATTTGAAATTATTAATTATTTAATTTGATTTTGCTGAGCATTAATATGTTGACGTATCAACATTTGATACAATACATTTGAAGTATTATGTATCTGTAATTTTACAATTTCAGTTTTCAAAGAAAATAAAACACTCTATATTACAATTATATTGTAAATAGACGGATTTTTGTTGATTGTGAGATTAAAGAAATAGAGTATTATATTTTATTCTACATATATTCTCAGCTTATCGTGTCCTTTTTAGCTGTATCGTAAATTACTATATACGTATTTATGTACAATCATCTTTAAATTTTCTGTCCATGCATAAACATTCGCAGTCTAATTATAAATATATGCAACAAAACCAAAATAATTTTCTAAACTTATGATTATATTAAAAAAAAAAAAAGAAAAAAAAAAATGTTCGAGATATTTAAAAAATCGCAGAAGCTCATTCGACAATAGCTCTTAAAGCTAATTAGTATTCAGAGATGTTCTGAATGAACGAATTCAGAATCAATTTCATTGTTGTTCGCTATTTAATTTATGTCCTGGAATTTAATATTTTTTCCCGAGGGTGAAAGAAGACAAGTGAATAAAAGATTTGTAATTCGAGGAATTATAATTAACTCCTAATTAATTGATCCTTAGGTGGGGAGTGCGCATACTTGAACAATAAAGGCGACAGAAAGGAATTTCGTTTCATCTAGAAAAGTGAATTCCACCTCAAAGTATTACGTCGATAAAATTCGCGAAGCTTTTATCGGCGAAGAATTATTCTCGAGAGACGGTCGACTTTAAGGAAGCATTGAAATTTTCGACAACGATATCACAGTTATTAACCAGACTATATACAAATTTATACAAATTTTTTACTTCGTTCTTCCATCATTAATCTTTAACAGTAAAAATTAATTTACGTTCTGCGTACTCTTTCAAACTTTCAGTTTCGATCAAAAATTTTCAACTCTCTAAGTTCAAATTTTAAAATTTAAGTTTTACGACACTCACGAGTTTGAGTTTTGCAACTTTTCAATTTCGAGATGCAAATTTTTAATTTCTTAAGTTTCCAAATTTTTCAAGCTTTCGAGCGAAAAATCTATGGAATATACGGTGGCAGTGAAGTGAAGTACTTTTTATAATATCTAATGAGAAGTATGACATTCGCGGTCTGTTAATAAGGAACGAGGTACAATACGTTGAGAAATAACTAATTATACTTTCCTTACACGAGATAAGTTTACATTCCCCGGAGGAAAGAAAAACGATAGTGAACTAGTTTATTGTTGTTTCTTAATTATAGACAACCAACATAATAGAACATTTCGTTACACGGAAATTCCACTTGGAATACAATAAGGCGAAATTATACAACTTTTGTAACTTTAACTATTCCCTCTTGCGTACTTTTAATTGGATCCTATCATCGTGCCTTCGCATTTCGTACTTGTGCAAAAATTTGAGAAAAATTCGACGATCAGTTACTTTATAAATACGTCATTCGAATCTGAATAAACTGATTCGTGTTAAATGTCGAATCTAAATTTCAGTTATTTTCAGTTATTTTCACGAGGTCAAACTAGATTTTCGCGAGGATCCAGCTATGCCGGATTTCGGCTGGGTTTGAATAATTTATGTCACTTCGATGCATCACTTCGAAACATGTCATGATTGCCTCGAAGCATTTACGCTTGTACTAATTCGTTTATTCGTTTATCAGAGTGATGTAACTCGATGTTTGAAGAGAAATAATAATTCAAAATATCGTACGTTATTCTAGTTTTTTTTTTTTTTTTTTTTAAGAGGAAATTAGTGCTTTAAATTATTGAATATTTATGTAAAAAGATAATTAAAAAGATAATCTCTCCGAAAATCAATTTCAAAAGCTCAGTTCGTATTATTACACTTCTTTTCAACCATTAAAGTCTGAGATAAAAGTCAAAAAACTAATAACAGAAAAAACATTTCTCTTTCCTTGTCGAATAATTAAAGAACAATTTCTACTTCAGGTTGGCGACTTCCTGGTGGCCGCATTTGGGAATCCTGTCGCGATGGTGTCCGCTATCACAGGCGGATGGTATTGGGGTTACAAAATGTGTCTCTGGTATAACTCATTGTTTATTAAACATAATAAACGCGCGAAATTCCTCCGACTGAGAAACAGCGGCTACAGCGTAGTTTTCCCAGCGTACGAATGTCATCCTGAACAAATGTAATCCCTCTCTACGTTACAACCGCGATGCGCATCGTAATTTCTTGCGGCGAAGAATAATCGAATCTCAAACGAACGTAACCTTTTTCCCGCCGTTTGAAACGACGAATCGGAACTCCGGTGATTTTCACTGGAAATTATTCGCCGAGCAGAACATCAAAGTCTTTGCATTTTTTTTCTTTTTTTTTTTTAACAGTACATCGCGATTGATTCAAACATGGAGTCATACTACGAGCAAAGTTGCCAGGGAATCTTCGTTTTAACGAGAAATAGAAGAGAAAAATGTCGAAGGACAACTGAGAAAAACGAGAAAACTGAGAATATTTCTTTTTTTTTTTGTATCTCTATCTCGTTGACAAAAATTGACGAATCTTCTCCTTGCAACAACGTTGAAACATGGCATCACGTGTTTTAGAAATACGTGTCTCGGAAATGGTTTCTTAGGATTCGCGGAATAGTCGAGTGTGTCGTTATAACGAGGTGAGACATTTACGGAGTTTACATAAAATCCGCGTCTCGAAGCGACGAGACTAACTAATGTAAATAAGAGAAAGTATCCTGGCGCGAGCCTCTCCTACCGCAGAGCCAAGCTCCATCGTTCATTTAAATGTTCAACAAACCTTTAAGGAACTTCTCGAGGGAAGTCCAGGAGTCACAAAGGCAAACAGCGTTACGTCTGAATTCGAAAGAGAAAATGGATATTTCTGGCAAAAATATTGAGAAAATATCCAAATCAACGGCCATGGTCCTAAAACAATGCAAAGGATGTCTCTATTACTGCTATTCCATCGTACTATCGTACTTTACAAGTAAAAAAATAAGAAAAATTATCGCAGAGTGATGAAAGCTCCGTTACGAAATTATAATTATATTTCGCAATATTATATATAATTATAAAGGATAGAATTGATTTAAAATTATCATTTCTATATTTTATCGTCATTTCGTTTCTAAAGACTGAACGATCATTATTCCTCCATCGGTAATTGATAAAATAATTAATTTGATATTATCAGAATTTTTTAATAACGTAAATTTACAATTTTCTAATAAACTAAAAAAATTCAGTATTTTTATGTCTGACAGGTTCTCTATCTCTGCAGCTCTAACTCTTCATTGATTCATAAATGATGTGATAAAATTTTACACCAAAGTACTTTCAAATTTCAAAGATGAAATTTATCAGTCATTACAGATTTAAGCATTAATCTGCCATAAGTTACCAATATTTACCAAAAATACTTTGTTTGTAAGGTATGCTTGGTTCATGTCCACACTGGGGTTCGCCAGTATCGGAAACCTAACGGTGATGGCTGTTGAAAGATGGTTATTAGTGGTCAGACCCATGAAAGCCTTGTCCATAAGGTAAGGATGATTTACACTTCTATTATTTTGTTTGACAACCAATGATATTTCGAAAGAGCTATGAGTTAATATCTTGACAGTGATACGAAAGACGAAAGTAGATAGAAAAAGTAAAAGGTCCATAAATATGTTTGTCGGACTTTTAGAACTATCGGAAACTATTAGAAAATTGATAAAATAGCTCTCTAAGATTTAATTATTCCATACTGATCTTTGATTGCACATTGATTTATTAATATCTATTATATTTTTCATAATTTCATCATAATCATATTATATATATAGCATATGTAATACAATTATGCATCGTTTTTTTATCAATACCACCGTACATGTTTTTCAATAATATTATCCCGCTTCTCTTTATCCCGCTTGAGGCGAAAATTTTAGCGTTAAAAGTGTCGCTTCGTTTCACAATTTTCACTGAGATTAATTATGATTTGCGGTCTTCAAGATTTATTTCATTTATCGTCTCTTTTACCATCGTACCGCGTTCAAGACGTTTGAGAATATTTCTTCAAAAATATTTCCTTCTTCAGTATTAAAACATACTTACTGGTAATTACACACTTTACTTTCCCGGCTTTTCGCAATTTTAACGCGTATAGTCATAGTCTGTACGTATATAGTAGCTTCAGAAACTATTCGCACACTTCGCTCGAGAAAAGATTGTCAATACTTTACTCAACTCAATACTTGAAATTTTAAAAGGGGGACTTCAATCTTTAGGACGGTGGTAGATTCATTTATATACAAATTTGTTCGGTGTCTATAAGGACGTTTGAATTTGCACAATTTTCAAGGGACGAAACTGTCTTTACTTATCCTTCTTTCCACACAATGTGACGTGAAAACATCTTTGAAAGAAACGAATTCGTTTAAACACTCTAATTAAAGAGCCTTCACTTCAACTCACAATTCTTTTTTAAACGGCTTAAAATATTTACAATTATTTACTTGGAATAATTACAATGTTTACTATTTTTTATCGAACGTACGAACACTTCCCGAAGCCACTATACATCTCTTTCTCTCGTCATTGTTTCTCAATTTAACGTTTAAGAAACGAAGGCGTTGTTAATCCTGTTAAAGTTGATTTAAAAAGTCGGTAAAATGATTCACGCGGATCTTAACTTCGAACTTGTCCGCTGGGTAGTAGATGTTCGTAATTACACAGGCAATTGCTTATTGTAAGTAATTGAAGGATAGCTCGTGCTTTTCAAACTCTGTTCTTTGGCATTAAACATTTGAACGTTTTATGGAGTAAAATTTTAAATCAGACAGGTACCGATAGGTCCAAGTGTTCCCACAATTTTTATTATTTCAGTTCTCTATTCTTCCCTCTATGCAAATTTTAAAAAACATGCAGCGTGTTTGATTTCCTTAATCTCTATTCAAATTCAACATCAGAAAGATAGTCTTTGATTCCATTAATTCTTCAGAGACAATGCCCGTGCCAATACCAGAAAGTTATTTCAATAATTAATAAATTTCATAACTGTACTAAACATTATTGTACAAAATTTTAAAACAATTATTACTATTATTGTTAAATTATTATTCAATCTCTCTCTAATTGTCATTATCAATATTATTTAAGTCTATAAAAATTATCAAGTAAATCTAAATCATCGACATCAAGTGTCGTTCCTAGAGGATTGACACTGATTGTCGTCCATCCCCCCCTCCCTCCTTCCCCTCCAGTTCAAATACGAGAGGCTCTATCACACTAGCAACAAATTCTCTTCTAATTTCACTAGTCGCCCTATTCGTGCAAATTTCGTTTATTTTCGACAGACACGCAAAAATACTTGGATTCTTCGTGTGGATCTACGCACTCTGCCTCTCCCTGCCGCCGCTATTTGGCTGGGGTAGTTACAGCCCGGAGGCAGGAAACGTGTCTTGCAGCGTGTCCTGGGAGGTCCACGACCCTGTTACCAAAAGCGAGAGCTACATAGGGTTCCTCTTTATACTCGGCCTGATTGTCCCGGTCTTGGTGATCAGCAGCAGTTATGCAGCGATCATACTGACTTTAAGGAGAGTGCGAAAGAGAGCAGGTAAATTTCTAACGAGCAGTTAAATCTCCGATCGGAATTTCCCGGGAGGGAAGGACAGGGAATCTCAATGATCACCTTTCTACACTTAAAACTCCAAATTCAAAGACGAACGTCAGTTCGATGAAAAAAATCGATACTTTGTAAATTTTGTATGATCGAACGTCGCATTTGAATAATCTCCTATTTATTACTTATCGCTAAACATTGTAATAATGGTAATTGGGTATTTAATTAAAGTTAATTAGTTATTCGCAAACATGATAAACTAGTTTCTTTTACCTCGAGACTGTTGATGAATTATTGACGAATCTATGTATACGTGAATCTTTTTTAAAATATAAAAGGACAATTTCGTTCACGATCTATACATGGCGAGAAAACCTCGTGCAACGTTTCAACAAATGTAATGACATTCGAATAATTTTTTCGACGTTAACGTCGGGTTTCATTTCGCACGGTATCGGAAAATTCGATATCAATTTGGAACAAGTAAAAGTCGAGCAATAATTCCGAAAGTGACGCGCTGTTTGAATATTGAATCAAACAACTGTGACGGTCGATGATCTGCTTTCGGATTAGCACAGAACTACTTTGTTTTACTTTGATTTAGGTGCAAGTGGAAGGCGCGAAGCGAAGATCACGAAAATGGTGGCGCTAATGATCACGGCCTTTTTACTCGCTTGGTCGCCTTACGCTGCTCTTGCAATTGCCGCACAATATTTCGACGTAAGTATATTTATTACTATATTCACTCGCGTTCACATTTACTTTGTGTACTTTCTTCTTCCTTTTTACTCTCTGTTAGAAAAGAACTTTATGCTTAAAAATGGTCATGGCCAAAAGTCTCCACGCGTGACGTGAAAAATGAGTTGAGTCGTATAAGCTTTCTATGTTACTTCAAATAAATCTTTTGTTGTTGATTATTAGACGAAGGACTGAGAAAGAAAAGTCTGTTCGCTGCAACTAGAACGAAAGAGGAATTTTCATTGAAAAATGGAAAAGCCTGAATTTTTATTTGTTACGAGTTTCTATTTATTTCCATATTTAGAATTTTATTCTTTGAACGTTTTGTTCATTGATCTCTTTAGTCGTTGTACAATAAAAAATTTTTTTATTCGTTGGTTGCTATTAATAGAACCGGGATATCATAATCACGAGTTTGTTGACCATTAAAAGTAACTTTGTATTAAACGCAAGGTCAATTAAAATTGAGAAAGCCACATTGTTGCACGCAATAGGAAATCCATCTTTTTTCATTCCGACATCGTGAATGATTTACATCTTCATAGTGAAAGTAGTTCTCGTAATTTCTTATTAACGAGCACAACGCCATGCTTATTAAGCATCGTCACGCATCTGACATTAATATTCAAAGATACAATTAATACGTATTTTATATTCTTCTTCGTTCAACATATACCCCGAGAAAAAAGATGGCACACTCTAAAAATTAATGACTTTCTTTTTATCAAACGAATGACGCAAAATCTTTCTTATACGCATTCTTCCTTAGTGTTTTTATCAACACGTACGAGTAACGTGAATGTATTTTGAATACTACTAAAAAAGAAACTAGAAATATTTAACGGATAAAACATTTAACGGGTCAAAATGATAGGATATTTTTCATGACAAACAATGGATAGAAATAAAAGGAAGAGTTTGATGATTGTTTAATATTTAGCATGACTTCTTTTGCATTTAACAACGGCAGCCATTCTTCGAGGTAAAAATTTAATTTATTTAGTCTTTTAACGATTTTTTGGCTTAGTTCTTCTCACTATTCTATAATACAGTTCTTAAATTCATTAATTGTCTTTCATTCTCGTATACGATCCTCACCAACAATTCCCCCAACAATTTTCCGTAATATTCAAGTTTGGAGACTTTTGGCTGGCCATTCTAAAAAACGAATTTTCCTGTTTGCAAAATATTGTTTTTCCGCTTTCGTGGTGTATAACCGCGTAATGTATCATGTTGAAAAATGTACTTATTTTCGTGTCGCACACGTGTTAATTTAATTTAAATCGATCGTTTCATTACATTTTCTGCTATTTAATTTTCTTGTAATAAATTTTATTTCCATCTTATCTCAGTAATCAACGCTTCCCCAAATCATTGTACCGCCGCCTCCCATGGATCGACGACTCAGTCGACTTGTTGCTCTTTTCGTAAGTCGCGAGAACAGTAATGGAGGCAGTCAGGTCCACCCAAATTGATATTTAATTGATATTTAACTTTACTGACTGTATGTCGCACGAATGTTACGCTTTCAATGGCTTCCTCACGACTGAGGAGCATAAATACTGTTCGAACTTGTTTGCTTCGCGACTCCGGGCAATATTTACATTTTCGTTTTTGTATTTTTTTGAGAAATTCTCGGCAATCCTCTCGGTAATAACATTTAACTTGCTACACGTTCCAAGAATCCGCAATTCCAACAATACTGATACAATAATCTACGTAATAATCCTTTCCACTTTACGATACATAGTAGTAACAAGAAAATATATGTCACCTGTTTGTCCCTGGGGTTTGTAGTTTATATTCTTCGCAGAAATTTCAGCACGTTGCTGCTGTTAAGTTCATATCTCGACCTCATATCTATGCATATGCTTTTCCTCTCCCCTCCCCTCCCCTCCCCCAGAAATATGAAAGCATTACCTCTGCTTTAATACAATTATTAATATACATTTTCATTGTTGTTTATTGTTAATTTATTTCAATATATTAATATATAACTTATTATATATATATTCACTTTGATGTATCAATACGTATTAATATACACTTTTCTAATGTATCCGTATGTAAAACTTATCGCAGGTAATCGAATTTTTAAATTGTTTTTAAATTCACACCTGTTTGTCATTATTTTTTATTGCTTCGTTAATGTACATTTTATACGCTCTTCGCATAAAAGTATCATCACTTGACTGTATCCATCGACGCTCTTTGTACGAAAGAATTCGAAAGAAAACTCTATTACACAGACACGATAGAAGAATCGATAAACACCTAACAACGACACTCTGTCCAAGAACATCAATTTACCGAAATCATCGATTAACCTTCTAGGTGAAACCATCAGCGTCGGTAGCTGTACTCCCGGCGTTATTGGCCAAATCCTCCATTTGTTACAATCCTATAATCTACGCAGGTTTGAACAGTCAGTTTTCCCGATCGTTGAAGAAGATCTTCAAAATACGAACGACGAGGAACACGGCACCGGACAGTCAAAACACCGCGCTCACGATGGTGAACAGGCAAGAGCAGAGAAACTGAGGACCACTGTCTATCGGGGGGGCAACGCCGTCGTAAATATCCGTAGCCGCGTAGACGTTCGACGAATCGCAAATAGGACGAGGAATATTATTTAAAGAATATCCGAGGGAATAAAACTCAAAGAGAGGTATCGTGGGAAGATGAATATATCCGAACAGAATCACAGTTTGCGTCTTTCTTCCTACTCTCTGACACTTTGTTTCCGAAACAGTTCGAAGGAAATGAAATTCGAAGACAAGTGTCAAATTTCAGGAAAGAAATTCTTTGTAAAATCGAAATCGTAACAGATATTGCTCGAAGAGGAACGAATAAATGAAACGAAAAGCAGAAAGAAGTGAAATTCGATAGAATAGAAGCGTCAAATCTTCTAAATTCTCTAAGTCGCAATAGGAAAATTTAACGAAAAGAAGTAAAGGAAATGAAATTCAAAGAAAGAACATGCGAGATATCCGGACAAGATCTGTCTGAACAACCTGGTCCTTTCTTCTCGATTGTTTGCTTTCGATTGTAAAGCTTGATTATAACTGCTCGTCTGATTATAAAGCGGAGCTTTTTGTTTTCAAGTTGAACGTTCTCTTGCTTTGGTGGGGAGATTTTAACACTTGGAGGAAGTTTCGAAGATCGCGGTTCTATCCCGGTGGTTTTGTTCGCTTTTTATGAAATTCTTTCTCTTCCAGTCGTGCGTTGATTAATTTGGAGGCCCTTTTCGGCCACTGGGTTGGAGTCATGAACGCACTGACATGTGTTATATTATTTATTTCTTGGAGGCTCTTTGCGCAACGAGTGTGAACAGGAAGAAAATTTTTCAATGTATTTCAATGTTCAATGAGTAAAGAAATTTCAATTTTGCGTTGGTTTTTCGCCGAACGAGATTTTTTTTGACAGTTTAAATTTATTCTGACGTGAAAGTAAATTAATAAGGTATCAAACAGAAAGCAGGGAAGACTGGACTTGAAAGATATTTATTCCAAAAAGAGTTAATTGAGTTTCAGAGAACAACGAAGAGTAAAATAGGATTAGTTGGATCAAGTGATTTCTTTCGTAATCCTCTGGATTTGATTCTGAATTTGAGTTTCAAACTAATTTACATTTGAAAATAAATTGTTTGACGTCGGTGTAATAAATTATTATACAAACTGACAGCTCGATGATCATAGTTCCTGTAGGGCGTAATAAAACATTTTGACATCCGTCAAAAGAAAAGAAATTTGTCTGACATTAATGTTCTTTGTTTTAATTTTCCCAAGTAACGTGTAATTGCAATAGTTTGTACATATTGTTTTTAAAAGTGATGCGAAATTATCAAAGAATGATCGAAGAAAGTATATACAATAATATATATAATAAACTTCTGGTACTTCTGGTTTCTCCAAAATACTAAATACGAAATTCATTCGATGTTGAATACCAAATGTATTAAATATTTGGCAAATAGTGTGCAAATATTTGTCATCCAACGAAATAAACTTTCACGTAGCACTTCAAATATTAAACAATAAATTCGAAATACTGATCATCAATGCCGAGTTCTTAAATTCATTGTTGCCAAATAATAGTCTAATGTCCCTAAGTGCGAAATATTAAACAATGACTAAAGATTTGAAAAATATTTATTCCAAAAACAATTAAATCAAGTTTTTGTACTATTAAATAAAGAGTGCTAAACGTTGCTAAATACCGACACTACTGCTCAAAAATGAAAAAAAAGTAAAGAGACTCGCTCCAAAAGGCATGAAAATTTTCCAATTTTCACAATTCGCAGCTAGCTTCACCAGCGAGTGAAAAAGGTAAGTGACAGCAAGCAGACACATACTTAGAAAGTAGATGAGCAACGAAAATTCCGATTAAACGCCATTTCTATTACATGCGACGTACTTCAAAGTCCAATGGGACGATGGTTCATCGTAAATTGAAGCATGCGCGAGAAAAATGGCAACGCATAAAGCGAGAATCCAATTACGGCATGACACAAAGGTGTCATCGGTTATCGCAACGTAGAAACAAAAGTACTCGATAACCAATCGTGTCTCTCGAGACTCCTTGCCGAGAGTGATTCCAGCGCGCTCGTAGAATGACAATATAATAGTTTAGCCTGTTATTTTTTCTGTATCTCCGCCGAGTTCGACGTTGCAGTGGCATCGTTATGGACAGCTTTGCCAAGAGAGTTTTCATTACGATTCGTAACACGCGCGATTATATCGCGGTAGCGAAAGTGAAATCGCGAGGAAAACTCAGCGCGGTCGATCAAATCTTCTCCGAGGCAATTTACCGCACGGTGTAATTTACACGCACAGAATACGCAATCTCAAACTCAAATTAGAAATTCTTTTTTTAATTTCTAGTTCCAATTATTCTCGCTGTATCTTTGGAAATTGTTTGATACTATCATTTTTGTAGTTTTAATTATCATTATTAAAGAATGTAACATAGAAAATATAGCGAGGTATGCTATAGGTATTCAATTAAAAATTCTTCTTTTAATTCTTAGTTCCAATTATTCTCGCTGTATCTTTGAAAATTGTTTGACACCGTTATTTTTAATTATCATTGCTAGAAAAGGTAATATAGAAAGTATAGTGAGTATTCAATTGGAAATTCTTTTTCAATTTGGTTCCAATTATTCTCTGTTATCATCATGTTTTTAATTATTGCTGCAAGAATATGTAATATACACGTACAATTTACAAATTTATATTTGAATTCATAATAGTATACAATTGCAAATTTGTACGTTTAATTGTAAATTTATGAATTGTATTTTCCCGTGTTTGCAATTACAATTCGCGAAATAAAAATAAAAAATAAGAATAATTTATAAATTTATGCGCACGTATGAATTTTAAATGTGATAAATTAAATTTACGATATATTAAATTTACCATTATGATTCTTTACGTTCGTTGTAATTTAACGAGGAAAACTTTGTTACAACATTCGTTTCCTGTAAGATATCCCACTACACTTGAATATTTATAAAATATATTATTACATTCTACTATCATGCTATTGTTAGTTTATATATTTTTAATGTAAACACTAAAATTTTATTTATGCTCGATGTTTCAATACGAGTACTTCGCGCGGGAATTCGTGAATTAAACAAATTTCATTAAATTTATCTACAATTCCTCTTCAACATTTCTGTCCAATCCAAAATTCAAGCGATACGAATATTCAAATTTTCAAACTCAATTTTCTCAAAAACGAGAAGCCTCGTACGAAAAAATTTCATTCCGTACCTTTGATTTATTTATTCACGTGAGACCACTCTCTTTCGAATTACACCGTCAAAATTGAAACATTCTGCATTTAAAATATTATTAATAAGCAAACTAAATTTTCATGAACGTAATTAAAAAGAAGAAAAAACTGGAACCTAAATCGAAAATTGCTTCTTTCACCCAGTGATACAATTAACATTCCTCGTTGGAAATTTTACATACTTCTGCATCTTCAAATTTCCCACAAACGCACAAAAACCCGCAGTCCGCAATCGCGAGTGCGAAATAACCGTGTCATTATGTGCCTTTCTCGATCGCGATCGACAGATAATCACGTGTAATATCGCTGATTATACCGGTATAACGGATCGGGATGAGAGGACTAGAATTTTCATTAATCGAGCGTGTAACGACTCAACGAGCGAAGACGAGTGAAAAGGAATGAACGAACGTTTCTTCGGGAACGATCGGCATTACGTAACGATAATTGGCCACAATCTGTACAACTGTGAAAATTCGTTCGAGGGACGAAAGGAGTTGCACTGGCCAGCCGTGAGACAGGTTTCGAATAAAAGCAAAAGCCACGACGAAATGGAACGTCGTTGGATCTTCGTTCCTTTTTCTTTTTTTCTTCTTTTTTATTGCCACATCCTTGGCACGTGACCGCAATTCCTCATCGATCGTCGAAGAAATCCTTAGCAATTGATACACGTGCTCGTTTGCTGGGAATGTCAATTCGTGAAATTAACGAACGACGAATTTTTCGTTTTGCTTTAACTGTGTTAGAGACGTATCTACTACACTTGTTAAGTACTTAAATACACGGTGCATCAAACGTGCGTATATTTAATTACTATTTTCACTATTTATAGTAAAATATATTAATCGTTATAGTAACTTTATTATTCCATATTAATTTTGTCAAATTTATTAAATTTAACTTCATAATGATTTTATCAATTTTATTGTATGATATTAATTTTTGAGATAGATTGAAATTAATTAATTTTCGAGATAAATGACGCTGAAAAACCTCTGTTTGCTGTGTAAAAGAATTTCATAGAACTGAATGTCTGATCTCTTTGTTTTCTTCTCGTTCTTCAACGTGTTTTCTTCAACGTCAATTATCAAATTTTCATAGTTCTACGTAATGTGATACAATGTATGCTTCTATGTGTGCACTGCTGTGTACATGTGTTAGGTAGGCGAGTTTTATACAGTGCGTTAGAGCGTTGTGTGATGAAAAGATGATTTTCTTATGAAAATGAGAAACACAAAAGTTTAAAGTCCTTTGAAATCCTGTGAAATTCGAAACTTGAAACTCGAAACTCGTGCCAGTTTTATGACGTTTTCGTGCTGAATTTTTACGTCGAATCTCTCGAAATTTGAGTAAATCATAATATTTCGTATTCACACAGATATTTCACGAAAATGTAGCTTTAGAATTTAGAATTTAGAATTTAATTAGTAGCAATTCAATCAAATTCACTCCACTCCTCATTCCAAAGAAATTGCTAATTTCCAGAATCAATTTTATTAATGCGTTTAAATCTTTTTTTCTTTTTTCTTTTTTTTTTTTTTTTTTTGTTTGTATCATCTACTCTGGTTAAATAAATAAATCGTCTCTAGAGCAACAAACGAAACGAACATTTTTCGCGACATAAATTTTTTCCAAGTCTCTTGTCAATAAAATTTCATTCGTTACATAAATTTGTGGACAACAAGAAACAACCAGCAACGAATCTTTTTGCAAAAGTCTGCTCTCTTCTGAAAGAGAGGTATTTTTGCGAAAGCCAAGTATGGCGCGTCGCAAGTTAAAGACCGATTGCATCGGGCGAGCGTAACGATTGAAGCGAGATTCGAACGCGGACGAAACGTGAATGAGAAAAAAGACGATTGCCTGAAAAGTAGCGGTTTACAATGTAAACCTTGGTCGGGCCAAGCGTTGCTTCATTTCGTTGCCTTACGCCACCACGGTAGAGACTTATTTTCAATGGACGGACCTGCTTCGAACGAGTGTCGATCTTTTTTTTCTCTTTTCTCGCTTCCTCTTTTCCTCTCTCTCTATTTTTTAAAGTGAATTTTTCAGAGTGCAATTTAATTTCAGAACAGCGGCAAGGCTGAAAGTTGAAAAGAGTTGAAAAGGGGAAACACACACGAGGAGCTGAATTAAAACTAGCAGGGGTTAATTTAACAGAAGTTCAAAAGTTTTCTATGTTTAATTAGCTAATTGTTCGTTTCCGCGAATAGAAGAAGTGGTTCATCTTCTTTGGGAAAATTTTTTTGAAAGAATTATTCTTCCGAACGAACGAATTATTTTGTAAATAATTCTAACGAGTTCGTTTCTTCGATTACGTGAGTAAAATCTGATGGAAAGATCTAGTACTGAAATGTTTAAAAAAAATTAGAAACTATAAATGAATTGCCCGTAAAAGAATATCATGATATTATATTACACAATAGTGTTATTAATTGATAAACTTGTGAATATGGTTGAAGAAATGAGTTTGAAAATGTTTTGTCGAAATTATGCGTCAGTTAAGCAAACAGATTATATAATGATAAGAAATTACTATATATAGACCACTTAAAATTATTTATGCTTGCAATATATTACACATCTTGTAACCGTGTTTATGTCCGATTGATTTGTTCGTGTTAATTGAATTTGTCCGTGTTAATTCTATTATACTTTTATAAAAAATTTTCTATAAATATTCAAATATTTTCGTAAGGATTGCTTTATTTTCAAACTATCTTTTCAAGATATATTTTTTTCATCGAGGCAATTGAAATATCTATGAAGAAACTATTTAATCGCAAATGTTTAATTAATACAGATCCAGAATTGCTTTCTAAAGATAAGACGTTTGTCGTCTAATTCGAGATTCATTGTTAAGAAAAGAAGACGCGGAGAAAAATATTCATTTGATTAAAAAAAGAGAGAAAGAGAGAGAGAGAGAGAAGAAAAATGAATTGAAAGATCGTGTTTGTTTCCTCTCGCTTGTATTAAATTTGACCTGTATTCTTGGAAACCAAGTGGACCTACGTCGCCTCCAAGATTTATCACGTGTCGAGAATTCTCAGGCAATGAAAAAACATGAAATGCATATTTTCGTATCAGCTCGCAGTATCTTAAAAAACAAGCGTTGCCCGATCGTCTCGATCCTTTTTACGGAGAGATCTCAATAAAACTTTTGCCCGCTAAATATAAATCACGACGAAAAGAACGCAAGCTCGAGGAACGTGTACCGTTCAAAGATATCAAAATAATTGATCTTATCTTCTTCAGTAACAGAACTGAGAGCAGAAAACGAAAAAAGAAAAAGAATGAAAGATAAATTGATTTCAAAAAATTCCCTCTGATCGGATCCTTGAAATTTTTTGAGAAAATATTGCATGTTTTTAACAGGTTAGTTACGTAATCCTACTTTTATCGTAAAGGTGATGAAAATAAGCAATATTTCTTTTTACGTAAATTTTACATTTCTGTGACTTTTTACAGAAATTTCACAGATCGTATTTTTAGAGACGCACGCACGCACGTGTGTTTTCAGAAGGTTGAATGGGTTTTCGCAACATGCATAAATAAAAGTGTGTTTTTTTACCGTATTATAAACTGTTTCATGCACTTTCCTTAATATAGGTTGCATCCTTTACTTGCTGGTAATTCTAGTATTAAAAGTTATCTACGTCGCGTCAGAAAAATGAAGGATGACTTTTAAAACGTGGAATAAATGCACCTGCTGTAAAATTGCTTAAAATCGTTATTCGAAACTTTCGTTTAAAGTTATTATTGCTTAAGAATTATTTAAACGTATTATAAAATTAATTACGATTATTTTGATTTTACTTGAAAAACTATAATTTTATTGCTTCGAATTGTTGATGTTATTAATGAAATTTAGAGATGTTATCAATGGAATTTATAAAGATTTTAACTCTCTTAGTTTAAATTATTTTTTAATTTTATTTTCACAAAAGAGAAACGATAAATTAGAAATTTAATCTAGTCTTTCTTTTCCGCAAGTGACCAAAAAAAAATTTTGACCAAAGGAACATTATCGAATTTTTATGCAATTGCAGAACAACTACAAATAAATATTTTAAATATTCTACACGCACGTGTATTATCGATTTATCGCGCACAATTTTTCTAACACGACTTTTTCTTCTCTTTCGCATCTTTCTTTTTTATTTCAACCTCGTTTCAAAATATTTTGAAATGTCAGAAATTTACGAACGCGTTTCACTAAAATTTAAATCTAAATGGCAAACACTTTTTTCAAATTATTACTACTATTTCAGTGAACAATCCGTTACTCGTGTGACAGAATTTCAATTAAAATTGAACTGCAAATTTTCGTAACGTGAAAAATGTACAAAATATTTAATATATAAACGTACAAATATCTCGAATTCACAAATGTGTACAGCGTAGTATAGTAATTAATATAATATTTAACAGGTGAATCTACAATGTTTGTTTAATTGAATATACCGATTTTCATAAAAATCAATTTTTTTCTTCGCGCGACGAGCATACTCCGTCGCAAACGAAGATAACAGGCTAACAATACAAGGGGATTTACTCGGGGTCGAACAATTTTTTTTTTTCTGGTTGCGACATGCGTCCGATCGAGAAAGAAATCGATATGCACGGTACGTGTAATACGCGGTCGTTTCGATATGGGGACAGGCCACGGTGCAGCGAACTGTTCCAACACATAGTAAATCGTTCGCGAACGAGTAACGGTACCGAACCAGTGAAATTCGTCCTAATTCTTTATTTCGCCACGAATTGCAAAACACTGTCTCACGCTGCTTGATACGTTCTATCCAGCAGTCTTTCTCTGTGTCTTTCGTTATTTTTATACTTTACAATTCCCTGATTTTTATGTAGATAAATGAACAAATTGTTGAAATTTCTAGATTGCTCACAGCCGAGAGTTTTATACCATAAATTTGAATCACGTTACTGTATTACATTCATACAATCTTCTTTCTTTCGTCGCGTTATCTTCAACGTACGAAAAGATCAAAAGAAAATATTTCTGATCTAATTTTGTGATTTCAAGACTTCAGATTTCTGCAGCAATCGTTTCTGACGTTTTATTTTATAATATCGTATTATTCTCAATGCGATAGTAAATATCTATGCGAAGAGCATAGGGAAAATATTTTTACTAAAAATTTACGATTAAAAGATACGAAATCATATAATACAAAATCATGTGTACAAAATTATTACTCGAACGGAATTTAATTGAAGCTTTCAAAAAATCAAATTATATTCCTGTGATAAGATACCGATTAGACAAGATATAATTAATCATTACCCGAACACTCGATATCGAACATGAACAACTACGTAATTGAAAAAGGAGAAAGAGATATTTAATAATTCCCTGCTAGCTCTAGTTGCCTACTTTCGCTCGTGTTTTCATTTTCAACACGCTCCCCTCGAAAGAGACCAAGAGGCAAAATGTAAAATGTAATTTCGAAAGATGACGAATGACAATAAAAAAAAAATAAAACAGAAGACGGGGCAAAACGAAAGCAAACGTAAATATTTTAGTCAAGTGAGCAACTCGATGTTGTAATTACGATGATGTACGACCGTTCCAATTATTCTGTATGACGTAGGTAAAAATAACAACCACTTGGTGTCTCGAAAAAGATGGTAAAAGAAAAATTCGACCGTTATGTTCGAAGAGAATCGAAGTTTTCGGGGGTACAAGTTTTCATCTTCTGTCGTTCGTAAATTCATTCGCCCACATGAATGCATGAAATTATCATAAATTCGCTTCTTACACGAATTCGAATTACTCGAAAGAACGCGACGTGGATTTAGTTTCTTCTTGTCAATCACGATCAAATTTCATCTGTTTTGCACGACGAGCGCTGCTTAAAACACGATTACACATATACGACTTGGAAATTTAATTCCACGGATTGGTGAAAGATTGGTTTCCAATTGAGTATTATTTCTGCTTTTGTGATTGATAATTTTTTAATCTTATTAAAGTTACAGAATCTTATTTAATTTAGTCGTGGGTTCACAATTCTGAAAAACATTTTATATCCTATACCTACTTCTGTAAATTTAAAATTTTTAAAAATATGGAAGTAGCACGTTGGTGGTGTATTACAGCTTTAAAAAAATTATAATTTTGAAGTTTACCTTTTTAAAAATTCTTAGAAGAATACGAAAAAAGACTATAGCGAAAGTTATAATTCCAAAATGTCCGATTCTCAAAAAATTAAACCTCTGAATTCAGAGAAATGAGAGGCTAATTCTTTTCGAAGCTATTGAGGAACGCCCAGTGAAATTTGCGTTATCGAGGGAAATTATAAAATTCAAATTGTAAACTATTAACTAACAACTTATTTTTTGGTTCCAGACTTGTTATTAATGCATTCTCACACCAATTCGATAGAAATCACGATATCGATTCATTCTGTCATTTTAAAAGGTGAGGAAAAAATCTCCGTTACTCAGTTACACAATCGCGCCTCAAGATTTACTCGTTCAATTTACAACTTTCACTGAGTATCGTCTACTCGTTAGCAGCATTCATTCATCTCCGAAAGAAATTCGAGGTCTCGGAACCGGCCGCTGAATCAGTCATCGTGCTTTCTCATTTAGATCGTGAGTCAACTTCACCGAAGGCACGGAGGTTGAAGAAAGCTTTCAGTGATTTCGTTTCGATGATTCGTGGGCGACTGGAGGGTAACATACAACGCGCGATGACAGCGGTTACTTATAAATCAGTCGAAAACACTTTTAACATTCGAAGTCGGTCAATAAAGAAAGTGTCAACAATCAGAAACTTCATTCTATCTCCAACTGATTTATTAAATTTCGAGGCGTACTGAATGTTTTATCTGAACGTATAACTTCAAATTATATTCGTGAATTCGCAAGTGTGAATTTACGCGGATCCATATTTTTCTGAACGTAATTACAAAAATTGATTTTAACTCCTTGCGCTTGCAACTGGTGCGCGGACCATAACGAGCGACCGAACCGTGCACAAGAATTCGTCGCTTTCTTTTTCTTTTGAACTCGTCGGTATGATGACATCACTGGATAAAAATTATTAAGAAGTAATAAACTTGTCGTTTGTTTTGCCTGGGTTACATTTAAATATACTTAAAAACTGAGAAAATGTTGCAATTTAGGACAAAAAGCTCTAGACGTGCGTGGCACGTCATTCCAGCTCAAGAGGTTAAGTAGAAATTTTAAATTTCAAGTTAATTGAATCCAAATAGAAACGTTAAGATTCGAATGTTGAATTTAACATCAAGTACTCGATCGAACGTAAAATACTGCATTTCAGGTGAAATTTTATGAATTTCAAACTTTTAATAAAATCGGGAATTAACATTGATATTATCGAAGAATCAGAATCAAAGTAAAAAAAAAGCTAGAGAATTTATTAGATGTTTCCAAGCTTCGATAACGTTTAAAAATCGAAACAAGGTACGGGGAAATTATTCGAGTGTATCGAAAACACACGCACTGTTAAAAACTGAGCGAAAGATTGGGAGAGAATTGTTTTGCCGATTTTATAGAGAACGTACAATTAGGACAGTTAGGCGAATCGTCGTTCGTCGTTCGTCGTAATTATGGATGGATATTAAGTTACTACTTAATAATGATAATGAAGATTAATGAAGAGTTTGGATAAATTGAGCAAATTGTGTTTACGACGACTTGTTTTTCCAATTATATATAGGGTGTCTCTAAAATCGAGATACAACCAACTAAATTGCAAAACAGCATTATAGTCTCTTAATAATATTACAATCGGAAATATAATAATATTTCTTTCAATTGAGCCCTCATTTCCGAAAAAAATCGAGTTTAAAAGTTTTACTGGCAATAGTTATCTTTTCTTTATACTAAGTTAAGAAGTCTGGTAATAAATTAACGTTTTGCTTGTGAATGACGCAGGTATCGTTACAGACGTCATTTCTCTAGAAACTGAAACAGTGACCAGTAAATTGATGAGGACGTTCTTTTTTATGCTAAAGCGTTCAAGAAGAAAATTTAGAGAACTTTGGTGATTTGAAACACTGAAAGATGCTACTTTTGTTAAAAAAATTCGGTAATTTAACGGCCATTGCATTCTCGAATATCAAACACGTAAATTAATGTCAAAAAAGTAATTATTCTATTAACAGAACATTTCTGTCTCTTTATTGGTCTCATCTACCCGAAATAATTTTGAACCAATCAAAGATCAAAATTAAAAATTGTCAATCTTTCAATATTACATAGTTTGGAAACTTCGCTGCAACATCAACTCACTAATTTCACCCTTTTCAAACCAAAAGCAACATAGCGTTACGTTTATATGAACTTGTCGAGGGATAAATAATTTCCATGTTATACACAACCGGAGTTCATATAGCAAGAGTGCATTCATTCTCTTATAACATAACAGGTGTGTACTCACTCCCTTCTGCTATTATTTTTCACGTGTTCACATAATAGAAACAAATTTTAACCGAGCACCAACTGAACTTTCATCCAACTAAATGGAATTCGTATAAGAGTACCTGATTCTTCCATATTTGCAATCAGATAAACCAAACATTCTTACATTCCACATCTTCAGTAGGTTAACAATTGAGCAAATCATATTCCTACATTCCATCTTCGACGCATAAAATAATAAATCTTCAATCTTTCAATCACCTCGAATCTAATGAAAACTTCAATATCACTTCTTTCAACTCAAATCATTAATCAACCAATCAAAATCCATCAATCCTCGAATCCTTTCAATCCAAAAATAAAATTCAACGGCACGTTCCTATCGTTGATCATTCGCAATCAGTCGATCGAATGCATGAACCCATCGCCAATTCGCAGGATTCCAATCAATTCCTTTACTTTCGAAACCGTAATCAAAATAATATGAAATAAATAAATAAAATAATATAAAATAAGTCATAAGTATATTCAAACATAAAAAAAAAAATCGATCGAAATAAATATTTGGCCTTCTGAAAGCCAGTTGTACAACATTCAGATGTACATTCACCTGCCAATAGCTGTTAAGAGTGACAAGCCACTGCAAAGATTGCATAAATCTATGAATTATTCTGCAATAATTAATATAGCTTGTACATTACGAAGTGGAGTAAGCATTACCAATTTCTCATTCTATCATCTACCGCGAGAACAAAGACTACACAGGTACAAAGGCTGGGCCTGTTGGGCGGTAAAGAATTTTTGCTCACTGGCCTTTCTTTTACGGCGTTCGAGTTCTGTGAAGAGATGAAAGAAATCCCAGATAGACATCTGTCTGCCTGTGTACGTGCGTACGTGCGTCCTTGTCCGTGTGAAGTTTTAAGCTCGGTGTGGAATCTGCACTGTAGAGTCTGCGGTGTAGGGATCTACAGTGCAGGCCGACCGGTTTGAAGTAAATTTGCCACCGCGATAATTTACTGCCGCGTCTCGCGCTTCAGAAGAACATAAATTTAGACGAAACTTTTTGGATGTAACTTTTAGTGGCGACTAACTGGGTAAGTTTACAAGCACTAAAACTGACCCATATATTTTACTTTATAGCAAACAAAACACTACTGTTGGACAGTAAAAGGGTGCGATATTTCACACAGCTTAATTTAGACGAAAGGTTTTGCGGTAATTTGGGCGTAAAGTTTTTCAACCGGTGGTGAAACGTGCCACCGAGTCTGTTACCGGATTTACGCGTACGATTTTTATTGGTCTTCATCCGCCCCTTACCACAACTCGTCACGTTCCTCTTGAGGAGTAGTACTGTTATTATTATTTTTCACGCAACACGTAGGTACAGGTTCTTCGACGTACAACGTATATTTTTGGCACATTCAAAAGTGATAATATTTTCAAATTCCTTGAACAATTCTAATTACGCACACACTCTCAAACATGTGTAATCTCGAAGGCATTTACAGTCTTGGATATAATTGTCTTGGACAAACGAACATCCAAAACGAATGATCGTAAAGTTAGATCACTTACGTGTGAATCTTGTACTCAATTGCAAAGACTCTGTAAATTTATAATATTATTTATCTTTTCATTTTTCAGATATTAACTTCTCTTCTATTAAATTCATTGTGTCAATTTAGCACCAGGAAATGAAGCTAGAAAAACGAGGGACGAGGTCATGGATCAAAATTTATGCGAGCGGCTCCTTTCCTACGTCGACCTCCTTCGCGTTTCGCGTTTGCTTTCGTTAGCCGAGGATCGAATTGTTGCAAGTCACTCGTTTCAATTAATCCCTATTAAAATAATGCATTCGTTTTCGTGAATGCAAACTCGTGCACGGCAAATAACTGGAAACCGCTCGGTCGCTTCAGACCTCGGGTCTGTAAAACATTCATCTGCAAGTAGAGATCGGGCGGTCGAAGGAAAAATAGCTGAGCCTCGCGTTTTTCTAGCTCACGTCGACCAAAATGTAGCAAAACTTGGAGCAGGGGAAACTTTTACAGAACGCAAAGTTAATTTTACACTACACCAGAAATCAACGTTTGGTTTTAAATAAGTGACTTAATCACTTTTTGAATTAAATTCTTGCAAAACAAAATGCTGATCTTGGGAAAACAACTTAAATGGTTAAATGGTTAAATAGTTTTGAAAACACACGGAAAACCCTGTGTTTTCTATTAGAAATCCATTAGATCAACGTCTGATTTAAAAATAAATTACTTAATCTCATTACTTTAGCTATTTCTGAACTAACAATAAATGCTAGTAAAACAAAATGCTGACTTTGAGAAAAAAACTTAAACAGTGACAGTCGTACGATTGGTTTTCAGAAAATACGGAAAATTCAGAAGTTTCTAATATAGACGAAAAACGTGCGAATCGGGGACAGGAGGCTGGTAGCTGTTGGAACATAATGAGACAACACCATGAGATCGCGCGGTTACTGGCGGTTGGTTTGACATATCTCATTGTTGCCCGTTTACGGGACAAATATCTTTGTGAACGGAGACCATCGAAGAAGAAGCTAGTTCTTGGGTGGGAGGCAAAACTCTCTCTCGAGCACAGCTGATCATTAAAGCTACCGCTGGCCAGTTAAACTTTCACGCTCGATATCCAAGCACTTCGTGCGTCGCACCGTTGTCTCAAGGTCCGCGAAAATCGATCGGCCGATTTTTTCCGCTCGAACCGCTCCGACCCTCTTCGAAAGTAAGTCGAATTCGAAATAAAATCGGGCGAAACTTGCAAACCACGTAGACGCGGCGAACCGTTGAATCGAGAGTACTGAACAGAGAGACTTTGTTGCAGAGTGTAACGTCGAAAGTCGTGCAACATCGCTCTCAAAGCGAATCGAAATTGGAAAAATTGAAATCGAGTTGAATTCGTAAAATGTGAACGTAATCGAGTCGAACAGTAAGAATTTTCGTAAAGCGATGCTGAAAATCATCAATCATTTGCTGTTTGCAAATTTCAAGTTCAACCGAATTAAATTTACCACGTAGAAAAATATTCCAGTGGACGGCTAGAATCTACAGAGACACTGGAAACTAACTCGTGTTCCGTCGAGTCAAAATTCAGCCGAATCAAACGCGCGAAATAAATCAAATAAATAAATTAAATAAATTAAACTCACGAGTTTACAGTGGGCAGTAAAATTAACCTACCAAACAGTAAGAAGACGTCGCGTTTCCATCGAATCGAAAGTCACAAATTTGCAAAAACTTGAAACGGAATTAAATTTAGAAAATATAGCGAACGATCGTTTCGCTAAATTGACACGTCAGAGAAACAAGAATCTTCGTTGCGGTGAAATGCCACTAAAAGATATATCACAAACGCTTGATCGCGGCGGGGAACAACGTCATCGAGGATGGAACTGATGAAAAAGTCCTCGCGGTGAAACTTGATCGACGAAACGTCGATTGAGAGGGACGATTTCAGAGTCAGTGTTGGAGGAAGAAACTTCTTTCGCAGAAATGGTAAGGAGAACAGTGGCGAACGGTTACACGAGAAAGGAAGGAAACGGCTGGCTGCGCGTGAACTAAAAGGAAGAAAGGGGGCGAGCGCTACGAGGTAAAAAGAAAAAGAAAAAGAAAGAAAGAAAGAAAGAAAGAAAGAAAAAAGAGTGTTTCGAATCACGTTCCACGAACTGTTTTTTAAGAACGATTTTTTTTTGACGAAGTCGGTTGATCGAGAAACACTTCGTTGAAACACCAGACACGCAGTTGCTCACGAAAGGATTCGAATATTTATATTCGAGACTATTTTTTTTATGAACACACCGTGCGTTTTGTAATTTAAAATATTTCGAAATTTAATGTTTATACGTAAATATTATAAAACATACAACACGCTATGAAATTTGACTTTAACATTAAATTATTGATCAACTTCGATTTAATTATAATGAACTTGTGATTGTGACTATATTACGATTGTAATGTTCGATGATTGAAAAGAAATTTAAAGATATATACGGAGATTATAATACATATGATGAGAAATACATATTTCGTAGGAACATTTCAACAGTCACAGTCTGTCGCATTGATAAACTGAAATATTGAATGGTTGTATCTTTAATATTTACCATATAATTATTCCATATACTGTATATTAATTTTTCACTAAATATATGTTTACAATTAGTATCTTGTAACTTGTACATGTACTTTCAACTTGATTCCAAATTTTATCAAGAGTTCGAATAATTTCACGAGCTACTGTATCTTGAAAAATGAAACCAACACTTGATAGTATATATTTCAATGCTTTGAAAAAAGAGAAAAGAACAAAATTTAGTTCCTATTTCTTTTCACCAGTTAGGGAAACAATGTTCTGGTGTAATATAATGTGTATTGTGTCATCAACATACGAACGTTTTATACATATTTTAATGAAATTCGGAAATAATTATTAACATTATGCAATTAACGTATATCGGAATTATACATTTATCATCCCGTGCATTAGTACATTCGATCTAATATCCTCAAAATTATGAATAATTCGATTCGATGAACGATTCGATCGCGCTAAACAATTAGTTGAACTCAAGCTTAATACCGCAGAGAAAAATATAATATTCAGAGAATATTCTTCATTTCACAATCACAAATCTCCGCATGTGACTTTACTTTATTCAAAACAACTTTATTTAACATCGAATCTGTAAACACGCCAACGCTTCCTCTCGGCTAACTACTTTTGTTGCAGTTCACTACTTTCTCCTTTAAATCGAGTGAAAATTGTAATACGTAACTCTGCTTAACATTTAACAATTCCGCGTTGTATTTTATCCGTCACATCCGTTGCTCTCGTTAAATAACACAGAGACGACAAAAAGTATTTGCGCACCGTTGCTTAATTTTCCATACTATTCAATAGCGTTTCCAGAATGTTTGCGGTTGCAAAAATGTAACATTACAAAAATAAAAAAAGAAGCACTTGGTTAAAATATAGCGCGTGTGCGTGCAAACACTTTTTTCTAGAGCCGCTATAACGTCGTTCTGTAAAATTATTACCTCCTTTATTTATATTTTACTGTTTAGCTTACCAAAGGACGTTTCTTTTTTATATCATAAATCGTTGTGAATCATTATAAACGTTATTCGTTGACGACGAAGAACAATAAATTCGTTTACGCACTTTTCAATCCTTCAATAATTTTCAAACGTTTCTCACGAACGACGCGATAATTTGTTGTTGCACGATATCGAGCAAAGTTTGAGGAAAGATCGTCCGGGCCCAACCCTCGGCAGCGACCTTTGAGCCTTTCACGTTCCATCGTGAGAACACGTGAATTTAACCTTCGACGATATTCGAGCGACGCCCGAGACTTTCACTAATAACGCCAGTTTCAAGTGCGCCGTTCGTTCGAGAGACCGACAATACGATCTCTCGAGAGACGGCATTTCCTGATCCTGGCTCTTCTCTCCCTCTTATCCCTCTCCTTTCCCCTTTCCTCTTTCCTCTTTCTTATCCTCCACGACGGTTCTTCTTTGACGGTTCGCGAAAAACCGAATCGCTCGATTTCACCCATTCGCCGATGGAACGGACGCGCGGCAACGTTTTACCGGATGAAACGGCACGTTAAATCCTTTCTGCGAGCCTCGAACGGATGGACAACCTTTTCAACGATCGCGATATAGACGAGGAGAATGTCGGGAGGATCGAAAGTTCAGTCGTGCAATCACGGGAAACGAAGTTCCGCCGAAGGAATCGGAGATGAATTTAGATCGCGATGGAACGGAGCGCCCCGGTCATTTGCGAAAGTATTATGAATTTTTATGAATGTACACGACGGTCGATTGCAGAAACATTCACTGTGGTTTCGCGTCGAATTTCAAATACGCGCAATTTCTCTCTGTTTTTATTTGTCAGAATAGAAAACTCTTATTTCTTGACAAATTATTTTCTTTAAAGCAACGGAATATTTATTATAGTCTGTGTAATTGCCACTGTTCTGTTTTGTAAGATAATCAAGAGAATTAGATAGAAAATTGCATTCTTTGTTATATTACGAGAAAGAAACGGCAGAGCTTTTCATATTTATAGAGAAACAATAATTTTAATTATTATTTTTACTCTTCAAGTGTACAGATTTTGAAAAAAATTACCATGTTTCCTCACACTGATTTTCTCGAAACCTGTTTCAAATATTTATACTTTTAGGCACATTATGGAAGATAATTTGTAATAAAAACTCAGTTGTGACAATGTTGCAATGTCATTTCATTGAATGTACCGCAGGTGATTGTTAGGAGGAGAAACGATAGTTTGACCATTTGAAATTTCAAAGACGATCGAAGTAGAATACTAATTATCGAAACTAGGTCCCGTTTGAATTAATCGTGTTGTAGCGTGATGAACTGTTAGTTTAGTTAACTAAAATAGAGAGAAAGAAAAGGTCGTTTAAACTTCACTTAACAAACAAATTATTAGAAAATTATTGAAATTTCTATACCTCGGAAATAATAATAATTATTATAGCATTAAATAACGACTTCTCCTAAATACGAATAAATACAAATAAATATGCCATTCGCGGTATTATCTTTTCAGATTGCTGAAATTTTAATCAACTGTCAATATATTTAAAGATCAAATATTTACGAAACTATAAAATCCAAAGGGAAATGTATTTCATCCAAAAAGCAAGCTGAGAAATAGTCCAAACTCTCGAACAAGTACGCCTGATGTAATATTTAAAACACACTAACCTTTACTCCCCGTGTCCTTTACTTTTCAAATAAATTCTACCGTACGGAGCTGTTACGAAACAGCATTTTAAACATTTTAAACGAAAGGATTGAAGAAGTCAAAGTTGTTATTATACAAAGGAAATAACCAGATTTTACACTTTATCTTACACTTTTGAAATGGTAAACCCGTGTATATAATATATCGTGCTACACGAACAAATAAATTTTTCGTGTTTTGTGTCGTTTCAGAGTCCGAAATCGAGATAAAGAACCACGGAAACGAATGCAATCGGTCATGCTTGACGATCTCGCGTAAAAATGACGAGGGGATAGCCGGTCGTCGAGATTCCATGGACGCATTTGACCGAAGGAAAGCCGCCTCCTCTAATGATCTCTCCTTCTCGAGACAATCGGCCATTTAACGATCGATGCTCGTCAACCTGTTATTACAATGATAATGGATCGGACTGCTTCCCTAATCCTCGCGCTTTGACGAGCCGCGTGTACTTATTTAGCCGCGGTTCCACCGCACGAAAGAAAACAGACGTTCGCGTCCCGCTCGAGGCGCGTAAATCGCTGGTGCTACTCCGAGACAGGACTTTGAGGAATTTGTGAAATTCCGTCGACAAGGGAAGATAGAGATATCGGAGGCAGTATCGCCGGATGGGAGGAATTTAAAAAATTCAATTGAGAAGAGGGAAGAAAGAAAGAAGTGTGAAGAGAAAACGGCGCAAGAAATATCAGTGGAGTGAGACAAATGTTAAAATATTAGGAATACAGCGACAGAGGACAGTGAAGTATTAAATTTAGAAGGTGTCGATAAGTGAGATATTAAAGTCATTGCAAGTGGGGAATTTTTGTAAAAAGAAAAATTTTATAAAAAATATTAAATTTAGTACGGAGAATATTGAATTATTAAATTCGGAAAATGTTGATACTAATATATCAAAATATCGATTGCAGTGTAAAATAATTTTATACAAAAACTTTGGAGAATTAGATTTCAGAGAATTTAAAGCAACGAAGATATACAATTAACTGAACTCAAAGAATTTTCTTTGGCATGATAATATTTTTATTCGGCTCTTGTTATTGTCAATTTTTGAATTTCGCGACAAGATTCTGGTTAAGGAAAGACTTGATTAAAATGTTAACATTTTCAAAACTCAAGAGAAACTTGAGAAAATAGAGAAGACATACGTATATTGGAGGCACAAAGTGTAGAAAAGTATTAGGATCGCGAGTGAGAAGTAACTCGTAAAGAGAACTTCTGGGAAAAATTCTGAAGAATCTGAAAAATTGAAATATAGTGGAAATCGCGCGAGACAGATAATATTAAAAGACATTAGAGTCGCAAGTGCTACAGATAGTGCGAGGAGTGTCGAAATATTAGGGCTGCAAGTGAGACAAATTCGTAGAAAAAAAAATCCAGACGAAAAGTTCGAAGAATCCAAGAAACTACGTTGAACAGAAAATATGAAGTGAAGACCGTCGAAATATCGTGAGATGAGAGGAGAGAGTTTGCGGAAGAAACTTGAACAGCTTGATGGTACTATCTCGACGATGATATCGTTTCCGATATCGAAAGCTTCTTCAAACAGGCACGTGTACTATAATACAACACAAGATCCATAGAACAACAGACAGTATTTAATAAATTAAGTTGTCGGAAGAGGGTTGAGACATCGAAGAAAGAGAATCCAACAACGCCGAAGATGCCTGTAAAATTAAAGATGGCTAATTCGATAGATCGAGTGGTAATTGCTTCTGTTATCTTGCTGCTCTGTAATTCTACGACGGGGTATAATATTCTGTTGGCCACTATGGGTGGTACAAAGTCGCACACAGTACCATTTGTGGCGCTGGGTAGCAGTTTGAAGGCACGAGGACACAACGTGACTCTTCTAAGCGCGTTTCCAGGTCCAGCTGCCAACAACGAGTTACAGGAGTTCGTTCCGCCCATCTTCGAGGTAATTACCCTTCTTTAAGCTTTCCTTTAGAGGGTTCGAGGAAACCAACGTCAAGGGAGCATGACGCGGTAGAAGTTCTTCCATTCGAAGTAAATCACAGACTGAAGTTGTGACTTTGTTGTGTCATGAAAAGAAATAATACTTTACCGTGTACGGTCGGTCAACAAAACCTGGAAAAATACTCGAAACGAGAAAAAGAAAGGGAACGAAACATCCATGTTTCATGGATGTTAATCTGTTAGTTAAAACAGCCGATGAAATATTGACTAAAATATTGACAATGTCTCTTATGTTTGTTATATAAGAACGCGTGAATAATATCGTATACAGAGTAATACTTTGTTGTAATTTATTTCTGGTGAACAAATGTAAGAAACATCGTTATTTTTCCAAAATTGCCACAATGTTTAATAATTGATAAATAAAATATTAATTGTTATGCTTGTTTCTACTTGAAATTTTACTTGAAATTTGACAGATGTAAGCTTCAGTTGTTTTCTCCTTTGCTTTCTAATTTATCTCTCTATTCTTTCTGAACCTCTTTAAAACTTAACTTTAAAACGTCCAATTTTACTCTAAAATATCAAAAATTTCTTTGCTTGTTGAGACAAAAATGGGATTGGAATGTAAGAGTTGGAAGGCTGTGGTGAATTAAAACCTAAGAAGATACGTTACACTTCCTCAAGATGTTTAATATATTATACAAACTCTCAGACATCACTTTGCATTATTTTTGATTAGACACAATTTTTGATTATCTCTGTCAAATATAATTCTATGAATTTGTCTTTTGTACATTTGTCTCTGAAATTTTCTTTTCTCCGCCCGAGTGATAGATAATTAACGAATAACGAACTATAGCTCATTCCATCTACCTTCCACACAATTAACCTCCTTCTAGCTTCGCAAATAGTTCAAATTGTTCCCCCAAGCAAACTAATTGCAAGTCGAGTAATAGACAGGTAGCCACAGCTTTCAAGGTAGTATGATCCATAGCGAGGATCTTTGAACCCTCGGTGCCTTCGTTCGATTTAATTACGAGAGACAAATTCAATCGAGAAGCCCTTTGACAGAAAATATATTTCTGAATATGCTCTAACTCTTCTAGACACCTAACATAAATTCCACCCAACGTGAGCTATAAGTTAGCACGGGCATTTATTTGATTATGAGAATGGAGCGCATGCCGAGTGTAGCGCGAGGGTGTGCAAAGGGGGCGAGATGCAAATTGATTCGCGTTTATAGCGCGAGCAAACAGCCTGTCGGTAAATTATAGATCGGAGAAACAGAAGTCGAGAGAATTAGACTCGGGGAATTAGGTGGTCACGATGGTCGTGATTATAGAGAGATTCTCTCCGATTTTAAATGGAAACCACGTTTCCGCGAAAGCGGAATAACTTTGAATTTGATGAAAACAGAATACTGTAATTGGCAATGTGTAAACGTGTAAAATATTTAAGAGAGGGAAGGAGAATTTATACATTGTTCGAGAGAATTTGGAGCATGTCAAGATTTCAATAGAAGTGACAATTTATATTCTATATTTTATTCATAAAATTATTTTCCTATATTTACCGACATTTTTATTAATTGCATTTAGAGATCAGAGTTAATCACAATACTCTTGTTTTGTAGAATTTTGTAAATATAGGAAAAAGTTCGTTTTGTCAAAAAGAAAGGTAAAGGGTGGTCCAAACTTTTGTCAGTTTGCAATTTTTGCAATGTTTGTTTGGATTAATTACTTGAGAAAAAATGCATAAAGATATAGCTACTATAATGTATCTGAATACACAGACGAAGTTAAATATTCCTACACGATTATTAACAACTATCTTTTTATTGCACAAAATATGTTATCTCAGCTCCACGTTGATTGTAATGTAACTGCAATTCAATATATACGTAGCTTAAATGATAAAAAATTTGGTTGACAAAGAATTTCATACGTAATATGCATCGAGTCGCATTCCAAGAATCTCACAGTATAAAACGATATCTCCGTCAAAAAGTTTGGAGTATATAAGTTGAAGTAACAAAACGTGAAAATTACTCACGTGAATCTTCGCCTCTCTTGCACGTTTGCATCTCTCCGAATATCTTCTTTCTTTGGAACACTCTGTTGACAAAATACACAGTAGTTAGTGAAATTGTGTTAAAACGCCAAAACTAAATATTTTAACAATATCTATCGAAATATAACATCCACGGCCATGTAAGAAAGAAAATAACTCATTAAAGATCAAGATCATTAAAGACAATAATTCATCGTATTAAAATTAAATATTAAAAGTACTTGAATTTCATGAAACTATGAAGTCATTCGAGAAATTTGCAAAAATATCGAGCGAGTCCTTGAAATTTCCTTTCGTCTTTCCCTCGATGAATAAAAAGTAGAATTCGATAACGCAAATTGATTCAAAGAGGATTGCAAATGAAATGTTAAAGCAACGTAATGGGCTCGAGTTTTTCCCTCCAGTGTGTTACCAACGCCAGTAATTTTATACGAGCACCACACACATGATCTCTGTATGGTTTAACTTCCGCGTCTTTCTTCGTTTTTATCCCGCGAACAAGATTACGTTTCATGATGGTTATTCGGAGTAACGCGCGTGTAACCGTCGAGTGTGTACAGTGGGAGGAACTCATTGCAGGAAAAAAAGCGATAATAGGATTATTTCGTTTGAAGAGGGCTGGTGTTTGAAGTGTGTTTCGTTATTGACAGGCTTACGTCGGGAATTACACGTCAGAATGGGACCTGGTTGGTGCGAGGTTCCGAGATGAAATGCCTATCTCCCCGTGGGATGCAATGCGATACGCCTGGGAGGCATGTGAAGCGCTTCTTCGCGACGAAATATCAGTATCTTGGCTGAGAAGACCTGAAGGCAATCATCATGCACGATGGGACGTCGCGGTAGTCGACGGAGCCTTTCCCGAATGCCTTCTAGGTGTTCTCCATGGCGAGAATGTGCCTACCATTATGCTAAATACGGTAACTGTGTACAAATAAAAACAATTTTTTTTCGTGGGTTTTCTCACATAACACAAACATCCGAGTTAATTTGATGCAAGTCACTCGATTTCTTGCACGAAACTTTGAATCGCAAGATCTTGCGTTGGGTATCTTGCGTCTTCATCCAAAAGAGATTTCTTTGTTTATCTCTTGACAGATTCGAGTAATATTCGTGCATTTGCACGTTGGAATAAAATTGATTGTGATTTGAAATTTGGAAATAAAATGTTAAAACAGAACTAAAGAGGTTTCAATCGCTTTTTAATAATTCATAAGAATTTGTATCAAGATTTCCATTTCCTAGGAACTCCAATATGATTTTTCAAAAATTTCGCCATACTTTTTGATCATGGCACTATTTGTTAGGACAAAAATAAATGCAAAAATAAATATTGTACGCAAGTAAAAAAATAATCCAGAACGATCACAGTCGTTTCAATTTCAATTTGAATATTCTGAAAATCAAAAATCTGAACGAAATTACAAGTACGAGGGGCAACGTTTCATACGACAAAAATATCGACAATTGAAAATTAAACGTTCAGACCAAGCTAAACTTGAACAACAAAATTACATTAGAAGGAGTTTCACACTACTTTGAATGACGAGAAAAATATTAAGCCGTCAGACCGGAATATATCAAGATTAATCGTTATCGAGCCCATAATAATTATAACATAAACCAACACGATAACGGCTAATGTACTGAATACACATTTCGATACAGGTAGCACTGTACAGTGGATCCATAAGTCGTCAAGGGAATCCGTCGCCATGGTCCGTCACACCGTATTTCGGCAAATCATTGACCCAGGACATGAACTTCCTCCAGAGAATTCTAAACGTAGCCTGTCTCGCCACCTTGAGGCTAATGCACTGGATCATGATCAACGGATACCTTCAACCGGTTCTAAGAAAGTATCTAGGTATGCGTCCCTCACTACCGTGATCGGTTTCATTGACGATGATTTCCTTTATTCGGAGGAATGTTGTTGATCGTTTCAGGGGACCAGTTGCCAGACGTACGAGATCTGACTACGGAGATTCCACTGACGCTGCAGAACAGTCATTACAGCGTGGCTGACTCGGTTCCTTACTTGGTCAACGTGGTGAACGTTGCGTGCCTCCATTGCAAGCCGGCGACGAACCTCGGCCCCGATTTGGAGAGTTTCTTGCAACGCGGTAAGTCGATATTCTAAGTTGGCCGACGTCGTTAGTAGGAAATTACGTTCGTTTCTTGGGGCCAGGGGGGAAGGGGGGGGGGAGGGAGAGAGATTTCTGAATCCCTCAGAGAAAGCGGAGACAATGAACGTGCGTCGAAGGATATTTAACGAATCCGTAGCGTGAGAAAGATGTGTTGTACCAAGCGGAGTTTACGTTCTCACTAGATTGAAGTAGCAACGGAAGGATGTTAAATAGTCGTTTATCGATGTGGTAAACAATTTCGTAGTCGTGGTAAATATTTCAATTTGAAATCTAATAATTAGTAGATGATTTGGTATTTTTGTAATGATGAGTACCGATATTGACGTAAGTTGACTGACATTTACAGACATTGTGCAGGATTAATTTCTCTTGTAGTACGAGTTTTCCGCTTTGGTCTACGTACGCTTGTCGTATTTTTCAAATATTTCAAACAGAAGAAGAATAATCTCGGACATTTTGTGAACTTGTCAATTAAAATTCGATTAATGTTTCTTGTACGTTTGTTTAAAAGTACAAATAAATCGAAAACAAATAATCTTACAATTGTGCAATTAATGTGTATATTAAGATGAAACGAATGAAGCTGATTATAATTATAACAACAATAAGACCACATTTTATACACTTTAACGTATCTTTTTTCCCCAAAATATATTTATGTTTTCCAATAATCAAATCCTTGCTTCTGTTTAAATATTTGAAATTCAACAACTTATATGCACATGTATGTACGTATAAGATATAGAGTTCTGTAACTGACGTTGTCATCTCCTTTTATTGCAACTATCTGCTACCTTTCCGCGCCTGTCGATAATCAGTCTATCAGACAGTAGGTCATTTTCAGGCCAAGTCAAATTTCCCAAAATAGAACATCGCGATAACCGTGATACATGACCGGTAGGTTTCATATTCGTGTCCATGGGCTCGTCGGTTCGTGCGTCAGACATGCCAGAGGCGCTTCGTCAAATCTTCGTGGCGGTATTTGCCACGCTCCCATGCAACGTCGTGTGGAAGTGGGAAGGCATGAAGATCAAAGATCTGCCATCGAACGTCAGAACAGCGGCATGGTGGCCGCAACAAGAGCTGCTGGGTCACCCGAAGCTTCGAGCGTTCGTCTCGCACGGAGGACTTTTGTCCTTGCACGAGGCAGCTTATCACGCCGCACCAACCCTCGTTCTACCCGTTTTCTGCGATCACGATGGAAACGCGGCTCAAGCTGGTAAGCTTTCTTATTATCTTATCAATTCATTCAGCGATCGATTCATTAACCGATCGAATTTTTATCATCAACTATCCATTTATTTCCATTAGTGTTTTATTTAAATAATGCAACGTGTTTTCGACACTTTTAGTAGCACGTCGTCGAAAGGGAGATAAGTGAGGAAATTGAAGAATGGAATATAACACAAATTGTTTTGTACACAAGTATGTATTAAAATTTATTGTGAACATTGCCGTTAACGTGTATGTACGTACAAACAGCTGAAAGCTGATCGTATCAATAATGCCCGCATATGTCATGAGCACGCTCGCTAAGAGATAAGAGGATTTATCGTAGTATTATAAATACCTCGAGTCTTCTAAAATTAAAATAAAGACGTAATGGTGAGAAAATATCGATCGAATCTTTGGAAAAAAAATTTCCATGAAAACTGTCTCGATATTTAAAAAACGGAATTTGATAATATAAATCGATTAAAAATTCCAGAAAACGCAGAGAGTAGATGATTGAATAATTAAAATGTGACGATTAGATGGAGTCGATCAATGTATCAAGTTCGAGGAAGTCAAATTGGAAGTCAAATAAACGATAAGATAATTAATAACCATTATCTATAATCTCTTCAAACAATTGGAAAGCATAATATGATCTTTACATTGAATTGAAAGAAAAGGAATTAAAAACAAAGGAATTTTCATTGTTACAGAGAAATTGGGTTACGCTTTGGTGATGGATTTGGCTAGAATATCCATTGGAAGTTTTCGTGATGGAATTCTCAAGGTGGCTGCGATGCACAACAATTCGTATCGAATAGCAGCGAAAAAGAGAAGCTCGTTGCTACGAGATTTGCCAATTAACCCTAGAAAACTAGCTACTTGGTGGGTGGAACATGTCGCCAAATATAAAGGAGCTGAACATTTGAAAAGTTCTGCAAGGTATGTACGCTGGAATTCTCGTAGGAATTTCTTTATGTAAGAAACTTTTTCACTTCTTAAAGACTGTCTTAGACTCTGAAAAGTAACTTTTCTATTTTTTGTGCATAAAGTAAAAAAACACCTAATTTGGTTTTACCTTTTAAAATAAAAGAAATACACAGCACGTATGACTTGAAAAGATTTTATTTCTATTATTTCTAAAAGTGGAATGTCTTTTTTTTTTTATTAAAAGTGGCGTAAAATTTGATTTATCACAGTTTCTTTTTTAAATAATAGCTTTTAAGTGTAACAATTAACGAAGTGTAACAATTACTCGATGAAATTAATTTGTTTCAGGCATATGAACGTCATTCACTATTATTCCATCGATGTGGCAATATTTTATGTGATAGCGTTGATATTGTTGGTGTGCGGACTGAAGAAACTGTGCTGGAGAACTATATTCAAACAAGTTGTTAAAAAGAAAATCGATTAGACTGTGAATAGTATCAATCTCGTAGTTTTCTATGGAGTTATGTATTTATTTAACACGTTCAATACCGTTCAATGGCATCTGTATTTTATCGACTTTTAACGTTGTAAAACTAACTTTGCAACTAGATTAAAAGTACTTTGTTAAAATTTAAAATGTCTGTATCATTCCTACTGCCTTTGAATACATGACACAACGAAACAATGTTCTTTTAAACGAAAAAAAAAAATAATTTTTCATCGAAGGTGAATAAACAAATAGGGTAGAAATTCAGAAAATAATAATACAGGTTTCTATATTAACTACTGTTGATGCGGAAGATCGTAAAATATTCACGTAGGCTGCACTTGCGCATTTGTAAAAAAAACTTACAAGTCTATGGTTCAAATTAAAAGCGCGAAAATATCGTTTCGAACATTTTCTTCGAAACTGTACAAACGATACTCCTCTAGAATCGGTCAATTAAAGACTCGAACAAGTAAATATAAAAGTATACGCCTGAGCTTGTTCGATTCTATAAAATTATTAACGTTTCAATTTACAAATTTACAAAGTTACGAATTTCGACAAGTTCGTAAGCATCCGCTTGTTCGCAAGTAGTCGAAACAAGTTCGTTTATAACGCGTTTACACATTTTTTTACGTATCCACCCTCGGATGTACATATGTATGTACGTGAGAGAACTCAGATATCGTGAACTCTCATAAGTCACATCTAATGAGACGTTTTTCCTTGGACGGGTTCCTTCGAGATAGATAAAAAAGAAACAATCCTCTTTGGCTGAGACAAAGATTCAACAGCAAGAACGATCTCGAGGACAAGTTTTTAGTAGCGTCTGCACAGCCACGTACACACCGACAAAACCAATATTCTCATTTTCTCCTCTACATGGCAGGATGGCAGGATGCCTATCTCGTCTACGTTACTTCGAAGCAATCCATCAAGTCTTAACCTATCGCCCGCATCGGCCTCCAGCGATGTAGGCGATTCGACCACACTTCCGTGGCGAGACGATTTACGTCTTTCCCTATTGAGAATGATAGTTTTGAAGTTTAGACGTTGGAGAACGTTGCGCCTTTCAACCGCTTTGAACTCGTAGTAGGGAATGAGCTGCGCAACTGCTCGAGTGGTAGTGTTCACACAGTGGTCTCGCACACATACTGGCAAAACTATTCGATTCGATAGGTTTGTACGTGTCATGACGTGTGTGTGATGCATCTAACGATGCGACGCACGTTTAAGTTCAAGATTCCACTGTCGAGAAATGTAAAGTCGTCGAATTGGTGTCGTCACTGGCGCGTCACTGGTGGTAAATTACAACGACGTGATATCACACATATTGAGCGAGCGTGATCTCGGGGTCTCGGATCGGAAAAATGTTCGTCGAATTAAACGTCCGTCGATATCAACGGAAGAGAGGCGGTGAGAGGAAGAAGGGGTTTGCATATGGCGAAGTACGGTACTGACGTTAGTTAAGGGGTCCTTACGAACGGCGGCGCACGAGTCGGATTCTCGCCTCGACACGAGGAGGGTACTCGTATTTCCACGACGCTTCTACGTCCATGACCCGTGGTGAAGTCGGCGCTCGATCACGATCGGATCAGTACCAGCTGACTCGTTCGTCAGAATGTCGGTGTGCGTTTTGTTATTACGTTTCTGAGGGCCGCCTCTAGACGAGTGTTTTCTCGCCATCAGTCGCGAATCGGTCGGTGTTGTGCGGAAACGATACGAGAGTGGCGGGCCAAAGTGCGGATTACGGATAGCAGGCAGGCACGACCGAGAGGTAAATGCGCGATGTTACACTGGATGGAATGTAACGTGTGTGTATGCGCGAGCACGGTGGTGAGAATCATGGTGTTTTGAAGGGGGCACGCTTAACCACGTGGAACGCGGTGCCCAGAGTTTTCGACGTGATTCGGCAACTTGTCTGGTCGAGATATGCCAACGATATTAAATTCGTCGATGCTCGGCAAAGGGAAGCGGAGAGTCTCTACGAGAGACCAGACGAGAAACAAAAGAGGACACTTGAGACGATGTCGCGTAGCGAAGACGGAAAGAGAGGCAGAGAGAGGGAGGGGGGAGAGGGAGAGAGAGAGAGAGAGAAGGCGAAAGAGAAAGAGAGAGGTGGCCGGCAAAAAGGGGGAAGGGAGAGAGAGAAACAGGCGGAGAAAAGATAGAATAAAGACGCGAAGAAGGGCAGAGAGTTGACTGTTGTTCGATCAGAGTGAAAACACGTGGGGAGCGAGCGGGAGTTCCCTCGTGGTCGACGAACGTTCCATCGGCCGCTAAATGGGAGGACTCTCCGCGCTTAAATGGGTGAATCCCTCGTATCGTATCTTGACGATCGATCGTTCCTCGGCACTTGGCGAAGGTGCACGAGAAACGCTGGAAAACGGCATCCTGTCACACGAATATGCGCGGACGGTAAACGATGCTGCGCATACGAGCGTGTAGAGCGTTCATATGGTGGCAGTAGGTGCGTAGCTTGTTTCTCTCTCGCGGGCCCTGGGCCCTGCCGATGACCGGGAAACGAACGGCCGAGGTCGGGGCCGAAGTCCTCCATGCAAAACGTCGCACGCTGGACAAACGCGCAACAAACGATGCAACAAACAAATGTGCTCTATACAGCACATATCGTCGTGTGTGTTGTGTGTCTGACGCGACGCTTTTACCCTCTTGCGCTTGCCTCTGGCGCGTGACGTAATCCATTCAAGCGCTTACTACGCAATACGGGACGCGAGCGGCAGCAGCCGCCTCTTTCTATCGTTCTCTCCCCTCTCCCCCTCTCCCTCTCCCTCGCTCGCGCTCTCTCCTCTCTCCTCTCTCCTCTCTGCAATACAGTATACAACATATAGCAACCATGCTCCTCGTTCTTCCTTCCTTGTCGCACCCCCCTCCTGCCCCTGCCGGAGCAACCCTTCTTTTTCTTATCACTCGATAATGGCGACGGGAAAGAAAACGGTCTCACGTCGTGCGTCGCAATTATAGTTTCCTTCCGACCGGTTTCTCCTTTCGTCCCTCCTCGTCCGTGAAACTGCGTCTATGTATCTCCCCTTTGTGTCTTTTGTCTCTGGCACGTGTCACTCCGTGTTCTCTCTGTTTTTCTCCGCCTGGCTCCGCCAACGGCGAGAGCGATCGTGCGTGCGTGCGTGCGTGCGTGCGTGCGTGCGTGCGTGCGTGCGTGCCGCGCCGTTCTCGCATTATCCTGCCTGTTCGGGGAAATTCCGAGCCCCGGATCAGAGTAGGATTTTCGAATACAACACACGAGTGCAGCAGAATTTCGCACTCGTGACCACCCTTTCTCCCTGGCCCCCCTTCCCCCCACCACTCCACCCAGCTGCTTCCCCTACCGTCGCGACGGAGTTTTCTTAGCGTCGCAAGTGAATTACGCGGTTCTTAGCGCGATCGAACGTATCGGGGCCGTGTTTTCTTTTGTCGCGTGTGGCGTGTGTAGCGTTTGTGTGTGTCGAACGCGTCGCGCGTGAATATTGCGACGAGCTTACGGTGTCAGGTTTAAAAATGCAACCCGAGGCGCGTCAGTGACGATAACATGGTCGCCTTGGACGGTGTCTGATGTAAATGCTTGTTTGTTTAGTGACGTTTAGTTCGTCATCCTCGTTAACCTTCGTGTTGCTACTTCCGCCCTAACTATGTACATGCGTACGTACCTATTTCGTTTTCGTACGATCGCACGACCGTCGAAAATCGCGGTTGACAAAGGTAAACCGAAACTTCTCTCGGCCGCGAGCTCGATTTCGCGATCAAGTTCAATGACGTGAATTGTTTGAATATATGAACTGTTTTGCTGCGTAAACGTGATTTCATCGCGTATCAACAACCTGTTCGAAGGTGGGATAAAGTAAACAAGCGGCGCGTGGACCGTCGGGAACAGAGGCTGGTTGCGGTGGTGGCGTCTCGGTGCCTTTAACCTTCGGGGAGTGGTTCTTTGTCTTTCTTCTTCCTCTTTCTGTTTTATTTGATTTCGCCGGGATCCGCCGCGATGCTAACTACGCATTAGAAGCGGCCGCGAATCATCGCGCGTCTGTCGAAGGAGTACGCGCGCGCGCACGTTACTCGCTCGCATGTACACGTATATGTATGTACGTACGCATCGCTCACGCACTCACGCACGCTCAGTCTTTGTTCTAAATAATTCGTGGAACAAAAGCGTTGAAGGGAAAAAGACGAAATTTCGTGGTGTATCGAGCAAACGCGTGTCTCTTGTGAAATCTCCTACCGACGAAACCTTGAAAAAGTTCCGTAGTCTAAAGACGTAGAAAAAGAGAATTAGCGTGTGGTCGCATGTTTTGTAATCGGTCGTGTTACACTACTCATCGATCCAGCTCCTGTTCTATATGCATACGTTTATATATGTATATGTGTGTGTTTATATGTATATATGTGTGTGTATATATATATGTATATATATATATACATAAAACACATACATATATATATATATATATATATATATAAACTTATGTCAATCACAGATGTTCAGGTGTACATCCCGCGTTTTAAACGTTACGACAAAACTGTTAACTCGAACGATTGTTTCGCGTTTCAATTTGCTCTATGCATCTGCGTGCATTACGTGACGTTGCGAAAAGGTAGGCTTAACCGTCTTGCGTTCTACGACTTATTTTAAATCGAGTCGTTAAGCGATTTCTCGTGTCTCTTCTCGACTCGAGACCTATCATTTCTTTCTGTTACGCGTGGCTTCTCGCTTCGGTTTTGCGTGCGAGAGGTTCTCTTCAAAAGCGTCGGAAGCCCTTTTCGATCAGCGTTGATCAAACTAAGGTCGTTTCAAATGTAATTTCGTCCTTAAATAAAAAAGAGAAAAAGAAGTTTTCAAAGGTATTTACCTCCTTTCAGATCTTCCCGAGAACACGTTAATGCGCCGAGCAAATTCAAAGCCATTTTGCACGATATAAGTGCAAACAAGCGTGTTGCGTGTTTAGTCCCACACGCGCGAGGTTCGGCCAACGTGAATAACAGACACTGCCATGATCGACTGTGTGCGTGCGTACGCCTGTATGCCTGTGTACGTGTGACAATTGTTTCACCTGGGTTCTTTCATTTTTCTTTTGCTTTACGCCTGTTTTCGTTATTTATGCAGTGATTTCGGACTATCGGCATGCCGAGTAATGTGGGACACACGGCATTGGTGCTCCGGTAGTGATTGTGTTATCGGCGTGTCATCATCATCGTCGTCATCATCGAGGACGAACGACACGGATCCACTTCGCGGCCAGGAATGTATGTATCTACGAGACACGTAAGTATTGGCGCATGAAAAGTTCGAGCATGTTACTTAGACGGCGGATTCGAACGATTTTTCGCGATAATTACGCTCAACGAGCGACCGTGTCTGTCCCACAGAGCCGCACGAATCGCGTGTCAGCCAAAGTGTGCCGAGGAGAATGTTATTTGTTCCTCGTATCGTCTAGACGTATGTGTGTGTGATTTTTTCGACGTAAGGTGCTCCGATAATAGTTCCGTGATCGAACATTTGGGTTAGCTAGTACGTACGCAGTTCCTTCGCTGCAACTGTTTACAAGTACTCGGTTTTATCGTTTCTTTGATATTCTGTTAGCGTCATGGCCAGTTTCTTATTAATTCTAGAAACGTTGTCGATTAACGATGACTCTAACATTTTTAAACGCCATTCTATCGATAAGATTCTAATCGCGACAGTACTGACGAGGCTTGAAAAGCAATCGGTAAATATCTATAAAAGTTACGAGTCATCAACTGCAAACATATACTTGGCAGAAAAGTTAGTACACAACGTAAACAGCGGCTTTAAGTGTACAAGTAGTGCAAAAGATAATCTTGCTAAATATTGCGACACGAGTATTACACACCTTTTATGGAATGTAATAACGACAGCGATGTACCGTCGCAATTTCACAGTGTACGCGTACAATATTTATTCACTTGTATCGGATATTGTATTTAAATCAACAGAAGAACGTAACAGTTTTCCATTATAAATAGAATCTAAAGTGACAAATGAAATATATGTCGATTGCTAGCTCGGTTTAGAAAGCTTTTCCAAGATTTTTGTCCGTTTGCAAGTGAATACGAGGCAAGAAACAATTATTATAATTTTTTTTCCATTCCGTTCTCTCCAAGACACGAGATGCACCTGTCACGTGCTCGCGAGGAAGTGCCTAGCGCGCGCGCGGCGTCACGTGAACAATATTTCGTCTCTGGTTTTTCCAGGCAGATGTATTTTTTGCACATGCGGAAAAAACTCGCGTTAACACGCACGCGTTGCACCCGCCGGAGAGAACGCATTGCGCGTTGTTGTTATTCGCCGTGACATTCGATTAGTCGGAAAAACGATCGGACGCAAATAAGAACGCACTCACGCGCGACTCCCAAGAACCGTACGTGCGGCGATCGTCAAACGTCGAGCCCTGCGTTCGAAGTGCGATCATAAATTGCGGAAAATGCTAATTACGCGTAAATACATCGCGCGCGCGATTGATTGAATAGCCAACGAAACGATTTTTGCGGCGAACGAACGATGGTAAACAAGATTCAATTAATTAAACAATTATACAATGAAATTATTGCGGGCCGGCGTGCATACTAATAATGGAGATCGTTTAAACGAAAGATATCGGACGCGCGGCAATGTTAAATTGAACAATTCCGCGATAAATTACGTTTAGCGGGCTGATCTCGTTCAATTGACGGAACAAGAAAGAAAAAAAAAGAGGTACTGTCAATTTGCGCGCGCCAAATTGTTAATTTATTAATTAATAATTTAACGCGCTCGTTAAATTATTCGCAGAGGTTCGCGTACGTGAAAAATCGGCGGTCGTGCCTGATCACGCGCCGGAGCGAAAAAACGATTCGAGAGGATCGTAACTTGGCGAGAAAATACCGCGAACGCAACTGCGGAGAGTTATAGCCGTTAACAGAGGGAGTTATTACCTCGTGGACGAAAATTCTTATCGTGGATCGTTCGTTTTACGGAGCCATCCTCGCTTAACCATCCTCTGCCGGGAATTATTTCGTTCGGACGTGAAACAAACATGGCCGCGCGATCTGTCACGCGAACACCAGAGGGCCGGTGGCAGAGGCTGACCGGATGGAAAAACGCGCGAAAAATTTTTTCGGCTACCCGAACGAACAAAATGATGGTGGTCGCGTACACCACCGATCGACGGACACTGTTTGGCGAAAATTATTATCACGTGTTCTGCCAAGCTTTTTCTCACGTAGTATGAAACGACAGTTTAGAAAACCGTCGTCGTGTAACGTGTAACCACTCGTACGTACGCAAAATAAACAAACGTGTCGGATAACCGTGTTTCATCACTTGCACTCAATGAGAGAGAGAAAAAAAGAAAAAAGAAGAGATACTTGGAAATTTTATTCGAAATATGTATACCTTTTTCTCGATAACACGGCACGTTTCAATTAACGAGAAATGCCCGCTGCATTCTGGCTCTGCGAACTATGTCCCGATTGTAAACGGAAAACGTGGATTCTCGAAACATTAGGTCCGATCGCCTCCATTATCTCGGCTCGCCGGAAATCAGACCCTGGTCTAAAAATATCGACAGCGTGTCGCGACTGGTGAAAAAGAAACATTGGCGCATGAATTCGAATGCGTCTTGAAACCCGTTAACGATCGCGTAGAAATACCGTCAGAATCACGCGACGGAAACGACGACTACAACTACGACACGACGACGACGACGACGACAACGACGACGACGACGACGACGACAACGACGACGTATGGCCACAATGGTTCTGCATGTCTGTCACCGTTAACGACACCGCGGCACGCCGAGATGATCTAGTTAGTAGCGCGGTCTGGCGCGCATAGTGGGGGGGCGCTATTTAGGCGGTTAATATAAAACGGCTCTGTCGGTAAAACGACCGGACCACAGGTGAAGATAATGTAAAGCTAATTTTTCTAGTGGGAGACACGGTAAATGTTTACGTAATGCGAGCCAATTCGTGGAATTTGACGCAACGATTGTGACACACGTAACGGTATACCTTGTAGCGATAACGTTATCGCGGCCACTGTGATGCAATTTCTTCCGCTTCCATTAATCTTCCTAATCAGGGGCGGTTTATTTTCTTTTCTTTCTCTCTCGCGAACGAAAATTCGAAAATGCGCAAGACGTGTCAAGAATTGGAATTTTTCTTTCTTTCTTTTTTTTTCTGTGCAGATTCAATTACGTTCGTAATTAAAATTGTCGTTTAAAATTTGCATGCTCGAGCGACTACCTCTCATCAAGTATTCCGTTGAAGTCGAGCTCTCAGCTCGAGTTCAAATAACTTCATAAATCTGAATGAGGCTTGAGTATATTTGAAATGTTTTTTACATTCGATTTTCATTCGTGATGCAAGATAATTGTTAGGCTCGTTAAGAAGCAAGTAGTGAATTAATATGTAGACTGTAAACATTGCATAAACGCAATGTCGTTAAAAGAACGTAAATAATACAGTAAATTCTTATTTTCTCAAGATACGACGAAAAAAAAAAAAAAAAAAATCATTACGGAATTCCACTGTACATATTGAAAGAGCAAAAGGAAGTGTAGAATTTGAAAAAAAGAAAGGAAGAAACGGCTCGTTCGGGTGCTATGAAATTCAAGAATAAGAGCGCGCAGAAAATTTAAGGAAATTTTACGAAGCATCTTTAGCATCCGTGAATGGGGAGGAAGATAATAGGATAAAGAGAACGAAGATAATACCGTGCAGACTCTTGAATTCGCTAAAAGGAAATGGAACGAAACGTTGCATTAGCATAACGTTCTCTCGTAAAACATTTAAGGTTAACGAGAGATGGCCGAGAAATTGAACTTCAAATTGACCTGGAAGTTTTATAGCCATGTTTTCATGATCTCGCGGCTTTGATCTCGATTTATAGTACCGCGTGCGTATTTGCGGCCTGTGCGTATGTACTGGCAACGAATTGATCGGCGCGAAAACGAAAGTGGCACAGTGGAAATATCCATTCGCTGTCTGTTCCGCGTTCGTCCACTGTGGAAAAGTGGAAATTTCCTCGCGTGGAGGACTGTGTTGGCAGCGCGGGATCGTCTGAGGAGATTGTGGTTACCATGGAAAAGGAAATTGTGACGTTCAAGAACGGTGAAAATATCGGTCAATTATCGCGGTGGCGAAGTTTGTGGCAACCGCCGCGGGCTACACTCGATTCGAATCGCTCTAATTCTTCTTACGCAAAACACACCGCGTGCTCACCGCGCAAATCTCGGTCGAAATTGATGAAATCGTATTTCAGGAAGAGATCGCGTATTTTTCTTCTGCATTTCGTAAGGCGGGTCGAATCGAGGCAAAACAACTGTGTATGCCAGTCGTAACGCAATCGCGGCAGTCGTTTGGCATTTCGTGACGAATTGGTACAGATGAAGGAATTAACATCAATTCAAGATCGATTTGTAACGATGGAATTCAAGTCGCGCAACTTTTTCTGGAATTCTGTTTTTCCACGAGGTGCTCCAGAAAATAATATGCTGGTATATTGTTTCCTTTTTTGACACGTTTCGCATCAATCTTCTCCACCGCGTTAAAATTTTCAACACAAAAGTAGTTTAACTTTCACGTAGAAATATATCCTTTTTTCTTGAATTCTTTTCACTTGAATTTGCATATTGAAAGAATTATTGTAATATCAATATGTTTATCAATGTAGAAAATGATAACACGGAACTTAGTTTTCGTGACTGTGAAACGTGCATGTAAACGTGCACGTAGATAAAAAATAACTTTATTTCAGTTTTCACAATTAACTTCTTGAGACGCAATATGACGGACATGTATGATCGAGACATATGCACGTGTATCCATGTGTATTCAAGCATGAATCGAAAAGATGGGACGAATAACTCATTACGAATAATTTTGCGAATAACTCACTTTAACTCTCGATATATCGTGCTTCTATATATTATTCATTTTTCCCAGGAAATAAATCTAAATGTAATCTAAATGTAATGAAACTCCGAGGAGATGAAACAGAATCAGTCGTTTCTTTGTTTTCTCTTTTTCTTCTTTTTTTTTTTTTGTGTTTTTGTGCAACGTATTTCGTTGGAAGTAGGACATTTCTGTGAAAATTTCGGGCACAAAGAGTGTTTGTACCGGCCTGTTCGTGAAACGGAGCGTAAAGCCAACGAACGACACATTCTCTAGCTTGGCCGAGCATCGCAATGCGGAAAAACCATGTAACGGTAAACACGTTTTATTTCGAACTCCTCCTCTCGGCCCCCAACTGTTAAAGGGAAATCTACATTCTACCGACTGAAAATGAACGAACGAAATTGTCCTTGCTACCTTCACCTATTTTCGCGTGGTTTCCGATGCCAAATACCTTTCGTATTTCCCATATATTTTCTTTATTGCGCGCCGGTTTCAAAGTTTATGCGCGATTGAAATTTAATAGACCGAAAGTTTAGACCAAAAGAAATTTCTGAGGATCGACGAGAGATAAAATTTTAAAGTGGCCTTTAATGCGAAGATTGATAAATTAGAAAGTTTGTCGGTTTGTTTACTTGTCACGATTTCGTTTTGCAAAATCAGATTTTTGGAGAACGCGATTTGAAAAAAAAATAGAACCTGGATAAAAGATTGTTGTAGCAACATTGTATTTTGGATATTTTATATCATATCATTGCATACTTTAAAACAGATAATTGTTATTAGTATGTAGTATATACTAGTGATACTAGTAAAAACTAACATTTCTATGACCACACTTATAAATATTAAAATACTTTTGCATAAAATAACATCGGTTTCAATAACTATCAAGAAAACTGATTGTAATTTTATATAAATTCATGCGAGACAATATAATTCATGCGTGCAAAAATATATGCAAAATTATTCGTAAACATTGCAAAAGTATGAAATATTCTTCTCTTCTTTTAAGAGACTTCTAACAAGCTTAGATTTCTTGTAGTTTCATTGAAAAAATATTTTGTACCAATTACGCTCTAACTGAAAGAGAGTAGTTTATCTAAATTTGAATCAAGATTTACACTGCTAATTTTCCTATTACGTGTAATACGTGTAATAAGAAAATTACAAATGCCAGAATTAGGAATGATTAAATCAACGATTATTATGCGAATCGCAATCAATGCGAATATACACGAGAATATTATTACGACGTTGAATATCTTTTATTTATCTTCATCTGTGTCTAGTTTTTTCATGTCGGATAATTATTCTTACAAACAATATCTTGTTTGTTTTTCGTTTATCGCACTCTGTGAAGGTACTCTGGTGTATAAAATTTATTAAGTGTATAAATTTTATTACCGAGTATTTATGTACAGATTCTCAATCAAAATCAAAATTTTATATTTTATATTTGTTTACTGGATATAGAGCATCACGATTATAATTTTGATTTGGAAATTTTGATTTCTTCATTTTTCATTCAACGTTTCGCCCATTTCTCAGAGAGATGAGACTGTCGTGATAATTTTGGTAGTTTTGATTCCTGCTTCCAACACGATTCAGAAAAATCACGAAAGATTACGTTTCAATTTCGAGATGTAATCAATTAGAATGTAAGGCATCAATTTGAAACCTTTTTCTTTCTGTAACGAGCAAACCGTCGTTTTGAAACGAGCTCTTCCGAACCCGACCCGACCCGAATCCTGTCTAAAAATCATCTTTCGTGCTCTAATATCGTGCTTTACATCCAGTTTTCATCGTTTATAGATTTCAATGACTCAGTCCGTGCAACGTGGCTAAATAAAATCGAACTGAGAGGGCGCACGTGGCCGTACGTATAAACCTGGGAGGAATATATTGCCTCGTAAACAATGTCTTGAAACGTCCTCCAAAGCGTTCGTCTGTCAGTGTGCAAAGTAGTATAAGCCGAACGGAGAAGAAGGCAGACCCAGAGGAGCGAGCCCATGATCTCCCGGCATGCGTAATTTGGAACGACGCAAAAAGCGACGCGTGGGCCGTTCGCTGGAGCTTCCTGAACAACAGCATTTTCTCACGACATCGTCGTCTCTCCTATGTCGCGTGTTTTTCCCAGCATTGCTTCCGATCAGAGTTCTATGGCCTATTGAAAAAATAGAGAGATAATCCCTCGATTCACGTTGTCCCGTGGCGCCTCTTTCGTTTCTCATCGAAAATCTCTCGCCGAGCTACTACGTATCCCTATAAATTTCCTTTCTCGTAATCGTTTTCTTTACGTGCCCCGTAATATCCGTAATTTAACCGTTCGTGTCTCGTGGAAGCTTTCGCTCCTCGTCAGCAGAATTTTTTGATTATCTTTTTTCGCACGTAGCAACGGTAGCTACACACTTTGTCGTACGGACTTTGAAATATCGGGTCTCGTGGATCTCGTCGGAAATGGACGATCGACTGAATTGTTCTTCCCAATTTCGATGAATTTCGAAAGTAAAATAATTCGGACGAAAGAAATTTGATCAGAAAGCGAGTCAGTGGTATATGAGAGCAACGGTCTAAAAATTTGAGACTAGCGTGGTAGATTTCGAAGCGTTCGAGAATGCACGAGTTACACTGCATTGCTCACATCCTGTTTTAGCACGAATGACGCTACTGCGGTGATATATCCACAGTCAAGTGTGTATAGTCTAGAATAAATAATGATGGTGTCTGCCAAAACAAAATTTACCACCACTCTTCGACAGAATAGAATACATCTTGTTTTCATCGAGCTAGAATCTCTTCTCACTAGAACTTTTTTTCAATTCGTGACTTGGTGGACTCCAAAAGGATCGTTTTTAATTAAATTCGAATTAACCTCAAGTTGCTATACACGATCCTCGAGACCCTGAAGAATTGATAAACGAAAACAAAATTCAATTTTTTTGTTTTTTCTATTTTTCAAGTTGTGAGACGTCGATCTAATATGACTTTTGAACGAGAAACGGCTATTGTTTATATATATTTTAATAACAGAAACTCAACACGACACGGTCGAATAAATATTTAACAAGAGTAAAAGGAACAGATGTGATATATGCCTTAGAGCATATGTAAAGTTTTACTAACGTTGACAAAGAAAAAGAAAAAAAAATTGAATCGCTTAAAAAAATTTTTCTTTTTTTTTTAATAAATTTTTTCGTAACAATTTTCTACAAGGTTAATTGCGCGTTAGATATGACTGAGGTATTGCAACAGTTCAATCCTATGGCGGGTAATAGCAATTTTCAAAAGTCATTAACCTCTGATACAGGAGCATTTAATTGGCCTCCTATTGTGCGCAGTCTGATCCTGATGATCATTTAAATCCGGTTATGTAGATGCTTCGTATGGATTAAAACCAACGGAGATGAGAGAAGCCACGCCGTCGTAATTTCGTACTGGCAATTTACGATTCGACAGGTTTATCCATGTATATTTTTAAAAATTGTGTGTGTGTGTGTGTGTGTGTGTGTGTATTATATATATAATATGTAAAATTATTAATATCACGAATAATTTGTGACTTTTGTATAAATTTTCAAAATCGTTTAAAGTTTTACTGACACGATAGTCGAGAGTCGTTACAGTGCTAATGAATTTCCAAAAATGTGGAAACGTAATATAAAAATACTTTTGACGAATATGTATGAATTGAAATCCAGATCCTATGAAGAAATTTTCAACTACCAAATTGATCGAAACAACCATGATAATATAATTTTCCATGAAAGTTTTATACATTTTACCATAATATAGAAATAAAAAATTATGCTGGCAGTGAAACATAAGGAAAAAAACTTATGTTGACCGTCTAGAAACTTTCTTGTTAGAGGCTAAGCTAACCCAAAGATATAAAATGGAACAATTTCCCGAGTCACAGAAATAGAAATTAACGCGTCATTCGCTATTCCTCAATAGGAAAACAAAGTTTCGTTGTTCCGAAATTCTCTTCTGCTATTTTACGGGGCATTGTTGATAAAACAATTTAGGAATCTTGATTGCGCAGTGTTGAAACAAAAATTTATAACTTCCTGATAACTAATATTTGCTAATTGGTTGCCTGTACAATAACGTGGAATAACATTAATTATTATTGCCAATGTTTATCCATTTATATATTTGCACAGTTGCGCTATTGTATAATTGTTATTATACAAGATAAATATATAAAAATGCATAGGACGTAGATAAATGAAGTATTAAAATATTATTAAAATGAAGTACTTGGAATAGTTAGGGAATTCTAAAATTCCTATATTTATTCATCGATAAGTGGTAGTTTCATTCTATAAATCTACTGTAATTTTTATTTCTGCCTATTTTATGTATGTGAATTTTCATAAAAATCTGCAATTTGATCGTTATTAAGAAAAAAATAAAATATGAAAATAAAAATCAAAAATAAGAATTTATAGAAAAATTTATAAAAATAAAAGTCTATAGTACATTAGGCTTAGATTGTGCGACCCACTATTACAAACATCAGTGCATTTAATACATTATACATCGCATGTAAATCTGCCAAATTTCACAGCTTCATTCGACAAATCGACATGAGATTCTACTTAAATGCTTTCCCGCAGAAACTGTTGGATGCCGCCTGTTGCTTTTTCCTGGTGCCAAAAGTTGGATTAAGAGAAGTGGAAAATTGGTACGGACTTTTAAATGCATCCTGTGTAAATTGAACAATTTTTCGTAGTTTTTTTTTTTTCTTGTCGAAAGTTTCATTGTGTCTTATTCTCTAAAATTGGCACAGATCCAAAAGAAAAGTGAAAGAAATCCAGGAAATTTACTGGCGTAATATAGAGTAAATCTTTGCGAATGATCTTTAGAAACAGTTAAATTTTCCTATTAAAAGTGACTCTATCCCTGTTTTTCTTCTAAATTAGAGAAAGTTTTCATTGCACCGCTTTTATATATCTATATATCTGACAGTAAGAAACAAACTTTACTGCTTTTTCTTTGTTTTTTCTAATTTTGGATAAAAATTATTATTTAGGTATTCCCATTGTTGGTATTTGTAACAAAAAGAAGAATTTGATTACATTTGATTACAAATATTCTAGATAGTGATTCTGGAAATTTTCATTGTGGAAATTTCTGTTTCATATTGATAAAAAAAAGTTTGCTTTTCATTTTACTACGCTACGCCCTTTGAGCAATTTCCAACCATATTTTTCTAATGTAAAAACGTTTGTTGAGAGAAAAAATACAAAAAAAAAAAAAAAGAAAAATCGTTGGTATGCATGAAGTTTCCCCCTTCAATAAATGAAAATTTTCTTAAAATATCATACATCGTTTCACTTGTTCAAACAAGAATTAAATTGCGATGTAAAGATTCTGGAATCTCAGCCAGCTTACTCATTTTTATTTTATATTTAGGAAAAAGCTTACTTTTCGACTCGACTGTTTTTTTTTTTTTCTCCTTAAAAATGTGAAAGAAGAAAATGTGATAGAAATATTTAAAGTACAATAGAAAATTTTTAATTCCATTGAATTGCTCTTCAGTGTTCTATTACTTTATACTGATAAAAGGGTTTAATTTTCACTTTATTTTCTTTCTCAATCTACCGTGCTCTTTCGTCCTTTTCTGACACAAGAAATTTCATGAAAAAAAGAAAATACGAAACGAACTTTTATACTTTAGTTTGAAAATGTAATAAATCTTTCCATTCGTTCAAATCAAACCAACGATTCACAATGTGAGGAATTCTACGATCTCGGCCAAGTTCCGATTCAAAATCTTTCCTTTTAGCATCTTTCCACTAAGTAAGTTTTGTCTCCTTCTGTTAGATATTAACAGCTTGTAGAACCTGATATAGTCCGAATATCGAAAGTTGGAGCAGATAGGAAGCGGTGAAAGTCGATCAATTTAGTTGGACAAGATGTTAAACGCGGGGATAGTAATTTAATGCCTGACTAACTTCGATGAAAGCATTTCTCCGTTGATGCGTTTCTTGTTCCGCATGTTCTTCCATCGCAACGAAACTTACTATTTTTTTGACGCTTTTCGTGATCAACGTGTCGGTTCGTACCTTTTTGCATACCAGGAAACGCGCTGGTTCTACTTGCGAAAACGAGCAAATATTGCGGCCTGAAATTTTCTCGTCTGAGGTTCCTTTTTTTTTTTTTTTTTTTTTTTTTTTGGAGGAAATCATGTTTGAAAATACGCAAGCGTATGATTGATTATAAGCGCATTTACGCTCTGTCTTTTTTGATCGAAATGATGTATAATTAGAATGACACAACAGGTGCTCCTTTTCCTTTTTTTTTATTGTATTACCAGTACTGCTGGAAATGTCACTCCGTTTTACAGCGTACGTAAGTTACAGTTAGCGAATTAAAGACAAATTAATGTTAATGTACTTTCGTTCGTTCAACCGTTTGTTGATCTATCAGATCACTTAAATTTCTTTTTCTTTTTTTTTTTTAATTTTAATCGCGCAATATTTTTCAACACTGAGACTGTTCCTCGATACGCTTTCACAAACGTTTCATAAATTCGTCAGCTTCATCATCTCGAGACGTTAGGTCAGATTTTTTGCTCATTTCTTCACGCAGAATCACCTCCAATGCGGCCGTATTGCTTACTTACGATCCACCCTGTATTATTATAAAAAAAAAAAAAATTCACGCTGATGTTGAAGTCTCGAGATCACTGTTATTGGAATGCGAAAGATCCACGGGCTTTTTACGAGCGGATATGAAAATCGATCGTAAATGTAGCAACGGTTCTTTCATAATTTACCATTTTACGTACTGTCATAACGTCTTATATCGTCTCGACGGACTCGAGATCGGTATTAATCGACTGTCTCGCGATCCGCGGAAATAAATATTCTTTATTTCTTTTTTCTTTTTTTTTTCTTAACGTCTTCAACATCGATACGTGATTTATTACATTTCCGATATCAGTGTATCTCGTTCAGTAATCCAGAGGGAAATATCTTTTTTGTATTTTTTCAACGCGGGAACTGTAATTTCCATCCGTCTCGAATGCGTTCAGATAGAATTTCCCTATAAGCATCGCTTATAGCTGACGCCTACACGTCAGACTCATTTACACTCGACGCCGTGGACACGTTCTGGGCGTCTTGAATTTTATTATTAGTATTAAATGCGCCCGTGTTTTAATCCTTGCTGGTTATCTCCAGATTGCTAGCGATACATTATATATCAGTAGGTATATTACACGTAGTCTCTCTCTCTCTCTCTCTCTCCTCCATTTTTATCCAAAGTTTATCTAAGAATCATGATTCTAGATTCTAGACTTTTAGACACTGAATTCTAAAATCTTGAATCTATGATCTAGATCCTGATGATCTACGATCTCGTTAAAAAATAGACCTACCACTTTTCAATTTTCTTTCGATTGCCTCGTGGTTAACCAGAAAGTTTCGGCGCGATTCTCGACGAATCTCGAGAAATTGTCGAGAATATTTCAAACTGTTTCAAAATTCAGGCGAGAAAGGATTGCACAGGAAATTTGCAAGGGATCGTTGTGAAATCTTTCCGAGACCACGAAATGAATTTAATTACGAAAGAACGTCCTCCCGGTGCCCGCGAAGACGCTTGAACTTGCAAAATTTGCCGAGACACTTCCACTCGCCCCCTTAACCCCTTTCAACAGGGTGCGAAAATATCTTTCAAAGAAACTCAGTGCTGCGAAGGTAAATGAAGCTTCACCTCTTAAGACGAGATCGATCGATTTGTCTACAATTTTTTCTCAAGGAGTTGCCAACAGACATTACAGCGTCGACGAACGAAACGAAGAAAGCGGCGTTGCAAAATGACTAATGCCAATAGTTGAAAAGAAAAATGCGTCGAGTCGGCAGGAACTTTGGGACGAAGAAGAGTTCAAAGCGCGGCATTCTCGCCAATCAATCATCTTCGCGTTACTCGAGCGCCGAGTATCGTCTGTTCGTTTTCTGCGTCGTTCCTCGTTAATTTTGCGTTCACCTTTTTGCAGAAACGAGGAACACGATGATGCAATTTTTGGCCCGATGACTCTCTCTCTCTCTCTCTCTCTCTCTCTTTTTCCCGTCTCTCCCTCGTCCATTATCCGTTCCTCCCGCGTGATTCCCCGGTGATCCGCAATCAACGCAAATGAGATTTCTCTATCGTTGACGTCGTCGCTTGACACACGGCGAGCGTTGTTTACGCGCGCGAATATAATTTGCGCTTCTAGAAATAATCCGCTATTATCTCTCCGCTGCACTCGTCTCTTGGTTTCGCGTCTCACTAAACCGGCCGTGTCCTCGTTTCGAGACAGGCCAGAAAGAGTTTCCCGTCTGGAAACTTCCCTCGTAAGTGTACGTTATTTCTCGCCACGATTTTTCTCTCGTTGAAAACTTGCATCCAGTCGAAATGATCTCTCGCGATTATTGCTCCCCGGAGTACTTCAAATGACAAATGACAAGTAACAAGTAATTGTTTCAAATCAGTCAACGTCACATTCTGAATACTTTTATTATTATTACTATTGTTATTGTTATTGTTTTGTTATTTAATTTCAAACTATTATATAAATGATATACATTCAAAAATATCACATCAGCACTAATGCCGATACTTTATTAAAAATTAGCGAATTAATTATTGGTAAATTGCTCGCAGACTTGTTCGATTTTATTAAAAGACTCGTAAGGTGTTGAAAATTGTCCATGACACTATAAACTGTAAATAGCGTGAATATCCGATATTAACGATATCGACGTTCAAATAACAGTTTGAACAGTGATACTCGCGGTGGTAATAACGTAACAAAGTATTATCAGCTGCGCGCGTGGTCATTACGTTGGTAAGACGTTAACGAGCCTCTTGGTGCATCCTTAATGTAACATTTCAAACACATAATTTTGCGATAGTCTGAAGCGCCGCGTGTATCATCGGGTGGCAAGCTGTAATTACGACTAAACTAATTATATCGTTAGCAATGCGAGCATTTCGTCTCGTGGTCACTGGTTTCGCCGTGTTGTTACACCGTGACGTTATTTTCTTTTCTCTCTCCCCCTCTTCATTCGGTATACTACTAATTACCGTTTGCACGTTTGTAACGATTTGAACAGTGGAACATTGTTTCCAATCTCGGTCGAGAATTTTAATTGCGTCGATATTACTGCTCGGTCCCGATGATACTGGCTAAATTAATTGTTTAATCAATCCTGTGCCTCGTTCGCTCAGTTAATTAGGGAATATTTCACGTTTAATATGCGCGGCTTTCGCAATTTGCTGATTCGAACGATTACCGTTATCTCCTATCATTATCGTTACAACGATACATATATATATATATATTTACGATATATATATATTCGCTCGTGGAGCGAATTATCGAGACTTTTTGGAATTGTCAATACGTCGATTTATTATTACGATCGTTCTCAATCTGGTTTCGTTGAAACGAGGATCGCTATTCCTGGCTGTTCAGCATTGATTCATTCAGGAAGAAACGCAATACGTGTCGTCGATTTCTACTTCTCAGTCGAACGAATTGAAAGAAAGAAAGAAAGAAAGAAAGAAATTTGAGATTTGAGATTAATAAACAACGTTGCGATATTTACGGTAATTTTTGCTTGAAAAGATTGAAAAGAAAATCATAAGAAAGGGAGTTAATATTGGAGCTGAAGAGTCGTTTAATATTTTTTGACAACATCCTTGATACTCTTAATAATTTAATAGTGGAAAGAATTAATTTTTGATACAGAAAAATTGGAGTAATTGAGAATTGGATAAATGTACTGGTCTTTGAAAACTCGCCGACAAAGTACGAAATTAGTTGTATCAGGAAAATGGATGTAATGAATCGCGGTAGAGCAAACACTATTTATATATTTGACGGGAAATCGTTGAAATCGTCGTTGTAAATTTCCATGAAAAATTATTCCAATTAGCTCCAACAACGTAACAGTGTCAGATTTTGATTTCCATTTCCAAAAATTCAATTCATTCAATTGAGATGACTATATTTTAGTTGAAATTTTATTTCCGACTGATAATTTCCTAGCAATGAAGTAGGAATGAAGTGTCTGACATACTTTCTCACGAATGTGGATCAATTCCGTGACGTTATTGCCTCGCAACCTCAAATTATGTCACATTATTTTCGACCAAACAACACGAAGTATTCCAAAAAAGAAAAAAAAAAAAATCCTTGCAACTTCCGTTTATGATTGCGCAATTATTGAAAGGTTCAGAAGCCAATCAGTGTAACTCACTTTCAGTCGAAAATAACTCGCGCGGTAAAAAACAAAAAGGTAAAAAAATCTTTCATATTCTTCCTCACGAAACACTCCGAAAGTGGATGGAATGGTTCGGTTATAATATCGCAACAATTACACCGTGATAACTAAACTGTGAACTAAATTGACTGACGCTTTTAACAACAACAAAGTTGTTCCCGCTTTCGCTTGAGCCCTCCAATTATAAACGAAATTCAAACTCCGTCGTTTCCGACGTATTTCCACCGGTATTTAATAAAATTGTCAATCAAAACGTTGTAATAAACGTTGCAACTATACGACGTTGCGAGCGGCGCGCAAGCAAAATGGACGCCCGGTGAGGAACGTCCCAGACGAATTCTCGGACTGGAAAGTTTCGGCACGAGGTTACAACGTCATGTCCATCTAATTATGGTTCGGTTAACATAACGCTTCGCTCGTGAGTCAGCTGTTGACGTTCTTTCAAACGGCTTTCTCTCTCTCTCTTTCTCATTTCCTTACATCTCCTACGTTGATTTACGATTTCTAACAATTTCTGCAAAATCGTAAAAACTAGTGAAACGTAAGGCATATTATACGTCCAGAGATGTTTGGACATTTGACGAGGTTTGACGATCGGGTTGATATTTATGGTGCATCTTTGAGGTTGCAGACACAGGAATAGAATAATTGAATTAATTAAGGTCAAATGTTTATAATTATTGTAGCAGTGCCTCGGCTAAGCATTTATCACTGTTTGCTTCAAGTGGGCCAAATAAATATTGGTAGACATTTGCTACAACTAGGTCGAACATTTGCAAGCAGTTTGTTTGATTGATATATTTGGATCACAGTGCCGATATTTTTAGTAAATTTTTAGAGTTATGGCAGAAGAATATTTATCTATTTTCAATTCTTCACATCCTGCTGTAATTAGGATGGAATATTTCTTAATTACTTGGCTCCAGCCTGGCTAAACATTGGTAATCGTTTGCTTTATCCACCAGCCGAGTATTGGTAGGTCGTTTGTGCCGTAACCGGATCGAATGTTTGGAAATATTTGGGCACTGGTGGAACTCGATCGTAAAGTTCGTATCTTCGGTCTAACTTTGATGTTACGACGGAACAACATTTATTTACTCTTAATTCTTCGCCTCTTGCTATAACTGGAATCGAATGTTTATAATTATACCTTGACTGAATCGATGATTGTTTGCTCAAAGTTTGTAAGCCAAATATTGGTAGTTATTTTCTGTAACTAGGTCGAATGTTTGTAAGTATGTATTTGGTGCAGCTCGGCCATAAGGTCGATAATCTCTAGCGTATTTTAGCGAAGTTACGATAAAATAACATTTATCTGCTCTTAATTCTTCACCAATTGCCGTGCAACCAAGATCAAATATTTTTCATTATTCGTTGCGATCAGATCAAACGTTGGTAATTATTTTCTGCAACCAGGTCGAATGTTCAGAAGCATTTGAAAACTTGATGCGACTTTTGGTACGCGTTCGAAGTTATGGTAGCAGAATATTTCTCTGGGATTGTTACTTTACTTCACTGTTCTATTCAGAGCTATTCGAAGCTAGATACGTGCTTTTTCACGTTCCCTTTTAATCTTAAAAATATAATTGCTTGTCTTTGGGTGTCTGGAAAACTTTGTAAACTTAGCAATTGTTTTTTAAAGAAGTACCTTTGAATCCAACAGGTCGTTCTCGTTTTCAATTATGCAATATCAACATCCTCATCTTTAATCACGCAACACCAAAGTCACGTGTTTCATGGAGTGATAAATGTTTCACATTTAATAATTTAATAACAATAATTTCTCTCTGTCTTCGTAGATCCATCGTTTGTACTAATCAACGTTAACCATCATTTAATACACGTGTGTTAATTGTACACAATTAGACTAAAAAAATTTCGTTTAAAGATCATTTTATGCATTCGCAGTTTAAATACTTGCAGATGATAATATATCTCTATTTTTTTAACATTTTTTTTTTTCCTTTGTTACGGTTGTTGCGTCCAGAAGAAATCTGAAATGGATTACGTGAGAAAATATCGTCAACTACGGTGAAGTGTGCTTCTTGTTTCGTGCCACGGGACACGTCGCCTCTGAAGTAGAATATTTTCTTTCGATTTTCTTTCTTTCTCTATCTTTCTGAATTTCGTTTAAGAATTGATAAGAAGGTTCGTTCTGAAAGAATTTATCTCGACTTATCTTGGTTCGTGAGAAACGATCTATCTTGCGGTTTGTTTGGAGGTTTCTTTCAACGCCTTTCTTGTTCGTCTCCTTTCTGCATGGTTGAGTGAAGTAACGGTTAATGGAAATGCGGTAGATTGTAGATTGTAGATAGAAAGGAAAGGGAGCTACAACATCGATTCTTCGAGATTTTTCTTGAATCTTATCAACTGTTAGAAATACGATAGAGTATGATCAATCACTCGAAAATTTGTCGACTACATCTTTTTTTTTCCCCTAGCTTTTCAATTTCATTTGAGAACAGAACATGCTATTAATCAGACGATCGGTCACTCGAAATTTAGGACAATCAACTTCATTTCTGTTTTCCTTTTTTCTGGAGGGAAAATTTTAAAATTTTTAATTCCATTAGAAACTGTCTTTCTTTAAATTCTTGAAGTTCCTTTTATTAATTAAGCGATCAATTATATTATTAAAAATACTCAGGAGCTCCATTTTTTCCTCTAATTTTTTAATTTTATTATCGGAACGCGCGATTGCATCAATTACTCGGAATCTAAACCACTCGACTTCATCCCCCCCTCCCCCCGGATAAAATAAACCAGAATGCAGTATTAACGAGAGCACTTGTCCTTGATTAATTTTTTTTTTTTTTTTTTTTTAAAGATAGAGTTGATTAATTAGGTTTTTGCGTGACTTAATGGCGTGTCGTAGAAGTTGAAATCAAATGACTCGAAAGATTCGCGACTCAATCTTTAAAATATTACGAAACGGTGAGATGGAAGTTCCTAAGATTTTAGAGTGCGAAAGTGGTATTTGAAAATTGTGATTAACGACAGAGAAGGAATGCAAAAGTTTTATATAGTAACTCTGTAACGTGACGGTGTGAGAGATACTAACGAGAAATTGAAATTGAAAACTGAGTGACTGTAAAATTAATTTTTAATGAAGAAATGAAAGTTATTGCGGACTCGGTGACTGGTAAATGGCGTATTTCCAGGAGTATTATGGATTCTGACGGAGAAGATGGTGGAAGAAAGAGCTTCTTAGAAAGGTGAAGCGTAACATGACTAACGTATTTTTCTGCAACGTGATTTTCAAGTGAAACGAACAGGTTAGTTACAAATTGCGAGTGATTCATACTCTTGCGGACTTGAATTCTAACCGATATGCGAATCAAATCTTGCCTGAATGAAAATTAAAAGTCGCAATTGAAATTGTTGGATAATAAAAATTCTACGCATACCGAAACTGGAGAAATTGAAAATTATAGTAGAAAGTTGTAACTGAAATTGTAACCAAAAATTGGCAACTGTTATCGGGAGTTTAATTAAAATTCCAGCGAACTAAAAAATTGGAAATTCCAATAGAGAGTTAAATAGAAATCCTGTTCGAAAAAATTTGGGAAATTGTTATCGGGAGCTGAAATTCTATCAGAGTGAAAATTGAATATTGCAATAGAAATTCCGACTAAACAAAAACCCTGAAAATAGTTGTCGCAAAGCTAAATGATCAAAATGAACCTAACGTAAGGCTCTTCACACTTATTTACACTGATATTGGTAGTAATATTTAAGTCTGATTGAAATGTACAAACGAATAACGAATTAATAATCAAAAGCAGAATCGTTTTCGTAGAATCAACAGTCTATGTAAATTGAAATTACTTGCTGAAAGAGATGCAATACTAATGTTTCTCGCACCGTTTAAAAACTCGGAGATAAATATCACTGCAATATAATATAACATTGCAGATGAAATTATAGCAGTTATCGGATTTATTCGTAAATAAAATGAATGTATTGTCCAGAGATTTTCGGACCATGGTGCATATATTACAATTCCACGTACACACGAGATCGCGTTATGCAAATGCGTGAGTTAACATTCACCATTCGCATGATAGACACAAAAGCTACACCGTCAAACGAATTAATTGGCCTCACCGCTAGTATAATACTCAAAATGAAGTATTCCAACCTGATGAATTAAGCAGTAAGAGGATGTGAGTTTAATTTTCTCGCTTCTGGTTCGCAGGATTAAATAAATGCATATAAGTTGCATTCATCCCCGAATATGGCAGATGAATCTTGTGAAAGAGTTGCAAGGTAACTGTCAGATCGCGAACGAAACTTTATCAACGTATCAACACGTTGGTTGACTAATTCTTCGTACCGGTCGTACCCGGTCGATCTTCCTACATACGCGAATAGTACAGCGAATAAAAAAAAATTTAAAATTTTATCAGACAAATCGGGAACTTGACGAATTTATTTAACTTCAACTGAAATCTCTATTAACCAAGCATTTAAACACGATATTCATTGTCTTTGGTGTGGAGTTGCTTCGTTCCCAGCGATATTCTCATTTTTGATATTAAAATATTAAAATATTCCCGATTCTCACGGCATTGAATATACGTATGTATCTCTCCTGGTCGGTGAATTTTACCGAAGAAACATGGAAATTATTAATTAAAACGAGCCAGACTGTGAAAGCTCTGCGGTTGTTAAAATAAATTTTCCTTTCAAATTCGTACAAAGTGCTCTGCTCCGTGCGTTTGCGCAAAGAAAATTTGTTTTAACACAAGTAACATCCTCGGTTCTTTTCTGCCGAGTAATTAGTAATTCCTTTGTGTTCGTGTGATATTGGTTTTTAAGCTTGGTACGTTCGTGCGTACGATTTAGAAGATTTATTTGAATGAAAGTAACTTTTCACTCAAATCTACGAAAATCTACGAGATGTACAAGTAAGCAAAAGCATGTATTAATATAAAAATTAGAGGACTTGTTGGAATATTTAATAATTTACTAAATATTTTATATAAATAAATTAAATCCAATGAATTAAATGTAATAAATAATAAATATATATATATATATATATAATAATAATAATATGATATTTAATAGATTTTATGTAATTTCCATTCCTTATGTAATTATCTTCGTAAAAATATGCAATTTCAATTTCAATTTATCGATCAGATCTTCAACGACGAAGAATTTCTTTAGCGATTTCTTTGGCTTGTCTTTCTCGCGGTTCATTCTGTTCGACAGTAAAAATACATATATTTGTACGTTTCAACAACCTGTAATTTGTCGGAGCCTGTAATTTCTTTGTGTTTCTTCTTTCGAATAAAATTACGGTTAAAATAATGTATCGTTTCAACATTAAGCAAGCAATTTTCCACGTTGTGCAGACATTAAACGATTTCAAATGAAGATTCTACTGTTTAATCAACTGTTTCAAACAAAGTAAGAAGCAATTTACACTTTGATGTAAAATGTGATTTTGACACGTACTTTTTACGTATTTTTTTACGTACTCCCGTCGTACGTGATAGAGCTGAATTATTCGACAATGCATCCGTCGGCAGAAATGTGTTTTAATTTTCAGTTGTACATCATCCGCCTTTGACGAACACTTGCGTCGGCTCGCGTATGTGAAACGCCATGAGAAAATCTATACCTCGACCAGATTCAGATATAAAGCGAAGTCGCCTGATAATGGGAGATTCATCTTTTAAAAACAACATAAATCTCGACTAAAAGCACTTTTCTCAACCTTTTTTTTTTTTTTTTTTGCATATTTTAAAACTATGATATCTCCTCTTGCAATTTATTGGAAGAGTAAAAAGAGAAAATTTTCGAAAATTATGCAAATTCACGGATAAAGAAAACGGGTTCCCAATGCGAGACTTCCTATTTTTCTCAGGCTTATGTCGTTTTTGTTTTTGCGCAGTGGGCGTGCAAAGCCTATCTTTATTAACTCCACGATCTTCGCAAGCCCATCGGTAACGTTTTGTGCCACCGTGTACATTAGATTTGCGCAAAACAAGCATTTCGTTTGGTCGTAATTTTCTACATCATGGCAGCTTTCGTCTCCCAGAACATCTTCGTCACTTTCATTTACGCGTTTCCCTTTAATGAGCTCTTTAATTGCCGCTATTCTCTCGCTCTCTCCATTATCCTGATTCTTCCCTTTTTCATTTGAGCTTCCTTTCAACTTCGTCTTTGCGGGGACGAAGTTATTACAGCAGCTATCTCGAGAACGTTTATTACGTTCCTTAATGGAAATTTTTGGCAGTTTGGTTTCGATTTCTTGCCTCGACGCGAGCTTTCTACCAAGAAAGAGCCCTTTGATACCAATTCTTTGAGAGAAAAGTTTTTGTATTCTAAATAACGCGTAACGCTCCAGAGTTCCTTCAGGGACATTGAACAATTTCGCCGTCTTTTTATAACCTATTATCTTCTCTTTATCCGATCTTTATCCCATTTTCCTCCTGTTTTTTCATCGGAATACGCCTAAAAGAACGAACATAATTGGGTATACGACACCTGGCTCATAATGGGACCATCCAATCGTCTCTTATTAAGAAACAATGACGTGCTAACTATTCAATGGTTTAAAGATTAACCTTTCATTATTTTAGTGTGTATAACTAGTAAATCTTAAATTCACTACTTGAATTATACTTAACCAATTTAATAGTTTGTTAACCAATTTTACGATTTTATTTTTTTTGGTCTTCAGTAAAAATTAATTACATCGTGTAACTAATTTTTATAAGCATTGAAAGCGTTATGCATTTAATCTTTAATTTGAAGAATAAAAATTGCAAATTTAAATTTACATTCCACAAGGCTACAATTTGCTTCCATTCTTTTTCTGAAAAAAATCGAGTGTTATTCGATATTGAGACTCAAAAATGCATTGTTCAAACAATCGTTTTTCAAATAATTTCTGTCGAATAATGGCCCAAGACTGTAACTATATAGATGTTCGATCAAATGAATTAAAAGTATATAACTATATATAAAATATTAAACGTGTTTCGTGCAATATTTAATAAATAAAGTAAATTTCTCTTTGGACAACGTGAATATCCGCAATATAACTACTTACAAATTTACAAGAATAATGATTAATAAATAAACTGCGGAACATTCGTGTGAATTGAAATATCTACGTACATACAGGTTACGTGCATATATTATACGTACGAGCACGTGAATTTTAAATATTTACATACTTATGCGCATATTGATGTGTTTAAACATTTACACATGATATTTATGGAAAATTTAAACGTGCGGAAACATAGACATCAACACATACCACGCAGAGATGCATCTCAGGGCGAAAAGATAGCACGCTCTAAATATCATCAAATTTCTTGTTATTAGACAAATGACGCAAAATCATTCTTATACGCATTCTTCCTTAGTGTTTTTATCAACACGTACAAGTAACGTGAATGCATTTTGAATGCTATTAAAAAGAAACTAGAAATATGATAATATTTAACGGGTCAAAATGATAGGATATTTTTCATGACAAACAATGGATAGAAACAAAAGGAAGAGTTTGATGATTAATATTTAGATAAAAATTTATACAGTCTTTTAACGATTTTTTAGCTTCTTCCCACTATTCTATAATACAGTTTTTAAATTCATTAATATTTGCGAATTATCTTTCATTCTCGTATACTATCCTCACCAAATTTCCTCAACAATTTTCTGTAATATTCAAATCTGGAGACTCGGCTGGCCATTCTAAAACACTTTTAAAACTTTCTATTCGCAAAATATTGCTTTCGTAGTGTATAACCGCGTTATCACGTTGGAAAATGTACTTATTTTCGTGTCGCACACGTGTTAATATTAAACGTCGATCGTTTCAATATAAACTTTACTTATACATTCTCGAGACTCCTATGTGACTTTACTTACAATCTTATTTTGAAAACTTAAACCTAACGTGTGCGTTTTATTTGTTAACGATGTAGATTGGAAGCGTTCAAATCTAAGTTTCGCGAGCTACTGTACTTCTCACCATTGAATTTTCTTGTAATAAATTTTATTTCCATCTTACATCAGTAACCAACGCCTCCCCAATTCATTATACCGTCGCCTCCCATGGGCCGACGTCTCAGAAATTGTTGTTTCTTTCGTAAATCGCGATAACAGTAATGAAGCTCATCAGGTCCATGAAAATTGAACCGGTATTTACCTTTTAATCGGTATTTAACTGATTGTATTTCGCAGTGTTACGCTTTCGATGGCTTCCGTACGACTGAGGAGCGTAAATATTTGACTTGTTCGTCTCTCGACTCCTGACAATATTTACATTTTCGTTTTTATACTCCTTAATACAATAATGATACAACACGCCCAATATTTCAAGAATTCTAATGTAATAATCTACGCGTTGTTTCTGCTTCACGATACATAATATGAGAAAAATGTAGAGCGTGCTATTTTTTTCATCTCGGAGTGTACGTGAACAATTGAAAAGTCAAAGGCCAAATCGAAGTGTCGAAGTACATAACAAAGATGAAGTTACGAATATAAATTTTTCAATTTTCACGTGCGCAATTAACTCCTTGCGCTGACAACTGGTTCGCGGACCGTAACGAGTGACCGAGCCGTATGCAATAATTCGTCGCTTTCTTTTTATTTTGAACTCGTCAGTATGATATCACTGGATAGAAATTATTAAGAAGTACTAAACTTATCGTTTGTTTTAAACCTGGGTTACAATATACGTAAAACTGAGAAAATGTTGCAATTAGGGACAAAAGATTCTCGACGTGCGTGGCACGTTGTTTCCAGCGCAAGAGGTTAAGTGAGAGAAAAACCGTTTTCCTCTTTGTATATATGGCTAATTACTAATTCATACCCTTCTTATTTTATATATATTTCGTATATATCTGTGCTATATATCTGTACATTTCTGCAGCTTCAAATTGTCCACGAGCGCGTGGAAAATCCACAAGTCTGGTTATAAATCACGTGCTTCCGAATGAATCAGAATTCGGGATCTCCCATTCACCCACGCTTCCCAAAAATATGAAGCCGCGCAAACATCCGCCAAGGTATACAAGCAAAATACGACAGCGACATTTCTCAGCGACTGTCCCGACACGCACAATGGAGTATCAAGATCCGTGAAGAACGAGACTCGTAAAACGTAAAACGACGCGGAGCTGAATTGTCGAAATCCGTATTAGACTGTGTACGACGTCATTCCGCGATAGTCTGCATTCACGACGAGAACGAGGAATATCGTAAAGGAGAGGGAAGCTAGATGTAGCGGAACGATTTGTTACAAGTGGGTAATAAATGGCGCGATTTCAACGTGCGCTACTAAAGTAAAAATTGCTAATAAATAAATAAAAAAAAAAAAACAAAACGACGATGTGCACGTATTATGTGAATACCATGGCGCACGCAGACTGCATCTCGCGATGACGAAACACAACATTTCCACATGGAGTTATGCCAGCCCTGGTCACTGGCACACTTTTCGTGTTCCATAGGAAAGCAGCTCGCGAACGAGCGTGCCAAGCTGCGTTAATTAACTTTACAACTTGTCGTGGAACTCGTCGATGAATGTTGATCTCATTCTTTTTATTTTGAACGCCCGTATATAACGCACCGCCATAGGGCAAATGCGCTCGGATTGCACACGTTAGGGGAAATGACTGGGCTGAAGATATATCCTGTTGCAATGTATATATGTTTAACATATTTGACAGAAATAATTGTGAGAAACAATTAGTGATAACGATTAATCGTGAGAACGTTATCGAAGTTAGGAACAGAAAGAAACCTTGTGACTACTCCATTCCGAACATTTTACATTTGCATGCCACGTACGTTGTCCTATATTTCGCCCCGTATATGCGTTAATGAACTTCGCAACTTGTCGTCGGGCGTGTCGATGAACTTCGTACTTTTTTATTTTGAACGCGCGTGTGTACGCACGCACCGTTATAGGGACAGTCGAGTTACGAGAACGCGGTCGTATCGCATTAAAAAAATAACTATCAAATCGTCGAAGGAAGCGGCGGATTAAAAATGCAATAATTGTAAAGTAAAGTAAAATTAAAAATTGTAAAATTCTAACTGTTTCTGAAGTTAGAAATATGGCTCTGTCGCAAAAGTGATGTTCATCGCAATTATGTGATTTATACCTAGTCGTAAAGAAAATAATAGATCAAAAGTATTTTGCAGGAAACGATATTTAAAAGAATAATTACTGCGAAACAACTTTATCGAAAAGTGATATTTATTACAGCAATTCGTAATGACGACTAATCTATAATGACCACTTTACTTCGAGTGCTTTATATTTGCACGTTACGTGCATTGCGTATACTTTGTTGTACACATGCGTTAATGAACTTTGCCGAACTTGTAGTCGAATGTGTCGATGAACTTCGAACATTTTTATTTTGACCGTGGGTTGATGCGTGTGCGCGCACACGTGCCTGTCATGTGGCACAATCGAACCATGGATGCAACTGCATCACGTTAAGAACATTATCGGGTCAATAAAGAAGACAGTGGACCAAAAATATTATACTTAAAAAAAAAAAAAAAAAAGGAAGCAATAATTGTAACATGTAGAAATTTTAAAAGAATAGATGAAAACGTGATCTTGTTAAAAAGTGACATTTAGCAGTAGTTTATGATCTATAATATAGAACTATTTTACTTCGAGCAACGAATGACTAGCTATTTTACTTTTTATGTCTGAATGTTTTTTTTTTAACTTGTCATAAATTTGACTGAAAATATTCGCGCAATTTTGCGAAAACGATGTTAAACAAACATAATGCAATTGAAAAAAAACACTGTGCAAATCGTTGCGCAAATGTAATTCTAACTGAAAAAGCGATTGATATGGTTGGAATTACATAGATGCCGTGTGAACGCACGATACCTCACATCTCGAATGTTTCACATTTGCACATTACGTGCGTTGTGCACATTTCGTTCTGTATATACGTTAATGACCCTCGCAATGTCAACTTGTCGAAGATGTCGATGAACTTTAAACTTTTTTATTTTGAGCGCGCGTGTGCATACACGCGCACTGTCATGCGGTACGATCGAATCGTGAACGCAGTTGTATCGTATCAAGAATATTATCAAATCGTTAAAGAAAATCACAGGCCAAGAACACTTTGCAAGAAACGATATCGAGAAAAGAAAATTGCAAAACTTTTTACAAGTTAGAAATAGACCTCATTAAAAAGCTACAGTTATTGCAGCAGTTAACTATTTTGCAACCTATTGAATTGTATAATAACTATAATAACTAGCTAAATAATAACTAGTTCACTTCGAACAACCAATGATTATTTTACTTTACGAGTGTATGTTTTTAAATTTTACTCACAGATGTGATTAAAAGCCTTTAAAACGTTAGTACAAATGAGGTTAAACAAATCTAATGAAAAATCGAACGTACAAATACCATGTGGATATGTATACTTTACTTTGAATACTTCGCGTTTGCATATTAAGCACATTCTCTATACTTGGCTCTGTATATATTTTAATTAACTTCGCCATTTCTCGTCGAACGTGTCGATGAACTTTGGACTTTTTTATTTTGAGCGCGCACATGCGCGCGCACCGCTGCGAATCGGAAACGCGTTTTATACACCGCATTAACGAAATTATCAAATTGTTCGAGGGAATAGTGGATTAAAAATATTTTGCAGATAACAAGATATTCGGACGGAAATAATCGTGACACGTTTTAAAATTTGAGAAATTACGGACGGTAGCGGACAAGAAGGAAGTTCATTCGTAGAACCATCACGAGTGTTAATAACTCGTTAAATATTACATCCTTTATCACGTTAGCAATTTATGACAATAATTTATTCTGAAGCATATTTTACATTTATTCACATTCTACTTGCTAAATATAATTCTGTGCCTTTTGAAGCTTCCTTTTATTCGTCACGTATAAATTAAGCAGGGTTTTTGTTGAAAAGCTATATTTATTGCAGCAGTGATCATTTCACGTATGCACGTTAATCTACATTTCGTATATTTATTTACATTTTGTCATATTTTGTTTGTACAATCTACATATTGTATATTTAATCAACTCTGCAATTTGTGCATTGAATGCATCCATAAATGAATTTCTTTCTTTTAATTTTATTTTTTTTTATTCTTCGCGTCTTATTTAATCGAAGCGTAGTTTAAAACATTTTCACGTTTTTTCGCTTTTTTCGAATTTGAAACTTGAAATTTGTGTGTCAACTAATCCTTGATATTAGAGTTGCACCAAAGTTTCGGTATAAAATTTGAAATTTTCCATTTTGACCAAATAAAATCTCAACAGACTTTAATTTGAATAAAGTGGTTATTATTTTCACTTTGAAACGAGCTTGACACAAAAATAAGTGCAATCATCCCCTTTCAGGGGATGTATTGTGTGAAAATTGAGCTAACTCCACAGTTAATTTCAATTTTATTAGATCTTGCCGGTAGTTCAATGAAATTTATTCCATCGAGCGATCTAAATGTCGCGATAACTTTCGTTTTCGATTGATTAAAATTCGACTGAAATACATAGTAGATTTTATTTCTGATGTAAAAGTTTCAAATTGTTAACTCGAGGATCGTTCTCAAACAGATCAACTATTTAAACGCGCTATTGTTTTTCTTCGTTCTTCATTTTTCCGAACTTCATATCACGAACTCAAAAATATCTCATGTCCTAAACAACTGTGATGAATCTCTTTCATCTTTCGAACGTTTCAGATATATGAATATGATTTCCAGCTTTACGTTTCAATTTTTTACGAGTTAGAACCTTACTCGTCGATTTCAAAGTCTCATTATCATTGAGCAAAAGATCGAAGCATCTAAAATAACAAATTTCTACAAACAACCACTGAAACGTAATCTAAAAAATAACGTGTGAATCTTCAAAAATTTCAATTACTGTAGAAATGGCAGAATAGCTATTCGAGACAGAATTTAAGCTGCAATGCAAGAACAGTCACGATTTAGAAAGAGTAATATAGTTATATTAAACCTCGAATATTTCCTACGAAATTCGACGCGTTGCTCTCTCACGTCGTTGAAATCACGTATCGTCACAAATTTCTCGACAGAGTGGTTGATAAAAAACGATGGCCCAGGCACGAGCCAATCCGCTACTTATTGGTTCGTTATCAGAATCGCTTGTCAGAATCAACTTATGAATGGCCGGTTCGTATAACTTGGGATTCTTTCGCATCTGTAAGGACCGCTTTTCGTAAGGATTAATTACGATACCATGGAACGTATCGGCACCGATTATTTGTCCCTTTTCTTTATCACGTTCATTACGGACTATTTTTCAACAGTGCGTGGATTACCTCGCGGAAATCGACGACTGGAACGAGCGGAAAATGTAACTCATTTTTACGTTCTTAATTATTTTTGTTTTTTTTTTCATTTGCATTTATATCGAATAATTTGTCCATTTCAGTGTGTGTTTTTCAATTCAATTTAATTTTCAATTCTTAATTATTTGTTACGAGTAAAATTCAAATTTTATTTATAGATCGAATGATGCGATATATATAACGATATACATAATTTATGTAACAGGCATAATTTACTTTCCGATGAAAACTTTTATTTAGGATAACAAAATCAACAAATCACGACGGTACTTTGCGTAGTATTTTGTATTAAAATACTTTATTTCTTGCTTGATATTTCTCTATTTTATGTTTGAATATTTTATCGTTTTTACATTACTTTTCTTTTATAATTCATGTTATAAAGAAAAGTAATTTTCTTATATAATTATAAAGTAATTTTCTTCGTTATAATTATGTACATGCTGTATATTTTTAACTCTTTATATGGATTTCTGGTATTGGTCTACGTTATATAGGCCGTTATATATTATTTTATTTTTATTTATCCTAATCGTTCTCATTGTTTTTACCTACGTACAACCTGCTATGTAGCCATGTATGTGCTCTTGTCAAAGATTCAGCAAATGATTCTGACTGTGGCAGAATTTTTGGAAAAAACCACGTTAGACCTCAAAGGGAAGAATAGATTCTCTGTTTTCTGATTTTCTCTGCTTTCGATTGCTCCGCAAATATTGCCCAGCAAATGTGATTAAATAAAACCCAAAAACCCGTGAAAACCCTTTCCACGTGCAGATGAATTTAGCATCGCACAGTTCGGGAGTCGAAAAATCGATGGAAAATGGCCGCGAGCGTACGTAGATACACACCGTTCACAATTATCTTAATTTGTTTTGGAATGAAGTTCGACCAATTTCCCCAATTAATCGTCTTCGGTTCATCGAAACTCGCCGATAGAGCGAACGATCGACTCGCAACGAAGCGAATGAAGTGGATAAATGAAGTACGACGCGAGTAATTCGATAACGAACTCCGCGTTTCTTCCCTTCGGTGTAACTTCAGCCACACTGTTCCAACGTGTTTCAACGTGTTTCAACGTGTTTCATTTGCTACAAAATATTTTTACCGCGTCGTTCTATCTGTTAGCCAGAGTCGTTGTGCTACTTTCGCTCAGACCCGATCACTCCCTTTTCCCTTCGTGTAATTATCCCACCGTGAAGTTTATTGATCGGAACACTATCGAGTTATTTCCTCGTTTCCTTTTTATTTTTATCGATGGCATTTAACATTTCCCTCGAGCAAACGCCGCCACGGGGCCTTCTTAAGTTCGTTCCAGACATTGTTGCAGGTTCTTTCGGTCGATGAAAGTAATAGATGATTTCTCTTCCTTTTTTTTTCTTTTTTCTTCTTTTTTCTTCGCATTCTCCTTCCTCTGTTTGATAATGACGAATTTAATTATTACAGTGTTCGCGAAACATGTTACTAACTCCTTTTTATGTAATAAAAATCGACAACGAGGAACTTTTCGTTTGTATTTCGTCGACACGTGTTGATTGAATAATTATAAAGCACTGTTGTGTTTTTTTCTTTTTTGTTTAATTATTTACAGAGTATTGTTTAACGAGATTGTAAGAATCTTTGCGAGCACAGTAAACGTAAGAAAAATAATTCTGTTTGAAAGAATGTTGCAATTTATTTCTACAAGTGAAGAGAGGTTTCCACATTTTTTTTTCTTTTTTTTATTTGATAAGAACAAGGTTATGACAATTACGTAGAGAATATACGAATATTTACAAATTCGAACAAATTCTTCATCAATTGTGAAAATTGATCTACCACCATCATGTTCCACTAGAAACGCAATAAACAAAGTAAATAAAAATATTTTTCAATATTCTCCGCATGAAATTGCAGCGAATCTATGGCAAATGAAATAAAATGAAACCTCGTTTTCAGTTCCTTCTAATCTCGATTCTACGTAATGCCATTATGATGCCATTCCATAATTCAGTTCTGATCTTAATCCCGTAAATTGAATTCCGGCTTTACAAACGTTTCGCTAATTAATTTTTTCCGTGTGGGCAAAGTTGCACTATAATTTTCCAAACCTTGCCTGGGTTAAATTTTTTCGATATTCCACTTAAATGTCAACGTAACTGGCTTTCGAAACAGCCTACATATCTCCAATAACCAGCTCAACTTCATTTTTCTTTCGCCTATCCGCGAAGAACGGAGAAGAAGAAGAAAAAAAAAAAAAAAAAAAAAGAGGGTGGATGGATGGAAGGAAAGAAGGAAGGAAGGAAGGAAGGAAACGAGACAAGAATTTCGAAATCGGACACGAAATATGTCTATGGCATCGACTTTGCGGCGATGCGAGATATAAATTCCAATTTCTCCGAGCTGGAGGGAAGTGAATATCTTGATGGATATAGAAATGGGCTCTTTCGCCTCAGGAAACTTGTTTTCAGGCCCGACAGTGGTGCAACCTAATTATACTTGTCACATAAATATAAATGAAGCGTGCAAAATCGCAGCAACTATGTAGGAACGAAAGAAAAAGGTCTCTCGCTGTGCCAGCACGCCGGCGGAACGAACATGCGATTTTATACGTTTGACTGTGCTCTCGGTCGATCTGACGATGCGTTTTAACGTGCGGTGATTTAAAAATTCCTTTCTCGGAATTCCCAAATGAATTTTTGAAGTTTCAAAGTGACAGTCCATCGGCGAACTTTGAAATCTCAACATTGTTTAATTCAGATAATTTTCTTTATTTCAGAGATGAAAGATTCTGAAAATTCGAAGTGGTCGGAATGACAAATTTTGTAATTTTTGTCAGACACTTTTTGGCGCGAAACAGTGTCTTTTTAAAGATTCAAACAATTTTTCGTAAGATAAATAAATCTCTCCGTTGTATCCTAAGGTTTCTTTATTTCTAGGATTTTAATGTCTCTGACGGTAGTTCTAGTATCAATCACGTCAATGTTTGTCACTTTGTGTTTTTATATTTCTTTTCGCATTGTTCGCAGCACTTTGCTCGCACTTTATTACACCTTATTCGCGCTTTCATCGCAAAAGCTCGCTGTCCGCGAAGGCATTTCTCCAAAAATCCGTTCCCCGAATCGCCGTGCGGCCAAAGATTGACTGAAAACGGTTTCAGCCTATTACAACTCCATTTTCTCTTCAGATTTTCTTGTTTCTCTAATTATAACGAGACTCGACTCCGTAAAGACTTCCACGAAGTTCTACTCTTTCGCCCTCTCGACGAAAGTAGCCTGGTTTTATTAAATTTTTTCACCTTCTTTCACCTCCTCCCTCTCTTTCCCTTTTTATTTTTCTCTTTTTTTGATTGCCTCCATTCTCGATCAGAGGGGGGACGACCTCAATCTCTCAAAGCTTTCTTCATCAACCGTGTGTCCATTACTTCGCGAGCCACCCACATGCAGCAAATCGTTGGTGCACACGCGCACGTGGTTGCAATTTTTGAAGGGGGGATCCCTGCTGTTAAGCGCAACACCGGCCATGATTTATGCTCGACATTCATAAGGAATATGACGTGACACGGTTGTGGATGTGTAACGGCCCGGACAAATCGTGAAAATGATTTGATTTCACTGATGCCTCGCACTATCGAGGGCGTACTTAATCCTTTCATTTCGCCGACAGAGAAATGCGGTTCCGAAACGAAAAAGCGGCGAGTTCCGTTGACGCTGAGTTCCCTCGGTGAGGCATTCGAGGGAAGAGCGGCGAGGGGCAGGGGGAAGAAATAACGTGAAATTTAGCATTAACCCTTTCGCTAACGCGGAGACTTACATAACTCGCAGATTTGGTTATCGTCGCCCGCTCGGATTAAACGAACGTAAATTTGCAGTGTCAAGACCCCCTTTCACCCCCCTCCTTTGTCAAGATAATGCGAAAATCGAGTTATCGTTCCGTTCCATCCGAGGCTCGTGTTCCTTTGCTCGAAATTTCGCAAGGCGAATCGCAGGTCGAAATCGAATCGCGCGCAAACACATTTTGGACCCTCGGCTCGGAGTTATTGCGACGATGAATCCGTTCTAACGCGCACGATTAATGGATATTGACGAAAAGAAATTTCGAACGCCCCTGCGGAGTTGTTGAAGTTCTAGAACACACGATTGCAACACGTGTTTCGCAACCACGTCGGAAAGGTTTGTAATTAATGAACGCACAGGCATTTGGTATTAATGAACGAGAGACTGGCAAACACAGAAAACGAACAGTAAGAAAATTCATTTTCTAATCAATTATTCATGCGCGGTAGTGTACGTGTTGTTGTTGCCAGTGATGACGACGTGGGAATACAAGTGTCCTATTTTCTTCGAAAGAATAACAACAAAAAGAGGTCTACTCTTGTGAATGTGAAACAAAGGGAAGAAAATGGAAAATTTTAATTAATAAACCAAGGAGTAATAGGAGTTCAAAGAGGAACGTGTTAAGGAGAGATCATTATAAAAGATTATTATAAAACAATATTGTAAATGTAATTCTTGAAAATTCTTGAGAAATAGTTAAGAAAGGATTGGATCGTTATAAAATTGTGGAAAGGGAACGTGTTGCGAAAGAAAATGTCGGTTTCAGATGATAAATACCGAGTAATTCTAGGTTGCACAGCATCCAACGAGAGTGAAGAATCGTCATTTTCAAATATAACGACTCAGACGCGATATATCTTCCTCGACATTTTTCACGAGAGCCGTTAACCACGATGCGTGCATCGTCGTTCAACACAAAGAGGAACAAACTTGTACTGATATCTATTTTATGCTTGTTATTCATGCTGCCTCATTACCATCGGTCTTTTAATAACGATCAGGAAGGAGTTTCGATGAATCGTATCTATCCGGTTTCAAGTACAATACGAATCTCGAATCTCGGGTTACTGCTATTTATTACGACGTTTGCGTGACAATGTGAATTACGAATATCGGTATCGAATACTCGTCGTTATCGCGGTCTCGGCTGTTGTAATATTTCGTATTAATTAATAAACAACGAGAGTAACGGCGAAAAAACGTCGAGTTAAATTGTGGCGTAATAAAATTCCAGAACGAAAAGAAAGAATGACAGAAAATTTAGTTACAAAGTTGAAAGAGAAACGGCGTTCAGAGATCAATGAACAAATGAATTTTAGTTTTGTATCGTAATTAGAACGTTGGGAAAGAAACGTGTTGAAATAAAAATAAACAAGTAATAGCAATTGGCTTAAAATTTTGACAACAACGTTCAGAAAGGAACACGTTAAAAAATAAACAGTCACTAATAAATAAATGAACGAACGAATGACAATAAGCAAATAACAAAGCTGCGAAATTCAGGGTGAAGAAATATTTCGAAAAGACAAGTAAACAAACGACGATGAACAAATAACAAAAATTTGGTTTGAAATTTAGTTTGAAATTTGCAACAGCAAAACTGAAAAGGGAGCGTGTTTGGCGTTTCGAAAAAATAAACGAGTAAGAACGAACGACGAAATGCCTAGTTCCAATCGACTGTCGCGACACCGACGACGGGATCGCATTAACAATGTACAACGCGAGTCGCGGTATATAAGTCACCGCGCGTTTCAAACGATAAATAATTCTAAAATGTAGCGCGGTCTAACAAGTGGAGAATCATTATTTTCAAACATAGTGACTCACGCACGATATATCGCCCTCGGCATTTTTCATGAGTGTAGTTAACGACGATATATCGTCGTGCGGTATTAAAAGGGTTAAAAAAAAGAGAGAAAGAGAGAAAGAGAGAAAGAGAGAAAGAGGGAAAGGAAAAAAAAGCGAGAAAGGTACCAAAGAAACAGAGTACCGGCTTACGAGATGCTTTTACTGCTTATCGAGTTGAGGTTTCGCGAGACTCGCGGTTCTCGGTTCAACAAAATGGCACTCACACGGTTGCAAGCATCATCATGAATGTGCAATTTATTTTCCTTTTTCATGTTCCGTTTCGGTTCTCTCGGTTCCTTTTTCTTTCTCTCTCGCTGGCCGACCGTGAAAGCCGTTTATTAACGGCTGTATCTTGCCCAGGTGTTTGCCACTTTCTTGTCCAGCAACATTAAGCGCGCTACGGTATAAAGTTGCTGGCGATTATCGGCCATTTCAGCTACTTTCGTTAATTATTTCTTAATTTAATGTTCACAACGGAAGCAAAAGAACACGTGGATAAGGCCGTTTGAAAATTCGTCGATAATCCTCGCTCGGTTCTGATCTTTTCGGTTCGGCTTTCATGAATCTGCCTTAGGCACGTTGCATTATCAAAGTTCACCTATCGCGAACGGAATTAACGGGTTGTTCGTGTCTCGGACTAATTTTACTTTCTTTCGTAGCTCTTAAAAAGTCTCGAAAAAGAAAATCTGGAATATTTATTGACACGGTATTATGTAAATTTTTCGACGATCAAATTCATGAAATTTTAACTTTCAGAGGATAAATATTAGGTTTGAAAACGTGTAAAGATCGTTCGAAATTAAAAGTGTTGTTGAATTATACTGGTTAAGAATAAACGTTAAGCTTCAAACAGAATATAACGGATATTTCGCTAATTATTTTACCTATAAAATAGTCTATAGGTCTATAAAGTCGGATGTTGTATAAAATTCCAGTGTATTTTTCTCTAAATTTATGTAATCTTGGATAAAAGTCACGTTATGAATATCACAAATAATAATATTGCATTATATTTATTATGAAACTATTAGATGTCGAGATAAGAAAAGATACGTGTCGAGTAATTTGAGATTGTGTTTAAAACCAGAAATTCTTTTTTGTACTTATTTATATAATCACCATAATCAGTGTCACAGTTACATTTATTCATCGTAATAACGTTCCGTTTGCCGATATTAACGCGTGGAATTTAATCGATTAATTTGATATTAACGCGTCGAGTCATAATTTTTAATTAACTTTCAACAATGTTATAAAATTTTATCAAGAGTTATCTGCTACTCTATGTGCAATGACACCTGAACACAAAACTCTTACGATTCAAACTCGAGAAGCTTTGCCTGTGCATTTTGCAGTTTTGGTGAAATTCTCAGTTCGTACACGTTTCAAATTTTCCTCATTCCCAGAAAAATCGCGGCTGACACGATGCAATTCGACATTTATACAAATTTCCAATTTTTTGCGAGCGTAATTCAAAAAATTCAAACTCGAATGAAAATTTGTTTCGAATGCCGACCGAGTGTCATTAATTCTGCAACGTTCTGCAAACTTTTCGCGGTACGACGGTTGCAGTCTGGCTGCAAATTTAGAAAGAAATAAAACAGATAAAAAAGCAAAATACTGAATCCAAAGAATCCTTCCTCGCCGTGACACGTCAACGCGACACACAACGCTATAAATAGAGCCGTGAAGCTCCTTAAAGGGTTAAGTGGCCGGTTAGTCGTACGCCTCTGGCGACGGGCTACCGCGACAATCGGCAACACTCGAATAAACAACAGAGAGATTCCCCGAATCGGACACCGAATCGTATTTGTTGACCGTTTGATTGCAATTTGCAGGTATTGCACCGCTGGAACTATGAGGGGCGGAAAGTTCTTCATCTTCAATAAGAAGCTGCTCTGAGCATCGTTTTAATCAGGATCCTGACATCCTGAGCCTCGAGGAAGGCTTTCGAGGAAGAAAGAAAAAGAAAGGGGAAAGAGCCAAAAAGAAAAGAAAAACAGAAAGAAACCAAAAAAAAAAAAAAAAAAAAAAAAAAAAAAAAGAAAAAAGAAATAATCCGATCGAGTCGATCTTCTTCCTTAAAAAATTCATTTTCCCTGATTCACGCTCGGAAGGGGGAGTGGCTTGGAAGAAGATTAGCCCGTGAGAGATTCGAAGATCAAGGATCGCGGCCCTAAGATCAACCTGCAAGGCTCGAAGATCAAGGATCGTCGCTTGCAAGTAATCAGGAAGGGAGCATGAAATCGGAGGATTCACGAACGAGGTCGTTGAGCAGTCGTTAAAAGCAGATAGCAGCTGCGACCACGATTCATCGTGCTGGTTGATCGTTCGCACAAGGTAAAAGATCGAAATTATCATTGGAATGGGATCGCTGACCATTGAATTAGGATCGTTTGCAATTCTCCGGGTACGTAGACGCGCGCGATGATATTTGAACGGTTCTAGATCATTGCAAATTTATTAACTATAACTCTAATGCACGTTTCTAATTTAATTGTATATTATAAATAATATATATTATTATCGTACATTATATTATCATATAATTATATAATCAATTGAAAGTGACTGAGAATTAATTTTGCAAAGGCGGCTTTTCGTCATATTCAAAATGTTCCTATAAATTTCACAAAGTGTCAGTTATTTTTTCTTTTAGACACAGATTCGGATAAATATAGCAAAACATTTGATCGCAATTAGTTATAGTAGGATATTAGTTATAGTAGAAAATTAACAGTGGAAAAATATTCATGGACAAAAATGCCAACCTTTCGATGCAATTACACCTAATTACAGCTACAGGTAGCTGTTAGTCAAATTACAACTGTCGTAATGAAATTTCACTCGAGGCGCGTGAGATCTCGCGGATGATCCCAGTTCAATGGTCAAAGAGAGAGAGTCCATTTTACCTAGCTCGTACGTAATCTAACGATCACGATTCTCGGCAGAAGGACACGAGGAAGTTCGTGTGCGATTTCAACGATCGCCTGCATTGCTTCCTCGGACCCGGAAGAAGGACCAAAACCACATCGTCGGCTCGATCTTGTTCGAAGTTGATCACCGACTAAGATTCGGACTAAGATCCATTTAGAATCTCTCTTCGCGAACTGAGAGAGAGAGAGAGAGAGAGAGAGAAAGAGTCGTCTTTGCTCGACGATTGATCAATCTTGCGAGGGTGGGGACAATAAAGGGTGGGGTAATTTGGGAAGGTTTGACGATCAGCTTGACGATAGTACAGTCACTGCTGAGGCAAGAAGATGGAGACTAGGTGCTTGCTGATGATCGTCGTGTTCCTTTGCGCCGCAATGTCCCTGGCTTGTTGCCAGTCAAACGGAATTTCGTCCAGGACGAGTATCGGTGATGATAACGACGAAATTAGGAGATACGAGGCTGATTACACGGACGGTAGCAACGAGGAGACTATGCTCGAGAATCACGAGGCGGACCTGGATTCGGACGATCTGTTCTACGAGCAGATCGTCTCTTACAGGAGCAACAGAGCCATCGATGTTTTCAGGTACAGTAAAGCTCCCGGTCGTACGGATTTTGCCCTCCGATTACCGGCAAATCGTTTCCTCGAATCATATTTGCAAGAAGATCGCGAGTCGAGGTACGAAGTACTGTACTTCGCCACGGGAAACCGTATCTTGGCCGTAATTACATGCGCACGTAGCGGATATTCACGCTCGATCATCTTGAGAACCTCGAATGGGAAAAACGTTATTCTGTATTTTTTCATTTTTTTTATTTTTATCGAAATACTCCCTTAATCGTTTTTCTTTTGCGTCCGGCAGGCGTGGTAATGTTACACATTGATTCGAGACACTGTTCTTTATCTTACACTGCTCGACTCTAACAGACGATTACAGGTCCAGATGTCGTTTAAGTAAAAACAAAATTTTTAATGATTTTAAAATTTGTTGACAATTTCGTGATTGAAGGCGAATAATTGTAAAAGTGCAACGAGCGTGAAGTCGCTTTTACGTGTGCTTCGAATCTCAGAAGTTCGAATAGGATTGAATTGTCAACGAAGTATAATTAGGACAGATGGATCATACAGGCACTAAAAACGATAGTTGGGAACACGCAAGAAACTTATAGTTTGCAACTACGATGAAAATAACAAGCCATTAAAAGTCGCTAATGGAAAGGCGATGTCGCATGTAATATACCGTCCACGTGAGCTCCAGCGAGTTGAAATAAATCAAACGATGCAAAACCGCTACATGAACTATGGGTTGCGAGGTGTATACGTGTGCGTCGAGAAAAGCCGCCTTGCTTGAGAAGAGGCTCACTCACAGAGCTGTCGCGTGGCGAATGGAGCAGATGTTTACGGGCACGTAAATATTTTATAGTAGTCGTAGATAAATTAGGCGAAATGGACGTGAGAATTTGTAAAGATTCGCTAAATGCAATGCTACGAAGAAGGTGATACCTACGCGATACGTGTGTAGTAGAATTTCGCTAGACGATTGAACGGCGATTGAACGAGGATGAAGAAGCAAAAGAATGAAAGGAGACGAGAGACTTGTAAGCTTAGTAAATGTATAAATACTAAAAGGTTACCGATGAAATGTTCCCAACGTGGCAAGTCGGAGCACAAAATCCCCTAGAGAGGAGACTATAGATCTCGTAAGCTAATAGATCACGTGCAAGAGATGTTTCTGCGAATCTTGCAGTGAGACCAATGGCACATGGACCCGGTACATGACAATTGGTGCTTAATGGCTGCGCCACACACTTGTGCAAGGATAAGGAGAAACTTGTTGAATTATACCCATGCTCATCTAATTACAGGAAGTTAAACTTAGCGAGTCGTATGTCACGTGTCCGCTGATGTCGTCCAAACTTGTTGTGAACAATGATACATGTTCTAGTAAATCGATCGGGGAAAGAGACGGCACAGTAATTTTTTTTTATAAAAAATGGAACGGCAGAGTGGTAAAGGGGAGGAAATGGAAGATAAAAGTCGGAATCGATACAGTTGGAAAATTTCAATGCGACAAGTTTCGAACTCTCATAGACGCGCAATTATTTATGGCAGATGTGATGGAACAGTTATGAAAAATGTAACAGACCTTCGAAAAGCGAAACTTTCTGACTTCAAACGACCAGAATTTCGAGATGAATGCACGAAATGTAAAAATTCAAACGCTGGCTTACAAATGGAAATCGATGTTTGTATATAGCGTGTAATATAGCGTTAATTGATAACAATAAAATGCGATGCATTAAGAGGCAGATATTCCATGAAGTATACTATAATCTACTTTTAAAGCAAAATGAAAATTATTGAATGTAAAGCTATTATATTTCATACCTGTGTGTCACGTTCCTTCTTGAGGCGATAGTTTTCTAAGTTTTCTAATAAAATCAGTGTTAACGATAAAGCACGCGCTTCGCTCGCTACCAGGCGGTGTGAAGCATCTATAGGTGACTCTGTGGATTAGGCTCAACGTGACTTGCAACGAATTGTCGCAGTAGCGATCTTGTTGTGGAAGAACAAAGATATAAAATTCTATTATTTCAAAAAAAGAAAAAAAAAGGTATTGAAGATTTCGCCTACGTGTTGTATAGTTATCAAAGAGAAGATAATAGACTGTTTATCACAATATACGCAGATGATATTGTAACAGTGTCAGATGACCACAAGTCGATCAAAAATGTGAAGATTGAATTAGCCAAAGATTTTGATATAAAAGATTAAAATTCTAGATTACTGATATTAAACAAGATGCGCAAGGGACACACGTGGACGAAAGAAATATATATATAAAGAATATATTCTAAGAAAGTTGGGCGTAGAACGAACGGCTGTCATACAGTATGCACATCGATGAATGAGGATTTAACATTTGAGAAAGGTGACAGTATGGAGAACCAGAGGAGGTCTAATCCTAATTGAGAACTCTAATCCCTAGCTCTGATATCGCTCGTGCAGTAAGCGTTCTGCATTCAATACAACAATTCTAACGAACAGATTCAGCTGAAAGAAATATCGAGATATCTTCAAAGAACATGCGATCGTGAGATTATTTTCGGAAAAGCAGATACCAAGATACTGATTGGAGGGAAAGGTGTACGTTAGACCAGACGATCATACATCTTTGCTCTGTCAAATGGGTCAATTAGCTGGAGATTACAGAGGCAAACAAGTCGCTCTCTCTTCGACCGAAGCAGAACATGTGAAGCATGCATCACGTATATTAGCAATTAGACTTAAGTAGCTTTACTTATGCAACTAATGTTGCAGTCTGCAACGGGAACAAAGCAACTACTATCGAAAAAACGCGACCGTACATCCACGCGTATAGAATTTAGGTTTCATTTTACGAAGCACATATAGATATCAAGTTTCATTTTATAAGAGAGATTTCGTTTCATTTGAGCTTATTATATATGTCGACTGATAGAATGCCAGAGAGCGGATGTACTAACTAAACTTTTATCTAAGGATAAGCATTATTTTCGTTTAAATGACACACAGGATATTCGAGAGATTGCGGCAATTCGCGCGAAAGCGTGACGTGGCGATATATCAATTTGAAACACTATTTTTTTTATTTCACTTTATTTGACACTGGGTGCTACAAATCTAACATTTGTTTCTACGCGCGCGCGCTTTCACTGTAACACGACAAAAATAAACAATGGCAAAATAATTAGAGTTTTTGTAGTAACGAGTCGTGATAATGTATTTGAGAATAAAATAGAAGGTTAATTTCGTTCTCGATTTTATGAAAATGATTACACGCTTCGAAAGAATTTTTTGCTATTCGATCGAGTCACGATTCGAGAACCTTTTTGCAACGTGTGTTTCACAAATAGGTGTTTACGTCAAACGTTTGATTAATTTCAGCGATTAATTTCAACACGACTATTGAAAAATTAGTTGCGGATCAAGACAGCATTGCTGTAACATTTAAGCATTTATTATAACTCGCATTAAGAAACTTTCTATGTAGATATCCTGCGTGTAGATGTACGTATTCGTAAACGAACTTAGAAGTTAACAAGTAAGTAGCACACATTCTCTATCACGGATTTCGCTAAACGCGGTAAGCGTTCACGTGTGTTTGTACGATAGAAAGAGGAGAATGTGAACGTGAATCTTCTTCGACCAGTCCAAACGCAAAACCGTTGAAACCCCCGTTTTTAAACGTTCAAACGAATCTCGATCACGGACTCTATCTCACGAGCAATCTCGAGGCTAATTCGTTGCCCCAAATGATGAACAGGTCGACGGAAGCCAACACGAAATTGACCGAACAATCAGGCCAGAAGCCGAACCTCCCCAAATCCAGCACGAAAGCAACCGAGACCGTGGTCCGCGAGAAGGGTCGGCGACGTGTCAGCAACAAGCACGTAATGATCGGCGACGGGATTTGCCAGAGCATCGACATCCGTAACAGCGCGTCCGCTTTTGGAATTCTGAAGGATTGCCGAGTGATCGAGGGCTTCCTGCAGATCGTCCTTATCGAGAATAACTCCGAGAGGGACTTCCAACCGATTAGCTTCCCGAAACTTCGCGAGATTACTGGATATATACTTCTTTATCGGCTGAACGGATTGAAGAGCCTCAACAACCTGTTCCCGAACCTCGAGGTGATCCGAGGAGACATCTTGCTGACCGATTACGCGTTCATGGTGTACGAGATGCAGAATCTACAAGAGGTGAGCATTACAGGAACCGGATTGGGTCGTTGAAAATTTTATCAAAATCCTTTTCTTCTCTTTTCTCTTTTGGACCCTTTTGGAATTACCAAACGTTTAAAAATTTAATACCGAAGCATATGAGAAAATCAAGAAAAAAATATACGTCTTTCAATGTAGTAAACCATGGTCATTTTATTGTCGATTACTTTAGCACGAATTAATTTGATTATCAACCTGAAGATTGACCGAAAATCGAGGCGTCTCTTTTCTTATCTGCCTGGTCTTTCAATTTCAAGACTGAATTTCGGTGTCAAGTAACGCAGCTGCGGTAAATTCTCAAGTCTCATCGCGAGCTATCGCTCGGTAACAAATTCAGTTCCAAGATCGAGGGATAAAATGCGGGCAACTTTCTGGCTATTCTTTAGCTTCCACTCTCCTTTCCTGCGAGTTGATGTGCATCGATCTGATGTGCTTCGAATGCTTTTTAAAATTCATTTCCTCCAACCGTGATTCAGCTTGATTTTCTTCTACGGTGCGCAACATTGTTGCCGCCCCCTCCCCTCACCCTCGTGCTTTGACCCTTCACGTTTGAAAATAAGAAAAAGTCACGTGGTAGATTAAACGTAGATTCGGCAAAAACTTGTTCTTGATCTAATCGAGAAACGAGGAATCGGATCACAACAAATCGCATTAAATTACCTCTGGCATTAACACTGAGATGATCGTAACAAGTACAGCGATTAACGTAACATTTTAATGTCAACGGTATTAAAAATAATTCCAAGCGGAAAGTACCGAGTCGAAATTGACGTAGTTTGAGAAGGTTTGAGGGAAAAAAAAAAACGATAGAAATTCAATTTTAAACAATAATTAGAAAATTGAAAGAGAAACATGTTTGGACCTTTTTTTTTATCAATTTTTTACCCTGTGCACCCTCTTCATCGTACATCGGGATATTTATTAGCCTCCTCCTCCCTTTATCAGTGAAATGTGGAATTATTTTACACTCCAAGTAAAAAATAAAACAAACTAATCTCGTGATTTAGAATGTTGGTAAGCTTCATCGCTCTCCCTTCAGCGTGTACATACTGATCGAGTAATGAGTATAATGCGATTCCCCCCTTTATAACCGTGAAATTCTCTTGGAAGAAATTTCTCTCCCCCATGTGCTCGGAAATAAGGATAAAATATCCCATTATATTTCAAAAGAGAAATAATAATTTTATAACGCGCAGCTTGCACAGCAAATGAAGACTTGTTATTTCCAAGCATAGCGATTCGCGCACAATATAACGTGCATTCTAGGCTTTTTTTCGCAAGTCAACGACGATGTATCGTTGTTCGGTATGAAAAAGGGCCGAACGGTTGTCCGACACCGGCGCCGAGATATTCCATACAGTCCGGTTAATTTTTAATCTCGCCCGGTGTATGCGATTTATAATATTCCGGCCGTTGCCAGGATTTTTTACGTTTTTGGTAACTGCGGTGAAAAAGAGGTAAACGAGTGGCGATCGAATAAAAGCTTTTGTTTGCGAAGCAAATATTGCCCAGCCATGGGCGAGAGAAAGGGAGAGTTCGGTTTTCGGTCTTGAAAAACGAGACGGTGCTAACGATTCGCGTGTTGTTTCTGAAAATAAATCAATATTCCCAGCCGGCAAATATTTACACAGAGAAATATCATTTTTTCGTGGCCCGTTCTTTAGTCTTTGCTTTCGCGATCGATTGATATTCTCCTTGTTCGAGGGCGATAGATAAATTATTGGGAGAGGAGTAGACGCGCTTCGATAGATTTCAATAGCTATCTCAAGATTGAGAGAGGCTGTTAATATCAGAGTATTATTGTAGAATCCTGATATTAACATTACGTTATAGTTTCCATTATACTCCAGTACTCGAATATTTAAATGTTCTACTATTCGATATATTTTGTTGATTGTTTGAAAAGATTGTTTTATCTCTATAATATATTCTTATATATTAGTATTATTTCTATAGTATCTATATATAGTCAGTCTCCTATCTGAACGAATGGGAAGAATAAAAGTATTCTGTCAATGACTTGTTAGGAACTTCCAGAGAATGGAACTACTTTTCTGATGCAAATGACTATCGACTTAGCTGGATATTTAAAAATGCTGTATTTTTCTCGACTGCTGACATTAATTTATTACAGAATCAGACATTACTTTCTTTCTTTCAGTTCTTTCTTATTTCTCACCATCTTTTTTTAAAAGATAAAATCTTGCGTCATATTTCAGCGTAAATTATTTTATTAAATACGTGTAAAACCTAACACAAGAAAAGTCATCTGCCGTTAGTATCGTTTCTTTCACCAAAATCGTGTGAATATCTCATATATTCACAAATCCTTTTCCGCAGTTACGAGAAACGCATGAAACGCGCAGCAATGCAAACTTGAATACTTTATTTCGTACAGTAGAACGTTCGAATATTGGAACGATTGATTGTTACAATATTCGGATGATGGAGAGTTCGGGCTTCGTGAGGCTTTTCTATAAATAATTGTATTCCCGGCCGCTGTTTAGCCAGCGGAAGTGAAATTTCCATCGGGCAGAACGAAAATACAATTCCGCCGATTTTATTCAAGCAAAGCAAACACGGACGGAAGGATCGGAGAATCGCAAATGCAAATCAGGCCACCCCGGCGCGCACGTATTTTTCTGTGTAATTAATTGCTTACGTTCGGGCAGAATTTATCAGTTAGCCGAACTTCAAATTCTGTCGACAATATTATTGGCAATTATCTGGTAATGGAATCGGTTAGACAATCGATACGAGAGAAACGAATGGGATCGATGCACTCGCAGAAATTCCCACGTTCGCGACAGAGAGAAAGAAAGAAAGAGAGAAAGAGGGGAGGGGGGAGAGGCAAGCCTCCCTTCAATTTGTTTTCTGGACGTAGCCAGTTGATCCGTCGGGTCAAGTGACGTTAATTAGTCAATCGAATTAACCAGACGTTCGACCTCTGGCTGCCAGTTAACTTTATCGGCTGCTGAATCGACAGAATTCTTTCTTGCAGATCGGCCTGAAGAAACTCACGGAGATCTCGCGGGGCAGCGTGCGGATCGAGAAGAACCCGGCGTTGTGCTACACCACCCTTAACTGGAGCTTCATCGTCTCCGCGGGGGAGATTGTGATCAAAGATAACGGGGAGGAGGCGTCTTGTCCCGGTATTTATTGATTTATCGATTGATTGATACTTGTTTCACTTGGCGAGGAATTTCGTTTGATGTTGCGGGACACTGAAATATGTTCCCCTTGTATGAATATACAATAGAATTCCGTTTACACGAACTCCATTTACCCGAACCAAATTTTAATCGATACTTGACTAGACGAAACCCTTGCTGATTCAATCCAGTTACTCACTTCTTTGAACGTGAATTCCTGTTACATGGACGAAAGATTATTGGTAGAGGGCTTCTATTATAGCAGAGCGTTGTTTATATGAACTCTATGAATGGAGTTTTAATCAGTGCCTAATTAGACAAATTCTTGTTTATCCAATTAGTTTCTATTATATGAACGAAAAGTCAGTGGTAAAGAGAAAAAAAAAAGGCTTCTATTATGGTAGACCTTTGTTTGTATGAACTCTGTAAATTAAATTTTAATCAGTGCCTAATTAGACAAATTCTTGCTTATTGAATCTGGTTATTATTTGAACGTGAATTCCTATTATGTATGAAGGAAAAATCAGTGCTAGAGGGAAGTATCAATGGAATCTCAATTCTATTACAGTAGGAGGGAGATTCAATCAGCAAGAGTTCACTTAATCGGGCATTGACTCAAATAAATGGAATTTTATGGAGTTGAACAATTTGTTCAACGACAAGTTCTGCTATTACGAACACATTATAATTAACTCGATATGAAAATACTATTATGTAATACCAGTTACATACATTACAAAAATACATAGAAATGGAAGAACCTAGAATTAATCAAAGTTTTAACATTTGTGTCTTTCTTAAAACTAATATTAATCAAATTTTGATTTTACAATTATTGCAATTACTAGTCGATCATCATTTTTGTGTTTGTGTTTTCTAATCTAAACTTTTCTTTATTTTTTCTCAATTTTTCGGAATTAGCAACGTAATCACTTCGTTAAGTGGAAGTTTCGAGTTTTACAAAAGATGTTTTATTCGATAATCATTTGTCCATCTTTTTATAATGAAATAACTAACAAAACATCAAGAACAGTGATTTAAGATTTAAATAAATCTCTGACATAAATCATAGTATTTAACAACATTTTTTAGTTACTAAATTCTAAATAATTTCATGTGCTTCCATATATTCATATCCATGTAAGAATTTAATATACATGTAAAATATAGTTATTGATAACAGATATTGGAATGATATAATTATTTGTATAAAATATTAAAAATCAGTAGTTCTAGTTAGGACATGCAGTCAGTCACGGAAATCTGCAAGCTTCAAATATTTTTACCTTCAAACATTTTTAATTTACAGAAAATGTTTAAGAAATCACAACTCCCAAAGTCAAAGTCCTCTCATTGTAGCGAACGTTCTTTTCTTAATTGTCGTAGATTAAAGTAACACTTTTCGAATCGTATAAGTGCTTAATGGACAAACTGTAGCAATTGAACTCATGACCAGACTTCAAGTACATTTAAGCCCGATCTACACTGTCAATTTGCCCACGTTTCGCTCTCGAAGCCACTACATCCTTACTGATTTAAACTCTTTGCAATTATCATTAGCTAATCTATCTTTTGCACTATTTTAATTTCAAAAAATAAAAAGATTCGCCACATTGAGATTGGAACTTGCAGATACCGATCTTTCGAAGACTGAATTTTCAATTGTAAAACGGTGTGAATACGTATCACCTAATCTTTCAACGTATGCGTAATGTACTAGTTGAATTCATTTTTTGAAATTTATAAAATTTACGAATAACACGAGTATTAAAAATCGTCGCCAAAAGCGTTTCTACCCCGAATTCATATTTTTAATAATTAAAGGATATAATTAAAAAAATGGAAAATAATCTCAACTATCTAGACCGCCGACTAGAAAGTACATAGAACTCGTAGAAAATATTATAGTTTAGATGTTTCGCGCGATTCTACACCTAAAAGTTCCTTATAAACGCAGAAAGATCCGCAGTCTACTCGTGAAATAAAATATTATTATCTAAATCAGTAAAGGTAAAGTGAACAATTTGATCGAATCACGAGCGAAGCGTGAGTGTGGTTCGGGCTTTAGGGCTTTCTACAATGTGATGTACAAGTGTAAGGGTTATTATGAGCGTACGATTCTTTCAACATCGTGTTCGTACGTTGAAGGTACATTGACTCGAGAACCGCACGAAATTACCACATAGCCACGAGTTTAATCGACTTATTCCCCTCTTACAGGATGTTCCCACTGCCCCGGGGGTTACTGCTGGACTTCGCAATATTGTCAGAGAACAGAGAAGCCAAAGTGTCACGACCAGTGTCTGGGCGAGTGTCTTGGGTCAACGGAAAGCGAATGTTACGTATGCAAGCATTATCGACACGAGGGGAAGTGCGTGGAGACCTGCCCCAGTCATCTGTGAGTGATCTGCAAGCTTTCTTCGAATCGTCCTGCTTTCGAAATAACACTCACCGTTAATTTCTCAGAAAGTGAGATTTCTCATTTCCTTTCGTAATGCGTAATGCTTTTTACCAGTCAATTTTTATTTGCCAATGTAAAATTGCTGAGCGACTTTTGTACACTCCTCTGGAGAAGGTCTGTCATTATTTTCTGTATTTTTTCGAGAATTGCTTTTTCTTGTAGCCGATTTATTGATTCGAAATAGATTTGCCTGTGTCAGTTTATTGTTAGACTGCGAATTTCGATGCAAATTCCTATTTTTATAAACTTAATTATAAACCGTTCCATGTTTCTTCTCAATTACACATTACACATTAGAATCTGATCAAGAATTTATTTCGTCCGTTATAAATATATTATACCTTGTATATTTTGTATTTTATTTGTCCTCGCGATTTTAAATTTTCCACAAATATGTAAAATTCCACTGTCTAGTTACGAAACAAGTTTTTCGGTTAATTATTTATCGAACAATTAAACTTATACAGCAATTGTGAAATGATTAAATTGTTTCTCGACCAGTCTGCATCAGTTATTTAAACCGAATTGAAGATCTTTTTACACAATCGTTAAACGGTGCAAAAATACACAGGACGTTAATCGTTACCTATGTTTGTTACGTAAAACAATATTCTTTCTCAAGATTCCATCTTCTCTCGTTTCACCTCTGTAAAAACATGGATTTCCATAAAAAATCCTCGATCAACTCGTCGCGTGTTAGCCAAGAACAACATCGACTCGAAAGATTGTTTTCTGCGGTCACTGCAATCTGCTACATCTCCCGATTGTTATCGAGAAATACCTCTCGAGTCCTCTCTCTCTCTCTCTCTCTCTCTCTCTTCCAATTGTCAAGCAAACGCGCTTCTTCGGCAGGAGAGCGGAAATCGGTCGTCATGCTTTTTGTTTCAACGTCGCCAACACCGTGCAATGGCGGTTCGGCGGGGGGATGGGGGATTGTTTCACGGTGACCTTGAGCCACCAGCTGATTTCAAGCGAGTTATTTGCAGCTGCCATAAACGCGACACCGTCTATCTGTTCCACAGATACTCCTATCTCTCGAGACGCTGCGTTACGAAAGATGAATGTGTAGGAATGAACCGTCTGAGGCGGGTCATTCTTGAAGATGGTCAGGCGTGGAGACCGTTCAATGGATCCTGCGTGACTCATTGCCCCGATGGCTACGAGGATGCACTCGACGAGAACAATGTACGTACGATGTTTCTCCTTTCTGTTTTCGACCTCCCCTTTCGATCCTAGATACGATTAACCCCCCACGGCGAAGTTCCTTGACCTCTCGATCACCACCGGCTCCTCCAACTCCTTCGGGACGATATTGAGACGATACGTCTCAATGCAACTCGCCGTACACTACGTGTCGTTTTTACATCGATCCAATTCGGAGCGCGCTTCACTCTCATTTGTGTGCCCGGGATATATTTACGAGATGTCTGCTCGAAAGTCTCTGGGTGAGGATAGCCGAAAACTCGTGCGTGTTACCTCTATGTACGTTATATTAACGCTAGAACCAGCAAGGTGGTCGAAACGACCAATTTATAATTTTTGTGGATACGAAACATCGCATACAGCGCATCTTCATTTAAACGACTCTTCGTAAAATATATAAAAATTATTGTTACTACAAACTACTTTTCTATTTTTTTCACTTGAATGTCTCTGTTGAAAATTTTGAGACGGATTCTCAGCCGTTCCTTGTGCCAATTCGACACATTTTTGTTTAGAAAGTGACATATTATTTTACCTATTTTCGAGTCGCCAGAGTCGCAAATGATATTCGTTTTCAAGTCCCCCAACAGACAGGGTATCGAATTCCAATTGTGATTATGCATTCAATGCATTACTTTTTCGAAGATAAAGCAATGTATGCGTGAGTGTCTATAGCTCTGACTATGGTTGTAACAATTTGAAATTCAAAACGAACGATCGTAACATTGATGATCACAGTGATCGTAACAAAATCAAAGAAGATAAGATCGTGATGCAAGATTGAACATCTGCACGCAAGGGTAGGTAGGATTCGTGTGAATCTTATACGCGATTGAATATAGAAATTTAGCATGTTCATTGCTGATAAAAGAATTTGAAAATTTTTTACAATTGCATTTTTACAGTTTGACTTGCCAAGGAACGAGTTAAACAAGAGTTTCATAAACTTTACCAACGTATCTGAAGTTGCCTATACACGTGATGTACTGTAAAAGACTGACGAGACTTTTGAAAATATTCTAAACCTGATATTTCTCGCGATATTCGATATATTACAATACATTCTTGCACTTCTATTTTTGGAGGAAAGACATCCGCAAACGAGCTCAATTAATTAATTAGTAATCTTTTCCTGTCATAAATAAATGAAATTCCGGTTATAGAGCGTTAATTATCGTGTACCGACGTTTCATCAAGATTCGCGATTAAAAAAGGAGAGAAACGGAAAGAGATAGACGATCACGTTGAATACCTTGCTTCATACTTAATTCAACACCCGGCGAGGGAAGAGGAGGGGAGAAGGTTGGAGAAAAAGAGACGGAGAACGTTCATTATCGTAGAACGCATGCAAGTGTTAAAATGCTAAATCAGCAATTATAGAACGACAGGATCTCCGTTCTACTCGAAGAGATTGACGGTGGTAATAATTGGCAACTGTAGAACGATTAAAGATGGTCGAAATACCAACAAAAACTATGGATGTAATAATATTTTTACGTCTCGACTCGGGATACGATTTATGAGATTATTTTAACATAACTTCATATGTTCTTTTCACGCGGTTAATTATTCTATGCAACTGTAACTTGCAAATGGTTTATGTAGAATTGTTGTTGCTAGAAAATTTTAAGTCAGTTTTTAAATTTGCGTTGATCTAAATGAATATTAATTTAAGTGACTATTATTAACGTAGATTGTTATTAATTTCGTTTGATGTTAGAATGAGAGATGAGAGTCAGAATTACGTAGAGTTCTAGTTCGAATTAGATCGACTCGGGCCGAGATTAATTCTCCATTTAGTTCGTGTGTTAACTTTGATCAATACTAATCTGATTGCAACTTGCACTGATTTAGATCTCAACAAACTCAATCTCGAAGACATTGTTTCGCGTTAAAACCCAGATATAAATATTAATTTAAATCAAGTCGGTGTTTACTTAGACTACTACCGATTAAAATTAATATTAATTTTGGTCTTTAAATTTTGCTTGCATCGAGCAATGTAACTGAATCTTAAGTTATTCAAACGACGCGCATTGTCAACCAAATTGAAGCGTTCAACCATTCGTCTACTTTTGATTGAACGATCTGATACGATTTTGATCTGCAGTTACCTGTGAACTAACGCTCGGTTTGAACCGATTGAAACCGATTTTGATATCAAACATTTCTCTCTCTCTCTCTCTCTCTCTCTCTCTTTTTACAAACAACAGCTATGAATGAAGATTTCCTCTATTTTTAGAAACACGTTCCATTCACAATATTTCATTCGACTTGCAGATGACCACGTGTCGCGCTTGCGTGAACAGCTGCCGGAAGGTCAGCCACGGCGCTTTGATACGTCACATCTCCGACACGCAGAGTTTCCGTGGTATAACCGTGGTGAAAGGCGCGCTGGAGTTCCAAATACGAAACGGAAATCCCAGCATAATGAACGAGCTGAGCGAGGCGTTCGGCCGGGTCGAAGAAATCACCGAATACCTCAAGATCACCCACTCGTTCCCAATCACTTCGTTGAACTTCTTCAAGAAGCTGAAGGTGATCAAGGGTGAGAAACTGGACACCAATAACGCCAGCCTGTCGGTACTCGACAATCCCAACCTCTCGAGTCTGTTCCCACCAGGACAAGAGATCAAGATCGAGAACGGCCGGCTGTTCTTCCATTACAACCCGAAACTCTGCCTGTCCACGATCAAACAGCTCAGCGTGATGGTGAACATCACAAACTACACCGACCTCGAGGTGCAGCCACAGTCGAACGGCGAGAAGGTAGCGTGCGACATAGTGAACATAAACATCACGGTGAAAAATCTGGGGCCCGATTACGCGGATTTAATGTGGGACAGTTACGAGCCACCGGAGGGGCATAAATTGCTCAGTTATCTGTTAAACTACATCGAGACTGAGAATGAGAATATCACGTACGAGATGAACGCTTGCGGGGGTAACAAGACTTGGCAGATCGTTGACGTAGATATTCCTAAATGGAACACCACGGTGTCGAAGCATATCAGCAGCCTAAAGCCATACACAAAGTACGCCGTGTACGTGAAGACGCTCAACGCCAGATCGAGCAAGTTCGTGGAGCCGGTTGGCCAATCGAGGATCATCTTCTTCAGGACGAGGAGCACCATTCCGTCGCCACCGACGAACGTGGTATCTATGTCCCTGAGCGACACTGAGATTCTAGTCAAATGGGAGCCACCGTTGTTCCCAAACGGACCAATAGGGTACTACATGGTATCCAGCGTCGTGATCTACGAAGACGACAACTTAATCTTCACGAGGGATTACTGCAACGATACGCTGGAGGACGAGTTGGAGCCCGACCAACTGGTGGTGCCTGACGTAACCGTGAAGACGCCAGTGGCAAATCGGCTTTCGTGTTGCTCGAAGAACACGAACGGTTATGTCGTCACGTCGAAGAAGTTCGAGATCTTTTGCCACGAGAACACGACCATCAGCTACATATCACCCGGTTGGAAGGACTACTGCGTGTACAATACGTACAACAACAACAACAACAACAACAACAACAACAACAACAAAAACAACAACAACAACAAAAACGTGCACGATCAGTTCTACGAGCTGACGAACAATCTGTCCACACCTCAACCAGAGGACGAGGAAGAAAAGGAGGAGGAGGAGGAGGAGGAGGAGGAGGAGAAGGAGAAGGGAGGAGGAAGAGGAGGAGGAGGAAGAAGAGGACGAGGAGGAGGAGGAGGAGGACGAGGAGGAGGAGGAGGAGGGCAGCAGCAGCAGCAGCAGCAGCAGCAGCAGCAGCAGAAAGAAAAAGAGGAAGAGACCGACACGTTCAAATCCAAAGGGCCGAACGTAATGGACAAGCACGCGCTCACGTACAACGTGAGCGATCGGAACGAGTTCGTGATCAAGAATCTTAGTCACTACACGCGCTACATCATCAGCGTAGCAACGTGTGGCGTCAAGATCAACAAGTTGAACATGTGCTCGTCGATTCAGTACACGTTCGCCAGGACGAAGAAACGGGTTCACGCGGATGACGTGAAAAACGTGAAGGTTCAGGTGACCAACAACACCATCGTTGAGGTATTTTGGGATTCGGTAAAGGACCCTAACGCCATCACCGTCTCGTACACGATCGAGTACACCAACCTAGACGTGAAAGACGCGAAGAAGAGCACCGAGTGTGTTCGCAACCTGCGAACCCCTCGGAAAGATACGTTGTCGGTGGTGAACAGTTACTTCATCAAAAACCTGAGTCCTGGAAAGTACAGTCTACGAGTGAGGTCCACGTCGCTGGCTGGCGATGGCAATTTCTCGAACGTCGTGTATTTCTCCATAGGCCTGAGCAACACCACCCCGATCACGTTAATAGCAGTGATCGCGGTCGTTGTTCTGCTGGCGATATTGACCGTTCTGTTCGCCTCGTTGAGATACTATCGGAAGAAGAAGAAGCAGGAGAGGCTGATCGCCAGTGTGAACCCTGATTACATAGAGACCAAGTACGTGATCGACGAGTGGGAGGTGCCTAGAGAGAGCGTGGAGATCTTGGAGGAGCTTGGTTTGGGCAATTTCGGTATGGTGTACAGAGGAGTGTACGACAAGAACACGCCGGTGGCCATCAAGACCATCTCGAAGACGGCCAGTCCCAGAGAAAAGAACGAATTCCTGAACGAAGCCTCGGTAATGAAGAACTTCTCGACTTTTCACATAATCAAATTGATCGGCGTTGTGTCCATCGAGAACCCTCCGTTCGTCATCATGGAGCTAATGGAGAACGGAGATTTAAAGACCTATCTGCGGCGAATTCGCGACACCCATCTGGTGCCTGATGCCTGCAGGATCATGAGGATGGCGGCCGAGATAGCCGACGGCATGGCCTACTTGGAGTCGAAGAAGTACGTTCATCGAGACTTGGCCGCGCGGAACTGCATGGTGTCCAAGGACTTGGTGTGCAAGATCGGGGATTTCGGAATGGCCAGGGACGTGTACGAGACGGACTACTACAAAATCGGGAGGAAAGGCCTTCTCCCGATCAGATGGATGGCACCGGAGAACCTGTCGGACGGTGTGTTCACGTCGGACTCGGACGTCTGGTCGTTCGGCGTTGTACTCTACGAGATTCTAACTCTCGCGGAAATTCCTTATCAGGGTTTCTCCAACGAGGAAGTGCTCAGCCACGTATTGCACAAAGGGACTCTGAACATACCGCGTAATTGTCCCGAGAACATCCAAAAGATCATGGAGAAGTGCTTCAAATGGCGACCGAGCGATCGTCCAACGTTTATGGAGGTCGTGTCGGAGCTCGAGCCGTTCCTCGGCCAAGATTTCTACGAGAAGTCGTTCTACCATTCGACCGAGGGCGTGGAGAGTCGAAACTCGGGCATGAAGAAGCCGTATCACCACGCGGCGCCTATCAGGTTTCACTGGGCGAACGAGACGGCCAGATGGGTGAAAGAGTTCGAGGACAACGTAACGCTGTTGGATCAGACGAAGGCTGGCACTAGCAGAGGACGCATCTTCAAAAACGGCTTCCAGCATTTCGGTAATGTAACCAACATGGAAGACGTGCCCCTTGATCGATGAGGTTCTAGGGTCGGTCTGTAGCGAATTTCGCGATGGCGTACGCACGTTCCTCCGGGACAAGTCCCCGGCAAGTCAAAAAACTCGTTTAGATACGATGTACAAAGGATACTCAGGGCAATGAATCGCGAACGGAGGCCCAACGAGTTCGATAGACGGGAATAGGCAAGGATCTTTTTAACTTCTTCCTTTTTTCTTTTGTTTTTTTCTTTTTTTGTTTGTTTTTCTTCTTTTTTTGTTTCTTGCCATTCTGACGAATTCACGACGACACGTAAAAGAAAGAAAAAAAAAAAGAAAAAGAAAAAGAAACTCGTTTGTCGGTGCTCGTTGATTTTTCTATTAGAACCTTGATAGCGACGAGCGACTAAGAAAATCTAAGAAGATCGCAGCTTTTCGTGCGAATAGTACTTCATTTCGCGCCGAACGAAAGCAGTATGCGTAAGCCTAACCTAAAGACATAGTCCAGCGAGACGCAGTGTTCTTTTTTCTTCTTTGGTTTTTTTTTCCTCTTAGAAAGCGTAACCAAAAGCTCTTTAGCCATGCAAGCCTGCGAACTTTGTTCATTCCTCGAAAGGATTTCGTACTTTGTCGTTTCGTCCTTTCGCGCGGACATTTCGTCGTTTCCTCTTTCTTTCTTCTTCTTCTTCTTCTTCTTCTTCTTCTTCTTCTTATACGTTCTCTCTCTTAGATTAGATTAGTGGTAGATAGTGTTTTAGAATCATGCGTTTTCTTGTTTTTTTTTTCTTTGTTAACTTGTAGTCTCGTACTATTTAAAGAACTGAACTATACGCGTTAAAACACAAAGTCAGAGTTCTCGCAATTGCAGCGAATTCTTTGTTACTCGACGTTCGTCGTGCTTTCGACTTCAAAACTGCCGTATTTAAACTTTCGAAGTTTGGTGCTCGCTCAAGATAAAACCATCCAAGTAAAACACGTTACTTATCGTTAGCTATTGAACTGAGAAAAATTGAGTGTGGAATTCTGTTTATATGACCGCCATTTGTTCGAGATGGACGCTTATTTGAAACTCCCTTCGTAGGAACAAAAGCCAGCCAATGAAGGGGAAAGAACCGATGAAAGTACCGCGTTGCGCTTCTTCCTCGCAGCAAGTTTATATAAATGAAGTTCTACCGTGGAAAGAAAAGGCTTTTAAGAACCTCCGGGAGGAAAATGTTTGCCTACAGATCGCAATAATTTATCTTGAAGAGACGTCTGAACGACAGAAACTACCGAGTAACAATGAATTCGCTGTTTTTTGCGAAGAAGCAAGCGGAAGAAGACACGCTCACGTTGTAGGTGTTGTTCGTCGTCGACCGTTCGCAAAACGACGGTTGACGATCGAACGTTCGAAGTTTGTCAGATCGTATTGTCGCGCTCCGTTTGCCAAGTTGAACTCGATGGATCAGGATTTACACGTACGTTATACATATCTATCGACATTCTATCAAAGAGAGGAAGACTAGCAATACCGCGAATTAAAGGGGAAAAAAAATAAAGAAAAAAAAGAAAAACGAAAGAAAGAAAGGAAGGAATCCTCTTTCTCACACACGTTGCAATACCTTTAGGACGACTTCAAATTAGGCAGAGTTCGTTACTCACTTTTGTACGAACAACTTGTGTCAGTTTCACCGAGAGAATGCGGACTGAAGAAAAAGTTCCGCTCTATCTGAATTCCGCGGGAGTATCGCGGTGCAGCCGGAGGAGAATTTTATCAAAAGTTGACGCTACAGCGTTAAACTATCGATTACACATATACGTAAACGTACATATATACATATATTGATTAATTAATATATATATATATATATATATATTTAATACGCTTTGAAAATTTCTTTTCGGAATTGAAAAATTCTCGAAACAAGAGGCAGAAGATTCAGACATTGTACCGATAGTTTTCTAACGAAATGAGCGACATCTACTTTTGCTAAAATCTTATGAAATTTAGGCAAATTAGGCGTACGCTGATCGATGTACGTTTAATAAATTCTACGCTCTGACTGCGACAATGGAAACGAAAGAATTAGAAGATAGGTTAGAAGATTGCTACTGATTGCCCAATGAGCGAACAATTTTTTGCTAAAATTTCGTCAAATCCGCGTAAATATACACGAATTTTACATAGATTAATCGATATATACTTTTATCAGATTCAACGCCCCTACTTTTACCAAATTCTACATCGTGACGATTAAGATTTTCTAGTGGATCGATAACGTTTCTAAAAAGCTTGTCTCAAATCTCACAAACATATATTGATTAACGTGTTGAACGTTACTGCATCCTCGTTGTGTCTTCGATCTTCCGAAAATTGTAAAAAACAAAATAGGAAAAAAAGATCCCAATCAAAAGAGAAAGAGAGAGAGAGAGAGAGAGAGAGCCTCTTACGCAATCTAGATCGTACGAAACAAGCTCTTGCTCTCTTGCTCAACGCTGCGTAAAAATGAAATCACGCGAGTATTTGTGCAATCTCCTGTAATCACTTCCGTTCCCCCCTTCTTCCCATGTTTTTCTAAGCCGCCGCTATTGCCCCCCCCCATCCTCCCATCCCCCCATCCCCCGTTGAAAAACTTCCCAATTCATCCCTACGATCCCTGCGATCCCTGCGTATTCCATTAAAGGAGGACCGATCGAAAAATAGAGAGAAGCAAGCAGCTGCACCGCGATGCACCGCCGCTCCATTTCGTCCACGAATCGATCCCAGACTGTGTTCATAGGACAGAGTCGACCGGAAGCCCGACAGAAAGAGAGAGAGAGAGAGATACCGTGCCAGAGAATGAATATAGCGAAAAGGGGAGGGAGTGGGTGGAGAGGAGGAGGAGGAGGAGGGGGGGTGACTTAGGCGATCGTCGAGCACTCGACGAGAATCCATAGGACAGGCATATACGTACACACACACGGGTACATAATAATACACATACTTATATACATAAACAGAGTTCCTTATTGAAATATACGCGTATACGAATTGCACGAGAGACGCAAAGTGTGCGTAGCCTTGAAGCTTTGTACATATATTTTATTGGCGGAGGAAAATGATAGTCTACTTCCGGGAGAAGGCGCGCGCGTGCTAAACAGTGGCGCGTTTCCGTCGTGCAACCTACGTATTCGTTGCTCTAGGCGATAAAAAAAAAAAAAAAAAAAAAAAAAGAAAAAAAAAGAAAAAAAAGGAAAAAAAGGAAAAAAAATTGAAAGAACACTTGCAATAAGCATGCCAACAATCTTCTTGCAATAAGTACTGAACGTAAATTAAATGTATACAGAATAACAGATAGTTAAGCGTGTATAGCGTGCTTAGGTGAAAACGCAGAGGGAATCTAAGGGACAGAAAAAAAAAACAAGAGTATATCTCTATTTTATTGTAACGATATATATATATATACACACACATATATTTACACGCATGTGTGTGTATGTGTGTATGTATATATACCTATATTGCATATACATATATGTGTATATGCACACATAGACACACGTTCGAATAAGTATTTTTTCGGCTGCCGTATATACGTATTTATTCTTCGATCGATCGAACCACACGCTCACTCACAGGGAGATTAAAAAAAAATGAAAAGAGGGATGGGACAGAGAGAAAGGTGTACGTGTATCATGACGCACGTACATTGGCGCAGGTACAGACGGAAGTTCAAACGAGGCTTTTATCGATCGACGTTGCAAAGAGTCCGCCGACTGGATTCTTTCTGGTTATCGAGCGATAACAGCCTCCGTTTTTTCGATTTCTCGCTCTTTCACGAAAGGTAAGAAGTCGAACTGAATCAACCCGGAGGAGTTTACTTTGTGGAAGAGGATTTCTGGTATGGTTATGTACGGGGTGTTCTTCTTTTTTCTTTTTTTTTTTTTTTGTTTGTTTGTTTTTGTTTTTGTTTTTGTTTTTAAGCAAGCTGTCTCTGCGCTGAAAAGCACAGGCAACGAATTTTGTGAATGGTACGATACCGAGGAGAATTTTGCAGGTGATTAGGATTGGAGCTTACGCGGGATGAGCGAAGGTTGAAAATACCGGTTTCAAGTCTGGAAAGTCTTGAACTGTTGTGACTCGAATTTAACCTAATTAAATTAACCCTTTCATACGTACTAGGTAACTTAAGATACTTGTAATAATTAGTTTAACTACTAGTGGTTCAAAGAGGACAACACGTTAGAATATACGGAATATAAATATAGTAAAAAGTATATATATTTATAGATGAATGGATTCTTGATTCGTTATATACGCTCCTCATTCGGTATTAAATTCTCTTAGACTTTTGATCATTTCGACGAGCACGCGAGAGGTTAATCGAGATCTAACCTAGGATTCTAATTCAAATTCAAACCCCTATTTTGTAAATAATATTCTCCTGCGAAGAGCCTATAATTGTAAGGACATAGAAATGGCTTAAAAAAAAAAAAAAAAAAAAAAAAAAAAAAAAAATGGGAATTTCCTATATTTAAAACATAGTGGTATTTTTTTAACTCTACCAAGTACTCAAAAGAACGTAGAGACTAGTGAAGAATTGTTGCTGCTACGAAAGTAATTTATAAGTTACGTTAAAACGGCGATTATTATTTATTTGAAGAGCGAAGATTTCAATATTCAAAGATCGTTTGTTTTTTTTTCGTCTGTTTTTCTTTTCCTTTTTATTATTATTATTATTATTTTTTTTTTTTTAATTTAACTCTTTAATATTAATGCGACGTTTCTTTTTAAGCTAAGTTCTTCTCCGAGTGTCATGAGTTATAATTAATGCAAAATCTCTGACGCAGTCTACGCGTTTTCATGCTCAGTATTAATGTACGCTTGCAGTGTTGCGTTAATTAAGAATGACAACATGGAATTACCATTTAATTAACACGTTATACATATTACGACAATATTTAAAAAAACAGAACGAATTATTATTCCTTATTTTTTGAATATTTTACGTTATTAAAATTCTCTTCTCCCGCTCCCCCCTGTTTATCACGATGAAACGTATTACGATATCATCGATATAACGTTTAGAACATTCACATACATTCACAGCGTGACAAAAATGAAACACCTTGTACATGCCTGTACCATGCATTGAAATCGTTCATTTTCACCTGGATCTATTATTGGTTTCTATCACACAGAGAGATAGAAAGGAGTATATATTCTATATATACATATATTACATAGATAATATGCAGAAAAGCATATTTTATATTATTACAGTAGTTTTTACGTTTCTGCATACACACGTATACGTCAATATTTAATTTATTTGTATTTTCTATTTAATTCGCGAACGAAACAATGCTCGCGTTCCTTTATCACTAATTCTAATCGCCTACTAGCGTTACGCATACCATACATACGTACATAGAAGTTCCTTTAATTTAGCAATAGCTCCGTCATACGTAAAAATATTTACAATAATTTATCTCTACTGTCATCGATATTAACGATAATAATTTAACGAAACGAATGTAATACGTAAAGGAATCCCCACGTGGGAAGTCTGACCTGCGCGAATATCACGTGTCCCTCTTGGTCTTTCTCATTTTCTCTTTTAATCCTTATCATAGACGAAGGCACGTCATTTTTCTTTTTAAATTAGAAACTTAGAAAGGGGTTGCATATTATTATAAATATATTACTATTACTACTACTACTACTACTACTACTATTACTACTACTATTACTACTACTACTATTATCATTATCATTATTATTATTATTATCATCATCATCATCATCATCATCATCATCATCATCATGATTATTATTATTATTACTATTATTACTACTATTATTATTATCATTATTCAGTACTACATGAAAGGTATCGTTTATAGTAACTACAAGTTACTATAAATGTTACGATATGTCGCAGCGCGATAATACTGAATTAATACTAGAAACTAAAAAAATTGGTCGGAACGAACAGTTCGTAATGTTTCGTGGAAATTTCCGCATCTTTGAAGAGATTTCGATCATTTATCTTTTTTTTTCTTCATTGTATTATCTGACGCGAGTATTATTATACCTTAATCGTCGATAGTTCTAACGTTACAAAATTCGTGTGAGTCGAGAAATTTCACCCGTCACAGATTTTCGAGGGTTCAAATAAGTAAACGTCGTAACTGAGACGAAGTGGTTCATATGCGAGGGATGCTTAACAGGAAGAAAGTTAAATTTACTATAAACGATAGGATTAGTAAGAACTCAAAGAGGTATTACGGTAGGATAAAACGTTGCTAAATGAAATAATAATAATGATAGGATAAAAAGGAAAAATCGCGTCTCTTCTTTGCTGGGATATTCATATTTCCGCGGTCTAATATTTTTAGCGAAGAAGATGTACGAGATTCTAAATGCATGGGAAATCTCTTCGTTTTAAGATTGACCTGTGCACTCGTGTGAAAGACTCTCTTGAAAGACTAGGAAACAAGTTGATCTTACAATTAGTTGCTAAACATCGCGAGGGTGTTTCATACGCTGATTGCCAATCAATGAGTTTGTCCTGATGTTTCTCTAACAATTTCGTCTTTATCTTCTCGTCCTATATATGTTCATAGCATTCTATCGATACGCTGTTATTTACTGAAACTTGCCTTTACGAATTTACTTGAAACTAACCTTATTTGAACTTATTTGAATCAGTTAATTATTTATAATTTTGTTTTAATTAATTAATTAATTTTCTTTTTTTTATTTTGAATGTATTTTCTTTTAGATTAATGACGTGTCCCTTTATTTCGTTTGAAAAGATTTCTCGCGTCTTGAGCAGATGTACGTAACAAGAAATTTTTTTTCAAATTTGACACGTTTGTTCGTGCAACTGGATCAGAAGTAACTGAAAGTAGGGATAAATAGATACCTGTGTTTAGAAAGAAATTTATATTTCTATTTTATAATTGTACTCGTGAGATTCGTTTATCGTGTTATTTATAAATAAATTTATTTATGAATTAACAATAAATAAATTTATTATACATTACAACGTAAAGTTTTATAGTATTATATTATATAATGTTACGTAGAATTATGAATATAGTTATAAAATAAGAATATAAATATCTTGGCGCTAAATTTTTATATTTCTTTAATGTAACATTTAATTGAGCAAGTGACGCAATATTCGGTAAATAACGCGCGAGAGAATCTTCGAAGTAAAAATCCCGAGATGTTCACTAATCGTACACGTTGTAGGTATATTATTGTGTAACGAATAGTGATAATGATGTTAACGTAACGACTTGTACCCGGATAGAACGACATTGAAAGAAATGTTGATCCGATATTCTTTGAAATGTCGATAATATTATACGAACGATAGATAGACCAAGGAAATGAGAATAATCGTAAAATATTATACATTGTATTGTGTATATCGAGCATTTCGAAATATATGCTTGAATGAAGAATAGACTGTGGATGAACGATAGTTCGAGAACATGAATTTGAGGAGACGAATTTTGAAATTTTGATTATATATTCATTCTTAAAAAAAAAAAAAAAAAAAAAAAAAAAACAAAAAAATATATCGTTCAAAATTGTTTCGCGAAGAAACAGTGTATTTTGCAATCTTATGAATTTTTTCACGCGCTGTATTTAAAAAGTTGCTTATTCATTTTACATAGTTATTTATTTTAATAAGATTCTAACACATGATTGCGTGATATATAATTCTAATATCTTAAATTGCATATTAGGAAAAAAGAAAAGACTATACACCGTGAAAATTTCAGAAACAGTATTTCATTTCTCGTTGTTAATTGCTCAATTCATTTCTCATTTGAGAACTCATACTTCGCTCTGTGTATCTCTAGACGCCTACGTTCGTTCAAAATGTTATTTGTTAATGATCTACTCAGTTCTCGAGAAGGTCTCTTCTCTCTCTCTCTCTCTCTCTCTCTCTCTCTCTCTCTCTCACTGTGTTCAATAATATCGACAATGCGTATAACGATAATATTAAAAAAAAATTAAAAAATTAAAAAATTAAAAAAACAAAAAAAAACGACGAGCAGAAAGCTAAGGAAGTAATGAAAAGATGAATTTAAAAATGAATTTAAAATTTCCCCCCTGCTAAAACGTGTATGATATAACGAGAAAGAGAGACTGCGAACTGCGATATAGTAATATTTCCGAAAATCAAAATACTCTAATGGGCATTAATCGTGTGTATCTATCGTGAGCTTCATGTTCGAATAATATACGACTATTTTTTACTCGTTGCAATAAATAGGGACTAAAAAAAAAAAAAAAAAAAAAAAAAAAAAAAAAATGTAAATAAAAGAGAATAAATTTTTCGATAATAACTAGACGGGGAGAGGAAGGGGGAGAGAGAGAGAGAGAGAGAGAGAGAGAGAGAGAAGAGAGGAGGAGAGTTCGTGAAGAATTCCCGTTTGTGGGAAGTTAAAAAAGTTAAAAGAGGTAAATAAAAGAAAGATTATACGACCTTAGGCTATAATGCGAATTCAGTTAAAAAAAAAAAAAAAAAAAAAAAGAAAAGAATATTGACACATGAATATCGGGCCAACACGTAAAAGTTCGACGAGTTAAAGAGAAGAAAAAAAGAAAAAGACAGAGAAAAAAGAAAGAACGAACTACGTTCTATGTGGGTGACCGATTTTTAGTATTTATTGTTACCGCCTAGTGCCTGAAGGCAGGAAATCGTTTCGCACGCGTTTCCGTATACACAGAAACATGTTTCCACGAGGGGATGTGCGAAGAGGAAAATTTTCCGTTGATACAGGTGGTCATTGTCGTAATTAGAGGATATTCGCTTGCTAAGTTATTGACTGAATTCTTACTCAACCTTCGAGTGGACTTTCAATCTTTTAGTTTAATAGTAAAAATAATATTTCCTTCTTTTGTAGTATTAGAATGATAATCTTTAAACACTGACATCAACGTACAATAAAATCAACGATAAAATTTAAGAATAAAGGGGAGAGTCTCCGAGTTCACTTGAGGGTTATATTATAATTGTTAAAATTATTAAAAGAAGGTTCTACGATTTTGATCTATTAAGGGCCAAACAGTGAAATAATTCTCAGAGGTTGCATAAGTTACTGCGACATTATTGAAAGACACGAAGTAAAGTAAATTACGTAACGTTTTTGCCAAAATATACAAAATGTGTTAGAATAGTGTAGACTTTGTTAAAGTTTATTATACAATTAGGAAACACGAAAAGTGTTTTCTATTAAAAAAAAAAAAAAAAAAAAAAAAAAAAAAAAAAAAAGAAAAAAAAGATTGTGAAAAGTTTGAAAGTACAAGATGTACAAAATTCACGTAATACGCAAAAATGTATAAAATGTATATAAAAAAAAATATAATACTCGTTGTAATATTTAGTAGATAGAGGAAATTTCCACCTTTTCACTTTTCCATCTTTTTTTTTTTTTATCGTTTTCGTAAAACTCAATTTCAACAACCAATGAAAAACACAAGTGCTGGTCAAATTCTTGGAATTTTTTTCCCCGAAACTGGGAAATGTCAGAAAAAAAAAATTGTATTTCAATAATGTCAACTGATCGCATTAATCAATGCCCTTAATAGGTAAATTCAGGTCTTGTTCGTTTCTAACGAGCAGACAGCCTCTCCAAAATCAATTTCGTTTTTCAAAACTACTTTCTTCTCGTCGTTTTATTTTCTTTTCTTTCAAATACGGTACAGTAGAACCTCGTTTATTCGGACAATCTTTGGGAGACAAAGTAGTTTGGAAGATAACTAACGAAGATTGACTAGCTGTGTTTTATTTTTTTAATTTAAGTGATAGAAATTGGCTCTCAACCGAAATTCTGAACAATCTTTTCGTTGGACTAATATTGTTGGTGGTGAAGTTTTGCGAGTCGCGAGTCACAAATTGTCAGTATTAATCATGAAACATTCGCAAATTGAGTAATAAATCGAATGAAATTTTGCAAGCGTGTTTTATAAATTATAAACCAACCGATTATTCTGCAATTGACAGCTTGTCAATTCGGTAATACCGTTGATTGATTAATCACAATCACGTTAAAATAATTTTCTCTCTAAAGGCTCCGCCTTTTCAAATCGTCTTCATAAAAATTACAAAATTATCGCGATCTACCGGTGACATCTAATTTCTAATTTAATCACGTAAACAAAGTATACGAATAAACGAGGTTCCACTGTGAAGACAACGCTCGATTTCTATATACTTCCCACCTATGAAACACACTATACGGTATTTTCCAAAAATAGGCTATAAATTAGTAAGAGATTAAATAAGAGTAGCGGGGGAGTGATTCACGGCACGGCTGCGAGCCATCAATTGACTTCACACGAGCTATAGGACTTTGTATGTGTGTATATATATATATATATATACACACACACGTACCATCTTCACCGCGTTGATCTAACGAATGCTAAAGTATAAGTGGTCCAATCGCGCGTTACATTTGCGATACGCTTCTAACGTCGGTCGGTTCTAGTGTACATAATAAGCAGGTTTTAACGGAACCTATACTCAGTAATTACGAACAGGGTGAGCGAATCTAGCGAATTGTCGATTCTGTCGGCGAATCGATGATCAGTGAAAAGAGGACAAAAAAGAGAAAAAGAAAAAAAAGAAACTCCTTAGAATTCGTTTCGTAGACAAGCTGTCCTAATTTCTAGCGTAGGCTCGACGAAATAGTCAGTGGCACTGAAACGGTATTCATTCGTTGCGACGTGTATTGTACAGCACCTTAGTTGCCTATGCTAAGTAATTATGGCCGATTAATTAGCAGGTAAGGGTAAATTTCAATAGGCGCGAGATGGTGTCTCGCGGTGAATCACGTTGAGAAGACATCCGAAACCGCCTTTGAACAATGCGAATCGATAATTTGGTCGTGAAAGAGGGCGAAGTAACACATCCAGTGTGGCTTCGGTGGTTTGATCACTTTCGTTGAAATTTCACGAGGTGACTGTTCGCGTGAATGTGTGGGGTGTTTAGGGGAAAGATCTAAGATTTTGAGAACTCGTAGCTAATTCAATAGCTAATTCACTGATTTGCCAAATTTTCTTCCACGGAATATTTTTTATTCTCATACGGTTAGGTGAAGGAGTGTGGAGTTAAACTCTCAAATACCCTTAGGTAGAATTCCCTAAGCAACTGTAAATTAATATTTTACGTCAATCTTTTAAAGTTATCACACTTAGAAGTGAAATTCACAATTTATTTCGTATAAAAGACATTCTGAGCTAAAGTGTAATTAAAAAAGAAGAATCTCATTTGAGAGAGAGAGAGAGAGGGTATATCTTTTTACGTGCTAGAACCACCACGCTTCAAATATTTTAATACTTTGTTTCGTATCAAGTGGATTCTGTGCAATTTTGCACTTAAAAATTTCCACATAGCCCGTACATCATCAGCTAAAATATTTTCAAAACTCCTCGAAACACATTGCTACACTAAAACATTTTTATTATTTTTACCATTCCGTAAGCGTAATTCCATGAACATGAAATTTATATCACGTAGAACGGTGAATGCAAGAAAGTTTAACTCTCAAATAATATTCTCAATGATTTATAAACGACTGTAGTATCTGATTTTACAGTGGAACTCCATTTATTTGAGCTTGCAAAGCGGAGGGAGTTTATATAACTTCCCGCTGGCTATTATTTTTCGTTTACACGACGAAAATTCACGTTCAAATAAATGATTTTAATTCGACAAAAATTCAGTTAATCGAGCGTTAACTACAGTTTCAGCTTAAATAAATGGAGTTCCGCTGTACTTCGTATATTCAGTTCACCGTGTCAGAATAAAATCGAACGGTCGAGTGAATAAATTGAAATAAACGGTTGAATTAATTGAATTAATGAAATTCAGCAACACACCTTTCGATCTGAAATTCGAAAACTCAAATTGCTATGTTACCCAATAGCCCAAATGGTTGAAAGTCTTAGGTCCCTGTTTCTAAACGCTCTGTAGAAACGCCGTGGTGGTGGTGGTGGTCTTTGTTGATTCAGTATTTTTCACTTTGCTACTTGTTTTTACGCGATCGCTATTTTTCTGAACGTAGTGCTTGGACGTTGTTGTTTAGGCAGAGTTAATTGAACGACTGGCCAATTCGAGGTCGGTGGATCGTTCTAATTACGGTACTAAAAGCAGTTTTTTTTTGTACATATATACATACATGTACATAGGATGCGTGAGCATATGCACAAAAGAAAAAACGCGCGCTGCGTGCAGCAGAATTTCAATGGACTGACACTGAAGACTTAGTCTTAATATTACTAATAGGTAATGTCGCGTTTTAAATATCTCTGCGTTCGAACGACTGGTCTTCGGTAGAGAAATATTATTATTGATTAACGAGCGTTTTAAGAATTTTCACAACACGATTCTACGCCTACTACATTGCATGATTCGTCGCGGTTCCCATTTACGACGTATGTCTTCTGTGTAAAATACGAGCGATTTTTTTGGCAAAAAAAAAAAAAAAATCGTGATCTAGAAATCGATGGAAATTACAAGAAAACGATATTGACAAAGTTTCACGCGAGTGAAATTGTTTATTAAGTCGTTAAGTTTTTTTTTTTTTTTAGTTACTTTGAAATTATATATAAGTTTAATTATTCGTTATTGTTATTATTACTATTATCATTATTAGATTGTGGATTTTTGTGTAATTCTATATTTTTGCGAGCACGATTTATAAATGAAGCTCAAACGAAGATTTTTATCCAAAAATTCTGCGTTCTAACAATTCTACTTTTGACATCTTGTATGTGCTTGCATTCTTGTACTCTTAAATTTCTCAAAAATGCATAAAAATCCGCGATATAGTTATTGCAAGTTCAAATTGAATCTAAAAAATTCTGATCAATTTAAATTTGTTAAAATATTAGTTGATTATCGTACATACATATATATATATATATATTTTTTTTTTGTTATATACTAAACTTGGGCATTGAGTGACCAAGACTATTCGATTTACGTTTAATTTTAAAAGTAATTTTCTTTATTGACATTTTAATATTTTATTTGAAAATAAAATTTTTCTTTAGAATGATTCGTTCTAACGCAGTTTAAGTAACTCGTTAAATTGATTTCCTCTGTGTGTTCTCCCGAATAGATAACTCCGAGTTAAAAATTTTGTAGAAATTATACAAAATAAAGAATACTGCCTAAGCACGATCATACCATAAAATATAATTTCTATCGACTCAGACTTCTACAAGCAATAAGTAAATGGTACAATGTAAAGATTAATTTAAGAAAGTAGACGCAATAAGACGTAAGATCCAAGATTTCTAGATCACGAGGCGCCTGCAGAACGGGGACGTTTCAAACAACCGAAATCGGAAATCGAGAAGGAAAGAACGATCGAGGAGATCTGAGAAGGAAAGTAATTCGACACGAATGTTGAAATGTACAATTTGAAAAAAATCGCGAACGTTGTTACATTTTAATACAGTTTTAACAGTTTGAACACTACATATTTCCAAACTTTATGAATTCATAACAAAATTCTCTGAACGAAATATCTCGTTCAGAGTTAATCGAGTTAGTTCAATTGAAATTTAATTTTAAGTGAATAACAAAACCAAGCTTAGAAACTTTTGGAAATAGATGATTAGTAAGTAATTGAATTTAGGATTATACATCGAATATTTTATAAATTTTGCAAGTTTTCTTTTTTTTTAAACATTTACGGCTTACAATTAAGTGACAGATGATAAATCAAGTGTTGCTCGATAAGTTTGAAAATGAAATTTGTATAATTATTGTTCAACTGTACTCGACTACTTTTTAAAAAGATTCGCTAAAATTATTTGTCCACCGTGCTCCTCGATTGTTCTTATCAAATATCATCGATCGAAGGAAAATGTTAGAGTTAATTTCCGGCCGATTTCCGGGATATCTTTATCCGTACAGTCCGAAGTATTTAATTATTCTTTTACTCATCTCTGCGACAACTTAACCAAAAGTAATGGGAGACTTCCGAAACTGAAATTTTCTCAATGTACAGAAAAAAAGAGCGAAGATGCATAGTCCTATATTTTATACAGACCTTGTTACCCTGAGTATACATATAATATTAATAAGAAGGAGGTACTTGTATAACGATTCATTGAACTATATAGCGTATAACGAATTCCGATATACCTATTTCTCTTTTTTTTTTCCCCCCTCTTTTCTTTTCTCTTAACAATTGTATACGATCGAAGCACGGGTATTCGCGGTAATCTTTTTTTTCTTTTTTTAATTAATTATTCGATATTCGTTAGAAATTTTTTCTTTTTTTTATTTATGACCGTTGAACGTAGAATCTAAGCCCTTTCCTCTACAAACTGATTATTTTGTTCGTTTATTGGTTAGCCGAATTATACTACTACTCGTTAAGTAGGGAAGTAAGTTCAATATTACGAGGGAAAGTAAAACAGGCGATTTCGTCGACAACCCGTGACTTTTCGTTGACGCATTTTCGAATAGCAATAGAGAAAGCGAATATAAAAAAAGAAAAAAAAACACAGTTCTGTATGGAATGAAAAGAATGTTTCTAGGTCTTTTTTCTTTTCGCGAGAAAGAGAAATTTTCGTGCGGAACTTTTTTCTTCCATTTTATTTTTTCGTTCAGAGGTGTGCGTCGTGTTCAGGGATTCATGAATCTCACGAATTGAAAAAAAAAAAAAAAAATCGTTCTCAACCTCGCGACCTTTCTGTTACTCCGTAACGTAGTAAGATCGTCACGTGTGTATCCACTTTAATGTCAGCTACCATTTTGTCGTCGATACTCATTTGGGATATTGTTCAAACCGCGCGTATTAGAAGAAAAGTATATATACTATATACTATATAATAATATATATACATGTAAGTACACATTTCGTATTGTTCACGAGATTCGTTCAAAAAAGTCTTAAACCATTATTATTGCTAATCACTATGTGCTAATTGTCGTTACATTTATGTTTTAGACATTTAGAAATTGTGTCGGATATGATTAAAATTGCGTTAATATATCTAGATATACGTTAGGGTATCTAATTTTTTTCTCCTATTTTTAATTTAACACACACACACACACACACACACACACACACACACACACAAAAGAAAAGAAAAGAACAATTTTCATGAACATTTATATAAATTGTACTAAATTTAAGAAATATCGAAACTAGTATACCCAATTCTTTCTTCTGTATTGAATCTAATTATAGAGATGAAAAAATTAATTTATATCCAAATACATGTGTACATGTATTGTCGAGGTAAATCTTGTGGAACAATTTTCGTAAACGATAAAACCTTCCCTGGAGCTCGTAATCCTCGTTAATGAACGATCGTGATTCACTATTTATCCCGAATGGGTGAATTCTCTCGAACGTTTTCCCCTCGGTGTTTTTTTCGAAAGCCTTCGCGATTCCAGCTTAACCCACTGTCCGTCAGAATTGTTGGAAATGAATATTTACAACAAGAGATATCACCTAACTGTGTTGCAATTTTTTCAACGGGAGAATAAAACGGAATTGAACGATCGACGACGAAAAAAAAAAAAAAGAACTATATAAAATGACGGATGATGGGTGAAGATCCTTTTTCTCTCTTTTTTTTTTTTTTTTTTTTTTTTTTTTTTTTTTTTTTTTTGTAAATTCTAAGGCTGATCGAAAAAACGAACCGAGAGAGAAGGGGAAAAGAAACGTGAGGAGAAACCAAAATCCGCATCTTTCCCTAAGAAACGTTATTCCTAATCAAAAAATCCTGCCATACCGTGTCTTCCAAGACAGAGACTATTGAATAGCGAATTAGTTTAGTATTTATACACGGTTTTGCGCCGCTATTCGTATTGCGAGCACGCCCAGTGATCAGCCAATTATTCAGCCAATTAACATTATCACATTCCGAGAAATTATGTATGAAAGTGTAACATTGAAATTATTGTACTAGGTTTTGCAACTATCGTCGAACCAAGTCTGATGAAGCTTTTTTAAATCCTGTTGCCATGTTCGAATTTTCACATAGAGCTCTTGAAAGTTTATCAGCGTAGATGATTTCGTTGAAAACGATTTATCCCACGCGAGTATCTTTTTGTTGTTAAAACAGATTGATTGACAGAATAATCATTGTAATCGATATAATTGATACGACTAATATAAATAAAGTCGTTCCATGTACCGAAGGTACGTCACAAGGAAAATATATTTGTCTGATAATTTTCAACGGAGAATGACATTCACTGATTAATCTCTGAGCTCTCAGCCAGTCTTGTTCTCGTTTTAGTGAACGTAAAAGATCTGTAACGTTTTAAGGGAAATTGAAATGATACGAATCGTACGTAGCAATAAGAGTTTTCCACATTTCGTTCAAACTTGAAGTATTTCTTAACGTACAGGTTTAGTCGAAAATGACCAAAATAGTACAACTTTGAGGTAGTATTGAAACTTTAGAATATGTAAGAATATGTAGCACGTAGTGGAAATAAATACCAATTTGTCGATGATTCATAATTCAGTGCAAAGTTTTAAATTTGAAAAAAAAAAAAAAAAAGAAGAAAAGAAAAATACGTTTATAGCTTCTTACATGTTTTAAATGATCAGAGCAATCGACAACGATTGCTACGATAATAACGATAATGCCAAAAATGTATTAACGCATCTAGCAACTGAGGGAGCTTCACGAAAAAAAGTCCATGAGATAAAACAGCAGATTGAGCAAGCTACTACGTTTCGGAAGAAAAATAGAATTAAAAGTTTCTAGGATGGTTTGTTTCATAATCTCGAGACTACTTTTACTTTTTATATTCAGTATTTATTTTTAATTCTTAAATTGTACGTATGTTTTACAATAAGATCGTTAATGTATTAACAGTATACCCATAATATTAAAATATACATTGCCACTTTAGATTTTCCTTGATTGAAAGTATTATTTCATTTACCAATTTTGAAACCAGTTTCGCATTTGTCTTAAGACTTTTCAGCAGGGATGTATGTCTACCATAGACCTACAAGCTCTTTTTCTTTTTTTTTAAGAAAGCTTCTCGATTATTGAGCTAAATGTTTCGTTGGTAAAAATCAAATTTTTAGAATGGTCACGTTCTCGATGCAAAAATAATTTCAATGGCAAATATTCCAAATTCAAAAGATACTCCAAAGAGGGAGTAATGAGCAATTCTGGGCGAGCAATGTTCGATAACGATGTAAAACCGTAGCCCTGTAACCCGAAATAAGTTAAGTTATCGTTTTATCCTGGCGAAAGAGGAGAAAGAGGCGAAAGTGTGAGTATCGGGATGAATGATAGAAGCGAGCCTGAATGACTGAATGACGTGAAAAAGTAACGCGCGAGTATACTTCACGTATGCGAAGAGAAAGAAAATTGGTGAAACTTCGTTGTTAACTTTCTTGCGGCGAAGACGATGACGCACGCGCACGTGTAGAAAGAACAAGAAATTTTTACACTATGTAAGATACGAGTTTTAACGATTGTATAAAAAGAAAAGTTCTACGCGGAAAAAAAAAGAACGATTGGCGGTTGGTGCAAAGAAAACCAGAGACATCGAAGATAAAGTTGTTCTGAAGCAATCACGATGCGATCAGTTGCAACACTGCGTTACTTGTGACAAAAAACTTTTTTTTTTTCTTCATGCGTAGCTCGGGAAATGAAATATTAATGTCGTTTGTCGCTGCATTCGAAAAACGATTGTTGCTTTTATTCGAGAAACGAAACTCTGTATGCGAATGTTGTTTCAAAACGGGAGCGAAGTGTATGAGAAATATGCGAACATTTTGTACAATATTCCAAATAATAGTCTTGAAAATGCATCACATCACACGCAAGACCATGAAATTTCATAGGTCCGTTGTAAAAAACGCGCTATTTGCTAACTTATCCGCATACTTTTGTTTCAAGTTCGATTTCTTCGATATCTCGTGTTAAGGCCCTCACTGGACCCGCCACATCTAATCACACAAATGTACATATACTTACATTGCACTAATTTTAGTATTGCCGCTGAGTATTATAACTAGTCACATAAGCCAAAAGTTTGTTACTCTCGCAAAGTTTTCTTTTTTCTCAGTTTTGTAATAAAGGAGAGGATGAGTAAAATCCTTAAATCGAACTTTTGTGTTATTTACAACCCTATTCTGTACATTTACTTGACTTATCCTTCTCTATCCTGTGTATCCCTCCTTATTTATTTTATATATATCTTTCTACACAATAAGGTTCAAAGTTTAAACGGAACAAGTGAAAAATTAATAATAAAAAAATAAACGAAGAAGCCAAGCAAATATTTGTCTTAAGTCCTGCACATTTATTTTAAGTATAGTTTTAAATAATATAAATTTGTTTCACCTTACTTATTTAACTTTGAACATACTACGTCTACAATTACAATTTTTCAGTTAGATAAATATATATTTGCAGTCAAATTTAATGAGAAATCAAAGGTACAATAGTATTTAGATAAACAGGATTTTCAAATTTCCCGCCTGTATTCAAACAAGCAGTGCCAAAAATAAGCAAACTGATCGAATAAATATAATATAAACATAATATAATGTAATATAATACAATATAAATATAATTTATAATATAATATGAATATAATTATTCTTTTGCAACTTTATATGAATAATTTTCCATTTATTCAACTTTATTATCTTTAAATTTTATGAATTTCGGAACAATCACTTACTATCTCGTGAATAGCGTTGATCGTGAAAAATTCGAAAACTTCACTGGATGTCGTAAAATGTTTCATACCGAAATTAGACATAAGTGCAATGTATTTCTGATGTATAAACAACTGATGGAAATAAAATAATGGTATTTAATGTATTTCATACCAGAAAAAGTTTCTTTATGAAATGTTTGTTTTTCCTTCACAAGCACACTCGATTCGCATCGCACAAATTCACAGAAATACATCTTACTATTTGTAGATTTTGATATAAACTGCATTTGTTAGAAAACAAACGAAAGAATATTAATGAAATATTTATAAAAAAGATTGAAATACTTAAACCAATAAACACTCGCACACGAACTATGTTTTGCAACAATAACCGAGGTGCAATTTGAATTACTACCACCGAAATCAATTCTGTCATTTTAAAAAAAAATATTCGACATTATTGTTACAAATGTAATACATTATGATATTAAATTATTCTCATAATTCGAAATGAATTTGAATTATATCGGAAAAATGAATTTAGTCAAAGTATTATCATTGCTTAAATGTCTCATTTGTAAAAATCAAAGACGAGGTATATGAATAGACCAAGCATCTTACGGGATTTTGTGGTCCGTGAACTGAAATACCGACACAGTAAAAAAATCACTGATTTTCTTAGCGCACTCTACGTTTAAACAACGGTAAGTTCGAGAACTACATCCAGCAAAACGATCGAAGTTGGTCAAGTAGCGAAAGCGCCAGAAACATAATTTTTGAAACCCATTAGAGTGTTGTCTTCAATACCGACATGTGAAGCTAGCAACCAACCGAAATCATTCTACTATTTAATGATTTAAATTTTTACCTAAGGACTTCTGTATAACACTTCTTTCTGGATGATTCTTCTGCATAATTCTTTCCTCTTTACAGATGCAATGTGCCTCGTTCTGCCATGTTTCCCGCTAAAAATCGATCGTGAGAAATATTTCGATAATCGTAAGAAGTGTATTGCGTGTTCACCGTTGCGTGTTCAACGCTGTAGTATAGTATAGTTATTTTTTTTGTTTCAAAACTTTTAATATATTGAATGTATCCTCTGATAAGGAGAAAATTATTATTTTCCTAACAATTTAGTTTTCTGTCGATGCAGACTTTTGTCCACAGACGATGTATGTTCATATATCTCGTTTGTGATTTTATGTGAGATACTTTTATTTTTGTGCATATATGATTAAAGAAGATGGTAGACTGTTTTCATTCATTAACTATTACGTACGAATATTGTAATTTGGTTACGTGATATATTTTTACGTTCTATACACATGCATACTATATGTATCTTCAAATTTCTAATAAATTCATAAATATCCACGTTCTATTAATTACTCTTTGTTTTAAATTAAATATATAAATAATAGTTGCCCCATTTTTTATTTAATTAGCAATAATTAAATAAGTGAATAATGATATTTCTTGTTTTTAGTTAGTACGTTACATTGTGCTGGCTGTCTGATATTTGAATAGATGAAAATTAAATTGTATTTAAATAACAATGATTGCTTGTAAAGCATATATTACGGCAAAATAATGAAGAGAATATTCAAAGAATCTTATTCCGGTTTTTTAGCATCCAAATTCAAAGGTCGCCTAGATTTCTACGGATTTTTCTTGGAAAATTTGCTCTTTACACTTTTCACTAAAGTGCCATTTACACTTGCGAGAATCGAAAGAATCGTTACAATATATGTTCGATATCTCGCACGATAAACGATAGTACATCGACGAAGGTGCATATGTGTATGTATGTGTATATGCATTCAAAAAAACTGTGAAAAAGAATATTATGTCACTTGCTTCAAAAATTACTTTTACATTATGTTGTGCAACTTCAGTAGGTATGATAGTTTATGTGCATTACATACAAGAAGCTGAGAGGTAATTTCGAATATTTTTATTATATTGTTATAAGTATTTTAGGTTAATAATATCTCTGAAACCTCCTAACCTTAGCTGCGTTTAACATGGACTAACTGTTAAATTAGAATGAAATATTCTCTTATTTCTCTGTTTTTTTAAATTCGTTACTCTTAGCAATATATTTTTTTTATTTAATATTTTAAATTGAAACTTAAATAAATTATCGTATTATTTAAAATAACCGTCTGTTTTTATTTCACACACGAAATGAACACTTAAGTTGTTACAAATGGATTTTATTTTCTATTTAATTTTTCTACAATCAAATATTGGTTTAAATTTTTAAACGAAGTGTTTCTTTTGCAATTATAAAATAAAATTTCAATGCATTTAATGTGTATGTCGTAAATATAAATTATGCATGTTTTGATTCGAGAGTTCGATCCATGTTACACGATAAAATTATACTTCGCGACATGTTGGCTTTTGGAATAATTTCGTATATTTATACATTTTTATAGAAAGCAACTTGAAATAAGTGTAAAACGTGATATTGAACGTCAAGAACGCCATAAATCACTACGTACTGTATTGATACAAGAAACGCAATTGAAATTAACGGATAAATTAATAGAAACGTCTTAAAGAGAAGAATTCTGTAAACTGTAACTGTATAAATATTATATGGTAATTGTAATACAAATCTTTATTATATTTCTACTTTTGTATAACATTTCTTATTTAGTTTCGAATTTAAATATAGGTTAGGTAACACGAATCCAATGAACATAATGACCACAGAAGATCCAACAGACCAGTCAGGTAAATATATTTAAAATATCCCTAAACAAAATGATAGAAGTTCATTTATCTTTGTATGTTCTTCGTTTACAGATTTAATTTGTGTAGAAGAAAGTCTTATGAGTTTAGAGAAACTAGATAGAGCATCGCCAGATTTATGGCCTGAACAAAGTAAGTATATAATTATATAGTCTGCTCTGAATAAGAATTATGACACATCATATATATATTAACGATTAATGAAGTTCCAGGTGTAAATGAATTCGTAGCTCAAAATTCACCTCAAACAGAACCATCATCTTGGGCTGCAGGCCTTACTCCAGATGACATAAATCAATTGCATCGTAAGTTTATATTTGAAAATAAAATTTCATAGAATAAATGCTTTAAAATGGTGAAAATACAGGAATTTTTATTTTAGATTTAGGTAACTTGTCAATGGGTGGTTTAATATCTGAGGTAAAAAAGTTGCACGACATGGCATATCAGTTGGGATTGGAAGAAGCAAAAGAGATGACCCGTGGAAAATATTTGAACATTTTCAAGCACAAATAACAGATATTTTCTGTACGTAAAAAAATAATAATACAACTTAAGATATATAATAACAGCAAGCTAACAACTTTTTAATGAACAGTTAACAATTTTCTAGAATCCATCTTGTATATTTCTGTACATTCACAAAGACTGTTGGAAAGTTGCGATTCATGTCACAGTTGGAACCGTATGATAAAATACCTAACTGAAAATTATATTGGCATAACTGTAGTTTTATAAATATATAATTTAGTAGGATTTCATGAAATAGTAAGTAAATATTATTACCAAAAAATATGTATTTCCTTGTTTGAATAAAAGGGGACTTCCATTATATCCTGAACATGGCACATCATTCCCTATTGTGCATAGTTCGGTAGCTAGTCCTTGGTTATAGTAATTCGTGCATTCTTCAGTTGATATAATCCTCATTTTCAGAAACTGTTGCTTACTAGATTCCACTTTAAACGTTGAAGACTTTGCAAGTAGACTGTGTAATTCATTTTAATTGAGTAAATAATTCTCTTACCTTTTTGACGTTCCAACTTGCCCCATCCAACAAGAATAGAATTCATTCCTATATTTATATATCCATTCTTTGATAAGAGACATATAGGTTGCGCCGTTACTAATTATTTGGTATTAAAAAGATGATAATACATAATCATTGATATATTTTTCATATAGAAATTAAAGACTTTTTAATAATTACCAGTATATTGTATTGATTCTTTTAAACGTAACATCGCTATATTATTTGTAAAAGTATCAGCTTGATAATGAGGATGTTTTATTATGTAAGATATATCAATTTTTTGTGAAGTGCAATCAGGATCAGTATCAGTGTTGAACTCGCCAACAAGCACAGAATTCCTATTAAAATATTTAAAAGTCTATTCGAACTTAAAAAAATGAATGTACTCACAATTGATAATTACTAGACTTTGCAAGAGCGCAACTGGCAGTAGTTAATATCATGTGCTGATTCAAGATCACACCATTACAAGGATATTTTATTTCTCCTGTGTTACCTATAATAAGTTTGCGGAATTTTTCACATTTATATAGAAATAAATATTTCATCGTATTTTGTATTTCAGGCTTACTTTTAAATCCAATTCTAGCAACAAAAGGATACATTCCTATAGAATTAACATCACCATGAACGAAGCTTTTACCACAGTCTGAGATCAAATTCGGTCTCGTAAAAGATGCATCTTTTTCTGTGAAAAATGAACTCATCATATTGTTATCCATGTTGCAACACACTTTTGGTCTTATGCTTTCGTATCCACAAATTGTTTGACGAAATCTAAATTATAATTATAACAATTATGTCTCTTAGTAGTTTATTTTAATTTCTTATAAAGCGTCTTAATACATTTACCTATGAATCGGAAGTAGATTGTAGCTCATTAAATTCGAAATGACAGGACAATATTCAACAAACGTGCACTTTTTATCATTTGGACAATTAATTAAATTAATCGGATATGTTTCAATTGTCTGTCTGTCCTGTGTTTGATGAGTGACACTTAGCATGAAGATGCAATAAACAAGTATTGATAGAGACAACATTTTTTTCTTCAATCAACTGACGTCGTTTGAAACATATTCCAAACTGACTTGTTTGGCAGATTCTATTTCGTAACATGCAATGTGACACACAGATTACATTCGAAGCATTATTCATTCTTCCGGCGGAAGTCTCATTGTCATGCATAAAACGGTACACAAGTGCTTTTGTAGAAAATTTCAATACTTTTTTTTAAATATTATATAATGCTATTTCTATTAGAAAATAATTTTCTATGGAAACTTTATTTGAAAATATATTTTCTTAATCAATTTACTTATATCTTGAATAAATATCTTAAATATTTGATTTTAATGAATACATTCGCTATCAGCATGCATGCATGAAGCTTACAATTAATTTAAATTTACTTTCAAACTATAAATATACATAATAAATGAATATACATACTTGTCTAAAATAAATAAATTTTAGACACGATTATTTATAATAAAACTATATTATATAAAAACAAAATGTGTAGCACAATTGTAGTAAAATTTGATCTTGCAGAATATTTTTTAAAGAATAACATGTTATAATTACAAGTTAACTGAATTTGATTAAACTAAACTTAATTGAAAAATGATTATTTACAATATAAATGACGATTTTCATTAGACTTGATGGCTATTTCAACAATGTCTGTACTTCTTACAAAATCTACTGACACAATATTGGCTGTGTATTGCCAAATAGTGCTGTACCAGTTAGTTACATTTAAATTAACTTTATGCGCCATTTTTCGAAGATTTCTTAATCTATTAAAAAGAATATGTTTAAAATCTGAAGTCAATTCTGCCATTGCTGATCGTGGTATTATTGTGCTATTCCTGCAATGAAATATATAATTATGAGATTAATTTTCTTTCAATTTTGTACATAATATCTAAGATAAGTCTATTTTAATTCTTTTTTTGTCATCAATAGTAATTCAAATAGCATAAATATTTAATTTTTTAAAGTTTACCTATTACCAGTTTCAATTTTATACAAATACTGATACAGTTGCTCGGTACTCTTAACGTTTCCCCATTGATGCAACACGCAAGGCCACACGTTAGTACGACTATTCACGATCTCCATATTTTCATAACCGATTATCAATCGTTTTCTAAAAAACCAGATCTCATTCAACGTGATATTCCATCCATAATTATTTGGCAAAAAATAATTTTGAAATTCATTTTTCAGATACGAGACCAACTTGTAATGAACTGATATTTCATCGAAGCCTGTAAATTTGTTACGAAAATATAATTAGTTTAAGACATTATCAATAAAAAATTCGTGTAATATTTAATTAAATAAAATTATATTTTACGACAATGAATTAATGTTTAATTCATTACCAATAGGAAATTCACGGATATCCATTATCACGATTTCTTCGGTATTATCAAGAAACTTTTTCACTTGATCTATAACAGTTTTTAACGAAACTGAACGATAAAATGGCCCATGATTGGTCCACCATATCTCTTTGGTATTAGGATAGTATGCCACTCTGATGTCTAAATACCGTACGCCGTGTATTAATTGTCCTAGGATGTCTAGATCCTAAAAATTTGTTAATTTATCTTGATAACAAAGATATTTAATATTTTACAGATTTTAATTCTATATTTATTATATTACCTGTGTCACAGCCAAGTCTGAAATAATACTTGTTCCCTTGCCGTTCTCATCATATATTGCAGAGTTGTGAGTTCCAGGCAGAAATATTTGTTTCATTTTTAAAGGACCGAGGATATCTTTCCTTTCTTTCATCCAATTTGGCTGAGTTTTGAGACATTCCATTTTTTTAATTTTTTTGTCTGTCAACCATGCTAATTCATACTCTGAAAGAATTGTTAGAATAATTAGAATAATTGTAGGCGAAACATCAGAAATATTTGTTTTTCAAAAGTTCAGTTTTCACCCGATTTTGTAATTTAATCTCTCAATCTTTTAAACAAGTTACTAGGATTTCTAATCTGACAGATATAAGAATATCTGAAGATTTCTTTTAAAGATTTCCAATGTATTATTCCATTCCAGTGTAAATTAAATATAATATAATATATTAATATTTATATTTAAAATTGATAAATTTTTAGTAATTTTTATTTTAAGCTACTTAAACTCTTTTTCTTCATTTGTAAATAGTTGGAAGATGCAAAAATACACATAATATAACATATATAATATATATATATATATACATGTATAATATACAAAAATATTTAAAGCAAAATATGATAATTCATACTCTACTTATAATGATAGAAATTTTCGATTAAATTATAGGAATTAATTTAAAATTAATTGAAACATTTCATAGTCACTGACTTGTGCACTGTTTCACGAACGAAAGATTCGAGCTGGATACGTATTCAGCCAGTATTCCTGTTTTTTGAAAACCACTGCGACCATTTGGAGTGACTGTATAAATTACACGTTGAACACCTGTAGAATCTTGTTCGAAGAGTGTAAGTTCATCTCCGGGTATTATATTTACATTGTTCCAGTATATCTCTATCTCCCGAATCTTCGATCTCGAAATGGTTGGAGAAATAAGTATACCAATTCGGGATTGCCCTAAGGAAGTACGAGATTTTGGAAATTTTTTCAACGCTATCAGGTGGATTATACTTACAGTTTTCGGAGGAAGAGTTGCAGACTCTGACAGACGAAGTCTCGTTAATTGTCAATAATAAGAAAACTAGTGATATTCTTGTCCTTGCTTTGTCGTAATTGTGGGAAATTGATGTAGTGATCATTATTCCTTGTCCTATTTTAATATGATAATATTAATATGATAATATTCATATAAATAATCGATTTTTATAACGAAATATAAAAGTAAATGTATAAAACATACATAATATGAAAAACATGTAGAATGTCATAAAAAATAAATAAAATTCGTTATAATATTTAATAAAGTCTGTTTAATTTCTGCTAATGAGTAGTCTAATTATGATAAAACATAGATTTTAGTAGTCTGTATAATACATACCTGTAAAAATTGTTTTAAAATTGAGTAAAATACTTGCTGACATAAACCTGACATAAACCGTCGACGCATATGAACTGATTCCTGATGAGTGTATAAACGTATGATCAGACAACGCTCTGGATCTTTTCGTTACACGACAATTATTATTATTAATCTAAACATACAGTCTTGTCTTTTCCAAACTTAAGATATTATTAATTTTCTGTATAAAATATCAAAGTTTATAACAAGATTTATTGTACGTTTTCAAAATTTCTTTCTAGTAAAATCTATTTGATCTAGAGATTTTAACGAATTTAATGAATTAATGTTTAATTAATTAGCTTTGTGATAGTTACAAATAGAACAAGGAAAAAATAAACAGATTAGAAGAAGTTAAAAAGAGAGAGATAACAAGAATCTATGATTTGACCTATGCAACATGATTTTGCAATAAATATTCCTTCATAATGAAAAACATTTTACGAATGGATGTTGATTTACGTCTAATGATATTTTTAATTATGTTTTCTTTATAAAAAAAATAGGACGTGTTTTAATATAACAAGGTATATATATTAATTTTTGATAAGAAAAACAAGGAAGAATAATAGGAAAAGTTTTTCATACTACCAATTTATTACTGCGTAAATACGTTGATCTTGCCTTTCACATGGATTTTTCTCGTAGCACAAACGAGATATATGATATTCATATACTTTGTCTATGCTCATAGTATTGTTTCCTAAGAGGTAATTACGTCAAAGATAATTACAAAAGAAACGGCTTCCAGTTTAATATCTGTGAATTATTTTAATTTAAATTGAATGTAAGAAAAAGTTTACATGCAAAAAATCCTTAAAATGTTAATTTAAGATATATATGATTCGTAATGTAAAAAATTATGATGATATTAAATAATTTACATTATTTAAATCGGTATTTCAATTACTATGTTGACAACATCACGTGACAAGAAAAAATTAAAAAGAACAGATCTTTTAAAACATGGAATAGAGATTCACAGACGACAAATTTTCTTATATTCTATATTTATTGTCAGTCAATAATTAAATGTTATATCTATTTCCTGCGTGAAAAAATATTAAACGCTCATTGGTTACTCAAAATTTTTCTTGCAACTTGTCGGTAAATGTATGCAGATCAATTGTCAACTGTCGGTAAATGTATGTAGGTCAATAATTTTACCGCAAACCTCAAACACAGACAAGATATAATAATAGACTTTGCATATTACATCTTGTCGTATCGATTTAGGATTTTTTACCACAGCACTAATAGTGATGAGAATTAAAATAAAAAAATTCGGACATTATTATCATATCTGCTTCGAGAGTTATTTATTGAACCATGCGTGGTGATATTTCATCAATGAAGGAACAAATCGACTTAAAACAGCGACTGATGGAAACTAAGCTAAAAAATTTATTATATATTTGATTATTTAGATCTATTTCAAAAGATATTAGAAAAAATTGATTGAAATATATCCTTAAAGATATTCTCAACAGTGAAACAAGCAACCACTACGATTATCGAAATAATTGATATTTCTCACGATCGATTTTTAGCGGGAAACATGGCAGAACGAGGCACATTGCATCTGTAAAGAGGAAAGAATTATGCAGAAGAATCATCCAGAAAGAAGTGTTATACAGAAGTCCTCAGGTAAAAATTTAAATCATTAATGGTTGGATGTGCGTTTGTATTGTGAATTTTTCGAATAAAACTTGCACTTCTGTCATCAACTCCACGAAATTTATGGTCCCCTAAAGTAAAATTTAACCAAGTAATTATTACACATAATTTTCAATAATTAATAAAGAAATAATAGCATATAAACATTTAAACAGAACACACTACGCTAAAAGTTATTTATAATTTTATACCAAAATGTAATTTCAATTTCAATCATTGTTATACATACACATATTTGATATGTTTTTGCACACATACTTCTATTACATATATATATATAAAAGGTAATGCATTTCCCGCGTAAATTTTCGGATGTGGCGCCATCTCTTGATTTTTATTGTTTCTATGCAGAAGACGCCATTTTACAAATGAGATTTTTCGCGTAGTGTCGTTTTGCATTTAAAGTGTATTTTTTCAAAGAATTTTGATTTATTGGAAGCATTTTCGAGTACTTTTCTGGACAAACTCTTGCATATTGGAAAGGAAGGAATATAAAAGGTTTAGTGAAATTCATATAATATATAATTGACATTTTCCGTTGAAAATGTATTCCGCGTTAAAAATCTTTGTTTATGTTCACATTCATCTGTTTAATTAATTTTGTTCAATCAAATCGAATCATATATAAATATTTATTTGTAAACGTATGTAACATATGATATATTTATTGTTCAAAAATTCGTGTAGAACGTTCCTTTTTTACGAAATTATCGTGCGAGTTCTCCCTGCTCCCCCCTCCCCCCACACCCTCCTAGTAGTTCGCTATTCTGCGCCTAGAGTAGTCTATTGTCGATCATCGAATAGTTGAGATGTGTTATCTTGCATAGCAAATTTTATTAATTATATAATACTTTTATTACAGTTGTTTCATCACTCATATCCATGGTAGTGCAAACTTCGTTTAATTAATGTACGTTCTTAATAATTTATTGAACATTATTTTAATTCATTAATAAATTTTTTCTGTGTTTCTTTCTCTGTTTGATCGTCTTTTTTAATTCACTGCATTTGCTGATGATTGGTATTATAAACGAAATTTGACCTTGATTATTGTTAATTTTTTGTTATTTTCATATATTTTACATATTATGTTTAACTGGAAATTTTTTTGTAGCTTGTTGATTGACTACGGGTTGATTACGAGAAAAATTCCAAAGGAGGGACTTCATCGAAATTCGAAAGATTACCACGATAACAATAAATCCAAGAATTTTTTGTCAAGATATGATAATATTTCATTTATTACAAATTTATACAATTTAGACAAAGTTTATGCAACGAATTTAAACATGGCGTTGCTTTCTGCGCATCCCATCGTTTGAATACTGCGCAGCTTCGTTTAATTAACAAGGACGCCATATTTTATTAATACGAAATATATTTGAAATTTTAATAAAAAGTTCTCAAAGTTACAATTTTTATAATTTTGAAATTATTGTATATATTTAATAACAATGAAATATATTTGATAATTAATAATATCCTAAATATGTATCAATTGAATGTTATAGTGACCTATCGGTAGCGTTTGTTTGATAGCGTCGCTTCTTCGACACTCTTTTACTTCCATTTATAGTATCCTCATTAGTAGTATCATTTAATTAAGACGCGTGTGTTTAACGATTCATTGAGCAGTTCGATAATGAAATCATGTAGTGCTGTGAAACTTTTTGTGCTCATTTTTCTTCAATCGTTGATTTCACTTGTATGGTTACCGGTAGCTTGTCTCGTGTCGTTACCAGTTGCTCGTCTCATACGCGTTTTTAATAGAATTTGAAGTTGATTATGGTTTCATTTTTATATATTTGCCTTCATTTGATGTATTTGTTTTAACTTTTGGTTTGTGCAGGTTATTCCCTAATTACAGAGACAGCATAGAATTCGTGGACGATTATTAATGATCTATATGGAGAACTTTCATAGAAATTTGGTAACATTTTATTTATTTTTGTTAAGATTTGGTATATGCTTTCTTTTAACTAACATTTCAAAGTGGCAACGATTAAGATACGATTAAAGCTGACAGATTAAAATCACCGCTTTGTCACGGAGAAACAATAGACCATCACTTATTGTGACATTACATACGGGACAGTCCAGTGGAGGAAATTGAATTAATATTTTATTTCGAATATAAAATTATTGTAGTTTATCGATATATACTTTCAAATAGATTTTGGTATTAGATTCAGAAATTCAAAGTTTCTGTACTTTACTACACTATCTTTGCTTTTTTCGAACGTTGTTAAATGATTCAAAGCAAGACTTCACGAACGTTTTTCATAGTATTGTTCCTTATATTTATTAATATATATAATATATTTGCTGCTGTGAAATTTTGATTTGTGCAAACATTTTCGAGTATTTATAACACGCGACGTTGATATATTACTAATATGCACGCTTCCTATTCCAATTACGAACATTCATAATACAATCGACTTTTATTTACACTATGGAGAAACATTTTATAATTTACAATTAATATCTTCCGTACATATTCAAGTTTCTTTATAATTATGTTCTGCAATAATAGCAGTATTTATTACATAGACGTATCCTTCGCCCTCTTCCTACTAATTAGCTTTATTTTCAGAAAATTTTTGTGACCTCGCGCAATGTGGTCGGTAAAATCAGTGTTTGTTGCGCAGTATTTTAACATTTTTCTGAGCAAAGTGGCTCTCGTTAAATTAGATTATTAATTCATTTAAATTATAATTCGCGAAGTTAGAATCAGTGAGTCCACCGATTACTTACGTACGTGTTGATAGTTTTTTATTTTTCTTTTTGTGTTTTTTCTTGTTCAATGTTCGTTTTCGGTATTAGAGTCAGTGCCCCTCCAGGAGATCAAGATCGTGAGTGGTTTTATATATTGTACTTTAATTTACTGAATTTTCCAAATTTCAAAATAATATATAATATTTGACGTTTCGTTGCAGACGCTTCAGCAACAATTTTTTGGTATATCTTGGGGGAAATCCGACGATGGCTCCAAAGCCAAGAATGTAAGTATCTTTCATTATTTCGAACTTAAGAATTTGCTTTCCTTTTAAACACAAATTCTAACGTTACACGTTTTGTTACAGGTCCTCTACTGTCTTCAGTTTTCCTTATCCTCTGAGAATCTTATGATGCTTTAAGAGCTAATAATGTAAGTGCTTTAGCATGTTGTACAGTTTGAGAATCAGTATGTATAACTGTAATAATGTAATTATTAATTATGTGGCGAGTAACACGAGCTGATTTTCGCGAGCTCGGTCAGACGTTTATATAAATGTTCATATCCGTTAGATTAATGAGAAATAAATAATACGTAGTTTCGACGTATGGGTAACTAATTTGTATGCCTATGGAAAATATTTCATTCGAATATCTGCGTTTTTCGTACAAGGATATTTTAGAAAGTCTGGGATGAATTATTTCTTCTATAATGATACAATATCTGAAATGAGAGGATTTTTCCTTCTTCTTCTCTTTAATTTCTCTCATATTGTGTCAATCTTTTGATTTCAAAATTTATTTGAGCTGATAGGTTCTTTGACATCTTCTTAATAACTTTGGAATTTTAATGTACTACATGAAAAAGAGCCATTGTAATAGCGTAAAACATGGATATAGCTCTTTTTGATACGTAGTAGAATGATTTCGGTTGGTTGCTAGCTTCACATGTCGGTATTGAAGACAACACTCTAATGGGTTTCAAAAATTATGTTTCTGGCGCTTTCGCTACTTGACCAACTTCGATCGTTTTGCTGGATGTAGTTCTCGAACTTAGCGTTGTTTAAACGTAGAGTGCGCTAAGAAAATCAATGATTTTTTTACTGTGTCGATATTTTAGTTCACGGACCACGATATTCCATAAGAATATTTAGTCTCTTCGTATACTTCGCTGCGATGCAATATATGTCTAAATCAATATGCTAGAATGTATCACGAGTATCCTGCATTTTCGACAGAAAAATAGTTTGTTAGGCAAGTACTCGATTTCAGCGCGAGATCGCGCACCGAGTACTTATATTAATAATTTCGAAACAAAAAAAGTAATTACATACATGGAATTGCATAGAGTCTTATAATAATTAACAGGTAATAATTATATTAAAAAACAAATACTATAGTCAATTTTCAATATTTTCACTACTTATCGATTTTTATTTAAATTCTATCAGATTGTCTAATCTTGTATATATATATATATATATCTTTTCTAGATAAGATATTTTTTCAAGCTATATTCATAACGTATATCTATTACTGATTGATTGGGAATGGGTTTAAAATAAAAATGTTCCAGTTTATCAACAAGAAGGTACGTGCAGTACAAATTAGAAATGGTTCAGCTTCTGTCCAGAGCTATATATTCCATTTTTACTTATTACTCTTTTGAGTACTTACTTGAGAAAGGACGATAATCCTCTCGTGACCACGCAACCATCTGAAACGTAATTTGGACCGGAAGGAATCTGATGTTGTGGAAGGGTGGTGGCGATATAACCGGGATATAGGGTCCGTTCTTATCTGCAGGATACAGGCCACGTTTCTCTGCCTCTTTGTATTCCACATCTCATAAGTTATACCAGGAGTTCGAGAATACCATAAGACATGGTATGATGAATCGACCTCGTTACCTTTTTACTCGCCCTTCGGATAGATTTCTTATATCCCTTACACTTCGCTATTTGCATATTGGAAGTTCGAATTACGCATCACTTTTAATGATATAGTTCTTTAGAGATACAGATCTGATAACTGTTGTTGTAAGATTCCCAGTTCTTTTTCCTTTCTTTTCCCCATCTACCATTGGATTTGGTACATTTTCGATTTTAAAGGACAATAAAATTTACAGAATAAAATGAGTTTGTGTTGAAATTGAGTTACTGTTGTAGATATTGTTAGAAAGCATTTCTAGTATTTTTTTCTGTACCTGTTTCTCTTAAAGAATTCCGTGGGTGTATTTTCCAAGTAATGCGAATTTTTATGAAAATTTGAAGGTGCAAAACTACACATGCAGAATATAATACTCATTATAATAAAATAATGAAATCCTTTTGTATTTATATTCTATTTTTACATTTCATATCCATATTCCATTTTTTGTATTACATTCACAAAAATATGAATTTGCATAAAAATCCGTGTAACATCGGTGAAATAATCTCTGCTTAGCTCACGTTTCTTTAGTTATATTCACAAAAATTAAAATTCGCACAAGTTTAGTTCACAGTTAGTTAATATAAATTTAGTTAATATAAATTTCAAACCTTCATCAGAATTTAAGAGTTCTATCAATTTCTCCATTTTCGTCTTATTTACATTTGTCGCAAAACACAAGATTTAAGCTATTTATTTAATTTTGATTCCATCTGCGCTACTAAGTTTTTAAATTCGGAAGTAATGAAGCTCAATTTACATTCCAACGTCTACTGTACAACCATTCAAACTTTAATTGATCAATAAACTTTCACTCGCTCTATACGATTTGCAAAGAAAAATTGCGTGTCAGCGATCGACTAAGAAGAGATTTTATACCATGTGCGAATCAAAATCATTTCTTCACACTCCAAACAAGATTCGAAAAGAGAAAATATCATCCAGGTGTAATTAACATTCGTAGATTTTCCAAGTTCTCCTCCAGGGAGACTCCGCTTTTTGAGTTGGTTATTAAGGATTTACTTACTATTAATTGATTATTAAAAATATTGTCAAAGTTGCTCCCATTCTTGTGAGATTCTTGAGAAAAAGGAAAAGTCACCTACGCGCATCCTAGCCTAGAGTTAGTTCGTAGACTTTCTGAGAAGTTCCTCTCTCGAGGAAGGGACGCGTGAGAGAACGGTTTAGGATATAATTATCGAATTCCGTTGGATGGCTGCCGGACACAGGGTCCCCGTGTATCCTTAGTGTGAACTTTACTGAACTTATATAATGCATGCGTAAAGAGAATGGACCACCCATGTGGAGAGGTCTCTCTCGACGCGGCCTCGAGTACCCTCAGGAGTCGCGCGCGGACCAAGTACTCCATCGAACCGAGTAGTCGCTTGGACAGCATACCGGGTAGAATATGACACCAGGTATGAGAGGCAGCTTTTTCTAGCAGACGAGCAGCACGCATCGTGCACGCTCGATGGATCCAGTGGCGATTCGATTTCCCATTTCGAGGATGATTGGAATTCGTGAAAAATTTGCAATTTTCTTTTTCTTAGAATTACTTGCTTTAGTTAGGAGGTCTCAGGTGGTGTTCGTATGTTTGAAGCTTCTTTCGTATTGTCAAGTTTAGCGATTTTAAGATGAAAGTTTAACTCGCAATCAGTTGTGGAAATTGACGATTTCGTTCAGATTTTTCGAAATTGCTGTATTTACTTTAATTAGGAGTTGGGATTTTTGTAATATTGGACGTGATTTTAAGTCGAAACTTTCAAATAAAAGATGACTTTTCCTTAAAGTACACAAATTTAGTGAATTTGATGGTTCGGAATATTGCAAATTGTGAGTCTTAAATCATAGTGTTCGCAACGTGTTGCTACAAGTTCTGAAACTTATAAGAATTATTTATAATTTGCAGTCTTTTAAATATCAGATTTCCTTTTATCGGAGGATCTTATTACGTAACTGGAAAACGTAAATAAATTGAAATGAAAAGTCACGAAAAGTCCACTATACAATTACATGAAAGCTTTTATTATTATTTAACAATTTCGTTCGTTTTATATGATAATTACAGTTTCGTAAGATCACACTTTTTGATACTGACATTTTTAAAAATTGCCCTAATTTTAATTAAATATTATTGAATGAATTAAATATTTTAATTAAATGTTATTTAAGAACCATAAAATGTCCGAAACCTTTTTAAATGTTTAAAATCCGACAAACATGTAGATTTCTTCGATTGTAATTATATGAATCAAGAAAGCTTATTTCGCACGTCACAATTTGGAATATGAGTAGAAGTGTGTATACAGATTTGTAGAATCGGTAGAATTGTAATTACACGAATCGAACAACTCATTTGATTCAAGCTCGGTGTCCATTTTATTCTTCCGGGACACATAGTATATCAGACAAATCCGTAGAAAGCGTACCGGAATGACGAGTCGTGATGCTGTTCCTTCGTGAAGAGCAGCAGAGGCCGAAGATTTCAGGTCAGTCCGTCTCGAGAGCATAATGCATCACAGTACGGGAAAGAGTTGTGTAAACGAACTTTCATGAACTTCCGAAAGTAGTCGCTTTTTTTTCTCGCTTCCTCCTTTCACCCCCTTCTGCTGTTGATGTTTTCGCCAAGCATTTTTGTACTCTCTCGCAACCGGTGTGCTCTGCCTGACCGGACATATTTTCAAAGTTCTTCTCGATTTAATCCCGCTTCTCACTGGATGAAATTCTTCGGCGATCACTTGTGATCAAGTTTTGTTTAGATTATTCGAATCAATGGAATTTCATTGATATTTCAGTTGTAATATTTATTTAAGTGGCAGTAATATTCAAGATTATCCAAGATTATTCGTTTAAGTTCAAATTCACGAGCAGATTTCGTAAGGATTTCACTGAACGTGAATCAGAATGTTATTTGTTACTATAGAGAGAGAGAGAGAGAGGGAGGTTTGAACAAGATATATTTCACATTTGTACATTTTGGTACACAGTGTTTCTATATTTGAATACTGCAGTGTTTGAACAGAAACATTAGAAATTTCTAAATGAAATTTGAAATTTGAATTTCTCCCTCCTTTAAGAAGATTAAAATTTTTAAATTCTGCTCGTCGTAGCATCATCGTTGCGAAAGAATTCTGTGATTCCAAAGTTACAAATTTCCAAAGAACTCCAAATTTTTTATTCCATCGTACATTAGTTGTCCAACCTCTGAATTTGCAAATACGCTGAAGATTCAAAATTTTCAACACGTACCTCATATTTCATGCGATTTCCATAAAATCTCATCTTTCACAGACGAGAATTATCCAGCGCTGTAAAAACGTCTCTCTGTCGCTACATTGTAATTTTCCCAATTTCCCTAACTTTCCCGAATAAGAAGCAAATATCCTCTCTTATATTCCACAAATATTTTCTGTCACTAACTTCTCAATATTTTTCTACCATTATCGTCCGCGTAGCGACGTCGGAATGCCGAGATCTTGGCACAGTGTAGTAAGAATAATAATGAACAACGATCCCCGTTGAAAAAGGCCGTGTCGTTATTACACGCACGCAGAATCGAGCATTTGTCGATAAATAAAAATAGGACTGGAAATCCTTCCAGTTTTCCAGAGCCTGTGTGTGGTCCGCGGGAGGTGTTAATCAAGAGACTCGCTACTGTCTTGCTCCTAACCGGCCCTTCAATTAGTATACATCTTTTACCTTCTCTCCACACGCGGAAGCCTCCCGTGGCCCGGCCGAATTCACTAACCTCTCTGTTTCGAATGGAATAAAACAAAAAGAAAGAGAGAGAGAGAGAGAGAGAGACGAGAAGGAAGAGGTCCTTCTTAGAATTGCGTTGAACCTTCGCAAGGTTCGAATCGATTTTCTCCGTGAAAACTGATCAACGTTGACGATAGAAAGAATGAAATATGGAGTCGCGCGTTCCTTGGATTTTGTTTGAAGTAGTTTGAAGTATACTAAAGGTAGAAATAATAGTTCGACGGAGTCACGTTGGCGTAGAACGTGAAACTGGATTTTGTTTGAAACGACGGAGTATTTTAGAGGTAAAGATAATAATAGTCAAACTCGGATAACGGATTTGACGGGGAATTTTTCGGGGAAAGGATTTTTGGATCATCGATTTCCTCGATTTATTTGAAAAAAAAACATTGCTTCGTCGTTTCAGCTTTGGACTTTGAAAATATTCGAATGAGAGTAGATCTGGACAGTCTGAAATAATAGATCTTGTATTTTTCTCTATTTGTTCGTTATCGTTTCTGTAGAAAAAATCGGTATCACAGCAGATATTAATATCCCATTCTCAGTTCGTTGTAAGGAATACAGAACAAGAGTGAAGTAATAATGAGTTGCTAATAATGTATGAAAATCTATAATATATATCCAAATTTTTTTCTAATTATTAATTACAATATATATATTAAATATACGTATTATTGTAATATATATAATTATAATATATCCAAATTTTTAAAATTGTGATAAAAGAATCGTTGTCTTAACGATTTGCATGTTACAATAAATTCGTGTAAGTGATCGTTGTGGATGGAAAAATCAGAAGAATTTGCTCGTACGTCTAATACATAATACGTATGTATTTTCACACACACTATTCTCTGGTGTACGCAGTCTTGGATCTAGAAATATCGACGACAGCACATATTAATATCTCAAAATCCACTTTAACTTTGTTCCAAAGAGAAGTATTATCGTAGAAGGAATATACATGCGTTTGAATATTCGAATACTGATTTCATAGGTAACATTGTTGTTGGAAGATTTCAATAGTTCCTCGTATTTTTCTTTTTTTTCTCGTATTTAGCTGCATTCCCGCAACAACAGCTCTCGCATGAATATTCGATGAGCAATTTAAGCGAACGCTTCTGACAATTGGCACTCATTGAACAAGTTCTACGCAGAAATGCGCGTACGTCGCTCATAAATATTAATTAACGGTCTTCTAGCCGAGACTCGCGCGTGTGGTCGAAGACACTCCTCGATCTTTTGCGTTTTGAGATTCTTTCTCTCTCTCTCTCTCTCTCTCTCTCTCTCTCTGTGTCGAATTCCCAGAAAAATTGGAAGAATTACAATAGACGAAACAATAATTCATACCTTTAAATAAAATTATATCTATCAATGACGTTGGCAAAGCATCGACAACTCTTCTATAGGAGATTGATCGTTTCATAAATTTCTAAGAACTAATTACATCCTAAGGATTGCATATTTTGTTCAACATTTTAAAAGTGTGCAAACGAATTGAATTTTAATCTACTTGACTCTTTGAAGACAAACATGCGTGTTTCACGTTTCACGTTCAAATGTCATCGTTAGACTGCGGATTTTTACGAATGTACGGGAAATTAGAAAACGCAAAAATGCACGTAGTATGGAAAAGTTGTATAAAAAACATTTAGTAGTAAAAAACAATTTTCTTCCAAAGTTTTATGTTGTAATTATATTCTTAAAAATACAATTGCAACATTTATTTTCCACGAAAAAGCTAGTAAGTACGCGTCTTTTGTATTTTGGCGTTAATTTCTGAATCATTTCTCTAATGAAGTTCTTCACGAAATATCTAGTTTTTAGAAAAAAATCTAAAAACAACAACATTACAGTCGAACAAAAAATCCGCAAATTTCCACGTCAAAACGCCGATACCCGAATCTTAAACCTTGGTCATCGGCGTCAGCCATATTAATCAAAATCTAGCCCTTTCGTTTCAAAACAATCGCGATCCGATTCACCGCCGGTGTCCCGAGCTGGGTTCCCTGGCAACTAAACAGCCTTGAAAAGATCAGTGGAAATAGCGAGCACTTCGAGTTGATCTATCAACACGGATCCACGAGTCACAAAAGTCAGTCGCGGGCTAATATTTGACGGGGTGTGCGGCTTTCCAAAGAAATTCCGAGGTGCAAAGCGAATCCAACGCAAACCGTTTGAATGAACTTGCCTTTTTGTTATACTTTACCACCTGTCGCGTGTGTGCGCAAGGGGGTGTGGGTCCCGGCGAGGCAAGGCGAGCGAAAGAGGGGCGGCGAAGACGGGGATGGAAGAGAGAGCGAAAGCGAGCGAGCGAGCGACAGGGAAAGCCTGAAACGAACGAAGAGGAGAAGGTTAGAAAGAAAGAAGGAAAGAAAGGAAGAAAGAAGAGGGAAGAGAGAGAGAGAGAGAGAGAGAGACTCTGCGAAAAGCTGAGGGGGACAGAAGGAGGAGGGAAAAGAGAATGGGTAGAGGGTGAACGGAGGAACATGTGGTTCTATTTGTAAAAACAAAGTTTGCGCGGGACAAACATGGGCAGACAGTGGTGGGCCTAGTCGGCTTCCAGGTAAAAGCGCAACAAAGACTCGATTGCGTTCCGTTTCACTCGCTCCGATTCCTTTTTGCCCACGGTTCGCGGCTGTCGTTCGTTTCGGACCCCCGTGCGCCCAACCCCCTTATACTCGTGTATGACGGCTGTTGACCGATCTTTCGCGGTCCCGGCGAGCATTCTTTAATTAATCCCTTCGATCTACAAAAACATCGTAATCTACGAGTGTATCGTATACTCGGAAATTGGGTGCGAAGTATTGTTCATAATTTCGTTAAATAAAATTGTATTTGATAAGAGGGACGAATAGGTGCAATGTACGTTGACGATTGTCGTATCGAGTCATCGAAGATCATTTTACTAATGGATTACTTAATTTATGTACATTTACTTGATCCATTTACAAAGAATTACGATGCATTACGATGAATTATTGAATCCATTCAGCAACAATTTGTCATAACGTCGCAGATACTTCAATTTATTTAAATTTTATAAAATTATAAAATCTAAGTGGAAGAAGCGAATTCTTAGAATTTTCTTTCATAAACCCACAAGTGTTAAAAAATGATAATTTGATAATATAGATAGGTTTTTATCTCTTCGTTGTTTATTGGTTGGATTGTAGATCAAGTGATTTACATTTCGTAACAAATCTTAAGTTATTTATATACAAAAAACAGCCTTTTTTCTATTTTCTTTTTTAATCATTCTGGCTTCTTTATCGAAGAATCACGAAGATGAATTTTTTAAAAATTAATATCCCATTTGGTTACACAGGGTTAGGAAAGTTGACCAAAAATTATCAATTCATCGCTGTACACTCGTTGAAAGTCTAAATAGATGAGGAAAGAAATTTGTTTAGATTACGATTAACTAATAATGCTCCCCTGAATGAATGTTGCGAAGTTTCCCGACGGATTAAGGCCGCCAATACAAAGATGACTAAGGAACAACGTTGTTTGATGTGGACGTGTTGTCGAATGGCTCGTCAACAGCGGTACAACACTCCGGCTTTGTTGGTTTATATTCTAGGAGCAATAGTTTAAGGAAAATATTTGTCAACAGTTTGCTGATTGTTAGCTTAAACATTGAATATTCGATGGTGTTTATGATTGGTTAAGTATAGTTCAGAATTTCCAGCTAAAGATACCTTTCACCACCGTTAAATGCATGTTAATGACTCGTTTATATATTAATACTTAAACCGTCGAGTTAGTTTGTTTGGTTACTTTATGCTAAACGTTGGCACATTCTGACTGTTTTCAAAAATTAATTATCATTGAAAGGAAGAAATAACAAGACATGGAAATTGATTTAGTAAAAAAATTAAATTTAATTGTATTCTCGTATTTGCACGCCACACGTCTACATCTGTAAGTGTATGTCAAGTAATGTGTATAGTTATTTACGCAACCATGTGGTTCGAGCATTAATATCTGTCGTCTATGTTTTATTCTCTGTTTTCCCATATACATTTCGGTATCGCGCTTCAGGAAAATGAATCAATTTTCAGGATTTCCTTTTTGTTTCTCCACGCAATATTTTTTTAAACCAATAAATATTCCCTTTCTCTTCTTGATCAATTTTTAATATTGTAACATATTTTTACACCAAACCTATTTCTGTTGAAACGAAACGGAATTTCAATCAATTTAAATTCGACAAAAACTTTAAGGAATCTTAACACATTTCCAATTCACTTCAAAATCACAATGGAATCTCAAGAAATCTCCTCTCATCTACCATAATTTCGCAATCGAAAGTCACAGGTACCTTATATTAGGTTTGTCACGAGTAATCCAAGACAGCAGTGTAACAGCGTGAAATTAACAAAATAAGTAGAATACAATCCTTCCATCGTACGATCCTCACACTCCGATTATCCGAAAACTCGCGTTTCGTCATTGACAAGCTCGGGTGAAAATCACGTTCCAGCTTCTTATCACGTGTCACTGCCCCCCTTCCCCTCTTACCCTTCTCTATTCTGCTTTGTCTCTCAATCGGCCCTTTTTATGATTCGTTTGGCTCCCTTCGCGACGTCCCATCTCTCTTCCCTCTCCCCTTTCATCCCCATTCGCTCGCTTCCTCTCTCTCTCTCTCTCTCTCTCTCTCTCTTTCTCTCTGTTCCTCTCCGTCCCTCTCCGTCTCTCCAGTCCAGCCATCAAACGTTCGCTTGGATATGCATGTCGTTTGCGGCGAAGGGATGGAACGGGATGGTAGTGCGAGCCTCTCTCTGTGTTGACAGGTAAATATTTGTCGCGGCATACACCACTACCGTCAACCACCGTCGACCACCGTCAACCGCCACTACCACCATCTCCACGTTCGCGTTCTCCCTGCCTGTACCCCCTTTCTTTTTCTTCCACTCTCCCGTTCTCGCGCCAAGACACCCCATGAAGACACCCCGGCGTTCCTCAACTCTGACGGACTAGACGAACAGTTTATTCGAATTCTCGGTGTCTTCGATGACACTCGACAGACAGATTTCCATCGTGGCTCTCTGGGATTCCGCCAGAGACAGTTTGAGAATATGTTGACAATTTTATTCCGCTCGACGCAATAAATAATAAAGTGGTTAAAGATGAAGAGTGGTAATTCTCGGAGTTTTCGATGATTTTGGATACAAACGACTGTGGAATTTGAGGGAAAGTTTGAGAGTTTATTAATTCTACGAAAATTTCGGCTAATTTCGGGAGCAGATCGGTACTGTCAATAATGAGGTAGTCAGTAAGCAGCGATCAATTTTGGAAATAAACAGTATTTTGAGAAAAGAAGTATACACACGATTATACGAACACGTAAATGAGAATAGATGACTCATAATTTTATAAAATTAATTGTAGAGTAGATTTTGTAAAATGGATTAACAAAATATTTAAAAATATATTTAAAATATGTAAAAGAAGTATGTAAAAATGAATAGATGATTGTTATTTATGTTAAAGAATGTCTGGTATAAAAGTTGCTAATTCTTTAACAACTAGAATTACATGTTAATGTAGATATCAATCTTACAAATAATTTTAAATTTTTCCTCCTGCATAATTACCGAAGAGGTATTTAATATTCTGTAATATAGTGCAAACTAAGATGTACGGAATTTCTTCCAATTTATCAAAAATTTCACATCTTTTTTTTCTAGCAGATACAAATATCCACATATTTTAATACATGTTCTTTCTAGAATCAACAGTGACTAATAATTAATGAAATTCGAAATCCATTCCGCATCTACATTTGACGAATGAAAAAACTCGTCGGAACTTAATTAGCAAGGAAACGTTGAAGACTTTCTAAAATTAATCGATCTCCCGGCGGATTGAAACTTGCGGGAATTGGTTCAACTTCGCTCGATCGGGCAGTCACGCAAAAGTTCAATTTTACCTGCAACTTAAATTCGAAGTTCGCGAAATTCGGGGTCCAAGAAACTCGCGCGGAAATTTGCAATTGCAAATTTTCCAATTGTACGCACATGCACCGGGCCAGTTTGTTGAAAAAATATTTCGTCGGTGCGGAAAGTGCAGAGTTACCGAGAGCTAACAGGCAGTTCGCGTTTCGCGTTTTTTGTTCAACAAAAAACACAGGCCAATATTGTAGATTAATTTGGACGAGTCACTGAAAATGTGATGGTGTTTACGTGTAAGAGGCTCATAAATAAAAAGCTCGAATATAATTTTTGCTCTTGCAATTTTAACGCGGAAAAGACGAACGGAAATTGGCAACTTGAAAATCAATATTTTTAGTGTAAGTATCTTTCCTGTAGTTGTCTGTAAAATTGATGTCGATGTATCGTTCGATGTTACAGTTTATTAACAAGTTTGAATTAATCAAGCAATTAACCAAGTTTGAGTGGAAATTTTCTACGAAACTTTCTTTGACGACAAAATTACTCGACGTCCCCTTTTGATTACATTTATGTACTCTCATTTATGTAAAGGACTCTATGGCGTAGATATGAATCTAGCGAATCGTTTTACAATGTACACAAAAATGGATAATACGTACATAGATAGACAAAGAAGCAGCACAGGCACATAATTTGGCAGAATATGTGTACGTACAAAGAGGGAGGATTATGAATTTCGTACGACAAATTATACACATTTAACGTTTAAAAATCGTGAAAACAGCTCGAAGAAGGAAAATTCAATTGTTATTGGCATTCAAACATCAATCATTAGACGTCCAAATGAATTCATAAATTTTTCCTTCATTTATAAAAAATAAAACAAAACCAAAATATGTAATACGTTAGTCTGACAAATAATCTGCAAACGTATTCCTATTTAGAATACGTTTCAGTCTGGCAAATAATGCTCATGTATTATCAGGCAACTTGGCGTCATAAAGACATTCCACGAATCACCATAATCGAGCGACCATCCCTCTCTGTACTTAGGTCGCGTCGTCACCGTTACACGAGACCATCGCCGTGTGCGATGCATGCTTAAAGGCCGCTTTCAGCCGACTGTTAAGCGAACGGGAAGCCTAATCGAACAATTTTTCCGGCGAATTTCGAGTTTGTTGCGGACCGTCGGTACACAGAGGCAAAGCGGCTCGCGGCCGAGATTTGGTTGCTCGAGAGCGATGCAAAAAGGGGGATGATGCAAGGGCGGGGGTGGGAGAGGGAGAGGGAGACGAGGCGGAGGAAACGATGGCCACCTACGATCCCTCGTTCGTTCGTTCGTTCGTTCGTTCGTTCGTTCGTTCGTTCATTCACTTATTCACTCTCCTCCCGTTTCTATTCTCTCCTCTCTGTGTGCTTTTAATTTACCGGGCGGCAGGCAAATGTTTGCGCCACTCCCCCTCGATCGTCGTGGCAACCCTCTCTTTCTCTCCTTGCCCGCGATGTTCCCGCCGCCTCTTGCTCCGCCGCTCGCCGCCTCCTCGCCTCCTCGCTCGATTTTCCTCCACCTTTCGCCTGCCACGCCGTTTCCTGCTCGCTTCCCCTCTCGCTTTCTCCTTTCGCGACCTCGTGTTCTCCTCGTGTACCAGCCCCTTGGCCGAGCCACCCTCTCGGCTCGTTCCTCCAATATATTGACCGACTCTGACCATTCTGATGCTCCTCGTCGAGCAAGAGAGGCAGGGGGAGGGTGTGTGTGCTCGTGGTGGTGGTCGAGCGTCGATGGTAATCTAGGTAATACGGCGAGGTCACTTATCGAGGAATCGTCCGCGGGTACCGCTTTGAAAAAAGCGCAAACCGGTGTCGGCGAAAGGGGTTCGGTCACGGGGGTTTCGTTCGATTGAACGCATCCTCTTGTTGCTATGAATACACGTACGTACGTGTGTCGTGTATCGCGGACAGTCGAATTCGCATGCTTTCGAAAGCGCTTTGATTTTTGACTCCTTTTGTTTTCTTTTTTGATCCGGGTTTCTCTTTTTTTCTTTCTTTCGGAGGGAACTCTTTGAAAAAGTTTTGATTCGCGGGCAGGAATTGATTGGGGTTTTTGAAACGGGCGAAAGAACGTGCCGTGTAGAATAGTAAGAGGGAAAGTTGTTTTTTCTTTTTTTTTTTTTTTTTTTTAGATTTTCTTTTTATTTCCTTTCAGTAGTACAGATTTATCGGTTTCATTTCTCCTTTTTCTTTTCGTTTTGTTTCGTTCCATCACAAATCTGTTAGGTGCTTCGTTCGTGCATTGTATGTGCTTCAGAAGATTTCCAGTGCATCTGATGTTTAATATTAGAGTCACAAATAGAAATTGTAAAATTTTCCTAAATATCTTTACGCCATTACATCCCCTTGAATTTTACAATTGTATAAATTATCGCTTAGTCTTCGCTGGGTTAACCAAAAATCTGTTTGAAAGTTCGTCGATAGTGTTTTTTGAATTCAAAACAACTGATGCAGGTGATAAGCGATGATATTGGAATACACACAGCTAGATATTAGGTAATATTGGACCACGAAAGCAAAAAGAAGTTCCATTTCCTTCATTTTTGTCCTCTTATTTCTCTTCTTCTTCAATTAAGGAACCGAGACCTATCCAATTTTCTGACAGCAGCACCGTCCTGGTAATAGAGGCGAACAACAGTTCCGATTAATTTCTCGCTTTCGCTTTGTAATCAGTAATTTTCCAATTCGATTCGCGCAAGTCCTACATAATAATGTTTATTACTGTAAATAACTTGGTACTTTTCAAGGCAGCGAGCGGCCGATCGCCTCGCCACTTAATGTATTTGAAGAACGTCGCATAAAGGTAGATTTGCAGAAGTTGGGCGAAATTTTATTGGGCCGGTAACCGAGGAATAATATTGACAGGGGAGACGTAGAAACGAAATTGAGTCAACACCGGGTAATGGGAGAGTAATGCAATCTTGGGGGAAAAAAAAGAAAAAGGAAAAAGAGAGTAGACTGCGTATTACATCGAAGCGGAGGTTATAGAGATCACAAAATCGATCGCGAGTCAATAAATGGAATCCGACAGGCTAAATGAAATTACTAATTTGTCAATATTTCAGACGTTGCGCTGGCATGGTGGATGATGAGACAGACTTATATCTAATTTTTGAATCAAAAACAATTATTTTTAATGATTTTTATCGTTACTATATTTGATATAATCAGAATTTAGCGTTACTTATATATTTACGATTGTTTCAATTTCTTTTCCTTTTTTTTTTTTTTTTTTTTTTTTGATATAGATATTGCTTTTTTTGAGATTTTGTTTCCTGTCATCCGAGTTTCAACACGAATATATTATAATTGTCGGAATTTGGGAAAATAAAATTCGAACAACGATCATAGACGAAACGAAAGAACCCTTGAATATTCGTACAACTTGAAACGCTACCCTTATTTCCGAACGTCCAATTCTCACCAGCCACTTTTCTTCAACAACCCCTTCAAACTTCCCTTCCTTCGACTACCAACCAGACTTCGACCGACCATCCTCCACTTCCTTGCGTTTCCTTTCTTGTCCAATCTGAATTCCAATAACCATCCGCCTTCGGCCTTCGGTTAGCAACGCGTTTCATCGCGCGATGAAACGACGACGGCTAGGAATGGGATCAAGTCCAATATGTACTTACAATTCCGAGTCAAGTTCGACGTCTAAGTTTCGTTTCACGAGTTCGGAATGCTATTCGAAAGAAAAAATGTTTTGATGAGTGCATTATTCATTTTGTACAAGTTAGCTTCAAACCGTGGATGAATGAGTATCGCCACTTGCAGGTTTCGAAAATGGTTCGATGTTTGTAAGATATTTGAAACTTTCACAAGTAATCTTGGAAATCAGAGTTTTACGGAGTAAAAATGCCAATTTAAGAAATTGTTATAGAAAGTATAACAAAGTAAAATATGTGAAAATATAATGGAATAAAATGTAGGAATCATTGTGAGAATAATTTGCTGTTAATTTAATAGTAGAAATAATTGAATAACAATTTAATATTGGAAATAACAGAAATCTAATAGTAAGAATTGAATCGTGTTATAGAAAAAGAAGAATATGCTTCGTAAAAGTAAAAAATCTTTGAATTTCACTCGTCATCACATTTATATCTGAAATTATTGAAAAGATTTAAAGTGGTCCATTCACCAGTAATCAAGTCTATCTGAAAGTCTATTATTTTCATTTCTCAAAAGTACTCATGAAGCATGTATCCCACTCAAATTTAGAGGTATCTATAAATTTGAAAATACTTTTAAAGGCTTCGAATCTAACGATTGAAGGTCAATTTGTTTCCATCTTTATCCGCCAATGCTTTCAGCCTGCCTGTGGAAGTACCACATTCGTATCCCAAAAGATTGAAACGTTTGAAGGTATCCCTTCGAATTCAAGTTGCAGTAGGTAGTTTTAAAAGCTGCGAATCAAACAATCAAAAGTTTCGCACTTGGCTTGTGAGGTGCTCGATCCCATCTCTAATGATGGCCGTCGCCGGCACGGAACGGAACGGTAGATATCGGCGCGCGCCGCGGATTTCGGTTAAGGCGCGTGTGCGCGCGTTTCACTTGTGGCTTTTAATAAATGGTATAAAAACGAGATCAAATATTTAACCGGGAAATATTTGAGCGAGTACCTATTATTACAGGGTAGTCGCGCAGCATAGATATCCGGCCGCAACCCCATGGTGCTCCGCGCCATTCCGTTTATGCCTGGCAAATATACCTAGTTGTTCGTTAGATATATGTAGAAAAGAGAGCAGAGCAGAGCAGAGCAGAGGAGAGACAGAGGGGTATCCGTGTGTCGATTTAAAGCGACACCGGCAGAGTGCCTCTCCACTTTTCGCTCGTTTTCTTTTTTACTCTCTCTCTCTCTCTCTCTCTTTCGCGCGCGCGCGCGCGTGCACTCGCTCTCTTTTTTAATTTAAACATCCTTACTCGATCGCTTGCCCGCTCACGTCCAAGTGTCCGAGCTAATTATCACGATCCTCGGATGTGAGATTGAATAATACATGGAAAATTTCGGATCGTTCTCAACATTTTTGACTGGGTGTATATTGTGTACACGTGGTACGAGATTTCGTTGAGAGTGCTTGTTTGTGGAATTTTTATTAACTCGTTAGTCAAGGATGGTCGTAGTCTTTCTTGTAAAATTGTTCCGAGAAATCTGCAATGAATTATTATTAAATTGCAGATGTTTGTCCGTCTTTCAATAAAGAGTCTGAAGGCATAGAAATAATGCAGTAGTAGTTGAGATATTTGGAATTTTTTGGAATATTAGAATGTATTTAAAACGCTTGAAATATTTAGAGTGATTAGAATATTAAAATATTAAAATATTTAGAATCTATAAATCTTTTTTATTTATAAATTCTTTGTTACACTAATTACATGGAATATATAGAATATATCGGAAAGAGTAAAATTATGGATTGGTGACTATTATAAAAAAGGTTATGTCTTTTAAAGATCGGTGCACTTTTTTGAGATCCATTTGGGGTTGTCTCTTAAGAAGAGGTGACTACAGTCAGAAAATTTGCGTCATTTCAGTATGATGCATTCTGCATTATGATTTATCCAGATTTGTTTTCTTAATAATATGAGAGTGGGTAATTTTGTAGCATTATATTTACAAATATTAGAATGTTTCTTCTTTCACTTCCTATTTCCTTAATATCTAACACAAATTTACACGAACATCCACAGTCTAATCATTACCTTCTCAAATTAAAATTTTCAAGATGATTAATAGAAATAGTAAATTTCTACACTTCTAGTTGTTGTACACTGTTCTTCGTTAATTTCGGAGCGCATCCTATTTGTCTTTCGACGTGTTTATTAATTATTCGTGGACAGCGGTCGTTACACGTGTTCGGGCGATCTTCATGTCCGTCCCAGGCCGTTTCCGGTCACGTGGCGGAGCACCAGAAGCGAGAGGGTCAAACGTGAGGGTCAAATGAGAGGGCAGCGTTCATCGGAAGGTTGCCGCGTGCCGTACACGCGTAATTACTCGCCACCTTACGTTCTATCGTACATTATTTGCGTTGAATTTTCTTCGAACGCGCAAACATGTCCCTGGCCGTTAATTAGAGGCCCACACATAGACTGTTTGTCCGATTGTGCGTGAGATTCGCGATGGAATCTCTCCAGTTTCCCACGAAATGGAGGACACGTTCATCGTCTCCGCTTTGCTTACTAAATTTAAACTGTTTCTATTTCTTGTTCACTTGACCGAAAATTTAAAAAAGCAAGATTAGAATACCGAGATTAATTTCTCTTGAACGAGGTACAATTTGAACGCAAATAAAGAATAAAAAAAGAAAATTATGTTCCAATTTGTCTGTTTAGAACTCGACGATTCTCAACGATTCGTAAGAACGAAGCAAAGAACCAAGAGTACGGTTCTTTCTGTCAGAGTTATCAGTTCGTTGTCAGACGAATCATGGTTTTCCCGAAATTCGGCGAGGATAGGACCAGGTCATAAAAGTGGCGTTACTCGTGGCGAGCATGCTAGTGTGTAAATCACGTCCCTGAAGTCGGGTTTATTAGCGACGAGGCGGCGACCGGCGATGTTTGCCCGGCAATAGAACACGCTGGAAAGAAGGGATCGGGGAGGATCATGGAGATCCTCGAGATCCTCTGTCGAAACGCTCGCGCGCGCGCACCGCTCCCCCAATAACTGTCGCCTTTGTGTGCACGCCGAAATTATGTTCCAATAAAGGTTTTACGGGGTCCGGGATAATGTAGCGTGCCTCGTTAATTGTGCCCGATACCGAGCGCAATATGGCCGTCGACAAGCCTAAAATACTCGGTTTCGTCGTTTAATTTCAGCAATTTGATTACTCAATTCGCTTCTCCGCGTTGACAAGATTGTTTTACCAGAATTAAAAATAATCGAGATCGACTATTATTTATTAGTTTTAATTTACTCTGTTTTTGCACGTTGTTTAACCGTCTGTCAAAATCTCATCATTAAAACTATTAAATTTAACAGAAAGTGACACTTTCTGTAGCTTCGATAGAAACTTATGGATTTTTCCAGATATTATTTTTCTCTCGTATAGTAAGAGACGACTGAACTACCAAAATTCAATTAATCGGGTATTGACTAAAATATTGTTCCAATATTTGCAGTTTAGATAAACTGTTAGAGTTCGACTACACATTAACAGCGAAGTTAGACAAATATACGCTTATTTTAATGAAATAAAAAAATTTTTTAGCTGAAATTAAAAATGATTTAGAACTGTTGTGTACGTGAAAGATACAAACCTATAGCCTAAAAGACTTTTATTGGAAAGGAAACGAATTAACGTTAGGCGATCTCGATCGAAATATCGTTGAGGATTTTTTGTTTCAACTGGAGCCATCTTATAGTCCATTGTGCCAGGATTTCTATTTGCTCGAAGAGAATCACTATTTCTGCGATATCCTGTGTACCGGCAAATATTTTTCTGTCAACATTAGTGCTCAGGAGAGCTCCCCGTTGTCATCGAACGATATCTAAAGCTATTTCGATGCCCTTAAGACTTTCAATTTCCTTTAAGTAGTTTCTTTCACAAAAAAAAAAGAGAAAGAAAGAAAAACACAAGAATTTTTAATTAGGTATATCTACATATTTATCGTACAATATAGCAAACGAGAAATATTCTAGCAGTGTACTGCTATTTTTCATAAAATTATTACATCTTTCTAAATCGCGAACGTATAGTCAGAGGAAAGAAAATTATAATTAGACTAAATTTTTGCGTATTTGTGTGAAATCTACAAAAGATACAAAAGTTTGGTGAATATAATTCGTATAACATTTAAAATTAGGTAAAATAACCTACATATCGCGATATTTAGTTGGTAAAATCTATTTAGTTTCCATTTTCTAGATTACGAAAATAAAAATATGAATTTACATAGATATTTATAGTCTAGTTATAACTTAATCAGTTATGAAATGAAAAAGATGTTACTTGTAGGAATTCAAATTCTAATCTAAATTCGGAACCTGACAATTTAGAATCTAAATTCAAAGTCTTTGATTTACGATCATCTTCAATTACGACAACTATAAAAAGTATTAGCACGTATATTTTTGTATTACAATGAAACGTTTCTAGACTTGATTGTACATCTTATTTTCACGATATTAGATTTTTCTATTACTATTAAGTGACACAAGATTTAATATAGTTACTAGAACTATCAAAATGGTATAATTTCATAATTTTTCCTAAAAATTTTAAAAATTTACAACGGTGTATCTTTAGAGATGTGAATTACCTATTTTACATGAAATGTACCCTCTCCATCTTCTCTGATTCAATTTTGATACTTTAATTGTCGATAGTTCTAAGGTACCTAAATATATTATAATATTTGGACCTAATTAATTAATACATGAATGCCCTGATAAATCAATGATACTTTCTACATCCACGGTATAATTTCCCCAGTTTTCACCGCAATCAATTCAACCATAAATTACGCCAATTACGTTCAAAAAAAAAAAAAAAAAAATGAAACCACGAGAATCAGAAACAGAACGAGAAGAGACGCTAATTCCACGTATCGTCACGCGGCGGAATTACTTTCTGACGGATTTAATTTCGAGCTTAATTAATCGTTGACGAACGGCGCGCGCACGGAGGTCCCGAAGACGCTCCAATTAACTTTAAATTCCCGGCTTGCCTCGTAATTTCTCCGTCGTGTGGCACGACGCAACCCCCTCTTCTCTCTCTCTCTCTCTCTCTCTCTTTCCGAGCCCTTTTTCAGATAGACGAACGTGGAAAACAGAGACTCTGGAAAAATCCCCTTGGAAAATTCCGCGATACTCCGTCTGAGGAAGAGGAAAAAATCTTGCTTTGCAACGCGACAGGACGAAAGAAAGGGATGAAGAATAAGGAGTGAGAAATGAAAGGAGAAAGAGAAAACGACGGGAGATCCGGTCTTTGAACTTGGTCTAGCAGAAAGCGGATGATTGTACGCTGTCTTTGAAGCCGGTTAAACTCTCTCTCGAAAAGGGTGAGGCGAAAGAGAGTAAAAGAGAGAGAGAGAGAGAGAGAGAGAGAAAGAGAAGGGAGGGAGGGAGGAGGAACAGAGAAATGGAGGATGAGAGCCGCGAGTGAACGAACAGTAAAGCCACCCTTTGAGACGAACCGGTTAGAAGATGAATTCGAAAGCTGGCTGTGAGAGGGTTCCAAGGGGCGACCGGGGGTGGTTACAAACACGGAGATGGTAAAAGTTTATTAATTAGCTAGAATTAAGCGTGGCCAAGGCTCGTGTTTCAGACTGGAGTTCCAGTCGGAGCAAGTGGAAACTGCAGGAAGAAAACGGAAGCGACAACGATGGAAGACGCGCAACTTTTATCTTGGTCGCGCGCGCGCTCTCGTCGTCCTGGCGATTCGCACCCCTTTCGCCCGGCTAATCGACTATTCCGTCCGTAATTCGCCGCTATTTTTACGGTGTAATTGAATATCACAGAGGGGCGATAAGATGGTTGATTCTTTATTAACGGTGATTCAATTTGGTGGAGGGTGGCGGTTACAGTTGGTTATCGGTTTAATTGCGGGGAACAAAAATAGTGGATGAAGACGGATGGTTGAATATCGAAGTATATTTGTGGTGAAATAAATTAAACATCGAATGGTATCGGAAAGTTAATTAATAACTGATTGCATATCCAAGTTTGATTTTGATTTCTGATTTTAATATTCCTCAGGGGCACGCAATTAAAAGTACAAACTAAATTAATAGTATGAAAGTTATTCAAATTTTTGGTTTGTACCGAACGTCAGATTCCTTGAAAATCCAAAATTAAAACTCTTGCGATTCACTGACAAGCTTTAGACCTTCTTTAAAACTGAAATACACGGGCAATACATTTATTTCCGAAATTGGCCACGTTCGTTGTCTCCGTATATTTCACTCAACCCCCTCTCGTACGATCGCAACCCCTGAACCCGCAAGTGCAGCGTAATTTGCCGGACGAAATAGACGAGGCATGAGAATCGTTTGGTCGCACGGAGGCGCTGCTTATTCATATTTAATTCGCCCGACTCGTCAGTTGTACGTCAAGGGGTAGTCGCGAGCGTGAATCGTAGGGGTTGGTTCAGCCAGCGGGCAAACGTGGCCCATTATGCCGCGTTTCCGGCCGACTTGCTCTCATTGTCCGCTCATCATCGTCGATAATTCTCGTAAACTACGCGCCGGGCCCCCGTTAACATCACTCTAATGCCGATATTTTAACGAACCTGACGCCGAAATATTCCCATTTGTCGTAGTAATTTCATTAACGAAGACGCGAAACGATTCTACCTGACGACGTCCTCTAACCTCCTGGAAAATAGGTGTCATCGAAGAGTAATTAGGTACGTTTGAGGGCATTAGAGGGTGGATTGCACAAGGTTTAGGGTAGAGTGTTAAATGTTAATTATGTAGACAGTTTGATACACACGTCGGCGACGAAAGTGTTTGAATTGATAATTTCGAGTTGACGTTCCGAATGAATGTCTGGAAATGGAAAATCCAAATGTTGGAGGAATATTAGGGCTCTTCAGGATCCGCTCATTCTGGAAAATCTCTACAGATGGCGCCAGGCAAGCCGCTTCATAGGTGTCGAATGTTAGCATGATCAATACAAGATGCAAAATCTCGTAAGTAAGAGATTCTGTGGGAAACGTGGAATTTTCAGAGGAACTACACACACACATACACACAAAATCTGATACTTGAATATTACTGCGATTTCAAGTTTTATTTGACCTTACGAAGACTATAAGATTCTGCAAGACTCTGAAAGATGGTACAGTCATTTTCATTCTGTGATACTCGAAGTAGAAGGAAATCTGCTTATTTATTCTTTTCGAAATGTAAAAGCAATCGAATAGCACCTTCCTATCTTCATTTGTCTTCGCAAGTCTCAAATATCGTCGAGCTTTCGTTACAATCATGAATTGACGATAATTTTCAGTTTTCTACTTTTGCGTGTATCACTTTTTAAAAATCTACTCATTCACTTTCAACCATTCGGTCTTCTCCTGAACTTCAAAAATTCCACTTCAAACCTTCCCCAACCTCCATCACCTGGATGTACCTAAACGAAGACTTCGCAGTTCCGGGGAGCAGTTAAAGTCGGTTTAAATTCATAAAAACGCGCACACGCGCTCTCACTCTCTCCGGCTGTTTCCTTTTCCTCCTTTTTTTTTGACGGAGCGGCTCGGTGCCGCCGCGAGGGTGAATAACGGGGGCTATAGTCCTCCTCCTTGTCGTCGTCGTCTTTTCCAAACAAGAATTTGCACTCTCTTCGTTACCATGGCCAGGCGTCTCTGCAAACTACAGCGAACGGGCTACGGTAAAGTAACGTGGAGTAACGCAACGTATATACACGGGGGTAGAAAATGGGGGGGGGGAGGCGGGGTGGCTAGGGGAGAGGGTGGATGGTCGGGTGGCGGGTGTATACACCCTGTCGGAGCTCCGGAGAGTCTCGACCAACCCCGGAAGAGGCCAGAGTCCCGCGCGATAGACGAAGACGACAAGACGCGCGAGTACAGCCGAAACGAGAGAAGGAGAGAGAGAGAGAGAAAGAAAAGAGAGAGAGAGAGAGAGAGAGAGAGATTTGCAGGCCCGTGGGTTTGTTTGACTTTACTTGCAGCTATGTAATTGAATATTATACCAGGCCGCCTCGTCGGAAGGGTTGAAAACTCTTACGAAAAGGGAAGGGCTCCGGGGCCGAGGATCCGAATGGTGGACGAGAGATAGCCCAGAAAAGCTTCGGTGGAGAGAGAAAGAGAGAGTGAGAGCAAGAGAGCAAGAGGGAGGAAGGAAGAGGAAGGTTGGGGAGGGAGATGCTTGATGGAGTGGTCCATAAGAGGAACCAGAAAATTAACTGAAAATCTCACGAAATCGCAAAGGACCTTCCCGTTGCCGCCCCGTGGGGTGTGTTTACCCTTTATTATACTCGCGCGCATCCACCCTTCCAAAGCAGACCGCGTCCTCCGACTCTCCCACCGCGTCTAGCGTCCGCAACGTCAGTGAGCTTCTTTCGAGTCCCCCGAGCTTCGGTTTCCCTTATTTTACTTGGAAAATCTTACCGTGAATTTTGGACTTTACTTCTGGCGTTTGAATGTCTTTGGCGACTATTGAATTCGATTTGGTGCTGCTTGTCGTAATTTCGTTGAGACGTACAATTATTAATCGCAATGAATTGCTTTGCAAAACTTTTCATATTCCGTTGCAGAGATTTTTTCTTCGTTTTGAAATGAGAACGATTTAATTTTTTTTGCTGATAGTAACAAATAATTTGCATTACGATTTAAATTCTACAATCGGCCCGTATAATTGCCCGTATAAGATTACAATGAAATATCGGAGTACAAGAAGCGCGCGTAGTAAGTATCTAAATACTTTATGGTAGAAAATATTGTTCGAATATTCGGATATCTCTGACATCTCTCTCTCTCTTTCTTTACTTTACTATCGTGACATTTGCACAAAATTCAAAACTCTTTACAGTGCTCCAATTATCATTTCAACCAAAAATCTCAATTCAATCACAAAATTCATCATTATCTTTATTTATTTCAACAACTATTAACAAGTTTAAACCACCGTGCAATTGCTACGTTAATACGCAGCCATGCTAACCCAAGACCAACATACCAAGAAAATATCTTAAATAAACTCTTCCATGAACTTTTCCAAAAAAGCATGAGAATTCTCCACGAGAAGCCGGACTCACCGGAATGAAACGTCCAACCAATTTTCTGACATACTTGCATACACCGAAAACAAAAATGCTCACGGAAGTATGACTCGACTGATAGCGTCGTACTAAGAAACAACAAGGAGCGAGATCCAGAGCCGCGGATCCTATCCCTCAGGACAGGAGAGATGAGACTCGAGGGAAAGAGAAAGCAAGGGAAAAGGGAAGAGAGAGAGAGAGAGAGAGAGAGAGAGAGAGAGAGAGAGATAGGATGGCAGAGGGGTAGAAGGAGAAGAGAACATGCCGCAGGATGGTTGGTATACAGTAGCGCGTACAGTCCGCTGGTCGATGGTGCGGCCCGTAACGCCCAGCTACTGCGCAACCAATGCGCGAGTCCACCATGTTTAATGCTGCGAATTCGCTCACCCTCCGAGGTGGCTCGCCCTCGTCCCTTCTAGCCCCTCGCCGGGATATGCTGGTACCAACCCTAACCTCCGTCTGCTCATCCTCCTATCCCCTCCGTGTCCTGCCCTTTCTGCCCTTCCCTCCGCGTCCCGGTCATCCTTCTTCAGGCCTTGCCTTCCCTCTGCAACTTCCCTTCTCCGCGTACTCCGACTTCCCGTGCGCTACGATTCCCGTGCATTCCCGCGCCGGCGTTCGCATAACTGAACGGCAACAAACTCCCGTGTACAAGCGGCTGAAACCGCATTCGGTCATACGTCAGCTCTCTCTTGTTCTCACTTTTGCTTCGCAGGTTTTTTCTTTTTGTTTTCAATTGGTGCTCGGGTCAAGTTTGATTTAGGTTAGGGTGCCTCTTTCTCTTGGGCGGGTTGTGTCTGTCTGGTGATTAGAGAGTCAAAACCGCATCGGTCATACGCCTTTATTCTCTCTCCTCGTTTGGACGCTTTCTCCTCTTTGGGTGGTTTGTTGGTTTTAGTTTGGTGCTTGGCTTTTTGGTCTGGCCTCTTCTTCTTCTGGACGAGTTGTTTGAGTTCGTTCAAAGTGCATCCAATCATTCGCATGTCAACTCTTGCTCCTTTTTTCGCCTCGGACGTTTCTCTTTCTTGGTTGTTTCTTTGATTTGAATTTGGTGCTTGAGTCGGTGATTGAGTTGAGTTGGTTTGGTTCAGATTAGGGTGTCTCTCTGGGACGGGTTGATTTAATCCGACGATAGAGTTATCAGTTCACCGCACGTTCCGATAATTCCGGTATACACGAGGAAGCTGAATTTAAACCAAAGGAAAAGATCCTCTTACATTTCGACACGATATTAAATGCATATCTCGCACGACAGACAGATTCCTACATTGCGAGACAAAGACTTCCAAAAACGGAAGAATCTTTCCAACCCCCTGAAAGGTCTAAAAGGTGTACCTGAAAGGAAACAGCTGAACCAGAAAGAGTCGTACGAGGCGTAGAACTGCATCCAAGCGACGTTGGATAACGCTGCATAATGATTACCGATGTATTTAGGTATGGCTAGGTCGGGCTATTGACAGAAGGTACGTTGATGGTGCCGCGTTTGTCGGTTCGCGAGGAGGGTGGTGGCGAAGGAAGAGGGGTAGGTGGACGCGGACAGAGAGATAGGCACGGGCCGTGGGCGACGAACAGGATGGTCGAGCCGAGGGGTGAAGGGGGTGGCTGCTGGTGGCGGTGGATCGAGGCCGTAGGGTGGGCTAGTACGGAGAAGCACTAGTAACGAGTATTTGCAGGCCGGCTCGATGCATAGTTAATGATTTGTCAACCGAACCCCCTACTGGACCACGCCGAACCTGACTAGGCCATACATTATAACCAGCCAGATATACCGGGTGAGCCGCGGAAACGCGTGACCCGGTGGTGCACGCGCCACTTCCGCTTACAGCCCAGTCTGATCAAAGTGTCGCGTTTGCTCTTCGCTGTTTACCGCGGCCCCGCTCGTTTCCTATGAACTGAACCTTCATTTTCAACCCAAGATAAAAAGCGTTCCCCGATTCGCGATCGTTTGGATATATTCGTTGGACAGTTGTCGAACGAGAGCAACGTTGATTCGTTTGCAATGCTCGATGGTAGCAGGTACAAGAGACACGGGAAGAGATGCGCAGAATTTTAGTTGCTGGACATAGAAAAGTGGGAATTTTGCAGAGGATGCAGAGGATTTTGACTTGTGTTTAGTATTATTTTTGGAGCAATTAGATATTTGTTTGGGAAAGTTTTAAGAGCAAAGATATTACGCTTGTAAAGGGTAGAAAGTAACGATAGGAATCGATTGATGCAGTTTTGCAGCAGGCAAAGAAACTTTCAATTTGCAGTTGCCAATATAGTTTGCTTATAAGAGATTTTTAAACGGAATTAACGATCCTATTATAAACTTGGATATTATCAACAAGTTAAAACGGAATAAAATGTAGCGAGTAATTGAGAATTTTGTGTCAAGTTTAGTTGTTTGCCACTTTATTGCAATTTTCAGCTACAATTATTCAACGAAAAGTATTAACTTGGATTTAGGAATAAAAATGATACCATAATCGATAATTTAACAAGGCAAGGGGAAAAAAAAACAGTGGTAATTGGAATTAATTTATGCGGTTATCCGTGGTGGTCCGGTTATGAGAAAACTTCCAGTTAAATTGGAATAACGATTAAATTATAGAGTTATTAATTATAAGCCAGAACGGGAATAAAAATAATTTTCCACGGGGCGAGTTGAAAAACTGAACAAAGTTACCAATGAAAACATTAAAACTCATTTAATATTCCGTTAAATTTATATCGGGAACGGATGTCCGCGATTCAACGCGATACGCACGCACGAACGAACGTATAATTTTTATTTAAATAAATTTCATTGCGCGCTACGTTTTGGAATTTTTGATGTGCTAAAGTGTAATATAAACAGCCGGTTTAATTATTTCAGTAATATGCAATTTAATTTTCGGATTGTACTGCTTACGCGTCTTGAAATATTTACTCTCGCGGTTGTACCTCCATTTCGAATTCACGTTAATCTGTAATTTTACCCACAGTTCGATGCACGATGTTTTCTTTTTTATTTTTTCTTTCGTTTTTCATTCACCGAAATGCGAATTAATATCTTTCGGGAAATAAATTTTACTTTTTACAAAATTGTCACAAATTGCTACAAATTGTTTCTCCTAATGAAATTTTAGAGGTCCAAGTCTCGAATATTTGAACACCAAATTCAATCTCTGGAATTCGAATTTTCTACTGCTTTTCTAATTTTTCTCAAACGTTTGAGAAAAATTGAACGCCAAATTCGGATTTTCTTGAATTCTAATTGTTACTTTCAAGTAACTGTTCAAGTATTTTGCCAACTTCTCGAAGCTTCAAGTATCTCAAATATTCGTACCAACTTCAAATTTTCAATGTCTCTATTTCAATTTCACAGCTGGATTTCGAAGTTAAAGTTTTTTTAAAACATACGAAAGTATCGATTTCTCAACGATTTAACGAGTAATGTACTCGTGAGTTACAGAAATGGTCAAACACGATGTAGACAAATTGGTAATCTCTTATGGTGACTATCAAAGCATTATAATTTTCCGTGTGTGACCAAACAATGAGTAAATATATATATACGACGGCAAATAGTCCTAACAACCGGTTAATGGTCGACCACATTATTAAAAAGGACTTGCGGTTTCTTCTAAGGACAGCGACCACCCGGTCGTAATATTAGGAAGGGATTGTGGTTTACGACCATGCTTGGTTCACACGAAACGCCATAAAAAGGCTTTACGATGCATTTTCCTCTACGGTGTCCGAAAGCTGTTCGTGCTTCTTAAACAGAGTATCACGAATATTTTAAGTAAAACGGAACGATGAAAGTATTATTTCATTTTTTTTACATTATATCATTTTCCGGGGAAAAAACATTTTTCTTTTATTCTCAAGCAAATTCAATCCGGGAATCTTCGGAAAATTCTTCTAATATCATCTGAATCGTGCATTTTACGTTTAAACTCGTTGCAATTACTCTATTTCACTGATTAATCAGATTCTGCAATAAATTCGTTTGCATTCCTTCAAGAGTGCTAGTAGGTAGAGTCGTAGATAGGTGCCTAATGTGAAATGCCTATTCGTTTCTATTCGTAAAAAAGAGAAAGAAGAAAAATGTATAAAAATCGACGATCTACTTGACATCGAAAGATGAACAAACTCATCGCACCGCGTAAAAGAAAATAACTATCGGATACAGGATTGTTAAAGAGGGTAAGCGCGGCGTTACCCTCGGTTCGGTTTGACGTTTCAGAAAGCAGTTATACGCGGAGATGAGAGTGATGGTTAGAAACTACCGTGTCACTCCGATGTTTAGGTAAGATATTTGGCCTCGCAAATATTTGGAGATTGTCTACAGCCTCTAACCACTGCGCACCACTCCATCGACTCTTCCATTTAATTAATGACGTATACCAACGTTCGAGGTGTTGATGCACCTTAACGGAATCGTCGCTTGAAGATTATCGTTTGCATTCTTGCCAGCATACACGCTTCGCTCGCGCACGCACACACACACACACACACGTTATATACCTATATATGAACACGAGTACAGAACCACGGTTTTATTAACATTACGAGATTATTTTGTTTTGTGTAAACGACCGATTGCACCGGGGATTTCTGTTGTTGTAACATCGAACGGCAAACCGACTTTCATGATAGTTGACAAACGTGTGAATAGTTAACGGAGCCACGTGAAAGATGCAACGCGTGTTACATCAAGGAATAGCGCGTGATCTTTGTGTGCTCGTTGGAAAGTTTGTTTGTGTATTGTAAAGAACTGTGTTGTGGTGAAATTGGTCGAGGGAATTCGAGAGAAAATGACGTAATTGGAAAATCTTGGAGGAAAAATTTGATTGATAATAGAAAAATATTTCGTTTTCTGATGGTTTTGGAAAGGAAATGGAAATTAATTAAAATCAGGGTCAGCTCGCTCAAGGAGAGATAACAGGCACATTTATGTGTAATCGTGTGATTAATTAACAAGTTAACGTTAAAGTATAACGTTATGTTGTACAGTAGATCATGAAAACGTTTCAACATTCGTATGAAGTTTTTATAGATATATCATATATATGTATATGTATCGTGTACATAAAATTATTAGTGAAATTTGAAACAAACTTAAAAATTATATTTAAATTAAATATTTAATAAAAATAGAATATTTTTTGTAGATATGACAAAAGTACTCAAACAATCTCAAACCATCAGATACATCAATAAATCTCTATATTCAGTGAAAACATTTTCAAAATTCTATATTTTAAATAATGTTTCAAAATGTTTCAACATAATAATTTACATTATTAAATAAATCCTGCGTGATGAAATTAACGTTTAGTGAAATGTAAACAAATTTATTATTGAATCTGATAGTTTTTACAGAAACTAGTTTTAAATACTAGGTAACACAATATTGTTAATTTGAAATTTAGATTTTTAATTTAGAAATTCTTCTTGGAGCGGAGTTCGATAGATTTTGATAGACTAATTTCCATTGTTTTTCGAGGTACATCTACATTTGTGGAATTATTTTAAGATTGAAGTTCGAATTAACGTTTTAACGTAGCATCAATGTTATAATATATGAATCACTATATGATTGAATTTACATTGCGTGATTAATGGCTCACAAATATCGCTTATATTCTAGATTCTCCTCACGTTTAATGATTTTATTTTTAACATTTGCCATTTGTGACATATTGAAAGTGTTGGTTCACTTCGTTCGCTCGAAAATTGAGTTACGTACGAGTATTAAACGCTCTTTTATGTACAAACATTCGCAAATAAGAAGTTACACATTTCCACGTGTAAGATGTTTCGATAGATTCAATATTGTCGTTTCTGGAATTGATCATCTTCTATTTGCTTAGCTTCGCACGTATAAAACATTCAAGATTACCCGCGTTAACACTATTTTAACATTTATTTAACGGGCTGGCAGATGTTAAATATTTACCAATTCCGAAATAAAATACAAATAATCTCCAAATATTTATAAAAAAATCATACGTAGGTTAACGTGAAATCTACGTTTGTTTTTCAAAAATCTTTCGCAACTTTCAGTTTTATTAATTTAATAGTTGTGACTATTTCAATAAATTCAAAAGATTTATTATCATTCAAAGATATTTAACATGTTCGGTTGTAATTACGAATAACATACCATAAAATTGTCATTCATTAAGTACGGTTGCTTTAAAAATTACATAATCAATCATACATATATATATATATATTCTCTTACAAGTATTATACACAGTGCTTCCGTTATTTATTTTACAATCAATCGTTAAACATTCCCTATCTTTTGTTCAACTCATCGTTTGTAGTGCTTATAAAAAAGTTATTGTCAATGTGATATATACAGCACAACGTTAATTACTAAATATGTCAATGCAAGTGCAACGCTGTTTTATTTATTCAGTTAAAATTCATCTTCTATAATCTCACATAGGTGTAATGGCACTTTCAACACTGTTTAATTAATTGAATAGATAAACGTTAATTTTCTCTGATCACGTACAATAAATATTCTCCATTTTCTATATAAAATATCCACTTAAAATTTCTCGAAATTTAGAAATTAATTACTCTGTCAATTATTTATTGAAAAACAAATTTACTTTTTTAAAAATCCCGTTCAAATCTCAAGAATATAACAATTAACATTAAAATTACGTATAATAATATCTTTTGCGATTCTTTTGAAACTCCCTAAAGATTCGAAATTGATTTACTTTGTCAATTGTTTGTTAAAAAATAAATCTACCTCCCCCCCACCCATGAAAAATTGTTTACATCCAAAGAAAGAAATAGTACACCACGTTTTCACACTTTGTCATATTTAAAACAGACGATAGATCGCGTCTTGTAGTATAATTTATCATAATCAATTTCAGGGAGGCTCTCGTGTCGATCGTAGGGATCCCGGCAAGCCGGTGGTATGTTCCACGGTGTTGTATAATTTTTGGGTTCGCAGCATGGGGTGGGCACGCCCCACCTGGCGCTTAGTTCCGCATTGAGAAGCGTGGTAAAGGCAAGGACCATAACTTTGGCTGTAATTTGTCACGATTACTAGCAGATTACTGGTGTCGCTGACAGCCTTTTAGGCTAACCGTGAACAGCAGCGCGGCTGCTCCTCCCTCGGAAGATCTTCTTGGTCTTTTACCTCTGATTAAGCATCTTTCCCTTCGAAATTTTGCACCGGAAGTTACAATCTCCTCATCAGTTGCTCCCAAGAGAATGATTTGCGTATTTTCCTTTTCTTTCTATTTAACAAAAGATAGAAAATGCGAAATCCTTGTTTGTCTTTGTACAAAATACCGTTATCTGCTAAGCTTTACAATGTGGTGTTTGTTGGATATTTTATTATTCTCTTTATTTTTTTGTTTCTGAATCAAAGGATTTATATTTGCCGACTTTAATAGCGAGGTAAAATTGTCTTCATGTGTCTTCGGTGGACGTTTATGCGAAAATCTGTTTCATTAATGAAACATTGTAAAATTTATACCTACGTTTAATTTAGATATTCAACGTTCATTTTTACAACGTTCGTACATATTCCCTGTGCAATTTTCCATAAAAACGTAAAAATGTTTAATCACGATTAAAAATTATTAATTATCTCCTGTACCGTTCTTACTCGGCAGTTTTCAATTACAGTGCGAAACTTGTTTCAGAGAAATTAAAGTGCAAGGCGTACAATGAAGTTTACAGTAGAATAAAGTGCACAAATTTTTGTTTGTGTTTCTAATATGAAAATTCTCAAATTTCCAAATATCCAAGTAAGAGATACGATTAATACGAGATATCGCTGATCACCTCTACTTTCTAAAAATTATTGTACTTCAATTTGGCATTATTTTACTTTATTCTTCAAAATTCGAGAATAAATTGTTACTTATCACTTTGGTTACTTACGATAATTTACGAATAAATTAATCGTGTAAAAATATATTATATATATGCGAATCACTTTGGTACACGTACAACTGTCTAATTTTCAAGTCCGTGCTCACCGCAGCTACGCGCGAGTCAATTCGTCGCTCGCTCCGAACATTCAGATAGCAGTGTAAAAGAAGAAGAAGAAGAAAAAAAAAAAGAATAAAACAGTGATTCGGGCAAGTATATCTGCGAGTAGCCGCGAGGAACAGCACAATTCGAATCTCCGCGCGCGACGTAACGATATGGCTAAACACACTTGCGCACCGTGTGCACGGAGTTCATAGAGCGGCACGGAACGAGCTGGATGTTAGTATTTTAAGCCTATTTAAGTGTGTTTGTCGTATAATATTGACATCGTGCACACACAGGCGAAGATAGCGCGCTCGCACATGCACTCTGACTCTCTCCCTCTATCTCCCTCTTTCTCTCTCTCTTTTTCACTCGCGAAACGGAACGACCTCCCTCTTTTATTTCTCTTTCCTCTTTCATTTTCTTTCCTCCTCTCTCCTTCCCCTTTTTCACCCCTTTCTTTTTGCGGGCGTAGGCGCCACACGTAAGAAGACACACGCACGAACGAGAAAAAGAGCGGCGAGTGAATGAAATCGCGGTGTATGCTCGGCAAACGACGCGGCGCGCGTCGCGTCGCAGCGCCCCGCTCCACCCGGCACGAACGGAACGTAAAAATTCCGTCGTCGAACCGCGCCGCTATCGGGATTAGCCCCCCGTCCCATCCTCCGATCGATCTCGTGTTTGAACATCTCAATGAGTGGATTCGCGCGAGGATTGTTTGTCAAGGTATTGTTAAGCGAGCGCCCGGTGGTTTCTTTGGAGTTTGTTTGGTGAATTATTAAGATCGTCGGTGGCTGTCGGAGTATTTGTCGAATTTTGCACGCGCAAGTTTGCCCCGGAGAAACGAGAGTGACTTTTGCCAAAGTTTCAATGCCACCTTGCTCACGTTGCACGGTCTTCTGAAAGATTATTTTCCAGTCGTGCGAGAAGTTTTGGGGCGAAGGGAAAACTGGAGATAAAACGATTGACCGTCTATAAATATCAATTGTTTTTCGTCTCTTTTTTCAAATCGATGTCGTTTCATTTCGTCGAGGTACAAGCTCCAATGTCTGTCCATTATCTAATCCAGACAAGAATTTTATTGAACGGAAAATTAAATGTTTATTCAAATATCATTTTTCTCCAATTAGTCGTTTCATCGTTTGTTCATCATTCTTTTTGTCATTTAACAGGTAGGTAATTGAGTTAGCCAAGTAGCTGAAAATTCTACTAAAAGTAACAGGAGAAATTGTAAAAATCGAAAATAAAACGTTTATCCAAATATCAATTATTTCTTAATCCTCTCTGTAAATCAATCGTTGTTCCGTTTTAATAAAAAGCTTCTATGGGTGTTCGAATATTTCCGTGAGAAGATATCAGTATTCCAATTTTGTCTCGAAAAGTTAACGAAAAGTTCGGAAACCTAATTAAAATCTAGCAGCCTAATTCGAAATCTTTCGACAAAACTTGAATTTCAAGCCTCTGATCTAAACACAGAAATTAAAGATCATTAAATTAAAGATCTAGGAATATTATTTTTACAGGAAAACGGAAATCCATATTTTTAGATATATAACCTAATTAAAAATCTAAAATCTTTTAATGGAATTTTCGTTTGGATGCAAGATTTAAGCATCTGAATTTACCAAGGTTAGTGGAAAATCCACGATGCTTTCCTCCGATGTTTCTGAACTCACAATCACATCGCTTAAAGAAGAAGATGGACGATCGCGTACAGGAAGCTCGGTTTCTAATCCTATCGCGAAAGATATCCCCGGCCTTAAGACCGTTTATTCGAGTTCACGTGTATCGGCTGGTTCGAAACGACTCACCCCTGAAGTTTTCGAGGCCGACGAAAGGGAAGGAAAGGGACCGCCTGCCTTCGAGCACGGATCGGATTGGATCGGCTTAACGTTGATTTAAGCCAATCAGCAAACAGTCAGTCGCCAGTTCTGAACCTCAACATTGATCTCGTTAGCTCTTTACAAATTCAATGTTGCGTTCCGCGTGCTCCCGGCACCCCCGTCGCACGATTCGCACGCTTTTCTCCTTACGGCTCCTTCTGTTGCTCCTTCGCTTACTTCGACCGCGATTCCTGCTATAGACGGTCGTTCGATCTTCGTCTCTCTGCAATTTTCGTTTCAGGATTGTGATTTCGTTTCTAGAAAGATCGTTGAAGTTAGGTTCGTTACTTTTGAAAAAGTACTAACGAGCAGATTTTATTGATGTTAATTTTAGGGAATTTTTATTTTTTCGTCGGTTAATGGAATTATTTTTTTTCTTCAGATTTTGTTTTCATCGCGAAGGTAGATCTTTCGTGGAATTTTCGTTTAAAATGTTTGACCTTTTAAATCTCAATTCTATTTTTAGTAGAATTTTTATTAAAAATAACGATATAAAAAATTACGGTTTCATTGATTCTAGGAAAGTAGTAGCAAGCAGATACTTGATAAGCGGATACTTAATGAAAAATTTTATTTCTACAGAATTTTTGTCTGATCGCTCGGAGAACACTCTTTGCCTCTTTCTTAAATATTTATTTTCTATAGCACATGTGTTTCGTTAACACATTACCACTGTTACCAGAGACGATTATTATTATTACTGACTATTATTATTGTATTGAGAAGCTATAAGAATATGCAAACTCAACAGAGGATCTAATTGCGACGGAATCATGCACAATCGACGACGAATGAACGCGTAATGGAGCGTGTTTTCTTTCTCTTCGAACAAAGAGAATTCTTGGAGAATTTCTCCGAGAGTGCAAGGCATAGGTGAATAGGGCGGAAAGGGCTCAAGAATCCGGAGCAGCGAACGTCCGGTGGAATTGAAGATGCACAGAAAGACGAGAGGGAAATGGCGCGATGGTCGTAAAGCGGACAAAAAGTCAAAATGTCCGGATCTGGATCAGCATTGTGCCCGGCTGAATCGGCCGTGAAATTCATGTTGTGCCTTTTTTCGTAAATTTCTTTCTTCGCGTGGCCGTTGAATGGCCAACAGGCCGTTCTGGCCTTCTAGCTCCACCGCGACGCGAGAAATCGCCTAAACGAGACTCGAATGGAAAGTGATCGTTCGATGACGAGCAGGGAGGAGTGTTGCGTCCGGATCGATGATCGATCGCGAGAGAAAATCGCGCGGACAATGGCGGGGCCATTCCGAATGTCCATTTGGAAATTCCACGGAAGCGCAAGGTTGTTTTCGACCGTGTTGCCTCGAATTGAGAATGGATCGTTGCGGATTTGAGTATCAGCGGGCGTGGAAATTAGAAATGAGAGAAGTAGGATGTTTCGAGGAAGCTTTTCGTATCGAGGGTCTTGGGAGAGGGTCTGTTTGGAAATTCTGTGAAAGTGCAAGGTTGTTTTCGTTTTGGACGTTAGAAGTTTCGATGTCAGCAGAGGTCGGGTAGAAATTGGGGCAGGAAATGAAAAGCGAAATATTACGAAGAAACTTTTGACCCGAACAAATTTTCTTACAAAAAAAAGGATGGAAACTCTACGAAAGCAGGTTTATTGTAATTCTTCTTTCGAATTAGTATCAGTTAGCTAAACCTAATTATAGGCGTGGCCTTTAAAAATTTTCTATTTCTCAACTGAAAGTAATTAAATGTACGTAACAATAAATCAGATGTAATTAAAGAAAATATAATTAAAACGATAATTAAACTACAGTCCTTAACTTGTATAAGGGTTAATTCTCCTAAAGTTATTATTCCAAAGTGACTTCATTGTTCTTTTCACCCGGTCCCCAATTACTCTTCTTATTAAAAAAATATTACACTTTGATGAAATCAATTTGCCCGATTCGGAGGTTAATCGAGGAGGGCTGCGAATTGGTCTATAGAGTCTTTCCCAGCCAATTTGTCGGGGTTGTCTATTCCTCGGGCGTCGATGAATGTCGCGGCACCGCCCTGCACGCCCCCAGGAAATGGCATTCAGACAACACAACGTCCCTGCGAACCTTTGATTGCATATATAGCGTGTCTCTCGTTTATTGTCGGGGCGTGGAACTCGAAGGGATGCACGCTCGGTGATATATGGCACCTTTTCTGTCTCCACGGAGCCAAAACTCCCCTGCATTTATATGAGGATTCGTTTCGATTTTCTGCCAGTCGATCGATCAGTCGACTTTTCTTCGTGAAATCGTCTTTAAACTTCGTAAAGTCACTCTCTAAAAATGCATAAAGGTAAACTTCGATATGTTACGTTATCGATAATAAAGTAAAGTACGTAATATAAGATGTATGTACTCTGTTTCCTGTTAGGGAATTTTTATGCATTTGTAAAAAGTTTCCAGAACGAAAAATGCATATAATATGAAAGAACGAAACATACGAAATACATAAATGAAATGTACATTTGGTTGGTATACCTGTGATACAACCGAGGTTCTATTTTTTCAATTACACTTCCAAATTTGCATAAAAATTCGCAGCTGAAGGAAAATATTAAGCTCCGTTAAAATATTTATGTAAGAAAAAATTGAATTTTGCTTTTAATGCATTCGTGCAAAGGTTCTCCTGTTCTTAAGTCTTTGATAAAACGTTTGATAAAATAACCTAGAAATATTCAACAGTTGTATCATAAAAGAGTACGTTACGTATACATTACGTAAGGCGAGTGCAAAAATTAAAAGAAGGTGAAAACGCAGGTTGCGCACTTTCACGTATGTGCGGAACGTAACGTTGCGCACTTTTACGTACTAGGAACGTAACGTTGCTGATTGTGCGCGTTTCGTGGCGAAAAGTCAATTAATAGACCAATTGGTTGCGCGAAATTACTTGGCAATTTGATTAATGTTTACAATGCGTAGACAAACATGTAATACGAGCAGGAAGTAATATTCGTTATCCAGCAAAAAAAAAAAAAAAAAAAAAAAAAAAATCGCGGGAAAAAGCGAGGAGAGAAGCGAGAGCGAAACGGAAACGCACGCTATAATCTTGCTCGCGTCGAAATTCTTTGTCGTTTTTCGTGTTTGTCGTCATTTGACGTTGAAACGCAAGCTATTAATAAAAATCAGAGACACTTTTGTTTTGTGTGCGCGTGTGTGTGTGTGTTTCGATATGATTGACGATCGGGGGGAGGGAAGGGGTTAAAAAACAGATTCGCGTCCAAGGAGCCAGCCGTGTGCATTGACCCGCTGTATTTTTTCCCATATTTTCTCTTCCCCCTAGTTTTTTGTTTTCAAATCACAATTAAACGGCCTATTTCCGCGTTTAAAAGGCATGCAAAAAGTGTACAGTGCGCGTTAATAAATATTTGCAACATTCTTTTTTTCGGGCATCGATTCCCGACGATATACCTACATGTAACAGCAATTAAAATATTTCTGTCTTTTATCCCTCCTTTCTTTTTTTTGCAAGCGTTTTGTTTTCGTCCTTCCTCGCGAGCCTATTTATCAAACACGCGTAAAAATTGCAATTTTTATGCAAATTTCCGTGCGTCTGAATCTTAAAAATATGATGTTTGGTCGCCAATAGTGTGTTCTTTTTTTTTTTTTTACTTTGACATTCTTCGCGTGTGACATTCGTCGTTGAAAATCAGAGTTCTAGATATTAGTCCCTAGTCATTATTCAAATTTTTCATATGTTTAGTAAAACTGAAGACTATGTATAGGTATACGCAGGATGATCCTTAACCACATGTTAATACTTCAGCCTTGTGAGTTGAATCTACACACTAAAAGTAACTGAAAAACTAAAGTATCTGCGACATAGATCCATGTATAGTTCACAGTTAAATCTAAGTATAGTCGATCAGTTTCCAAACTTGAATCTCTAATGGAAAAGTTTCGTCCTTTTACATTACTATCCGATTTATTTTTATCTTAGCCGTAATATCACTCCTGTTGCATCATTTTGCGTATCAGTTGTCAACAATTTCCTAGAATTAAAAGCTCGTTTCCAAGTTCGAGAAGGGACATCGACGTCGAGATGGACAAGTCGACAACAAGTCTGCCGCGACTTTAACGAGAGGAATAAGACGGTGCTAGACAGATCCATTGACTAGGGACGCGTGTCAAGTCGGTGGCAAAAAGGGAATGCGTGGCGCGAGCGCTAAAACAACATTTTAAGCGGGCAAACATGCATAGAATATGATAACAAAAGGCGTGACCGGAGCGGAACACATGTCCAAACATTAGGGCACAATGTCCTACCGGCCGAAATCGTCCGAGTCGCCCCTCTGTTCCCACCCCTATGGCCCCGATCAGTTGTTCGCCGGCAACAGTAAAATGTTTGCAATACGTTACATGGGCCATTCAGACCCGAAACGGTCCCGGTGAACTGTTGCCTAAATGCCGTACGATGACCAAGAAATGGCCCCCCCGAAGAATGACCGCTTCCCTACCGACCGATCGATCTTTTCTTCTCTTGTGTCGCAACGAAAACACCGTCACATCGTTCTTCACTCCCTCGCCGATCCTCGATCTTGACCGTTCAGCTCTGAGGAATGTTGGCGTTCGCTGTCGAACGTTCTTGAAGATTTACACGCTCTTGGTATTTCCTTCGTGCATCGAGTGATTTTCATTATATTAATCCTGTTTTGTTCCCCAAGCCATTCTCGATTCAAAAGTGTTTTTATATTTTTGGATCATTTTTTTTTTTTTTTTTTTTTGTAACTTTTAGAATGACTGAAGAAAAATTACTAATAATAACTACTGTGATTTCTTTTTTTGGAAATATTGAAAATCTTCCCGTTTCGTTGAAACGAGAGTGTAACTTATATTTGAGATGTCTGAATGCTATTGGAGGGATTGTTATTCCACATATTTGTTTTTAATAATATTTATAAAAAGACAATTATAATATATATATATGTACATATATATATTATAGAGTTAAAAATTGCATTTGAAAAACAGAAAATATATATTGTCTTCGCGTATTAGCATCTACTTACAATTTTATAGTCAGACTGCGAACCTTTGTGCATTTACTTTTACAAAATTAAAAAGAAGAAATAACGTGGAGAAACGTAGAAAATATTCTATCCTTTAAATTACATATTTCCGATAAATATAAATCTGGGCAAAAGTCGTTGCAACAAACGTTCGACAAAGTCCCCTATTGTAGTATCAGAACGTTTTAACGTCGCAGGCGAAACATCTCTCGATATACTGGCAGCAAGCCTGTAGAAAAAGAGAAGACAGCCTGGAATAAAAAAGGCGGCGTTCTTCTTTCTCTCGTTACGTTTCGCTTCCTTCTCCTACGTTACCGCGAGACGGCGGCCTTTCTCGTGCTCTCTGGTGGATGTTATGTGGGTCGTTCCATCCCGTCTCTCTCTCTCCCTCCTCCCCTCACTGCCTCCCCCTCGCTCTCTCTGTATCTGGTCCCGCGGCCTCTCGCCCGCCATTCTCGTCTCTTCCGTTCCGTTTCGTTCCAGGCTGGCTTGCGAGCCCAACTTGCGTCAATATTTGACTCAAACACGTTAAAACAATACCCAGGCCCCGGAGTAGAGAGTCGTTTCAACGTGCTTCCCAGAATTTTATCTCGCGTCAGAAAACGCCTAACGACTTCCCGCCGCGGAGAATTTCGGGCTTGTGGAGGGAGTTTGCGAACACCCCCGGAAAACAGACGGAGAACCCGGCAGAACCGCGTTGCTTCTCCTAGTCGTCGTCGTCGTCGTCGTCTTCTTCTTCCTTCTCTTTTTTCTCAAAGTCTTTCTTTTCATCCTGTTTATTTTTTCTTTTTTAGATACCCTGCTTCTTCGGGTATTCTTCGGGTTTAATTTCATATTTAGTCGAACGTTTTATCGCCCAAGGCGATCAAATGGCACGCGAGCCTGGTTGAGTCTCTTTCGAGAGATCTTTGTTGAACGTTTCCATTAGGATAGGATTCAGGTTTTTTGAGGAGAGGTAAACAGAGGAAGGTACGACTGGAAGTTGACTGGACTATCGGGGGATGGTTAATTAGCTCTTCCAGTTGACTAGGATTGCCGCGGAAGGTTAAATTACGGCTTGAATTTTTGGGAGTGTATTTATTTTGGAAGTGTGAAATTACGTGTTCCTTTTTTTTTACGAGAGAGATCAGTGGATATTGATACAATTAATTATAAAATTTTTAGAAATTTAATTCGGAAAATTGACTGTGGATATTTCACATTTGTAAAAATGCAATAAAGGATTGTTTGTAATTGATATTTTATAGAATCTCTTATATTTAAGAATACTATAAATTCGTTAAATGCACAAACATCTGCAATTTATTGATTACAATCGTTTAAGTAAAGTCTGTAAAGTATGGTAAAAATGAATTGTATCTTGAATTTTTCAATGTTATCGTCTTTGTACCGTGTGGCTAATTAATTTTGAGAATTAATTAAAATCACTTCTTTCCTCGGAAAGAAGGTCAATGCATTTTGGAAAGTTATATATTATTAAATTTAATCAAACCGTCGAACGTTGGAAAGTGTACTTTTTATGTGTTTTCATGTGTTTACGTTTAATTAATTCTGGAAGTTAATTAAAATCGTTTTAGAGAAGGGAGATCAATACGATCAAATATAAATTGTGATTCGAATTTTTGTCACATTCTTTCGCAATTGAAATATATAAGTAAAATTTTAATTTTATATCGAATAACAGATACGTGTCTGTTGCTTTTTAAAAAAGGATTGCTGATTAAAAGTCTGACCAGCAAAAGAAACACTTGACGTCGAGGCATAAAATGAAAAACTCTCAAAAATGTAACTTTGAGAAACGATACGAAATATAACTAACACCGAGTACATTGTCTTTCCGTCACGATGTTTCAAATTCCAAAGAACCAAATCGTCAATTTACTTTCAAACAGTACGTTGGAAACCGGTCCATTTTCTTCCGATAGCGTACCGAATACGTAGATCGAATGTGAGGCGATCGCTTTGAGCGGGCCTCGAGTAGAATTTTTGCGAGTTATTGCTTCGTATTCCGCGTGCAAACAGAGGCGAGTCTCTGGTGAGATACGAAGTGCATTCGACCGTCGCAAACGAAGTGTTAAATCTTCCTATCTCGTGGCTTGTTTTCCTAGAACCGTCATTCTTCTACGAATCGTCTGCTCCTTTCAGTCCATTAACGGATAGCAATGATCCAGGCTGAAATGATCCTGCTTCATAAATATGCATTTACAATTGAAATTATTCTTCGAGGAACGTCTCTGTGAAAATACACTCGATTCGATGGAACGTGTGTACAGAGTGTGCTTCCGCAAAAACGAATGAAGAAATTATTTCGCTTTCAATGCACTCGTCTCGATACAGATTAACAATAATTGAACGACTGAATCGGAGGAGCCCAAAAACCACTCGGTATCTCTCTCTCTCTCTCTCTCTTCGTTGTTGCAATACAAACTTTTCCGTAATCAACCCTTCTTAATCTGCGTTCTCAACTGTGTATCGCTCGTCACAGAAACACTCGTCCCAGTGTCAGAGGATTGTAAAGCAGAAAATCGTTGCAATTTCAACGAAACAACAAAGAGAAACGAAAGTCCCTGGATGTCGCCTTATTCCGACATCGCAACGGGCTATCGCGATACGTAGCGAATCGAAGGAAATCCCGGCTGCCTAAACCGCTTTGGCTCTCATAAAATCTCATAACCTGGGGGCAAGGTGGTGGGCTCTCCCTATTGGCAGAGGAAAAAAAATGAGAGAAAGCGAAGGGAGAAGCAGAGAGAGAGAGAGAGAGAGAGAGGCGGGACAGAATGGAAAAGGGCCTCCGGGAAGAAAGGAGCACACGGAATCGCTGGTGGCTTGATTCACGATGGGGCGACACCGCACCAGAGAAAAGAGTCCGGCGCACTTTTGCCCGTGCGATGAATTTTCAATGGGAAAAGCGACGGCCAGGGTGCATCTGTTTGTCTTTCGGATCACGCCTTTAACGCCGAGACTTATAATGCCTCAGCCGCGTGTATGTACACGCGTGTTCCCCTTTTCGTATTGAGAGACTTGTTATTCGTACTTGCGGGCCCGTGTACATTCGACCGCTTCGTTATCAAACGCTTCGCCAGCGAATTTTCATCGCATTCTTCCTGATCACCGAGACAGACGTCTCTCAAGCAGGTTCAACTATGATGCAAAACTTTGTATTTTTCTTTCTTTCGCTTTTTTTTTATATATATTATTAAGCATCTGTTCCTGGTCGTTGAGTCAGGACTACTTCGTTTTGTATGTTGTGAAGTAAAATTTTTATTAACGTGCTAGGGATCAAGCAATAATTTATCGTAACGTTGTAAATTAATTTCATAAAATTATGTGGAAGACGTAACGATGAAGAAATATTAAGCAAATTTTTTTTTTTAATTTTACACATAGAATTGACCAATAGGTCAAATCTACCACAGACTCACTATGTTAATCACCCTTTTTGAACATCTCTGCAATACTTTTGTAATCAGGCCTTCTACTCTTATCTCAATAGATATCTAAAACTACGAAATTAATTTCAACGAACAAATCGCCCGACAATCCGCCACCCTTGTTCCAAAATAATTATCAATCTCACGTGCCATCTTACATGTTACAGAAATGTTCCAAATTACGAAATTATGTCCAACAAATTACCTCAAAATCAGTCACACGCAAACCGCTCAATCTCAAAATAGATTGTCACTCCTACATGCCACGTTGCAAAAATATTTCCAACTCCCGAGATTATCAGCGACAATTATCTCAACGGAAACCCTCGTCGATAATCTCCAATCTTTATCTCACCACTGAGTCTCGAAACAAATTCCAAACAATCGAAGCAAATCGATCGGAGAAGCATCCATTATCCGTAATCCGGGGGAAGACAATCCTCGAAAGGAAGCGTGGCGCCGCGGTGCGCCGTCTTACACGTTGTCACGTCGGCAGGTATGGGTATCCATCCCATTTGCAACTAGTCGCATTATTGTTAGCCCTAGGTATGTACCATACCGCGCTGGTACACAACGCTTGTGTACACACGTATCTCTGGCCCAGGTAGCTACTACGTACGAAGCTGTGCCTCATCCTCCGAGAATCCATCCATGCCATGTATACGTGCTATAAGCTTGCGCGCGCGCACGTTCATCCTCTGAACTGCTCCTCTGTCATACACGTTAGAATATAAGGACGTCTAACGTGCATACGTACGTTCGTGTATACGTGTGTGTATACGTACGTGTGTGTCCGTTTACGCGGACGTGCATGTGTGTATGTGAACGGGCGTAGGAGACTAGGGGGTGGTGTAATATAGAGAGCGGCTAAAGGCGGACGTAATTTCCTGCCCGCCTGACAACGCTACAGACATGTTTGCGAACTCGACGCACACAACCTACTTAGAGCCTACATGTGTCCCTACGACAATGCGCCGACACAAGCTTAATCTATTCCCCGCAGGTATGTACAAGCGTATAGGCTGGCTGTGTAGGCAAGGGTGGATGGGTGGGCGCGCGCGCGCGCGCGTGTGTGTGTGTGTGTGTGTGTGTGTGTGGGTGGGTGCATCGACGATGCGACCTGCAGCATCTACCGCCACCGCCGCCGCCGCCGCCCTGAGGGCTTTGATCGGAATACAGAGAGGATGACCCAATCGGAGGATACCTCGATATAAGTCGCTGTTTCCGTGCCCCGGCTGGCACGGAGATGCGTCTTCGATGAACGGACTGACCTCGAATCGCATACATGCATATGAACGTGTGTGTAAGGTGGTCGTAACGTGTGGTTGCGGAGGCCGTTTGCTGGAGGACAGTTTGCTGATCGGCGAATTCTAACGGTAGTTAACTTGAGATTACCGATTTCGGGGCGCAGAGGCCGGGATCCCGAAGATCCAGCGGTTTCTGCGGCTACGCTCCGGACGTTTATGCGGTTCTCGGTTCTCGGGCTGTTGAGTTTGCGGGATGATATCGGCGAGTCGCGAGTTGCTGTGAATCGGCATGATTTGTAATTTCATAATTTCGCATAAACGGTAACATTGAACTTCGTCGAGATTGTAGTTAGGAATAATTGCAGTTAAAGTAGGTATATATTGTCAGATTGATTATCAAATTGGTTAATTAAAAGTTTCAAAATGTTTGACGCAACACGCGTCGTTCTGATAAGTGGAACACTTTCCGTTCTACTATTTGTGGATCCCTCAGTTTACCACCTCTAAAACGTCATAAAATCAAACCACTAGAAACCAAACACAAAGCAGAGTTCTATTCTTATCGTTAGAATCTCTCAGCTGATTCGAACGCAAGCAGCATGTCGAACCGACATCCTGAAATCATCTATCGATCTGATTCCTCGTTTCCTCGGAGCAACAAAAATCCAGAAACCGTCGGTACGGACTGTGAGATATAAAAGCAGCTGGAAGAAAACGAACGGGTAGACGATCCAGGCGGAAGAGAGATAAAATAGGCGATGCTCCTCTCTCGGCTCTCGTCCTTCAAAAGACTCGGAATATTGTCCTGCAGTGCAAACAGTCCCAGACACATTCTACGTTTCCAGCTCGCCTCGAGGCAGCGCCAAGACGCTTCGGCTTCGGCATCGCCTTCGCCACGGTTGTCCGTGTTTGCCCGCAGGCAAATGTGTTTCCTTAGGCTGTCCGAAATGTTTGGACGAAGGCAGCAAGCCGCCTCGGCCGCGAGCCGCTCCTCTGCTATTCCACCCGACTATCAGAGTTTCAGCTCTTTTCGATAAAAAGCAGAGAAAAAAGAAAAAGGAAAGAACACTCACTCGTAGTGTCATAGTTTTCTTACGAAACGTTCGACCCCTGTCGAACGTCGCGCGGTTCGCAAGTTCGTTTGTGAAATCGAAGCCGTGGACGACTCTATGAGATTAGGTGTCGTCGCGAAAGGATAATGTGGGTTGATACGAGCCTCTCAAAAAATTTGAGAATTTTATTCCATATGAATTTCACGTCATTTTCACGTAAAGTTCGACATCTGGAAGAAGTAGTTAACTTGTCGTAAAGGAACGGTTTTTGAGGTAAATTTGGAGAAATAGTGTTTGTAGTTGCCATTTTTCTATGCTTTCGAATATAAGATAATTTGTTTGTGAAAAAATACACCAGGCAAAGAAGAGTTAAAAAAATAATTGCAAGACGAATGAGAAACAACAAATACTTACAGAATATCTGAAAAGAATCATGTATAATACGATTGAAACTCGTAGTAAAATAAAAATAGTCTTAAAACATTAGTTGTTGACAGTTTAATGAGTATTTAATAGTCTTGGTGGTGTCTGAATATTGCTATGATTGCTATGATTTCGTTTAATATCCTTTAATTATATCATACTGATTGAAATTGTACTTCGTACATATTTCAAAGTACAATAAACGGTTCCTCAACGGGTCCCTCTCCTTTGTCAACGAAGCTGTAAAGCGTCAAAGTCGACTATTTTAAAGATTCACTGTCTGTGTAGCAGAATCAGTGGAAAATTGTCCTTTAAAAAAATGATATTTCGAATTTTTTCGTTCGCATCCTACGAGCATGAAATTCCAAGTGTGCCCAAATTTTAAATTCACGATTCACGATGAAATTTTTATCCCAATCTCTCCCCAACCGCGAATTTAATCGTGTCAGTCTGAGATCACCGAGAAGTTTCGTCTCTTTTCTCGCTCGAAAAAACAAAAGGATACGGCGAGAACGTCTAAAGTACTTAAATCATTTCGGAAGTTCTTTCTCTTTCTTCTTTTTTTATGTTACGATGGCGGTTGGCGTATCGCAGTCGGATTTCGCGGCACAATATCGCCAGTGCCGTCGGGTTTTTCACCAGCAGTAATAACAGCAGGAACAAAAGAGCAGCCCGGCAGAACGCATAAACGCATAAAACAGTACGCGAGCGAAAGGTAAAGTTTGAAAGGCAAATTTATACGCGCTTTTTGCTTTTGATCTTATCAATGATTACGTAGCGCCGATTTCGAAAAATGTTCAACCGACCGGGTCCGTTCGCTTTTTGATCGAACGCGTTCCCATCTCCCTCTCACGGCCTCGTCCTTTCCCTTTCGGTCTCTCTCCCTCCCGTTTCGTATTTTACTTTCGTCACGCCGGTTTATTCACCCCGCGGCGATTCGGCTCTCTGGCCGATTGAAATTTTCATGCGAGCTGTTCAGGGCTCGAACAACAACCGTGGCCAACGTCGTTTTCGAAGCACGGTCGAAGACGAAGACGATCTTTTCGTTTTTCTGAAAAAGGAAATGATTCTGAAGGCGAAGGGTAAAAGTATAGGCTAATTGCTTATCATATTGTGCAAGTTGAGTTTGCGATTTTTATTTTATCAGTTTGCTACTTTGTTATGTATTTCAGAGTATTACGGAAATGTCGAGTGATTTATTTGCACAATTAAGATTTTAAGTTCGAGTGACACTGGAACTGTCCAAGATTAAAACTTGTATCAAAGAAATTAAAACACAAGCTTCTATACGCATACTTTACGAAATCTCTAAAAATGCATCGTTAAAATTCTAGAATGTTTCGATGAAAAATTGGTCATTTTGTCCATTCTATAGTAATTTTAATTATCCAATAATCGTTTGCTCTCGTGAGTAAACGAAAAAGGTCGTCACTACAAAAGGTTGAGGGTAATAGATTCACTTAGAATTAGTTATTTAATTAAAAGGCATTGATCAATTTTACTTACTTTTACAATTTTTTATTATTCCTTAAAAATGTTTGATGATGCAGGAAAACTTTTCATAAATAAGAATAAAATAATTTTTCTAAATTATTTTCTAAATAATTTTCTAATAATTAAGGTATTCTTATTTAGCCAGTTCAATAAAACCACAACTTTTAGTTCATGCATTTTATTGAAATCTAAAATTTATAATTTTCCCCTAAAAGCACAATGTTCCTAGATAGAATAAGAACTATCTCACGTTGAAATCTCAACCAAAACTAAAAATTTCAACCCCAAAAACATAATTTTTCTATTTCATCGTCATAACATATTTTTACTTATGATTAATTAACTTTACATGCTCAAAAAATTATCCACCAAGAAAAACGTAATGCTCCATTTCGTTGAAGATACTCGAAAAGATGTTCGCTCTAATAGAGGCGAACGTGATATCCGATTGCTCGTGCTGCGAATAAAGCGGTCCGATAAATAAAAGGGTATAAACGTCGGGCCGGTAGCGTTAATCTACGGCGTAACTAAAATATTTATCGGTGAATAAATTTGTTCGTCGTTGCCGGGAGCAAACATCGAAGTTACTTATGGTGTAATGAATCACGGCTAATACCTGCCGCGCGTTCTCCTTGGCGAGTCGGCAAACTTTACGAAGCAGTTAGCGTAGCACACGCGTACAGTGTGCGCGATCCACTTGAGCCGTGGATCGTGTTCGATGATTCAGATCAAGCGATACGTTCGTCTATGATTTCAGGATTATTTTCGCAATACTTGACAAATCTCATTTCATTTTAAAGGATCGCGAAAGATTAGAAATTAAAAGAGATCAACAAATTAGTTCGTTTAAAAAATTCATCGCCTGTTCTTTTAAATCAGAGACAAATGTTCTCAAACGAACGCATACAAAATTAATACGAAGTTTTGATATTGTAATTCAAGTAGATACGTCGATTTGTTCGTCAATGCTTTTTCCTCTAGAAAATGATGTACAATATTTATACAATGAGGTACCAATACAAGTAATCCTATAAAATGTGCTCTTAGATGAGTAATTTTTCAATTGGTTTTCATTTATCAATTTTAAAGTCCTACGCTTAATATTCTACTGAAACTCTATAAAAGTTAAACTATGAATCCTCAATTCTGAACTTGTCTTTGTTCAGAAGAGGAAAAAATTCTTAATTAACTGTACTTGTTTGCTCCAGTTTAAAATCTAGAAACTAGTAACTGTTATCAACAGCTCATTTAGTATTTTTGTAACGAAATACAACAACGAAATGATAGGCATACACGTGCAAAATAAAATTTTCAATATGTGAATACACGAATGTATAACTTTCTATAGTTCTACGACGTTGCAGAAAAATTCCCGAGGAAGCACGTTTAAAATATTTCGTCGATAGTTAGGGAGAGTTAAGATTTCCAAGCGGTTCAAGGATCACAGGTCGTTCCTCGCCGAAAGTAGAACCGTTCATTGGCTGTAGCACGAGGCTCTTGTCCAAATACTGAGTCACTGTGACAACAATGGATCACCACTACCACGCTCGTTGTGAACGGGGTCGAAGGCTCAGCTGATTGCTCCGTATCACTCGGGGGATGAGGGTTTGTTTATTAATACCTCGAAGATGCAACGCGCTCCTACTCCCACACACGATTCACGCGAAACCGACGACCTAATTTTACGCCCCTTTTAATCGTTCCCACGATTCCGACGAAATTCCTGAAACCAACCCTCGCCACGATATTGCGTCGCCTACCAAAGATATTTCTCTATATTTTTGCTATACTGCACGTAGAAAATTATTTTTGTACGGCAATATTTAAATCAATACTTGTTATAGTATTTATTTATTCATATTGTGCCATTATAATATTTAAATTACAATGGATGCGTTGCTCTTATGAAGAGATGTTTGACTCTCCTTTCAAATTGAACGAATATTTTGTGTAAAAGCAGAAAATTAATTTCATGTTAGTAATATAGTGAGCTCAAAATATAGCTTAAAACGTATTTAAAAAATATAGATTTCACCCATTAACTTGCAATGAAACTTGTAAAATTATATTTTCTACGAGAAATATAGTCCTTTAGTGTGTCAAATATTTGTCAATGTAGCCGAAAGCTACTAAACGCCAAAATTAATGATTAATCAAAAATATTCTCTTGAGAGTTTCAGGATTGTCCTCCTTAATGAACATCTAATGTTCTTACTGTATGTAATTCTTATCACGCCAAAAAAAAAAAAACAAGTTTTCACAAAAAAATTTACCGTCGTCCCTCGAACCTCGAAGAAACAACATCACCAACAACCTCCTGTTCCCCACATCGAACCCCAAAAAGAGTTTCTCTCGCGTTCCGTCTGTTGTCTCAGCGAAGACACTTGATGTCGCGGCAAGTATCAAAAATTAAGACGCATTCTTCGAGGCGAAAGTGAAAACACGGTGGAGTGTTTGCACGGAACAGGGCGCGGAAGGGATGATGCGCGCGAGGGAGAGGCCGCTTTGCATGGCATTAGCACCTATATTATTGTAAGCCGACGCGCATAATTCTCCGAGCTGGCAGGATGGCCGACAATTTCACGCGCAGCCCTCGCGCCGGAGGATCTCAAATTAATTTAATATCGTTACACCCTACTTCCCACCCCCCTGCGCCCCTTTCCCCTTTTATCGGATATTGGCGCGATAAAACTCGGTCTAGGCGACGGCTGTTAATTGCTCGACGGCTGCAAATCGAATATAAATATGTTTATAGGCGCGTATTTGTATTTTTGCACGGGTCCGCGGGTTACAATTATTACGATTAATAAACAAGCAGTAAAAAATAACGAAGGCAAGTCGGTGACGAGCGGAGCGATTGTTTCGTGATTTTTACGATTTGCGATTGTGGAAATTGGTGGATTTTAAAATTCAACTTTTCGTAGGAAATGAAGATTTGTGGGTGAAGTTTGATATTTTGTAGTGGTGTAGATTAAGCGATGTTGAATTCTTACTTCATGATGCAGGATATTGTTCCAATCGAATATTTACTCGCGTTTCTCTGTACTATTTATATTATGTAATATTTGACAACTTCGAAAACAAGATCGGCTCACACAGATCCAAGATGCAAGATTTTGCTTACAAAGCAACTTGCTAAGATCCGAACAGAACATACGGAGAGATCAGTGTTTAACTCAATCGCTGCTTAACAACCACTCTCGCAAATTCCACCGAAATCTTCCCCCTTCCCGGTTCCGTTTCGAACAACGGTAAATTCCAGCAAGATACTCGAAAACACACCGACGAAAAAGACGACGTACAGAGAGAGGCAGATCGGACAGAATCAGGGAATGATATCGAGCACACGTGGGCTCAAAGCGAGTGGCATCGGATCGATCGTTCGGCGTTTGAAAGGGAGCCGGCCGGATCGAACGGGCAATCGGCGAACCGGCCCATCGATGTCGCGGTCGAGCATTACGTTTTTCCTGGCCGGATGTAAATGCAGGCAATATCGCGATGTTGGCGCCAATGGTCGACGCTCGAGTGACTGGTGCTGATTGATGTTGCCGTGTTTGGTCAGAGGGTTGTTTCTCCGCTCCGCAGCAGCCCCCAGCGGACCCAATAAGCACCTCACGCACACACGCGTGCTCCTAGGCTCTCCGATCCACCTACGCCTAACCTAGCCGAAGGAAGCGGAGCCATTGTTTACACGAGCCGTAGTGCCCGTCTGTCGCGATACTCTCGCCCGGCTCAGCCACCCCTCGCTCGCCCTCTCCTCCGACTCCTCTGGGGAGGAACCAGCTTTAAACCACCCCTTTTCGGACCACCTCGTAACACAGAGAGAGACCACGGCCACGTCGATTTATTGTACTGCAACTGTGACCGCCTTTAAATCGATCCTCGTTCCCGCTTCTCTTTCGCGCTTGTTCGCGCGTTGCTTCCGACACGCGCCTTTCCGCGCGTCGCGACAATTCCCGAGGGGTGGCTGAGGAAGGGATAATTAGATTATCCCGTGTTTACTGGTTTGTGGGATGCTCGAAAGGGGAAAAATTTTATGTGATTCGATAAAGAGGTCAAAGATGAAAGGTTGCAGACTTACCTGTAGAGAAGGGAACCGCGATTCAAACGCAAAATCAAACACGTTTCGCATCGAAGATTTCTTCACAGAGTGAAGAATCGTTATACCTTTAATTATACCTACTAGATAATCCGAGGGCAGAAACTTGTCGCGATTCCTTTTTCGATCGAAACAACGGGAAGAGAAGAAAGGAAAATTCAAAGAAAGGGGTTTACTCTAGGGGTTGGTCAAGTGGAAGTGCAATACCAACGTTAGCACGAAACACCGCTTCTATTTCTAACTCGCGTTTGTCCCTACGTTTCGCGTACATTTTCAGAGTCGGAAAACTGAAAGAATGTTTCCGCTATCCGTTTAACATTAGAGCTACTACTTTACATGTTCTGTTTTCTAAATTTGCAAATTTTCATAAAAGTTTTGTCATACAGTCATAAATTTCACAAACTTTATAAATGCGTTTTATAATCTTATAACAATCTCACGATTTATAATTCTTTTTTTATGGAAACTTTGTAAATTCACAACGATGCGTTTTCAGAAATTTGAAGAATTTCTTGTAAAATACAAATGCAAAGATTACAGTCTTCATTCTGTCGCAAATCTGATACGAAGTTTACTTCCTCAATATAATTTTCAACGCGACAAAGTATCCGTTTCCAAAAATTTTCTACTTTGATAAACTTCTGCGATCAAAAACTTCGCAACGCTCAACACTTTGACTCTCACTGTGATTTTTCACGCAACAAAATGTTCCATCGCCCTGCGTGAGAATCTTCAAAATTCGTATCGTCGGTAATTAAAACGGGAATCGTCGCGTGTCGGTTTTTCGTCGCGAGTCTAATCCGACAAAATCATCATCGGCGAAATAAAACGCGCGGCGCGCCAAAACGCGGCGGGGTGAAATCGAGTTAAAACGAGCCGGGGGGTTTGGGGAACGCTGGAAAACGAACCTGCCTCTCCCTTCTCCACCCGCCCCTCCTGAAAATGCATTAATTATACGAATGCGGACGTGTCGGCGACGCAGGAATATTTCAATCTACTTAAAAAGCCATCCGTTTGAAAGTAATTATCGTGATGAAATTAAAATGTCAACTGTGTTGGAAGGCGCGCGAGCGCGAGCGCGATCGCGAGTTCGTTGGTCGTGTGTTTGTGTTGTGCGATCGGCCGCGTGCTGTTTACCTGCAAATCTAACTAATCTAAATGGTAATGCGACAGAATTACGATAGCACCGGTTCTCGTTCTCTCTGCCTCTCTCTCACTCTTTCTCTCTCTCTCTCTCACTCTCTCTCTTTCTGGCTCGCGGCCGAGCTTTTTCTCTTCCTCCGCTTCCATCCTCCCTCTGTTCTGCCCGCATTTCGCCGCAGCACGACGACAACGTCATCGTTGTCCCATTACCGGCGCGCTTTTAATGAATTTCCAACCAACAACACCGGCAAAACCTCGCCATTTTAAAACGTTTATCGCGCGACGCGATTACGCCGTGCGTCGAATTTTTTCGCAAAGCTTCTCGAACCTTTAGCCTGGGCTTTTTTTTCCGCGCGATCGAGAGATTCGGTAAAATGCAAATTTCTCGTAGTGCAAAAGATTCGCAAGTATCTTTCTCATCTCGCAATCTCGCAATCAGTTGTGAAAAATTTGAAAAGTATAGATACGAATAGATAAAAATATTGCGTGCAGTAACCAAAATATTTAGCGAATGAAATAAACTTCTATTTAGGTTTCATTTCTTCAGTTAGCTACAAAGTTGCACAAAAATCGTACATTTTTATTACAACATGGAAATATCTAGATTTCTATTTCTGTTTAGTTATCATGGATAATAATTAGCTTTAAATAGTAAATTGACAAATAAACAATATCATCAACACGAGATGTTAAAAATACTCGATTTTGACTCCTTCGAATGTCAACAGTGGCTCATGAAAATATTCGAATACCGAATATGATATTATGTACGTTTTATAAAACATTTTGATGATAATAATCCCGTAATATCGAAACTTATCGATACAACACACATGTCTGTTTAAATACTCTTATAATTTCAATGAAATGTACATTCGTATTAAATTCCTATGTACATTTTCATATTTATTTCAAGCTGTTAAAATGTTTTATACACGCGATATATTCATAAATCCTTCCTGCAACTATTAAAATATTTTAGTAAACAACTGTGGGCAAAATGTAAATGCCATAAACAGTGCAGTTAGTTGATCAATCTTATAAAAGCCAATCTCGCAAATATTCCAAGAATGCAAACTAAACGAGAAAAGTAGTATTCCTTTATACTACTGTACCTTTATACCTATATCCGCTATCAAAAGCAAACGAAATTCAATACGTGAATCAGGAATCTACCTGAAAAAGGGAAAGCTCCTCCCTATCGGTTACAGTTTAACGAACGTGTTCACGAGACACGTGTTTCTTCGAGACACGGATGTATTTTTCTTTGACAAGCACCCGTGTCGGAGCACCCTTGAACGAGATTCTGGCGTTTCGAGAGCATTCTATTTCTATTCCAGAAGGTAAATGAAGTCACTTTACAGGTGCGCGACGGAACGAACGAACGAACGAGGTCGCAACGAGGAACGAACGCCTCGTTTCACCCTCGTTTCACCCTCGTTTCACCCTCGCCTCTTTTCGACGGTGGTTACAGGGGGTCGGGCCCTCTCGGTGCTTGGAAGAATGCGACGCGCATCGGGAACCGCAGCCAATTTCAATATTTGAGGAAACTCGGCTGACAGGAGTTCCGCAAAATTTGCAGGTAAAAGGCGAAAATGTCCGTGGTGATTTAACGAGCCCTTTAAGGCACTCTCAAAAAGGACTCTGTTGACAGCCAAACAAACTATTCGGAATAACAGGTTAAACTCTGACGCTGCTCGGGCGCGATAACGTCTACACATGAATATTGAGAGGAGAGAGAGACACGCGGAGATGTTACCCTCTCTCTGCGGCTTCGTCTTCTTTTTTTTTCTCTCTTTCTCTTTTTCGCTTCTTTCTTACCCCTCTTTGCATCGCAGCGGGGAATCTCTTTTTTCCTTTTCGACACGAATTGACGCTTACTTTTATCGCGTTCAAAGGAATTGAACTAGCGGAGAATCTTTGGGGAAAGTTTCAGTTTTGTGCTCAGCTAAGCTCGGCCCCTCTTTTTGAGTTGATGGGTATTTGATTGCTTACTTGTTGTATTGTCATTGTTTAACCTGGATCTAACAGAACGCGAGAAAAAAGTGATATACAAAAATGCAAAGAAGAAGAAGAAAGAAAATTTATTAAAAGAGATACATATAGCAGCTATTGCTATCAGGCAAACTCTTCTTCCAAAACTATATCGCCACGAATGAATTATTCGCATATTAGCCAGTTTTGCGACCTTCTATTTATAGCTACATTTTTACATTATATTACACGCAATGATAAACTTGTAATTTCAAATGCTCCCAGAGTTGTTCGATAATATTCGTATCGGTACTTTAAGCTACCTCTGACAGAAGTTGAGCGTATCTTCTCTTCTCTTTCCACCTAACCACTGTGAAATACCTCCAACATCAGATACACGTGATTCAACGTAACACCAACATTCTTCTAATCGTTCTCTCTTTCTGTCTTGGGACCAAACATATTCCTTCCTACGAGGACGTGTTCATTTCTGACACTGTATTGCCCCAAATCCGTAGCAGATTTCGGATGAAGAAGGGATGGAAATGCAAGTTAGATCGTGTTGTCGTCTTAGGCCGATTTCTGCTGGACTCATCTTCGCAGAGCTATATCCGTCGGTTCTTTGAATGGGCTTGAACGCCGAGCGTACGGGGGTGGAGCTGCGGGTTCAGCGATCGACCGCGTGAAATCGACCACCTCGTGCACCGCCATCCCACGGACAGCATCCACCATCCAGCATCCAGTATCCAACGTCCACGTTCCTCTCCCACCCCCGTCGCATCCGCCATCCACCCTCGTGCTCGTTGTATTATCGTACGACCGCACCGGCTAGCCCCTACATCGTCAACATGTCCGGGACAAGCAGTGGTGTGTGCGCGGGCGCGCGATCTCCCGCTCATTTTCACACACACACACACACATACACAGAAACGTATATATATGTACATGTATATGTAGATGTAGATATGCACATATGTGTATGTGACATATATACAGATATACAATGTTTGATTTTAACTCTCGAGTAGTAGTATGGTTGTAATTTATCTCAGATTACTAAAATTTGGGACATGTTCTTTTATTTGTCTATATAGAGTTCTCTCTCTCTCTCACTCATAAAGATCAGCAGGCTGTGAATTTTTATGCAGTGTGAAAAATTTTTAAGTGCAAATCAGAAAACTGCATTTCGTATTTCTATTGGAGTTCTATCGTTTTAATTTTATCTTCATAAAAATATAAAATTGTATTAATATGTACTCCTCATCGTTCATTTTCTGCTTGAATTTTTTATATGACGAGTAGTTTACCAGTAACTCGCATTTCTAAATTAGTTCTCTGCTACGCATTGTATTCGAATTGCCAGTTGTACCAACATCAATTACGTTGTTGTATCCTCTGATTGAACGCAACTATAATATAATCTGCAAGTGCGTCTATAGGCTTTGAATCATTTTTTAAAAAAATATCGTAAATGAACTAATTCAGAGAATACGAAATTTGATACACCAGTAATTTTGAATTTGATGTAATAAATTGTATTTGCAAGTGAGGAAAGGTTTGATGCAAAAGTGGCATTAATCAGGGATGAAGTGAAAGCTCTGTGAAATTTAATAACAATAAACTCTTTTGTGCGAACCACTGTAAGGTCGCTGTTTCTATACAAAACAGAATGGAGATTGGGCTCTTGAAATGTGCTGCTAAACCAGATAAAGAAAAGAAACAGATAAAAAGTCGACACTCGCCACTTTTGCGCTGTGTTGTTGCAAGGAAATGTGAAAGTAATTCCCGAGCTTAAAGGGTTAAGATCGAGCACCCTCGATATATGTATATGCGTACACGTATACCTATATACGTAGAGGCGATGGTACGTTGGCCGCGTGGTACATTGAGACACAGGCATGGTCGGCGATACATAGACGGTGGTGCGTCCGTGTGTGACGTGATTAAACTGGCTTCCACCACTCCCTTCTGCCTGGCATCGCTTTCCACCTCCTCGACAACTGCCGGCGGCCAACATGGCCGCCGCTAATTAGCGCCTAATTATTATTTATTGCATCGGACGCGACCCGGTATATGCCGACACCAGCGACAGTCGCGACACACCGCGTAATATAACTGCCCACTACCCCCGGTTTCCGATCGACATTATTCTCTCTTCAACCCGGTTGCTTTCCGCTCTCTGCGCTCGTCGTGCCCTCGGGCGAGAAGCCAATCGGGGCTACGTTACGATCCGTATACGCCCGAAATCAATCTGGCTTGTCGCGGTGGCTTCCACGGATAGTTTTTCCACGGATCGACGTTCGATGGCCTGATGGATGCTTTTTGACGAACACGGTACGAAACGTTGGTCGAGTAGATGGAAGACGTGGATTGTTGGATCTGGTTGTTTAACCCAAAAGCTGTTCTTCGCATTTCTTCTTCACGTTGTTCCTTTTCTTGTAATATTCTCGTTTATAAAAAGTGGGACACGTGCATGACATTTTGTATCTAGAAGAGAATATTGAAAAAGTAATATTTTAATAATGTCCATAAGTTAGGCTAATAGCTGGATTAATCTATTTCTTTTTATAGTCTTTTCTCGTGTGACTTATTTTTCTACCAAAATGCTCTATATGAATGCTTATAGCGCTTCAGTGTGACGATTTTTGGTGGTACTAAAAAAATTGAGTTTCTCATATGAAATGAGCATTTTCGGATTGCTAAACTTTTGGATGGCACTTTCTTTTTATTTTGTTTTGGAAAACTGATGTGGGTGGTAGAAAAGGTTGTCTTATAGAAGGCAATTATTAATAATTTCTCGAATATATATGCTGCAAATATTATCTGATACATTAACAATAACTTCATTAATTAAGAGAAAATTTATGCGATCAACTGACATGGATTCAATTCATCAATTGGCTCTCAACAATCTGCAATCTTCCAATACACGTTCTCTTCTTAACCTTGTTCCACCATTCCCCTAAAACTGTACTTGAATCTCTTACTTCAATCTCAACTTCGATACTCCACCTCGATTTCATATATACCTCGAGCCAACACTTTTCCCAAAATATCTCACTAAACCCTTTATACGATCCATTCTCGTTTTATCGAGCTTTACATCATACTTCAGAAAGTTTAAAACATATCTGAAATGTTGCAAAAGTATTTAAACGTACAATAAATCTCATTATTGCATCAGTGAATCTCAATACTCGATAAGATTATATTTAACACTTATTAAAGACAGCTGTTCATTCTGTTTACTGATTTCTCGTTAAACTCTTGTATACATTTCCAGATTTATAATCTAAGGGATTCCAGATTCGTATCTAAAAGTAACTAGCAACTTTCGTTGTCGAGTACTTCCGCGACTCACTGTACCTACTTAGGTAGGTACTTATCAAAATTGACGCGAATCAATGCACGGGAAACCATCGTCGAGAGCATCGTTACCGTGATCGGGAGGCTAATAAGGGAGAAGGGTGAGTTTTTCTGCCACGCGGTATAATCCAGAGGAGGCCGCGGATAGTCAGCGAGAGGAAGGGGCGGTGAAGGGAGTCGTAGTCGAGTTGCGGCCGGATCGGTCGAGTTAAGTCGGGTCAGGTCGAGTCGAGCAGAGGTACCAACAGGGCGGTCGCAAATATTGGTATTTGGCAAAGACTATCCTTGATCCGTGTCTCTCTTTCTCTTTCTCCGCGCCTCCTTGTCATCGCACCCCCTTATCCTCTTGCATTCTCTCACTTGCCGCCAACCCCTCCTTTCCATCGATGTCTCTTCCTTCGTTTCTCCGCTTCCGGATCGGAGTCTCATCTATCCTCCTCTCCCCTCCACCGTTGTCCATTCATCTCCTCAAGTTCGAAAGTGGCACCGAATGCAGATTCTCGTTTTTTTTTCGAATCGTGATCGTTAATTGGAAAAGTGACTGTTGGAGTATACTATTTGAGACTGTTTGAGGATGTTTATACGTGTTTCTGAAATTTCATTAGCACTGCAATGAGGCTCAACTGTCGTGGTTACATTGATATAATCTAAAAATATTGTCAAGAGTTCTTTCATGAGTCATTGTAGAAAGAATAATGTATTTTATAAAATAATGATAATCCCTATAGCATGATTCTATTGTACGTAATATACCATATTCATATTATAATTATTTATGTTATTTTATATTATGTAATTACCAACAATGAAATTTCAAAATACTTTGTACAGCACACATAATATATATATGTAATTTCCTAAAAGATTTCTACAAATGTTTGTACATACATAGGTCTTTCTATACAATTTTTCTTCGCTATTCGCTATTAATTTGTCAGAAATTTATGGACATTTATTTTCATTTTCTTTTTCAAAATATTTTCAAATTATATTTTCATCGAAACTCTTCCATGCGTGGCAGAATTTGAATCCGAAAATCTCCTGGTCGGAAACGAATCACACTGTCGCAAAAAATCTCTCCGATTCACCTTTACCCTTTCCCAGTTTACAAACTCCCTCCACACACCAAATAGACCTTTAAATTTCATCATATCTCCTATGGAAAATAGAAAAAAATAAAAAAGGGAGGAAACGCAAAAAAAAAAAAAAAAAAAATATGAGGATTATTTACACGAGGATAGCTGCAGGCCGTGGATCGAAGCATCGCGTTGGCGTTTAGCAGATCTCCGCTCGCGTGTGACAGATTTTTAACATGTAACGTTCGGCTCGCCATTTTTACAGTTCCATGAAGTAAATATTAGAGCGGGCGCGACGGCCATGTTCGATCGTTTTCGCGTGAAAATCCAAAAGGGGAAGCGGGAGCCGATTGTTGCGCGATCGCCTGGAAAAAATATCGCTTTGGCTCGCGCGTGGATCGCGCGAATACGCGTAAGCTACCGGTCGCTCTCGTCGTTTATTATTCTCGAGACCTCTCGTCGTACAATGCACTCTCGAGTAGCGCAACCTGTTCCTTTTCGACGAACTCGCATAAACTCTACACCTATGCATTTACGTATGTATGCATGTCGCGCGTTATTACTGGATCGCGGATGTTTAGACGTGTACTGTTGGGCTCAAGATTTCAAAAAAAGAATGTATAAAATATTCAAATATTGATGAAGCAATCAATGATGAATATTAATGTCAAAAACAAGTATGGATTATATTTTAATATTATTGAAATAATAAAGAATAAATACCAGAACTCTATGATTCTATTTTATAAAATGACAGAGTAGATAATAAAATAAAACGAAGAAAGTAACAAGAAATAAATATTCGAGCTGTGTAACAAAATATATTTTACAAGACTCGTTACAAATCCAAATAATTGTCTTATATTATACTGTGTTATATCTAGCCCGTTATACTGTGTTCTATTTAGTCAGAAAAGTATGAAGTTTCCGATCAGTTATTTCAATGATTTATCGCAAAAATGAATGTAACTGGGAGTCTTTTTATCGAGTCTCGGTTTAGATAGCGGATCTTGGTTATCACGGATGATTATTAAACGATATTTAAGAGGAATTCTCACGAGCACACCTCGTCCTCAATTGCTTAAACGCAACCGTGGCCCTTCACGAGTGTTCGTGTTTGCTCAACCAGGAACGCTATCGCATTCTCAGGCCGGAAAATCTACCAGATAGTCTTCTTCTTGGTCTCGTCGACGCGCGTGCACATCGTCGCGTTCTTCTTCGCTCTAAAGCTCCATTCACACGTGAATTATCAGTTTTCATAGAACTTCCAAAAGAAATATCACTGTCGAAAAAATTCGATCATTTTATTACTCTTTGACAAAAGATTGAGAAACGTTGAGAAATATTGTTCACAATTTTATGTAAAAAAAAAAAAAAACAAATTTTTACAATTTTTGCGAAGAAACTCTCCAAAGGAATGTTGCAGAATGAAGCATCTATGCATTTAAAGTACAAAGATTCTATCATTTTATTATATTTTAGAAAAAGGTTGAAAAAGTCGAAAGAAATATTGAAACTGTAAAATTTTTATTTCACGGTGCAGCGTTGTTAAATACGAAACCAAGTATGAAATAGTTTTAATGTAAGAACGACTCCGAAAATATTTCCAATGTATTACACGTAAAATCGACACTTGAATTTTGCATTTAAACGTATTACATCTGTATAATTTACAACACTATCAACGCTTCTCTCAATAATTCCAAATTAAATTAACTCGCTCCTTGTGTGTCAGTTTGGCAACATTTTTCTTTAAAAAGAAAACCTAGTAAAACGTGTAAAATCGTGGCATAAAATTGATCTATATCTATACTATATCGGAGAGTGCTATTATTTATGCTTTCATGCTATTATTTACTGCAGATAAAAGAATTTTCAAAAGATACTCGTAGGTATTAATAAAGACAAATCAAGTTGAAAGAACTCAATTTACAACTTAAAAAAGAAAGAAAGACATCGCAAGATAATTTCTTGCTAGATCGAAAGTCGCAACGGGCAAACGCCGGAAACCGTTCATGAACCTCGACAGGAAGTTCTTTCTAGTCCGCTCGTCTGTGAATGTAGCTTAACGACCGGTGGTAGGAAGGGAGTTTGGCGTGGCAGGACGGCGCGACACGGCCAGGGTATACAGAGAAAACAGCACGGTGCAAAGCAAACGCGCGACTACTAACGCTAATCTCAAAAATGATAACGCGGAGATAACGTCGGCCCAGATGTCAGACGTTGCTTGCCACAAGAAACGCGTTGTTACCTCGCGGTGCCTGCGTTATCCATTTCACGTTCCTCACCGCGAGGAATTCCAACGTCTGTGGCAACTTGCGGCGACGCTGTCCCCGGTCCGGTGTACCTGTTCCCCGTGAAACAACATCGTTTTCTCGCTGATGACTGTTTTACGAGATTTCGAAGATGCATAGCTCGATAGATTTATATTGTTACGAGATATTTTGGAGATATACAGTCGTACAATTGTGCACTTTAAAATCTTCTGATTAATAATCGTCTAGAAGTATAAAAATTAAAGATAATCTCACTGTGCTACATTCCACTACATTACTTCACGAAAATACTTCAAAATTCTCTTTGCATATCATATCAAATCCTCTGAATGCTCAGTCCGTATTAGAATATCGTACAAATAATCTAGAATGTTTAAAAGAATTAATTTGTTTGTTGAAAGTTCAAAGAGGATATATTTCTAAAGATGAGTGCATTTTTTATTTCTTCTACGCTCCTCAATCAGTAATGTGAACTTTATCCTAATAGCTCCAATGTCCAGTCTGCTTAGATAATGATTTCACGCTCATTTCATAGTTCATCGAAAATAATTACGGATCGCAAGAGATTGAACTTTTACAATTTTAATAATTTCAAACATCTCATCCAAGTAACTGAAAGAACATCGTTCGAAATTTATGAAAATCTGTCCACGAATCGTGGATCAATCCCTCGTCCTCATTTTTCGAGTCGCATCAAACGTTGTTTGCCACGGCTATTGCGCGTTTACGTTCTACTAACGAGGCACGATTAAAACTGGAAACGGAATAGAGGAGAGGCAAGGAGACGGCAATATATCACGCTTGACGCCAATAGAACGGCCCTACTTTCGTAACAATAAACCTCCTAATTAGCTCGACACGAGACGTCGCGAGGCCAGTCTTTGTGTTGGCCAACCCCCGAAGCACACTTAGCCTCGCACGAGCCCCAACGACACGTATGGAATCGTTCTTCATCGAGCCTATTATCGACGTTCACGATCGACCACCTCTTTGTACCACCCGACCCTCCCCTTTTTGTTTTCGCGAAACCGTTTTGCTCAGCAGGGTCAAGGGTGAGATTCTTCTGCTATCATCGAAATCGAGTGGTATCGCGTGGGCAAGTAGGCTGTGAGTTCAGGCCTCTGCGATCAGATGTACGCTCAGATTCTTAATTTACTAGAATATAGCTGTCGTGGATTTAGTTACAAATATGTTGGAGTAATTATACTCCAACCTAAAAATTTTGAGACGATTTCTTTTCTTTTTCAGTATCTGTCATAGAGAATAACACTTTTAACACGCGCGATATTCAAAATCTCTAAATTTCGTAGAATCATAAAATCTGGATGAAAGATGATATCAATATATAACAGATTCTTGGCATTTTCATAGCTGCAATATTAAAAGTGAAATTTGGTAATAGAAGCTGAAAAGATTTGTTAATTTACCCGTGAATGAAAACTAAGATCATAATTTCAATTACAATCCAATTTGAAATCCTTCAATTCCATGCTTCAATCGATATTAAATATTAATAATTGGGACACCTCGTAACTCGAAACCTGGGAACACGGTCTTCAAGTTCACTCTAATCGTTGCTTAGTCGATAACAGGTGCCTCCAACCTGAAAGATCTGTTTCAAACGATTCGTTCGGCCTTTTCACGGTATATCCGGCTCGAATTTTGCGCAATAATTTTACCAGGCGATCCTTCTGGTGGAATACTCGCTGGAGAATGTTCGGTCAGTCTTCGAGGCCGAACATTCTTTGAGGGATCGACGAAACGTAGTAGCCGTGTCCAATCGATGAACGGTCAGTGGAAGTTTGAAACCTTCGGGATTCTATCTATCTTCGATCATTTTGGTGGAAAGATTACAGGTTCACGAATCAGTCGCTGCGTTTGAACCAGTTTCGCCTAACAGGATCTGGAGTCTGGGCGACGGATGGTGAATTTCATGGGAACGGATTTTGATCGACCTTAGATCTTGCGTTCCATTTCCGGGCCGTTTCTTTCGGTCCTTTTTGTTGGAAACTTTGGTATCGAGAGAATATGTGAGATTTTCCCCGAAAAAATTTGTAGCACTAAGATCGCTACGTACTTTTGAACCGAAATCACTTGAAATATTAGGGAGGGAATAAATATCGAGCTTTTTAGAATCTTTTTAGGACTTCTAGTAGAATTTAGTTTCTTTAGATTGTCATCATCCACATTCAGATACACATTCAGATTTTTTTAGTTTTACTTTCTCTTTACTGTCTAAAATGCTTCGCAGAGTTTTCTTTTTTCATTTTTATGAAAATTTTTACGAACAAGCATTTACTTGCTTCTCCACGAATAACAAATAACACTCTCTCTCTATTTTCTTGTTTATAAACTCAATTAATCGACGTTCGCGTAAGTTAATCCTTGGATTAGTATTCCAGGATTGATTTGTAGAATTTATTATAGAAGTGGAGATTGTTAGAGCACAATAATAAGTGGAGTGCAATAATAGTCGACTAGCTGGTCTTTTGTCCAAAGATTGCGTTCGAACTAATAGATCGATTCCTGTCGGGGGTTAATACCCATAGGGCGACGAGGTGTGCCTGTAAAACTGCGGATGACCACCATATGTTCGATTAGGAACAATCTGTTCAGCCATAATTTAACTGTACTGCAATCGCAGATTTTGCAGTTAATCAGGGATATCGGCGTGAAAAAAAGTGACGAATTCTTGAGGGAAACGTATAGGTAGTTGGTTCATTGTGATTTTTCAAAGTGAGTTTTATCGATCAGTTCATTGGAAACCAGAAGAACAAGTATAGATAGATTTGTTTGTGTTAATTTTTTAAGATTAAATTCATGAGTGCAAATATTAATTTCATCTTGCAACTTACAATTTGATACACCATTACTTTTTGAATAATTTATAATAAAAAAACATGTGTTTTAATAAATTTCTCGGATTGAGTGGATCAGTTTGATAAAAATGTTAAATTTCATGATAAATGAAAAATAGCAGATATTCCTAACAGAAAAGTTGTGAAAATAATTACTATGTATTATTGTCGATATTAGGATCTAATATTATACAACGATACAAGTATAATCTAGTTTTTAAAAATAAAAAGATATTCTATTTTTCTAATACAACTAACCACCGATTCTAATTAAATAAAATAAAGAAAAAGAAAAAGAAAAAATTACAATACAATTCCAAGCTCGAAAATTCTAGAAATACATTTGAATAACGTCTGGCTCATTGTCTACGAAGAATCCAGAGAAAGATGTACTAAATGTAGCGGAGAAAGAATCATCTCTCTTATTCGAACTGTTTCGAAATTTTATTGTTCGACAATCAGGCATCATTTAGAAGACCTTTGCCCGCTCTTCAGGGAGAATAATAACGTCTCTCGTCTAAGAATCTTTGTTCCTTCGTTTTCGACACACCGCGCGACAACGAGGCCCCTTTAATATGCGCCCTGGCCAGAAAGAAACGCGTGCCGCAGGTGTTTCACGTTTCGTTTCGATTTTTCAATGGAACAGACGCTCGCTGTGTCTCTCGACACGTGTCACCGCGCGAAACGCGGAGCATCCACTTCCGGTTCTCACGGAAGAACCCTTTACACTATCGAGCACTTTCTGTCACACGTTTTTCCTTTTTTTTTTTTTTTTTTTATGTGCTTTTAATGATCCTATTTGGGGAACATAAATAAATCGTGATGTGTGATTAAAGTACAGTAGTTTGGAAGATTCGAGGATTTAACAAGGTTACGCGAGTATTGCTTTCGAAATAAAAATTCGCAGGAATCAGGGTTCGGATTAATGAATGATACTTTGTGAGAATTATTTTGAACGATTTACTCTTCAGATAAGAAATTAAATTTGTTACAATTACAGTTCTACGTTGAGTAATGCGTAGAGTAACACAATTGTTTTAATTAATTGTCTAGAGAAATTTCATGGTAATTCAAGAGCACAGTATCTAATTATAAAATAGTATCAAATAAAATTAAACTGAAAAGTTCACAAGTGACTAAATGAAAAATGGAATAATAATAAAATATATTTAGAAAATATTTTTATAAGATAAAACTGCAAGAAAAGTTATTATTATTTCAACTAAGTCCTTTTCACTTTCGACAAAAAACAATAATAAATCGTAGCAATTTCATTTAGAACAATTACAGTAATTTTATTACAATATACAGAAATATAATTTCCAATTATAGAATAATATTAAATACAATCATATTCGAAACTTCAATCACAAATTACGATCTCCAAAGTGGAGAAAAAAATAGAAAAACATCAGAGTACAAATTTACTGAAAAATGTACATAGGAAATATTTCTGCAAGACACAAACACACTCTCCTACAAAAATGTTTATATAAAAATCAAATTTTCTTCACTTTCGGCAGTGGTTCGTCAGCCAAGTTTCTCTTGTTCGGTGTCCATGATTTTGGTAGATTTGGCTGCGGTACCGGTCGCTTCTGGTTACGATTTTTGTTCTTCGTGCTCGAGCGTTGCTGCGTCTTCGCTGTTCTTTTGACGGTTCTACTCTTACTTTTTCCTCGAACTTTTTTCCGTGATGAGGTTTGGCGTCTGGTGGTACCAACTTTTGCAATGTCAGGATCGAATCTGTGCTCAGAAATAAAAGATGACGTTTCAACAATTCTCTTAACAAACAACAACGCATGAAAGTTCTTTGCAACAGTTATTCAAAAACGAAGGTTCTACGCGACATAACTTAACCCTCTATTTATAATTGTCATAATTCCAATCTCTAATATTAATATAATATTAATTAAATAAACATTGTAACGTAACACTAATGAAATAACAAATCGTAAATTTCACAAATATCACAGAGTTATAACGACTGATACATCTTTATTAGATTCGAGTGAAGTTGTCCGTACAAAGAGTTAACGTCTTCGATGAGATGGAAAAATGTTCAACAAAAAATCAGAATGCGAGAAATATGTCGAAATTTACATGTTACATATTGTACGAGACTATTTATCGCTTTTTTGACTATCATTCTTTTTCTCGCGTTATACCGGGAGTTCGTCATACTTTTGTTGTCGTAATTCAAGAAACACAGCAGTTACCTAAATTTGTTGTTCCTCTTGGCGATGATGCCAAAATCAACTCCACGACGAAGCGCCACGGACACCTGCTTCCGAAGAGTCTTGCCAGCCATGATGTCGTGCTTGGTACTGATCTGTTCTACGATCTCCCTCTCGGTGAAACCTTCTGGCGGTTGCTCGGTTTTCAACAGATCGTACACGAGGATCGACTTCCTCGCCATCTCGGTCTTCTCGTGTCTTGCTCTCGTCAGTGTGTCGATCGGCCGTAGAATTCGCCGTGGAAAGGAACGCGTGAAAAGAATCGCGCGAGGGCAAGACAAGCTGACATCGTTCACCGGAAGTTGGTCCCGTGTCAAACGATTACTCGAATAGCCCCCCCTCTACGTTCATTTGGTCGAGACGAACTCGTGAATTTTTGAAAAATGACGCGGAACTTGCGAGGAAATTACGAGGCAAAAATAATTATGTTACTCGTAATTGTTGTAAACAATAATATTCCTTTCATTTAATATATTATTATATAATAATAAAATTGAGTTGAAAAATTAGGTATAGATTTGATTCTTTCAAAAAGAAACTTTGATCTTTGAAATGATCTGAAAACGACCTCTAGATAATTTTAAACGTTGTTAAAATGATACAATTCTTTTGCGATATAACAAAATATACGATACGACAGAAATGTACAGTATGATGAATAAACAGGAATTGGGACACGCTAAAATATATTCTCGTTTCCTGGAAAAAGGCAAACATTGACAAGAGCCATTTGTTATAAACCATTTAATCTGTCCATTTCGTATTAATATAATTTCATTGAAGTTCGTATCACGAGTTAAAAATATTCTTAGATTTTTAATTACGAGGACGGGAAAAATCGAGGACGAGTAAAATCGCACGAGTAATATAATTTCTGATGAAAAATAGGATAACACGCGAGTCGTATAATTTTGTAAATTAAGCTCTGCGTAATATTTACAAAAATTCTGCTCCTCGAAATTAAACTGTGTTTGTACATATACCTATATTTTTCGAGGTTCAATTTCGATCTTACGGTCCGACAAAGAGGAAACTAATAAAACGTTGTGTTTCATCGAATCTGCCAGAAATTGCATTTTGAAATCACGTTTACTTTTTACAAGCCCTGGCTCGGTGTGTGTTTGCTTGCTCCAGTATTTGCGCTTGCCGCATTTATTGCATCCCCGACGCGTGGAACTAGCTAAACGACGTGTTCAAAACGTGTAAATTAAACTCACTCTGCACTTCACACACAGAAAGGAGTCATTTACGCGCAATTCTACTTCCAGCTTGCCTCGAAAGACTTTGGCTTAATTTTTCAACAACATCAATTTTGAAATTTCACTCGGACGATGGTGCTCGAATGATTGTGACGTTTCAGGTGATTTGTAAATTTTTGAAAGATTTTTGAAAGATTTCGAAACGAAGTAATTGTAATTTGTTAGTTCTAGTCAAGTTCTAAAAAAATTCTAAGACGAAGCAATTTAACTCTACGTCGTTTCGATTTTGGATTAGGTTTAGGAATTATAATGATTTAATATTAATTTTATTATTATGTTATTATAATTTTATTATTTAATATTAGTGCAGTAACAGAGATTAGTATTACACTGATAATTTACAATTGGTAACTAACTTAATTTTAAATTTATTCTGACGTCAATGCTCCTAGTGAACTAAAAATCTTCAAAACAATCTTTGGTGCCATTCAAACGACTCTTTTTAAGAAAATTCGAAATACCAATATTTACAGATGCTCCTTTCACTTGCGATTATACAATCGTTAGAAAATTTAAGGAATTATCGCGCGAACTGAATTCGCGAAAGGAAAAGATCCATCTCAATCACTGTCTCTCCCGCTCGAGGGAAAAAAAATTTAAAAATTCGCTCGACACTCCATCCAGGACTCTTCAACCTAGACACCCCGTAGTTTTCTAAAGTTCAAAGAAACTACAAGTGTTTGCGTTCGCAAACTCCTTGATCTTCGAAAACTTCTCGAGAAACTGCAAAAAAAAAATCACCTCGTCGCGGTCGCGCGATGGTAGTTCTCTCTTAAAAAAATCTCGCCAAACGTCGACGAACTCCGATCGAGCCGAACCGAAGCGCGATCGTTCGTCCCTGAACGAAACTCGGTTACACCTGAGCTGAGTCGTCGTATCCGCGACTTCGGCGTATCCGCAGGATTCCGTGGCGGAGCACGATGTTTGCCAAGAGGGACGCGGATGCTGGAGGGTTTAGAAGGAGCGGCTGGCTTTGAGGATAGCTCCCCGAAGGAGGACAAGACGGGATCCGGGTGTGTGTGTGTGTGTGTGTGTGTGTGTGTATGCGCGCGCGTGGGTGGTTGGTGGGTTGGCAACGTCGGTGCTTAGAAAGAGGGAACACGGCTGGATGGCCAGCGACTCTGATTTCCGTCGGGAATTTCACCCTATCCGGCGCAACCAGGCGAAGCCGCCTTTAATCATTCGATTGCCGCTGCTTAGAGTCCTTCCTCGGCCGGGACCGATATCTAACCGCTGCCCGCCATATTTACCCAACAGCATCCGCTGGACCAGACGCTTCTCTCCGCTGGCGCACGGTTAATTAATTCCCCGTTTTTCTTACCGTTTCGTCCTGCTTGATCTTAATGTTAAACATTAAGATCTTCGTTTTTTGTGCGAAGGACCGTTGTTTCGTTGGTTATTTGGTTATTAATTGAATAATTGGAGTAGTTGAATCTTCGTAAGAAAATAAGGAACAGGTCCGTGAGTGTTATAAAATTTGTTTGTTGAATACGAAATATACGCAGATATTTCTTCTGCTCGTAGTTGTTCAATTGTCGATTAGACAGATGAGATGGTCTTGTAAATTTTCTTATAAATAGCCTTAACAATCGTAGGATGATTAAATAATTCCTTAATCTTGAATTAAATTTGAAATATAGTTTCCGGAAGCTTGTATTAAGTGTGTATTGATACCTACAAAATTCAGATTGAATTTGGAAAATTCGAGGATGAAATTAAATCGTATCATACGTAAGGACAATTATTCTCTAATGTCCAAATAAAATATAAAATATAAAGTATAAATAATAATAATTAAAGTTCTATAATGAAACTAAATCTAGGTACGGTCATTTCTCAAATAAAAATTGACATTAACTTTAGAAACCTCTGTCATGATTAAATTAAAGCTCGTCATTTTAAAAATTCCAGTATTAAAATATTTTTTTTCACTTGCAACAATAAACATGTTACTTCACGCTAAAATCCATTTTATTTCTAGATTTTGGGATTCTCCCGTTGGGTCACGGTAAATTTTTGCCAAGAAAAGATGAAACTGTAAGAGTTCGTTCCTTTTTCGAAAGGAGAATGTCCTGTCTCGTGCTTGGAATTTTTAAACGAGATCAAAGTAAAATTCTAGTGCCGACTCTTACTTCATCCTACAGCGTGGAACAGAAATTGGTTTTTATTGTGTTCTTCATTAGGTCAATTTAGACTGAGCAACCTGTCTCGAAATCATGAAGTGCGCTTCGTGCTCTACATTCTGTGAAATCAACGTGGTACAAAATTCAATTACAGTGCCTCCCTAGCTATTCTGCCAAACAAATCTCCTCGGTTTTCTTCACGTTCTACCAGAATTTTTCGGAAGCTTCAATAACCTTTCTTGGTCGTCAAGAGACCAAAAGTAAAAAGTGTTGATAAAGTAATAATTTATCTTTCTTACAAATTTCTCCACGAAGCATTCCATAAAGTATCCGTTTTAATTCCATTAATTAAACTTCGTCAGATTTTCGATTGTTTTCTCGTTCCTTCGAAATTCGTCAAATCCAAGCATTCTCGTACCGTGTAATAATTTATCTTCCTTATCAAATTTCACGAAACGTTGCCCCAAAAAATCTTTTATGTTTTAACTTGGCTACTCGAACTTCCTCAAAAGACTTCGAGCTTTTTATTCGGAGAAGCAGAGTAATTGTTCATCTTTCTTAGAAATTTTCACGGGATAATGAGCCAAATATCTCTCACTTCAATCTTCTTAAGCAAACATTGTTATTTCTTCAATATCCTTCTTCTTGTCCCGAAAATGTCAAATATTCTGAATATTCAATGTTTAAATAAGAAAAGATTTTCTTCGTAACTTCAAATCTTTGTTCAAATCGAAAAAATTAAATTTCCTTCTTAATGCCATAAATTCTTTTCAAATTTTTTTCAGATTTAAACAACTCCGAATACTCTGTTGCTTGAATCAAAAAAATTCTTCGTCTTTAATCCTCGTTTGAATCGAACACTCAGATCCAAATTATTATTTAAATTATATTCGGAATCAAAAGTTTAAATTTCATTCTTCTTATTCCAAAATTCCAAACAGGTACTGTATTCTAAGCAAACAGAAATACTAATGTACAAAGTGACAGTATTAAAAACTTTTAATACCATTCAAATACTACTATTATTTCTCTTCTTTTGTACACTTCTTTTTCCAATTTCATCAGCCTCTCTCTCACCCCCCAAAAAATCAATTCTCCTTCGAATCTGGAGTAAAAGAAAATCGTTGCAGCACCAGTATCACAAAACCTGAATTCTATCAGATCGACCGACAAGAGGGGAGCCTCATAAATCCCGGCTCCGTGATCATGGACGAAAACGACTAAAAAAGAAAGGAGAATCCGTTCGATCTGGACGGAACGGAGTGGTTGGTTCGTGCTCGGCATCGTCGAGGACGACAGAACCGAAGGTTTCGATCGTCTTCCCTTTCCTTGCGCGTAGGACGGACCCCGTGGGGCATCGGTTTCCCGGTTTCCGCGGTGCTTTTTCCAATTGTGCCGGCCCCCAGCTCGGCCGGTCCTCCAAGTCACTGCAAGTGGATTATTGACGGCACGAAACAATGGCGTAGCTTTGTTCCGCCAGCCACGAGCGTAATATGCTCGATGCAGCAAGTAGGGCCTGTCCGTCCGTCAGTTTTGTGCTCATCGAGTGGTTAAAGCCGTGCTCGCGAGTTGCGAGCACTCTTTCTCCCTCTCTCTCTCTCTCTCTCTGTTTCTCTTGCTCTCTGCCGAAAGAGTCAAGCACCCGTGTGGTACATCTGGCTGTCTGATCGGTGTTTATTAAAAATCATACGAAATCCAGTGCCCGTCCCTGCCCTTTCTCTCTTGGTGCACCTCTTTCAGGGCCAAGCGAATATTCGACGCCGGCGGAAGTCCAGGATCTGGCAGGGAATTGGGTGGACGTCGAGTGGTGGATTGCGAACGTTCGAGCGTGGCTGGGTTTCTCTTTCGAACGACGGAGAGTCACGTTTGGAGGAATTCCACGCGCGATGGAAGTCAGGTCTCGAGAGGGAAAGGTTTTTGAACGTTTAATTTTGCCAGAATGGTAAGAACGACTGATTGGCAAGCTACTTTTAGAAATTTGACAGACTCGTAGCTGTGTATTTTTAGAGATTCGAGTCACTTTAATCTTTAGGCCTTTTTTTTTTTTTTTTGAAGCCGAAAAACGAAGGTAGAATTGATCGACTCGTTCGATTTTAGTCTCTGAAAATTCCATCCCTCTGATTTACTATGAATCACAATTCATAATTGTAAAACTGAGAAAATGATTAATCTTATTTTATATAAGGGAAGATAGAAAAAAAGAAAACAATAATTTTACCAAATCCAAGTGTTCGACTCCATCATCGATATTAAAAGACACTATCTATGTACCAATATCCTAACAACTGTTTAATACCAAAACATCTTTAAAAATCGACTAGATCCTTTCAAGAAACGAGAGAAAGTTGAAAAAATATTGCAAGAAGACTACCTTGTTCTGGAAATGTCCCGAAATTGCTGGATCCTCTCCGAAACTTGAAAAAGAAAATTTCGCAAAAAGTTTTTCGAAAGAAAACTAAATGGCGGACGAGACGTGGAAGATCGGGTGAAATTAGCCATCGAGGCTCGCGCGCGCCTCATGACGAGGCAGTCTCCTCTCGCGAAAAGATCTAGATAGTTTTGTTCGGCTGAGTGCTCGTCTTATCCCCGAGGACAGGAGGAAGGAGGTTCCCGGGACGGATCTTATTGGACCTCCTTCAAAGAGGCAGCCAGTTGCTCCCTCGAGATGGCACAGAAGGGGGAAAAAGATGGTCGAGTTGAATTAATTCCTCAACTATCGTTCCTCCGGTCCTTCGTTACGCCGGTTACCGACCGGCTTGAAATGTAATCGCTGCTCCTCGCTTCTTTTCATCCTTTTCCACCGGCTCGACACTGCCGGCTCGAGTGTTTGGCTGCCTGTTCCTCGAGGATTTATCCGGCAACATGCTTTCTCTTCTTCTACTTTCTTTTCTTCCTCTCTTTCCTCGCTGCGAATCTTCCCTCGCAACGTTGTTGGATTTTGACGAGTTTAGGAATATTTATTTACGACGTTTGATCGAGGACAGACGGTTTCGTTGGTGGTTTCGAGTTTGGGTACAGTGGGATTCCGTTTAGTTCAGTCAGTACACGATTAGAGTACAAAATTTCTATCAGAGACATTAAAGTAACAGAAATAGAGAAACTTTTGCAATGCAATAGAGCAGAGAAGCGTTTATTTTCGCACATTTTTACGTCCAAAAATCGTCCAAATCTCTAAAAACACGCTGTTTTAGATTTAGAAAATTTCAACAAAGGCCATTTCGACCAGTTCGATAGTACTGGCCGCTGGTTGAATTTGAGTTTCTAACTTCTATTTTGTACGTGTAAGACGCAACTCGTAATCGAATCACGAGTTCGAGTGCAAATTTATTAAACATCTAAAAATTTTTAAAAGGAAAATTCCCTGGCTATCGAACTTTTCAAAGTCAAAGTCAAAGTGAAGCTCTCCTTTCCGAAATAACGTGTATATTTTTTCACAAGATCGTTCGAGTCACTATGAAATTCCAAGGGGCGGGATACAATATTAAAACCGAGAGAGAAAGGAAGAGAAAGAGAGAGAGAGAGAAAGAGAGAAGAGGGAAAAAGGTTAGGTTGGAAACGATCGGTGAAACAAGAAAAGCGAGATCGAAGGCACCGAAATATCGGGCCAGGAAGCGGCGGAAAGGCCGGGCCTTCGAGGCGAGCCTCGTGCCGTTGGGAATAGCAAGGTTTTGCTATGGTGAATTTTGCCATGGAGGTCGTGATCCAACGTGCAAACATCCCTGTGGGCAAGAGCTTCGATTTGGTATCCGCCGGCGGTAACTACCGTGCAACCCTCGACATTCAAAAGTGGTGCTCACCCGTGCACCACCGAAATTCACCGTTTATTCCTTTCCTTAATACTCCACCTTTTGATGATCGCTCTATCATTATTATCTATTACTATTGCGCAATGCATCTAATCGAAAGTTACCTCCGCAGATCATGCAATTAGAATTAAAATACCTTCGTTAAATTTTGCTTTACGAAGAGTAAGAAATTATTATATTCTTTTATGATCGATGTCGATGTAGAAGATACTACGAGCGTCAATAATCTGTTGAATATTACACTCTTTATAGCATGATTTAGAGTATAATTATATATAAATGCAATTAAAATAATTCTCTATAATTATATGTTATATAATGATAATAATATATATTGATTATTATTAATAATTATCTGTGTCTTTTCTTTTGGATATTATATTAAATAAACTAAAAAATCGTGATGCAATATTTGCATATAAATGTTTGAATAGGCAAGATGTCGCCAAAAATTAAATGTCACAATTTTATATCTTGTATAATTCTTCATATAATTAATTCTTCATTTTATATTGATTCGTCGACAGTGCTGAATATAATTCTTCGTTCAAAAAATATTTAATAGTAACTTACAATTAGTTAAAGCACAAGGACTGTAGCAATTTTGACAAATTTTCCAATAATTATGAAAAAAAATTGCGAACGAAATTGACGAATTCTAAATAAAAATAGCAAACAACGTACAAAAGAAAAATTGATTTAGCAACTTGTGGTGTTTTATTCAAACAGCTGTATTAGTTACGCAAAAGTTGTACAAAGCAAGTAAAACCATTCGAAAAAGCGCGACGCCCATTTAAATTTATCACCTTCTAACCCCCTCTCGAAAAACGACCCGTGAAAAAGAGAGCAAACGATAAAGAAAACACGAAAAAGAAAGAGAAAGAAAGGAAAAATGAAAAGCTGAAAGCGCTTCACGAACGAATTTCGAATTATCTCGGCGAAACGTTTGAGCACCGCATGAAACCTTCTCCATGGGGGTGGAACAACCGAGGGTGGGGTTTGACAGTGGCTGGTGGCTCGGAGGGATTCAATATAATCGCGCAATAAAATTCACTTACAAGCTATACCCGTCCCTTTTCGCCCTTCGAAAGCGGCGCCTCTCTTTCACCCTTCTTTGCCCGCCCCCCGCCCCCCCACACCGCCGCATCTACGTCGATTCGTTTCTCACTCGTCCCAAAAGCGAGCCTTTATCCCGCTCGAAGCGTTTCGAGGGAGCACCGCGAAAGTATTATCGTTCAGCTTTCGACGAGAAGCTCCCTCGACTCGACTCTTTTTTGCCATCCCCCAGCCGAAGAACGGAAGCCTCATTTTCTTGCGCGCCCCCTTTCCTTCTTTCTATCCAGTCTCGTCTTCCGCGGCTTTTCCTTATGTTTTTACCAGTCACCGGTTTGTCGGCTCAAATTCAACGGTGTCTCTTTGCCTTCTCCTTCCTTTTTTTACGCCCTTTCGGTTCATTGTACGCGTATTTTACAGAGACACACGCATAGATTTCTTTTACCACGTTTACCAATTACGCATTCTACATTCTTTTTTTTTTTTTTTTTTTTAATTAATTTTGTGTTTTATTTATTTAATGTGTATTTGATTCCACATTTTTGTTACGTATTTTAATTCTGTTATTGCGACGCTTTACCTCTTCCTACAGTTGCGATATATTTTTCTGTATTTTGTATTTTTATGATACTTTCATCAGTCACACGTTCTCCATCTTTTTTGTACAATTAACACGTACATACATCTGTACTTTATTTGATGTAATGCATCCACGTAATTTGTATGTATATAATTTGTTGTAGCTGTGCACTCATGTTTCTCTCGTACTTGCAGTATATCCATCTGTATTTTATTTAACATTGGTGTTAGCGTCGACGTGCTGGTTTTCTTACGAAACAGCCAGAGTTTAAGTACGTGCAATTTGTATTGGAACAACGACTTCGCATTTCTTGTCAGCACGGAGAATTTTAGTACTCTGTTATTTACCGGATCAAAGCGACGATCTTTTTTGTTTTGTTGCAACGTCTGTTATGCCGCGGACGCTTATTATTGTCAATCTCGTTCGTGCCCCACAGACCTGTTTTGCTCGCTGTCCTCACAAAAACATTCCAAGTCGATCCTCGACTTTAGCATTCTGCGCCTGATTCTAGCATTCTTGAAAACGATTGCCAACTTCTACAAGACAGGCTCAGAATTCGACCAGTAAACAGTATGCAAGCAAACGCGTGCCACTCTGCAACGCTAGTATTTCGCCAACGTTGTTTCAGTACGCCTCGACGATAGATGTGTAACTTATTATACTATGATATTTGCATACGTATGTATGTCTGTATTTTATTCAACATGTCAACGTGTTTTGTCACTTTGTTTGTAGAAACGTGTACGTAGTATTTCTCTTGTTTTTCGTTGTACGCTAAATTCGATGAAGAATTTCCTTAAGAGTTTGAGCTGCGTCGAATTTTCGAGAAGCGATTACGCGTGCTCCCGACGTATCCCTTATTCAGGATGGCCATTGTGGCAGGAATAATTTAACGTAATTTTGTCCAGACAACGAAATTCGCTGGCGTGGTTCGATCAATCGAGTGGGCAGCCTTCTATTAAATTATGCATTCCCAATCTCAACACGTTCGACGGGGACAATGCACGTTACACGATGAATATAATAACAAGCCTTGTTATTTTCTTCCCACGTTGTATCGTTACACGGTAAACGCGATAATTGAAATTACAACGATAAAGGAGACAGAGGTGGCAATGTGATTAGATATTAAAATAATGAAAACTCTTTCGCCAGCGTGGCAAGATTGCTCTCAATCGTCTGCCAAATTTTTCAAACAGAATATTTATTTCTCTTTGTTGTGTTCTGTGTTAAAAGCTTCATTCTCAATTGTTCTATTGTATCTAAACTTTTATTCACAAACAAAATTGTGTCGAAATTCATCTTTCTTCTCAAATTTCTATCTTTGTATCCCGTATTACGATGCAATAAGCAATAAGATTCGATCAAGTAAATCGACTACCTTTCCAAACCTCCCAAAAACTCAAGTTAAAATTACTTTGCTAAAATGTCTTTTCTTAAACTACCCCTCTAAGTTCAAAGCATTAAGATAAAATCAGTCGAATCTTTCGAAAACATCATTCTCGTTAGATTTTCACTTGTCAATCGAATATCACACATAAAACCAAAGCACTGTCTTCTATCTTCCTGAAAACTACGCAAAAATACTTCTACCTCCAATCAAACGTCACGATTAAATCCTTAAAGCTACAACGCTACTAAATTCATTTTGTTTTACTCAAATAAAAGAGAAAGCGTACCTTTAAAGCTTCACCCCTAAACTTTAAATGTCCACTCCCAAGAATTAAAACCGACGAATGACAAACGTCTCCTATTTATCAAAATAACGATTTGTCACGAGGAAATTTCTTCGCAAAGTGCGAGATACTCACGAAGCGAGGCCGATTTCCACGGGATCGACTGAACTGGAAATCGACTACGATGGCTGAGGCCAGAGGGTTAGAAAGAACGCGGGTAAAAACAGGCCGACAGCTGAGTGTACACAGGAGAGCCTGTGCCTTTCTTTCTTTCCTTCCTTCTTTCTTTCTTTCTTTCTTTCTTTCTTTCTTTCTTTCTTTCTTTCTTTCCTTTCTTTCTTCCCTCTACGCCTCTTTTTCGCTCCCACTCGTTCGCGTTTCGAATTCTCTACCCCATCGTGAACGGCTCGTGCGCGCGTTACCGTGCTCGTTCTCTCTTTCTCTTGTCTCTCCTCTCCTCCTCTCGTCGCTCGCATCCCCGACAACGCGAGCTGCACCTCGGGACCTATGCAAACACCGGCCTATTCATTGGGCAACGTGCTCGTATATTGGCGGCGGCGACGTCGAGCAGAAACGAGCGGAACGGAGCGTAACCGACGCGTCTCTATGATTTAATGAATGGCCCCGGTCGATTGATCCACGCGATTCCGCGGCTGTTCACCCTGTGATTATCCCGCCACTGCAGCTCTCTGTTACATCGTTGTCTCTTTATTTCTTTCCATTTTTGTTCTCTCTCTCTCTCTCTCTCTCTCTCTCTCTGTGTTTTTTCGGTTTCGTTTGTTTGTTCAACAAGTACTCGGCGTTCCTGTTCTAGAGAGATTTGCGAGACGATTCGTTTGTCGGAAATTTTGGTGAATTAACGAAATGATGAATTTTGAATTGGATTATAGTAGTTGGTAGAGTGATCAGAGTCTACGATAACTGTGGTGGTTTAAAGATTCATCAAGCATATTTGAAGTTAGTTAATTCCGTGCTGGACAGGCGCGAATAATCGACAAGAGGATATTCTGGATGTGCAGAAATAAGTGAAAAGTATAGAACAAAACTTTTTTCGTTCAAGGCAGAGAACTTTGAATATAATTCTTGTGAAAAATTTCCTTGGGGAATGCGTGCACATTTTTAAGCTCGATTTTCTCGGAAAGCGTCTTGCAAAAAAATTTTATTTTACATTTCTACAGTTAGTTTTACACACGGAATAACATTAATTATCTACTCGATCGTGCTGCTAGTTGCAAAACAGTCTTACATACAATATATTCATATTTTCACATTGCGAATTATTTGTTAACTCAATAATTATGAATTAAACTTTTAACGTTGAATCAAGATAAACAGATAAATTGTATCGAATAGCCATAGTAAAAGTAAATCAGTTTCCTCTTTATTGATAATCTGATTATGAAATCATATTGAAGAAAAAATTAAATAAGAAGAATAAAAAAGTTTCTAGGTATGTGAGTATGTATTTTTGAATGAAATAGCGAAAAACAGACACGATCTAATTATTATCGGAATACGTGCTCCAAATTAGAAAATCAGTTTTCTAGATTCTACCATTCACGCTGTTTTGATAATGTCTTTTCATAACCGTCGTAGCCAAACGTTTTCGCAAGATTTTTTTTACAACACGATATTTCACTATATTTGTGCATCGATTGCAACATCGAAATTGTTCTCAAACTAACGAACACGTTCCAAGTACGTATACGTTCAAGTTATTCGATATAGGCTGAACTCCTTGAACTTCTCACAGATTTTTCAACGTATAAATTTTATCAACTTGCAAATTTTATCGTCCACGTTAAATTGCGCGAGAACCAAGCGTTGTCTTCCTTTTTCATCTGCGCGATATAAATATATTATCCAATACGCGATAGATCAAATCGTGCCAGATCGTGTCAGATCAGATTGGATCGTGTTGGATCGGATCGAATCGTGTCAGATGGTGCCAAAATGCAATTGTTTCAAAGAGAATTATTTAAATGCGCGAGAGCGAGCCGAGGAATCGCGTTATTTCCGGCAGATTATGTCATTTAAGTTTCATTGCATTTTATACGCGTAATGCGCCGCGTTTTATTTACACTTGCCGGCACCTCGCCGGATTGCCCCCGGTTAATTTAATAAATCGCGTTATTTCCAGAGTCAGAGATAATAATAATAATAATAATAATAATAATAACAACAACAATAATAATAATAACAACAACAATAGTAATGACGACGACGATGATGATCATGGATCGCTAGAAAAATCGCGACGTACCCGGTGCGCTAATGAATTCATCCCGGCGCGGCGATAACATTAATTAAATCTGGCTGGCGATTCGTTACGTAATGCCCATTATCAAGTGAAATTTAGCAAATGCCCGACGTTGTTGCAATAATATATTCCCTCTGAATCCAGTGGACGAATAAATTCGCGCCACTTTATAAACAACCACTGTCAACGTGGCCGTTCTTCGATCAATCTACAATAATCTGATAAACAATGGACGGTTGAAACACTCTCTTGGCAGAGGAACTGCGTTCCCGACCTTTCTCGAATAATCGAAATCGACGCGATATTTGAGGTGCTCAGAAGCCATGTCGATCAATTTCATAAATTGAAAAAGCAGGCAATAACGTTTCATTCTTTCATTTTTTTTTCTCTTTTCTTTTTGAATCGTTTAAGCCGTTTGAATTTCAAAGCCGACAAAACGTTCTTTCGCGGTCTGTTGTACGAAAGGAAAGTTGCAGTCAGCTATTGCTTACTCTGAATTAAAATTTGAGAGGTAATAACGTTAGTGAATTTTTGTGATAATACACATTACAAATATTATTTTTAGTTACACGATGGAGAATTTACAATTTCTTAGAAACAAATGTACATTTATTTCTAAATAAATTTAGTTTACTCGCAGCTGTTGTAAGATAATAATGGAGAAAAGCACTTTTCAATTTTTATATTTCCTCTTGTTCCCTACATTCAGTGATCTACATTCTTTCGATCGCTGAAAATACGTAGATACCGAATTTGGTGAAATTAATACCGATCTGTGTTAAAATTTATAAACGTGAAATTACCGTCACCGGTGCGATATAACTACCATTAGACCTATATCATTTTCTTACATGTAAGTTACGATTTTCTACTACCCTTCTGCAACCATCGATATTCGAGCAAACACGATCGACGTGGAAAAGAAAGATCTACGGTCGACGTTTTTCCGATTTTCACGAAATCTGAGCGGCCGAAAATTCTGCATCGCTCGGTGGCCCCATTATTCTCCATCACGTAGAACGAACGATCCACCGTGAAAATTCACTGGATGCTTGAAACGCGCTCGCGTGTGATATTATTGAACATCGAGCTTCGAGCTTTGTGGAAGCTTTTTTAGGTCTCTGTTAAATATTTCTCTCTTTTATACTCCACGTAAATCGCGGAGTATCCACAGTTCGAGCAAGTATTTCAGAAATGCGCACTTTCTACGAATTTTCTACGTTTCGATTGTAGCTGAAAAGATAAAATTTATTTTGCAGATCACGCCAATTTCTAAAATATTCAAAATTATATGAAAATATGCCTTAACAAGTACCGTGTATCAGTTTCTTCTGAAAAAAAAAATTACCCTTCAAAATTTCACGTCATTTACAAATTAAATATTTATTAAGTGACTATCAAATTTCACGTACTTTCATATACTGCGTGAAAGATGAACTTTCTAAAAAGATTAATACAAATTAATAGTCAATTAATAATCATATTTTTGTACTATTTGAAAGTTCAATGTAGCAAACTACCCAACTAGAGAAATACGTGCTAATGATTGAACAAAACGAATTAAATACACGTTGAAGCAAATAAATTATATTAAATTATACTCCGAGAGATTATCCTGATGCCAAAAAAATTCGTGGAAAGCAACGAACAGTGTCTCCGGAACTCTCTCGATTCTGTCACCTGAGTGGAAATCCGCGGATCAGGGGTCGGTATTTCTCGCTTGGAATTTCGCGGAAAAGTAACGAGCAGAACGTGCGAACGAGCTTGTGATGGATTAATGGTAGCTGCAGGACTTTTATGAGGTTGAACGTGGCACGGTTAGTCCTGCGAGACGAGCTAAAATGGAAATCCTAGCCGCTGGTTGGCTGCGACTGGCTCCGCCTTTCATCCTTGCTATCCCGTCGCTATGTATGTTACATCCTGCAGTTTAAGTAGATACGTACACTCTCACGCATCCGTTCGTGCCAGCTTATTAACAGGAGTCTTTTCGATCTACGAGCTTCGTGAAAATAAGAAAATTCTCGAGTTGGAGTAACGTGTCCAGTCGGACAGATTGTTCTAACACATTCAAGATGAGAAACCAAGTTTAAAGACGCGATAAACTATTTTCTAAATAATTGTTTTCTTCTTTTTCTTATTAAGTTACTTCGGAGGTTGCGACATGTTAAAATATTAAACTGTTCACAGCGTGTTCTGAATACGTCGATATTAAAAGTGAGATTGAAAAGTGAAATTGGAAAGTCTGTCTCGAATGTGTCAAGTGTTTCCCTTTTTTTCTTTTTTTTTTTTTTTTTTTTTTAGGAAAAAAATAATCGTATGTTATTCGAAATAATTATATCAGTGTATGAGTATAAATTTTTATTAAAAGATACTCTGTTTAGAACTCGTGTTATAACAACAACAATGTGTATCTACGTCTTTTCTTTAGGAATTTCTATGTTTTTTATTTAGGAATATTCTTGTCCCTTTAGAAATATTTTTTGTTTTTTCAACAGCACGTACACTGCAGATGAAAAATTTGAGATTATAAACTTACGCGTCATAATATCATCAAACTGAATGATATTATTATTGACATTTTACAATTGTTTAAAGGAAATTTAGTATATCTATGGGAATGGATAAAAGATTGTGAGTTAAGAAAATATAAACCACATTTTTAGAAAATCAAATTATATTTGACAGAAGCAATGAATAAATATTTTAAATACGTAGTTCGTATTTATATCCCGAAAATATTAGAAAGTTCAGCATTTTCACCTATTTTTAATTGCAATTGAGAAAACGTTATTGTACGTGCATTTTCGTCTCCGAAGGGATTAAAATGCTCGCAAATTTTAATTACGGTCTTTCGTTCAATTGTCGAGACAAGTTGCTAGTATTGAGCGAAAAATTAATGTAAAAATGGCTGTCTGGAGATAGTTTAGCAAAGTAGGGCCAACTTTGCACGACTGTTATGGATTTGCACAGCGGTACGTAATCCTGACGTGAGAATTACGTGGTCGAGAATCGAAACGAGCTGCTCCGCTTATTGGTGTAGCTTAATTCGTGTTTCAAACTTGGTGTATCTTGCTCGATTTACAACGTTAAACACACAAAGAACATCTTGCGCGTCTACGTTCAGTCCAAATCTCCTCATTAATACATTGTCTCGCTTACTTCTGTAACATTCTGCGAATATATTTCCATTTCCGACGCTGTGCTGCGTTCTTTCAATCGTTTTTCATGCTCTCTTTTTTTATTGCCAAAGCAAATTCATCAGAGGGAGAGAAAATTATCATACAAGTTATTGTATGGCAAAATTTTTGTACAACTGTTAAAAATATTTCTGTTCGTCGAAACAAGAGCAAGATTGGGATGCAATGATTGGAGGAGAGCGGGATTGAAAATTGGAAAAGAGAAACTAGAGAAGAATTTAAAAAATTTTAATAAAAAGCCGCGTACTAGAAAAATTCACGTAGAATTTCTACAACATAAGACAATAGCAAGAAAACAGAAATTCGCCTTAGATTTCTTAGCTTTTAAATTTTTCGACTCACTTTCATCAAATTCAGAAAAACACTCGTTAAACTTAAACTTTTCATTGAAATCCTTGAAATCGCGATTGTCAATGATTTCGTTAAAAAATCATCCCGAAACGAGCAGATAACAATTTTTCGCAAATTAGGTTTCGAAAGAGGTAGCTACTCGTTGAGCTACTCGCTTGAAATTTCGGCGGAGAATCTTCTGTTGGAGAAATAAATTGGAGGATCGTTCCGCCAAGATTTGCCACATTTCCCAGGCCAGGATATGTCGGAGAGGCAGGCGTATCCCGTTTCGAGGTAGCTAAATATTTACTAGAAAATGAACCGGTAATCAGTGGTCATATAATTATCGAGATAAATGATAGCCAGTGTACTTGTTTGGCGTTCGAGATGGATACGCGATGACACGCAGTTTGACTGAGCCAAACACGTTTTATTGATTCGCCAAGTGATATCTGCTTCTCGGCCGCCTCGTTCACCAGCTTCTCTAACGGGTGTGTAATTACGAACGGCCACCTATTGACAGTCGTAATTCGATGCTCGGCTAGTAGCTGTACTGTTTGCTGTTGTTCTCCTGCCTCTATCTTCTCCAAAGGAACATCCCTTGTCCCGCGGCCATCCCTTAATAAGCGCGATTTCTTCGTGATTTCTTCTCACACGCTGCGCGACGAAATTTCAAGTAAAAGGCAAAGTATCTCTTTATCTGAGGAATTTCTGGAAATTTTCTTGCTTCTAGGAAGGTGTGCAATTCATGAATGAACCTCGGTATTGCGAATTTTTATGGAGATGATTGGAGAAATAAAATCTAGGCATTTTTATTTATCAGATATATTTTAATTATTATATAATCTATCAACTGCACCTATAATTATAATTTTATTGATTGCATGTACTTACTATTGATTACAGTATGTTACTTTATGTTGACAACAATAGTATTGTAAACGAAACTTTGATTGGAAATTGTATCGTTCAACTTCTATTTAAATTTTTCTGTCATCGTCGCGTAAAGATCTATACAATCATTCTAATAATTTATATAGAAAAGTATAGGAATTTCTTTTAACAAATCTCTGTTTAAAAATTAAATTATTAATTGAATTAAAGTAATTTATTTAAATTTCTTTTGTTTCCACGCTCAAATTTTTTCTCTCAGCCGAGAATCTACAACTAATTCTACTCTAAAGATCTACAACAGGCTTTTGGCTGAATTATAAGGTGATTCTATCACTAGTAGAATGAAGACCCCTCACAAGGTTTGAAACAGCAGAGATTGAAATAAAGTTTAATTCAAGTAATAATTTAATTTTTACATAGTTTACAAGTTTACAAGTACATGGAAATTCCAATTTCTTCGTAAATTATTGCAACAAAATGATAATATAAACCCTTGACGATAACCGAATATTAATAAAAGTTTCGCTAAAAAATTTCATTTATCAGATCAATTCTTATTGTAAGAACCAAGCAGTTGCAATGGTTTATAGCAACGAAAAAATTATTCTAGAGAACGTTATCAAAGTGATTCGGCTGTCTAATTCTTCCCTGGTTTCGATCCTTCAACCCTCACCCGCTCCTGTTTCCTACCTTCTGTATCTCGATTTTTTGATTTCGTATAAAACCCCTCGTGTGCCTTTTTTGAACGCGCGGTGACCGTGTTTCACGGCGTTGGAATAATGCGTCTATGATCGTCACGGCGCCGAACGAAGCGGCACAATATTTGAATCGAGCCACCACCCACTTTCGACCACCAGCAGCGACGCTCTTCCATTGCTGGACAAATATACTCCGAGTCAACATTCGCGATACACACCGAACACGACTACGCGACGTCTGATTGTGTTCGCTGCCGGACAACCCTAACGAGAAATCGGGAAGAGGAGGAATGAAAAAAAAAGAGAGCAACGGCGAGCTTCCGACGATGCGTTGCGCGTCCACGGAGTTGAAGGATCTGAGTCGTTTGAATTTCCAATTTGTCTTATTAACCAAGAATTTTTGTTTGAGGGGATGCACAGGCGGGCTAAAAATTTGTGGAGAGTTTTAAGGGATATTTGAGACTTGGAAATTTTTTATTGTTAAGAATTTCACAAACAGAGGAAGACCGTTCGTTCGAATTTTGGAAGAATTTTTCTTCAAGGGGATGCACAGGTTGGATTTTATTGAAAATTGTATATGAACTTTGAAATTTTTTAATTTTATTAAATTTTAGGAATTGTTTTTAAAGACACGTGCAAGCTGAACTTGAAGATATACTTGAATTGTGGAGTCGTTGCGTTCCATTGTTAAAAGTTATAAAAATTTCCATTTTTAAAAAGATATATTTTGCAGGGAATCATATACTCGGAATTTGGAATTTCGTTTTATTATCAACAGCTTGATAAATTTTAATTCTATTTAGCTGTGTAACATTGGCAAATAAAGAATCGTACAAAGAAAAATTGTAAATCGCGTTAAAATCAAACTATCGAATTCTTGGAATCGGAATATACGAAAAATACACAGAGATGTATGAAAATACACATTCCGTAACATTTCGTAATTCGGAAATATTTATTTCACAATATCCCTCTGTATTTCGTACTTCGGTTCATTCACGGCAAAAGCGCGAAATGTTAATGCAATTAACTTGGACCATTGTCGATAATTGCAGCGGCATTCAACGTGTTAACGACCGCGATCAATTTCGCAACGAAATCTGATTCGCGTTGCTTGCTCCAGCGACATATGCAAATAGGTTAAGAATACAGTTGCTTATTAGTCGCCGCGAGGGGCTTGGTGTTTGACGTGGCGCACGCCGTGTGTATTTAAACGTTGGAAGGGAAAGTAGTTGCGTTCGCGCTACGCAATTTTCGCGAGAGGACAAAAGCAACGTGTGCCACCTTCTCCGTGTTTCAAAGTTACACAAAGAAACGGCCAAGCGCTTTCACCGTCGTTGTCGTTGTCGTTCAATTTTCAGTCTCTGTCGATATCCTTTCACTCCTCTCTGACGAAGCCTTGAGATTTTTAATTGCGAAACATGTAACTCTGCAGTGCTCGATCTTTCATTTTCAGTGTTCCATACCTTACACGACAAACTATATCATCGATCTTTACTTAAATTGAAGATAGTTGTATACAGTGAGTGAGTATTTGAAGAACTGTTGTAACTTTGTGAAAAAGAAAGTCTCGTTTCGAAAAAGAACGAAACCTTCATTTCCGAATACTTTGTTTCTTCTCGAAAGTGCGTAACTCTTTGCCTTTTGGCAACGACCACTCGAAATTTGACGTTGACCGTTTGATTGAATGCAATACGATTAACAATATGTAGCTGCACGACAAGCTTAATATCTCCTTCTTCGGCGAAAGAAGAACGAAAGAAGATAAAACGATAAAAAAGAAAAAAAAAAAGAACACTCTGCCGCGTGCGAACTTCCACTAAACTTCTGGAGAAACTACTTACACCTACCTTTTCTCCTTCAAATTCTACCGTGTAGATACATACAATAACACCGGGGGGAATGGGGAGAGGTAGGAAGGTTAACGGGAGGATCGGAACGGAAGTAGAATCGCCGGAAGCGACGGGGAAGCGACATTAAAGAAAATTAAACGGCAAAGCCGGTACCGACCCAGAAATTGAGTTCGTTCGCCTTTGGCGGGCCGGCTCCGCGGGGATCTAATTATCAGTTTCGGAACTTTCGAAATTAATAAAACTCCCGGTCCCTTACTCGCTCCTCCCCTCCCTCTCCCGCCCCTTCGTTCCAAACCCACCCCTCGACACCCTTGCGCTTCGTCCCTCTTGTTATATTGCTCTTCGAAGTCTCGAAGAACCCGACCTCTTTGAGGCTGGACGGGTGATGGGCGAAAGGAGGGTTAGGAGGGGGGAGAGAGACTGGAAAAGAGGAGTTTTGAAGTCTTTGTAGGCAGAGAGGGGCGCGCGGCAGAAGGGTGGATTCAGAATTTACCAGTCTAATGCGACTGAAACTCTACCCTCTGAGAATCTCTCTTTTTCTCCAGGAAAAGTTTCCAGGTTCTTCTTCTGCTATCTTGTTCCTGCGTTAGCTATCGCCTACTTCTTCTGTTTTTTTTGCTCATCTTGCATACTTTTTCTGTTGTTGGTTTCGCACACAGTGGTGTCCTCGCGTTTAAATGGCGTTTTCTTCTTTTTTTTTTTGTAGTAATTTTTTGGGGAGAATTTTGAGGAGAGTTCGGGGATTTTTTAAGGGGAGATTTTCGGGGTGGAAACCACGCCCTTCTTGCGTTACGGAGTAATTATAGAGTTATAAGTCAGGATGACTGATTACAATGATATTTATAATAGATAATAGTATAATGGTATTACAATACAGTACATTACAATACTTAGTATTAATATATAATACAATATATTATCAAAATAGATTTCCAAAGATGGATTTTTATAAAATACATGAATGAATATTTACTTTTTTCCAACTTTTATTATATGTGTAATCGATTCTAATAAGAAACTAGTTTCTACTACCTGTTTCTATGTTCAAACTTAAAAATAATTTTAAAATACATTTTGTTCGTGTGATTCTTCTTTTTTTTTCTTTCTTGAAAATGAAACTGGTTTCAAGTTAGAAACATAACGAGACAATAGAGAACTACATCAATTCTCAAATACAACTGTAAATTTAAAATTTGCAACTTTAAAGGTAAATTTTTCTAAATTAAAAGTTTCATAATCTAACTGTCAATTTATATTTAACTCTAAATAAATTTGACTAAGGGTGGACTAAATTAATTAAATAGTTGAAATGATCATAGTACAGGGAAAAAGCTGTCGTTCCATCATCCAAATATGTTTCTCTCTGTCGTCACTTTCGATGATCGCGAGGCTCTGTCGTGCAGCGACGAACGATGAAAGACCCTCGGTGCTATCGAGCACGTGTAGACGAACGCGAAACGAACGAAAACGTGGAAAAGCTGAGAACACTCGAGGGCCTGGCGGATGCGGCGTGTCTCGAAAACGCTTCGCGTCCGATCGAGAGACGAAACGTAACGTCTCTGTAACGTTGACATCGAGGACTCTCGACCGGCCACGTGGGGATCTCGGCCTCCTTTTCGTTGCTTCACGCTCGCGCAACACGCGTCCCACACGCAAGCAACGAGCAATTCGCTGTCACGACAAGCTGCGGTTTTACATCAGAATTCGAGTGCTCCATTGATACATTTCCCCGTCGCCTGCGTCCATTATTCGCGCCTTCGTTTCCATGCGCCGCGAGTTTCGATGGGACGGAACGTCCTCGACACTTTGTACCTTCGTTTCTCTCTGGGCGTTGAACGGTTCGTCCGATTTTTCTCCCTTTGCCTTTCATTTTTATTATTTTCGTAGGATAGGTTCTAGGGGGGATCCATAAGGTCGACATTGTGTACGGAGAGTGGATATAAATTTTGTGCGAACTCTATGAATACGTTTGGTATTACGTGTAACAGATGGATACTTTGATCGACGGATGGCTCCAGGATATCTGCAGTTTCTTTCTATTTTTCAAGGGGAAAAAATTCACGATCAAGATTTCATCCATGCATTAAATTCGTAATTCGCGATACAGATGACGTTAGAAGAAGATACGATGATTCAAAATAATAAAATTGGACAATTTCATTTTTCAGACTATAACCACTGATTAAAGAAAAAAGAAAGAAATAATATCCAATCTTAATCAAAATCCACAAATCCAAAAAGGAACCCATCCAATGCAATTTCCAGGCAAACAAATAGTTGTAACTCATCATCGCCGCGCTATCTCTAAATCCGAAACTCTCGCTTTTTATAACATATCGCACAATTAACCTCAATCCACCCTCTGCACGCACAGCATCAGTTCGAACAAAACAACGAGTGGAACGAATCTCGAGAAAAGAACCCAATAAACCACCCCACGTACCAGCCTCCGTTTACTGCTATAGACAATCGTCGTCGTAGCGAGTATTATGACCGCGAGAGCGGTGAACGCTGTCACAAGGGCAAGGAAGGGCTGCGTGCAATCTTTTCGTTGAAGTGCCCTCGAGGGATGATTAGCTGGATCATAGAAATCAGCGATACGTTCGATTAATATAAATGTTCGCATTCGCGAGCAAGAGAAGCTTATGTAGCAAATATTTTAATTCAGAAATATTCAAGAAATTTAAAATCATTTTTCTCTTTAAGGAAAAAATCAGGGAATTGATTAAGAAAGACTTGAAATTCGAAATTCTAATAATTATTTTAAAAATAGATACACTTTCGTAAAAATCGAAAATCCTTTCTGCCTTTTGGAAACTTCGCTCGACAAATTATTCAACAAGTTGTAATTAACAAATATTTGAGAAATCCAAAAATTCTTTCCTCCTTGGAAACTTTAATTGACAAATTACAAGTCGTTTTAATAATTCCAATTGTAGCGAACTGGAAATTAAATTCCAAGTAATAAATTCCCCGAGAAATCCGAAATTCTTTCTTCTTCGGATGTATAAGAGATCTAAGATTCTTCCTTTTTCAAAGAATTGACAAGCGTAAAGAAAAATACTCCAAAATTTCCCTTCCAATTAAAAAATCTCCCCCGCAAATACATTTCCATCCACTCATCGCGAGAAAAAACCCACCCCCAGTATACGTTCGTTTACTTCTAAACATAATAGTCATCGTGGCCGCGAAAGTACCGTGACGGAGAGGGGGTGCGCGGAATCTTTTCGTCGAAGTGGCCCCAGGGGGTGGCTGTCCGGGTCCCGGACGTAGAAACCAGCGATACGTTCGACCAGCAAATCAGAGCCGGTAATCCTGAGCGACAGGGAAGCTTAGCGCCCCTCCTGGAAATGGTAGTGGCGAGGGTGTCCAAGGAAGGGTAGCCCGCACCCTGTTTCCAAGCATTGTGCGCGGTTGTGCGCGCGATTACGAGCGAACACTACGGCCCGGCACACCCTCTGGCGCGGATCCTTGGCATCGGTAACCCCGTTGCGATCAAGGGTCGCGAATAATGCCGGTTAAACGCTACATATTGCTCGGCTAGGCCAGGAATTTAGCTTGGGGATTTGAATAACGATTTGTCGCCAGGCTCCTTCCGATATCCCGTGCGTATCCCTTTTTATATAATCGTAGTGAGGGTTGAACGGTGGCAATTTGGTGGACGAGTTCATAGAATGTTTGTTTTTGGGATGATTTCGCGAAGAAACAAAGATTTTGTAATGTTTTTTCCTTCTTTCAGTTTCACATTTATGATTTCTCTCTTTTTTTTTTTTTTTTGTCTTAACTTATTGCCTTAATGCGGAGCATTTTTCATGTTTTAAGTAAATATTTTAGGTAGATGTTTAGCTAACTCTCAACACTGACGAACAACGATAATTTGTAATTTACAATTTTTCCCGTGATACGAAATTTGTTGTTCGAGGCAGGGTTCAAAACAGAAAATTGCAACGACCATGTATAGTATTGGTATTAAAATCTCACACAACTAACAAAACTCCTCGATATTAAAATCTATTCGAAGCACCATTAATTTCCATTTCATAAGAACGAACCACACGCTTAAATTTTCAGTAGTGTGCTTCAGTCTCTCTGTTAATTGTAAACAGATCACCATTATCCACCATTTAGTAACATAATTCTGTCAATCGCGATTAGTTTATTGGTATCCATAACCATTATTTATTGATATCCGATAAACTATCAAAAAGACAGTAATTCTAAACTACTCTAAATCCACCGTACACTCCACCAAAATTCAAATTCCTTTTCTTTCCACGATAAACTATCTAAATTGCTCCATACTCACGACACATTGATCAAATTCCATTTCATTAAAAAATTCCAATCTTTGTTTCACCACTGACAGATAACATACAACATTACAACAATTTATAATTCGAAATAATTCTCAGTCAGACACCAGCAAGGTTTTCACCGACTCGTACGAAACAGACGAGTCTTGAAACCAGTCGAGACGCGTCGAGAGCATCGTCGCCGGGGTGTGTTCGTCGCCACCCTCCGGTTAGTTGTCTCTCCTTCGTTTCACGGTTCTTCTTTTTCCCTCGCCCGGGTAGTCTGCGAAACCGAAAACGAAGACTCGCATTGGCGAAAGGAGGGCGACACGAGGAGGGGCGGCGGCGAGCGAAAAGAGGCGAATTAAAATTCATGAACGCTTCGAGCAGCGTTCGAATTAAAATTCATGGCGGAATTATCGCTGGCTCCTCGAAAACAAAGGAATGGGACGAGTTAGGAGCCCACTCACGAAGTCGCGCCACGGAAATCATCCCCGACACGAGAGAGTTCCGCGCGACCGGAATCCAGCCGACCCTCCAACGTCGACTTTTTATCCGACGCGGCCACTAGCCTCCCCCATTTTTAACCCCGTTAAAGCACCGTCACCCCCTCTTTCTAGCTATCCGTGGATAATGAGACCGGCTCGATCGTTTAACAGGTTGTAATTCGGTGAAACGAATTGAGGACAGACAGATGGAAAAATTGAATATTGGACGTTTGGGAGGAGAGGGGAGGTTGATGAGGTGTTTCGTGCGATATTAACTCATCGGAGACTAAATATTAACGGTTCATTTACATCTTTTTTTTTTTTTTTTGGAGAGCTAATTGACGTTGTCGAATTTCTTCTTTAACCACTTGCGCTGGTAACTGATTGCGGACCATAACGAATGACCAAACCGTATACAATAATACGTTGCTTTCTTTTTGAATTCTCGTCGGTACGATGAATCACTGGATAGAAATTATATTGAGAAGGCAATAAATTTGTTTTGCCTGTGTATTTGGTTATACTTAAATATATTTAAAACTGAGAAAATATTGCAATTTTGGGACAAAAAATTCTCGACGTGCGTAGCACGTTATCTTAGCGCAAGAGGTTAATGTCGTGTGATTGGAGAAAACTTTAGGAATTAACAATTGTTATGAAGAAGTTTCTTTTGATAAAATACAATAGCGAGATAATAAGATAAATTTTCAAAATTTTGTGGACGTATGAATAATTTTCAAGTTACACGGTGTACAGATTTTATAGCACTATTGGGTTTTACGTGAGAAAGTGAGTCAAAAATTTATCCTTTCACGATTGTTTTGTGTTCTCACTACACTTAATGGACAAGACGAGTATTATAGTTCTGTATTTAAATATTACTGTTTCAGCCGCCTCAAGAATTAACTTCTATTCTATTCTTCTACATCTGTATCTTAACGTTCTACAGTTCTCGCATCTACATAAATTTACATAATTTAACTTGTATGAAGAAACAAAAAGATATTATTTCGTTAATGACCTTTTACGAATTCCGTCGTGAATTATAACTTGTAAATTTTCACATTATTAAGATATCTCGATGTAAATTTCAAGAAATTTATCAATTACGCAAAACTCCCGGCACAATCCAAAGTGGAATTAACGATAAAGCAGAGAGAATAAAGTTTCCGAGAAGATGAAAAAATATTTGTTTTACTGTCAGTAGCTACTTTGTAGGAACAAGATAAATGTTTGGTACATTGGGAATATTAATTGTGCAAAGATTAATGTTGATTCGCCGATAAATCGAGGAGCTAAGTGAGGTGAACATTATTTATAAGAATGCTTAATTTTTAAATAAACTAAACATCTTAATCGTTCGAGGCTGGAAGATATTTTGGAATTGCTATCCTCAATCGTACAGCGTCGGGCTTAAATTCGCCAATTCAAGCAAACACGATTCTACTGTCTACCTACCGTTTACGAACTCGTTCACAGAGTTACTGTAAAATTCCCGACACGCCTCTACGTCTTCCTTCCCAATAAAAAAACTAAAGTGTAAAATCCCTGGAATCTTCATTACAAACCAACTCACGAAGAACAAACTTCATCAATCCTCAACAACTGTATACATTCTCAAAACTACTTCATCGCGCCAACTCGATGAGGCACGCTTTGCTCCAAAACCTCGGGCTTTGACCCTTTCACTGTAAGTGACTAATGCGATGTACCCTTCGCAAAAGGACGAGATTCTGCCTGTAATTCTTCGTTGGTGTTATTGGTGGCTATGATAATTAGACAATGGATCTTCATATAACTTTGTACTTGTAACTTTTTACGAACATAATTAAAGAGATGCCTGTAGACATAAATATAATATAATTAGAGAAACATAAAGAACTAGAGCTCAAGTTTTGGAAACAGTTTTAATATTTAAATTCGCCGAGCAAGGTAAAATCAAGCGTAAAATTTTGGCTTGAACAAAGTCTTCAAAGTATACATCATTGAAATTGGATTTATACTCTTCCACTCGCCTGTCGAAACGATGTCTAGATAAGATGCATCGGCACCAAACATTCGAGAAAGCGAAAAAATTAACCAATTTCGATGTATTACGTTCAACTAAAATGCAAACAAAGAAAAGAAGAGCCAAAGCAAAGAAAGAAAGAAATGAAAGAATCAAGCAATTTCGGCGCGTTACGTTCAACTGAAAGAAGACAAACGAAGTGCATCAGCGTCAAGCTTTTGACTCGGTACGGTCGTAACGAAAGGAAGTGGTTTCCTCAACCTCGAAAATTTCGACGCGTTTACGTTCACCTAGAAAGAGGAAACAAAGAAGAGCAGAGCGTTGTAGAAAGACAAACGGAAAGAGTGCATCGGCATCGCAGCGTAGTCGCGTCGCGCTAGGTCCGTTGAACTTTGCCCATTGGGTCATCGTGTTTTCGCGTGCACGGTTACGAAAGAAGTGGACGGAGCGACATTAATATTTCATTAATATTCCAGCGAGAGAAGATTCCTGGAAAAGCGAAGGCTCCCGCGAGCCTTGTGTACGCGGAGGCGTCGATATTTCCAACGACGAACAAAGATGGCCGTTTACCGGTCCGAAGAGATGAAGAAAGAAAAAGAAAGGCAGGGACACTCTCTACTCTCCGCTAGAGGCTAGGTGAAGAGTGAATATATCCCGTCGTCCCGCTGATGGATCGGAGAAAGAAGGAATTTCTCGTCTGGACGGTCGCCGACTGGTCGGGCCGGTGGTAGTTAATTAAGTGCTAACAAGTAGAGAACTACCTCGCGTAGCGAGCCACCTCGTCGGAGTAAAATCGTACGACGTGTCCGGCGTGGAAGAGGAAAAGAGGGGAAAAAAAAAAAGAAAAAGAAGAAGAAAAAGGAGAAAGGAGAAGAAAGGAGCAAGAAAGAAAAATAAAGGTCGAAGAGAGGAGACGATACATCTACGACTACGGCGGCTACAACTTTATTATTTTATTCGAGCCCGAGGTTTTTTTGATTCTCCTTTCCTTTGGAAGATCCACGCTGAAAGTTGCTTGGCTGCTGTCGGAACGGTCGCCGATGTCGTGGGAATGTCGATGAAACCGGAGGAATTTCGCGTGGATGAACTGATTAATTTCTTGAACATGTATTTGTTAATTCGACTTTTTTTTTTTGAGAGAGAGAGAGAGAAGAGATTTTTGGATTCGATGGATTAGAATTCTTTAAGGGAGAGTATTCTCCATTTTTAAGCAATTTAATCTGAACCCAGAGTTCCTGCTTCTGTAAAAATTTCGACTAAATCGTCAAGAAATTCAATGTTTAATCTGTCAAATGTCAAACATTTCCTCGTCTACACGCAAAATTTTGGAAATGATCGTCAATTAAAATATTTTCTCGAAAGAAATTTAGGCAAAAGACTACGATTTAATAAAAATTATTAATTATTACGAATACTTTATAACAATTGAAGAAATACAATGCGAAAAGTACGAGATAATTCTTCGCGAGATAAATAATAAACTGTTCTCGTCTCCTGGACGAGAGAATGAAAAGAAGGAGTGTGAGTCTTGTCTTGGAGAAGGACGATAAAATTATGCACGCGAGAATGGAACGTGCTAATTGGGCAGACCGTCGAACATTCGAGTTACAGTTACTCTCAAAAATGTTCCTCTGTCTAGCTCCCAAGAATAACAAATTGAGACTGCGAGGACAGACGCAACTAAATATTCAAAAATTTGTCGAAACGTTCTTTCTTTCCTGTGAAAAAAAAAAAAAAAAAAAGGAGACACAAAGAGACTTCAAATGGAATTCAAATTCGAATCCTGACTAAGCCTCTTCTTCGTCACATTCTATCTTTCCTTTTTTGCAATACTTTATTCAGTAAAAACAGTGATAAAATTACGTTGAACGAAAATTGAAACGAAATTGTTGAGAATCACCAAAATACCTACTGTACTTTGACAATATCAATCGAATTATATATAATACATATTTATTTTGGATAATAAGACCTAAAGGGAAAAGTAGAGTTGATACTTTCTCTACGATATAATTTTCGGGTAAGAATTTTGCTGCAAACAGGCACGTTTCGCAATCATCGTGTGAAATATCGTGAGAAATATTGGATAGAAATAAAATTTATATTAGAAATAATATAAATAATGTTATAAATATTGTAAATTATTTGTATTAGAAATTTTTCAGTGCAAAATTGCACATGCACAATATAGAAGAAAAAGATACATTGAACATTCAAAGTAAGTGAAACAATTAAAAGGCTTCTCTTTTTTAATCACATTCCTCAAAATGTGAATTGCGTCTGCGAATATAACAATCACACTTTATCATTTCATTTCGTTCGTTACCTTAATAGATATTTTTATTTATTTATTCGAATATCCGAACAACCAAGATCAACGTAACGCGAGCTGTCGAGATTTTTGGAAAATTCACGGGAATCTTCCTTTTAACAAAACTCTTTCGGATATAAATGTCCATTCTAAAAATCGTTTACTCTTCGACAGAGGAAGCGACTCTGCTTCTTGGATTTCCAACTTGGCAGATTTTCCGTTTTACCATTCTTCGTCAATAAACGATCAAAGGCTGTCCGCTTGCACACGTCTCGAGGCAGAGAGCACACAGAATCGTATATACGTCGTCCTTGGCGACGTTAATGCATCAATATAAGTTATATAAGTAGACAACGCGACGCGAAGATTTTGCCTGTGGGTTGGGAACGTTGAGCAACATCGGATAGATCGCGATGGAAAAAGCGATGGAAGGACGAGCACGCGCTCTTGTGGATTCAGAGTCTACAACCGAGGCGTGAGCTATTTCGAGAATGTATTTTTCTTTTTTCTTCTTTTTTTTTTTTTTCTTTTCTTGTTAACAAAATTCTACTCGAGGAATTTCAAAATCGTAGGTAAATGATTCCTAATGATCAGCAAATTTGAGAGACGAGAATAAATTTACTTTTTTGTATTGTCAGCAGTTCATATTCACGGTGGATACTGTGTGAGTAACATGACACTCTGTGAGTTTTCGGCTCGACGTGTTTCACGCGTTCTTGGTTTATCTCTTAAAATATTTACGCGAGCTTTTGGACGCTTGAAGTTGAGAATATTACACACGCATGTGTATGAATGCACAAGCGGAGCTCCTTTTTAAGCTAAAATTCCATTCGTTGGATTTGCGACCAGTCAGATTTAAAGATTGTCCAGATGTTTAGTCGAGCAATTCCACAATTCTTAATCGTGATTAACGGTGAAAGCATTGAAAGGCAGTCTTGATTTTAAGAAATTTCGATCGATCTCGAAATTCTTGCATCTTACAATATTAACACACCATCCAATCAGCAGTGAACGTAATCAAAATTCAGAAAAATCCAATTGTTCGATATTTCTTTGTAGTAAAAGATCATCAGGTATATTAACAATTATGGTAATACGTAGAAAAAAAATTCTTTAAATATCAATTAATTTCAAAGTTTCTACACACTTCAGTATTAATCTGTCGTTGATCCATCATTCGCAACTCTTTTCGACCACCGCGATGTGGTCAACCACGAAACAAGGAAGAATTCGTATTCATTTACGTATATATCGTGCGAGAAAAAGAGAGAGAAAGAGAGAGAGAGAGAGAGAGAGAGAGAGAGAGAGGGTGGGGGGCGTGATGTACGTAAGTAGCAACAGCTGGCGTTGAGGCAGGTCGCGGTTGATTCGGGGTCGCGACACTTAATTCGATGAAGAGATCGGGATCGCGAGTGGAACGCGTGACGCGTGGGGGAACTCGCAGGACCTGGGCCGGCTGTTTGAACGACAAATATTTTGTCATCAAACTTCTGTTTCGCGTGGAATCAGCGTGTCTATATGTGCAGGGCTAATACAAAGCGTTTCGCGAGCGTTTGCTAAAATCGGGTCGCACGCTCACCATGGAACAAGCGTTTCGCCTCCGAAATCGATCAATTTATTTCTTCTTCTTATTCTTGTTCTTTTCTTCGAGGTACCGTAAGACAAGAAAGCAAGCATATGCCCCAAACGATAAAGATCCAACGAAATCTATCGTTTCGAAAGCAACGTGTTGCGAGTGAAAGATGTAAATTTCTAAAATTCGAGCAAACACTCCTTTTCTTCCGAAAAGAGAACGACAACCTTCGTCCACGAGGTACGAAAATTCCAAAATGTCCAAAAGCAAGAAAGAAGTAAAAAACGTAAAGAATTCGACAATTCGACCGTTCTTTCGTAGCAGTAGAAAATTCGAAATTCCAAATAACAAGCATGGTCATTTCTCCCTCGTGCAAAACTCTCAATAACTAAATTTCTCCAGCATCGAAAAGTAGTCTCTGACTACTCTCCAATGCGAACGGAACAACGGAACGAGGTGAACATTGTGTTCTTAGTTGCACGTTGGAGGATCGCGAACCTCGGCTGCCGCGCGTTTGATTTCCGGCGTCGCGGCGAGGAGGATCGTGGAAATCGGCGTCGCGGAGAACCGCGGGCAATTACCGTCGACGCTCGGCGATATTTAACGTGGCGTGTCTTAACGACGATTCGGGACATTGTTCAAATGGTTGCTTTGATGCGCGCGTGTAGTCGCAATAACGTCGCTGGAACAACGGAACTGTTGTTTGCCCGGCTGGAGCACACCACACGCCCGGTTCGTAACTGTTGCGTCGTCACTTACGAGACGGTGCGCGACGTTTCCACCGTGTTCGCGACAATTTAACAAGTCGCGAGTGTATACACCGACGAATATCGGATGCGACCGTCTCTCTTCCAGCTCTATCGTCGTTCGCGTTTTAGGAAAACGCGTTTGCAGGAGGGTCCGTGATCCGTAGCGCGGTGTGGAAACTTTTGTTCGCTGACGACGACGGTGGTGCTTAATTTGAAACGTAGCGTGGAAAGTTTAATTTTGAATATAGGTGGCATATGTAATTTGACAAATGTATACTAAAATTTAAATCTTCTGCGTTCCAATTTTCCTTCGAAAGCCGATATTTTTTTAGATATTTTACTTTTTCTTCCGTATTTCTCGGTGAAATGGAAGAAACTGTTTCAAGTATTGTTGGATCGCAATGAGTTGCTTTAACTTCTATCGTCATTTTTGTACCATGTAATTAATATAACCCAGAAATACGTAAATTAATATTCAGATAAGAATTAACATACTCAGATAGATAACAAAATTTATAAAATTCGTATTTATAATAAATGAAAACCTGTTTAGTGGACAATTGGATATTGATCTAAGTCTAACCTGTCTAACGATCAAGTTCAAATACGATAATATAGACTCATAAATGAATAATGATGTAACGATTGAAATTGTAATTGTATTCGTGCAATATATTACAATCAGCGTATATTTATGATTTAATTAAAAATTCTTAGAACCGTCACGATTCAAATAGAAAGAAACGAAGATAACCATCGCGCAACTCCAGGCAACGAAAATTCCAAAAAGAAAAGAAAAGAAATTCCAAGATAAAAATTAAAGTAAAAGGAGGAAAGTGAGGATAAAGGGAAACGGGTATTGGAAGGTGAGATTCTGCGAGAGGGATCACGAGCGAGATCGACGAGCACTCGGAACCGTTAGATCTTCGATGTGCACGCAATTGCGTAAGTGGCGAGAGAGGTATCCGGTCGTGTTCGGGCACGTGTCGCGGCAAACAAATAAACGTTGCACGCTCGTAGCTACCTTGGGACCGCGTGTTAACCAGGCTAACCAAGATAATCACTCATTACGAGCGTTTAGCATGGACAAGGACCGAGGCGTCCGCGTCGCGCGATTGGACGTCGCTAACGTGGAAATAACTCGCGCGGCAAACACGCGGCGAACCCCCGTTGTTCTGCTTAGACCGCCGATCTATTTCTTCGTTTAGCGACCGTCGCGACGACTCTGTACTTCCGGGCAACTGTCTTTGGGATCGAGCCTCGATCGAGTTCTCGAAGGCTCGTTCGTAATTTGAACATTCGACTAAATTTGTACAGCAGCGCCCGAGGACAAATATTTTCTATCGTTGAAATCCTATTTGATATTGAATTGCAATCCTTGCACTATAACATGACACAATATTTCGTTTAGGAGTGAAATCAGCAAGAGTTCGTTTGATCGGATATTGACGAGAATCTGGTTCAAATAAATGATTGTCTGTATATAAGGTTTAAGCCTTAAATTTATTTATTACTGTGTTACAGGAATTTAAACTTTTTTTTTTTAATAAGATTGGTTAGTTTAGACTTCTTTAATTATTGGTGTCAAAGTGTCCTTTTTAAGAGTATTTCACAACACTATCAGGCAACTGTCTTTGAAATCGAATATCGTGATTCTTGAAGGTTTATTATTTGCACGAGGTTTGCAGTTAAATTCGTATGTAAAAAGGTTTGTAGAAATACAGGCTTTAGAATCGTGTTCACACGTTCGTAAAACAAATTGCTATTTAAATTTCATTGCGATCGCGTTAATTCAGTTGACAGAAATTTAAAAATGCACAAAAGCCCGCCTTCTGTTTGTCACACTTTTACACGCGGTTTGTTGTTATATTTGCACGATAGAGCCATCAATGCCCGAATAAAATCATAATTAATTAGCTGCGCGTGTTCCTGTTGTTTGTGTTTGTGTAAATCACCGATAAACCCGTTAAAACTCGTACTCGCCGAAAGCCTCCGATAATTTTTTGGAACACTCGTTTCGCATCGCGTTAACTTTTCAACATGGCTCTCCGCGTATTATTGCACCGGCAGAGCAAATCATCATGCAATGAAATAATTGCGTACACAATTTATAACAGCGTGGCCGGTAAATAAATCCTCCTCGTTTAAGTCAACGGAAAACCCTGCGTATTTTTAATCCTGTCTCTCCCCCCACCCCCACCCCCACCCCTCGTTTCACCTACCAACGGCCACCGAAATATCCTCGCAAATATTAGTCCGAGTCATAATTATCAGCGATAACTTAATGAAAATCGTGCTCCCTGTATTTACAGACTCTGTCGGCGATTCGTCGATAAAAATCGTGTGTAATCGCGATTAAAAATTCAGTCCGACCGTTAACAATCATTAATTAAGGCAATCGCCCGGGCAGTCCTCGATTTTTACACGACGCGTCCCGATATCCATCTCATTTCCCAGCGAGCGTCTTTCCTTTTCTTTCTATTTCCCGGCTTCGACACACAGTTTCTCACCTGGCGGGAAAAATTCCCGGCGGGATAAAACGACAAAATACACATCAAAATCAAGTTATTTATCGAATCTTCTAAACAGATTTTGCTGTTTGACGTTGCTGTTTGGTCTGATCTACAGTCGACGTACTTTTCAAAGTTCAAAGAATATTTTGAGTTCTTGCAATATTCAACGTTTTCTCTGAGAGAAAAGCAGAACTTTTGAAGACTCGAGAAGAACCATCCTTCAGACGTTGCAAAATGAAAATTTGCAAGATTTTCCACCTTGTCATTTCCGTGATTGGATTGCATCGAATCGTCCCATTGAGACTTTACCAATCCGGTATTCGTACAAACATTTTGAGATACGCAAATTTCATCTTTCTTGTTTATCGAATCTCAAATTACGAGAAACTGCAACGATTATTTCAGGAAATGTCATTTGTTATTTATTATTATTTATTATTTCAGTCAAAGGAAATCCGATTCGATTTGCAAATAATCGCGTAAAAGGTAAAAATGTGGCAGATTTCATCACAGTCGTGCAACTGCGGTTTAAAAATGCCCGAGATTCATCAATTTACGAGCTTTGGCCGATTATTGATTATTTATAAACGCAAACAGGAATGCACGGAGCTAATTAATTACAATTTCATTTAGGAATTGACGATTCTCTCGTCGCGTATAAAAATATCGAAATAAATAAATTTCATAATCGCTTCTGTCTCGTTATTGTACGAACTTTATTGTATAATTCAGCGAGGAAATATATTATAAAACAACGTGAATCATCAGAATTCTGGTCTATCTCTCACTATCTTCCCACATTCGCGACAGTCATGGCCATTAAACGGTATCTTCGCTCTCGAGAGATTTAATTCGGATGCTGATTCATAACGTGATAATTTTTTTGTGAATTCTTCGGTTGATATTTCGAACGAGCCACGACGATTCTCAATGTTTCTTCGTCGTTTTTGGCAATAATGTTTGTTTCTCTCCCTGAATGTTTTCGTATTGACAATGACGTAACGTTTACCTCTTATACGCAACGATGTAAATTGTTGTGAAATTAATACGTTAATAATTAACGAGGTTGGGAGCCGTGATTGTGAGATATCTCGTGCTTATTTCTCTTATCTCAACAAGCAAATATTTGTAATTAATAAATTACTTTCAAGCGAAATTATCTTAATCGAAGATGGTATTGTATTGCAGTTCCAGTTTGTAGATGGACGTAATAAGCACATACGTAATATTACATATGTATTGACAGAATTAATAATGTAATAATAACAGAATTTTACATTTTTATATTTCAGTAATTCGTCAAATTTATTGATATGTCCGATACTTTCAATCGTTTTCGTGTACACGAATGTAAAATTCCAACCGAATTATTCCTTTAATGACATAATTATTAGTCGATTATTATGTGCGAGATTGGCGATTGAATATTGTGAACGGGATACTATTTATTTACGTACAGATAAATAAATTGCGCCATTAAATATTTAGCTATTCTATACAAACAATAAACGCCCAATCGCATCTAATTTCCTAAAACAATAATCGCCGGTAATCTATTTTACTTTTTACTTTTCGTTACACCTTCTGCCAAATTGTATTGCTAATAACTGCTATAGCGATTGATATTTCATCCCGTAAGAATTATTTCAGCTGCTTCGAATAATTTCTCCACTCTTCGTATAAAATTAAACGACAATGAAGTTTAATTCGACTTGACGAGTTTGATGAATTTAACAAAATCAAAATGAACTCGGTTCGATGAATAACGATAAATGTAATTTGATTTATTGTGAACTTGGAAAAAGATGGGTGAATTTTCATTTCATGACATTTAATGTGATTATCTAAGATTTACGTGTTCGTATAAAATAATATATAATATTTACATTTCTGTATTAACGTTAATGCCAAGTTATAATACGTAAAAGTCGATTTTAGTACGTAAAAGAAACGATTTTTGCAAGTATCTTAACACCGAATTTTTTTAACAAATTTTGATTTAGAAAATGAGTTTTCGTGGTAAAAAATGTTTCTAAAAAAAAGCAATATTTTCTGTTTTGCAATTCTAGATAGTAAGGTACTGCATAGAAGAATTCTAAGATACTAAGAGAATTAATATTAATATGATTACTATCAGTACTTGATACAATAGTATTGACAATAATTCTCTTAATATTAACATAGCTAGTCGATTTGTTTTATTAGATATATATCAACTACAATACTAAAATCGTTCTCAAATCTTCCTATTCAAAGAAATATAAACACGATTTACAAAAGTAATTTCTGAAGCAGTCCAATGTAAAGTACTTTCCTCTGTCATTGGACATTACATAAAAAATTGGATTCCAGAGTATCCGAATTGAAAATAAAAGTAATCTAAAATTGGTCTGTCACTTGGTTAGTATTTATCAGCAAGTGAATACTACTTCGCAGACAACTGACTATTTCTTTCGAATAACCGGATTTTTGCTATTTCGCTAGAGTTCTTCCCTCGAAAGAATTTAGAACTTTCAAATTAGGCTAGAAAATTAGACCTTGTCAAATTAGGATAGAAAACGGACAAAGTTGACACAGAGCTGTTTATTAAAATTTACCATTTACGTGGCAACGAAATGGTAACGTTTCGAGGAGATTGCCGATCACGTCGGAGATGCACGGCGGAGCGTGTACACGCGCGCGAGTCGACGCAGGTATGCAACCGCGTGTTCGCATATGGCCGCGGAAGGTCGAGCGTGACGTGGTCTCCACTCCCGGCTGCGCAAATATTGATCGAAGTGTCGCCGTGACGAAAAATTCCACCGAACGGGAATACAATGTCCCCCGAAGTCGCGAAAGATGGCGCGGAACCGGACGCCGGCGTGTCGTTCACGGTGAACCCGGTGAACCGATCACGCGCCGGATTCTGCGAAAGCCCCATCATCATCGGAGAAAATTGCGCCTCCTTTCTTCTGACTCTTCTGACTCTTTCACGATTGTTCCTTTTTACGACGCGTGTCGTACACACACACACACACACCAAGCGTATAGATTTATGCGGGGAGATTAGAAGAGGCAGAGGTTTGATTTGTTTGTTAACACTTGACGATGGAGAACGTGACGGAGGTCTATTGGAAGTTATAATGGTAATTGGACGAAACGAGGATGTTTTTGCTATTTGAGAAACTTGAGTGAGTACAGGAAGATAATGTGTTTTAATTCGTGGCCGATGCGTCGTTAAATTAGTTTTATTAATAACCAGGAGGCACGCAATTAAATAATGAATAATTACTCGCGAAAGAAGAATATCGCGAGTAATGCGACAGGATGTGATGTAACGAAATAAATTGCACGTAAATAAATGAAATATTTAAATGAATGCAAATAAACGAACGAAATAAATCGAACAAATAAATCGGTTAAAACGAAATGAAATTGGAAACAAATGGATTGTTGCATTAACGCAACGTTCACCTTTAATTAGTTGATTACAACCGTTGCAAGCCGTAGTTCAATTAATTTAATTCGAAAGTTACTGACATAGTTTCGCCGCGAAATTGCAATAGAATGGCCAATGCTATAAACAGTTGTTTATAGTCGATTACGAAAAATCGTATACTAAAATAAAATATAAACGACAAGATGGAATTAACGCGCGAAAACATTAAATTTAGTCTACGTAATTTTTTAAGTATAATTTCCCGCGGAAATATGTATATTTCGTTGCTTTAAAAATAAATTTCTTTATCTCACAGGGCGCCTAGTTCCCGATAAGGAACTTCCTTCCAACCTGATACAAAGATTATCTCAATTATATTCAAGCATTGCAATCTAAATCCGGTGAGTACATCGACGAACTTGTCCATTTAGCTTTCACGCGCTATTAATAAGCTTCTCGGCGAGTAATTTACATTTCTGTCGATTGCGCAAGAGGATGACAACTGTCGCTTTCAGTTTCATTAATCCGCCGTCAATTTTACACATTTTAGCAACATTTACGCATGTTTCTTCCAGTACAAATTGCTAGTACAAATTGAACAAAGTGTCTGAATATTTATGAACGCTATTGAGACTCATTACTGGAGTCTCTCGGTTATAGTATTTCCTCTGTTGTATCTTTTTTATTTTACGCTCGATGCGTTTTTAAAATATCATTTTTTATTTGAATTTAAAGTATTTATATTAGATAATCTTCTTAAATTGATTCAAGTAATCAGTATCAGAGGTATGTCAATTGATTTTCTTGCGTCCGATACTTTCTTTTTTAGTACTTGATAGTTGATTCTTAGTACTTGATAGTACTTGATTCTTAGTTCATTTCTCTTTTTCTTTTTCCTCTCCTTTTTCTTTAAAAAGAGAAATTTTTAAAAGAGGGATTTTTAAGTTGTCTCATTTACTATTAAAAATCAAACTGTCATTACTAGACTATACATCTCGAAATTACAATAAAAACGTTGTTAACGCTGTACAGAGTTATTATTATTTTATCGTTCAATTGTTATTCCAATTTATTAATACAGTTTGTGAAATTAAATTCATTAAATTAATGCTTTAGATCAATTTAAATGACCAATTCGTTAATAACACGTTAAATTAATATTGTTCACCGATAGTTCACTGCGAACTTTTCGAAATTCATCTCGTTCGGCATTTTAAAAGCGCGAATAGCAAATCGCTCGTTCGAGAATTTAAAGCGATATGTTCAACGCCGATAATCCCATTGGAACGACATCCGATCAAATTTGGAAAAATTCGCGAAATCAAGTTGACGATGAATAATTGATTGAATTTAGAATTCCTCTGGGAAATAGTAATTTCTCGTAATAAACGCGTATTGCCGGTTGCGGCGTGACGGAGATCGCCGCGACAATTTATCGTTGCGAATAAATTCGCGGCGGAACGACAAATCTGTCAACATATTCGCCAAACAAAATACGACGATCAAATTGTTTGGCCTATTGGCGATGTACGACGGCGTTTTATCGAGTTTCAATAGGAGACCCCTTGAGTATGCTCGAAACACAGGGCCTGGATTTACAACGTATGTACAAACTATTAATTCGATGTGCCTCGCCGAGGAATATCGATGCGAAGTTGTCTCGATATTCCGGTGTAACGTGTCGAATTATGGCAAGATATCTGACAACTCCAGCTGACGACTCAAACACCTTACAAACACCTTACAGTGATGTTTGAAATATCTTTATTGTCTCGCTATTTTTCAATTGTTTCTACACTCGAACCCTTTTATTCCGAATTCTTAAAACATTATTCGACAGAGAGTGAAGTGTGAAAGCTTTACCAGTGCTTTATGCTGAAATGAAAATTCATTTTTATCGTTTTCGTAAATAGAATCCTTTATAGAATTTTCAAATATTTATATATACTATAATACGTTTCATAAATATTTGAAATATATATTAAAATGAGGAGCCACCCCTGATTTAGATAATTTTTTTAAACGAATGCCGACTTCAACTAAAATCATCAGATTCGATAAACGAGTTTTAGAAGTTGCTTTCTTTTCTGAAAGACATGATGTTCTTTTCTAGTTTTCATCGTTATTCTTAGTATAGATAATTATAGTAAATTATAGTAAATATAGTGTAGACAAGTACTAATTACAAGTTATTGAAGTTAAATAATTGAATAGTACTTTGTAAATTTTACTGTAAAATACACGTATGTAATTTAAAAATTTGATTATATTTATGAGTAGTGAAAGTACTTTAAGCAAGTATTGAATATTAAACATGGGTAATAATGGGTCTCAAGTGTATCTTTTTGGATACATACGTGCAAACAGTGACCATTTTACTTTGGAAATTTTCATCGTAAAAGTCATAAAAAAATTAGTTGCGAAAAGAAAATTTTACTCGTCATAAAAGACAAATGAAATTTTGTTACAATGAAAAGAGAACCGTGTTTTTTACATGTCGAAGAGCGGGAAAAAAAAAAGCTTCTATGCATTAAAAAAATGTAGTCGATTACAGAGGGGGGAGGGCTTAATTATATCGAGGCTCTTAACGGATATCAAATTCATACAAAGGTAGGTCGACAAAATCGATCGATCTTCTGGAGGTATCGATAAACAGATAATTGGCTGAGACGTAATATTCCGTGATGGCGTGTAATCCGATACAACTGGAGGTACAACGTCAAACAGGAAGATCGTGGGACAGCGAATTAAATTGACAATGGTTCTGGGATTCAATTTGATTCGCGGGGTTCCTTTAGCTAAATTAAATGGAGATTAAATGCATTTCGTCACTGATTAACGTGAGATAACGCGTCAACAGAATTTTCAAAACCGTCAGAAAATTACGCTACACGCTTTTCGCTAAATTTCGACAACCAGGATTCGAAAATTAATTCGTAAAAATGTATCGTCCGATCAAAAGGAATTGATGCACTTCGTTGCTGATCAATATGAAACAACACGTCGACGAGATTTTTAAAACATTCAGGAAATTATCTATGACGCATTTCCGTTCGTATCGATATTTTAATTTCACAATAAATTCCCAAAAATATATTTAAACATATATTAATCATTTAGAACTATTTCAATTTATTCGCTGTTAGTTAAGAACAGATACGTAGATTTTTATTGAAGTTCAAACGACAATTAAAAACGAACACAATTGAATAATTAGAGTCATAATCTTCGAATATCATACCGAGGTTTTTTTATTTTATGTTAATTTGAATTTTTCGTTATTTACGTTCCACATTGTTTTCTCAAGTTCCTTTCCTTTAATTTGTGTAATTTCATCACAAGACAGCTAAAGAAACCAAATGAAAGTTAATTTTTTTATTTAAATTCTTTATTACTTACATTCTACGATTTTTATGCATTCGTGTGCAGAAGTTTAAAGACGTAGAAAATGCAAGAACAGATAAAATAGGATATTTATAAAATAGAACGAACGAATTTCCCTCTACTTCAATCTTCTGCCAACGATAAACAATCACCACCTACGCTTTAAAAACTCTTCGAAACGTCAAAATCTCTGCAAGGACACCCTAGGCTGAACTAGGCCTCGACGCAAAAACCACCCTCGTGGAACCATTTGCTCGGAACCTTCTCAAAGCTCTGTCCCGTTCTATGGGGCAGCGAGGCACTCGAGCAACAGTCGCTTTTGTTTTTATCGCGGCATCTCGGCGCGAGTATGGGGCGATCAAACGAGCTGGCAAATCCCCTTTCCAGGAGCCGCGGGGAACAGGTGGTAAGCGCGCAGCGTGGGGCAGGCGCACGTCAAACCACCCCCGTGGTAAACCCCGTGCGCAACACCAGACACCATGGGGCCACAGCTGGGCGCCGTGTAGCTGCTTCAGTCCACGACAACCGTGGCCACCATGGCACTCCATGCTCCTTTTCGAACCGATTCAAAGAGGACACGCGCCCCCACCCTCCTTTCGAACGATTCAAGGGGTTGATTCGTTTGTCCCATCCGTGGTTTCGGAGATTTCCACGTGGTTATCGGTTCATTGAAACTGAGCCTTTTCGTTTCTAATTAATCCTGCGGTCTTCGTGTCTCTCCGATTTGTGCCGGCGGATATTCAAGGGGTTGATTCGTGGTTTTCACTGAAACTGGACAGTCTTTTCGTTTCTAATTAACTCTGCGGTCCTCGCGTTCTGAATTTAGAAGTGTCAGAAGTGACCTAAAGGGCTGTTGACTTATCAGGATTGAATATCATTTGAATTTTTAATTACCATCGTAACTTTCGTTTCGAGGTTGCGTTGTTGATCCGTTAAAATTGATTGTTACTCAAAGTCGAGTTCTCCACTTCTTCGTGTTTAGGAATTGCGTTCTTGTGAAACTGTAGCGGCCTAGGATTCCTCAACTACGAGTTTCAAACACTGACTAGCGCAAGCCGCGAGTGGCTGCGCACCTTGCGTCGAGATCCTGCCGATCTCCGATCTGCAAAGCAGTGTGCGGAATGGATGCTAGGATGGATGATAGGTCGGTCCAGCCTAGCGGGGTAGTTGCAATAACAAGCGTCTAGGGTAAGGAGTCGCTGCCATCAGCCCCACTGATGAATAAGTTTAGGCAGTGACTCCGAGACGAAACGCATCAACCAACTTTCTTCTCCCGTTCACGTACACCTTCCGTCCTTCCATCATGCATCCCGAACCTTTAAACCCTTCAAAACTTTTGAAGAAAGTTTAAGTCCGGTCGTGTTTCGGGAACATTTGAAACTCGAACTTTGAACAGAAATTGGACGAAAATTTTAAAAAATTCAAAAAATGAAGTTTAACCACCAGACCTTCGGCGAGCAATCGTGGGGAACGAATTTTGGCGCGGCGGGTGACGCGGAACGAGCACGGGCATCGGATGGGCTCGGGTAATTTCGTAAGTCAAAACTATAATAGCGAGGAACGACACCGGCGTGTTTGCACATTTCCACGGTGACACTTTAAGCGGGAGGCCGCGTTGAACACAGCCAGACATTTATCGTTGTATACATTGTATATATTTGCTCGTGCTTCCAGCGAGCTTTCGCGCAGAGCCGCGCGGCGTGTTCTCTTGTTGATTCAAAATATCGTAGCCATTTATTCAGCAATCATCGCCGAGCCGATTAGAAATAATAAAGATCGGCAGCCGCATTATTATTTATCCCCCGCCCCCCTCTTTCCCTCCGACGCGGGCAAATATTCTTTTAATATTTAAAGATCCTCCCGTATAACCGTTTTCGTGTAAATACTCCGGCCGAGTGTAAATATGTACAAAATATACATCGGCGGAATGTATAAATACGAGGACTATATACTCTTTCAGGAATAAAATATTTGTCGCTCGCCGGAGTCGATGATTTCTCTCTCGTTTCCGCTTTCACGCGGGGGATCGCCAGCGTGTCTTTACCAGCTAATAATTCTCGTTGTTTTGTTTGTTTGTTTGCTCCCTCTCGCCGGGGGCAATTAGAACGATTGAAAGGATCGACTGGAAAAGAGTTGAGAAAACATAGGTGGTTTTTGAGGGTTAGATTCTTTTTTTTTTTTTTTTTTTTTTTTTAGAAGATTCAGGATGATTCACTTGATAGACTTGTCAAAATAAAAGTGTCTTTTTATTGAAATTTGATAGAGATGTAAGATTAGAAGTTATTAGAAGTTTGATGGAGATTGTATTCTTCATTGTATCATGAACTCTCTCTTGCACCTTGGTTCGTTTTGACAATGAAGAGTACTGAAAAGTTTGGATCGTGAATAGAATTCAGGATAATTGACGATGAAAATAGCGTACAGATAATTTTATATTTATTGAAATTCGGTGGGTGCACTTTTAGAAATTACAAAGTACACATAAATAAAATATTACGTTACATCTACGTTGTAGATATTATAAACTTCTTCCACATCTTCCACTTTAATTTTTTACAAATTCTGTACTTTGATCAGTGATAGTTCTAGTGTTGAAAAATTATTCGATGGAGTGCGATAAGCCAAAAAGTGTATTTCCACATGTAAAAATACGAAAAGACACAAATTATTAATTCATCGTCAAATTGCACTCGGACGTAAGACGGGAAAATTCGCGAGACACTGGAAATTGTGAACAATCCCGATTCAATAGCTAGGGGTTGAAGATTCAAGCGACGTAAGTAAGTAGTGGCACCTCCCCTTCTTAAAAATGTAACACATTTTCACGCAAAACGGTTGATAAAACTCGAACTCAATCGAAATCCCCAAATTTCGCTAAGAGCGCGCAAAACATGCCGAAAATTTGAAGCTTGGTCGTGAGTCAACAGCCAAGGGCTGTGGACTCGTACGTACATAGATTGTTCGCCTCGGAGATCGGCTGCGACGCGAGACGTCGGCAAATTTGACGGGAATACGTTAACGCGAGGGTTTTCGAACGAATCCGCCTGGTGTAACGCTTGTTAATCGCATTAGCGCCGACATCGCCGATAAATCAGACAATTAGCGGCCATAAGCGCATCGTAAATCGGAATTATCAGAATCGGCTAATGCATTTTGATGCTGTCTGTTTGCTTGGTAACGCGCTGCGGCGGGCCAGCATATATGTTTACCAGTCTTACGATCGCTGGAACCATCACCTGTTTGTTCTGTCAACTAGGAGCCCGTTTCGCTCGTCCCGTCGTCCTGTCATAATCGAGTCTCCAAGTAAAATTCTCCGTATCTTCGCTCCGCCAGGACACCGTGTGGCCGTGTGCCGCCAAACTTGGTTCTTCTTAGGAATTTTCGCGAGGTGATCTACTACGCGATTCCTTTGACCGTGTTACACTTGGACTTATACTAGATTATTACTTTTCTTTTTTTTATTCTACGGTGCAATAATTGTTACGATGATAGAAGAATTAACTATGCATTTTCTAGCGAATCCATAAAAAATAAAGTTCGTTTAAATTTTTATAGACTGCTTAGAACTTGTTTTAGTAAAAAGGATAGGAAAAGATGTTTTTCTATTATTTTGATGGAACAATAGAAAGGGTTAACGTAGAATAAAATATGGATAAAATTTGGAAAACGGTTTTTTTTTTTTAAAGAAACAGATTCATGTTTTATAAGAAAAATATCTAAAATAATTAAACTTCAAATTTACGTATTTACACATTTGTCGCGAAATCGAAGTAAGCGGATATCTAGATAGAATAAATTATAATTAAATCCTAATTTATATTCGGTCTGATTTACAATCTAATTTATAAAGAATTCTTTATAGGACATGTAAGACAATACGCCAATTCGTGAATAAATTCTAATTAAAATTCTTAATAACGTTAGATATTCGATTTTAATTGTATATGATTATATAAATTTTAATGTAATCTGATTTAGAATTAAATTCTTAGTAACATCTACTGACGTAAAAGATATCTTCTTACTTTTTCATGTTTTTTGCTAATAAATTAAATGTCACTTCAATGTGCAAACAGTGTAAAGATTTTCCATATATATCACATATAAATATACGAATAATTTCAATAAATATAACAAAGTATAAATACATATAATTTTCTACTTTTCTTCAAAAAGAACAAGTCGATACTTTTTTTGACTCACCGTAGTCACACACTGAACGCATGGGAAATTATAGGAGTAACGCAGGGGATGCGTTGGTCGCTTCGGGGAATTGGTTTCGACGTCGATGGACCTAGAAGTATCATCGAGAGGGTAGTTTACATCATCTAGTACCCGCGTCGCGATTAACTTCTCCGACGTTCGAAGACGATTGCTTTTTAAATAGATGCCCGACTCGATCGTGGGAAAACTGTGGCCAACCACGAGCGATCAGAGAGAGAGAGAGAGAGAGAGAGAGTTGCAAGAAAGAGAGGCAGTTTTCTCTTGAGAAATCGCACTAGCACGTGACGGGTTCTCAGTTTTGGTACTCGAGAGGTGGACGTGATAAAAAGAGAAACGGTGGCACGCTACCGTGTCGTTATATCTTCGTACACGCGGTTTTACGAGAACTCACGAAAGCGTTCGAACACCTATCACAGAAGAATTTTTATGAATTTTTACGTATATAGAAAGTATCACGTGATTCGTCTTGAATTAATTCGTCAAATGGAAATTCGAAAAATGTTTCGAACAGTGTGATTTTCTTGAATTTTGTAAACATAATGTTTAACATTCTAGGAAGGTACGTAGAGTCTAAAAATTAGTAAAGTCGTCAGTTGATGACTACTTTAGATCACTCGACGATCTTGCATTATATGAAATATTTTGAAAATCTGAAACCATTTTCTATAAAATGCATACAAAAGTTACGATAAAGATAGATTCATTGTGAATAAAAAAAGAAATTAAAAGACCTCAAATTTTATACAAAATCGTCACAAGGTGGACCTGCAAAAGAATGGAGAGTCATCCTAATTCAGTAACCCATGAACTCAAGATGCATGAAAGCAGGCTTCTGCTGAAAATCTACAAAACCGTTTCGAAATCTCCTGACTCGAATCGTCTAACGACGAATTACCGGGCGATTAAACCTTCATCTCTAAACTCGTGCGCTCATCCACGAAGTTCTCAGACTCCCAATCTCCAGCACCACGTGGTCCACGTGCCCGAACGATGCGAGAGAGGCGACGGCGACGACGTAACGTCGTTCAGGCACGAACCCAAATAGGAAGAGAAAGAAAGGAGGAGGGGACAGGTTAGCCGGATCGAACCCCCCGGGGGGTACGAATATCTCGGCTGTTGTACCGAATGTTTTGACAGGGGGTGGCCGGTCACGTGGCGGGGTGGTGTTTGTAAAACATCGCCGGCTCCTTTATCGCGGCGTTATTAACCGGCAGCCAGGCCACGTGACGATCTATTGTCCGCATTGTTGCGGCTCGAGAGAGCAATGATACGGCTGTTGTTGCTCCGGTGAGACGCGGCGCCGTGATTTTGTTTCTACGCTCGCGATAATCTAATTGAAATGAATTCTCTCGCAACGCGGTGCCGAGGGTTAAGTAACGAGGGAGAGGAAAGGTAACGTTTGATCACGTAAAAAGATTTTCGTGGGATCTGGAGGATTTATCGTTCGTACGATCTCTTTTCGAACTTTGAAACTTTTGAAGAACGACTTTTTGATTGAAATTTGTGCTCTTTTTGTTTCGGTAATTTGCGTAGGATGCTTTTACGCATTCTTTCATTATCTTAAATAATTTTTTAGAGCTTCGCAGATGGCTAAATATAGAAATATTCTTGAAAGAATTTCGTAAGCAACTGTGTGAAATTATATCGCGTGAATGCAAGTTTTTGGAGTCTCGTAAATTATAGAATAAATTATATCTTTGGAAACAGTTTGTAAGTGACTGTATCAAATTACATTATAAGAAACATTCGTAGCATCGAAAAGATTAATAGAATGTGATTTGAAGTAGAACAAATTTCATAGAACGATGCTGGAGAAATTTTTTATTTTTAATGTTTTAGTTTACACGATGGTTTCACACGATTCTTTCCTATCAAGGAGTGTAAATATTCCAGAAATATAAATAATATTCTCCTATAGGAAAATTTAGATTCTTGCATGATGATTCGTACGTTCATTTCAAGATAGAATGAAATCATTAGATAAATGATGTTAGCTAATGGAATAAATTAGGTACTAATTTTATATAGAAAACATTGAATCGTGTTGAAGACAGAAAGAATGAATATTCTATGAGACACGCAAGAATGTCTTCAAGCGACGGTTGTAGAACAAACAATTTGTTCGCATAAAAAAAAAAGAACAGTGAACACATACTTGAATCTCATTATTAACACAGGGAATACAGTAATTACAATTTTTATCACTTCCAAACTGTTTAATAAAAATCTCTCTCAAGACCAAGACAGCGTTACCGAGAAATCCAATAATCAATGTCAACAAATTAAACAGTATACATATTTTTCATCCTCTCTACGCCGATAACACAAACACTTTTATCAAACCGACGATTAACGATATCGTTCAAAGAGTTATGCCACAAAAACCTCCGCAGAATACTGATGTAAAGTCCACGAGAGAGAGAGAGAGAGAGAGGAAAAGCGTTAGGAATTTTTCTGGAATTTTTCAACATTTCTCCAAAAATTCACAATTTCACACAGTAAAAATCTTCGTATATATTTTCTTATATGCCAAGATATTGGATTGTCCGGAAAGTCCGTGCCGATTCTGAAGGAAAATTGAAACGCAGAAGATTTAAATTTTAGTATATATTTATTAACTTTCCGGACAACCCAATAATTGTAAATTAGCCGAATGGCGAAGAGCGCACGCAGGAACGTGCGAAGAACTTGAAATTCGTTAAAATCGACGTTCCTCTTTCTTCCGTGGGTCCTTCGGAGAGAATGGAAATCTCTCCTTCAATATTAGATTCCCGTTCTGTTCGCGCAGTTTCCATGTCTCGTTGAAAAAGACTGCAGGAAAAAACGTCTTGTTTCCCCTCCGATGAAAGCTGCTCGTCGAGCTGCGAGAAAGAGGAAACAAGACACGGTAAATAAGCGTCGCGATATTATCGGGCATCCACCGATCCGATCGAGAGGCGATAATGTTGCGCCGCCTGATGAAAAACAGCGCTGTGCAAACAGCCGATTTTTGCGTCTGCAGGTCTCCGTCGCGCAAAGTTCCTTGCCATTTTCACGCAGAGAGCCTATCTTGCGAAAACGATGCTACCGTGCTAGTAATCGATCGGATTTCCCAGGAAATGGCTGTTTATCTGAACGAGAAAAACTTTATCTTGAGAATCTGTGCAAAAACTTGGTGGTACGTAGCAGCGATAGTAGAAAGAGAGTTTTAAAATAATTGATATTAGTCTGGTATGATTTTGGTTTGATTTGGTTCATCCATCTACGCGTGCATAACCTCGAAAGTATCAAAGCTCGAAAGTTTCACGACAAGTGCTGTATTTATTTCAAATTTGGGAAGATCGAGCAGTTTTGTTCAATGAAGAGTCGCAATTGATCGGCAAAGAGTTATAATTAATGAGTATACTGAATATTAAAAGTGAAGGACTTGCACACGCATGCGAGAATTAATCTTTGAGGTGTATATCGTTGCTCTTGTCAAATATAATTAAATTTTACGAAATTATAGATTGTCACTCTTATTACTTATTACCTTTATTGCCATTCGTCTAATTATTATCACTTTTGTGAAATTTAGAGATAAAAAGGTCATATTTCAGTATAATTATTTTACTGTTATTTACTATCCCAGCATTGGATTAAACTGCTGTTAAATCCAAATTTAATACGCGTGGACGTGTCCGTGTCTCGTCGGAACAGAGCTCTCCCTGATGGTAGAGAAATTTTCAAATATTCCGTCGTTCCAGCGCGGTTCGCGATCAATTCGACGTCGCGATAATTAATAGCACGATCAAACGATACCCCGGGCAGAAAATACGTCAGGCAGGGTAAGTAGAGAAAGTAGAGGCAGGGAAGGGTAGGACTTAGCGTTGACCAGGCGGAAGTTCGTTAATAATTCGGCCCCCGCGCGCGCTTTCCTCCCAGCCAAGTCTTTTTGAAGCGGGCCCAGTCTCGTCGAAGCTCTGCTGGTCTTGGCGAAAGGTTGGAGCGAGCAAGAGAGAAAGAGAAAAAGCAGAGAAAGAGAGCAAGAGAGAGAGAGAGAGAGATGGTTGCAGCGCATGCCACGGGAGGTTGAAGTCTGTTTGCTCATGAAATATGCAGGCATGCGCCCTCCATAACTGCTCGAAAGCACTGAAACTTGCGTGCAGCCTGGCCGGGCCACGGGATTTTCTACCCCTTCGAACGTTTACCAAAGCGCAGCGTTTACGTCGATGGGAACACGCGTTCTTATCGGCGCCGGTATCGACTTATAGGCCGTGAAACACCGGCAACACGTCCGTGTGATTGACTAATTTCACGTTGCAAGAGGTTTCCCCTTTCGCGGATGACATAGGACAGTCTCTCTGCAGAAGGAGACTCGTTCTTTCGTTCATATTGGATCGAAAGGTTTGTACTTTACTGTAATTCACGGGTAATTTTAAATTGCAAAGGAAAAAAAGGGAACGATTTCTTTCGGTTCACTCAAGATCCGTGTGCTTTCGTGGAAGTAGGTCATGCGTTCTTGAATTTCGGTTAGAGACTCGTGTGAATTTGATTCTGTCCGAATGATTTATGGCACGAGTGGATTGGTTATACGTTCGTACAATCGAGCGATTTTCAGTTATTCCGTGGAAGTAGGTTTCATGGATATAATAATTTCAATATTCATTTAAATCAATTAACATTATTCATTGCGATATTAATTTTACTCGTGATATTCAATATTCGTTTAATTCGTAATGTTCAATTAACAATAACTTTAATATTCATTGCATTTCGTCGTTTCTCTCGTCCGAACGAGAAAAGAAATTACCTTCCGCTGATAATTTGTTTAAATTGACGTCGCTCGTTGTATTCGTGCATTTAGTTAATATAACAATTTCAACGTTCGTTGTATCTCATCCAACCAAAAACAAGAAGTTACCTTTCAAATTAAACTCCCAAGAAGAAAAAGCATGGCGGATGACAAAAGTCAAATTTCTCTTTCGCTCCAAAAATCCCTTCAAATGAAAACCCACTCTTTCAAACAACTGAGATTCTGATTAAAATGAGGATGAGCGACAGCTAGCTCGCGAACAATCCAGCGACATTTGTAAAAAAAAAAAAGAAAGGGATAAGAAGAAAAAAAAAGAACGACCCCATAAAATCGCGTGCTCCCTCGGGTTTGCTCTCGCTGTACGATTAAATAAGTCGCGAATCGCTGGCAGAAAGTTAGACATATGGTGAAAGAGCGTGCAGGTTGCGTGGGCGTAGCGTGTCAAGCGTTTTTTACGAGCCGACGAGCCGCACGAAAGCTCGTCACGTCGACGTGTGTATCCGACGAGTCACGACCGGATTATTTAACCCCGAGGAGAGCATATGTCGCCATCCCCCATACACCTAACCGGCTCCGGTTATCGCAATTAACCCGCGTCGAAATCAAGCGGCCGATAGCGATCACGTATAAAAGGCGATTTCATTCGACCGTGATGCACGGATACTTATTGTTGGAGATACTTATTCTGTGTTTTCAACTTGAGAACTTTTTTTTTTAATTCTCCCGTTTCCGAAGAAACATCGGAGTATAGCAGTCATTTGTAATATTGTGTTTGAATTATTTAATGCGAAAGTAGCATCGGTCAAAAATGTTAATTTCTGGAGGTAATGTTGTATCTCTTTTGTGTGATTCTTTGTTTAAGATTATATATTATATTATTTCCACATAAAGCAAAGTTAAGCTCGCTATTTTTTATATCAAATAATTTTTCGTTTGGTAAACGAAAGAAATTTCTACTTACTGTATTCGGTGAGTAGAACTACTTGCCATTTGTGCTTGTATCAAAAGGTATAAAAAGATAAGGATAGATTAAACAGAAATGTTGTTGTTTTAATTTTGATTCTCATTTATTTAGTTGTCTGGGAGACTATCGTTTTCTCATTCGAAAGATAGAAAATGATACTGTAATCTTCCTTTCCTCCCATAAAAAAAAAAAGAGAAACTGTCTAAATCAATATTACAATGTTTTAATTCACATTTAATCTCCAATAACGAGAATCGGAATATAACGTGTACAATGTAAACACATTATATTGCAATAGTAAAGATATATTAATTACTCTAGAATTTTTTTTAAAGTCTCCTGTCTAAATGAATTGTGAAACCTAGTCTAGTACACACATAGAAGTCTGTCAAGGTCTGTTTCGTGGCCTAAATCGAGTTTCTGTTACCCTTTTATTTAACCGGGTTCCTGTCAGGAAGAAAAGTCACGTTAAGAGGAATGTGTACAAGGAATCGGGTGAGTCGCAGGGTGAAACAACCGGGAGGGTTGACACTGAGACTGAAAAAGTCAGCGTCAGGCAAACTGCCTACCCTTTGCTTTCGCCTTACACTCGACCACCTCCGCAGGACATTGCGATTTTAAACAAGGACACCTCTGTTAAATTCACACCTTCGGGCAGAGAAATATCTTTCACGTGATCAATGATAAGAGAGCTTAAGTTATGATAAAACGTAATGTAATTCGAGTTAAAAAGAATTGTTGGTGACTTAGCAAGATGAATTTCGGATATTTTTATTAAAATACACAAAAGTTAGTGAAATACATTTCATGATTATAATTATAGGCTGCGGATGTTCGTGTAATTTTATATCTTTACGAAGATGATTGAAAAATAAAATGAAGTCTAGATAGAAAATAGTTTTATTAAATGTTATTAAATGTTATCGCGCTTCATATATTTCACTTGTAATTTTAAAATAATTACATGTAATTTTAAATATATATAAATAAATATTTTATATATTTATTCGTATCACTTGCATTTTTGCATCTCCAAATTTTCCACAAGTACACAAAAATCCGCAGTTTAGTCGTGACATCTATCCAGTGAATTTTACAATATTCGTTTAGCGAAATGAATGTTTAAAGTTTCGAGCTAAATAAAGGTTGCTCAGGATTTTGAAACAAAATAAAATTCTAGGAAGCTCTGAAGTTTGATGCCACTTAAATATCAAGAAATGAATTTCAGTAACATGCAAATTTGTTTATCAGCAGATGTATTGGAAAATGAATTTGAAAAACTCAAACTGGCGAACTTTTCTTGGAATACACGATGAAAGAGAGACGCAAAGCGAAGGATAGAAATTTTTTAAGGAAACATTTATTTAGAATTTTCTCATCAAGTCAGCTACGAAGGACGTAATTTCATAATGAGACATTCTGCACAGTACACATGCCAGTTAGTCAACTAGCCAACGGAGCGACAATTATCGATTAGGCTTTATCGAGCAATGGGTCCTCTCTAATATGCTCCTGTGTATGTACTTGCTTGATAACCTTGATCAAGAAACTAACGGAACTAAAAGATGAAATTTTAGGCGTTAGCTGAAATTCTATTTTAAAGAATCATGTTATCTTCCGAAGATAAAGTTTCTTAAAATGCATTTCCCACAGATCTTAAATCTTAATCGAAAATAAAACTTGAAGATTATTCCTAAAAGTTCAGCGAACCTCGAGTGCGAGTTATTTTAGAAGAATTGGTGTGTAGTAATTTTCTTCAGTTTTTGATATCATTTCTGCCTAAACGAACTTTTAATTAATTTAGTGTTTGAATTAAGAAATATGTATGTTACACTAAAAAAATTTAATATCGTGGATTTGTAAAATTTCTATGAGATAATATAGAAATTGATCGGTTCTCTGTCAATTAAAAGAAAATTGAAATGAAAGAAAATCAGGAGTTTTAAAAAGAAACTTTCAAAGGAACTCGTAGCGAGTTCGTTTCTGGAAAAATGTATTTGAAAGCTAAATTTTCTAAAAACATATAGAAATTCTAGTCGGCTCAGTAAGAAGCGTCCAATCTTCCAGAAACAAAATTTCAACTGTTGTTCGTCAAAAAAGAAAAAGTTACCAAAAAATTACACAGTCAGTTTAATCGAGAGTGTGTAACTAATGAAGTAATTAAGAAAGAGACAGTGCCGCCGTCACAACGATAGATCAATAGAGCGCAACAGCGTACAGCGACGATATAAAACGAATTAAAGAAAAAAAAGAAGAAAAAAAGAAAGGACACAAATGTGTATCCACACGCGTACGTGATCTCCAATTCGCACGGTGCAATAATGGAATTATTGTATATATATATCGAAAATACCACAAATAATTACACACGATCATTTCCATAAATTACACTGTATTTTCTCTCTGTATTATTAACATACACGTAACGATTTCCAACGTGTTACCAAGTGATCCGCAACAATTGCAACGAAACTAATTTTCGACGCGACTAATATTTCCTGCCAGCGCATTAAATTAATAAATTGTTTCCTTTTTTTTTTTTTTTTTTGAACGATTCAGCAGCTACATTCTCTCTCTCTCTCTCTCTCTCTGTCAGTTTGAAAAGAGACGAACAATGGCGTGCGAGACGGTTTCACGTGCACATCGCGTCGTTTCGACTTAGCCGATCGGACACGGGCGGATCTTTTTTAGCGTTGCGTCGTAAAAAATTCATTGCTCGGCCGAGGAAACGATCGTGAACCCGTGTAATTACCTGAACCCTTGATCTCGCGAACTCTATTTCGTGGCTCCGCCTCGTTCGATCGATAGGAAACGATCACTTCGATGAAAATAGTCGTCGTAACGATCGGCAAAACAATATTTTCGAACCTTTGTTCGTTGGATCAGCGAAGAGTTCTTTGTTGTTACGAGTACGAAGAGCAGTACGATCGGCGTGAATTGGGAAGATCGATGACCGAAGCTCTCAGTTTCTTTGTTCATGTTGTATTTCTGTGGCTACAGCCATAAATTTTTTCGACGCGTCGTAATATGAACATTTTCATTATCTTTTTTTTTAACATTTTTTCCTATCTGGATAATATTCCTTGTGGTTCTGAGGGAAAAGTTATCGTCGAAGAATTCTACTTAAATTTCTTCTTCGTTTCGTACAATTTTCACATCTATATTTTTGGAAGTATCAAAGTACTTTGGCGATTTTACGTAACTTTCTTCGAGACTTTAAAATTCTAGTGGGAAGCGATTTATAGAGGTTCTTTTTATTTCTTACAAAAATGTCGCTCCTTGATGTTTGTAGATAAAAGCGAAGTGTACGTTGAGACGTTTAAATATATTTACAGAGAAATACGTAATATTTGAAATCTTTAAATTGAAATAAGATATACAGATACCAAAAATAGATGTTCAAATGTAAATATAAGATATCCATTTATGATCTTTTATCATGTGACAGTTCATTTGATAATTCTCCTTATTTCTCATAGAAGAAATGATATGAAGAAGTGTCTTCGTATTAGATGGAAGTATAATATGCTAGTAAAAATTAAAAATAAATACGTATATCGTTTTTTTTATGCTCTAGTATAAAATAATAATTAGAGCTTGTACATTCCCTAGTTATGTTCTTTATAGAAAAATAATATTGAAATGAAATTGATTCAAGAGACAATAAAAAGATTCGTTTTTATAACCAAGAAAAAAGTACAGTAATCTTTCATAAATATTCCAACAATATTTCTAAAATCATTCGTAGTTGGTAATCTCGTTACCGCCTAGTATCAATCGAACGCTCGTGAAAATCGATCGATAATTTCGTCGACGAGCATTCAAAATGCCGCTAATAATACAGCAGATAAAGCGCGTAACCATGCAATCTCGATTTGTTTATTTGTTTATTCTGGATTTGTTTGTCTGGATTCTCCATTTGTTTATTCACATTCTACGGCCATCGTACGACACGATAGATAAATAGAAAGAGAAAAAGAAACGAGACAGACTGTGCTATTTGCGCGTAGATTAAATCGTAGTTTATTAATTACTCGTCGGCTATTTCCGCGCGAAAGACGAACGAACGAACGAACGAAGGGCGACGATCCTGAGGGACAAGGTCGTAACACGCGGTTTCTCGCATGCTCGAAAGGGTACGAGAAGGAGAGAAGTACGGTGTACGAGGGCACAACAGAAAAAACACTAGAGAGAAAAGATCGATTTTGAAAGAACGAAGCACATCCTTCATGGAGAAGATTTAATTACGAAGTTCATTCAACGCCTCGTAAAAGTCGACTTTCTAAAAATAAAGCGTTCCTCCGGTGTCTCTCTCTCTCTCTCTCTCTCTCTTTCTTGCTACGATGCTGCCTTCGGAAATTTCCAATGAGTAGATACTTGCTTCTTGCGATGTTGCAATTTCGTCGTTATACAATTGTTCATGAAATGTTTTAAGATGAAATTTAAGATGACAAAAATATAAAAGATAAAATATCATTATACAAAATATTATTGTATATTATTATACAAAAATATTATCATACAAGTTTCAAATAAATTTTATATACGAACTGTTTAGAAGCCATAGTGATCAACTCTATAAATTGTATAAAGGTATGAAAATGTGACAGTGATTGTAGACGTTGTTTCTTTATTTTAAAATTCATCTTTTCATTCGTTACTTGTATATCATCTTTTCGAGATGGGTTGCTTATAGAAGCAAGTTCGTTATTTCTTTCGAAAATTAAATGGATCGTTTATTTTGAAAGTGACGTAAAAGAAAAATTTACATAGGTACTTTTAAATATATATAGGCTCAACTATAACTATACAACACTTATTACATGCTCGTTATGTTTACAATAATAATAAATTATATTCACCAACACAATCGTAATAGTCGTTTCGAACATTCCACGGATTGTAATTGACTCGTTGATTAAATTAGATCATATTTTAAATATTGATAACGTTACTTATATCTGTTTAAAGTTATCTCGATTATAACTATGACATTTTGTATATGACTTCTCTATGCTTTTTCTAAAAACTAACGAATAAATTTGTGCCCACGAAGCGTTGAGAGTCGTCAGTTTTCTTTAAACGTGTCATTTCGAATCTCTTACGAATGCATAAAAATTCATTAACTGCGTGAATTTCTTACCAATAGTTTCTGGTTTTCAGATCGAAGTGAAACGAGCCACGAGCAAAATGAAATTCTGATTAAAATCGGGGCTTAATAAAAATCGTTTATACGGGAAAGATTTAATCGATCTTTCTTTTGTCGGCGTCTAGGATGCACACTGTCTTCGGTGTTTCGATGCCATTGCTCCGATGCGGGACAAATCGTTAATTTTGCAGTGTGTTCCGCGATTTGTGCCAGTCGATCGTTCGCTCGCTCGCTCGCGGAAAGAATCGCAACTATGTGGCCGGTAATTTGAAACGAGCAAGTTTAAAACGTGTCACGGGGTTTGTCAAAATGAAGGCAGGGACTCTTCGCAATCTGCCAGAACGTGTCGAGAAATGAGAAACGCGAAAGGAATTGTTCGATTTTTATTCAATATCTTTCAAGCTTCGAGTCATTAGCCAGGAAATAGAACTTGTTTCATTTTCTGTAGAAAATTATAATAAAGTATCCGAATAAAATATTCAAGAGGAATCTTTTTCACGTCGGAACATTTTGTGATTTTTTTATTGTCGATTATTATCCGGTTCTACGTCGTCGGAGAAATATAAGAAAACGAAGAATAGATAGATTCTTATATCAAATTGAAAAACTGGAGAAAGCATAATTTATTTCGATTCTCCTCCCGTTGTCGATTTCTAGCGAATGGGCAAATTAATAATTTAATAAAAAAAGAACAAAACAATCCTTAAGTAAAAGTGATTGAGAATTTAATAGAGGTACACTTTCGAAGAAGGCTGTCTATTAAATTCTCAATATTAAATTCAATTACATACAAAAATGCCAAAGAAAAGTATCGATAAGTCGTGAATTTAAACGAGGACTCATTTAATCCCTCGAACAAAGCCGCTTTAAGCAAGAGAGACGAGTTAAAAAGTATCCTCGTTGGCTAATCGTCGCGTTAATGGACACCGATATCCGGAAGAAACGAGGCCCGCTAAAGAAGAAAGGAGACAGAATCGCTTTCTCTGTCGCTTCTAATCAAATTTCCGCGAAGGCTGCTTAACACCGGCGGACTGCTTAATTAATTGTATCAACCAGCGCGGGGCCAACGAGGTGAACATGATTCGACTAACGAGACAAAATTCTTAAATGAACGACCGACCCACCCATCCTCCCCCATCGACTTTCTTCTCCATCAGCCACCCGCGTGCCCCTTCTTTTCTCCGATGATCATCGCGCGAGAATTGACACGATTCGCTTTTCCTAATTCTCGATTACGTACTGTGAAACTGCACAATCGAATAGCTCGCTCAACGTGAAACGTCGTCGTCGCTGGATTTTCTTGCTATTTTTCTTCTTTTTTTTCTTCTTCTTCTTTTTACGGTATTAAGCTTTATCGTTCGTTGATAAGAGAACCGACGTTCGTGTTTGCATTCGATCTTTTGCAGTTTAAGGAACGACGAGGTGATCGAGCGAAATCGAAGAGCATTGAAACACGCATGTACGAAGCAGAAACGCGTAAACCGTCGACTGTCATGTCCAGCGAATGGAACAAAATGGTAGAAATTGAAGAGATATTTTCGGTCAGAGTAAAGTTTCATTTCTTGCGCAAATTTTTACGATTGCAAGAAGCAAGAAGAATGTCTGTTTTACAAAAAAAAAAAAAAAAAAAAAATACTACAGCATGTAGGTATTTGCGAGACAGAGACTGTTCATTTTGGCGTAACTTTGAATTCTAACGAAGAAAGGATAGATTCTCTTACAGTTTGTGAAATCTTTATTTAAACTTCGCTTTAATTTAGCTGAGAAACAGTCGTCTGCTAAAGTTCTCTGCTTTCAAAATAAACACAATTAGCATCGCTAATAAAAAGAAAATAGAGAGAGAAAATGAAAGATCGATTTCTAATTAACAAGAAAATTTAATGTTAAGATTTACATCGGAAGAAATGATTTCCTAGCTCTGGCCAGCAATGCAGTTATATATTTCAGGACAGGAATTTCTTTCCGAGCAATCACGTCGCATATTGCGCACAGCACTGAGATCCATAGATTAGTTATGCGAATCTTACGATCGATGAATCATCGAGATTCCACTGGTGGTGTGCTCTGTCCCATCGGTACCATGCAATTTTTCCAAGAAAAACAGTTATCTACTCGTTAGACGTGCTCGTCTTATCGTTCTGCGTGAACCAAGTGAGTCAACACGCGTACCTCTCGAGCTCTTCTCGAAGAAGAAAAATATCGTCGCCAGACAGCGGACTCGTTCGTTATCGATCCTCTGGATCGTTCGAGTACCGATCCACCGAAGTCGCGATTCTTTCTTTGTTTAATTTAATTTATGCTTAGTCGATGCATACGAAATATGTTCAATATTTCGATACTTTGTTTGTTGGTTGCAATCGATTCTTCAATTATGAAGAATCAAGTATAGTCAAGTACGATTATAAACGTAGCAAGATATCACAAAAGTAATTGAAAGAGAAAGATTGTTTTATTTTTCTGACGGAGAGGTAAATATTACTTACATTGAAGCGCAAGTTACTTCAGTATTTCAGAAAAATAATTTCGTTCGATAAATTCTTTACGTGGAAATTTGATACTTAAAGAATTTAATTTAAATTCTTAAATTAAAAAAAAAATTTATTACTTTAATTTAAAGAAGAAAAGTCCTTCGTTGAAAATGAAAGAGCCCAAAAGTGAGCTCTCTTTGAAAGACGAGGACCCACAAATTCGAATTCGAATTCGAATTCGATGAATATTCTCCATGAAAAATGAAAACTCTTTCGCGAGTAATTAACCTACGTCGTTCCAGAAAAATAATCTCGTCAAATCTTGCCTCTACGTTCCTCCCTTTGAAAATGAAAAATCCTTTAGCGAGAAGAAAGTTTTGATCGACGCGCGATTCGACGCTCGTTCACCTCTCTGTCAGGAGATCTCTGTCCGGAATCGATGGCGATGGGAGATGGTCAGAGGCGCGCGGGCGATTATGTCCCGGGGTCTCCGCGGGCGATACGCGTCGGACCGGGGCAAAAAGTGTATACTTTATCAGGTGTGTAAACAGCGGCCGTAGCTCGGCAGAAAATTATGGCGGGAACCGGTGTACTCGCGGGCGCTTCGGGCTCCCGGCCGGCACCGGCCTTAAACAGAGTTGTAAATTAATGCAGCAGCCGAGCGAACGAGCTCCGCGTTGCCCCGGCGCTATTAATCACGAGCAACTTAATTACAGTCACGCGCTACCGCGTCATTGTTCCCGTCCATGATTCCAGCCACCCGCCATGGAAAAAGCGCCGCCATGCTTCTCGTGAAATTGCGCGTTTAATGCGGAATTTATTATATTCGAATCGCATCGGCGATTCCCCAGGTGGGCGTTGCGCAACCGTTTCCACGATTTTGCACAGAGTGCACACGGTGGGTGTGTACAGGGTGAGTTAAGTAACATCGTATCGTCTTGGGTCACTTTTCGCGAACTATTCGTTGCGCGAAAAAAATGATATTATCGGAGTATCGTGATATTCGTTAGTTGTTATTATTAGGATTTATATTATTGTGTTATTGTGATATTGTTAGTAGGATATGTCGGAATATTATATGAATATATTATTATTATTATTATTATTATTACAATGTTACTAAAAAACTGGAATTTGGCGAACAGGAATTTTGCGACTTTGATACGAAAGAATATTATTTATATTTTACAAGATACTTATAAGTCAGGATATTTAGGATAGTTTGTTATTAGAATGTTGTATGAATATGTATTATTATTACAATACTACTGGAAAGTTGGAGTTATGGCTTTGATACGAAAGAATATTATTTTATTATAATTACTAGAATTTATGAATGTTACAACATTATTATTGGAATAGGTAAAATCATGGTGTTGATACGAAAGAATACGATTGCAATATTTGATTAGAAAGTTAGAAATTACAGTCAATAAATTTAGCGTTATATTTAAATTCCGTAGAGTTTTGTCTCATTCTTTAAATTTTGTAAAATTTTGAACTTAAATTGCGACATTTTACGTCGCCATGTAACAAATCGGAATAATTCCAACTCTTGACAGAAGTTTCATTTCATTCAGAGAACCATTTTATAAACAAACGAACAATACATCTGAATGACTACGCGTATATATATTTTTCTAACGCCATCAGACAACAAGCAGGTATGAAACTCCAACGTTAAACAGATAAGATTATTTCGTCTAATATCTACGTTACACGTACGTACTATCATCGTTAATTTTCACCATTCTTCACAGTTTCGTAATATTGGTATTTCTACCACGAAACGTCATTTTGTATGAAACATCATTTATTATTCCACCTTTCTTTTCACGCCTTTCTGAAACTGTTCTGTTTTTTCCTCTCGTCGAAAGAGCCGCACGAGCGTTTCTTCTCGTCGTGTATCTTATCGTCGACGGAGCGTAGTCGTTCGTTATCAGCCAATGTATTTATGGGTTGGGATATGAAGCTGAAGATTGGATAGATATCGCCAGTAAGGCTGGATACATTTAGAGAAACGTAGTGCACGTACCAGCGGCGACGTGTGTGCGTGTTTGTACATGAAATGGGACAAAGAGAATTTTATTACGACCTCTCCCGCGTGGCAACGTGTTACCGACGTATTCGCCACGTATTCGCTCGCTTTTACGCGAACAGATTATTATTAGATAGATTCTCGCCTCGCGTGTCGATTCGCTCGAGGTTCCTTCACGTTCGAACGTCGCCTATTTGTCGGAATGTGATTTCGTCGAAGATACGGACGATAAGAAAGGAAACGAAGTCAAATATCCTGCGGTATCGATAATATCTCGAGAATCGGTTGATATCGCCACGATTTCTCGACGTTCAACTTTCTTAATCAGTTTCGTAATTTTCTTTTCGAACAATACACTTTCCTTGAATTTCTTACAATTCAGCTTCTGAATTTTTGCCCCTGCTTCGAGAAAAAAGAAAATCGATAACAATCGATGTAAAATTGAAAAACGACAAATCACGTGGATTGTTTAAAAAAGTTTTAAAAATTCGTTGCGTAAAAGAAGACCGTAATATTTTTCATATATTTTAGAATTGGCGGTAGAATTTAATTATGAAAGAGATTTATTTGTTACTTGTTACGTTCGATGTTATAATACAACGATGTTCGTACGTAATTATTAATATGCTGATACTAGTATATCAGAAGGCCAATCAGCCAAGTCATTTTCCATTGAAAGTGACGAAACGTCGCATATTTTTCTTAATCAAAATCTTCAGCCTATTTACACAATCCAGTCATAGTATCGCGATAATTACATTACTATGACCGAACCTAGTCGTTTCGTCGACTGACAATTTCAACGAAAAGAGAACGAATTTGCACTCGTAACGAAAGATAACCGACACGAATTGGTTCCTGAACCCTCCGTACATTGCTTCAGCAAAGAAGTTGAGGAACGAGAGTTAAGTTAAGTCGATCTGTCCAAACAAACGTCAATTTTCGAGGACTTGAAAATTCGTAGTCCGTGCTGTGTCGCAACGACGATCGCGCTGCGGTTTGCACAAGTGTTCGGTGGCTTGTCGATCGGCCGCTCGTCAAACGGATGCTAATAAATTTTGTTTCGTCACTTAGCACCGGCGCTCTTCGATTCAGTTATGCGTCGTCGATTCGCATCGAGTGGTGGGGGGAGATCGTCCGCGAGAGACGACTTCAGTTGAAATTAATTTCGATACACGCTTTCCGCCTCTGGCGAGATTGTAATCGAACGAAAGCAGCCAAAGAAGTCGCAACGTTCCTCCGCGACTTTATCGTCTCCTGTACATTTTATGCTTTGAAAATTTTCGCTCGTAACAGTAAAATGCCAAAGGACGTGTTTCAGTGATTCCGATGATCCTGAAATGATCTTGCTACAGAGTTACAATTCTGAATAATTTCTTCCTGTATTTAAATACGATTCTAAATATATATTTTTCAGAGTTTGGGTTAAATTCGCGACAAGTTGATTAATAATTGAAATAATTAACAATGAAATTTTACTAGTCGATATTAAAAGAAGTATAGTAACAGGGCGTATTGTTGACGAAACAAAAATCCTGAGATCAATAATGTCTGGTTTTTTTCTATATTATTTTCTATATTTTGTAAATTTTCAAGCCCGATCATATTTTGTTTTGAGTAATTAAAAAAGGATGAATGAAAGTTGAACAGGAGGATCAACCGACTTGATCAACTGACTTTGCTCTTGATTCTTGCTTCTTGCTTCTCAAATCCTCTGCAGAAAAATCCTGACGGACGATTAATTTCAAAATACATCACTGCCCGTGAAAATTCTGAAGAGATATTCAAATAGCAGGAAATTTCAGGAAATTGGGAATATTTGAATAACGGAAAATAACGCGAAAACTGTATAATATTTAACAAACGTCAAAAAGTTTTCTAGAAGTGAATAACGAAAAAAAATCGAGCATTATTGAAAATAAATCGAGCTAGAAATGAGCATTGAAGATAAACGAAAAGCACCTGAACAACTTCAGAGATATAAGTGTAGAAAAATAATAGAAAAATAAGAGGGGAAATGGAAAATAGCGTGGACTATTTCGTAGAACGTTATAAAGATCGTTCGTGACGATCCAAGTGTCTACACGTAGCAGAGGAAAGCTACAAATAGGATAACCTTCCGTTTCCAACAAACAGCGGTACGATTAGATACAACAGCTCCTTTTTGATCGTTCTTTACCTAAAGAGATAAAATGTTTCGTACGTCTGTGTATTTTACATATTATCTGTTTGAGAACGAAATGGCATACTGAAGTTCTTGAGAAGTTTCGAGATACCGGAGATTAATTATAGCAAAGGTCTCGTTGATAACGACTTGTAAATAAAGTAAAATAGCTCGAAATGTCAAAGTATAAATTTTCACTCCGAAACCCAGTTCAATTTGATCTTTCTTTCCTTCTCTTTCGTTTTTTTTATTATTTTATTTGCTCGGTTGTTACTTGTTTATCCGTTTTTCCATGATCGCGGTCGGATTACCACACGATCGACGAAGTGAAATTTGTTCCAGATTGTAACGAGCGTTTCACTTTTGACATTCTCAATTTTTGCACGTTATTTGGTAGTCTTTGAATCGTTCGATTCAATTTTACTTAATTTTACTCATTTCTACTTTCTCGTATTTTTATTTTCACTGTTTATTTATTTTATATCGATCTTTGTGTAAACTTAAAAATTCGTCTCAATTTCTAAAGAATTACAACAAGCACACTTCGCTTTAAATATTTTCACACGTTATTGCGATCCGCAATATCCAAATTACAAGATCGTCGAGTATTAATAATTCAAAGAAAGGAGAAAAGTCAAATTGCATCGAAAGCTGCAGTCTTCCAAACATGTGCAAATTCAGACTTAATTTTGTCAGCTGCGGCTAAGCTTTATTTCGCAAACAAATATTTAAGAAGAGCAGAAACGCAGCTGCTAAGGAAGAAAGAGACAGGTGATTAAACGCACAACAAATATTATAACATATTAAGTGTACGATTAAATATTTAAACGTTTAAGATTCGAGTTTGAGGTGTCAATAAGGAGCGAGTATTGACATCGGCGTTTAAAGAAAGAAACAATTCAAAGATGTAATCTTGAAAACAGACAAACGATGTTTAAAAACTACAAACGCGAAACTAATATAAAAACTAAACACTTGGGAGGAGAAGGAGGATAGAGAAACTTGAAACTTCTTGATCAAACGTTTGTCAAAGAAATATAACAAATATTAATCTTTTCGTGTAAAATATTGTAATTGTAACGATGATATCGTTGTTTCTAAAAAGAAAAAAAGAAAAAAAAAACAGAAGAAGAAGAGATATTTAGACGATAAAATGTGACGATTCTTGAAAAGAAATTCATAATGAAATTAACACGCAAAAAAGAAAAAAAGATATTTCTTCTAGCAAAATAAGCACGAAATAATTTAAAAATCGTAAGATGAGGGATAGATTGGAATTAACTTTGGAAATGGACAAATTTGTTTTGTGCTTATTAACACCTAAGAATCTTATTTATTTGATCAATTCTCGACGAATAACAAATTTGGTCCGCAACTGAGCGAGTGGAATTTAACGAATATTAAATCAGCGTAACCTACACGCTACGCTATTCTGTGCTATTATATGCATTTCACGTAATTCTGCGTGAAATTCCACAAATTTTTGTCTACCTTGATTCTTTTGCTGCAAGTAGTAATTGAAATTCTTTAAATTCGAATTTTTCGAATGTACAAAAATCGTGAATCGTAATCATATACATAATCGTGAAGAAGGGATATAAAATTCGTCTGGAAAATGCGGGGCAAACACGTGGAAAAAATCGCGCGTGTCCAGATGATGTCGTCAGGACGCACTTCGAACGGCCAAAATATTTAACCTGCGATTAACCACTCCTCTCGTACACAAAATGATTCAAGAATCAAATACCAAGAGTCAACCTGGGGTAGACTGAGTACATATTGTACCCGAACGCTATCGCCTGCCGTCCTACGTGGATGCGGATACTCCGCTTTTCCTCTGTGTGTATGCCCTGGTGTACATAACGATGGTATAATGGCCGACGCACACTGTTCGACACCGTTCAAAAGTCTTGCAACAGAGTGCTCTATTTGCCTTGAGGTTGGAAGCAGCATTGAACAACGGGTTTATTTAATTTAAATAACACAAAAAATTCCTCAGGTATCAATAATTGTTTTACGAGATACACGTTCAACTGAACTACTAAATCTTCCTTGAAGGTTAAGGAAACGTAAAGCTTAAGAATTCACTTTGAAAGGTTTAGGTTAGGTTTAGGTTAGGAATTATTATAATTTATTACATTATATTTCACGAGTATTTATAAATTTATGGAAAATACTATTTCCCGAAAGAGAAAATTTTATGTTGTAATAAGAATGTTATACCTAAAGTGCAAAGTTATTGCTTACGCACGACGTAAGTGTACTGTTAAAGGGGTTAAAATTAAAAAATCTCAGGACAACAAGTACATTCCATTTGTTTCAAAACTACGATAGAAAGTAGTGAGAAGAGATGTGTTTTCGATATCGTCATATCGATCTAATCAGCGATACATGTTTAATTCTTTGAAGTTAATCTGCGCTCAGCTCGGGTTCATGAAACTCCGGCCATTCAAAACAATACTCACTGATTAATTTTTATCGATTCGCTGGAATTGAATTGAAGTGAAGACACTGTACATGTAAGAATTATTAAACGAGTGAAAAGTAATACATAAAGAGATAGAAAGTTCGAGAGAAAAAGAAAATCATGATGAAAATGAGGAAGGGAAAAAGCAACGAGATTATCAAGAAAACATGTAAACAATGGAAAGAATCGTGAGTAAGAAGTATGTATGAGAAATACAGTGTCGTTCCCAGAAATTTTCAGCAACGAAAGAAACGAATAATAAAAATTCGAACATTCGAAACAACGAGAAATCGCAAAAGAAAAATAGCAAAAATATGTGGGAGAAGAAATACCAGGGAGAAGCAAAATATATAAACAAAAATTCTGAAAAGAACGAAAACCAGTTAACCAGTTTCAACGCAAGTACGCGGGAAAAAGGCAATAAAAATATCTATGTACGTACCAAGTACTCGAAAAGAAAAAAAAAAAAGAAGAAATAGGAAATATAAACGATACAGAATAAATCCTACAAAAAGAAAAAACAACCAAAAAGGTCAGCCGTAGCTCTGAAAACATCCAAGCGTAAAAAAAGGGAGGAAAGTAAAAAGAAGAAAACCATGTGCCAGAGAATATACCAGGAAAGGTAACGAGACAGAAAGAAAGAATCCGGCGAGAAACGGGAAGGGAAAAAGCGGTGTAAAACAGAACTAGCAAAAGGAACGAAACGTCACGAAAATGAACAAACGAAAGTGAGATGGAAAAGCAAGACAGAGGTGGAGGAAACAGGTGGAATCAAAACTGTAGGTGCCAATGAATGCACACGTGCTTTTTTCATTCTGTGTTGTATGTATTTACTCGTAATTTCTCCACACGCGTGACCATATTAATGCTCACAATTTGTCATTCGAAAGTTTAGAGTTTAGACGTTTCAGAGTTACGTTGGGATTATTGAAAGAAAATAATGAATTCTATCGGTGAATATAAATATTATTTTAACCGTTGCATTAAATGTTGCATTTATTATTGCATTATATGTCAAATTGACATTGTGACACATTGAAACTAATTGTACTTATGAAATGAAAGTTGTAATATCCATGAAGTTTCTTAAAAATATGCACGAGAACATTTGCTTCTTCCAAAAAAGGCTTCTTCCAAAGGAATGCTCCAAATTTCTCAGCAGGAGTGTAAATATGTTGGCCACATATTTCTCACGAGCATACATGAACGCACGCGTATTCACGAACCGAATGTACGAATTTACAGACCTGTATCATTTACACGTACGTGTACCTGCTAACCACGTACTTTTTACTTTTACACAAACGAACATGAAACACGAAACTGAAACAGGTATGTAAACACAGTAGACAAAAGATTTTTGAAACATACGTTTGTTTCTCTTATCTTCTTCTTTCTTTTTGTTCTTCAAACTTTCTTTTAATCGCTATATATTTCCTATGCACGCACATACGCACTCTTAGATTCGTACGCCAATACATATCGTTCGTACACGCACACGTATATTAGCCACGTATCCACACACGTGCGTGCAACGCACCTATTTCCCACACACACACACACACACACACGTGCATATTAACATCATCGTACACGTATATCGTGCGAGCTGACATCGGAGGAAGAGGAAGACAGGAGGAGAAAGGAGAGGGAGAAAGAGAGCGTCGACAGAGATGCTGCTGACATTGCTTGAACATATTTGAGTTGCTCCGCTCATGACCAAATATTTATTTATTTGCTCGGTAATACACATTTGTATTAACCGCGTAGCACGATTCAAGGCACGTTCATTCAGATTTCTCTGACAAATTTTGCGCAACCCGCTGCACGACTAATTAGCGACGCGCTCCCCCTCCCTCCAACCCCCGTTCGCGCCGCGGCCCTCCCTCTCCATTGCTCGCTTATTAACCCTAAAAACCGGCCCAACTCCCGGTTATTTAGTTCGCTCCTACGGTGCCCTCTGTTTGCGCAAGTTTTTCCACCGTGTTAGTTGAAGTACCGCGATCCAGGAATATTGCTTTCGATGATGGCGATCGATGAGGACGCGCACCAACGATGTTCAGGTTGTACCTGTATCGATCTCGTGGATTTTCTAGGGTAATTAGGACAGCTTCCAGGGGAGGTGTGTGAATGTTTTTTTTTTTTTTTTTTTTTAGGCAATTGTCGAAAATGGATTTTGTTAAACCTTTGAGCGTTTAATTGTACAGATAATTTTGTAATCAATGATAAAACAGACATATATTGTCCTCCAATAACATAGTTCTTGATTTGTTACGTGCTCGCTCATTTAGTATTAAACTAGACTTTCAATTGAAATGAAAAATGTTAATATGACAAGCGTAAGCACTGTTTCTTGAAAAATACTTTAGTCGACAAATTGTGGCTGTTTCTTTAAATAATTATTAAAGTTCGTTTAATTTAGCAGTTCTTTCTCGATGTAGTTAGATATTTTATTGATCGATCGCCAACAATACTTTGAGTTAAGATAGTGAATTTTAACTATAATTTTATACAGAATAAAAATTATACATCGTATAACTTTCCATTTAAACATGGAATATATATAGAATGCAAAGTAAGATACAAAATACAATATTATCTAATTTTAAAATTTAGAAAAAACAGTGTGCCTCTGAGTCATATGTTAATTAAACATAGAAGCTACTCGCTTGGAAAACGAACACCAACAGATAACCATTTTCGCAGGTGTTATTTCACTTTCTGAAAAAAAAAAAAAAATAAACAAAAAGAAGAAGAAACGGAGGCAGATATGCGGACAGATAGGTGGATTATCCAACTACGCGGTGAGAATCGAACACGCGCGGTTTGTTTGCTTGTCGTTAGCATGAACATACTTTTCGGTGTAACGTTGCAAGCCAACGTGCGCATCGAAACGCGGATCGATAAGTGTTTCGTTAAATTGGGACGAATTATGGAGAGCTGGAAACGTTCATTAAACTAATATCAGGTCAAGTAATGTTCGAAATTTAAATTTTTTTCGTGGAAAAATAAATAAATTTAATTCTTAAATCGATATCAGCGAGGTTGGATTTTTACAATTAAGAAAAACTTGCGATAAGAAGCAATACTTTTCTCACGAAACGAATGACTTTTCATTCCTCGTCATAATTTTTATTTTATAATTGTATTTTATACAGATATATCTTTGTAAAATATATGAACTTCTATATTTTTATTTGTGTTTTAGTATCACTTTAAATTACTTTATTTTTATCTCAAGTATGATTTGACACGCGTATAAAATTCAAGTAAATTTCTACGTAAAGAAACTTTCAACCTCTATCTAAAGCAACTTAGTCGTCACACGAACATTTTCTGTCATCCAAATTCCTTTCACAGACAAAATTACAAAATGTTCCCTGTAATTTTACGACAGATCAATTTTGCAGTCATACTTGTCAATAATAAAATAACAATAAAATCCGAATAAATTTCGAAAACTACGTCGTCGTCTGAAGCAACTCAGCGACGCAAGCACTTCCAATAATTCTAAATTCAAAAGATTCTAATTATTAAGATTAAAATGTCCAAAAATTTTAAATTACAATTTCCTCGCTCTTAAAACTACCTTTCCATGAAGAAACTTTCAACCATACATCGCCACCTATAGCCCCCCAATCGTCGTACAACCGCTTTCTACCTCCCAAAAATTCCAAATTCCTTTCCTTCGTCAAAGAAATTCCATGTTCCACGGATCGTGAAAAAAAAGTCGTGAAACACCGGCTGCCGTATTTACACGCAATTCCGTGGCAGCCGATAATGGGTCCTCGACCCCCATTCAGATAAAAACCAGCACGCCACCTTACCACGGACGATCGAGTAATCGTCGAGATACCGCGGGAATAGTTTTCACCGATAATTAATCGATGGAAAAAAAAAGCGGTCTGTTTGCGATCGACCTACATTACATTGCGATAATAACGCTCTTACGTGACTGCACCGGAGAGACTGCAATCGTTTTCAGAGCGTGGCTCGATGAGAACGATAATATTTAGCTAACTCGGGATACCGGAGGTTGAAGTTTTCTTTCAGCCAGAACCACCGTTCGCTGCGCCCCTCTTGCTTTCTTTCTTCTTTGCCTCTCGTTTTCACTCGTTCGTTCTGTCGCAGGATCTGCACGCGGATTATTTCGAACAGACGTTTCGAATCGACGATAATCCGGGTATTTATGTAATAAATATTTAAATGTTAACTATCGACGTTCAACTTTGAAGACAAATTTTATGTAGATGCAGTCATTGCAATAGCATCCGATTGCAAAAAGATTGAAAAAGATTATAAAAATGAACGAGAGTGTATAACTAACGTGATAATTATCTGAATGTTTTGGAGGACGAATAATTATTTAGTATTATTAGATTATTACTGTGGACGAGATACCACGTTATAATTGTATCGGTTGTGCAATACCTTAAGTTAATAAGTTAACGAAAGGGTTAATTGGTACTGTAGCGACCTAGGATTCCTCAACTACGAGTTTCGAACATTGACTAGCGCAAGCCGCAAGTGGCTGCGCGCCTAGCATCGAGGTCCTGCCGATCTCCGACATTAAGCAAAGCAGTGTGCGGAACCCTGCTAGAATGGATGACCATCCATCAACAGAGCCCCTAAATGAGTCTTAGGCAGTGACTCGGAAACGAAATGCAACCTTCGCTTTCTCTCTCTCTCTCTCTCTCTCTCTCTCATGACCCCAATTCCATTCGTCCTTCTATCATCCCGAACCTAAAACCCTTGAGTACCATAAATTAACTTGGTACCTAAAAGCTTTTGAAACTATTAAAATATCTCATGTAGCAGAAACATATAACACCGTTAAAAATTTCAAAACTGCAAAAAACAAGTTTATCATAAATTCAATAAATCCAAAATACCTTATCTATCCTGTCTTATTAAAATACCTTACCCGTTGAAAATTCCAAAACTTTAAGAGACAAGGCAATAGTACGTCCGACGGAATACTAAAGTAACATTGTAAATCTACCCCGAAAACCTTCGAATTATCGAACGATCTTCTACACCGTGAGAAACTTCAAGGAACAAGTATTCTACCAAATTAACACCGATTGACATGGCAATTAATTACGATTATAACCGACATGGAAAATCACCGCGATACTTATGCCGCCGTTAGAAAATCCCGTGAAACACAATCGTGATCGATCCAAAATTCCAAAGCTTCGACAAACAAAACTATACGTGTGCATACTATTATATGTATATGCATTGTACGTGTAGCATGCAGCAGGTTCGACAAGACGACAGAAGATACGAGATGGAATAAAGGGTTCGGGGAACGTGCTCGGTCGTCGATCAGACGCGGAAACGAGCGTGAATCGCGTGCAAATCCACCACCCCCCTTCTCCCCCGTCCCCCGGGTGGTGGACGGACAAAGGGAGGCGCGACGATATGTACAAACCAACGGAAGCGTGTCGAATCCAGGAAGCGAGGCGAGAATTTCCGGGGAAACATTCGGAAATCGTCGAACGCGTCTAGCCGCCGTTCCGGAAACGTGATTTCGCCGCCACCCCCCTTCCAACCCCCTGTTCAACCCCGGCGTTCGCCGCTCGACACGACGCCGTTGCACACCCGAAGGCGTCGAAATTCTTGCACAAGCCCCCTCGACGCGCCGAATTTGCGCCCGCGAGTCAATTTTCCGCTCCTCGGCAAATACTCGATGCCTGTTTATAAGCGGTGAACGTGCGAGGCTGGCGAATAAAGGGTGAAGAAGGGGAAGGTGACGGAAGGAGTCTATGGTGGCGTTTTATTAGAGCGAGATAAATTTTGGAGGGACGAGGCTCGCGTTTTGGCAAGCGAGTTTTGGTGAAGCGTCTTTTTTCAAAATAGGTATCTGGTACGGTCAGGATAGAACGTCTTTGGAAATAATTGCGTGTGAAACGTTAGTATTTTGAGCAAACGTAACGTAGTTATACGTAACATTAAAATATTTTAAAATATCAAAGTATTTTGAGCAAACATAACATTAAAATATACTACGATCATCGTTACAGTTAGTAATATAACACGCAATACATCCTAAGTATTACAAATAATTATCTGTTTAAAGATGAATTGCAGAAATAGTAGAAGATTTAAGTGAAAGAAGTGACGACGCGGATTCTTAAAATCTTCTTTCGTCGTCGAAATGTCAAAGAAACGAAATTCAAATGGCGTGAGTTGGTTGAAAAAAATGTTGCAAAAATTACAAAATGTTGCCTCAACAGACCAAAATGAACGACGTTAAAAATGAATAAGATATTTCAGTAATATTGACGGTTTATCAATATTTTTGGTAAATAATTTGTAAATATTTGTAGGAAATCAATTGAATTATCGTGTGATGACCGTTTGATATTCTCTTAATGCTCGATGTGCACTGAGCCAAGGGGGTGAAATAATGCGGCTTACCGCTGGGGATGTTTTTAAAGCCAACAAATAGAACGGAGGCCTCTCTAAATATGCTCTGGAATCAGGAGAATCCTGATGCTCGATTGCGAGCCGAGCAACCCTTATTCACGGAATTCAACATCGATAGAACGAGGGAAAAGTCGCTATCGAACGACTTGAAAAGTAGTACAGAATATAATACGACCATTTGCTCGTATTCGTTTTCCCTTAATACACAGTGGCTCGTGGAAATATTCAAACACATTTAGCTATTACAAAAACATTTTTATGATGACAATATTATTACCTACGTGTATCACTACCTACATGTATATGAAACATTTTGAAACTTCATCAATATTGCACCGATTTAGAATCGATCTGAAAACGTATTAAAAGGATATTTATTCCAAACATGTAATCAGTAAAAACATAAATGGTCATCTTTAATGTAAATTTAAATATTACGTAGGTACTTTCAAATTTATATTATAAATTAAGGAGGAAATTTTAAAATATTCTATATAACATATATTCACCAAAGGTTCGTTCAACTACTCGAATAGTTTCTTGTGAGCAATTATATATCTACACTAACTATATATCTGTACGAAATATTTCATACGATTTTTTATTATAAATTATATACATAAATAATTTCAGATAATTTCTCACTTCTAAGTTCTTGTTCGTCTGAATTTTATCGATTCATCGTAACTTTCATCAAAGGATCTTCCATTTGCAAAATAAAATTTGCTATACTTAAATTTTTAAATTCTTTAAAGAATTTTCCACTTTCGAATCATCGTTTCTTATTTCTTATTTCGTCGTTTCTATATTCCCTGGTATCTTCGCTTATCTCATATTTCTCACTCCTGAATTAGATATTTTTTTCTACTTTTTATCCCTTCGTACTTCTATCTATCACTTTCCTAGAAACTTACACAGAAACTGAGTCACTCTCAGAACTTCCAACTTCGAATGACTGATATGATTTTACACTACAAGTTTCAAAATTTTTATCAACGAAAGATATCCTCATATCCGCACTTTGAAAATTCCAACAACACTCTGACAATATTATATTCATTTTCACTAACGAAATTCCGCTTATTCCATCAACTACCATCTCACGCTGATTTCAACGCGTTTATTGCAGAAATAAATTAATATAACAAATTTATGCGTTGCACAAATATACTCGTCATGCGAATCCTTGCTTCTCTAACGACTTGTTACCTAACAATTCCACCGCGTCGCGACGCGAAAAAAATGACGTTGTGCCCTCCCGCGTCCACTTGATTACCGCCAGACGAGCGAGTCCTGGGGAAGGATGAAGAGTCCACGACGACGAGAGACGACAACGACGTCTAGGAAAACGATTCGTGGAGGGCGACAGTCTGTGAGGGTGACGCTAATTCAACGAGGGTGAACGGGGGTGGATGGCTCGAGTGGACTGGGTTACGTGTAGAAAGGACGAAGATGAGGAGAAAAAGAATGGCGGCAGAGGGGAAGGGAAGGGGTGGGAACCACCCACGGAGAGTCCGACAAAGGCCTGGCCACTTGTCCGATCTCTTGGATCTATACGCAAATAGACGCCCACGAAGCCTTTTAACGTTCCTGGTGTCTCGTCACGTTGCTTGCCTCTGTCGTTTCTCCGGTTGTTTCCGTGTCCTCGTGGCCGACACACCTGCCTTGGCCTCCTTCGAACACGTCTCGCGGTGTCCTCGCTCGCTCGTTTCATTTCTAACGAGACTCCATGTGAGTTTCACATTGGCTGAATTGATAATTCGTTGTATCATTAATGTCACTTGCATTGATTAATCGTTTGGCGTACTATTATATTTGTTTATAAGTATTTGCAATTATATTGTTAATATCGCGTTGCAATGACATCGTTGTGATTATAATGTTATTATGATTTTTGTTATTAATTGCTAATATATCGGTATACCTTTATGATAAATTTTATTTTATCTGTGTCAAGAGATTTTTTTTTTTTTTTTGAGTTTTATATATAAAATATTGGTATAAGTGGATATTTGATATTGAAATAACTAGCAAAGCGTGAAAGACATTTTCTATTTTATTTCAAATGAAACTGTTGCGTGTTTTCTCTAAAACCATGCTTTTTGAGCTAGCGCTATCTTCGATGCTACCATAAAATCTAATAACAATAATTAATATTCGACTTGTCGAAAAACAAATAACTCGTACAAATTACTTACTGAAAATTGGCATAAAACTCGAAGATGAATTTTAAAAAACGAATAAAACGATTCACATTACATATGAACAATATACAAATCACAACATATGTAAAATAAATGTACATATAAATGAAAAGAATTTGTGAGTGCAGCAATACAGCACAAACGAATGTAAATTATTCGAAGAAAAAGCCAAAGGAGAAAAAAGTGAACTTTCTTCCATGACCGCTTTAAAACGAGAAAAGCTCGCGCGTAGAAGAGAAATGGGGAGAAGGAAGGGAAGAGGGAGAGAGAGAGAGAGAGTTAAGGCATCAACATTGATTGGTTTGTTTGCGAAGAACACACAAGCCAATACACGAAGTCGATTCGAGGGAGAGAGAGAAAGAAAGAGAGAGAGAGAGAGAGAGAGAAGAAGTGAGAGAGAACGGAACACGCCGACGGAACGCAGCGTGCTAATATTGGCGCGGAAATTACGTAAAACAAAGGAAGCGTGCCGGAACTCCGTGTCTCTCGACAAATCGGCCAATCGATCTTCGCCGCGCCAGGAGAAAGTTCACGACCCACGAGATCGAGTATACCGGCTCCGAAAGTATCGATACCGTTCACGTCACGTTTCAATCTTGTATTTTTCCAATTGCTCAATTTCGAGCCGTTCAACCCTTACGAAAAGAGTTCAGTGTAACTGTAATATCTGGCTGTGTGTCAAGTGTTCGGACACTGAGCGCAAACAAATTTTTAAACAATATAAACTTTTAAGAATATTCGTGAACGTTTTTTAAAACCAATCTGGAAAGGTACAAGATAATAAAAAACTGCACGACTTGTACCCCAGTACGATTCGACTCACTGAAAGGCCCAGAAGCAGCAAAACAAATTACAGGCGCGATCGCTCAGTACCAGACAACGCCACTCCTAGTCGAGGTCTACTCCACGCCCCTTCGCGAATCACGTGATCCAAATCAACCAATCGCTAATTTTCGTTGCATTAGCGTTGTACCTGAAGAGGCCCGATTTTCTGGGTTACCTCCGCTAAAATCACTTTCAGTGATAAAAAAAATTAGTATACCTACAGCGTAAATGGCATGAACTTTGAATGTTATAACAAGTCGGTTTGTTATTAAAGGCGGTCCCATTATGGACTCTGGAGCATTTTTATGATCTCCGAAATATTATTGTGGTTTTTTATATACATACACGCATTTACATTTCGAAATATATTTCAAACTTTAACAATGTAATCATGATAGTTAAGGCTCGTTATAACTTTAATGAAACTTCGAAATGTTATATTCGTAAAATTTAAATATCGATATTGATATTTCGTATCATATTTTCTACTCGACACGAGCACGATAAATCTCCCTCTTTCTCAGCCCAGGATTATAAAAAAAACAACTCAATACGCATACAACATTCAAATCGTTTTAATAAATTCACTGCGATAAACACCAATCAAAAATCAAAATTCAATCATACAAAATTAAACAAACAACTGAGATACGCGTAATATAAATGACTGCAATTCCTCCTCGACGACTCCCCTCCAAAATGGCGTCGAACGCGGTCCATCTTCTCCGGTACCAAAGTTCATCCTCAACCAAGGATGTCCGAGAACCATCGAGAAACCACGTTCTTCTCACGTGAGGGTCGCAGAGCGGTCCTCATTTCCATTCCTATGACTGCAAGGGCCACGAAACCTGATCCAACGCGCCGCAAGAAGAGAACGCGCGGAGGAGCAGAGAAAATACACAACACGGAGCCAAAAAACGGCGGCACTCGAGGCTTTTACGCCGGTTCGAGGAAGAAAGACGCGGTGAAGATGGCCGCGGAAGTGGAGGGCCCGCCGCGCCGGTTGAAAAGCTTCCATCGGGGCCCTTTTTTCGATGAGATCCTGAGCGTGCCGCTGTTTGCCCAAGCGGCTGAGGGTCAAACACGGAATCGCGGCCGGTTTCCACGTCCTCGCGCACGATACCCGGGGAAAGGTACCTCGTGGTACGCGCTCGGGGGCGTTTACCGTTTACCTGAGAAAAAGATCCGCGGCTTTCACCGGAAACCTCGACGCCGGTGACTCCTCGGCACCGGTACCGCGCTCTTGCGCCATGCGTTTCTGTACACTTTCCGAGATCTCGTCGTAACAATTTTGGTATTTTAATCTAACGAAATTGTAACTGGTTTTCGAGTTCTGAGATGAGTGGTCTCTCAGAGTTGCGCCATTGTCGCTGCAGCAAATGAGCGATATGTAGGAGACAATAAAAGAACGTCGAAAAGAAAATACAGAAGACAATATAGAAAATTTTTTTTTTTTTTAAGTATTTTATTCGAAAAGAATCTCAGTGAGCTGAATAAAGTACTTGATCTTCTTCCAAGTTCGACTGGAGAGAACCTGCAAGTGACAAACAGATTAAAAAGACCATGTCACGAAAAAGTGTAGAAAAAGAAGAAAGTAGAATCTAACTAAGCTAATTAACTTTATTCAAAAGGAATTTAAATCTTTTAAGTTTCCAAAGAACCTAGATCTCTAGAAGGAAACTTCTGAAAGTGACAAACAGATTAAGATCCGATTAAAGAAAGAATTGCAAAGGCCTTCTCGTACCCAATAGAAAGATGAAATGTCACAAATTTGACAGGATAAACGTGACGAACAGGTTTATGAAACGTATCGTTGTCTGAAGGTAAAAGGCAAGCAAAATTGTCGTACGTACGAGTAAAATTGTTGCTGGAACGTTAATGGAAAACAATGAACGCTTTATTTCTGACGCGCGGACCAAGATGACGGGGATAGCTAAGGAGACGGGCGCCAGGTACAAGTCAATTTATCGCTGTGCAAACACGTGCTATCGTCATGCGAACTGGTATCGTCGCGTTGCGACTATTCCGCTAGGAATTCTGAGATGAACTCGCGCCTCCCCGATCGTTGGCCTCGTTATCTCCTTGCGTTAAGTAAAATCAGAGAGTTTTGTTCACGTTAACGCCAAACTATGAAAAATTACCGCCGAATCCGAAAGAAACAGCAAGAAAATGAGAACGTAGGATAGGCGTTGCAATTGAAAATTACTATTAATTAGGAATTAACGAAGGATACATGCGACATTCGATAATTCCTAGCAAACCAGATGCGATTAATATCATTCGTATCAATTTTTTGTAATAATTTTGTATTTCATATTTCATTTACATCGCAACAGTTACTTACCTTCCATCGTAAATGAATAATAGTAATTTTACGAGTAACCAATTGCTTAGCTTGGTCAGTTTGTGACCTATTAATAATTTTATTACGTTACTATGGCTTGCTATATTCAATTAATTACGTGTTAGTAATTTTAAGTTAAATAGTAACATCAATTTAAACACGTAGTTTCAAACATGTTCAATTAGTTGTCGGCAAGCAGTTTTTGACAAAAAGAAATTTACCGAGTGAATATGAAAATTTTTCTTAATATAATTTATATGACAAGCTAGTCATTAGGTGGTTTGTTAAAGATAACGTTACACGAAAGAAGTGATTCAAAGTGAATTTCATAAATCGATATTAAACACATTTATTTAAATGTCGAATTAATATACTCTTCAAAATAATCGTATGAAACTACGTATTTTATTTATTTTGTACTCCCTCTTTAATCTCAGTTATTATTTTACGGCGAAATGCAGTACTGTTGCAACGATTTATTTCAGTAATACGTATTGTTATATCAAATCATTTAATTCACATGAATTTTCGAATTATTTTTCATTGTTCGTCGTGAATGTTACGACACAGACGTTACTAGGGTGGATATATCAGGAAAATTTATCCGTTGAATATGATACTTTAACAAGTATGATTAATACGAGTATATATTAAGAAACAATAAAGAAACACGATTCGCGATTAAAATAGCAAAAATATAAAAATTAGGCGCAAAATGATATTGAAAAATATTCTATTTGCTGTAAAACTCCATCTCACAGGTGACCGCTTAACAGTTTCTTTCATTCTTTCCGTCAGTTACCTCAAATGGCGCAGCCCACGATTCCTTATCAACCAAGTATTCTTTCGCCGTTGCTATCGCTTCTTGGAACACCTTTGTGAACTCTGCATTCGAAAGTTCGTGGAATCCATTGTAAACTGTCCACTTTCCTTTCTTGGAAAAATTTTCAAATTCCAGTTAAATGTCCATCTATCAAAAATGCAATGTCCCTTTTACTGCGAATAAGTGTCTTTCAATAGGGAAATTTTAGAAGAATAAAAGGTTTCTCTTCTCCTTTACGGACGAACATTATTTCAACAAGTTTTACAAGGCCTACAACGCAAAAATCAGCGCGTAAACCGCGCCAAGGCGCTATTAAGCTTCCTAAAATTTATAGCCCGTCATCCGCGTACCCGTATCTTGATAAGATTTATCCTTTGACGCTCGAGTCTCGCGTCTTTTTTTATCGTGAAAAACCAGATGATTTTGCAGAAGAACGTACTATCACGATCTTCTGTTCGTTTGAAATATTCATTTCGAATACAGGGAAATACTTCGTGTTTAAATCACTGTGATTATCCCTTTCTAGTCTGTCGTGGTTTATCAATTACAGTTAATCGCGAATTGGAACACTTGTAGAAATTCGTTGTGATGCGTTGCATCAATTGAAAATTTTACAAAGCGATCTTATATAAAAAATACCTATGAAACAGATTTTGAGATTTCATTAACGCTGAAATGAGATTTAACCATCACGATTACATCGGTCAAGTTTCAGACAAATCTAAGATCATCCCTCGATTTACCGCGATAAATAATTGTTCCGTTACATTGCACGGGTAGAAAATATATTTTTCGGTAATGTTTATTATTTACTACATGAAGGGCTCGACTTTTCACTAAAAAAGTTACATTGTCAAAATCTTCAACCGATGGAAAAATTTAATCGTGATAATATGATCGCTACGATGTTATAACTACTAGACCATTCCATTGATCGAAAGTTTTAACAACGTAGTCATTTTTGAAAAGTGAAAAATTACAGACTGATTGGCTTTCGAGCCTTCTGTGTATCAACATTGAGGCACAAATTCTTGTTTAAATGTACTAATTGCATCATTCCAACTATTTTTGATTTGTAACGAACATGTTTCGTGAGTCGCTATATATATATTACTTAAATATTCCTCTATTTTCACGCAAGTAATAATTTCACAGCGATTTAGATTCGAGCTTTAGGGAATTCAGGATACGACACAGAGGGGGTGGAACAGATGTGTGCTTCCTACGAAGAACGCATAATAATAAAGCTGTCAACAGTGGCCGGATAAATCTGAAGCCTGGTTCATCCTACGAAATACAGTGGCAAACGAGTAACAAAAGGGCAAAAATCTGCATTTGCAACATTGTAATTCTTGTCAGGCATCCCTTGCACTACGCTTTTGTTTGCCTCCTGCAACATTTATCTAGCTCTGACGAATTTCCTCGAAGCGCTAATCTCTTGATATGTGCAATGCAACAGCACGCTTTCCCGACCAGAATTTTATTTACATGCAAGAAAAAGAAACGGTTAACATCAGCTATAAATAGATCAGTTTGCTCATTTTAAATTGAGATAGTAAAATTCCTAAAATTCAGTCATATAGAGAATTCAAATTGCACGATGATATAGAGAATTAAATATCGTTCTTCTTTATCAATACTATTTGCTAGTATTAAAATTTTCATTAATGTTATTAATATTGTTCTGAGTTGATTCTTCGACATGTATTTCTCAACTGAGGGCAAGAATAAAAACGTTGAGAGCAGAGGAAAAGAAATAGAGAGAATTTTTTATTCTCCGCCAGAGGTAGGGAAGAACGATTTTCGTGCAAAGTTCAACTTGAAATTTCATTTCAAAATTAGAGAATCTAGAAATTGGACTGAATGACTGATGACATAAATCGATTAAAGAGAATTGCAAATGAATTGATTCTTAGCAAGATAATGTTCAAATCTTTTCAAACAAAGTCGAGGGCCTTGAATCTTCCTTAAGCATTGTTGCTTAATTCCACTATTCCTTCGAATCGTTTTCGATCATTGTGATTTGCGATTTGATCATTGTGAAATGTCAAATCTAACGAACAAACTGCGTCAAACATCACTCCCACATGAGAAACGTGTCGGCGGATCGTTTAAAAGAGCAAGAATCGCACAATGAACGAAAAGGCCCGACTAATAGACCTGTTCACCATAGCAGGAGAATCCACCTAAACGGTCCTGCGACAAATTCGGGTACGCAGAGGGTATTCAACGGGGATCCGGCTTAAGATCACGCCGTTTAACGCGGCTGAACCCCTGCAGCGCGACACCCGTCAATAAAACACCCCATGAAACAGCAACTATACGGCGTTGTGGCCTGCACCCTTCGACCTATGCATTTACACACCTCTGTTATGGGGTCGTTGCTGATCGATACGTCGGACGGATCGATCAAATCGCACTAATAATACATTTCTTTAGTACTTGATGCCGTCTAAATTGTTTTTGTTATTTAGATAGATAATACTCGATATTCGTTAATATTTATTTATATAGAACTAAAAAAAATTAATTGTTACAAATGAAAAAAGCTGTAATACATGTAATCGATTACACGAGTCATCATGGTCCATCGTGGTCCATCGCGAGTTTCAGGTTGATATATTTGCTATATTAATTTGAAATTGATGGTAAAATTATCAAAAGAAAGAAAGTTACATCACACTAGAGACAATATTTATCCACAACCATATTTTTTACGTTATAAAGTTCCGAGCATAGAAGTACACCCACAAAATTAATTTCATCACCGTTGTTGTTCAAACAACAGCAATCGTCACTAGACTGCGGATATTTGTATAAATTTAGGATTAGATAAAATTAGAAATTTACGTCTATATAATCTAAAGTATCTGAAACTTTATATTTACACTTATATATTCCAAAATGATCTAATAACATGCCCAAATAATCTAGAAAATAATGGAATCCAAATTACTTTATCGATAGTTTTTTCAAATATGTAGGTACTATAATTTGGATATTTTATGTGATTCGTGATGTATACGGGACGAGAAGATAACACGCTCTACATGTTTCTCTTATATCGTGTATCGTGTAAAGTGAAAACAATGCGCGGGTCGTTACGTCAGAATTCTTGGAATATTGGCAAAGTTATACAAAAACGAAAATGTAAATACTGCCGGCAAACACGAGGCGAACAAGTCGAATGTTTATGCTCCTCAGTCGTATAAGAGTCATCGAAAGCGTAACATTCTTGTGAAATACAGTCAGTTAAATGCCGATCAAAAGACAGATGTGATGGCTATCGTTACTATTATCACGATTTACGAAAAGAGCGACAACTTTTGAGTGGTCGATCCACGGGAAAGGGGCGGTATAATGATTTGGAGAGGTAAGATGGAAACAAAATTTATTACAAGAAAATTAGATAGTAAAATGAACACGTATGCGACACGAACTGACGGAAATAAGTACATTTTTCAACGTGACCATGCACAAAAGCAGTTAAAGCAGAACAAAAAAATTCGTATTTTAGAATAGCCAGATATCCGGATTTGAATATTACAGAAAATTATTGGAGAAATTTGGCAAGGCTCCAAAATGAAAGATGTCAAGGCCAAGGGATAGAAATGAGTCACTTGAACCTGGCCCTATAGCCAAGGCCAATAAACATATAAGTACAATGTAAAAGGGACGCATCCCGAGGCAATATTGTAATTACAAATATTGCTTTATAGGATTGACCTGCCCGATATTACTTCTTGGTCTTAATACGTTACTTTTCCGTGATCGGGAAGGAGAATGAAAACGACAGTATAAAAAGGGCCAACACGGTTGGAACAAAGTCTTTTCGGTAAGTAAAGTCAAGGTCTTCAGTACAAAATGTGCTACTTGTGCCACTATCCTGTGAGTGCATCACTCGCGTAATTCAAGATTCAATCAGTGAGTTCAATGATTCAGTAATTGTACGAATCGTCGTACAACGGGGAACATACACATCCATTGAACAACGGATCAAACAAAGATTCTTCAAGGAATCGGCAGGCAACGCTACTCAGTGAAAACCAGAGGACATTAGTCCAATAATAGTTTGGAACCAACCGAGCCTGCGGGGAATAACCAATCGCACGTCAACAATCGATCATCTACATTGTATCGCCGATCTCTTACCAAGTAAGACTAACCTATTTACGTAATTGTCTAAACAATGAACCCGCAACTAAAGAGGTTGATCGCTGAGCGGTGCGTAGTAAAGGCTACGTTAACAAAACTAAAAATCTTTGTAAACGAAAATATGAAATCGATGCCAATCACAAATGTTGAAAGTCGTCTGGAATTTCATGGACCGTTAATTGAAAGGTTCGTTAAGGTTCAAGATCAGATCGACATGGCCACAGGCACTGATATGGAGATATCGCAGAGTGACGAGAGAGATCATTTTATAGACCTCTATTTTAGTTTAATATCTAAAATCGAAAGTTACATCGCGACTGTAATTCCTGATAGTAAAGGGGATACTGCTATCAATCCTCCATCGGGATCAACGGCGAGTCCCATTGTTTGATGGCAATTACAATGACTGGATTAAATTCCGCGACAGTTTCTTATGCTTAATCCATCAAAATGACTCTCTTTCGAACGTCCAACGATTTCATTATTTAAGCGCTATATTGCACGGTCCTGCTGCCCGCGTCATTCAAACGCTAGGAATTTCTGAGGCCAATTACAAAGTAACCTGGGAAACGTTACGAGCATATTACGACAATTCCTCCGCTCTCCAGCGACATCATTTGAACTCATTGATAGACCTTACTCCTATACAACACATTTTCAACGCTCGATAAGAGAACTCATCGATGATGCCAACAATCATCTCGCGGCCCTAAAATCATTAGGAGAACCCGTAGAGCACTGGGATAACCTGGTAATTACCATTCTGTCCAGAAAATTAGATCAATTTACAATTAGATTCCTCAGCTACGAGTTTCGAGCACTGACTAGCACAAGCCGCAAGTGGCAAGCCTAGCGTCGAGGTCCTACCGATCTTCGACGTTAAGCAAAGCAGTGTACGGAACCTCGCTGGGAGGGATGATCAGGGCCAGCCTAGGCAGTGACTCCGAGACGAAACGGCAACCTTCGCTTTCTCTTTTTCTCTCTCCCAACTACCTCAAATACATACGTCCTTCCAGCAATCTATCCTTCCAACATCTATCCTTTCAGCATCTTTCATTCTCTTCAACGGGATTTCATTAATTTTCTTGAAGAACGGTCTCTATTGGACAATATCGCGGCAATTGGTCAAGTGGGAGGCCATTCACGATCAATTACATGAAAACCTGAGCGACCGAACGCACACCTAGTTAATACAATAATCACTTGTCCGGTTTGTTCAGATAACCACCACTTATATCAGTGTAGTCGATTCAGGGAGTTTGATGCAGAAAAGAGATCACGCATCTGTTTCAATTGCCTTGCCGGAAGCCATCAAACAAATACATGCACCCGTAGCTGTTGCAAGATCTGTAAAAGCAAACATCACACGTTATTGCACGTAAATATTATACAATTCAAATGGCAACACCGCTAACATTGCAACCGGTGTTAGATTCCGGATCTCAGGCACATTTTATTACAGAGGATTATTGCAAAACGCTAGGCCTCAAGATTACACCAACCAATGCCACCGTAGCTGGAATTGGAAAGGCAATCAACTCAATAAAGGGAACAACTGATGTTGAATTAACCAAATACAACAGTTTCCGGGCTAGAATCTCATGCTTGACAATAATATTACCGCCGACATGCCAAATGTACCATTAACACGTCAAACCATAAAACTCTCGCATTACTTGCAATTAGCTGATTGGTGCAGGATTATTTTGGAAATTCTTGTATATCGGACTACATAGAGCAGATACGCAATTACTCTTGGAAAGGACAACTAGAATGGGTACTCGGAGGACAATTAGGATGGGTACTCGAAGGACAATTAGGATGGGTACTCGGAGGACAACTTTCCATGAAAGGTCAGAATAATCCGACTACCTGTTAAATAGCCACTGACAATGATTTACATACACAACTGTAAAGATTTTGGAAAATTGAAGAACCGACTACAAGAGCCGACTAAAAGACAGACAAGTACGAACAATACTTCAAAACCACGATACAGCAGACCGGTGAGCATTCTAGGAAAATAAAGTAGACTTAGGACATTCTCGCGAGCAAATAGAAATCCGATTCCTCGCCTGCAAATTACACAAGAATCCAGGTTTACGAGAATAATATGTTGCCTTCCCAAGGGAATATGAACAGTTAGGTTATATGAACAGCTTAAAGGAACCCATAGACAATGCACTGTCTGCATATTATCTTCCCCATCGTGCCATTACCAAGAATTTCTGTCCTTAACACAATGCAATTTGCAAATATCAATGAACTTAAAGAATGTATTGTAGTGGGAAGAACTGAGTCAAAAAATCATTAAAAAACTTAAAAATAAATAAATCTTTGCCTGAAAGAACGACTGCGGTTTTATTAAAGAAAGGAGGTCACATCAAGTATTAAACAATTTTCAAATTCGTTCCTTTTGTTTGTCACGAAATATACCATCATTTTGACCCACTAAATATCGCTATATTCCGGTTTCTTTTTTTGAACACAAAACATATTGCAAAACGTTTAATTTATGTTACTTATACGAAAGAACGCGTTTGTTTGTCGAAAAGAAATTTAATAATTTTCAGAACTCGCTATCCTTTTGTCCCTTACGGGTGTAGATGCAGAAATATCTAACTTCTATTTTCGAATACGATCGAAATGGCAGCACTCGCGACACAGAAGGACACAGTTGTCGACACGGCGCGCACGACCGAGTTTATCGCGGATAAGTCTAGGAAAGAAGGGGTGCAAAGGGAGATCCCAAGGGATTGCTCTGGGAATTAGCAGGAATATAGCAGCATTTAGTAGAGCGGACAGCAGAGAATCTACCGAATCGCCCCTGTTTGTCCAACAGCCATATACATACGGGACATTTTCCACGCGAGCAATGATCTCGTTATTTGTTTCCAGTCCGATAAAAGGGTGCAATCTCCTCGTTTCTCCAATACGTTTGCTCGACAGTTTTCACCAGGCGACGAGGATCGAATAGACTGCGGCTTGGCGAGATTCATTTCTTCGTGTTCGCTGTGTTACGCACCCCTGAAAACCTGTAGCTCCGATCTATGTACAAACGGTGAATTTCAGTTGGTGGTGATGGATTTGCTGCGGTAAAGTAACTAATTATAAATAATTGTAAATAATTACCAAATGATTATCTTTGTTCTCTCTTTTGATTTGCGCCTGTATTTATTTGCGAATTTAATTCTTATATTCTTAAATTATAGCTGGACAGTTTTGTCAAATTTTAGTAGAAATTAATCTAGTAGACGTGCGAAATTTTCAAACGGACATGATGATTTCTGAATCTTTGATTCATTTATTGAAAAAGGAATACTTGCTTTTATATCGTATATATTATGTTCGTAGATTTAATTTCTTCGTTCCTTTTGTTTGTAATAGTGACTTTTTTTTTGGTAAATATATATAGTTAAAACAGATATGCCAAATTTATAGACATGTTAAATTTTCCATCATAAAGATTTAATCATAAACGATTTCCTGTAAAATGGTTAATTTAAAATAATTATTTCCATTTATATTACTTTCATTTATTTCCGTTTATTAATTCATCGAACGAAGGATATTTATTCCCATATCTGTTTGCAGATTTACTTTCTTCTTTTCTTCTCTATTATTTTCACGTCGTAATTGAGTAATTTAATCAACATGTGTGTTTTTATTAGTAATTGTGTGTTTTTAGCAGATATCGAATGTATGAGTTTCATTTAATGATTGGAATTCACATTGATCGTTTACTGTATGCTTTATATCTGTTGTCAATAATCCTATACTTTTTGTATTTGTACAATTTGAATTTTTTAAATCAACCCCAGATGTTTCCATTTCATTTATTGTTGAATTGTAGTATCAACATCGTAAGAATGTAAGTTTTCATTTTTCGCTTTAAAGAGATGCAAACAAAATTGAAAGAAAAATAAAGAAGAAAGACTTGGTGTATTAAAAATTGTTTATTCTGGTACAAAAACATAGATTTCTTATCAATTATTAGGAGATGACAGTACAATAATGCATCACAAAATTTTCTGTAATTTACGTTGACATAGTCTAAATTCATAGTCTGAAAAAAATATTTGTAGGAAACTCTGTGTGTGTGTGTGTGTGCATTTCTTCCGGTACAAAGAAACCTCGATGCGTCGTTCGTTTAAATCGTCAACCACAAGGTTGTTCCTTGATTAAAAATTTCAAAAATACGTAATTATTTTTATTTTCAAGTGGAATGTACTACATAATTACATAAATGTATCAATTTGGACTGAAATTGACTTTTACAATGCTTTCCACTTTGTCACTTACCAATAATTCTTTAGTGTACTTGGTAATTTCACTTATATTGTATGTTACATTGTATTTTCATTAGCATATAGAGCATTTTTCGATAAAGAAAAAACAAATTTTTCCAATTTTGGCACTTACAGTGTATTCTTCAATTAATGTTTAATCCCTATGGATTAATGGATTAATGATTAGAAATTCGAAGTGTTTTTCAATTTCACTTGAAACCTAATATTTAGTAACAGAAACATTCGTTTTTTTTTTTTATAATTTGCATCTTGGTGTCAAAGTGAAAATACTTAAATTTACAAATACTTTTGTTAACAGTAGACTAATTTCAAAATTTCTACTCAATCGTAACCTCACGTACAACATTCAATTTCATATCGTGATCTTATTAAAAAATTTTATTTTATCAAAGAAAACGTGTCGAGGGACGGACGAAGGTCGATGGTGTTCCTAAAATTCAGTCAAAGTTCCTAAAATTCGATCAGTGTAACTTGTAATAACCCCTTGAAGGTTTCGTGAGCGAGAATTCTCGTCTCGAAAATTCAGAGACTTTGAGCGCGAGATACGAGACTTTCAACGAGAGAGACACCTTCAAATCGTGGCCGAAACGCATCGTTATCGGCGAAACGGTCGAATTAAAACGGTACGCCATTGATTAGGAATAATTACCGTTAACGAGCATGATTAAAAGCTCGGTGGGTAGTACCGAGCCAAGCCGAGGCAATGTGTGGGGAAACGTGCGAGTCGAAGTCGTTTATTAAATGTAAATAGGCATGTTTTTAACGATCGTCCCCCGTTCGTTCGTTTGTTCGTTCGTTCGTTCGTTCGTTCGTTCGTTCGTTCGTTTCGAATCACGGCCCCGGGAATTTCTCGCTGGGCGAATAATCACCGGAACTTCCGGATTATTTTAACCGGTAACCCGGCCCGGCCCGGGCTTATTTGCTTAGCGCGCATAAATTACCGGACGCCGAAGTAAAATCGACCGATTTCGCGGCCGCGGAACGCAAATTCGAACCGACGAACCGGAGACATTCGGCATAATGTCGCGGCCGATAATTACTAAATGCGACTTTGATTAATCGCCGTGCTTGTGCGGAGGCTGGTGCCCTACCAATCGGCACGGGAAATTTTATTAATATCGTTGGACCTGTTCCCAGGGGTTTTTGCGAGTGAAACATTTCGATGCAAGTTCGCAGGAATAAAATTTATTTTATTTTATTTTATTTTTATTTTTATTCTTTTGATCGACGTGATTTGATCTTCGGGTAATAAATTACGGAAGAATACACCACGCTGATTCGAATGATCTCAAAGTATTAAGGCGGATTGTATTATGAAAATGTTCTGGATCATTTTGTCGCGTATCGTAGAATTTTTAACACTCGGATTCGTCCGAATTTTCCTCGAAAAACGGGCAATTTCTGGCGGAAGCGAAGCGAGTCGACAGGACGACGCGTTATCGGGTCGCAGGCACGAAGGATCTGCTCGATCCTTAGACGAGGTGAAATCTATTATCGTGGCGAAGTGACCAGGACGACGTCGGGGATGCTTGATGGATGAGCGGTGATTAATTATACACTGTCCATCTCTCCCCTGTAACCGGTGCTCCGTCCTCGGGTTTGCCCGATGGTAAACATTCGTTGGACGATCCTTCTCGTTCCACGTTGTCTCTTCTTCTCGGCCAAGAACTGCCACCGTCGTTCGAATTGACGTATTAATTTTCTAAAGTGGATACACGCCGAAGCGTAGGTATATTCGCCTGGCCGTGAATCGATCGCGAATCCTCGTTAATTTCGATAATGGAGACCGTGCGTCGGATTTTTCTTCGTTTTACCAAACCTTTCTTTTCTTCTTTTCTCCAAAAAAAAAAAAAAAAAAAAGACGTTACACGTCGATTCAAACGTGTGGCCGTGACAGTTTAGGTTTTACGTCGCAGAACGGTGATTTCGAACTATCGCGCGAATATTTGCATATTACGTACCACAGTCTACAACTAGATTTAGACGATTGATTCGGATTTTTGTTACATTTCTTCCGTTTTTCTAATCAACCTCTATATTCTGTATTTATATGATCCTGCAATTATTTCTTGCAACAGCTGAGGTCGAATAATTGTTGCTAAATTGAAACTGGAACAAATTCAATATTCATAGTTCTATATTCACATTTCTAGAGTTACAAAATCTAGTAGAATATAACGAGAAACGCACGACAGTGTTTGAGCTCGGATAGGACAAATTTTTGTCTGTCCTCGATTTATTTTCAAATTTATTTTTATTCATTTCAATTAACTCTTGTTTGCATGTTTCCAAATATATATACTTGTAGATGGCAGTGTATGTCTCGAACTTCCAAAATTACGCGTAGATGAGAACCAATCAATCGACAATTCAGAGTTTTGTAACCTAAAACTCAATTTCGTTTCTAAAGTTTGCGTTTCTCTCTTGTTTCGTTTCTTTTTGAAATTTTCCAAGAGAAATTTTAAGATGTCAAACATCGAATAAGAATAATTAGGATCTTACTTACCACAAAAAAAAATTACTTTTTCAATGAAAAGATCACATTAATTAAACTTTAAAATTTAGTAGTGAGTTTAATAACGAGAGAGGCAAGGAAATTAAATTCGAGACGACTTTTCGGACGGGTTTCCTGGATCCGAACGCTTTTGCAAAAGCGCAGGGAAACGCAGGAAATCATGCAAACAATTTCGTTCGGTCGCGCTCGCGACGTGCCGGACAGCGAGGAGTGTGGATTTACGAGACAATGATCAAGAGATGACCGTGGTCCACTACAATTACGGAAATGGTTACTCGAGGCAATCAGGTTAACTGGCAAATTGCGATCGATCGTCCCTCAGCCGCGTAAGGAACTGCGCAAACAGCCTCGAAGATCTCGTTAACCCCGTAGATTTTCCAGAAAATTGCATCGAATTTTCGAATTTCGCTCATTTCCCATCCGACAGAATAGTAACGATAATATATAGTAAGCAGTAGGGAAAATTCGCAATCATCAGATTAGAATTAATCTGATTTTATTTGGGGAAAGGAATTTAGATCGCCAAGAAACTATGACAACGTCGAACACCGTCTCCTGTTCATAAGAATTCGATAAAAAGTAATAAATGGGAAAATTCGTAATTAATACTGTTGATTGAGATTTACTTTCGTTCGCGGGAAATAATGTCGATGAAAGGTAAATAGAGAAAATTCGTAAGAAAACTTTTATCCTCTAAATATAAGAGAATTAAAGAGAATTTTATTTAATTAATAATGGAGTTTGAACAATTTTCTGATTCTCCAGTCAGCAAAGAAATTTGAATAATTCTCAAATTCAGATCATCAACAATTTCACTTCAATTTCGTTTCAAAATACTATATTTCGTACGAAAATACGAAACGAAGAACAATGGTTCTAAGGGAATTTAAAAAAAAATGTTCTACACACAATCTCAAAAATTCTCCAATTCTCAAGTCGGATTGGAACAATTTGGAATAATTCTAAATCGTTAACCCTCGAGTATCTCAAAGGAGGAACGACGATTGTAAAATATTATAAAAAAACATTTTCCAGATAAAAATTTTCCGGGATTCTGGAACTAAGTGCGATAATTTAAATAATTCACGATATGAAAGCTCGATCAACAGCTCCGAGTATCCACAATTTCGAGTGAAAGTGCCAAGACGAGGAAAACGAGGAATAGTTCGGAAAGAACGAATCGATCTCGACACGCACGCACGAAATACGTGGTCGTCTACAAATGGCGATGTCGTGGCGAGACGTGCCTGTCGGTATAGCGCGTGGATTTGCACGAGGATAATCGAGGGATGACCATGGTCAGCGATCATTACGCCGATGGTCACTCCAGCGGATCACAATGAGCAAGAGCCAAACGACGCGATCGATTCGATGCTTGATGGAAGGATCCGCGTCATGGTAGCTTCGTAACAGCTCGAAACGCAGTTTAGAGCCCTCGTGCAGCTTGCTCCGTAGAGGTTGTAATTTTGCGAAAAGTGAAAGGCTGTAATTTTGAGGGAAGGTAACAATTTTCGGGAATCAAACGGGCTTCGTTGAACTGCCCTTTGTTGCAGATGAGTTTGATTCCCGAATGAAAATGTAAAACTCGTGTCTTGATAATAAATAATTGTAATTAATACAATAATTTATACATATATTACAGTATATATGTATATACATATTATGTCATTATAATCATGCAAGTATGCAAGTATATAATTATATATAATACGTATTGTATAATTACGTACAATAAGTATAATTATAACAAATGTATACATTAAATGTATACAGAAAATGGAAAACTATTAAATGATTAAAAGTAGTCGAACAGAAATGTAAATGCTACAACAAACTGGATCTGCTGATATTTTGCGTAGTTGCTACAAATTTAGCAACTCTGAGCTACGTATGTACATACTTTTACATAAACTGTAATCCATAGCTCGAAAATTCACCATCGCCTCCCACAAAAATCCAACACCCCACAAAATGCCCCTCCCAAAAAAAAAAGAAATGCTAATCCATGAACAATCCATTTACACCAAACACCCTCCGACAATAAACTCGTCAAACGGATCGCGTCGAAATCCACCCTCGGCCACCTTAACCGGTGCGTAATTCCCGTCTAACCTCCGAACACTGCACCACCACGGTTAATCCACTTTTCCTTTCTCTCTTTTCTTTCTTTCTTTCTTTTTTTTTTTTTCTTTCCTTTCCTTCTGGATCGAATTCACCCCCGGCTGAAAAACACTCGCTCGGCCGCTGCAGCAGGGTGAAATCAGGTGCGCCCGAAATGAAAGGCAACCGCACATGTTCGTTCTCGCGGTTCGTTCACGGCCCGGCTGATTATGCGCCATTATCCTTAACGCGATTAAACCGGCGTGGACAATTTGTCGATTGTTTTAAACCAGCTGATCCTTTTGTTGCCGACGAGGCCGGGCGCCGATGACGATCAAAGGGCCGATGATCAGGCCCGGGCGCGCGATAGAGACGCGTGTTTGCCGAAGGTGCATAGTATAGTGGTGTAATCGGGGGAGGTGGCAGTGGGAGGGGTGGGTGGCGACTTTGTTCCGCCACTCCGGCCTATTTGTTATTGGTAAATCCAAACAAGCGTCGCGATCATCGCGCTGTGACACGCGAGAGCCTTTACCAGGCTCCCGCGCGACTGACACGGCCGATTTCGAAATGGCCGGGGCTTGCTGATCAGCAGCGGGTCCGCTGCGGCCGCTTCGGCAAATCGGACGAATTCCCGGCGCTTGTAACGACCGATTGTTCGCAAATATTGCGTCGAAAGGCTAGATTTCTATCGATCTTTTTTTTTTTTTTGGAAGAGAAGCGAAACGTGAATTTTTTTTTTTTTTTTTGGAACTAGACTATGGATTTTTGTGCGTTATCGAAGGGAACGTTGCAGCAGAGAAATTTAAACAACAGTAAAATTTGCGTTGAAAGATCTGATCGAAAATTCCGTAATTCCCGAACTGACGATTAAGTTTAAAAAATATGGAGATTTCTATGAAAAAAAGAAAAAAAATGGAAAGATAAAATTTTAGGTAATTTTAAAATCCCGATGGGAAGCTCTGTTAAACCTCTATCTGTATCGTGAACTTCCAAGAATTTCAAACCTCTAAAAAATTAATAAATTTTTGAAATTAATAAAAATTTTTATCCTGTTACTAGCATTCTTGCTCCGGTTTCGTGAAGAAATGATTTTAAAACTAATATAAAAGAGGTTTCGATCAAGTATGTTTATCTACGCATATATTTTTTTAAATAATATTATTACATTCGCATTATAGAAGAGACTGATAACAATTTTTTGATCGTGCTGTCCTATTATACATATTCGTTGCAAACAATAATTGACTGAAATTTGTTTGACATCAATTAATGTCGCAAAATGAGTACAATATAATATTGTACAATAAATTTAAAAAGTTCCTAAAAACGCAACGGAAAGTGTGAAAATAATTTAAAAATAAAGAAAAACATCTACGTATTGCAACAATTAAACACTGAAACAATTATGAAATGTAAATCATAAGGAGAAATGCAGTCGTTACATTAAAAATCGTTAACCTGCGGATTATATATATTATAATATTTAGCAGATAAAACAACTCTTCACTCGTGGCTGTCACTTCACAAAATGTGAATTCACATAAATATCAGCAGTCTGTTTACAAATAATTAAAAAGCAAAATAGACACGTCAGATTTTTCCTTTGCAGTGTGGCATTAGCGTGGCTTTCAGCTTCATTCTCCAGTGTCTTTTAAAACGAAATGGGAAAATACAACGAAACTGTTCGTTATACTCGAGCTGACAGTTGCCCAAAATTTTCGGTGAGAACTGAAATTTTTAAAAGAAAATATTCTCTCTGATTCGTAAAGTGAAATCTGCTGTATAATGCACAGCGTAGGATTTTTTCAAAGTTTCAATCGTTGTGGAATAACGCGATAGCAATTTGGAAGAAAATAATTTTTCATCAAAGAAAAATCAAATAACGATTAAAAAAAAAATCTTACGCTACATTATCAAAAATTCCAAAGAAAATCGAATGATTTCAGACGGAGTTGGACAAAAAGTAATCTGATTGATGATTAACAATTGTGATTAACGTGAATTGTGCGTCCATGATTAATAATTAAACAGTCACCAAGTGTACTCCAGTAATCACGATTAATGAATAATTGAAGTAATGAAAGCAAATAATTCAATAATCAGTAATCACGAAATGATAACGTTTTTTAATGTGATTAACAAACATTTAATATTATGGCAGTATCATGATATTGAACGATAAAAGGTAAATTAATCATTAATCAGTTACAACTTACAAATTAACGACTACAGAGTATCAGATGTAAACATAATTATTGATTAACGATTCTGATTATTTCTCGTAATCAATTGAAAAATAATCAATTACCGCCCAAATCTGATTTAAGAAAAGTTTTACCATGAGACAGGATTATTCGAATCATCAAACTCCAATCATTTTAAAATTCAATTTAATCACCGAATATTGTTAGTCTCTAATATAATAACGACAGAATGAAACGTCTAATAAGAAGAGATAAAAGCACTTTAACATATCTACCTACTTCAGAATCACTGTAATTAATTAACAGTTTAAGACATTTCCGAATTCGTTCTTGTAGATAAAATTCGCGGCTGACACTCGACGCGATCTTTAATTTAAAAGAGCACAGGTAGCTTGTTGTTTTCACGATACAACAAGATATAGGAAATATTAAACGATCTAGTGAATGAAGGTCTAATACGCGCGAACCCCCGTTGGCTTCCAACCCTGAACCACCCTACAGTCACGCCCCTACCATACAATTACTATCGAGCTTTACCCTTTGCACTTCATTATAGATGAATAGAGCTAAACGCCACACACACACACACTATGACCTATACGAATAATTAGCGTGAATATATCCAATCCACTGTCAATATATCCAACCAACACATGATTGTTTTGCCCTTTCTCTCTCGTCACCCCTCAGACTCTGCGTAACATTATTCGCATTATACGCGTAATCGTAAGTCTGACACGCTGACGATTGAAGTGAAAGATTAACAGGATTAAATGGAACTCCCTCGAGTTGATAAAAAAAATTTCTTTGACGTTCATCACGTCCCATGAAATCAACGCGTGTAACTTTGCTACGTTTAATTTGAAGATTCCCGAAAAAAAAGCTGAAAATTCATAGATAGAGATTCGTGGAATGTAAAAATTAACGGCGGAGTTTTAAAAATCCCGAGATTTCTATTTCTAAACGTGATATTTGCTGGAAAAGAACATTAAAGTAGGAAATTTTTAGTAGCTTTGAAATTATATTAATGCTCACAAATTAATATTAAAACTCCAAGAGTTTCGAGTTTCTAAAAAATTCCGAAGAATCGAAAAGAGAAATGAGAAGGAAATAAAAGATTCTTCGAGCGAAAGAATCTCTGCATTTAAGCAGGAATTTAATATGAAATCAAGCGAGGAGATCGAGCAACAACAAGCAGGCGCTTAACGAACGTGCAAATACGCGAGGGAGAACTGGAGGGCGAGAAGGAACGATAGATGGTCTTTGATGGATTTCTTGCCGGGTGGCGCCGGAATTATTGAGTACGGTCCTCCTCTGCGCGGAGCCGGTTCGCGGGCTTCCGGCTGGAATTCATTTCGACGAGAGGCTCGGGGAACGCGTAACCCCTGTCTCACGGGGTGTTTTAATATTTCATAGGCCGCTGCCTCTCGCCGTTCCGCCGAAACGACGTCTTCGCGACGCGGATTCTGACGCGCCGGATGCCGCGCCGCTGTGAATACGCGGCAAAATGGAAAAACCTCCGGTCGGCAGCCGCCGATCCTCCGCGCATTAATTCATGAATTTCAATTAGCCGAGATCGGAGGCGACGTAGAAACAAGATCGTGGTCTCGAAAAAAGTATGTGAATTGTGTTCTAACGAATCTAAGAGGAGTTGAAGCTGATCGTCTAGTGAGGATACACGGTGTAAAGAAAATGGAAACTAGACTTCGCTCGATCGTGAAGTCCGCAAATTTCAAATATTTAAAAAGAAAAGTAGTTTTGAACGCAGTGAAAGGTTCAATGAAAATAAAAAAATAACGGTGAACGAAAGAAAATGATTAAACGACTAAAAACAAAAAAATAAAGGATACGTGATAACAAAAGATTTGTAGAAATGTGAAACATTGAAAGAATTGGGCAAAAAGAAAAAATAAATAAATGAACGCAAAAAACGTGGAAGTTAGAGAATTGTAAAAATAAAAATGAAAGAAAAGAACAAACGGAAGAAAGTAAAAAGAATGGAAGAATAGGTACTAGGGAAGTAAATGAAAATATAAGGAAACATAAGATGTTAATTACTGCCGCAAACACAGCTACTAACTATCGAGAAAACGAGCGAGAAGTTACAGAGAAACTGCAACTTCCTTGGGAATAATAAAGTTCTCCTAATTCTGTCACCATGAAAAATTTAACCGAATGACCAGAAAACAAAGCGAAGGTGAATTAAATAAATAGAAAAAACTGACCATAAAGATCAAGTTTAAGAAGAAAATTAGAGACCGAGGAAAATTAGAAACACTAAGATTGAAAGCGATAAATGTAGCGAAAAAAATTCGAGAAGAACGGGAAACGTCCCGTTGGAAAAAGGAAATTGGAATTAAAGAATGGAAGGTATAAAGAAACGAGGGAATACGGAAAAGCTAGGTACGTAGCATATAAAATGGAAAAGAGGGAAAAAAGTATAGATAAACGAAGGAGAGAAAGAGAAAAACATAACGCAAGAAAATCTATAACCAGCCTGTGGACCCAATTGTTCTATTATACTTGCCGGCTAATTATGATCATTCGTTTCTACTTATCAAACTAGTGAACTTACGATTGACATTTATTTCGTACTTGATTCGTCTTATTCTCAACATAGTCAGTCTACCGAAGCTCGGATGAAATTATTACAATGTTATTACAGTGCTATGCTGTCTGACTACGATCATCCGTTTCTACGTACCAAATTAATTAAACGCTTGTAAAACTTACATATTCACGAGGACTAATTTATAAACAATTATTTACAAAAGCACAATATCAAAACAATTGAACAGTATCCTCTCATCTGTAAATTGTTCTACTTAACAAACTAACAGACACACAAATGCAAAAATATTTGAAGTGGCGAAATTTATGACCACTGTCATTTAGTCTACTGAGGCTCGGGTAATGCTACTCCGTTTCCTGGCTGACTATGATCATCAGTTTCTACTTGACAAACACGAAAGCGTTTACTAGCGTGTACTAAAGTATGTAGAAGTTATATTATAGCAAAATTCGTGTTTTCAAACTAACTATTTTATTAAGTTTTACTATTTTACTTGGCTCATGTTTCTTGTCTGATCATCTATTTCTATTTATAAAACTAACAAGTATCTATACTTAAATGCGAAATTGTCAAAGTTGATGATCACTATTCGTCTCATAGCTAATTCTCCTACAAAACACTTCGAACTTCTCTTGATAATGATGATAACAATAATTTTTAAATTATTGACAACGATGTAGTAATAATTTCAACACACCGGGTTTCTGTCATTTTCTTAAATCAATCTTCTGATCTTAAAAAAAATATCATTCTCAAAGTACCAATTAATAATAGAACCATCGAAAAGTATACAAATTTGTGATGCGAGAAAAATCAATTTTGCAATAAAAGAGAAAGAGAAATAAATTGGCAAAAATATTTATTAAGGACAGAGAGTTTCGATAATATGGGAATCTCTAAAACTGCTGCTTTTAAGTGCGTAAAATAACAACCTGTTCATATTCTCGTCACTGTGACAGTCAACAGATACATCCAGAAAGAACTGAAATTTCCGATCACAGCTATTTCTAATTCTCAAACCAACCGTTCTATCTAAACAATCTCCCCCAGGAACCAGGAAAAAACAAAAAAAAAAAAAAAGAACGAGGAATACCATTCTCAAATAGAATCAACACATCAAAATCCCCGAATTCTCAGCTGTATCGCATCACCGGCCGAAAATTTCGATCGCAGTGAGCCTGGTAGCCCAGTGAACGCCGTGAATCTCCTAGTATCCATCCTCCGGGGATAGCCAGCAAATCTCTCGACGTTCTCCTTCGTTTTCCCTGTGATTTTCCGCGGAATCGGTGGGGAGGAACGGCGAAAGACGGGGACGGAGAGAAAGAGAAGGACGAAGAGAAATTCGAAGCGCGACAGGGGCTAGACAGAGGTTGTTGAGAAGAGCGGTAAACAGACAGAGAGAGAGCGAGAGAGAGAGAAAGAGAGATTCAAAGCGCGACAGGGGCTAGGCAGAGGTTGTAGACGAGAAAAGCGGTACAGAGAGAGAGAGAGAGAGAGAGAGAGAGAGAGAGAGAGAGAGAAATATAGTGAGAGAGAGGAGAGAAGCGGCTGCCCGGCGGCGGCGGTGGCGGCGGTCGAGCGAGGAAAGCGTTGCCATCGCTACGCCTGGGTATCAGCTTGCCTTCTGGTTGGCCCGAGCGAACGCGGCCCATGAGACTTCGCGGGGTGCAAAGTACGCTTGGCCGAGGTATTGACGCGCCTTCGTGTCCGACTGAGAGGAACGAACGCCAGGGTGCTGCCAGAGGGAGAGACGGGGGCGCGCACAGTGAACCACACAGCCAGACGAAGAGTGAACAAACTGTATACGGAGTTCCGATGAAACGAACGAGGAGAACCGAGAACCGATGAAAGAGAGAGAGAGAGAGAGAGAGAGAGAGAGAGAGAGAACCGGGCAACGGGCACCGCTCCGAACGAAGACACGGTTATGCTATGAAAATGCGAGAGAGAAGGAAGAAACGACGGAGGAGGAAGGAGGGAACTGTTGGTGCCGACAGATCGGAACGAAGACGCGTTTATACGCGGAAGAGGAGAGAGAAGGGGAGAGAGAGAGAGAGAAAGAGAGAGAGAGAGAGAGAGAGACAAGCTTATGCTCACGGAGAAGAGGACAGAGGCAGAGTGAAAGGGTGAAAGTGCAGGCTAAAGGGAGACAGACGACGAGGAGAGGGAGAGGCAAAGTGGGAGAGAGGACAGAGCCAGAACGCAGGCTCGTTCAACATGGCCGACGCTTCGTAACCCCCCACGCTGATAAACGTGCTCATATTCGCTGATAGCCGCTCCCACACGCGTCAGCAGTCGCGTCTTTCCCTCCTCTTCGCCTCGTTTTCCTCTCTTGCACTTGGCTCTTGGTGTTCTTCCTTCCTTCCTTCCTCCTGCCGGCTCCTTGCTCCTCCGGAGCTTTTTGTAGCAGTGGCTTGAGATTCTGCCGAGTCTCTTTTCCCGGCTCCGCTCGATTCACCCACCCTCCGCTTTCTGCCGCCTCGATTCTCTCTCGTTCTCCTCCTCTTGCTCTTGCTCTTTCTCTTTTCCAGCAGAAGTCTTTGGATTTTCGGTTTTAAGAGAGTCTTTTGCTTCTTCTCCGCTTCTTTTTTCCATATATGTATGCATATATATATATATAGGTACGTAGGCGAGTAGTTTCTTTAGAAAGGGATGGTTTTATCGTGACGTTCAAAACGATTCCGTTCAGCGTGTTCCTTTTGTGGCTCGTCGCAAGTTTCTGGTTCTGCCACTTTGACGCAGATTTTACTCGAGATCTATCGTTTTTCACGCGAATTTTGCACTTTGCAACTCCAAGCTTTTACTGCGCGGATTAATTTGCTGTACGGATTAATTTTTTCATAGATATCCAAAAAGAAAAAAACGAAATAGATTTTAGTTTTGAAGGTAGAATCTTCATTCATCTTTATGCATTTATCTTATCTATCACTTTCGAATTAAAAAGAAATTCCATAGTAGCTATTTTAAAATCGACCAAATCGAAGCAAATGGTAATCTGAAAAGTAACACGAGGATTGATCGAGAGAAAAGTTTCCAAAGTTTCAAATGTAAGAAATGCCACGTATTTTTCAATGTAACATAACATCACGATCAATTGAGAATACAAAGAAAGACAGAAAATTCAAACTCAAAAAGATACAACAATCGATCAACTGCAAGGGCTGCGAGATTTGTTGAAATTCTATTTCCAACAGTAGAGTATTTTTGCAAATTCATTTTTCCTTTTTTTCTTTTTTTCTTTTTTTTTACTTGGTTGGACATTTTCGAGGAATTTAACGCGTTATTTCGTGTACCCGAGAGACTTTTACACCGGCACGGCTGCGTCGTGGCAGCGTATGGGGAAATTACGAGAGAACTTACAACACGAGATTACAGGCGTTACGTAACGATAACCAAATAGAGACCGGAATCGATTCCTTTTCCACGGACCTCCTTGGGAAAGAGAGCTGTTCCCGGCTCTTCTTCCAAGGAAAATACGGTTTTATCGCAGAAGAAAAATGCTGCCCGATACTTTTCCAACTCCGCGTTACGTAATTTTTTCCGCGTGTAAAGTGCAAACATTTTACTGACCGCGCACACGTAGACGTCTGGATATTCACCAGTTGCTTTGGTTCTCGTAAATTTAATATTACTCAAATAGTAGACACTAAATTGACGCTGGGGAAAGAAGATCTACGTTATTTTGCACAAAATACCGTAAAAGGTGGAAAATTCGTAACAAATTCGTAAAAGAATTGAATAAATAAGTATGTGAGTTACGATGTTTGAGATAAAATCGCGGGAAAGAAGCGTAAAACAATTCATGCTGGGAAAGAAAGTAAGTCGAAAAAATCCGTGCAAGAATTAAATAAATAAAAAAGTACAGTTACTTACTGTATATGTTCTAGTAAAGTAAAGTCACCATTGAAATTTAAAAATTACGAGGCAAAACTAGGTAATTCGTAACAGATAATTGTAAATTTAGGTAACAAGGATGGCTTTCCAAGAAATTGAAGGAGAATTATAAATGAAATAAAATAGCACAAATCTTAATTCACAAATCTGCACTTTTATACATTTAAATGACACTCTCGTGAAAGAATATTTAAAAACACTAGAAAATAATTTACATCACGCATTTAGCGTTTGCGCAATCTCGATCAAACGTTCGTGGTACTAATTCGTTGGTTAAAAATCCATACGGTGAAAAAGAAGTTTCCTTTGCAAGGAAAGAGAAGAAACGAAAAATTCTACGTGTGGTTGAAAGTGCGCGAAATTCGCGCGAGGTGCCTAAATTTCTAATCAAATTTTCCCCGGGCCTCGATTTTCCCACGCCGAGGTCCATCTCCGTCCGTGGTTCTACGCTCTCGTCCGCAAGGAATCAACCCTGAAACAACACAGGGAGGGAAGATTCGCGGAAGTAACGTCGTAGCGAATGGCAAACCCGTTTTCCACCCCTTTCCACCGGTTTTCCCGTGCTCGCGTAATTTCTTGATCGCGGAAAGGATTACCGTTTGAGGGATTTCTGTATATACCCGAACGATCCCGAGACGAAAGGCAAAGTCTGTCGAAGGGGGGAGGGGGTCTCGGTGGCGTAAAGCGTATGTGTCCGAAGAGTAGCTGGCGGTTTACTTAGGTGCAGCCGAGAAATTGAAATTTTCGTAAACGGATTAGGGGGACCCGACCGCACGACAAACTCCTTGTTAATTAGAATGTAATCCGCCGCTTAATGGGACGTCCGCTAATAAAATCAGCCGGTGCACACGTCGGTCGCGATCTGAGACACGCCGTTGGCCAATTTCGCGTTAGCACGAGGAGGAGAGATCGGGCCAGGAAATTGAAAGCACCCCGCGTCTGGAGAACCACCGATACCCCTCTCCCCTCGTCCACTGATTGCATCGCCGGCGCGAGTTTAAGGATCGTGCCCGAAGATACACAGGATCGGTTTAATCCACCCGTTCGTGCGAATGGTGAAATATGGCGGAGGTTTCTTCTTCTTTCGCCCCTGATAAAATGTTGTATTATTGCACGAGCTTATAGAAATTGCTTTTCTCTTTCTCTTTTTCTTTTTCTTTTTCTTTTTTTTTTTCTCTTTGAGAGGAAAATTTTTTAGTAGAAAAAGATGGGCGCAAAATGATTCTAAATGCAAGTAGGTTTTTTAACGATTGCTCTTTTTATTTTGGGATTGTCATGTATTTAGTTATTTTCTATTTGTTTGTAGTATGTAAGAATGTTCTTGAATTATCTATGTATAATAACGAAAAATAGACACGATCCAGTTTTAGAATACCCATGGCTCAAGTTAGAATATTAATTCCCTAGACTGGACCATTGACATTATTCTAAAAATATTTGTTCGCGATCAGCCACGTAATATTTCAGTCTGTTTTACTAAATTTGTACATCAGTATTATAACAATTTTTCTACTCGTGAACACGTTTATGAATGCATTTAATTATGTACAAAAAAAATAATTCCTACAACGCAGGAAACAATTTTTTCCCGTGTTTAACAAATTTTATTAAAAAGTGTATAGAGCTCGAAATTCGATAGTCTTAAATTTTTGTTAAAAATAGGAGATTCCAAGAGTTTTGAAACGAGAGGCTTATTTTCTATAGTCTATAGTCATTTTTTACTAAATTTCTATCGTTCCTCTTGAACTTGCACAACATCTTAATTATCATTTTCAATTCAAATTTAAACAAGATCCATTCCCCCGAGATTCGACGAATCAATATTACAACTAGTTTATATAACTGACTAAGGTCGTTGGCATAACTGCCATTATACTTTGCCAGCCACTCTGCGTACAAATGCATTAACGCGTACAGACAAACGACACCGTCACGCTTACACGTCCACGTCGAAATCCAAAGGGGGTAAACTCCCCTCTTACGGGAATAATCTAACAAGTAAACGACGCGGCCGACGCAACCGCGCGTCGACTTGACGTTAACTGTCGTTCAACGCGCACTCCATGTCACTTTGGTCAGCTGAATCAATTATGACCGACAGTCAACAATTACGCCGTTTAAAGTACAGTGATAGTTGACAGATCCGACGAAATTTCCTCGAAATTTCCTCGAAATTTCCTCGAAAAATTTCGAAACATTCTCTTCGTCTGTTTTATCACGTAGATCGTAACATAATCGAATTGACGACGAAAGGATAATTCGTGAAATTGCGCAAATTAAAAGTTGACAATTACCATTAAGAATTTATTTGTGCAATTTATTTATTATGGAAGTAACTATTTTTTTTATTTAAGTATATTTTTGCTATTTAATATGTTTTAGTTATTATTTCATACATATTTGTTAAGTTAGTATTAATATTTTTACTTGTAATTTCTAATTTCTCTTAATATTAATATCAATAGTAGATAATGTAGATAATATTATTAATAAAAATTATTGTTAAATCATTATTATCAATGATAATAAGTTGGGTTTATTAAATCAGTGAAGAAATTCTATCAGAATGCCCAATAACAACTATAACGAATTATAATTAATAATGCACATCTTAATTTCCAAACAAGTAGCGACATTTATTAAAAACATTTATTAGTTTAATAATTTTTCTTTCGTTTGAATTTCCATACGTTCCAAAATTTTCCAATCTCTGGCAAGTGCTCAGAAATTCAGAATGCTAGATATTATTACGGAAAGAACGAGGAACGATCGTTCAATGGTTGATTAAATATTTCTGACCGCTGTGAAGCGTGAACGTTACAAAAATCGTACGGGGACTGAGGGTGTGTTAATTTCGTTCTCGCTTTGTCAACGCGTCGTTTGCGTGGGCGAAAACACGATTGAAGAAAAAAAGAGGAGAAAAAAAAAAGAGAAAAGGATCGAGTGAAAAAAAGAAAGCCTATTTCAAACCGAATACGAGGAAATTTGCGATGCGAAGAGACCGGCAGATGGAGATAAGTAACCTCGCCTCAAATATTTGTCCCATCCGCGGGAGTGTTGGTTAATTGTAGTAACGTTAATTAAAAGGGGCGCTGCTGGTATTATATCACGCGTGAAACAGAATGGAATAACATTTGCTTGCTTAAATCCTCGTGTAGAAAAACACACGTTCTTTTTTCCCACCTGTTCATCGATTCGTTAATTCGTTTCCCTCCTCCTCTTTCATTTTCCAACAACTTGCAATACTTTGCGACTTTGCACACAGTACTGCAGTGCGACGTATTTTTAATTGAGAATTAAATAGAGAAACAAGGGTACTCGTAAATTGATATTTTCACGATTATTTTCTAACAATCTCTCCGATGCGCTTTACTTTCTTTACCCTCGAACCAGTAAAAGTATCGTAAATTGTTACATGTTCAACGATACCAATTAAGAGTTAAAATAATTCCACCTTGGAGGAGATATATATATATATAGCGATAAAGTGTCCAAAAGATTGTAAGCTCAGTGTTAGGGAACTTTTAAAGAAATAGAATTATTGGGATGAAATAAGTAAACATCTATTTATTGTTATCAACGAAAAATTATAAAATTATAAAATTACAGAATTATCGCAAATTATCTTCTCGTTTCGTATCGCTCTTCCGAAAATTGAAAGAAAAAAACAAGAATTAAAAACAAATGGTAGTGTTAATTGCAGTAAAAAAAGAAAAGAATGTATCAAGATACGTTAAAAAATTTTCAAATAAATCACAACGCGTGTTTCCTTTCGACCGTTTATTTCGCTCGTAAATTAAAACGAGAGTAAAACAGAAAGAAGATCGCCAGGCTGTCCGATATACGTACGTATAATGGGGATGAAATTATAAATGTTTCATATTTTTACAGACCGGGCGGTATTTTGCGTGTCTAATTAGTTTTAACGGAAACAATGCGAGGGATGGAACGAGGAGAGCGAACGATGACGCGCACGCGTTTCGCGATCCAGTTATAAAATTAAATTGAAAATTATACCGGGGAGGCCGGCGCGCGGGTGTGCCGTGCACGATGCGTGAAATGTATCAAAAATTGTTTGCAGTTTTTATCATGTTTGCCGTGCCAGCGAATTATTATATCGTATTTCCATAAAGCCATTACACTCCATTAAAATGAAATTCGCAGCTGGATTCGCTAATCGATCGCGTGTACACGCGTAAACTTTTTGTTTATTGCGCGCGTTTATTGTGCGCGTCGCGCTTGAAATTATATTTTTTATGCTTACAACACGCCCGCGACGCTTGGCGAAGCGAAGTCGATTTTTCATTATTGTTTTATCTCGTCCGATCATCTTCGGGGTGGGGGGAAGGAATAAATAAATAAACTCGACAAACTGATTTTCCAACCGGTGAATGTTTGAAGTGACAAAATATCAATCCCCTTTCCGATTCTGATAATTCTCATAACTTCGTTTCCCAAATTTTACGCGCGTTTAATCGCCCCGTAATTTATACGCGTGAAAATGCGAAAGAATTAACTGAGAACGGTATTTTTCAGAATATAAAAATGCGAAACGATTAATTGAAACTTCTCTCTTTACGTGTAATAGAAATGTGGGAAAAAAATAATGGAGACGTTTTTTTTTTTTTTTTTTTTAATAATAAAAACGTGAAAAAATTAATTTAAACGCTGCTTTTCAAATATACAGAGCAGGCTGGGGACAAGAGTAATAGATCGAGAGTGAGCTTGAATTATAAATCACTTCGACGTTATAGTATAATATATTTTTATATTTATCAATGTATCCTTTTTACGTTGAAAATGAATTACATCGTGTCGTTACGCTTGCAAGAACAATGCCGAAGTCGATGTATCTTTATTAACTGTTAATTCTATGATTTTATTGCCACAGCCATTAACAAAGGTATTAATTACGATCGAAATATTTTAGGTCTGTGTTTGTAGTAGTCTACGTGGACACGTGACGTATAAAATAAATTTTCGAGCCAGCTTTTATTAAGTAGCATTTTGTTGCATCTTTGAGTAGGTAGATGGTCAACGAGAAATTCGTTTAAAAATTCATTCTTCATACACGATTCTTCTTGTTTCTTTAATTTCTACTGTAAATTTTGTTGAACGCAACTTTTCTATTCGACTTGAAGCTCGAACGAATAAAATACTGAAAATAAAAACAAACAGAAATCAAAAATCAAAACAGATAATTTCCCCTTTAATCGTAAGCTCTTTATCTTTCCAATTTCTAATCTAATTTTTGCTGTTGCACCAAACGCGTCACTAAACGCGTCATAAGTGAAAATCTGTAAAAAAAAAACATCCTCGTATAATCAACTTCATTCCAGCGAACGAAATTTTCCGAATGTTTATCGCTGATCGCGACGATTCGATTGGAAATACGTCTGAGAAACTACGCGCGATAACGCAATTATGTACGTGGAAAGGCGTGCATGTTTGCAAAGAGATTTCATTTATGCGAGAATTCGAAGTAATGAAAAAAATCGAGGTTGGCATGTTGCACTTAAGAGCCGGCGTTATAGATATCTCTTATCTGATATTATTCAATCGTCTACGAGGCAACGAGCCATTTACGATATCTTATAAATTTCGTGTTTCCATCGAGCGATGGAAACATTCGATGCGCGCGAGAAGTTTTCCGGCAATCAACCTTTTTCAATATTTACGATTCTTCTGAACTAAATTCACGAGAAATTCGCAATATCATTAGTAAAATGATGAAACTAAAAATTCCCCATTTTAGAAAAATGTTCAATTTTCAATTGAATCTTGCCGATTTGGATTTCTCAATTCCAAGTTAATACATTTGACGAATTCTTGAAATACGGAAATTTCTAATGATTCATACAAAGGCTATTGAAACGTCGATTTATATCAATGGGAATATCGGCAAACATTCGCGAACAATAAGCGGTCAGAGATTCGCGTGTTATAATTAAAATAATTGTAAAAGATAATATAAAAAAATTTAATTTAAAATTTTAAAAATAATTTAAAAAAATTTTAGAAATAATCGTACTTTAAAAGTTGATTTTTGATTGAACCTCGAAAGGTTCTTTAGACTGAAAACTCAGAAGGAAAATTCTATAAATTCGGAAATTCTATAGAACAGATCCGTTCCGAGAATAATAATCTCGAACCATGTTAAATAAAAATTCTCAACAAAGAAATCCCGCGATCTTCAACGAAGCGAAACACAGCGTTCAAAAAACAACAACAACCGACAGGCCATCAAGCTCAAATGAGCAATCAACGCTTGAAAGAACACCTCTTAACAAGTTAAACAAGCGGAAGACGTGCAACGATCGTTTTCGTTTCTGTTTGATCCATTCATTTAGCTAATTCTTTTAATTATTTTGAGCGGCATGGGTGGTGCGTCCCGCCACGGTTCGAGTGTGCATACATTGTCATACCGAATGAAACAAAACCGGGCCGCTGTCGCGCGACTAATACGTCCTAAAACAAAAAATAAAAGGGAAGATAAAAAATGTTGTTCGATCGTTTCGCCAAATATTTGCCGTCGATACGAAGAATCAAAGTAACATTAATACTTTTCTGCTTGTTGTTTGCGTTTTATTAACGCGCCATTGGAAAAACTATTTTACAACAAATATGGGGAAATTCGGTGTTCAAGATGATGTTCTAACAGGCGGCTCAAGATACGAGGTTGCTACCGTGCTTCAAATATTTGCCCCGTTTACAACGTTGCTGGTTTAATTATGACAACGTTAATTAAAAGAGACACTGCAACATGTTCGATAAAGCTCCACCTCGAGACTTTCCCAGAGAAAAATTAGGAAAAATTAGGAGTTGATTTATCTTGTTATTTTGTAATTCTGAGCTTTCTTGCACTGGTTTGTTGATTTTAATAATATTTAATAGTGATATATTAATGGTATTGATAGATATATTTATAGTAATAATTATTATTAATACTAATAATTATTTATAATAGGTACATTAATAGTAGAAGCATTTATATCACTTATATTATACTATAAATATTTATTATTATAATTAATATTAATGTACTGATATCATCAGTATCATTATTATTAGTAAATTATAAAATATTTTTTGCAATCTTATAAAATAGGATGATTGAATCATTTGTAATTTATAAAAGTTTATCAAATACTCAGTACATTGATTTTATTTATCAAATTATTATTTAATTTTCATTCAGCATTTAGAAACCCCAAAAGAATTTATTGGTGCTAGCAATTCATAAACATTAAACTTGTAATGTTTCGTTAATAACATTTGTCTAATTATGCATACAAACGTAACTAGTATCAGGACATAAACTAATGTCGGGTGATGACACAGTTTAATTTGCTGTTTACAATTGAAATTATAACAATTGTATTTATATCAACGAAATTGCAACAATTAAGCGTATCACTGTAACATTCAAAAATTTTAATCACCCAAGTTTCAATTTGTTTCGAAAATTATTGTACTTTCTTTTCAATTTTATGCGCGTGGAAATCATCGTACGAGTCTCGACTGTACTAGGTTCAATCACGTGAATTACGATTATACGCGTTGCAGTTACGTGACTGTGCAAGTAGCGATTGCGTGTGATTATCGCGTGAATTGTTGATTAGACGCAGCGCGATAATATGACGCACAATCCTATCAATAATAAATTGCAGCACGCAAGAATCGAATTGAACGATATTGCCAATAACGATTTGATGTAAACCCCAACGGTTTACGCTAAAATTTGTACTGAATCTCACGATGAAAGATGAAATTACAAAATTCTACAAAATAATTCCAAATTGTATATTTTATCTAAACTAACGTGGCAATTACTTGTAATCAGTTTCTTAGTTAATTGCAGCCAGTGAATTTAATCTTTCGAAAAATGAACTAGCGGAACGTAATATATATATTTGTCGGCGCGGCGTCGACAGAGAAAATATTCCTCGTAGAAGCTCGGTGGATGTGCATCGCTGCGTCTCCGGTCAGACATCTTGTCACTGATTCTCTCCGCGAACCTTGACTCCTCGCCTTTGCTGGCGACGCGAAATTCACGCTTGCGCAACCATAAATTAACGAAGCTGCAAATTACCCTGACTAACACCGCGTGCACATGTACGCCCGTGCAAATATCAGCATACAGGCGACGCAATGCAGCCGTGCACTCCACGCGATCTACGGGAAACCGGGTATCGGTATCGGCAACGATCGAGCAACTCTACCTACTTGTTACCGATTCGCGTTACACTAATATACTTGATACGATAAAATATTGATTCATGATCGTAAAATCAGTGCAACGAATAGTACAAGATGATACAATAGCATCCAAGTATAATTTTAATTATAGCTAGGATATGATATGATAGAATGTTGATCATCTAAATACCAAACTCTCTCCTGTCAATAAAAAAATACTAACCAACTAATCAATCTATACATTAAAATTACGCTAATATTCAATCCACTATACATTATACAACTGTGCTACTATCAACGCCACCGTGCCATTTCAAAAAAATACCTTCAATACTGTAACCAACCGTAACCACTGCGCCGCGTTGCATCAGAGTTATCAACATTATCGAGAATTACCAACTATACCTGTCGAATCTGATCCACATACAGCGTGTCCGTCAGAGTTCCGTTTAATATCCTCGAATTAACAACGCCGCTTATCGCCGTGTCCCGAGAGCGAGCCGCTGATAAAACCCGTTCGATGAAGCGTTAAATTCCACGCGAGGGGGCCTCTGCCCTTCGTATCCTCCTTCGCAGTGACTCTTGCGCGGACTTTCCACGTTGGAGAGCGAAAGAGAAGGAGCGTGGTTGGAAGAAAGGAAGGTACGTAAAACGCGCACGAGTTTCCTCTCCTCGTCGATATCAGCGTCACCTCCCCTCTCGCGCTGTACACCTTGGCCCTCCAACTCTACCCCCACTCTCTGTCCGTGGCGTCACACGCTCCCCACCACGCCTGTCCGTGATATCGTAACTCTCCCCGTTAACACCACAACTCCCCTCACTCTCGCGCCGCTACGCCGTACGTTCCCCCACTCGTGCGCCGCCACATCGCGACTATCCCCACTCTCGCGCGGTCGCTTATTCTCCCTCCTTCGCGTTCCCCGCTTTTACCCCACCCGTTCGCCTTCCCCCTCGCTGCTTCGTCGTTACTCCACCTTTCATACAGCGCGTTCTCCACCGCGACTCTTTCTCCCTTTCGGTCGGTGTCTTTCGACGCTCTCTCCCCCTCCATTCCAGCGACTCTTCTTCGCCTCCTCTGCGCCCGTTCTTCCTCACCATACGCCGACTCTTTTTTTATCTTGCCTTCTTGTGTCCATTTTTCCACCTCTTTTCCCTCGTGTCTTACTGCTTCTCCCTCTCTGTCCCTCGCCCGACCACGGTTCACCCTTTCTGCTTCACTCCCATCAACCTTCGCTGTACTTTCGCCGTATCTCTTTCCAACCCGGACGCACCATTCGATCGTCTCGCTTTCGCTCGCTTCTACATCGTGTCCCTTTCTTTCCTTCACATACGTGCATGTACTAAGTGTATGTGTGTGTGTGTGTGTGTGTGTGTGTGTGTGTGTGTGTGTGTGTGTGTGTGTGTAGGTATATAGAGAGATATATAGCGTCTCGTTTCACGGCACGGCGAGCCTATATCGAACGAGGAATAGCTACACGCGAGTCGGGCGCGTGTGTGCGCCGGGTATGAGCGCGCGCGGCCGCGCGCATGTGTACAATCAAACATTGTTCATGATTTAGTCAAATATTGGCGAGATACACAGGTTTGTAGTACCTCTCAATGTATATCTGCCTGTGTATCATGCTGAATAATCCGCGGGAGATTGCACCTCGATTGTCCACCCGTTAACTAAGACTCGTTACGCTGCCCCGGACTCGCGACGCCCGGACTCCGCGCGCATTCTCTCCTCTTTCTATAGTTATATAGTTGTTGATCGTTCGATAATCGTTCACGCACTCGACGATGTTTTACGAGGCACGATCGTTAGACGACGATGCAGAAAAGACACGTGTTAGACGCCACTGTTTTCGGTGCTTGCGATCTGTTTACCGTATGATTAGGTATGTCTATAGTGTGTATTATTATGTGGTACAGCCGATACAGTCAAGTAGTTATTGTGCCAGTGTATTCGAGAACAGGTGGATGAGGTAGGGTAATATTGATCTTGGTTTCTGTAGCGATTTAAGTATCTTCTTTGCCGATACATAATTGTTTCACACAACTTTTAACTTTGCCTCGATTTAACTTCAAACTTTGATATTAATTATTTAGAATCGGGGTTTTCTTTAGCTTTGATCGATAGTGGTAATGATGGTCATTGAATGGATATATTATTTTATATTGTTCGTGACAGAGATTAGTAATAAAATTCAATGGAATAAAAAATTCTAAAACTAAATAATTTAATTTCAAATTGTACGTTGTTCCCAATTATATATTCTCATCTATAGCAGATATGATTTATGTTAAAGAGAGAATAGCTGCAAATATAAGAATATTTTGTAAGTATAGTACGATCAAGCACAAACGAATGATATAACATAAATTGTAGATAATATTGATCTTTGGTTTTTGTAGCAATTGGATGCTGTAACTATTAGTATTTGTAACATTTAACTATAACAGGTATTACACAATATATTTACAATTAATATAGATTTTCCAATTTGATTAAAGGCAATAATGGTAATTAATATTGATTGTTAAAATGAGACCATATTTTCACTTTATGTCTACAGTCGTGTTACATTATTATACTGACAAAATGTAAAATGTACTATGAATAATTCAGTTTTAAATTGCAAAACCAGAAACTTGAAATAAAATTCATAGCTAAATGAAATATTTATATAGATATATATTACAACCTGGTAGTAACAAAGTGACATTAATTTTTAAAATCTGTCGCGATTTCTTGATCAATTTTCTTTTCGCGATGTTAGAACACGTGCGTATTAAGGTGACGTTCAATTTAGGGCTCAATTTAAGAGTAATAAAAGCGAGATAGGCGTAATAGAAACTTTTAATGCCCGACATAAAAGGGGCAGATAAGATAATAAAAACACCAGGGCCGTAAATTCGGCCAACGGTATCTGCTAAAGGAAAATCAATATGCCAGGAAACAGGTTTGACTGAATAATCCAGTCTTGTTAATCCTTCTACTCCGAAAACCTCCGTAGAGAAAACGTGTAAAGAAAAAGGGAGAGAAAAATTATCCAACCGAAAGGTGAATAACGTACAACAAGAGTGCCATTGCGTACAAATTGTCTACAAATCTTTACTTGTCGTAATATTGTCACAAAATTTGTTGTGAATTATGTCAGAAGGGCAATTCAAACTTCATCACCTATTGCTCAAAAATATGCGACACTTGCTTTTTTAAAAATTAAAAAAATGGAAATACCCGGAACGATTTTATTCTTTATTAAAACTATCTTTGTGATTTATTACACGCTTGAGATAGTTTGCTCACGCTACGATATTAAATATGTAGATATTCGCAATAAATGTTTTTGTAGCTTCTGTTAGGTATACCAGTATATTGATTAATATACCTATACAATGTTATATACAGTCTGTCGCAAAAATATTTTAACGTAGCATCGTGTCCTACATTTTAATTACTCGATAACAAGTTAATCAAGAGAGTCGAAAAAAGAAACAAAATTGTCCTTCGACAAAATGGCAAACGCTCGAATACTTTCGTGAGCGTCCAAATTTATTTATTTATTTATATTTAATTGGACTTTTCTTGAGCAATTTTGCACTTTTTTGAACACCACGTTACACAACGTTCCCGCTGTGTTTCCTTCAGCGTTCAAAGGCTCGAGTGAGATGCACGATATCGGATGATTTCGATGATCGGGGCACGTAGCCACGATCGAGCGTGTTAATCCTCTACTACGTGTCGACGAGGATCGATTGCATCGCGAGATCCGTATGGAGGCAGCATTGTCTGGCGGGAGCCCGTCGATAATCGGCCGAATTTTTACGGCCCGTTCTCGCCGGAGTCGTCCGTCGAATCCGTAATTAATGAGCGCCTATCGATCGCATACACAGATTAGGAGGTTCGCGGAGAGGGTACCAGAAATAAAAGGCGGGATGAAAAAAAAAAAAAAAAAAAAGTGGGCGATGAGAGGGGAAAGGGGATGAAAAGTCAATGAGCGCAAACGTACCTCTTGGATGAAAGTCAAATATTATCGGGCGAATTTGTTAATGCTCTTATATCGCGGGTAACTCCGCTGCCTCGTTTTTTCTTCTCGTTTTCGGGGAATAAAACTTGCGAGGCCCTGATGGAACGATTCGACGGTAGAATTGAAGAGTAATACGCGATGGGAGCTTGGATTTTTCCAGATGAATTATGGTGTAGAGATGTACGATTTAGTCTTCTTTGAACGCTTTCTAGTCTCTTTTCTTTTTATACCAATGCTATACGGGATCTTTATGGATATAATTTATTATTATTACTAGTAAATTGTTATTAGCAGTTTATTGTTTCCGCTAATATTACAAAGGTGCGTTAAGTACATCGTTGCGTAGTAATTTATTGTATAGTTGAATATCAATACCTGTTAGTGAATTGGTAAATTTTCCTTTTTATAATTTTGCAGTTCTATGTCATTTCAATTTTAAGCAAAATAAATTGCAGATTATGTGGATGATTTGTCGTTGTTGTTACGTAGTGTATTTTACCTCACCAAGACTATATTATTATTTTCTCTTGACTGTTCCATTAAACTGTTTAAAATAAAATCTTGAAATTTATTTAAGATCGTGATCGATTGTTCTTTACTTTGAATTATAAAATTCAATTTTCGCCGAAATTGTGAATTTATGCACACCAAAACAAATTTCTTATCTAATTCGCTTCGTGACTTGGTAATCTTACACTGGTGATAGATTGTAACCGACAGTAAGACGATTTTAGGTATTACCTCAGTGACACTAAGAGAAGAATGACATATTGTCATTTTTATAAAATTTATCTTTCCGCGAAGTCTATTAGTTCGCGAATGTACCGAGAGATTTTCTATCTAATTTCTAATTTTATCTATATATCTGCTTGTAAGCATAAAATAGAAAAATTCGATTTAATCATCAATAACCGAATTTAACAAATTCAAGTAGAAATTATCAAAATTTTTAAATTTGTAAAATTTAAAAGTACTGACGAAGCATTTAAAGATTAAAACTCTTGAATAAAAATTTAAGTTTGCTTAAAAAATTATTGAAATCCCAAATTTCAGTTATAAATTAGAGTCCATTGCTGCAACCATCATTTATAATACGCTTAAAAATTTCCTCTCTTTTCTACAATCACTTAATTATTTCTTACAATTCCCCTGTTTTTGGATCTTCTAATTATTCTCCAAACTCACAGAGATAATCAACCCCTAAATTAAATCAATCAAACAATAAATTAAATAAATAAAACTCGACATGTCGAATAAAATCCAAGATAAAAAATTCGCGTAAGTAAATGTATCGAGTCGTTCACTCTTCAACAAACCGACAATTTACGAAATATCGATACAAAGCATCCAGATAAAACGCGATATCTACATTCTCATTGACTCGTACAGATTCGATGAAAAGAAAGAAACAATTCGGAGAAATTTCGCCTAGAAAGGAAACATTGTTACACTGTCACATTATCTTATTTTCGATTTGTCCACCTGTTTAAGGTGGACCCTACACGATATCGTATCGGAAATCGCACGGTTACAATATCTATACATTCCTCAGAATCAGCAAACTACCGGTGATGATGCTCGTGATAACACAACCTGCAATTATTGTCGAAATAATTCTCCTCGATCGTGGAAAGTACTTTGTGTTTAATTCGAAAAAATAATTTCAAGCGTATATCCATCGATCGCATTGTCTTTGAAAATTAGAAATAATAGTCTAAATCTTTTGAAATCGTTTAGAAAACTTTTTGCGATCAATATCCAGTTAAATAGAGTAATACGTTGTTCAATTTTTGTTCGATCAATAATTGTTCGATGCACTATTTAAATATTCAGACAGTGTGTTTAATGTATTATTTATTATTTAAATAATCCATGGCGTGGATTATGAAAGATCCGAACGAAAGTGGAATTTTTTCGTGAGCGTAGCCAACCAACGTTAGCTAAAAATCAATTAGCAAAGACACTGGTAATGAATATGCAAGAAGTTGTAATGGTTCTTGGTGAAAACTTTATGTAACTTCTCTCTGGCTTCGACGTCGAAGGATACTGTGTGAATTCGAATTCGTCGGAATATCGCGGGTAGATTATTCCGCTTACGAATTGTTAGGTTAGACTTGCGAATTAATTAACAACTTTTCTATTAAAAAATATTACATCCTCGGCGAGTGTTATTGTGAACGTCTGTGAATTATTGAAAAGAACGAAGTTCGTTTAGCAGACGTTTAGCGAGTAAAAACAGGAAACCGTGGAGAGACGAGTATCTGAGAAATCAATGGCGTGTCTATATCGTGGAAGACACAAGGAAAGGGGGAAAAGCCTGAAACAACTTTCTTCAGAGGAAACATCGGTATTCCCGATTGCTCGTTGCAAACAGTATTGCCGCAATAAAACTGTTTAACTTTCCTTGCTTTCTTCGATCAAATTAAACACTAAATATATTGTAAAAGATCGCGCGATAATTAATATTCTCTGCGTGTATTGCGCTGCTTGGCATATAGAATAACGAATAAATATAATAATTATCGTACGTGCAGAGTATTTCAACGAAGAAATTGGATTAGAATGAATTTCGATTTTACAATCGTCGAATAAAGAAATATTTAAGAATATTAGGTAAATAGTTGAAAATATTTGTGGGAGTCGTTAAACAACCATTTCTGAATTACAGTGAAATATTTGTCAGGTACGCAGTATGTTCTTGTTTGAGAAAAAAATAAGTTCTAATAATACTGTAATATAATTGCAATTAATTACAACTTACAATTTAGAGATTTAATGAATTAGTGAAATGACGCGATGATTAATAAATAATCCAACTTATCAATAATAGTAAAAAAGAAAAAATAGCACAATCAAAAATTCTAAAAGGAACTCACAAACTAACAAGCATGATATATTCGATATGTTTGATACTTGTAAAATATTCTTAAAACAGTTCAAGATTATTAAGAAATTTTTGACAACGTGCACTTGATCGAAAGAAGATTCACTAAAGAATATTGTATCATAATTGTCAGTCACGTGTCACTCTTATGTATAATAATTTAGAAATAAAAATTTGCTTAAAATATATATATATATATGAAACTAAGAAAGAGAAAATTAGCTCAAAGTATTTTCAAAAAACGAATCTCAGAACATTCTCCTTGAAGATATAAAATAAAGTATAAACAGAGGGTAGGAAAAATGATAACTAGACTGCGGATATTCACATGAATTTGCAATTCAAAAATACGCATACGTGTGCAAATATATAAAAATATATAAAATATCAAGACTGTAATATTTATTACGACTATATATTTAGTGACTGGCACAATGATTATATACGACGATACGAGCGTAATCATCAATGATCGTCCGTATTGATATATTTTGTATAGGATATAAATTTCCTATAAACATCCGCAGTCTAACAATCGGAGATGAAAAATCACCAAAAACCAGACGAATTTTTCGTAGAAATACGTGGATTTATTGAAACATTTACATGTTTGCTCGCGTCGTTTCCGTGGCCCTAAAACTCACGCGAGAGGGGGGGGGGGGTCGTTGAGGGACAGAGGGCCGCGGACGTCATTTCCGCCCTGTGGCTTGTGCGTGTTATGTACATCGGCCACAGAATCACCGCAACGATCGTCGTCGAACGACGTGATTCTCAAGATTCTCGATTCACCCCCGGCCAGAAACGACACTGAAAAATTTCTCCGAAGCGACGAGCGAATTCGAACAAGTTAGAGAAGTGTTGCGTCGTGTAGAAGAGGATAGACAGAGGACAGTCATTCGGATGGGGAAGGAAAAAAGAGTTGAAGAAAGTAGAATTGAGGTTTGTGATCTCTCGTACCTCGATTGACCAAAAAAAAAAAAAAAAAAAAAAAAAAAGAAAAAAGAAAACGATCGAGGTACTTTTCGCGTTCGAGTTTATAAGCGTGGATAGAAATGACAGAACGCGCAGGAACAATGAAAGCGTAAACATGGCGGCGAGATTTCGTGACTTCGAGATTTTTCGTTTCATTTCATTTCGTACGCGAGGCGAGAACTCCAAACCCCCTCCTTTCGAGCGACAACGTCGTTCAAATCGAAGAACGATCATCACCCGCGACTCGAACGAGAAAAAGAAACAGAGAGAGAGATAGAACGACAAAATCGACGAAAGAAGGGACGAGTTTTCCTTGGCGGTTTCGTTTTCATCTCACATCGCTCGTATTTTTTTTTTTTATTTCGTTTTTCATTACTCGGCGCTCGCGGTCGGTCGCGGTAATTAGACGTGCTACCGTTTTCGACTACCTTTTTAAGTTTCGAAACGGTGAAACGGTGTCGAGAGAAATGAACGGAGAGCGAATGTGTCGATTGAAGGAAACCTAGAAACACACTTGGAACCGACGATATTAATTTTCTTTCTTTCTTTTTTTCTTTTCTTTTCCCTCGACGTGATCATCGCGACGTGATGATCCGCGACGCTGCCTGGCTTTCGTTTTCTCTATTTACAGGGCATTTCGTGGAGGGGCGTGTTTCAAAAGCAACCCCCCGTTGGGTGGGTAGCGGTCGGTGAATCGACTGGGGTGGCAAAGGCTCAAGGGGGTGACTCCAGCTGTCCCGGTTCTTACGAACGATGCTTTTGAAACACGCTGTACAATGCTCTCGCTTCTGCCTCTCTCGCGCTATCATTCACTCGTTCATTCACACTCTCTCATACTGTATAATACCTAACAGCGTATCGTTAGATTCCATTTATTTATATATTTATATCTTGTATTTATAATATTTATATATATATATATATATATATATATATATAGCCCCTGGTAACATATAATATTGTACATCGCACACGTTACGTTTTTGTGCGACTATCTACACGTATTATACAAAAAAACACTGGACGTGTCCTGCTTTCGACGCTTTTTTTAAAGAAAATTCTTACTCTCTCGATATCTCTTTTTCGTGTAAGTGTATGTACGCGTATGTCTATTGAGCGTGTTGCACGAGGATTTTTCTGTTTTCTTTCTTTTTTGTTTGTAGAGTGTAACGTTACGCATGGACGCGCAACTCTACACCGGGGAAATACACAGGCGTCTCTTGCAAGCCTACGTTCATTAATTTTGCAGATTATCACATTTTTCGCTCTACGCCAGCGCTCGCACGAGTTCGAGCCAACCATCGAACAGGGCCCTCCTTCTTTTCGAGATCTCGGTTAGGATTCGAGACACGAATCGTCAGATCTTGGATACTCGAGCATTCGTGAAATTTGGTTTTAGTTTCTGTGGCTGGATTGATAAAAGTCGTATTTATCCGCACGAAACACTGAAAAAAGAACCACGAAAGTTTGGATTTATATATCTTCGTTCGTTAAAGCTAAGAATAAAATGAATGAAACTGGAAAGATGCGAATAAAGTTTCGAGTAGTAACAAGCTGGCATTTTTGTCGATGTTCTTCGAGATTTTTTACAGGTTTCCTTTGTTCATGAACGAAAATAAAATGAAAAAATGTGAGTGAATTTTCAATTAATCGCAAGCCGAAATTCTTTTTGAACAATTTTAAATGATAAATCGTCTCGTGTCTACGTATAATTTGACGACAGCAGCGGTTCTAGACGTATATAAAATAGTTCTAAAACTACAGTCATATGTGAAAAAATTATAAATTAAACACATTTTTCTAACCTGAGAAGTTACAATTCTAACATTACTAAATTAAATTTCGATAATATTCGGGTACTAAATATTTAAATTTTAAACTGTCATAATTTTATAAAAAAATTCTTTATCTCATCTGTTTCTTCTCGAAAATGTTACAAATTCTAAATTCTATGATTAAACTTTCTTTTTTAATTATTCTTGCGTTACGACAATTACAAACTTAGTACTAATGATTGTGAAAAGAAACATAGTAAATGCAATTATGATTCAATGTCTATCCAATAGTAATTACAATTCAATTAACCGTATCTATAATCAATTATGATTTCTAATCTCTGACTATTTTCTCACGACGAAATGACCAACCTACACTCACCGAATTATTTATCAATTTCCCAATTGATTAATCTTTTCCTTTTAACAAATCTCTTTTAATCATTTCCATTTCTTTAACTTTCTAAGATGAAACTTTCTCATATGATTCCAATGAAAATGTCGTCCAATGGACGTTGAACGTCGTCCAATGAAAATATGTAATTTACGTTCCAAAGTTTGTAAATCGTCTTCGAAAATTCTCATTGCCAAATTTCTCTGAGCAGAAACAAGTTCCACGAATATATTCAAATACAGTACTCGAAATCGTATTCATTAATTATTAATTTTGGAACGTTTTCGACAATGTCCGAAAAATAAGAAAAATACTCTTCAAAAATGTTACATCACATGTATATTAAAAATTATTCGAAATAAAACAAATTTAATTTATATCGAAACGATACTCATAGCCTTCAAACGATGGAAGATTAAACTTTTAATCCTCAATAATTTTCAATAATTTAAAGACTACGAGCGTTGTAATAAGTTCACTTATAGTTTCGCTGTAAGTTTATCAAAAGTTACAACTTGTTTTCACTGCCTTGTTTGTATTCCCTCACTTTCTACGCCTTTCTTGAGGCATTCATTCATATTTTGTCAATAATTGAATATAATGAATATCGGTAGTAAATAGTATCGAAGGTTATTACAGAGGGATACATATATAAAAAAAGATCTAAAAGTTAAAAGAGTTAAAGTCACCGGTGCACAGATAAAAATGTAATTCAATTCGCGTCGAAATTAAAAATTACAAAAGTAAACCAAAACCCGGAGAACTGAGATCGACAGTTTAAAACGGAACTTATCGAAGAATGAAGATCCCAAATGATCTTCACTATCGTTTGCCGATCGTCGATTCTGCTTTTCGTTTATCGAGTGGATACGATCAGTGACTCAGAAACACCAAATCGTGAAATCAGTCCAAAACTAAGGTTCCATGTCTAGAAAATGTCCCATTTTGTGTTAAATCTGAAATTTCTGGCTGGAACTGCCACGTGTCACTCGGTAAATGAATTACAATTAAACTTGTGTCACCGAGAAAAATTAAAATAAAGTATAAGTGAATACTGAAGGCAAATATATTCATAATAGCTTGTTGAAGTATGAACTTTGAAGACATAATTGCGATTACGATTACAACACGGCTACGTCGTAAATAATGTAACTTCTTTTTTACAATATTACTGTATTGCAAGGAACATCAAATTTAACGAAAATGAGAGACTGTACACTTAAGCAAAATAATTAATAATAATTCTGTAATAAATAATAATAATTCTTTAATAAATCGATCTATCCGCAAATACCAGCAATCCTCAAAGACGTCGAATGAAACGTCAAACCATCTAAAATTTTATCTACGAATTACTTTCTATCCAATCAGATTCCTCCATCTTTTTACGTTCATCTTACGTTATATAAATCCAAATAAATCGTTCGAAATATCAATCCAAAATCGTTTGAGAACATGGAAATTCTGTCAAACAACAATGAGAAAATGAGATTGCATAAATTATAAACGACCAAGATGCACGTTCGTGTCTCGAAGCGGCGAGGAATTTTACTTCAACCAACCAACTTCCCTCCGACGAGAAGGGAATTGCACTCGTGTGTGGCGGCCAGAAACGAATCGTTCGAAATCGAGAGATCGAACATGATCGTTTTTTTTTTTTTTTAGAAAGGAACGAAAGAATGGCCGACGTTCGAGGCGAAATGTCACGCGGCCGGGGGCATCGCATCGTTGCGTATCACAGAAAAAAACTAACCGCCAGTGGGAGAAGATCACGAACTGGAAGTCCACATGGAGAACCAACCGAACGGAGACTTTCTTCGTTTTTTACAACCAATTCAGACAATACAACATTTGTTTCTCGTAATTTTCCATTCTGCAATAACGATAAAAGATTTGATTCCATCAGTTAAAGATTTGGTTCGCTAGTTACAAATGTGTGTAACTGTTCGTGATTCATTGGTTAAATAAAGTTCAAATAAGGGATGTAAGTATGCCCGACAAACTATATATCACTGTCAAACCTAATAGTTTTGCAGCATTATCAACTATCATTTCCGGCGATGTCCAATTAAGATATAATCTCCAAACACTTGGTTTTAGCAAACTAACATTTTAAGATTTATTCCTCTTACTGTTCGTAAAAAATTAAACTATCATTGATAAAACAGAAAGAAGCTGCAACTCTAACATTACTAAACTGAATTGTGAGAAAATTTAGATTAACGTGTATGACAATTTAATTTAATAAAGCAGATGACGAAAGCTGATCTCATCTCTACGTTACGATAGTTGTAGATTCGTTAACGATGACTTCCCGAGTGAAAGGAGGAATTATAGCAGATACGAGTAAGCAGATTTAACTCGCTAATTTTCTTTTTTCGACAACGGCAACAACCGAAAGCAAATTTCGCAAATTTCTGTGTTTTCGAAACCAGCGTTCTGGCTTCAATTAGGATACGTGCTCGTGTCCATTTTGCCAGATTGCAAATAGCACTTAGAGCAGACGGACGAACAGAGAAAGTATTTCGCATACGCGAAAGTTGGATTTTCGTTGAGTTATGTGAACGGTGCCTCTTCGGCGGTGCTTGTCGCCGATTTGAAAAAATTGCCGAATCGATCTGAAAAAAAAATCGCATCGTCTGAACTGGCTGTTATTTTCTCGTTTTAGATCGTAACTGTGCATGTATCTGGCCTGGCCGTGAATCGCGCGACTCGAGTGGCGTTTGATCGACGCCAGTTTTCGATACCGTTTTTGTTTTTCAACGATTTCGCCGCGTACGCCGAACAGCGAAACGACATATCCACGAATTTACTTGTCCGTACGATGCCGATGATATTTCTAATCTGTTTATCGTGTGCCGTGTTTCGATCGGGAATTCCTACAGTTAGGAAATTGAGAATTAACAAAAACGAATCCACTTCGGATGAAGGTTGTTCTGTCGAATTCATTTTGAGGAAAAATGAAGCAATGGTATCGATAGATTATCGATAAAATCTGTAGAAATGGAAGATTTCGAATCGTAGTGATTAGGTAATTTAGGCCAAACAGAAACCGAGTGGAATTTTTGACCATCAAGTACTTGAGTCGTCTTGCACGATAATTTGACTACAATATTAGAGAAGAAGAATAATAAATAAATTGTAGATTTTTGGACAATTTATTTCCATGAACTTTTGTTATTTATGGAAAATTAAAAACTAAAGTACTCAAAGTACGTCTAATAGATAACAGAAAACATTTAAAATATATCTAAGAAAATTGAACATCTAAAATATATGTATAAGAAGATTATATAATATAATATAAATTAATTATATATATAATATAAATTAAATACACATTACATAATTTAATTTATATTATATATATATATATATATATGTATGTATGTATATATATACAAGAAACATAATAAATTGATATAGTAATCAATTAAAAATTAGGTTATATTCTATAAATTAAATTGTAAACTGTACAAACTTATGTTGATTAACACAATCGAATCAAGAAACTTCCAATGGAGCTCCGTTTGTGTTATCAAAAAATCTTTTATCTTGCTATTGCGCGAAATTAAAAGTTTCTTGGCAAACTTTCGACTTGTAAAATTTCGCTAATAATATTAATTTAACGGTGCAAGAAAACTCAAGTAGAATATTTACACATGTCACTAGATTTGCAAATGAAGGAAATAAACGAAACAAATTATTAGAAATCGGAGAGAAAGTATAACGATCCGAGTGAACGATTGATTAAAAACTCACGATTATATACTGCATTTTAAAACAGAAACGTGTTTAATTCGAAATTGACATTGCAGAGTACAATGTCACATTCAAATTAAACATTCAAATTTTCAAATTATTAAATTGTTGCATTACAAATGTCTTTCTCGAAATCTCGTTTTGGTAAATTTTTCGCATTATTTCTCAGATTTCAATTCATTCGTACTTTTTCCCACAATTTCGTTTCAAATAGCTGCATGCTTTGTTCATTTCTATATACAACGTGCAAAATCACATTTATACACGAGATTTTTATTGCTTGTAGATTACCAGAGATTATTTTTGCTTCGTAAATACAAACACGATGAAACAACAGGGACACCAAGTATTTACTAACAGAGTAGTACGACAACAGTAATAATACCCGATTCAAACGATTTTACTGCGTACGGACAAAATTTCATTAAAAATCTTCATTTTAATCTACAATCTACAACTCCACCGTTGTCCTTCATCTCGAAAATTCTCTAAATTTACAATGCAACAGCCTAGCGCAACGATACGCGACAATGAAAAAAATCTTAGTCACCAAACAACCAACTAAAACACGATCTTCCGATCAAATCTTCGTCGAGAATTTGTCATTTCTATTCCGATCGAATCATTCGAACGAACTCACGACCAGCCAGACGAGTAACCGCGCGTGTCACGATCATCGAGGAATCTGTTTTCACTGTTTTCACAAAAAGAAACTCGGAAGAAATCGCACCTGTCCTGTCGGTCGATTCTTCTGAAACGTCCTCCGCAGACGTCGTCCACCGTGTCTCGAAACGCCCCTACGCACCATCCGCGCCGCACCGAACCCCTTTTCAACAACGATCGAGAAAAACTGGAAAAATCCAGCCGCGCGACTCTCTCACCTCCGACTCGGACCGGCTCCGATCTCCTCCGTTCGAGCATCACCTCACACGATGTCCTCCTCATCTTCTTCCTCCTCCTCCTCGTCGTAATCATCCTCGTGGCCGACGGCCGGCCAGCATGCTTCCACCTGCGCGTTGTCCTCGCAGCGTCGTCTACGTCGTTGTTGCGACTGCTGTATCGAGGCCGAGACGCGCAACGACGTCGATTGCGAGACAGCGGCCGTCGACTGTACGCCAGTGACCGACGACGAGGACGAAGAAGACGATGACGAGGACGACGAGGAGGACAAAGAGGAGAGTGGTTGTTGTTGCTGTTGTTGTTGTTGTTGTTGTTGTTGCTGCTGCTGCTGCTGCTGCTGCTGCTGCTGCTGCTGCTGTTGTTGTTGTTGCTGCTGCTGCTGCTGCTGATGATGATGATGATGAACCTGGTGGTCTTGATTGTGGTCAGGAAGAACAATGTTAGCGGTGGTCGAGGGGTTGCTCGCGGCTGCGGTGGCGGCGTACGCCGCGGCTGCAGCGACTCAGGCCAAGGCGTACGGGTGAGTAGGGTGGTGTCACAAGCCCGGAGCCGCGGTGGCGACGGAGGACGGCGGAGGTGCGCTGCTGCTAGCCACGCTGGTCGCGTGATGGTACAACGGGCTCTGGTAATACTCTTGATGATGATGGTTCGTCATGTTGTGCATTGGACCGGCGGCGTTCGAGCCCGTGTGCATGCCGTTGTGATGGTGGTGACTCGGCGGCGCGGAGTGCGCGTGTGGGTGATGAGGCGAACCGAAGTTGGCGTAGCTCTGGTGCAGCTGCTCGTACATCTTCATCTCGGGTGGTTTGATATCCTGGGCACCCGGGGACGTGCCCGCCGCGCCTGGCAGTAACCTGGTAATGCTGAACGGATGGCTGGCGGCCGTGTACGGCGGCTCTTGTTTCAAGCTACCGGCCATTCCGTGATGCAGAGCCGCCGTCGGCTCGGAGATCAGATGAGGGTGAAGACTTCGACTGACCATAGCGGTGAGTTCGTCGTGAGTGGCACCGAGGTCGGGCAACAGGCCGCCTATGTCCGTCGTGTCGCTCTTCAGCGCGGTGTGATGCTGGTGGAGACCGGCCGTGTGATGATGGTGATGCGAGGACACCAGGGAATGGAGATCTTTGTCGTCTTGCTGTTGGGATCCGTGGTGCAGAGAGGACGCTGTCTTTTTACCTGCGTGAGCAGCTTGCGGCAAAAGTTCGTGAGAGGTTGGACTGCTGTGGCCGGCGGCGGCCGCAGCCGCGGCTGCGGCAGCGGCCGCTGCCGCTCCGTTGTGATGCTGTTGATGCTTGTTCTGCCTCGTCAGCTCTTTCTTCTCGTCTTTGAACCTCTTCTGCCGACGCAGATAGCATCCGTTCTCGAACATGTTCCCGCTCTCGGGATGCAAAGTCCAGAAGGAACCTTTGCCAGGCTTGTCCGGGGTGCGCGCCACTTTGACGAAACAGTCATTGAAGCTGAGCGAATGCCTGATGGAATTTTGCCAGCGTTGCTGATTCTGTCTGTAGAATGGGAACAGGTCCATGATAAACTGATAGATCTCCGACAATGTGAGCATCTTGCTAGGAGCGTTCTGAATGGCCATCGTGATCAAGCTGATGTAGGAGTAGGGCGGTTTCGCGTGGGTGTAACTTCGGCGGTAGGACTTGTCGGTTCTGGCGCGTTGCAGGGCGGAATTTGGCGAATCCGGCTCGGCAAGAGAAAGAGGATCCCTGGTGACACCGGCGCCGCCGCCTGGCGTCAGAGGACCATAGCCGACGGCGCTCATACAGGCACCACCGCCGCCCATCGAGGCGCTCCCGTAACCACCCATACCACCACCGCCCATCGACGCCATCCCCATAGCCGAACTCATGGTGCTCATGTTGAAACCCCCAGCGCCTTGAGGGCTGCAACTTGGCCCGACACCGACACCCATCGACATACCCATCGGCATACATCCTACCGAGTTGATCGAGCTATACGTCGGCGCCATGCTGCCCATCGTGGACATCGCGGCGCTGGTCATCGCGCCGCCGAGGCTACCAGCGTCGCTGTACAGCTTCTGCGACTGGAGCATGGTCATAGAGCTAACCGGTGCCGGGGTGGCGGGCTGCTGTCTGCTTGTCAAACGAGAATCATGAAAGCCTCGGTACCACGGCTGTTGTTGGTAATGCGACGCCTCCCGAATCTTCTCCTCCGGAACGGAAATATCTGGGCACCTGCCCGGAAACACGTCACTCAATTACTACTTCAACTTACTCACTCGGACCACAAAAATTATCTTACATTCGATCAACTTTGACTCGATCGAAGTTGTACCCCGATATGTACGTCACTGATATATCGCCGTCCTCGATAATCGCAGTGGATCGTAGCCAGATTCTTCGTTCGAGTCGCGCGAACTTTCTTCAAATCGCAACACTCCGCACACTCTGAAAATCCACTGAATGTACCTTCGGTATTTCAATGTACCGATGATACCAACGTACTACGACCCCGGCGTATATTTATACGACATAGATTATTATCCTCTTCCTCTTCTAACACAACAAGGATCGTCAAAGTACACCTCGATACACAAATATCTCAGTACGAAACTCGGTCGATGACTGGGCCGCACTGTTCCATTGTGAAAACAACACGGATACAATGGATCCAAGGTGAAAATCCAGGATCGCTCGATCGTTTCGACAACATGCGGCGAGAATGAACGGAAGAACTCAACGGCGGTGAGAATCGAACGCGCGGGGCTGGTCGCGCGCGGCCAGCAGCGAGCACACGAGCTGAAGACACGACTCGCCGAGCGACAACGATCGACGTTGTTTGAGCGGGGTTCCGTGTGTGTTTGAGCCGCCTCACCTCCCTCATTCACCAGTTTTCGCTCTGTGTCTCTCTGTCTTTCTGTGTGCCGTGTGGATGGAGGCCGGTTAGCGAGTGTACCTCCGCTACTCTTGAGTCTCCCGAGCTTGTTCAAACACGTCCCCACTCTTGTCGAAAACTGCCGCGCCTGTCCCGTGTTCACCGACCAATCGACAGCCTCTGAACCCTACCAACCGCTGCTACGAGCCAATGGGAATGAAACGGAGGGCGACTAGCGTGTCCCCTTCGTATCCGGTGAATCGGTGGCGCGACAATGCGAGCGGAGAAACAGGCAGGTCTTCCAACGTTCCAGCGACCGAGTGGAACGCGCAGCTGCGGGTTATCCCGCTTGCGCAATATCCCGCAGGACGCCGGGCAACCGGCGCCCGGCCACCACCGTCCCGGTGGCCGCGTCCCGACGCTCCTCTCTCATGTCATGTCAACTGTCTGTCTGCCACGCGTTTGACACCTATCGGCGCGCGTCACGCGACGGGGGCTGATTCTCTTCCTTGCTTTCCTTTCTTTTTCCTTTTCTTTTTTTTTCTCTTTTTCCATCTTTGAATTTTGCTTTTCTTTCTTCTTCTTCTTCTTCTTCTTCTTCTTCTTCTTCTTCTTCTTCTTCTTCTTTTTTTTTTGGTTTTTTGGTTTTTTACTCAGTTGGACAATTTTCTTCTCTCTTCGTTTCTCCTTTGATTTCAAACTGGACTCGCAGTTTTCCCGTGGTTTTCGTTTGTTTGTCGCTGTTTGAATTTCGAACAACGCGTTTGTTTGGTTCAGTGAGTTTGACACATGAGTTGAGTTTTTCGGAAGAAAGTTTCCGAGGTGAATTTTTTTTTTATCCCTCGCGACGAAGTCATGGCCATGTGACTTTTTGAGGAGCTTGGTGAGAGAAGTGGAAGAGAGTGAAACGGCGACGCGACGGTTTCGGTGCAAGGTTCGTGGATTGCTTGTGAGATTCGCTTTCGTCAAGGTAGAGTTTTTGTGCAAAACACGGTTGTGTTTCTTTTTTTTTTTTTTTTTAGCGTTTCACGTAGTTTGACGTAGTTTGAAATTGTTTCTTTTTTGCTCTGCAAATTTCGGAGTTGGTATCGATCAAAATCAAAATTACGACAATTATCTCATACTGTACGATATCTTTTTCTTTTTTTCTAGTAATATATTCTCCAATTGAAATAAAAATGTTTGTTCACAATTTGTTCGAGTTGTTCGAGTTGTTCTACATAAATCTGTTTCTTTCTTTTCAATTCGACTTGAAGACGTACTCGAATTTTTCGAATTACGAAGAAAAAATAATCGTACACATTCGTACTTAGTTTCACATCTCTGAATTCGCGACTGAAGATGTGAAATTACTACAATCTAAATTAATGTGAAAGACCTGCCATTTCGAAACTGCAGTTTTATTATTTTTTTCACGCCGTCCTTGCTCTTCTTCGTTTAATTTAAAATATTTAATCATTATTTCGCAACAACCCGTACGATGTAACTTCATTCAAAAGATGAAGGAAACTCAAGGGACTCCAAATATTTCATAATTTTTAAAAGTAAAGGAATATTAGAGTAGGATTTTAAGAAGAATGCAAATTTTTTCTACCTTAATCACTTTCGGTTCAAAAAATCTAGAAATGGCCTCAAACTATTTAAGGAAACGCACGTTGAATCAGAAAGCAATAGTATTTGAACAGATGTTAAATATGAATTATTGACCTATTTTAACGATTGAAGAATTTTTTAACTTGTATATTCGATGGATCGTTCCATTTTTTTCTCTAATATGATGCTTTATTTCTTCAGTATCCTGTTATAATTCGACTAAACCTGTTAAATTAGACAGGCAAACGTCAGATATTAAAACAAACAAATAGAACGCATTTAAATTAACTGAAGACCCATTTGTTCTTCTTCGCGAGTTATTTTAATACTCAAAGATTCCGCAAAACTGACAATCCGATGAAAATTGTGTCCGATTTAGGCCTAAAATAATATAGTATAGTACAACATAGTATAACAAAAGAGAGTTACATATGCCAGTAGTAATGTGCATCGTATTATTAAAATCTTGCTTGTCCCAAATTTGTACTTTACTGTAATTTCCTCTCCAGTGGAATTAAACAGTAAAATTATTTATACAACTAGTATGTGTAGTTTTGTGCTCGCAACACGCGTTGATCAAACACCATCTCGATATCACCGAATTTCATTCGAATTCATTCGAATCTTCAAATTTTTATGCGACGAAATAAAATTATCCAACGTCGCTTAAATCACTGGATTCGATGAGACGATGAGACAATAAAACAAGCTAGATTTAGTTCACGAAGGCAAGCAAAATAAGAGACGTAAGTGTACAGTATAATTTTTAATGAAACACGTCGCTGCAAATATTGAACTTTATCAAGAGTGAGAAGTGGTTCGTCATTTTCACTGAACTCTCCGAAAATGAAGATGTTTCTTCTCCATTCAAAGCGATTTCTTTAATGACAAGTTCGACAATAGCGACAGTATATAGAAACAGAGTAAATATTGAAGAATAGCATGTGGCAGTACGTTAGAATCATCTACCTTGGAAAATGGATCATTTGAACAAATCCAACAACATAAATATTGAAGCACGGCAAATTACAGAGAGTTTGGACTGGCTCGATCAACTTACATAAGAATACTGCCGCTTTCATTACCTATGTCAAAGCTAGATAACTCAAACAGTCCCCGATAACATTTAATTACAACAACAAATATACACGCATAATATTTATCTATATCCGTGTAACACACTGATAACTCTAAACATCCAGCGTAAATTTGTCGATATTTACGATCGAATTAAGCCTACTTCTACTATAAGTACACTCGAATTCCTTTCGAGAGAGAACAAATCACGAAACAATCGCACTTACTTACTTGCGTGAGTATTTTTTTAACAAGAAAGAAATCACCGGCTGATCAAACATTCAATTAGTTTTGAATGTTTTCTCGATTCTTCCCTAAATCATTCGATACTCTTCTTGTAGCTTTTGAATTTTGTGCTTACGGTCTTTCGATTTTTACCTTCAACAAATGTAGGAATTTTTATCGTATTTATAGTCAAAAATTAAAGTCACGTTTCTTTCTTTAAAGTAAAATGCTCATTTGCGAGGAATTTTAGAAAAATTACGTAACTCGAAGAGAAGAAACTGTGTTGATACAACTTTAGGAAAAATTACACGAGATATTTACATTCTGTCCAATTAACAAGTTTCTAAACTTTCCTCCTTTGAGTTTTCAAAGTGTAAAGTTCATTTGCGAGAAAAAAAATCGTTTCTCGCGAAAGAAAATGAAAGCGATTTCACTTCGTCTCGACGAAAATAATTTTCCAAAAAAAGCACACACACACACACACACACACACACACACAGGTAAAAATAATATTAACAAATCGTCGTTTTCGAAGTAGACAGATTCCTCGGCTGGGAATCGTTCGAATATATAATTTCACATGGGAAAATCATAATGATGCACGAGTACCTGCCCGACAATCGAGTTTTGCAATCGAGTTTTCCGCTTTTTCGGCGCGTCGCGTCGCTCGATCAGCGCCGATTAATCGTTTATCGCGTCTCGAATAATTAACCGTCCGTGGCCCATGAATATTAAACGCGCGTAATAAAAAGAGATCGGATTTTCGGCGGATAATTCGGTTAGCTTAACTCGATCCAGTCGCGCGGTTTCCTCTGTCGCTCCCTTCGTCGATTCGACGCCTCGAAGCTCGCAAGTCGACCGATTTCCTCACCATCATTATTTCGCCATTATCCATCGATTCCTTCCTAATTACCATATTATCTCAGTAACTGTTTATCGACAATTTTTTCATTGAAATAATTTTTTTTTTTTTTTCTTTCCAAGCAACATGATACTTGTTCTTCCTGTTTCTTCACGGGGTAAAACGATGAAATGAAATTGTTGAATAATTTTGAACGATGCAATTTGTGAATTTTATTACAAATAATTATTATTTACGTAACATGTGTGTATCATTTATAATGATCACAATTATATATTATCTATTATTATTTATTATATTTATACGCATGTTAAAGTAAGTAGTTTGTTGTGAATAGTTTATAGTATAGTAAATAGTAATTTCGATATTTTTAAACTTTGTAAAATTCGATTTAGATTTTCAAAGATTTAGAAATTCAAGAGTCAGATTTAAAAAATATAAATTGCCTGGAAGGAAAGAAAATAAGAAATAAACTACTACACTGTGAATTAATAATTCCAATACAAATGATCATCGGGTTATGGGAATTGCAATATAATTCACGTGTCCTTTGAATTTTGTAGCCTAAAGCGGCTATTTCTTCCAAAATTAAAACAATTTGTCAACACACAAAATACCAAAAATTTAAAAAAGTATCCGCTGGATCATCAAATGGAAGATTTCGATAATTATTCTAACAACATCTTGAATATATTATCAACAATTTATTTCTAATCTTAACGTGATATTTTTCACATTCAGCAAAAGCTTTCCATCCAAAAAAAAAATTGCGAAATTTTACTTTCATCGATTTTTACAATTTTCACGATCTTTACACGGCAATGTTGAATTCTGGGGAAAGAGAGAAAAGAAAATAATCAAAGAACGAATCGATCATTGTGATCAACTCGAACGTGGAATTAGCGATTCCGCTGACGAAGTTAGTTATTTTTCGAGTAAGTGCGAAGTACGGTCTAATGTGCGCGACTCGAAACCTCAAGGGAACACGACGAAGAAGAAAGCATCGAAGGGTGCTCGATGTGTCGCATTTATTCAACGATTTAACACGTTCCCCGTGGTGTAAGTCACCAATGGACGGTGACCCATTTTGCTCGTCACGAAGGAGAAACCTCCTTTGCAATTTCACAGCAGCCATTAGAAACGAAACGAGACGCCAGAGAAGGAAAATTCTGTACGGTCTAGTGAAATTCAACGTAGTTTCAGTACACAGTATTAAGAAAAAAAAAAAAAAAAAAAGAACAAAAATGTATAAAACGTTTTACACTTTATATATAATATTTTATATTTAGCAAGATAACTTTCTTTTGAAATTTTTTACAGCATTTATCACACTGTTCGACATCCTTTCGGAAAGATAGTCAGTTCTTGACTTGTATTTTTTTTTTTTACAGTTGAAAAATTTTTTAAGTAAGGAAAAAGTATATAAAGAACGTTATTGCAACTTCTCGTTTCAATATCATCCTAAAGATTACGCTTAAGGCATCTAAAGTTTTTTTTTTATTTATTAAAACGAAAGCAAGATTACGGCATTAAAATTCGATTAAAATTCGAGTAACTAACGCCTTTTGTACGTTTTGTAATACAAAAATTTAATTAATGTATAGATAGAAAATTACGCTTTTTAGTGATAACAAAATCTCATATTTCTCGTATTTCTCAAAATTAATCAGTAGACGGAAAAAAAGTATTTGAAAAAATTCCGTGTACAAAACATCGACTTGATGTCGGCTTAATGTCACGTGGAAACTGGCAAACGAGAAATCATTACCCAAGTGGACAATCCAAGATTAATGGCGCGACATTATTTATGATAAACAGCCGCGGTGTTAATAATTTTACATGCTGTCACGCGATGCACAATACGATGGTCCCAGAACATGCATATGTGTGTTAACGGTGAATTAAATATCGAGTTAATCGCCGCTAGTTTCTCTCGCGCGAATAATCGTGCCTGCCACGATCGATTTTCGTAACCACGAAACGTTTACGTGAAATCGATCTTGTAATTAGCCAGCTGGTGAAATACAATCGACAGGGATAAATCTGAAATCCGAATGTGAATTTCATTTTTAGAAAATATTCGTCGATCAAATATTTCGTCGAGGGGAATGAAAATTCATGGAAATTGTAAACTACCTATCAATTATCCATTACTTCGATGAATCTCCTTGTTACAATTATTATAATTATTCGTACTGTGTGTTAGCTTTTTATTAAATTTATATATTTATACATTTCTAGATTGGTTACAAATTTTGACGAATATCACCGTAGCAATCGTATCATTCATTATTATACAGACTGCGAATTTTTATGCAAATTCATATCTATGCGGGCACAATTAACTGATTAGTAAATACAATTGAACTGTATTAGTAAATACGGTTATTAAGTAAAATCTAATAATTAAATAATTAAATATTGATCTTGCTGGCAAATATTGACATCTAAATATCGTACTATAATAAATACCAGTAGCGTGCCAATTTCTTTCCAAAGTTGCAAGAAAAAAGAACGTGTAGGTACATTCGTCGAACGATTAAAATCTCTTTCGACGAGTCTCCATCGACGCGGATTAACATTATTGCAGGATCACTGCAAAGTACATTTTTAACTTTATTAAGCCGCAGCTAGTATACGCTTCGCAAACACGACTCTGCCCCGGAAGATCGAGAGATCCGGTAATCTCGGAAGCAGCAGCTTGAAATTGCCGAACGATTCGCGGATCGTTTGCTCCTTTAATTGCGACTCACCCTCCGCTCTTCATCCCTCGTCGAAAATTGTTTTAAATTCAACTAAATATGCCGGAGTCGATTAAAAGAAAATTCGTAGAAAATTCTGTTATCTTTTATTGTATGGAATATTTCATTTTTCCTCTTAAAGCGATCATCTCAAATCGATCAGTCCTTGTCGGTGACTCTAAAAGAGCGTGACGGTATTGGTCGACGAATTGGAAATTGGTTTCACCTTTAAAGATCTTTTTAAACGTATAACTTTAAAAAATATACGTAACGTGTAACAATATATCTTTAAAATAAAATATTTAAGATATACATTTAAAATAGCAAAATGTACGCACATTTGCTGTAATTAGACTTGATTAATATTTTAGAGAAAATTGCACCAATACCTATGTAATAAAATATTTGAAATTTGACAGGAATTCTTCCACAGAATTTGCATAAAAATCTGCCATAAAATAAAAGTCTCGTTATAACACGCGATGAAGAGGGTCTATTTTCTTGACAACGTATTTGAGAATAACTTTGCAATGAAAAACTCATAAACTACATCGTTGAATATATTGCTGCTTAATATTCAAATTTGATTTCGTTCTATTTTTACATTTTTTTTATCATTTAATATCCTTTCTTATTCAATACTTTACGTGCAACCTCAGTATCACGTATAAATTTTCATCGCTAACAATACAAAATTCAACTCGTCGGATCTATGAAAAAAAGGAAAAGCGAAATTTATTTTCTTCGAAAACGTAGTTTCCTCTAAAAAAAGAAAAAAGATATTATTCTGTGAAATTACTTCCTCTCCTTTTTTTTTATTTCTTCCTTTGCTTTTTTTTTTTTCTTTTGGAATAATAATATTTAAATGTGTCACGTCTATGAATAAATTTTATTAACATTTGCGTAATTTTCTTGTTCATTACATAAGAAAAATGATGAACGAATATTGTCGAATGTTTACCGCGGTCAAACTTGCGCGTTTCTCTCGCCACGCACAAGGAGAGAATATTTTCTCTTTTTCTCCTGCTTTATTCCCTCTCAGACAGCTCACCGTGCTGATCAAATATTCCGCGGAATTGATTTTAACGCAAAAACTCGGGATCGAGCGGAAAAATCTTTCTACAATCGGTTAGGGAACCGATGTTTGTCGTCGACCAACAACTTCGAGGCGACATTTTCGCCTCAGCTCGTCTCCATACTTAACATATGTTCGCGTCAACATTTCCTAATTGTTAATAATTTATACGTAATTCACTCTTTGAACACGTGTCGTTTATTTTTGCTCAGCAAAGAGAAATACAGAAAAGGAAAAATACATACATACATACATATATATATATATATGTATACATAAATAATTTGCAGTCTTGCTATTTTTCATTTTTCTCTCGTCCTTTTAAAAATAGTGAAAATTTAAATAAAAGTAACAAAACGGTTGAGAATTCTTTTTTAATCGGGTGCACGCATGCCTCTTATCGTGAAATATCGCTTATCAAATGCATTGGCGCCGAATTCTGGGGTATAAGGGCCTTATTTATACGTTGAGAAATTTTGATTCATTATTGGTGAATTATATCTTTGTAATTCGTAGATTCTTTTTTTGAGAACAAATTTTATGAAATTTCGCTGCTTTCCGAAACTCGTTGGAGAAAAACAAATATCTACCCATTAGACAAAGAGACAAAAGGCAGACTCGATTACGAACGAACTCCGTCGTTTTATCGATTGCCTGTCTGTCGACCCTTGTATCTTGTCCAATGACCACCGATTAACAGCCCCCCCTCTGTCATGATAAAAACCACCTCCAAATATCTATCTATACTGCTACAGTAGAACTTTTTGTCGCTACCAAAAATAAAACAAGAAAGAGAATTACAAAATAACAGCGTGGAAGAGTAGAAAATATGGACAATTCAATGCTTTGGAAAATTCCTTTTCAGAATAATACAAACTACACTAATTCCATAGACTACGTGAAAGTATTTTAATAAACTTCGGTTTTATTTTTTACATATTCAAAATACTCTGGTGTAACGCGAACAATCGTTCCAAGAGCAATTAAAATTATCAAACTACCACAAACGGTTGTTTGTCAATCACGAAGCGAATCGAGAAGAATCACGTAGAAAATCGAAAGAGTAGGTACTGAAACTGCAAACTTAGTTGGAAGAACGTCGTATGCTCGACCGCGCATCGATCATCTTGTGACCAACAAATCTCCGTTTACAGTCGCTTTAGCAGCGCTTATTATCCGCAGTAACCGTAAGAGTGGACTCTGGCTCCGATGAGACGGTCGTTTGTTCTCGTTCTTGCGGTTGCTCGATCGTAAACACCGCAGGATTATGTCTGTGACCGCCGCCATTGTTTCTTCCCTCATTGTCAGCCTTTAAACGTGCAACAAATGGCCCCTGGGTTTTCCTTTTGCGTTTTATTGCCCCCCCCCCCTCATGCCCATTCCTTCTAATGCCCACAACAACGCGTTCTAGGGATTTCAACAACCCCCTTCTTTCGTGGTAGGGAATTACAGTTACATTCTTTTGTCATTTCAACAATTTTGGAATTCGGCGTACAATAAATGTCGAAAGTGTTTGAAGGATCAATGAAAAGCTGTTTTATAAAATGTTTCTTTTCATCTTTCGCGATTAATTTATATAAGGTTCAATAACCTTGAAGTCGATTTCTTTCCATCATGCGTTTAGAGTTTAGCGTTCAATCATCTATTATTTAGAAGCTGTAGAATATTATAGAAAACGTAGTATAATACTTTTTGATTTCCTGGAACTGTTAGCTCAAAGAACTTTGATTGTTCAACAGTAATTAGTCAGCATATTAGCTCTGATATCACTTCACTATGCAGAAAACGTTCCGATGAAGTCACTCATATTTTTCGAGAAGAGATTCAAATGAGAGTCCGGGAAGTCATATATATCTTTAAAGTGTTTGACAATTTTTTAAGAGAGAAAGAAAGGTATTGAAGGCCAAAATCTCCTCATGAATTTCTCATGTGCAATTGTTATTCTTCGTCGATTTTCGCAAGCGAAAGAAAAATTAAAATATAGAAGCTTTCCACCAATTACAACCACTTTATCAATCTTTTCAAGAAAGGAATTCTCTAAAACCAAATTTTGTAACTAATCCCGAAACTCCGTGAAAATTGTTTGATTACTTTCGCAATAAATCCGGCAATAAATTAAGAATTTACAGTGATACGTCTCATAGGTATAATCCGGTCGCTAAGTGCCGTCGCTACGGTCCTTATATTAGTCCTTACAATGGTCATTAAAATCCAAACTAAAGTATAAAAAATAGTTGCACGGAAAGAAAGAAGGAAGAAAAAGCAAGGGAAATACCTATCGGGCGGAGTTGTCGGGTGTGACGGGTCGACGAATCGAAGGCATACAACTCGATTCAAGCGTTTAGAGTCGGCTAATACTTTACTCGAGAGATTCGTAAACACACACATATATAGAAGGCGAATAGAGAGTGAGTAAGTGAGAGAGAGAGAGAGAGAGAGAGAGAGAAGAGGGGAAGAGGCATTCATGAACGGGCGCCGCGCGTTCCAACGTTAGATCCGAGAGCACCCACCTGTACGCCGGGTCTTTATCGAGCCACCAATTGTTTGCGGAATGAAAATATTGTCCCTGTAAACAAGTGGCTACATTGTGCCAAGCGCGCTCGGCGTTCTTCGTTACAACAAATCACTCCCTCTCCTCGGTGCCTCCTCCGTGTATTCGCCTCCCCCTGCCACCGCCGAGTAGCTACAACACAAGTGCGCAATCGAGTGCTGTTTGTTTCGATTAGTACCGATCCTTAATCTACGATTAAATAACGATTTGCTATTTGACCTAGATTACGTCGTATCACGAACCGCGATCGATGCTTCGCACCTCTCGTCGATGCTCGCCAACCGCAATCGACGACGATCTAGTGACTTGACGCGCCGCCTAGTGACTTTCTTGCCGCACTCCACGAGCTGTTGATTCAACCCCCTTCTTCTTTTGACTCTGTTTGACTCTGTTTGAATCAACGAACAAGTTTCTTTCCGAGGGTGAGATGAACATTGCATCGGACGAATAGCCTCATTTTGAGAAATTTCGCGAGAGCTGATTTATTTGTTGGTTTTGGTTTTACGTACAAACTTTGGTGGTGGTCGCTGCGATTATCTAGTTTCTTATTTCCTTTTGTACTTTTCCTTTTTTTTTTATTTGATTGTAGTATCAATTAGAGGTAATCAATTATTAGTAATACCGCGGGAGAGCATTACGAGAGAGTGATTTATTAGATTAATTTATTATGTTAATTTAATCATTATATTGTGTTATACGCGCTAATTTATCGAACGATTTGCTATTCTCGATAAATATTAGCAGACAGTGCAGTTTGTTATCTATTCAAATTATTACTTAGAAAGACGTTTTACGTATTTAAATTTCATGAACATTTTCATTTATGTTCTGGATATTCTTCTTTCTTCTTGTTATTCTCAAGTTATTTTTATATTCAAAGTACTTTTTAGAATTACCTACTGTTCCTTTTTTAAAATCTTTAAATGAATAACTTTAAGTAAATGATAATTTTAAAAATATTTTCCGGACAAATCTTTTGGTTCGAGTAATTTTCAATATGGTTTGTACTTTTCTATTTATCTTACGTCTCTTATAACAATTGTACCTTGAAGTTGAATTAGAATTACGTCGTAATATATTAGTTTGAAGAATTACTGCGTTTCAAAAAGTACAGAAGCAACGTTTCGAGAGGAGAAGGCAATTGGGGAAAAGTTCTCCAGCTTTTTGCGGCGCATTTTTATATCAATTATCCGCTGCTTTATTTTCAGTCTGAACGTCATATTTCATCACAGTCGGTTTTATTGCGACCTGGAATTTTAACAACTTATTTGCTCGCGATAAAAAAAAAAGCGGTACAGCGGTACAATCGTGGAAAAGAGACGCGTTTGTTAAACGCGGCTGATTTCTCCGAATTAATTCTATACTTGAAATAAAGTGGAAAGAAATTAGACTAACTAAACCGGCTAAAAATTGTGAATTAACATTCATTTGTTCATTTATTCCAACTATAATTTCATCAATTATACCAACTATTACAAATCTAATTTGTGTATTTAACGTTATTCATAACATTTTATAAATTATTTTCGATTAATCAATTAATTAATTATATAACAACTACATAGATAACTATGTAGATATTTAACATTTTATAAATCGTTTTCGATTCGATCATTTTAAAGAAATTTATCGTGCCGAAGAGAATGCGAAAGCTGTACCTGAATTTTTATTTCAATTTTCTGCAAAAATTTTCTTAAAGCCTTTATACGTAGATTAGAGATCTGCCAATCTTTGGAGATAACATTTATAAGAAATTTATAAAAAGAGAGGTTGTTAGGAAATTAAGCAAAACTTTCGTCAATTCTTTTCTAACTTCTCTCATGAAGGCTCAAAGATTTTTAAATGTCCTAAAAGCGAAGTCTTTTCGTCCAAGTTCGCCGACCAAACTCTGATGTTTAACTTCGTTTGAAGCACCGAAACGCGCGACTCAAGAGCTTTTGACCCGATAAAAGTGTTTTGTCATTTTTATAAGGTGAGGAAGAGTGACACAAGGGTAGACAGATGAAAGGACGGACCACGGTTCCCGAAGAATGGTTACCTGGTTCACGTGGGTGGTCCACTTCTGTTTTTCCTGTTATTAACGTCGTTGATAGCTTGTTGGCACATAGGCCGCCTTTCAGCCTGGCCAAAAAAGCGCGAAAAACTTGACAAATTTTTTCCCTTGAGAAGCTTGCATCATACAAAAAGTATTTTAAAAGTTTGGAAAATAATTTGACTATAATTTCAGATAATCTTTCGACTACTATTACTATTCTTAACTAACATTTAGGATAAAAATTTTGTGTTTATTGAAAACAATTTTGCCAGGATTTTATTATAGATGATTCATTTATATAAAATTGTAGTACTGTATCAAATATTCAGAATTGGGAATTTTTGCTTAAATATCTATGTCAAAGAAAACTTTAAGCACAAGGAATATGTTATTTATGGATTGAATATTGAAAACAAACAGTATTTAAATAATACTGTATAATCTTTTAAAATATAATTCAGTTACCTACCTAAAATCAGAAATGTAAATTTGTCGAAGAAAAAGTTGAAAGATCACGATCTCCTAATACGAAACAAAGAATCGTTGCAAAAACAAAATTGAAATTATGTAAAATTCCATAACGTAAGCTTCAGCGTTGCATCGTTCACTGTGTGGTACGTAAACAGTGGAAAAGTACTGCGACTCTTAAGCAAAAAAAAATTTTTTATCTGTCTTCTCAAATCGTAAAACCCTCCGACCGACAAAAATATAAAATAAGAATATCTATCCATCTTTTTCAATATTCTAACTTACAACCTCGCTTTTCAATTCCTCACTGCGCGCGCGCTTCCAAGAAAAAGGAATCCTCCACGCAGAAGGCTGAACACAAGTTTCACTGAAAATACAAGAATCGCCGACTTTTCGACCCTCTCCCAGATGCTTTCTTTCTCGATTTGCCCTAGAAAAATATCTGGACAAGAGCACGGTAACCTAAATACCTGTCACGCGATTGCAGTGAGTGGCAAGGGGTTTGTTGTTTCAAGACTTTGCGAAACAACAAAATCACCGACCGGTTGTGAAGTCAATGTTTCGCGGGATCAAAGGAAAATCAGGTGCATCCGCGGCTGGGTCACGTCCGAAAAACACGTCATCTCTCGTCTTGTGGACCGGCGTGAAAATCACGACACGAGACACGAACACACGTCTCGTAAACGTTTCGCGTGTCATGGCATAAATTACGATCGACGATTGAAGAGAGTTCGATTTTGTGGAAGAGTAGTAAGTTGTAAGTTTCAGTGACTGTTAAAAATATCTAGCCAAGGTGTGAAAATCTATCGTTCAAGGTCTCATTTTGAAGAGATGTCACCTGTACCGTGAATTTGAAACAACAGTACGTATAAATCTTGATAGAAGAAATCGAACGACATAATTCGTAATATAAAATGACATATTTTAATAGAGTAAAAAGAGAGAAAGAATAAAAAATTTAATTTCTTTCAATATACAGAATACGTAAAACGAAAACAAGGAAATCTGTATCCAACTGAAAAACCAGGAGATCAAAAATCTCTTTATCTATTACTAATTGAAAATTACTAAATTTCACTAAAATGATTTTGATCCCTAAATTTAAAAAAATTTCTCTCGTAGTTTCGCTCATACTCGAATCTTGAAATACCGAAACTTTGTCATCGCAACGAAAAGAGAAGAAACTAATTTTCGTATTCGAGGCTCTGAATATTTTCCTTCTCAAGTGTCCCTGTTTTTCTCAGGGACTCAGTTTTATATTCCACATTTCTTGCTTGTCGCCTAGAAAAACAAGCAGCTTAAAACTAAAGTTGAAGAACATCTTACTCGCAGTTGTAAGTCGCGTAATCGACAAAATCTGTCTCGTTTGAATGCGAACGGCCAAGCAAGAAACCTGGCGAACCGTGGCCGAGCGGCATTAAGTCCGTACAAATCTTGAACCGTGACTTCGGAAATCGCTGTCACAACATTTGCGCGAGAGAAGAGCGTGAACCGCATTAAGCACCGACATAATCGGGACAAAACCAATTTCCCTGGCCTGGGGAAACCCCGGTTCAGCGCGCATCTCCTCCAGTTTAGACAATCCTTCGCTTCCCCAGCACACACACTTATCGTGTGCATTTACCAATGCTCGAAGAATTTCTAAAGTATATATATCAGTTGTGATAAGTTTAATTATTTTTTAGTATCACGAGAATTGAGAAGACGACTATTCGTATTTCTTTTCCTTCTGGAAATATTTAATAACGTGTTGCTACACAAGTACTTGAGATAATTTCCGTATGGTTCGGTATATTTTCTTCAAAGACTATTTTTCAGTATTTCACTCAGTTCTACGTTTTTAAGTTTATCACATATAAATTTCTTTGGAATGATTCGTAATACTTAACAATGCCGCATGTTTGTAGAAACTTCAAATTTAAGCTCAAGAAAATCACACCAACATTCTGACTACAAGTTGATATTAAAATAAGAAAACGTCCGATTTTTCTCAACGTTGAATATATGTGTTTTGTAGTAAATTTCTTCTTCTTCAATATAAATCTACTCGTAATTAATGATTGGACAAAATTTAATAGACAACAAGTATTTGTCTATCAAAATCAAACTTCAAGAGAAAGACATTTCATATACATGGACCGAATGTAAACTCATTCCCTCGATCCAATAAAAAACGTCCCCAATAAAAAAAAAAAAAAAAAAAGAGAAAGAAAGCAATTTTCCAATCACTTCCACGTTCCGCTCTCAACCAAGATTCATTCAATCGTCGGACGATTCTTTGCGACACCACGATCCTCGAGAACGTGCGACGAGTCTATTATTTTTGCCAGAGGGTTCGAAGGGGGTGGCTCCGGGGTCCTCCTGGTGGTAGATAGGCCAACGGTCGATCTCGAGGGCCGCAAATCTGGGAAAAACCCGACGAGGCACGCACAGCACGTGACTCCTTCGAGGGCTCGGTCTGCATCGCCTCGAGCACGATAAAGCACACACGGTGTATCGTTTTTTAAGTGACTCAATCTCATCCTGCATCCACTTACGCCTGGCCCTTCCTCCAATCGTTCTTCGACACTGTTTTCATCCCCGTGTAATTTGTTTCGTCGGAGCTCGAACGGGGTTGCAAAGCTTATGGCCGAGAATGATACCGCTCTTATTGCGTTTTGTGGCAAGAGATATAGACGCGTGACGTTGATCGAACTGCTCTTGAAAGAATTGGAATTTGTGATCGCAAGTTTTGCAAATTATTACTTTGCTTAATCACTGTCGAAACTAACGTTTAATTAAAAATGATTCGCTTGTTCAAATTACTGATGCTTTCGATTGTAGGTACTAAAGGAACAATAATTTATTCGTCTTTGTATTCTGATCCTATTTTTCGTTTCGAAGTAGTGTCCCTTTTTGGAAATTTTAGAAGCTAAAATACAAGTTGATTAAAAGCCTGATGAAATTGTATTTCTTATTGTTGAGACATTAACAATAAGATTGGTTGAAAATGAAAACATTCCTTGGCAAACACAATTATTTGGCTAAATACCTGCGTGAAAAATGAATACGTTATTGCACTGCATGTTTGAACTATTCTATTAATAAAAAATTGTAATTTACTTTAATAAAATTCATTTATAATACATTCACTTCATTTAATAATGTAAACGTAACCAGATTTACTCAGCGTTTTAAAAATCACGCAAACCGATGATAAATGTTGTTTCTGACCATTCATCTTGCACTACCACACGCTATTTCGTCCTTCTGGTAGTTTTATTTTTACTTTTTCAATACAAATTTTCTAATCACGGTATCAATTTCTAATGTTGATACTCCTCAAAATGAATAATTTTTACGTGGAAAAACAACTATACAAACACCCTAAAGAACTTCGAACCTATTGATATTCACGGGACAAAAATACGATTCAGCTTTATCTACACGACTACGTCAGCTTTATCTTCCTTACTATTATCTCAACTTCAGTGCGTCATTGCAAAAATCGGTGCAAAAACAGTTGAAAAAGCTCGTCGAAAATCGCGGCTCTAGCCGATTGTTTGCTATCGCGGAAAATCGGTAAATATTTGCAAGTAATAACCGAGTCACTGGTAGGATCAATAGAGCACAATTGCTCGGCGACGTCTGCCAGAGACCTCGGCATCTCGCACTCTCGAATCGTTTGCACAAACTTTTTAACCGGTAAACGCTGTACTTCACAGCTGCACACCGAGTAGAATTATTCCAACAATTTGTCTTTCTATTTTCTCCCTCTGTTTTTCCTTTCCATTCGGAAAACTCTAAGTAAGTTTTGTCATTTCGATGAAACATCATTTTGTGATAGAGAATCTCTTTTTGGGAATATTTGAACAGTTGACAAAAGAGGGTCGCGTGATTTATAGTCTTGTTTGTTGAACAATAATGTACATTCGGCAGTCATCGTCAGAAATGTATGTAACTTCCATGGATGTAACTTCTAGTTTGTAATCAACAAAAGAAAAAATCCCCAGCTCGTGAATTGTCGTTGAGAATAAACCTAACGAATAAATAATGAATTTTTTATTTAACTGGATTTTATTCCTCTAAAAAAAGAGAACAACACAAAATAAAATTAGATGCCGGAAACTCTTGTTACGCTGTAATCTATGACTCATTGTGTTAAATATTCGTCATGTTAAACATCTCTCTTACTCGTTACGTTAAAGATCCTTCTTTCAAAAGTTATCGCTTGTACCATAGACTAACAAACTTGTACCTAGATACAAAAGATTACTATTATTATTATATACCACTAAGTATAGAAACTAAGTATTTCTTGTAAACTAAATTTCTACTTCTAATCTTCCATCAAGTAATAAAACAACTTTAACAATATTTATGACAATTGCAGTCGCTCGACACACCGTGTCATTGTGAAAAGTTCATCAGGTAGCAAAAATCATCTATTAACGTCAAAAAACACAAAATACAATGCAAAATATACAACTCAATAAAAGTGACAATAGAGAATAATGGAAACTCAAGTGACTCAGAGGCTGAAAATTGCAATTAGTGACAATGAAACTGACGGACATTTTTCTTTTATAAATTTTTGATTTATCAGGCACGAATGACCCAATTAATCAGTGGGAAATAAAACTTCATTTTTTCCCCGTAAACCTTGTTTAAGGTCAAAGTACCGCGGATAATGTTTATTGCATAGTGAAAATTTCTTTTTTTTCTCCACAGTGCTTTTCGTCATCCTCCAGTTTCCTCTTCTTACAATGAGCAGAAATTACTGGACACACTTTTTAATTTCCAATTTTCTCGCATTTGTTGTTTGTCGAGTTAGATTGTTGAGTTATGGTAAATGAGTATTTGAAGAATATAATTATATAAAAGAATTTTTAATCCTTTTGTTTTTGTTTAGAAGTTGTAGAATTCTTTTCTAACTGCGAAAATAACAATAATCGTTCATAATAGATTGCAGGCATTACAGCAAGTTATTTTTTAACAATATTCTTTATTGAAAATAAAGAAATAAATAATCGTTGAACATGAGAAGAGTGAGTAATACATTTGGATGATTGTTATTGGAAAATTTCTTTGTAAGGATACTTTTATAACGCGGATTATATTTATACAATCAGTATATTAATATAATCTACATTTATACAGTCTCTAATTAATTTGTAATTAAGCCTATTTATATTAGCATAGTTTTCCTGTAATAGTAGTAGTCTCGAGCAAATATAGTATACTACATTGGATATCTAATATTTTATTCTGTCTACAGTAGATGTAGAAATTCTAAAATCCTCAGATTTTATATAGTTATTCTGGACATCTGGAAGTGTAGGATTTTTTTGTTATGATTTTTTTAATGATTTTTTATGATTTTGTTATGAATTCATTATATTACATATTATTTTATTTATTGAGGGTAGGTATATTTTGTAATACTTACAGGATATTTAGGGATAGTATCTCTATAATATCTCTTAAGTATTTTAAATCTTTACTAATTCCCTACTGATAAAAGCGTAGATTTGGAAAGAATCACAGCTTACTAATAGTAAGCAATCGTTCAACACTTCTCGAAGAAAATAACGTACCTTAATGTTTTATATCTTTTGTGTAAATTTTAAATAAGAGTAATTAAATTCTCTGATAAGAGTAAATAAATTCAATTCATCGACTGATAGTTGTCATAATCAATATCTATTGAAAGAAATTTGCTGTAAGATGGGTCAACGATTAATTAAAATAGATTATAAACGTAACTAACAAAAAAGAAAAAAGAAATGAAACGAGTACGATCACTGCGACGATATTTCCTAACACGTTAAGAAAACAGATCTATACTAGCGCAAACATCGATTCAGAGAATCTGTATATACGTTCCAGTAAACATTTCTTTATAAATATTTGATCGCTAATATTGAACATGTTTAACGTTCCCATCTTCATTAGTTTTATGTTGTGCGCTTTTATTTCCGCAAGTCTTGCAAGCACCTTTAATCGACCAACTTACAACTTTCGTCTAATATTTGCCCCGCTAGCATTATTTACAATTTTCAATCAGAGTATTTACAATTTTCAACTTGCAAGCAGAGAGATATTACATTATTATAATACAAAGACAAGATTATTAATGTTGTCTCTTGTTATTTTGTAATTTTATTTTTTTATCCTCGTCAGTTGTAGTATATTACAAAAAAAAAAAAAAAATGATATCACCGATTTATAATTAAACTCGTTTTCAAGTCCTGTAGATACAACAGCGAATGAAATGAATGTCATTTAATTAATTATAGTAATCTATTAATCGAAGTAGAAGAAACCAACCATTAATCAACCTAGGAAGAACTTTGTGATATATACAGAATGCAACGTAGCCGATTAAAAATTCGAGACGTTCAAAACATTTGTTGCTGACGTGAAGATCATATCACAACCTCCGTCATTTTTAAATTATAAATAATTCAGATAAAAAATTCTGAATTCTGAGCAAATGAGATAACTACCGGTGATAAGTCCAATTAAATTCGTATTACAGCAAAGTTTTTTTTTTTTTTCTATTCGAGGAAACGAACGGTCGAAGATTTTTCGATATTTTCCAACGAGAAAGGGCGATCCACTCTCGCGAGACGCGTTGTATAAAAGCAGCACGCTTCGGAATCGATTGTACAAACAAGAACGTCGGTGGTGTGTACGCACCCTCAGCCCCTCGGCTGCCCGATCTTTCGTTAAATTTCCGTTTCATCGTTTCTGTGCAAACGTACCGCGAAAGGTAAAAGTTTTAAGCAGGCCATCAGGCCAAACCTGAAAAACGTTTGATTTTCGTCGGTCCTCTTCCTCGTGTATCTCACTCCCCTCTCCGCCATTCCTCTTTTCGAACACGCCGATACTTCCTACGACCGGTCGAAAACACCATTTCTATTTAATTAACGAGAAACGTGAAAAACTTTCTTCCTCTCGTGTTTGCTTTTTAGTCTTTTCTTTTCTTCCTTTCTTTTTTTCTTTTTTCGAAAATTATTTCCGTGTCTCGGTTCGTTTTATTCATTCGATATCTCGCGATAACAGTATCGCCAAATTTCATGTAAAGCTTCAAATATTTGTTTTTCTTATTCAATGTTTTGTCATTAGTAGATTGTCGAGACTGTGAATCGGAGATATTTTTTCTATTTTAGTTTCTGTAGGAGGAGGGAGGAGAATTTTGTTAGAGTGGTAGTGGGTATTTTAGTCTTTGAATTTGATCTTTTGCGTGGGGATTTTTTATAATTTAGAAAGTATTTAGAAAGCAGTTGTTATACTACATTTTATACATACATTATTTCATGATAATAATGCAAAAAATTCTTGAATAATTTTATTCTTTTACTAATAAATACAATATTATATAGTATAATATTGTATTTATACTATAAAATTATCATATAATAATATAATAATTTTTTATTGGATGTCTCTGCATTTTTCTGCTAGAAATTATTTTCTTGTCGTAATTGCAAATTTACAATATATTTCAATTCATTTCATTTGTTTTTCCATTGGTAAAAATCCACCAAAAACAACCGCTGACAAGATGCATATTCGTGACATATTGCTTTAGAAGCATCGAAAAACAGGAAAAATCATATCAATAAAACATATCACAGTGAAACAATGAAATATATCAGTGAAACGTATGGAGAAGATATTGTAGAGTTTCGCATCTATCAAAAAAAATGGCACCAAAAATTTCGAAACTTGGAGATTTTGCAGTAAAAAATAGTAGATAAGGATAAAGATAATTTGCAAGCGAAAATTACTATAAATCGTCAAATGACGACTAGAGAACTTGCGAAATTGAAATTTAGCGTTTTTCAAACACGGTGAAATTTATTTAGAATAAAATCCTACTGAATACGTTAACGTATCTCTTCAAAATCAATGGATTTACCATTTTCGTCGCTGGTCGAGCGTGTGTAAAAATTGTCAAGCGTGTAGCACGAAGGAAACAGCGATCGATGAGCATAGCCGAAAGAGATATAGCAGGTGTTGGATGAGCGTGGCCGATCAAACGGCTCAAATTGGCAGCGATTTCTCGACTGACAACTCACCACCCCCAACCACACTCCCTCTCCTGCCATTTCAGTCAATTTTAATAATATCACCCCGTTCGGTACGCCTTCGTACGCCACGATGACTCGCACGATTTTACGACGGCTTTCAATTATCCGGGGAACCATACTCCCACGGGCCGCTGCCCTCGCGAAATATCGATCCTCGTGCTCTCGACTGCGTGGCTGCCGGAAGTGGGTGGAACGAGGAATTACGTTACGAAGGCGAGACTCGACGATAATCGCCGCTGCACTTTTCGAGGCCGTACTTGCATGTGCCGTGGAAATATGTAGAAATTTTATATAATTACGGTGGAGTTTATCGCGATAAGAAGAAAAGGGGGTGGCAGTTGCGCGAAACGTTTAACCTTCCGTGTCGATTTGACACATTTTTCTTATAAAATGTCATATTATTTTATTTAATACGTTACGTCATTTATTATTTCTCTTATAGAACGCTGTATTATTTTGTGGGTACAGAGGTAATACCTGTTCTTCTTAATATCCATTTACGTTCTTTTAATTTCCATCCGTCACAACTTGACACATTTTTCTTGTAATTAGAGATTGTTATATTAAATTAGACAAAGACAAAAACTGTCTTAATATTCGAAGCTCAATAGAACAGTGAAAAAGGAAACTATAGAGTAAGTCTTGAGGGGTCGTTATAAAGAGAAGATTTTAATCTTCAACATCATTATGAATCTAATCGTGAAAAAGAATCTTTAATGTTTTTTAAAAACATTTAAAGTTTTATAGTTTTTAAGGAAAAAGTATTCTTACCAACTACATGATGTAACTCGCCTTTGAGAAAACAAACTCAGGAGTATCAAAATAGAAATTTTAGGTTTTAAGATGAGACCAAATGGATTGTTATATTAATTTCTTTTACAAAGTTATAATAGTTTAAATAAAACAATTTTTCATCGATATCATTTCATATTTTCATTTCTACACATTTTTGTCTTTTGTATTGCAACTATGAATTTTGAAAGTTTAAGTTCAAATTCGTTGCTGAAAATTCAATTACGAAATCGAGGGAAATCAGCTTTCGACCTATTATTTCTCATTAAATGCATGAATGTCTCCAGCCACTAATCACCTCCAAATACCAAAACCTAAGAAGATCAGGGAAAGATTTTTTGCAATTCTCTTGTAAACTCTTAACGATCGATCGCGCAGTTCAACACACGTGCATAAAACTCATCATGAGATCAGACGAATGCGCAGGATTATTCGCCGTAAAGAAAAAAAGTTTCGGAGAAGGAATTATCCCAAAATACCTGCGTAAACGTTGAAATCATGCAGGAATCGCGACACATGGTCGACCGCGGGACCGCCATGTCGGCTGGCAGATAATCGCTACATTACGAGTGCTCGCTAGAAAGATAAATTTCCGCTGAATCCCCGTGCCCGTGCAGTAAAACGTTGGTAAAAAGTACCTGGGTGGGCAGGTAGCGAAAGGAACGTAGCGAACGAACGTGCGAACGGAAACTTAAAATCCTGCCATAAAGCGATAATCGATTTACGATGGCGGCGCTTTAGCACAGTCGTACTCTGGACGCAAGGCGGCAAGGAGAAAACGGAAGAAAAATCGCAGAGACGTGGATTTTTCTTTCCTTCCCTTTTTCTTCCCCTTTTTGGCTCCGATAGACAATAAAGCTCAATGCGACGCAACTAGCGGGCGGCTAGTATAAAAGAAGCCTAGTAATTTTTATACTATTTTATAGTTACGTGCGTTGAAACTTTCTAACTACAATTTGCATTTGGAATTTTCTTCTATTTTTTTCTTTTTTTTTTTTTGTTAGTAAATAATTAATAAAAATGTGGGATCGTAGGATCGATGAGAAAAGGAACTTTGAGGTTTGACACTTGAACGTTTGTAATAAAGGGTACAACAGTAACTCCTTGCGCTGGCAATTGGTTCGCGGACCATAACGAATGACCAAACCGTATACGATAATTCGTCGCTTTCTTTTTCTTTCGAACTCGTCGATATGATATCACTGAGTAGAAATTATTAAGAAATAATAAACTTGTGATTTGTTTTGCCTGGATTACATTTAAATAGATTTAAAACTGAGAAAATGTTGAAAATTTGGGATAAAAAATTCTCGACGTGCATGGCACGTCATTTTAGCGCAAGAGGTTAATGCTTCTTATTGTATCAGTCTTTTTTTCTATCATTGAGTAACTTTTATAAAAGAAAGAGTGCTAATATTTTTCTCATTTTCAAGTGATTAATAAAAATAGACTTTGAATCGTGTCATTCAAATTACTACAATCGAATAAATATTATATTAACAATTGATAAACATCGATATCGAGTGTTATATTGAAAATTAATCTAAAAGTCCAATCCAACGGACTGAAGTTTGACGTTTAAAGATTATCTGCCAATTTTTTTCGAAATCATACCTTGTATTATCGCTCTATGTCTGTTCCCTGCTATTAAATTCCTTTTATGAGAGAAAAAGCACTAATATTGAAACTAGAGGGAAAAAGAGTTCAATAGCACCAAGATCGTTTTATCATAGCACATTTCTCAGTTTCTATCTAAGCTTGGCTCGAGATAATGTTTTGCTATCATCGCCTACACCGATGGTATCCATATATCGAGCCTTTTACTGTTTCAGACGATCTTCGTGGGAGAGGCTGTGCACCAAAGACAAACAGCCATACACAAGAATAACATCTTTCACGTTCCGCTAATCACAACACTCGGAGCGAGCTGTAGAAGTCGTAGAAGCGACGATGGAAAAACATAGCGCCGCCGTGGTTCGAACCAATGGAAAAATTATAGCCACTGTCGGATGGTTAATGAAGTGGACCCACGAGTACGGGAATTATTTTTGTTCAAAACATCCGAACGTAATTACAAATAAGAATTAATTTGTGCTGTTTCACTTATTCTTCCTCTTATACTTAGAATCTAATCTACTCTCACGTAAGTAGTTATACTTCATTGAGTCTGTATTATAATTTTCATTTGTTACTACTTCTGTGATATTACTATTTCATTTATCATATTTATGTTAACTTTCACTTATTCTTGAATTAAATATTTCATTTTTAATTTTACATCTATATATATATATATATACATATATATATTGCAATACAGATGTAAAAAAATTGTAGTTGAATTTTGTCGTATGTTGGTACATATATAGTTTTAGGACTATGTTACTGTTTGACTTTTGAGAAATGTTCCATAGTTTAATGCTTAAATAAAACACCCTATCTGAATTTTATATAACTATCCTTTCATTCGCAAGTCTTAAGACAGAATCAAAGAGATACCATTCGAGCTAATTATTATACAAAAATTTCTCTTTAGTAAAATTTCATTCACATACATTTTTCACTGTAATTATTATATCATTATATTTCGATGTCAATGTGATATTAATTATATCTCTGGCACATAATTGATCCATTAATTCAAATTTTTAAATTTAAAATTCCCATGAAAGATGTATAAAAATGAGTTGCAAAATCAAGCGATATTGATACCATATCTACTAAATACTGAATATTAATGCAGACATATCGTGACGACTTGAAATTCTTTAACAAAAGAAAGAAACAAACCATCCACGCGATAGTTCTGTTGATGTACATTTTATTTTATTAAAATCTCAAGAATATATACGTGTACATATGGTTATTTATTAAAACAATCCATTCGAAAAGATGTGATACTTAACTATTCAATATTCATCCTCTTTGTGTATGTATAACGTCTAAACATGTGATAACTCAACATAGTGAAACCGGTGACAATAATTTTGCCACGTGTTTGAAACATATTATATTATAACAGAGTTAAAAGAAATGGTAGAAGTAAAGCAAGATTCTACGCAAGATTCTTACAGTTTACGGTTACTCTTAACTTAACGAGTTAGGGATATTCAGTAAAAAGGATACTTTTAGTGCAAAATTACTCTCCGATCGGTTATTCGATTAAAAAATACAATGGGAACCTGAGCGTTCAGCGCGATTTTTAATGGCACTTTGAGAATATAGCTGATCGAATAATTACGAATGCGTAGTAGTGCGTTTCAACTATGCACACGGTGTATAATACAAGCCACGATATAGTCATATTGCGAATTATTGCATCCTCGAAAATGAATTTTTGGCATAGATTAAATTATACGTAAATGAGATATTATTAATTTTGAGAAATTGACAGTATACTTGAACTGACTTGTACCAGACTTAGTATTTTAGAGTTTTAAGCATTGGATCGCCCATGAAAGAGTAATTGATATATTTACGATATTTCTATTTGGATGTGAAATAGACTATTAACCATGTTCTTTTTTAATACATGGAATTCTAAAATATAGTAAATGCTAATTTTTAAAAGTTTTTCACAGTTTTTCGCAAAGATATAAAATTGAAATTCACTATGTTTCAGACTGACATGAATTTTTCGAAGATTTTACTTTCGAGAAACTTCGAGAAATATTTTATTTTAGAATTTCAGATGATAAAAAAGAATAATCAATGGTATTTCGTGCATATAAATAGAAAAACTGGAAACGTAATAGCTATTATTTTATCAAATTGAAAAAGAAGGCAGACAAATATATCGAATATTTAAAAATATCATAAAGAATGACTATGTAAACATTTCTTGATTGAGGTTTCAGATTTTTTTATATAATTACACTTCTGTCAATTTCCTGACACTATGATTATTATAATTTTCCTATATCATGGCTTGTACTATTGGCTGACTGTATATGTGATTTTACATTTGATGTAAAAATCCTAATTACATTGAGTCGTGCGATCGTTAAGTACTCTATTTAAGTATACGTGAGTTATAGTTATTCTAGATATTTTACTGTAGAGTATAATTTGCAAATGAGATGAACCACATCGAATTTAAATATTTAAAAAATACTGAATATCATATTCACTAATCTATAATATAATATAGACTGCGAACACAATACATAAAAATATACAAAATATCTAAAATAAATTACTATATCGTTCAGCGAATGAAACGGAACTTGGGTTCCATTCCTTCAATTGTTTTCTAGAAAATTTGCACAAGCAAATCCATAGTATAGCATCTTTACAAATAGATAAATAAAATTTTAGAGTATCGTTTAGTTTTCTCCGTTCTATCATAATGAATCGTTTCGTTTTTATTAAACTGATTCATTATATATAATTACATGAATATATAACTCTTGTAAACAGACAAAAAATTATTTAGAGATGAAAAATGTTCATTTTCGTGAAAATTTGAGAAATATTGATCAAGTCTATCTCTATCAGAATTACCTTACCACCCTCTGTAATTTATTTCTCTTTGTTTTTCTTTAATTCATTAATTGAAATATCTTCGATATATATATATATGGTAGAATAATTATTATGCTATGTAGTCATTCCTTAAAAATTAAATAAAATACTTGACGATATTTCATACGATCCTATATAAACATTATACAATTTTCACGAGAAATATCTGTATTATTTCAATAATATTTCAGATTACAGAGAGAGTTAATTGTGTTCAATTGTTCTATTGTTACGTTGAAATATCCTCGAAACGAGCGCAAGGCTTGGCAAACGATTTAATTCCCAAAAAATGGAATGAAAATTATTCTATTTAAAAAAGAAAGAAAGAAAGAACAAAAAAGATACATAAACGATACTCGAGCTCTCTCTAAAATTACGGAGTACGATAAAACAGAGTATAACGGACATGCTAAGCGTTTGCTTAAAAAATGTCCGCCGAATCGGTGCAATTCAAATGGCAATTTCGCCGGGAAAAAACAGCCATCGATTACCCGTGAATCGAATTCCAACAAATTTGAATAAAAGATCGGCTGTCAATTCCCGCCATTTCAATCCGATCAAATTTCGCGTATCGCTTAGTTTCTGCAAACTAACAAACCTGAAACAATTCATGCGATACATACACACACGCGCGCGCGCGCGCGCAAAGAGAGAAAAGAAATAAAAGATATTAATCACTCGCTACTGATTAATGCTAGATACAGTCATAATGATCGATTGTTCTCCATTCAAACGTCACACGTCCGTTTAAAGCCTACGAAATATCTTCGATAGCCCACGTATTTTCACGATTCGTGAAATCGTGCAAATTTTTATGGGCAAACTCTCGTCTATACGAGTCTAATCGTCGAGAACTACACGGTGTCCGTACGTTCGAAAACCTCTTTACGAAAATAGAATACACCGCTATTGCAAATCTTGGACTCGAAAAAATATTAAAAGTAATCGTTGATAATACATACATGAATATTTACAATATCGTGCTGCACAAGTCTGAGTTAAATTGCTTAAAACAATTAGAAAATCTTTGTAATCTGATGAGAAAAACTGTACGAGAGATTTGAAAAGACCAGTCGTCATTAAATTTTCATTGATTGATGTAGTTTGTTATATCTAAGGAATGAATTTTCACGCATTCGTGAAAAATTTAGAAATGCAAAAATGCAAGTGAAAATAATATGAAAGAATATTTAAATTATAACGTGTCTTACTAATAATTTGTAACAAGTGAGAATTGACTTTTTACCTAAGTTGCAATTTCTTAATTATGTGCATAAACATCTACAGTCTAATTATGTTGTTATCAGTCTACTACATAGTCTAGTTCGTTTTTATAGTAGATACGTTCTACTTTTTAAAAAAATGAACCAAGAAGTTCTTCATTACATTTATTACAATTCGAATATACAAATGAGAGTGTGGTGTCGAAATATGACCATTCACTCTTACAACTTTGATTATATTATATGAAATATTATATTATATGAAATATGACCATTCACTCTTACAACTTTGATTATATTATATGAAAGACGAAAAATCGAACTGAAGAGCGACAAAACAGTTCGATTTCTTCCTTTTATCGAGAACGAAATCGCTACGAAATTTTTAACAGATCGATTGATTTTCTAATTATTTTGAGCACCGAAATTGAGCTCAACCTCGACGATTTTCTTTGCAAACAATACATTTTTTTTATTTTTATGTATAGGATATCAAAAAATAGAAAGTAAATTTCACGAACGCTCGAGAATGAAAGTAATATATCACGTCGTTTACGAAAATACTGCCTTTTACGAGGAGCTGCGGTCCTTAAACTATATAATATTTTTTACGTGCAGAGTGTACGTGTGTTTTATATATTGTTTAATTGTAAATAGACATAACGTGAGAGACAGAATCTCTGTAGAAAATCGTAGTATATATTACTATTAGTCTATAATTGTTAATCCTCGTTTACAAGAAGGACACTAACCCCTAAGTAGATATTCAATTCAAATCGATCATTTAATCCCTTTGCCACGACTGATTATAAAATTAAATAAAAGGAGTTTAATGTAAATTAAATTTACATCAAGTGTATGTCACTTCTCGATTAAAAACAATTTGTATCGTGCAAACGACATTTTATTCCAAAAATCTTCAGTTGACGAGACTTAGTTATAGTAATACAGTATCGTTACGATATTATAATTAAACTGTTCCACTGACGAAGAGTTTTGACAAGAAGAATATATTTGTGCGATATAAGTCATTTTTGATAGAGAATGACTCACGACGAGATTTAATGAGATTAATTAAAATCGCAGCAAAGGAATTAATCGCGTTACTATGTACAATGATGTATCTTTGTTCATAAAAAAATATATCTTCCCGCTATTACGAACTACCAATCCCGGAACGAGGCTTTTTCAAAGATTGCAGAGTATACCTATATAAAACTTGGTAACGTCTACGCACAGTATGAAAATACATTGCGCTCTCTTGAGATTCTGCGATCGAGACAATTTTGATGAAATATTGATAAAAGAAAGAGAAAGAAGACCACCTTCAACAAATAACAATACGAAAACGAGTTAACCCATTCGCATCATGAATCTACCATGACATGTAAATTTCAGAAAAAAATCTTTATCGGTTAATTTATGGGATTTTTTTATATATTATTAGGCAACCAATTATCTCGTCAGATTATTTTAGCCTCGAAAGAATGTAAACATGATTTTCTACGGTAAGAAGCAGTCCAAATCTTTATCAGTAAAAGTCAATAAATGTTTAAATATTTTCGAAGCTGAAATACCCTAATTAATATAATGTACCGAATAATATATAAAACTAAAAACATCGTCATACGATTTATTATGCCACAAGTCTACTGTGATTGTCATATGACGCGAAGAAGTTAATCTCAAACAATACTCGACATGATCGAATTTTTGAACAAATTGCTCAAACTTTGTCAAACGGGGAGATGAATGTTTGAATGATAATAAAAATTCATTACTGCATTATAGCATTCTATCAAAAGAATATTTCTGAATTGTCGAGAATCTCTTGTGAGGGAAAATTCAAACGAACACTCTATGCGCCGATGATTTCGCTCGAAACGAAAAGGAGACCAACGTACGTAACCCAATTACGTCAACTTTGTTCTTAGGCCAGCCATCAGCTAATCTTCAATCAACCAGCTGAGCACGCCAACTTATCGATCAGCCCCCTCTATTGTAAACGCTAATCAGTGAAAAATATAATTCGATCGTGTCATAGTTTCATCCCTCGTGGTTCCGAAATCAATATACTTAAATTCAATGATCGTTTTCTTCCGAGAATTTAACTAATGTCGGTTTGAACCATTGCAATTTAAAATTTATTATTAATTATGCTACGTAGAATGCATTTAAAAAAAAATACAAAATACACTCAATTATCCTAAATTTTAATAATCTAACATAAATTATCATAGTCGTCAATTTAATTTACAATTTAACCTTTAACTGGAATTATTTTATTTTCAATGCTATTTAGTACTTACATTTTTATATTTTATTTCAGCACTCTTAATTCCATGATGAACCGCCAGGGATAAAAATATGTTTGTGCAAAAATTCATTCAACAAATCTGGCAAATTCGATAGGCACAATAAGAAGGCATAATAAGAAACTTTTCAAGGAACCGTGTTTTCAAAAAATTGGGACGAATGAACGATCACAGGTAAGATTACGAATCGGTATTACAAACCCTTGTAACTAACCCTCGAACAATCAAGAAATTATCCCCTTATTTTAAAGTATTAATCTGTCTACTGAAATTTATGACACAAGAAATGTAGGGAGTTTTAAAATTAAAATAAATTACTATTATTCAAGGGTTGAGACACGAGGGCTCCGCTAATTCTATACATTATTACTTAATCCTTAACAGAAACCTTAAGTACCATTTGACCCTGTGTGAAGAATACAAATATTTCTGCAGTTTGTAATGTAAATTATACTATAGAAATTTTCGTATTCTCATTTCGTCAAAAATCAACCACTACACGATATTCAAAGAACCAACTATAAAAATTATTCAACAAATTTGTCACGCCATCATTTAACAGATTTATTTTTTATTAATGAAACAAAACTTTGTTTAGATTCTTCAAACTCGAAACTTTTGATTTCTTTTCGATTATTTCTTCTCATTACTTCGAACCTATTCTAAGATACTTTTTATTACTTCAAAATTCTTTTCTTTTTTTTCTTTTTCGACAGAAGATGACACGAACTTAGAGAGCTTGACGCTCTTTTTTCTGAATCAACGTTAACGATTTTTGGCTCTTTTTCTCCTGCATGAAAATTCTTGGAAGATAATATCATAGACAATAATTTTGATTCTGTCATCCACTAATTATCCACTAATTAAGCGTTCATATTGGCGAAAAACACTTCAATTCACGAATCACGAATTCTGTCTTTTGCCACTACAAGACCAGTTTGAATTCTTAGCAAGATCTCCGAACTCTCGAATGTCTAACTTAAAATCTAATTACACACTCGGTTTAATATTGAATTTTAGAACTTCCACACGAATACGAGTTCCTCTGTGTTTCTTTCAAGTCATTCCAAATCAATACCCCAGACATCGATTTCAAAGTTGACCAACGAATCCAAATATTCATTCTGAATTCTCTTGCCGAACCATTTCAACACTCCAACACCTTTCGAACTGCTTCAAACCCTGTATTTTTATCACTCAAACCTAAGTTTAACGAGTCCGATGTCTCGAATCTCAATTCGTACACATTTTTGACATTCTCCCCCAAAAAAATGGCAACGATTCAAAAAAAAAAAACTCCAATCCAAGAGTTCTCAAGAAATTCAAACGTACGTTCTTTTCCAATTCTTCCAATCACACGCAAATCTTCTAAACTCCATTCAAACACGAGCAAATCGCCCTGTTCCTTCACTTAAACTCTATTTCAAAATTTCGTTCAAAACTTCACCCTAAAGCGAGAATATTCTTTGGAAACGTCACTTTAGAGGTCAGTAACAGGTCCGGACAGTTTAACACCACTCTCGATCATCGACAACCATTCAGACACCTTCTCTCTGTACGCTGTTTCTCCTTGCTCGTCCACTTTACCCTCGTCCTCTTCGTCCTTTCGCTGCTTTTCTTCCTGATGATCATTCCCATCTGCCTGGTCTTCGTCCTCCTCTTGATCATCGGACGAGGAGGAAGTGTTCCTCGCACGTTTCACATTCGCCAAGCACGGAATGGTTCCCTCTTGGCCGGTGGCATCGATCATCTTATCATGCAGAATGTCCATCAGCTTCTCCAGTCTGACAAATGACGAGTCAATGAACGTTACATGCGTTCGTCCACCTATCATTCACTACTCGGCCCAAAGAAATCTCTGTAATGCTCTCTTTAGAAGCGGCAAAAGCAGCAGTGAGGTCAACTGAAAGCCATGCTGCCAACTAGAAGAAACAGAAAAAGAATACACACGACCAAAGCCGGTCACTCTCGCGGTTCACCCTCGTCCAGTCGCGTCTTGCAGGATTATTTTTAGGGGTTGTACAGGATGTAGAATACGCTTGGTATACACAGGGAGAATATATATATATATATACATACACGCACATACATGTGTTTCTGATGTAAAAACAACTTTTTCGCAGGATAAATGGTGCTCGTTGACATAACCCACTAAAAGCTAACGTGTTACTACAATGTACAATTGCTCGCGGAACTTCTTTTAAATATATCGTGCGTTATACAATACATTTTGAAATTTCATTAACATGAGACCCGATTATGTGATTGATTGTACTGGTAGACTGAAAATATGTATGGAAACTACAAGACATCACGAAAAGCCAATTATCTACTTAATATCAACGAAACCATATTCAACACTTATTACATGTTTAAGACTCATGCAATAAATTATATGTTTGAGTTACTCGTGCAATAATCTTTTACTATAAATTTACGATAAATCTTCAGATTGGTTTCCAATTTTTACCAATATAATCATTCGACAGACAACTGACTCTTCAATCCCTATACGCTGAACGGTCTTTACGGTCAACAGAGTCACCATTCATCCCACAACTTCTGAATGAATTTTTTGCGAGAGTACAGCTCTCGGCACGGTAACTAATAAGCTACATTATACACAAAAATAGCAAGGAAAATTTCAAATAATATTGAGAAGCTCCTTTGAAATTTAGCAGGATCCGTTCCTTGTCGGTGGCGTTAAACGCGTTTGTCACCGACAAATAGCCGGCCTCTGCAACTGTTTAAACAACGAATTAATTTGTTGTTTGCCGTTGTTGACGGGGATTCTACGGTGGCTGTTTGCCGTGGAAATTGTAGAAGAAAGAAAATATCAATTTTGTGCGCCCGCGCAAACACACACGCAACGCAAGCGCCGGCTTAAAAACATTAAATTAATATAACATTTGATCATTTATTAAATTGCCGCGTACAAACTCGATACAACGAAGCAGAGACTGAGGGAGAAATATATATATAAAAAGAGAGAGGAAAAAAGAAATAGAGAGAGAGAGAGAGAGAGAGAGAGAGAGAATGAGTAAGAGAAAGAGAAAAATGGAGAGGCGTGTATCTGTGGCGGTCGTTATTTCCACCGAACGAACGGATCGAAAGATAAAAATTGACTTTGCTTGTTTAAACTGTACACACCGGGACTTTTATGATGTTTGAGCGAAACGACGAGGATACAACGAGTATAATCGATAATGATACGTTGATTCTTTCGATCTGGTCCTCGACCATCGATGAAAACCATTTATGGTTTCTCTTTTTTTTTTGTTTTTTTTTTGTTTTTTTATCTTTTTATTTTCATTCCGAAGATGGATGCTGAATAACAATGGCGCTCAAAAATGCATAACGAGACTAACATGTTTGAGGATATCATCGGAAATTTTCAACTGACGTTAATAAACGAAATGAAATACGTATTAGGATGCTTCTTGGTATTTTAGTTGGTAGTTTTCAACTTGAATTTTTATGTATTTTTATGCACCAGTTTTGCTCTCTTTTAATTAGAAAAAAAAAGAGTTTAACAGAAAAACGAGACGAAAAATCACGAGTTTCAACAATGATTCTTTGATATATATTTTCTTTTTAGATTTAAGGTGATTGAAAGATTCTTATCTTTCTTCCTTATCTTTCTTCAAGAGAACAAAACAATAAATTCTTAATACATTCGAATTTTTTGAAATAAAATACAAAACTATAATATAACTGCATTATGGAAGAAGTATTGTATATCCAAATCTTAAAATTATAGTCCTCATGGCAAAAACTTTTATGGAATTCGATATTACTGAGTAGTTATGATAAATTATAATACATTAGTAACCAAAAACATTTAATGTGAATCGTTTTCATCGCGAATCCTTCAGTTTAATTAACGATAGAAAAATGCGATTAAAAAATAAAAAATAACTGAAAGATATAGCGAAGTCAGTTGTATCGAACTTATGGCTAAAAAAAAAGCGTATTTATTTGAAAACGTCGCATAATAGTAATGTAAAGAAAAATCTGTTTAGAGACAGTAAAAGATTCTTAAACTTTAAGATATTTGAACAGTGAAGAAAATCAATTAACACTTTAAATAACATTTTTGTGTATAATGTTGAGAACATCTAAGTTAATTTAAAAATTATCATTGGATAAAAATTGAACAAGCTGAATGTAGCTTGAGGAGAATTAAACTAAAAATATAATACAGACTTGAGAAACAATATACACCGAATATTAAAAATAATAAACAAATTGAAAAATCGAACGCATGCCACACAAGCTGCAAAGCCATGCCAACGCGTACGTAATTTACACTATTTAAATGTACACACGCTTATGATATAATTAATTGCTACGTAGTGAAACTGAAAGCATCTGTAGATTCTAAACATTATTTCTTCCACATTTCCTTTTTTTTTTTTTATAAATTCTTCAATTTTAAATACTACTTTACACAATCAAAATTTCTGTATCTTTCATTTCCACTTCAAAGATGTCGAAATATATAGAATGTACAATAAGTAAGTAAAGAAGAGTTCAGAAGATGTAGATCGTGAGAATACAATTGTTGGCAAATAATTTTACAGATACAGACGGAATTCTCCCAAACTCTTCTCGTACTTTGAACAAAAACCATCGAGAAGAAAATATTATTTCAGTACGATCTTAAGCTTGGTTCACGCTATTTCGATCATCCCTCAACGTTTAATTTCTTAGCATCACCTAATTTATATTAAAACTGGCGTTATATGATGTAATAATGTCAAATGTAACAACGCGATTAGAAAAAATAAAACAAATCTCTATATATCTTCTGTCCAGTTTTGAAATTGGATATTATTGTTATTTTACAAAATTCATCTACAAATATGTTTTAAGAATATTCCCAAGTGTATGTATGTACAGGATATAAAAATATTCCAACAATCTTTAGCTTATATATACATATAAAGAAAACTACGTAGGAATATTCCCAAGTTCGTGCATTATATTCTACATTAGAAATATTCTTGAAATAATATTTCGCGTTAAGAATATTCTTAAGCTAGTATCTCGTATTAGCCCAATTGTTTTCGTGAAATAATAAGAATTCTACATTGAGAGAAATGTCTCCAGAATTTCGTACAATTATTCACAATTATTCACTTCTATTTTATCACTGAAGTATCTGTATATTCAAAGTGCCTAATCCTAATCCCCAATGAAGACGAACCAAGCGAAAGCTCGCTCCTCGAGCCCGACGGAATCGCACGAGACACGTCCGTGAGAAGGGAGAAAGGAAGAAACACAGAAGAAACAGTCTCTGTACAGACAAGAAAACAGGCAGACAGAAAAGGAGTGGAACAACGATAGACCTACGTGCTATTCGACATGTACATAGTAGTAGCCTCTAGCAAGCCCCTTGAAGCCCCCCGTCGCTCAACGGTGACCGTCGGCTCGCGTTTGCTTCGCAGGGGCCCCGCGCGTACGTAGCCTAAATGTAGGCGGTGGTGTAGGTGGCGCGTGAAGGTGCTGTCAGGACTCTGGATGTCAGGATTCCCGTCGAGCAGAGATCTTTCGGCACGAAGGAGCCACCACCGACAACGGTCACTTCCGGGATCTCGGTGATGGCTCGGCTCGTTTCGTCGTCGACGTCGTCGTTCAGACGACTCCGATCCTCGTCCTCGCTCACCGTTCTCCGCGTGTCTTTCGTCCCGATCTCGTTCCTCTCTCCCGATGTTGTTCCACCCTTGTCCGTTTCGCTGAACGACCTTTTCGACAGAGAGCCACCCTTCTTCTTCCTCGACTTCTTCGATCCTACTCTCTGGTGATGAGAGAGACCACCGCGCGACAGTTCCAACTCCTTCCTCGGCTCCCTTATTCTTTTCTCTTGCACGCTCGACGTCGAGGACGACGTCGTCCCTGGGCTCTTCGTCACGGTGGAATCTTCTGTTTTCAAATCGTCGTCTCGCGCGACACTTTCTTCCGTAATCTTCTTCCAGCTGAGGTTCAGCTCGTCCAGCAGATTCTGATCGTCGAAAACAGAGTCCTGGTCCTCGTGTTGATCGGAACTCCTGGTCTCCAGCGTTAGTTCAATCCCAGAGATGTTAGAACTCTCCCCCAAACTGACATCCTGGTGCCGTGATTCCGAGCTAGTGCTGTTGGTGGCGATCACTGGCGACTGGTTGCCACTGCTGGTCACCAGGGCCTGATCGTCCAAGGACCAGGAGGCATTGATAGACGTGGTTGGGCTGCTACAATCGCCGGCTCGGTAAACGTTCGTCTTGTCAGTGACGAGATGCTGTGCCAGATCCGCGGTTCGGGAACATAGTGACGAGGTGAAGTGTTGCGGGACCATCGAGGAGAACGACGATGTCGATGACGGTGGTGCAGGGATCAGGCTACAGGTGTCGGATAGAGCGGTACGCACGGGGGTGCTGGTTACGTAGGATTGCGTAGTATCGAAAGTAGCGACAGGCGTGACCGATGCTGCGTTTACGCACTTTGCCACGTGATTCGCCTCGGCCAGGCACTTGGACGCCCGGGCCTCCTGCAGCTCCCGTCTCAGCGCCAGAGTCTCTTCCTCGAACGCGGCGATCTCGCGGCCTTCGTTGCTACGTGCCAATCAACACACAATTTCCACCATGTTTATATATATGTACATATGTGCACAGCGCACGTACTGTCCATTAGACGGCATATGTATGTTTTTTTTTTTTGTTGGTTCTGCGTTTTTTTTTTTTTTTTTACTGTGGGTGGGTATATATGTTTGGCGCATGCGATTCCCATTTTCACGTGCAAGGTATGAGAACAGAGAGAATTTGAGAGCTTGACAAAGAGGAGAGCGGAGAGAAGAGTAAGAGAAAGCTGGGACAGGGAGGTGACATCGTGCGCAATTGCTTGCAACTTCTGGTTTTGTTGGGTGGAAGTGGTCTCTCTTGAATTTTCATTTGACGACGGATGGAGAAGCCTCTTTGAAATTCAGTTTCGGGTGGATGAAGGTTTATGGAAGTTATTAAATGTCCAAGTAATTTGTCCGTTGGACGTGGAGTTTTGGTACATGGGGATCTCGTTTTCACGTGCGGGGTGTAAAATAACTTGATAAAAAGGTGCGGTGAGGAATTGGAAGAATAAGAAAATTAGGAATCCCGTGCATTCTTGATGTCTTTCTTGTTTATTTCAACTGGATAGATGAAGTCCTTTTTCAAATTCAGATTTCAGTGGATGAAAGTTTATGTAAATTATCAAATATCCAAGTAACTTTCAACGATTTCCAGTGATTTTAAAATGGAAGGAGATGGTTTTTTAACGAAACAAGTAGCAACTTATTTATGAATTTGTAATTTAGATGGAAACAAGATTAAATAATTATTTGGTGGTAACTAACTTAAAAATAGATTTTTAGATAAAGGGAGTGAATTGCAATTTACAAGCATGTAATGGATCTAGACTGAAAGGGGAAAAAATTGCTGAAATATTATTAGACAATTCATTGGCGTGTATTTCCTGAACGGATCAAAAAGAAGGCTATGACACATGCAGATCGTAATTATTTAACGACGAATGTTTTTCAGGAATGAAGATAACTCTTGAAAAAACAACTTTCTGAATAATCTTAAATCTAAGTTAAAGTAATTTTGGTTGAGTAATTATTAGGATTTATTAGACAGTATTTTACCAAAAGGAGTAATAATCAAATCGCAAGTATTTTATGAGTAAACTAAAGTAAAGTTAGTGATTAATTTGTGGAAGATTAAAAAAAAATGTTTAAAATGTATCAGTTATTAAATGTTTGTGTGATATTTCATAGAGAAATTAAATATTCTAAAGCTAGAAGCGAGTTATTGCATTCTGGTTATTAGTGATAAATTAAAAAACTAATTCAACGATAATTCAGTGATTTCCTAGAGATAAAGTGGAAATAGTAAATCACAAAAAAAAGAACTAGTTTATGACGAATTTTCTAAATCAGTAAAAGTTGCACTGAAATGGTGTCTCAAATTAAAAATAAATTCTTGCTACTATGAAGTTTTAACGTGAAAACACACGTGAAATAAGGAAATATACTCCTTTTAATTAACAGAATATCTAACAATAAGCAGAACAACTCTTCTCGGGAAAAGATCCAATAAAAATATAACAAATAAGTATAATAAATAAAAGAAAAATATATACAATACATAATACCTACTAAATATTGTAAACTCTTTGATATGTAAACTCTAAAATTTTCTTCTATCAATTTAAATTCTTCCAGCAAAGCTATTTTGCTATTGGACATTTATCACTCGTGATCACAGTTTGAAAATTAGAACAAATCTCACATGGTCTGTCGACAATATAACAAGATTTGAAGGGTAATTTACAGAGAATCACATGAATCTAATAATAATCAGTGCAAAATGTATACTAGACGAAAAATCACGTGTAAAATAATCCACAAAAAATATACTTGATAATAGAAGAAATGGTGAAGAAAAGATACCAAAGTTTGCTACAGGAATGTGCAACAACCATGCCAAACTATAAACGAGTACTCACTTTGCGTTCAGCTTCAACGTGGCTACCTCTTCCTCCAATTTTGCTATTCGCCTATCACTTTCTTTCTTCTCCTCCATTAATTTCATTATTTGATTCTGAAACGAATCAATGAAAAAACTTTTCATTCGCGATTAGAAAAACATTATTAATGGGAGAAGAAGTTATTAATTTGCGTGATAAGTTCATTCACGTCGAAACAGTTCCATATTACTTTCATACGTGTAAAATTTGTTTAATATTAAGAAATAACTCCCTAATTCATCTCACTCTTTTACAAATATATATCTTTTATAAAATTAAAATTCAACGTATTCGTATTTTAACATTTTTGTGATATTCTTCGACAATTTATTATTTAATTTGGGAAATATTTAGAAATTATTTGGGACGAAAATTTGTCATAAATTGATGTATTAATTGTTAGAATGTCTACATATGCATTTACTTGTAATGAATTCCAAGAAAGACGGTTGGAAGAGATTTTGCTCGACGTCTCTGCCCGTCGGAAGGAGACTAGGATAAAGATAAAAAGATAAGGGAGACAATAATATCCAGCACAGATAAGATGGCTCGGCTCGTTTCAAAAGAAATCAAACAATTTACATAGCAACCTGCAATTTTTCACGAGATAACGTGCTATAGGCTTAGATCTCTTTGCTCGTATGATTCTACGAAGTGTATAATTATCAAGAACTGTTAGAAGAGAAATAATATTTTTGAAAATAAATATTTCGTCGATGATGTTCGTTTACGCGAAGTGTGACAATCTTTTCAAAAAATCACTTCAAATTGTAAAACTGACACAATTATATTTTCTTTTACCACAATTATTTTACTCCAATATTGATAGGAGATTTCTAATAATTAATAAATGAAATAAAATAAAAAATGTCGAACGAACAATATTGTTGCATGATGTATATATGGAATGGATGGAAACGATGTTTCTAGCTATACTCCAAAAGTTTGTGAAATGTTAACTATTTATTAAAACTCGAGATATATATTAAATATATTCCCTGTTTCAATTCAGAAACTCGTTCACTGTCATTATGATCATTGATGATTAACATTCTACTTTTTGGACTCATAAAAACGGAGTAAATCTCGTTAGCTAAAAATTTTTGAACAATGCGGGTTACTCAGATAACATTGTCAGATAAATATAATAAATCAAATACGATATAACATTTTGCAAAAATTACATGTTATCAGAGTATACATGTTATCAGTATGCATGTATACTTCAATCGAAACACGTTAGAATATTAGATCCTACTTGTGGTAAAAACTAGCACTCTGTAATCAAAATTTTATTTACGTATAAAAGAGAAAAATTATTAGTTGAGTATATAACTTAGCTCCAATTTAAAATCTGGGAGCTAACAAGTCATCCGATATTATTGTAATGGTGTATTGATGAAATACAGGGGAATAAGTATAGAAAAAATACAATTTCAAGCAATTATTATCGATAGAGGGTTGCACAGAGTTAAAAAAATCATGCTTTGATCGTACATAACAAATTATCGAGCGCTTGAGCAATCGAACTGCATAAAATTTCTAAATGCCCATGATCTATAATCCATAGTGTCTTCATACGAAACGTTGCACGTTGAATTTTTAAATTCTAAAATTTAAATCATTCGCACTTTCATCCTGCAATATAACAAACACGTACCTACGTAAGACCAATTATGTAAAATTCTTTGCCAACATGTAAGAAAAGAATGTTTTCTCAGCAACGAGATCAAAATGGCGAGACAGTGCGAAGGACACGATTCCCGCGGATCGTCGCGACGGCCACTTGGACCGCGTGAAAACGCGTCGAAATGCCACGGAGCATGGCGGAAATTTACATGGTCGAAAGTGGAAGGTCCCGGAGGTTCAATTACGGAGATTGGCAACGCGACGGAGAGAGGCCAGCCTGGCGCGGACGGCCATCGCTTCGGCTGATGAGGCTAATGGATGGTTGAAACTCGAGAAGACAGAAGAGGGAAAAGAGGGAGAGGAAAGAGGCCAAGGGAGAGGCCGTGACAGCCGTTAAGTGCCTCATCCTTCACCCTTCTTCGTCCCTCTGCAACCCGCGGGGAAAACCGTTCTCTTTTTCTGTCTTCTTCCTTTCTACCCCCGGTGGCTGGACACCCTCATGTGAAACCTAATCATTTTTACCAAGCGTCACGGATATTTCGTATTACGTCTACATTAGGTTCTCCGGTATCAGGGCCGGGTTTTTATCAAGAACACGAGGCTGCCTTCCGATTCCTCCGGTGAGACCAATTAAGGGATGAAGTCGATTTTTTAATGTGACGGGAGATACAATTGAAGCGTAAGTTGTTAGAGAAGAAGTCCACTTTTTTACGTAAAAACTATAGAACAATAGTAACAAAAGAGTAATTGTACTGTCAGACGTAAGAAGGGTTACAAAAAGCTCACGCGCTTTTTTTTTAGTAAAACACATAAGTAAATAAGTAATTCAATTAAGGGATGAAATCGATTTTTAATGTAAGATATACGGGAAAATGCAATTGAAACGGGTTTCAGGTCATTAGGTTAAAGGTGTTGTTACAACAAAGAAATTATCATTTTCTGTATGAAGATTATAGGAGCAAAAAATAATGATGAGAGAGCAATTGTACTATTTGATGCAAGAGCCACAACGATGTTACAAAGTTGTACTTTTATTTGATTTTATTATTTTATTCTGGTCATAATTTTTGAAGATTTTCACAATATTAAAATTTTTGAAATATTGTGTTAACTCGTTGTTATAAAAAAAACAACATGCCAACATCGATCAATCAAATATTCTATTTTTGAAATTAAATGTATATTTCAAAAAATATCGATTATCATAATATATGTTTTATTTTTGTTTTATAATATTTAATGAATTTATCATGAATTTTCTCAGAGTTTATTGTAGAATTTTTAAAATAAAATAAATTCTTCTCTTTGTAACTACGTTACATTATATAAAATTAATCGATATGCTCTTTAGATTTTTCAGATAGATTGCATCAAGAAATATATCGTTTACGTGAAGTATGGTTTACGCGTTACGTCAAGTATGTTTATATAATTAATGTGGTTTTTCTGAAAGTTAGATTCAAACCAGTGAAACTCGTGATAGAATTACTGAAATAGTTAAAAAATTAGTTTGATAAAAAAGGCAAATAATATTAGAAATTAATGTAAAATACATTACTAATTAACGCAGCAAACAGCTGTTTATTTTCACCTAATACAATTAGATACCTACTTTTTCGTTTCATTCTTTTTATTTAATTAATAGTATACAAAGTTATACTCTATTAACTGAAGAAAATAGTTATTTTTTTCATACGTTACCATCTAATACAAAAGTATAAAAGCTAAAATTGGAGTAGATATTTCTTACCGATAAAAGAAGAATAAAACGCTATTTCTCGTGAATATTTATAGGAGGTATAGATTAAATGTAGATTTAAGATTACTTCGGCACATATAGATTCCTTTTCTAGATAATGAAAAATTAACTGAACGAGAATACTAATCTCGATTCAAACATAAATAAGAATTATACCTTCTCTCAAGAATAATAAATGACATTTTAGCCAATTTCAATGTAATGCTCCACATTAAACAGATTGCTGTGAAAAACTATTCAAGAACAAAGAAATATTATATTTAAACACGGATTGTCCCACTGAATCGCCGACTCTTTGCTAGATATAAATGTGAATACGTTCTAAATACTTCGTTCTACTAGTATCAACCTACGTTATTCATATGAATATTACGAAAAACAAGACCGCCTTTGTTTGAAGAGCACTATACAAAAATTCCAATGCAAACGCACATAAATAATCAAATAAAAAAGAATAATGGTCGGAAAACGCGTATGAGTGAACTTGATCGATGAAAATTCGCGTGCAGACGATAATCGAGGAAGGGAAATTGTAAGAAAGGGAAAAAGGGGGAAAGGCCAAAGAGGGGAGAAACGAAGATCACCTGGCCGTCCTAATCAAACAGAACATACGAATGCTATGCAAACAATATGTCCATGAACACGTCATGGAAATGCCGAAAGCGTTGGACGGAGCGGCACATTATTGTAGCCTAACTGCAACGTCAAGGGAGAATAAGAAAAAATGGATTCTTTTTCCCATTTTTTATCCGCTTTTGTTTTCACTTCCCACGTTTTCTGTATGCTGAATTTTTATCCTATTTCGAAATTTCCTGCCTTTTCCCCAGCGAGAACGAAGCTTTTTACAAGCTCATCGACTTTCGAACCTATGATCGAGAAAACTAACAAGGATGATACATTATGTATGTTTAGGGGAAATATTTACGATACTGAATTACGACTGTGAGTCAAGGTTTTGAACAACAGTATGAATTATCGCTCTTGCTTGTAGTGTAATGTAAGTAGTTATTTAGAGCACTATTCTTTCGAGCTCAAAGGCGAATTAATAAAAAGAGAATTATACTTGAAAATTTGCGTAAATTAGTTTGGTACATACGTTTAAATTTACTACTTCCAATGATCTTTGGTTTAGCTTTTCTTCAATCATGGATTTTACTTTTGAAACCAGTACCTCTTCGTAGGTTTTATTGGCCTGTCTGATTTCTCGAATGAAATCTGAAACAATTAAAGACATTTGTTACCACTTACAACTGTATAGATCTAATGCAAATGAAATTACAGTGACAACAATATGTGAAAGTAATATAAAAAGCTACTGTATTTTTATATTTATTTATTTAATATTTATTAATATTAATATTATTTTATATTTATTTATTTAATATTTATTAATATTAATATTATTTAATATTTATTAATATTACTAATAATATTAATATTACCATTTAATATTATATTATTTATTTAATTTATTTACCTGATAACATTCCTGGTTGATAATCTGAAGAACTGCACACTGCTAGCTTTGCCTTCATGCTACCTATTTCAGACTTTGTTTCATTCAACTCGTTGAACAACTGATTATTGCTTTTTTTCAATTCTGTCATCTGAAGAGAAAATCAAATGATTGTTCATTACATTTCTATAATGTTTGAAGCATGCTGTATATAACTTATGTCTATATTTATAAAGAAAAACTACCCACCTGTTCAATAAGGGATAGAACTAACTTATTGCTACGCCCAATTGTAGTAATGGAGCTGCCACTGTCAACACTATCAGAGTCTTCACTTTGGCTGTGAACTGCAGCTTCTGCAGACCCAAGACCAGGATCTGAATACCTTCGATGCTCTGAATTTATCTCGTCCCCATTTATTCCATTGTTCTTGTTAGCAGTGGATGGTAAACTTGTATAATCTCCATTCTGACAGTTAGCAGAGACAGGAGATTCACTACCGTTTTCTTGTAAACTCGTATAACCATTTGCCATGGAATTCATACTTAAATTCATTGGTTGATTCTGATCACATTGTCGTCCAGGTCTGCTGTGAACAGTCCTAATACCAGAAACTGGCACTGGCTGATATACTCTATACATGGTTGGCAGTGAAACAGGTTCCATGGTGTATGTCATGGGCATTTGTGTATAACCACACATGCTAGGATCAGACGTCGTTGTAAAGAGACGTTGCCCATTGTTCTGAAAGTTCTGTGGTATGTTGGACTGCCACAATAATTGTGGATACTCCATACCAGGTACCGTATCGTTACTTTGATTATTCTGCGTGTTACTCATCCACGAGCCAAGCACATTGTTTTTCTTATTGGATCGTTTCTTGCTCTTCTTGGAATGACTACTAACATCTTCGCGGTATCCTAACCTGCTAAAGATATCGTCGAAATTATACACATTGATGACTATGAATAGTACCAGTTAGAGAAAATACCGCATCTTACCTTTTATCCATTTTTGTTTCCTTTTTCTTTCTTTTACGGGATATTATACACCGTATTAGAGGTTAGTCGTGAGTCGACACTGGCGATATACGTGACATGGATACTCGAATAAGCTACCGTATCGTAACGCGTGCACTAGAATACTGACGTCTCGACAGTAAAACTCGAGCTTAGTAATATTCACGTTACAGCATTACAGTCGTAGCAATAGTAAATACGGACGGTAAACACTCGACCTGATCTACTCAATTCAGGATCGGTCGTTATCACTTTGCGGTTGATTGGCTGAATGAATCCCTACTATTTCTCCATCGCAAAATGTAATTACTTGTACGATGACTTCGTGAACGTCATTGTCTTGCAATCCCTAAACATACATTGCGATAAATTGTACATTTAAATGGATAGATCGTTTTGCAAACGTGCATTTGCTTTCTAATACAGATTTTAACCTTCGTTTCCGCATAAATGTGAGAAACACATTTGCTAACCTAAGAAAAATAAATTTTTTGGAAGATCAATCTGAAGTAAAAGATTCAATCTAATTACTCGAAAAGAAATTTTCTTTCTTCGACAATTTAGATAATAATCTTTGAGTTTTGAAGGACTCGAGAGATATTGTGAAACACAAAATACTGCAAATGTAATTGAAACTGATTTATTGTGTTTTTTTATATCTGTTTTAGATTTTACGTTCTACGAAGAAAGAAAACAATAATACAAAATATTATAAAGTGTTAAATTCCAAATTTTTATTTATTTATAAATTTACGTTCGAATACCGCCTGCGAAGTCAAAACATCGTGCGCATGCGTCATAGCAATTCCTCCAAAGCTTCAGTGACGTGGCTTCAAGTGACGGCACGAGTTGTGCTGTTGCAGTGAAATCGTGTTGTTTTAATCTAATTGTAAAATAATGTTATAGTCATGACGGTTTTATAGTAGATGTTATTTAAAATCACTTCGAGCTGATCGTCCGGCTACACGATAATTAGATTCGAGTTAGAAACGTTGATTCAATTTGGTATGTTTAACCTAAAATCACTGATTGTACCCACTGCACTTGTCACATATTTCAAAGCTATATGATAGGAATTATATATCAGTTAAGTTTGTTATTACATAACAATTCTTGATTATAGCAATATGACTACTTATGAAGATTTCATTCAACAAAATGAAGACCGTGATGGAATACGAATCACTTGGAATGTTTGGCCGTCATCACGCTTAGATGCCACCAGACTTGTTGTGCCATTGGGAACACTTTACCAACCAATCAAAGAAAGACCAGATCTTCCACCAATACAATATGATCCTGTTCTATGTACAAGATCTACTTGTAGAGCAATTTTGAATCCATTGTGCCAAGTGGATTACCGTGCTAAACTATGGGTGTGCAATCTTTGCTTTCAGAGGAATCCTGTAAGAACAAAATTATCTTGATGATACGACTGAACGTAACTATTTTTCCTTACAAAAATGTTATTTTGATGTTTAATGCTTTCAGTTTCCTCCACAATATGCTGCTATTTCAGAACAACATCAGCCAGCTGAACTCATACCAAAATTCTCTACAATTGAATATACCATAATGGTAATTAATATTTATGATTTTAAACAAAATACTTATGTCTTTATTGTCTCGTTGGATATTAATTGTTGTTATTTTTGTACAGAGAGCACAATGTCTACCACCTATTTTCTTATTAGTAGTGGATACATGTATGGATGATGAAGAACTAGGTTCTCTTAAGGATTCTTTACAAATGTCACTCTCACTCCTACCACCAAATGCTCTCATTGGACTTATCACATTTGGAAGAATGGTGCAAGTTCATGAATTAGGCTGCGAAGGATGTAGTAAAAGTTATGTTTTTCGTGGTACTAAAGATTTACAACCAAAACAAGTTCAAGATATGCTGGGTACATTTTCACTTTTCTATAATAAAATGAAACAGTATGAAATAGATATTAATTATAGAGTGCTACAGGTATAGGCAGGCCAATACCAAGTCAGAATCCAAACCAACAAAGAGGGCCTGGTGGACAATCTCTTCCACCAGCTAATCACTTTTTGCAGCCTGTACATAAGTGTGATATGAGTTTAACAGATCTTTTGGGAGAACTACAACGTGATCCATGGCCAGTTGGTCCAGGAAAACGTCCACTACGATCGACCGGTGTTGCATTAGCTGTTGCTACTGGTCTTTTAGAAGCTAGTTATGCTAGTACAGGAGCTAGGTATATATTTCACTTACAAATATTGTACAAAAATTGTATCTAAATGTTTTAAGTGTATTTTCATGTTATTTTCAGAATAATGTTATTTGTTGGTGGACCTTGCTCTCAAGGACCTGGTCAAGTAGTAACGGACGACTTAAGACAACCAATCAGATCTCATCATGATATTCAAAAAGATAATGCCAAACATATGAAGAAGGCAACTAAACACTATGATTCTCTCGCGTCACGAGCCGCAACTAATGGCCACATAATAGACATATACTCGTGCGCTCTTGATCAAACCGGTCTGTTAGAAATGAGACAATGTTGTAATTCAACTGGTGGCCACATGGTCATGGGAGATTCTTTTAATTCTTCTCTATTTAAACAAACGTTCCAGCGTGTGTTCGCAAAAGATCATAAAGGCGATTTAAAAATGGCATTTAATGCGACGTTAGAAGTAAAAACATCACGGGAAATCAAAGTTTCTGGAGCAATTGGCCCCTGTGTATCTCTAGGCGTAAAAGGATCAAGTGTCGGAGAGCAGGAAGTAGGATTAGGTGGCACATGCCAATGGAAATTCTGTTCCCTTACGCCATCCACTACTACGGCATTGTTTTTTGAAGTTGTCAATCAACATACCGCGCCAATTCCTCAGGGTGGAAGAGGCTGCATTCAGTTTATCACACAATATCAACATAGTAGCGGTCAACGGAGAATCAGAGTTACGACGATCGCTAGAAAGTGTGTTAACATTGTTCGTCCAATTACCAAATATTATCGTTGAATTTTAAATAACAATATTCTTCATTATAGTTGGGCGGATGCATCAACATCTTTGCATCATATAAGCGCAGGTTTTGATCAAGAAGCAGCAGCTGTTCTTATGTCACGTTTAGCGGTATTTAGGGCAGAGAGTGATGATGGACCAGATGTTTTAAGATGGGTCGATCGTATGCTTATCAGACTGGTTTGTATTTTTTTTTCCAAATTTGCATGTAATATATTTCACATATAGCATGTTATTTTTAGTGAAAACTAAATATTTCTGTTATAGTGCCAGAAATTTGGAGAGTATGCAAAGGATGATCCGAATAGTTTTAGGCTCGCGGAAAACTTTTCTTTGTATCCTCAATTTATGTATCACTTACGTAGATCACAATTCTTACAAGTATTTAATAATTCCCCCGATGAAACTAGTTTTTATAGGTCAGTAATTATTGTACCTTTGTACTTTGATCGAAATGTTTCGTTATTAATCGAATTTTAAATATTATAGGCATATGCTCATGCGAGAAGATTTAACAAATTCTTTAATAATGGTACAGCCAATTTTATATAGTTATGGATTTAGCGGTCCCCCGGAACCAGTTTTATTAGATACTTCATCTATTCAACCAGACAGGATTTTATTGATGGATACTTTCTTCCAAATTCTTATATTCCACGGGGAGGTAATTATTTATTATTGCTATTTATGATAATTTATAATAAATGATATGACTTTAATGTATCTTAATCTATTACAGACCATTGCACAATGGCGCCAATTAAAATATCAAGATTTGCCAGAATACGAAAATTTCAGACAATTATTGGCAGCACCTGTTGATGATGCGGCTGAAATATTAGCTGAACGGTTCCCTGCACCTAGATATATCGATACTGAACAGGGTGGTTCGCAAGCGAGGTTCTTATTGAGCAAAGTGAACCCAAGTCAAACTCACAATAATATGTATGCCTACGGAGCCGTAAGTAAACTTAGTTTTTCGCTTTTATTCTGAATAATACGTCCAATTTACAATATTGAATTTGTATATCCATCTAATTTATTTGTTATTCATTTTCAACAACATTAAGTGTAAATGAATCATACGTAACCAATAATTTTTTTATTACTATTTTTATTATCGTGATCCTGCAACCAGGGGATGCCGATACCCAGTGGGGTGTGTTTTTCATTCATTTGATATTCTTTTTTTTTTTTATATTTGCTTTCACTGCTTTGGTAATGGAATTTGGTGGGTAAAACTTATGAACAATTGATATCTACCTATACAATAAAATATTTATTTTCTCTTTATCACATCTTTTAACAGCAATAAAATAACTAACATGTATTAACTGTTATTCCGAAAGTTCACAGGAACATTAATATGGGTCATCTTTATTTCACACTGTTATAAAGCAAGCAAAAAATTCTACATAATCATTTTTCGTAGTAGTATTGTCACAATTCACTGGTGGTTGGCATCGAGACATTTTTTTTTCTCGTTATATAACATACTTTTATGAATTATTAACTAACTCTATATATTTTTTTCCTTTTCTTTTTTCTATCGTATGGTTTGGGAATGAAACATTAGTTTTTCTCTATTTCAATAATTATCAATTATAACTTCTAATTATTTATTATTACAATTTAGGAAAGTGGAGCGCCTGTCTTAACTGACGATGTCAGTCTACAAGTATTCATGGAGCATTTAAAAAAATTGGCTGTATCATCCACAGCTTAAATTGCAGCAATGCAAAAAATATTCTATAATTATCTCCTCTCATCGTTTTGCACATGCAGAATTTAATGTCTCAAGCATAGGCATGTCTCAGATGAGGTACTTATAATTGCAATCTATTAAGAAAAATAAAATAGGTACAGTGTGGATTTCCATTGTAATGAAAATATACGACTAATTAAATATAACTCCTCAATATTTTTTTCCGGAGTCAAGATATAATTCATGTACAAATAAGTATTAATATAAGACATATTTTACATTCATGTTGCAATTTTTTAACGTATCATTACTGTCATAACTTATTTTTCAATAACACTCTTTATTATAAATGGTCAGCTTCTTTTTTCTCTTGGAAGATTGTAAACAATGAATGATAAAATGAATAATAGATATTGTAAATTACCAAAATCATTGTAGTGAAATTGTATAACCGTACTATTTTTTTATTAATTAAAATTATTAACTGTTTTAATAATAGTTTTAAAGGAAATGGAATTTCTTATATTTTTCTCTTCATTGTACCATTAAATACTAAACATTATTCAACTTTCTTCCAATGTAAAATAAATGAAGAGATGTAAGAAAAAAAATTGTTATATTCATTATTATTAATTATAATAAATCTTTATACATGTGTCCAACACATCAGTAAATTGTGCATTTATAAAAGCAGATAAAATAAAATAAATTAACTAAGGAATCGTATGGACATTTTTTGCTCCACATCTGTTCTTTCTAATGCTCTACAAAATTCCTCAAATGAAATCATTCCATCACCATTTTCATCAGCCTCAACTATAGTTCTCTCTGCAATGCTAGTTAACTGTTCTTCGCTAAAATAAATAAATGAGGAGTGTTTAAACGTATAATTGTTATTTCATATTAAAACTGAGCAAAACTATTTTCTTACCTAATATTTGCGCCAACCATCATGTGTAAAATAGCTAAGAGTTCATCCTTTGAAATTAAATCATCATTATCCAAATCATACATTTTGAAAGCAACTGGAAATAATGAACTTGTAATATATCAAGATTTTTCAAATTCAATTTTTCTGTCATCTCATTATTTCCTTACATTTCAGTTTCTCTTGTCTAGAGTTTAGTCTGTTAGGGCTATTCTTCTTAATGGGCCTGAAGTGAGCCAGCACTTGCATAAATTGTAAGAAATTCACCCTATCATTACCACTTTCTTCAAAGAAAGCATTTACAATTCTATCACCAAGAGGATTTATCGCTAGTTCTGGAATCCTAAGGAAATCTTCTCTGCTAAGCGTTCCACAATCACCCCTATCAAGACTTGTAAAACGACTGTACAAGCGTTCAATTTGGTTTGGTGTAACTATAATCATGTTAAAACAAAGATTTAATTCTTGTATATAAATACCTATATTGCAATACATGCGTATATGAACAATGAAAGTAAATACTTCCAAGCATAAATAAATAAAATAAATATTTATTACAATATGCTTATTACGCTTTCATGACATACATGTATATATTATTATATTACAAATAATAATCGTTAAAAATGATGATTACGTTATTTCTTAAATAGAGCAACAATATGAACATCGTTGCTCCCCGAAATAACATATTTTGCAAATAAAACTTACATCCAGTGGCTTCTTGGATTTGCGCTATTTCTTCCTCACGTAAAAGAAGACTCGATCTGTTACCCATATTTTTCGGTATACTAATTAAAGTATTTTTCAATAAAATAATCCGACAATTCCAATTAAATTAGTTCCAATTCATAATTTCTTTGGTCAAAGTACAGTTTCCTAAGATATTTTAATGATATCCTAACAAGTTAATCTAATCACAAATGTCAAAGTTAATTGATAATATGGAAATATCAAATTCAAAGCTGACGACTGATAAATTTTTATGTTGCGGACAAGTGTTATATAAAAAAGCTGAATGTAATTGAAATTAATATGACAGAATTAAGTAATCCATTTTGTTTGAAAAAGATTTTATACACTAAATTCTGTATAAATATCAGTGTCTTGCAATGAATTCATTGCTAACGTAATGCCGAACATGACTATCTGTATTCAATGAAATATGCCACGTATCAAACTTGAAGTGAAGAAAAATTAATTTCGTATTCTAGGGAATTATGGTCATTGACTAAGCATAGTATAGATTCAAAATATGATATTTCTTCGCAATCCAGGTATATTGTTCAATTTCTCTTGAACTACATTCAAAACCTGGCTTGAAATTAAACGCGGATACAGTTTGAAGTATTATCTCTGAAAGTCATTTATATAGACCGCAAATTAATCGGGTAGAAATGAAAAGTTTACAGTGTTTCTTAATTTTAATCTCAACCTATTTACGTATATAAGTAGAACTTGTAAATCTTCATGCATGTATTCTACAGATCAAATAAAATATGGAGAAAAAGCTGAGGATCTAACTGTGAAGATACGATTATAAATGTTCATAAATTAATCCCCTTTAATAGCTTTTTTGCTAATGAAAATTGAATTTATAGGCTTTACAATTTTTTGCAAATAAAAATTTGATCGATTTGCGGGCACTGAAACACTAACTGCACATAGCGGTGAAACGGTGTAGCTAATCGCTATTTCTATCCTTGTCACCCATTATTGCCCTCCTTAGTATGTCACGTGTATATATCAATTCATCTGTAGACAAGGAGAGCAACAGTATGCGACAAGGACAGACACATTTCGTGTGCTGCCACCTAAGTGCCTCTCAATTTCAAAACTAAAAGAATAAATAGAAAAACTCCGATAGATGGCAGCACCTGCTCCATTCGCAGACAAAGAACGCAATAGTACGCAACAAGGACAGGAAGAGCGGTTAATCCATCATTTCACCGCTACGTGGTGCTAATATTTCAATATCCATAAATCGATCAAATTTTCATTTGCGAAAAAGGCTATTAAAAGGGATTAATTTGTAAACATTTATAATTGTATCTTCATAATTAGATACTCAGCTTTCTTTCTATGTTGTACTTGTGCCTATAAAGTGCATAAAGATTTACAAATTCCACTTATTATCAGCTAAGCTTGCTCGAATTCGTAAGAAATCACTCGACAAGAAATAATAAATTCTTTTTACTTGGTTATATCAAAATTTAGATAATTAATATCATTCGTTCATATTCGTTTATCTTTCCTTTATTAAAAACTTACTTACTTGTAAAAGCTTTTTCCTTTTGATTTATTAAAAACTCGTTTGCTTGGAGAAGAAGGCTGTTACGCAAATTCACACGAATCACATTTATTAATCATTTAATACACGATCCTGTATTATTATCTGTATTCATAAAATCACTTCGTTTCTATGAATTTGAAATTCCCGCTTCACGATTCTCTAATTCCAACGTCAGTGATCAGGAAGTGACGTTTTCACAGCGTAGTACCACGTAGCGCCTTAAGTTTTGACGAGCGTAGTTTTTCACACATTAAACAGCATTGTAAAGCGTTCTTCGGCCGTGCATAACGTGAGTATCGTGTCTTGAAAAGGAATTTCTCGATCTATTGAGAAAAAAGTAAGAAAAATATTAACGACACATCAGTGGACATTTGTCATAACCTATAAATCCAATTTTTATTATTAAGAGCTCAAAACCAAATGTGTGTGTATGTGTGTGTGTGTGTGTGTGTGTGTGTGTGTGTGTGTGTGTGTGTGTGTGTGTGTGTGTGTGTGTGTGTGTGTGTGTGTGTGTGTGTGTGTGTGTGTGTGTGTGTGTGTGTGTGTGTGTGTGTGTGTGTGTGTGTGTGTATACGTGTAATATTCCATTTAGTTCAAGCAAAGTATAATAGAGTTTTGGCTACATTATAATTTCAAAAGCATATGTAATTTTGCGCACCGCTCGCATAAAATTTTATAAATACCCTGTTCGTTCGTTCTAATTATAAAAATCAAGCGCAGCTACGACTTGATGAGTGCGAATCTCGTTACACGAACACTGTGTTTTCAGTTACATTAGCATAATGGATCAAGTGAAGAAGCTCACTGAACCAGGACGTCAATTCGCAAAAGACAGTATTCGTCTCATTAAACGATGCACGAAACCTGACAGAAAAGGTAAGTTTTTAAAGTTGGCCAGCAAGTAAATTAGCAACAGCTCTTAACTTATTACTTGTGTTTTGCAGAATTCCAGAAAATTGCCATTGCCACTGCCATCGGTTTTTGCATAATGGGATTCATAGGATTTTTTGTCAAATTAATCCATATTCCAATCAATAACATTATCGTGTAAGTAGTTTTCGTCCCATACTTTATATTACTTAAATGATTGTATTTGTACATTTACATCTTCTTTTTCAGGGGTTCATAAGTTCATGTGAATTAGGTGCAATTAAGATTTAATATGATTGTTTCCTCCCATTTCTCCCCACTCCCATACATATTTTTATTTATAAGATAAAATTATGTATTTTGTTTTCAACTGATTGCGATTGAGATATGAGAATGTGTGTGTATAATATTAATATTGAATTTTATAATAAAATAAGTGTATAATACCTCATTGTTATGTCTTTAAGCTTAGTAAAGCCTTTTCCAAAACCTAAATGGTACGGAGCAAAAATAAACATTAGGTAATTAGTATTGAAGGCACTTTTATTTAAAGAATAAAATTTTCCCTTGGGGGTTACAACGATAAAATTTTGTCAGCCATTTTTCTAGTTTCAATCAATATATTTCTCCTAAGGAAAAATAGCTGTCGCATGGAAAACCATGGCCAGGTACTCAGTAATAAAAAGACAATAGTACGATTTTGTTACGATGAATAAAATCTTATATACTGCTTGCTATTTGTTATTGAAGTTATTCTGCGCTTATTTTCTAGAAAGACTTTGTTTTTTAATATACTTTACTAAGAAAACAACGAACCTCTAAGCCAGATACTATAAGCGATTGTATCTGGGATTTTAATAATGGCAGTATATATTGGATACGCAAACGTAATTATATCAAAATACACTTTATATTTTATTTTTAAAAAAAATCAATTTTATCCGTGATAATTTGACAAGTAATTTTCGTTTGAAATAAAAAATGCAACACTTTTGAACAGTCTGCATGTTTAAGGTCGGTTGTGCATTTTTAACACGTCAATAATAATCAATTCAACTCTTCTTTCAATGTGTCAACGATAGAAAAAAATTCGTATATAAATATAAACTCTGTTTCGATATATCTGATATACTATTACTTTCAGAACTCTGCATTAGTAAATAGACATCGATAATATACGCTTAACATGTGTATTAAACTATTACTATACTCTTTTCGGGCAACTTAATAAAATTTATATAAAAAGCAAATATATATATAATATATATGTAGCACCACACGTGTGTGACTGTCACGTGTTCGTCCTGCGCGTTAAAAAAAAAAAAAGAAAACAAAGATCAATCTTAATGCTCGTGGACGCTGTTTCTGTTTAATCTCGTGAAAGAAGAACAAGAGGAAGACTTTGTCTCACTTCCGTTTTACGAAGTGCAAGAAAAATCTCCTCCTTCGTTAGATCAATCGGCGGTAACATTCCAAGTGAATGAAAAGCATCTTTTTAGTCCGTAGACTCGAAAAAGCGTTTCACTATTAAAAGTAGCGTTCGGCTAAGTATTAAACTAGCTTCTGTAAATTGTAAGAACGCGTAAGCGTAACCCAAAGTGCGTTTACAAATTTATTTCCATCGATAATCTTGTTTAAAAAGAGTAAAAAATATTCTCTGATCGATATTTCTAATGGTTCTTTGGCATTCCTTCTTGTTGCTATTGTATCTTTCACATGCTAAAAAAAAAAAAAGAAAAAAAATTCAAGAACGACCAGAGTTACAGTGTAAAAAAAAGAATTAATTTATCCAAACGCAAACGCACCGAGGGGAGGGGGGTAACTACCCACGAAATTGAGGTATGTCGTTCGGTCATTGTCATTAATCGTCATGTATACACCGTGTTTTCATTAACTGTTAATGACGCGTACGTGTTTGACATATGCGTGTCTGCGAGTGTAAATAAAATAATATATGGTAATCTGTATAAAATATGCACATTTCGTAATATTAAATATACCATTCCGATATTATTCGTATTCATAATTCGTAATTATAAGTATCCTTTGAGTACGCATTTCGCAATCGCGTCTCAATACACGTGAAAATAGTCGTGATCAATATCAGAAGACTTTTATGCTGAGTTACAAATTATACTTTTCTGTTCTCACTGGTGAATCGAGAGGGAACAGTCGCGTAAAAACAATAACGGCACCTGACGCGAACCGTCATTTGTAAAAGAAGTTCTCGATTCTTGTTTAAAACAACGGAACATCTTTGCAATGTTCGATCATTTTTTTTTGATTACATTATCTTTTGATTCGCAAGCTTCTTTTTCAAAAAAGAAAAAGAGAGACAATATGATAAAAAAATTAAATACAAGAGCTTCGTCTCCTTTTTACATATTCGACATTAATGAATCGCGTATCGCAAAAACGATCCGTTTCTATCTTATATTTATCGATTACATTAATTATATCTTAGAATGTCACAGTACTTATGTTCAAGGAATCGGTTACTTACTTTCAAGAAAGGGTTACTTTCAAGGAATGTCTTCAAGCGTTCTACATCGAACGATTTCGCGTATAAAGGGACGTGTTAAAAAAAAAAGAAGAAGAAGAAGAAGAAGAAGAAGAAGAAGAAAGAATAGAGTGAAAGAAAAAGACAGGAGCGCGCTGTTATTACAGTAATCAACTTACGAGCTACAGACTTGCGATTAACAGAGACGCGGAGATCCAAGAGATTCGATTTACCGAAGGAGAAATGCATGGCCCTTGCAATAATTTACCGAACTAATAATATTAATAAATTAACAAATGGTAAATAATGTAGTGACAAACTTCCCTTTTATAATTTTATAATTCTTAATCGATTGATAGATGAAAATCAATCAATTTTGTAACTTTAACAATTTCTTTAATAGTTTATTCTATGCCGCAAAAGGACTGAGAATAATTTCAAAAACTCGTACAAAAATTGCTAAATCGTATCCCACGTATACCAACCAACATATGATATTTCTTTCTTACGTCTTCTTGGAATGCATACAACTGTTCTTTCATCGTCAAATGATTTTAGATGTTTAACCGAACCATGTGTCATCTTCTTCAACCGATAAAACGAATCTCCGCAATGGCGCGGTGAACGTTGTTAAAACGTCGATAAAGCTACTAAACCGTGCAACCAGCGTCTGAAGTCGGCACGAAGGGACTTTCTTGCCGATAAAAGTCGCTCTCGTACTCTTCCACCTTCACCGGGTATTCTGTCACGCAGTTTTGAGGCTGGTTCAATGCGGGTGGCGGCTGCACAAAGTTCTCCTGGTAACTGGGCAACTGCAACGGTTCTGCAAACTGCTGGTACGAGTTGTCCGTGCCGCCTTGCTTCAAGCACGTCGGCCCATGGAGATTCAACATGTCCACTAGCCTGCGTCTCTGCGTCTCTAATTCCTGGATCTGTGATTTCAAGTCGTGGTTCTGCGTTTCGAGAATCTCCGACTCCTGCACCAACGTCACCGTCTTCTCGCGCTTCTTCAACCGACACTTGGTTGCGGCTATTTTATTCCGCTCGCGTCTTCTTCGGCGTCTCTCCTCGTCCTCTGGCGTTAGCTACAAGAATTTTGGATCTTTAAGAAAAGTTTCTAGTCTTACTACTACTATTGGTAGAAACTTCTTTTTATACAGCAGTTTGCAAAAGTTCTAGATCGTCTAATATCGATACTAATCTGATAATAATGAATAACATTGCTGTGAATGGTAAATGGTAAATCTTTATGACGTTTTTTATAATTCGTACATTTTTTAAGAATACTTAAACAGAGTATTAAATTATATCTTGATATAAAATATAATAATTCTTGAGAAATAAAAAATTTGCCATTTCTAACCACATTCGTTCCTCAAAATGAAACATTTTTACTTGATAGATGACTTAGAACTTTTACATAACATATATTATACAATGTTACAATAATGCTGTAATGCAATATGAAAATAGTTTATTTTATGGTTCAAGATCGTTTTAACGTTTGAGTTCTTAATGAGAGTAATAATTAATAGAGAACTGAGTGGAATGAGTGTCCGGTCTGACTTGAAAAACCCATGAGAAATCGGTGAAACGGCGACTTACAGCGCGGATCGCCCAACATCATGACTGCTTTATCGTATTAAGGAGAACAGTATGTGAAGATTTCTTACTCCACCGCGGTTGTTGTTGTTGCTGGTTTCCTCCTCTTCCTCGTCGTCTGCGCTTCCGTCTTCCTTCTTTGTCTTCTTCTTCATATCATCCCCGGTCCCGTTGGCTCTCCTTTTCGTCTGCAGCGTCAACTTCAATCCTGTAATGTTTAAACAATTAAATCAATTAATCGCGTGCATCATTATTGAAAATGGTAATATTATAATTTCTTGAAAATATGGAATATAGAATATCTAGTTCACTAAACTATCTACTCTTAAATTGGCCTACAAGCAATATAAGACAAATAAGAATATAGAATAACATTGAAATTTCTATTCAAAATAAATTACAATCCAATATTTTTCTTTCTCGAGTCGCTATTTTTAAAAGTATAATTAACAGACTGCGGATTTTTACTTTCGAATAAACGGCAGAGATTCGTTTTATCCGTAATAAGTACTCTACAACGAATATTCTACTTTGGATATATAAATATATAAAAATATCGTATGCATTTGTCAGATTTGATTGAAAATCCGCATTATCCATTACGAGATCACGAAGGATCTTTTTAAAATATTTCTAGAGAAAAAAAGAGAAAAACTTGCAAGCCAAAGAAAGAGCAAGAAGCAAAACAAAACAAATATATCGCGCCACCAAAAAAATCTTCTCATAAAAAGTATAATCCGTCTCTCGTCACACCTGGTAGATAAATGAAAAAATTTTGCACAATAGATACTACGTGTTATGTACTAACGAGAATCGGCGCTAAATATCGGATAACCTTGGCTAACTATCGCGAGACTCGCCGGTAAGGAAAGAAGAAGAGCAAGAAATTCGGCAACAACAGAGGACTCGAGGTTGGATATTATCAAGGCCACCACCGGATGGGTACCTTCTTTAATGAGCTGACTACAGGTGTGCTGAACACTCGGCGGGCTCGGCTCACCGCTGCTAGTCGAGTCTGTACGGTCCCTGCTCTTCTCGTTCGTGTAACCCTCGAAGGGATTGGTCATGGCGATTAGGGAGTTTACGATTTCCGGTGTCCTTGGTGTGACCTCGGCCGCCGCGACACCGAGAAGACCCGCGGCAGCCGTCGGACTAGGATTCACGTTCACATTCAGGTTGTACATGGTTGGTTTAGATTACCATTTAACCTGGAACAAGAACAGAGATTAAGAGTGCGGATGTGCGGTTGATGGTTCGAGTTGGTTGCGTGTGAATGTGAAGTCTCTCTCTCTTTTGTAGCGTACAAGTTTTTGATGGTGTTGTTAAGTTCCTCCGAGTCGCGGTATATATTTATATTACAGTCTGTTGAATATGTAGAGACGCTTGTGACATGGTTGAGATTGTGTCGAGTGGTTATTTGTTTGTTTGTTACTTCACAGAGTAGTTTAATTATTATGTTTTATTTATTAGAAAATTTAAAGGCAAGAGAAATGCATAGAAAGCACATGATATATATACGAAGATATAAAAAATATTTCAGTTTCAGGTGTAATAAAGCTGTTATAATATTTAATAGATAAAACGAATCCTTCTGATTAAACAAAGAAAGTTCTACTTTGGTTCAGTTGTAATAATTGGCAACAAACAAGAGGAAATGCAAATCAAAATTTCTTTTCTCTCCATAATTAATGAAAATGAACGATAAACAACTCGAAGCAAGTCTTTGGTTATTACGTACAATTTATCGCAGGATCTTATAACATTAACTTTGCTCGTTCTATAAATAATTATTTCCGTCGGGAACAAAAGGAAACCAGACTTTTCTCACGTTCGATCGACAAACGAGCCTCTATCAGTCTCGTAATTATCCAATGAAATACTTGAAAAATTAAGAAAAAAGAAAAAAGGGAACATAGTAAAAATAAAAAAAATAAAAACAATAGAAATTTCTTTCGATTGGTTGTTTCTAGCTCCTGTCGATTTATTTTCGATTGAGATCTCTCGAGAGAACATGAAATAACTCTCGTTGATAAAAATGAAATCTCTGTTCTACTATCTGCGAGTCTTGGGGAATTTCGAACGTCTGATAACTGCAACATCCTTGTTGTACTGGTTTTTCCAAGTACTGAATTAGAAAGACACAGAGGTAGCGAGAACTATTATCTCAAAATATGTCTGTTAAAAGCTTAACAAACAGTTTATTCCACAAATGCGGGGAAAGTTTGAACGATCCTCGTGAATTGTCGATTACGATATTTGGGATCTCATAGCAAACCACAAATTTAATTAATAATGAATCACGTAAAACTTCTAAAGTGGAAATCAAACGATATTTCGATTTGTATTATTTCTATTGGTATCTTACGACACACAGTCGAATTTTAAGAGTAATGCTCTATTCGTGTGCCAAAGAATTTATAGAATTTCATTAACTAATTCGAACTTCGGTAGCTATTAGTTTTAAGTAAATATAGTTTACTCGAAATAAGTATCAAATGTGTTTATAAAATTTATAATTTTTCCAGATATTTATGTTTATAATTATATTATGTTTGTAATTATATTTATTCTTACCAAAGGTAAAATATGCAATATGGATAAAGTGTGGATGTTTGTGCATTTTTCTGGAAAATTTGGGCATACAAAAATTTGCAGAATATACGCAACATGAAAAAGTATGGATTAGATAGGTAATATTAGATTAGATAGGTAATATTAGATAATATTGAGCTGAAACACAATAAAAAGTGAAGCATATACTCTAATATTTAGATGAGTGAAATTTCTATTATTATTATGTCTATAATATTTTTAATAAAATATTATTATCACTATAATATAAAATATTATATTCAGTAAGAAGATTTACTGTATCGCGTGATTAATATATCAATCAATTAATCAAATACTGAATACAAATTTTACAGTTAAATACTCTAAAATTCGCGCAATTTAACAATATGTTAATTTCCTTCCAATTTTTACTATTCGGTAACATTAATAGTGCGTTAATATGTAGAAACGAATTAACACGTTTCCTAGCGTGTTGAGTAACGATTCAATGGTGATTTACTGGAGCTAACTGGATCTCTATTCCTCTTATTGTGCATTCTTCTTTCCGGGGAACGAGAATTTTATTGATACGTCCTTGAAAACATGGCTATTGAGCTCGAATGAATACGGCTACAAAGAGGAATTTAAATCGAATCGTGGAACACTGATAACGAAACCGGAAACTGAAGATGCTTATCGATTTGTTGAAGTGGGACCAGTCCCTCGATCGATTGTTAAAAGATACTGCGTTTTGAATTTTAATATTCTTCTCATCGTGCATCACTCTCGAAGTTATTTACATTTGTCTTTAAAATTATTATATGATACAATTATGCATTTGCTAATTGAAAATCGTGTTTTTAAAATGTAAAAAATTCGTATAATTTTGAACTTGTCCTTTTTACGACACTGTTGCGTAAAATTTTTTTCTATAATTACGTATATTTTCTCAGACAGTTAATTAAAATTTGAAATACCGTTCATCATCAAATATTTTCAAGTATAAAAGTATCCAAAACAATCTTTCGAACACAAGAAACATCAAATGTATAAATGAAACTAATCTCTAAATGTTCACTATGTCAAAAGTTCACTAAGGAACTTCTACGAGTGTCACAGAAAATTTCGAGACGAAAGATAACATCTCATATCTCTTCTCTCACATTTTCTCAAAAATCACAGAACTACGAGTAAAATTATCTCTGAATCTCCATCAAATCAACCACCAACCATGAACTTTCACAGAAAGTTCGAAATCGAGAAACATCTCCCCCCTCCCCAACAAATCTCCTCCGGAAAATTTCCAACCAGAAAATTCAATTCAACCTTCAACTTTTAGAATCAACTTGCGCAAATCTCGCCGCAGGAAGTTACAAACCGAGTTCATTCTGCGTAAAGTCCCGCATAAAATTTCGTTTCTCGCGTTCGTTATCTCGGGCGCGGAACCTGCCACCTTCCGGTAACCTTTCCAGAGGCGCGAGAGCAACGTTTACGTAACCCAATTTGCAAAAATAACGAGACGCAGAAAACGGACGTGCAGGACGCGCGAAAAAAATCCATCGTCCGCGAAGCGGAGGCGGCGAGGAGGAACAAGGGAACAGAGAGGTGAACGTTAAAAGCTTGTCAAACGGCCGTCAAAAATACATTTCGACGCGCGTACGGCCCCACGTCGCGTCGCCTCTAAAACGCACGTTTGTTTTCGACCATTTCGAATTTTTCTCTTCGAACTCGACTGCTCCGTTCTTGGTTGCTCAACTTCCTCTCTTCACCAAGAGGAGAATCCCGAATGAGTTTCTGAGAGCTCCAGCTCGGATGCACGAGGAGTACGAGCAGTGGATGGACCACGAGGCACTTGGAATTTATGTATTTACATACAAGCTTCTGAGAAGCTAAAATGATCAACTCCATTTTGCACGAATTATTTATTTTATTAGTCAGATATACGTGATTAATATTCAGGGAAGTAAGAGACTTGTTTGTTCAATGGAAGTAATTTACGATTGCCATTTTCTTTCTATGGAGCTCCTGAGTGTTTCGTATTGTTAAAAATTTGAATATGATTCGACACTTTAGGCTTGATTAATCTTGAATCTTGAAAACGTTAAAGATACGTTTTCAATGTTTCGCTCCAAACATCATATATTGAAGAAAATCTAAAAACTTTGAAATACAAGACACGTTCGTTTCTATACTACGTATTACGCACTTGGGAAATGGATCGCATTGAAAAATCCTCGCAAAATACCGAGACTTCCAAGACTCGAGGCTAATCGAAATTTCAACACTTCCAAGAGTCTTGAGAATATTCGAGAACCACTTCGAAAATCGTGTAAGACACGTGACGATGGAACAGAAAGGTAAAGAACGTCGAGCCGCGTTTCGTAAGAATTTGATCGTTCCGTATTTGGAGCCTAATGCCCTTGCAACTCCTCCTTCGTAACCTTCTACGGTTCCTCCGCCATTTCACCATCTTCGAAATGGTCCTCGCGCGGCCCTCGTGGGCCGGTAGCCGTCGACCAAAAAGTCCACACACTTCCTCCGATCGAATTTGGCCTCCTACGGATTCGGAGATTCGTGGCCAGACAACACATAGGTATATAACCACCACCTACTGACCTATATGCTGCCACAGGAAGAGAGAAATCAGGGTTATCTAGAATCGACAGGTATACGGCTCGAGATGATGTGGAACTGTGTGTTATGTACAGGTACATTCAAAGTGTAGTGATTCTTATTTAGTTCTTAGGTAAAACAATTTTCTAGAAGCGAAAGAATATAGAAGATCCTATTCTTTTCTTTGTATTCTCGAAAATATCAATTTGTACAAATCATTTCGGGTTTATTCGTATCTGGTTAAGAAAAGGAATTACCTTTGGGGCAAAATTCGTGTAACAAAAAAAAGTTCTTTGTTTATTCCTGTACGAATATATGTCTTTTAAAGAGTCATTAACTGACGTTTTTAGCATTCTTTGAGAAACATATAACGTTGGTGAAAGGCAAATGAATTTGTTGCTCTTTGTTGCAATTAAAAGATAATCCGGCTGAACGTTAAAATCGTCAATCTTCTATTTCCACGTATTACGCGAGCCTCTTGTTGAAAAAACGAACGCGAAATAAAAGAGAAGATAATTTCACGAACGTCGAGTGACAAACGAGCAAGTGGGTCTAATTTCCTCTCGTCGTTTTCTCTCGTGCATTTATTCACACCGATTAAACGGAAAGATGATAGAGAGAATGGCGAGGAATTCAGCGAATCGAGGCCACGAACCGGAAGGAGGAAGAACGCTTAGATTTTGAGATTGAGCCTCCACGAAAATAGCTTCCGTCGAATAAAACCGCGAAACAAAACGATATTATATTCTTCGCGTTACGCGTGAATCTGCACCAATTAACTATTTTCGCGTGTGCAAATATTTCTTTCTCTATTCTTACGTTTCGAATTAAACTGAAAAGTAATCTTGTTAAAAAGTGCTTTGAAAGACGCAGTTTTTTTTTTAAATTTCTTAATATATAACGTTTAGAAGTATTACAACGAGAAATACATTCTTCTAAATACTTGTTTCTGTCATCTTCTTTTTTTATTTATTAAAAGATAATAATACTCTTGCTTCTCTACTTTTTAGATCTATTGATCTACATTATACTAATCTCAGAAAAGAATTTTAAATGTTTGAAAATGTTTAGGAATCCATCTGACGATGCAAAAATATCTTGCTTTGTTGTTCGCTTTCATCCTCAAAAATATATCGCCCGTACACGCAAGATTTCATTGCAATTTTTCACATCAACAATAATCTACAACTGACATTACACACTGTCGAGCATAAAAAAAAAGAAAAATGTCTAAAATGTGTATCGCTAAATTTAAAAAGGCAATCAAAATTCTTTAATACACGGTTCTAGCAATTTTCAAATAACGATCTAAACAGTCTAAAGATATGTACTTTGACGATCGGGACGACTTTCATCGAAGAACGAGAAAATTGCAACGACCGGCAAGAATCGTTCTGGTTAACGCACCGAAAATAATCGATCGGGTGCAACACACCGTATCGAACACGTAATCGGCGCGCTTATGTAAAGCTCGTGGAGACGATGCAACGGATTGGAATAATAATCGAAGAGCCGAGAAATTTGTTTGAATGGAAACAGGTGTCCGATCGAAACCGTCGCCGCTGCACGCTGTTATATGTAAAACGTATAAATAGAAACCGTTTGATTTTGACGTATGCCACGAACGTCTCGACGCTCGGCTTGATCTTCTGCCGAAACGTCTTGTCTCAGTGGAGACAATGCTTTCGATTGTCGCCACTCTCGCGAGTTCCCTCGAAAACTTTATTATCTCTGGCTTTCGTTGAGAATCGTCCGTGAATGTTTGGAATGTTTCGTGTCGCATTTCTAACTCTTTGTCAAACAGTGATATTAATATAACATAATGTAAATATGAATGTTATTTTTATAAATATCTTGTAACATAACAGTAACGTGTATAATTGAATGTTATTTATTTTAATTACGTACTCCGAGTTTGCAGATATTTACTACGTTTTTACGAACGTAAGACAGAACTGAAGAAATGGAATCTACATGTATGGAGTTGACGTTCAACATGTAATTTAAAGGTAGCTAAACAGTATTTTGATTAAATCCATTAAAGTTGGCCAACTAGTATCCATGGAATTACATACGAGTTAAAAATGAAGAATTGAAATTTAACTCGAAGCATCTTCTTGGGAGCATTTCTATTAAACGCGCCTAAAATGCAAGCTTCAAAACTTCGAAACACGATCCCATGTAATATTTTAAATCATGAAATTTTGATTGTAATTATTTTTAATAATTTTCAATATTTAAATATTTAAGTTCCATCAAAGTCTGTAAAACTGTATTACAGAAAAAAAAATATTTGAAAGAAAAGGAAAAAATTTCGAACGTCAAATGTTCGAAAGCAGCTGGGGGCCTGGCATGAAAATTCGATCGGCCTGTTGTCGAATTGTGCGGTTCGAAACGCTTCGGAATTTATAATCGCCATTATTTCGTCTCGTCAAGGTGCAGGCTATTCGTAGAGTGTAGCCTAATAATAAGCCTCACTTCCGATTCATAGAGCGCCCGCGCGTGTATTGTGCGCTTGTCGCGTGCCTGGCTTTAACAAACAAGGCGCCTTTCCATTTTCTCGCGCCCGCGATGGAATCTGATCGATTTTATCTCCAGCTCGCGAGAAACACGGAAGTGTAACTTCGCTCCATTCCACTCATGAATGTATGCACGTACGTATCTTCAAAGTTCATCTCAAAGACTTATCGCGTAGCGTAGTGTCATCAAGAACGTCGATTATTCGAACTGCATATCGTCGTTGTTCCCATAAATTCTTCAAAACATCGTTATTGCGAACCACTTCCTCGAAAATTAATTAATCAATACACAGCACGACTCTTTCTGTATTTCATGACTAATTTTAGACTTGATTCCTGACAGTTGTAAACCGAATAACGTGATTCATGCATGCGTTCATTATTCGAGCCATTTTGATCTCAATTAGTTCGTATAATTGACGCTCAACACTGTACAATAATTTCGTTTCTGTTCAATCGTTCGGGTATTGTACGATAACGTACAAGTTTTATAAAATCGTGTAGCCTTTTTCGACAAAACTCTATTTAAAGCGAAGGCACGCTCTTGTGAAGATGCAAGAAGTGGATATACTGGTTCTTCGAACCGTTGAAGAAGGAACCATTGTTGTCTTGTCTTCTACGTACGTAAATTCGTGGTGTTCACGTTTGAGGTATGTTGAGGGAGTTCAGAAGTTTCAGGATGAAGATAACCAACTGTTTATAATTATCGGGGTCCCAACGTCGACGACGTTTCGTGGGACCATAGTGTCGTTTGGATTGAATTTGGGGGAGGTAACAGTGTGTCTGAAGAGGAATTGGTGGTTTATGAAAGGAAAAAGGCACTTGAGCTTTTCGAGCGAAAGAATACAGATTGGAAATTAGTGGAAGTTTGTTTAAGAGGTTCCAAAGCATGATATAATACAAAAGTTTGTATCATCCGTGACACGAAACGAAAATATTAACTTACGGCAAAATATTCGGCGGGAAAAATTTTTTCAGAAAACTATCAAAGCCTCTAGCAGCCAGCAACAGAGTAAATCTCCGATAATCCTAACGTGTCATTCTCGAACGTGATTTATTTTTCTTCACTGCCGCTCGAATCAGTTAGCATGCTCTAGACTTAAATCTATCGAGCAGAGACGGAAATCTCGAAAATAATTGTAGAAATAAGTATTAATAGATTATCGAGGTGGCAGACTTAAAAATAGATACTTCAAAAATAATTTTAAAAACAGTATATCCGCGGTTCGAATGTGTGTATATAGTTATATTAAATTTGAAACATTAAAAAAAAATTATCTGACACTGCTGAATACTCGAAATTCTCCATTGAAATTTATAGGTGAAAAAAAATTTACAAAGAGTTTGAGAGGCATAAAAAAAACGTATGCAAATTTCACACGAGTTTCGACCAAGCTGCAGAGCCCTGTTTCTCTCTCGTTGATTTTCCCATACTTGCAAAAGTTATTTAAGAGTCGAACAGGTAGGATTACTTTCTTGAACACGATCGAAAGAAACAAAAGTCCAATTAAATTCGAATCGAACAAGAAAAATTAACGGACAAACCTTTTCCCCGTTATTTTTTAATTTTCGTCAATATGTTTTCCCAACATATTTGTCGCGTCTGAATCATTCTATAACCTTGATCTTCCTTTTCTTCTTTTCTCTGTTTGAAATTTTTGAATCGTGAAAATTTTGAACTGTGTTGTTTCTTTCTTCGCATTCTGAGCTGTCTGGCAAGTCTGAAAAGTTCTCAAATTCTCACAATTAACCTCCTTCTAATCGTTCCTATCTCGCGATTGCTATGTTATAGGTATAAATGGTTTTTCCATTGACTTCTCTCGTCATTTGTAACCTTCCTCCTCAACCTTCTTTCGAATATAAATTGGACGTGCATCGTTCTGCGAGCGTGTATCTATTTATTTTCTAAAGTTATACTAGGCGCAACAGAATAAATGGTCGGTCATCCATTAGCAATTCTACTTCAAGGTCTTTATTAATATTTAGTATTTTTCTAATGGTAAATGATGATTTTGCAGAAAAAAGTTCTTCGTCCTTCGTAAAAAAAAAAAAAAAAAAAAAAAAGAAAAACAATACATGAGAGTCTCATATCTTTAAATTTAAAAATTATTCAGACAGGTATTTCTTACATTACGTGCATCTTTTGCGACCTTCAATTTCTTATAAATATGTTTATAAAAGTTTAATACTCTATAATCAAACTGCGAACATTCATGCACTTTTATATGTTTACAAACGCGACTGAAGGAAACGGAATTTATTTCACTTCGTGCATTTTTCCTGATCTTTGCACTTTTAAATGCATTCACAGTGTACATGTCATTTACTCTGTGAAGAAACTCCTAGGCTTTTCAATCAGAGAAAGGCATTATCGACGATTTTCCACGGAGCTTAAAGCGCGCGACGCATCAAAGCGACGCGTAACAAGCACAAAGTCATAAATACACCGGGAACGATATATCGAAGGTGCCCCTTTGCTGCAAAAGCGGCGAGTCGCGCCGAAAATCCCGGCTACGCGATCTCGTCTTTCGTGCGCACTCGTCTTTCGGGGCTCAACTGGCAATTAATCTTTCCACGATCCTCTGCTCGACTCCTTCCAACATGTGCCACGATTCTCACCCTAAATCCCGCCGCGCGTGACGAGACTTCCACGCGTGCTCTAACGAAGAAACGCCAAGTTCCAACGCCACGTCTCTCGACTTGGACGGAAAAAGGAGAGTCTGTCCAAGAATCTGTTAATTACTGTGAATTCGACGACAGTGTTCTGTCATTTTCTTTTTGATCGATAAGAGTCTGTTTATTGTATATTTTCATTAGTTACAGTTTTTTACAGGATAGTTGTATATTTCATTTACACGATACATGTATTGATTTTTGATACGTTTGATACAAAAAAATTTGCAACTGCCCTTTTCATCTAAACTTTGGGTTTTTTGTATGATAATCTCACTTTTTATTGCCAATGAAATTTGCAAATTCAATTGTTTACCGTAATTTCGCGAAGTTCAACAAAAAAAATAAGTGCAAAATACCTAAAATATATATATATATATATATATATATATATATATATACAAGCACTAAAATATAATTAACAAAATTAAACATTAAACTACAGAATATCATCTCAGTTTCGAAATAACAACCAACCAAAACGAAATGCAAATGTACATCCTCAGACACAAATAATTTTACAATTATTTCCCAAAAAAGAAAGACAAAATCTAACTTGAAAAAGAAAAAAGAAAAAGTATTCCAAACGACTAGGAGATGTAGATATCAAAAACCAGTGTCGCGCAACATTCATTTCAATTTCAAAGTTACAACGAACTTCCTTCGAAATGAAGCCAAAACGGAGTGCAAATACCCTGGACGTTTCAATAAATACCGATCGCGCCAAATGCGTTTTGCAATGTTACGTAATTGGCCGGCATACCGCCGTTCCCGGCACACGAAAGAAGAAGTCTTATGGTGGTCTGTCGAAAGTCTCGGCAAGGAAGATCGCGTACACGCACGCACGTACTACGCGCGAGCGCGACGAGGACGAAGGACAGAGCGAGAGAGCGAGAGAGTTTGCGCAACCGGTGCCCATCTGGCCAGAAAGCTTTTATCGTGCTTTTTCGGTACGGTCGTCGACATAAGCGTGGGCGGCCTAATTCCTACGGCTGTCGTTTCTGCAACGTACGCGGCCGATCGCCAATAGAGAGAACAGACGACCATCAAATCCCCTCCGCTCTCTCCCCTCGATCGAAATCCCATGAAACTCCTACGAAACATGCGACCAGTCCACGACTTTACGAGCCACGATTCGAGAACCAGCATCCAAGAAGAAAAAAATAAAAGAAGACGAGATATCAAGAGAAAAAAGGTTGAAACGAAGAAGGGATTTGGAAGATTTGAGATGTAGAATGTGGAAGTTTGGAAAATTTGGGCGCGAGAATCTGAGAATCTAAGCACTTGAGTACGTAAATGTCTAAGAGTTCGAGAGTTTAAGATTTTGGATATTTGCAGGTTTCGGTGCTTGAGAGTTTGTACATCTCTGGATATCTGGTTATCTTATTTGGAGGATTCGAGAATGTTTGAGCTAAAAATTTGGAGATCTCGCAGATCGTGGATTGAAGAATCTGAAGATTTGGATGTCTGAATGTTTCACAGGTTAAAAAGATGATACTCTAAAAGTTAGGATAACTAAGAATCTACTTGAGAACCTAAAAACTTTTGGTCTTTAAGTTACTTTAACTTAAGAAGATAATTTTAATCTTTAACCCACAGATCATTGTAGCACTTACGAATTAGAAACTTGAGATTTCAAAATCTCAGAAGCTTGAGTAAAAGTCCAAGACTCCAAAAATCTGACAACTGATAAATTTTATTATTAAGTAATTCAGTGGAAATTAAAAAATTTGAAGATCTGACTTCTGAACTAGGAGCTTAGAAATCCACAAATTCTGAAGTTGTCGAAAAATTTCTAAACGTGAAGATTTCAGCCTGAAAAGAGTCTGAGAATCTAAAAGTCCGATACATTGAAAAACCGTGAGAATAAATAAGCAGTAGATCGAAATGTTTGGAAGTTCCATTAACAGGAGACAGTGTCTGTCGATTGTGAGTTTTTTTTGATGGAATCATCATGGTGTAATAATAAATCTAGCAGCATCTCCATAAACCAAATTTTCTTTTCTCCGTTACTAAACTTGCTGAGAGTTTGTAGAAATGTAAACGTCGCATTTTACAAAATTCTTCCTGAAATTACGCAGTAAATATAAAATGCACGTGCATCCTTAAAAGATTGATAACAGAAATTTGATTCTGCCGATAATTAAAAAGATATTATCACAATGATATAAGAATTTTGTTACAAGTTTGCAACGAATATAAATCAGAGTCAAGGGAATTAGGACTACCACTATGACACTTTCAATTTTCCACGCGTAATTAATTCAATCATCAACGCGTTGCCTGCTAACCTAACGTTCCAAGAGGTTCTCAAATATAATCACACTGTTGCAACAAAGTTGAAAAAATTTAATATGAAGTATAATATATGATAAAATACGATAAATGAAATCACCTCTCTGGAAATAAGACGTGCCAAATTGAATAAATTGCACCAACATTCGTTACAAACTGCAATCACTTTCCAGCAAACGGAATCCAAATTATAAACGGATACAGGAATTCGTGGTAGCAACAGGACGATAACAATCTCGAGATAACTCCATCCTAAATTCTAAATTGAATTCTGCTCGACGGAAATTTACACGAGTTTACGAGTTTTTTTTTCATAAACATTCAGCCAACCTCTGGGTTAACGGGGCTCGACTTTCTGCAACGCAGAAAGAAAAGAAAGAAATTCGTGGCAAGGCCGTCGTAAAAAAATAAAAAAAAAAAAGATAAAAAAGGAAAGAACGCACGAAGGGAAACGACGGTAAGGCACGAACCTGTTGGATGGAACAATACACGTTGGCCAAGCGATTTCAGCTAGTTGGGAAGGTGAGAGGTCGCCGCGAGAGAAAAGAGTTCGAAAAGTCAATGCCTCCGAACACTTTCTAAAGACACGAATTTCGTAGCTGGCCAAACTCGTCTTCTCGACAAACTTCTTTCGCTCTGAACCATCCAAGGCTTCGGAGCATATATTTTAGAAGTGTCAAAGCTGTAGAATTTAAAGAAATTTTGGACTCGCGAATCTTTTGTCTGAATTATCTGTCAAAGAACTTTCCTTTGTTTTCAAGAAAATTCTATACATATTTTATAACGTGTATTGGAATTATTAGGAGTATGCTTGAACAAACATAAATTTCGATACATGTTCTTTGAGAAGTGCAAAATTTTTGAAAAAAAAGATTCCTCAATTTGTGACTGATGTAGAGTATATAAGACATTTTGTTATTTAATGGTAGAATATTAGTTAATAATTTCGGTATTTAACATGTATCTTCTAACAAGGTCTATTGTTACGCAGTATATATGTAATAATCAGCAATAGGAAACAACGAATAGTCAATTTATATTTATAAGTAATATAGTAAATAGTAAAGTAATAAAGTAAAGTATAATAAAATAAAGAAAAATCCAGTTATGCAAAAAATAGAATCAACAATTAAATCTCACGATTCTACGATCCAATTTTATATAGTCTTCATGTATATAAAAATGCACAACAAAATTAACAAGTTTCTATGCATTCCATAGGCGATAACAATAGCTATTTTGTTACTTGTTCGAAAATAAAATAATTTGTCTTATTAAATCGCTTAAAAAAAACTCTCACATTTAGTCCGAAGGTCTTTCTCACCTCATTATCGCGCGAGAAAAAAAAAGAAGAAAGGGAAAGGAGAAAAAAAATTCAATTTCTCCTGGTACAGAGTGTAAAAACAGAAAAAGAAAATGGTATTCGTTTTACCTTTCGGCACGGCTCGGCTGTCGCACAATTAAGCCGGTAATTAAACGAAACAGAAGAGGAGGGTGTTCAAGATCGAAACGAGTTGGGCTCTCGAAGAGAGAGAGAGAGAGAGAGAGAAAGGAAGGTCTGAAATTAGCGTTACACGCAGAGAGAAAGCAGATATCGACGAGGAACACTATACGAAGGGGGGAACAGGAATATTACGACGCTATCTGTCCCAATTATACGACTTTAATTACAGCAAATTACCCATGACTTACCCATGAACCTAGACCATAGAACGAACCACCGTTCATCGATCCACGCGAAGACCTTCGAAAGGTTAAAGGCTGCATCGATGCAACGTTTCATTTACGAATGTTTTTCAGTAATTTCACGAACATTGAATTCTGTCTTTCAATATTTTGGTCAGAGCGTAAATGTACAAAAGATTTACCACTGTTTTACCACGGAGATACATTCACAAATATCGTGGGTCATTTTAAATTTAATAAAGTTCAATATATACAGAAAACTTTTACTGTGGATTCTGTCTAATGTTTAATAAACTTTTTGAACGAAATCTCATCAAAAATAAATAATGATTCTTTTACTTTACTTACAAAAGTCTTGGGTCACTTTTTACTTTTAACGATCAGTATTTATCGTAGGCAATAAAATTTTCAATGTATATTTTATAATACAATTGTTAATGTATCAATGATTCGTAGACTCTCTCGTTCTGTAAAATATTCTTTAATTTCCCCATAAATATAGCACTTGTTTTAAGACTTTTTTTTTTATAAATAATCCCACCGTCTTCGTTTAAACATAAGTCACTTTATTTGCATTTTTTAATAACGCTGCATTTATGTAATCGTCAACTTGCTCCGTAGTTGTTTAACTTGATGTTCCATTTCTAAAAGCGAAGTCTTTAATGCGCAAAACGCCTTGTACATTTAAATTTCAAAAGAGGAAAACGAGCATTTTATAACGAGATTTCACATAAAGTTTCATTTTTATCGTCAATCCCTCCCAGAGATATGCAAATGTTGGAACGTTGGTGAAGTTTGTACAGTCGTTGAGGAGGAGTCCAGAGAGCTAAATGTGCTGAGCGATCAAGCAATTAAATCTGTCTTACCGTTGTTTTAATTAAGGGGAAGATAAGGGAGAAATTACACTCCCGATTTCTACGAATAGTTAAGAGAACTCAAAGAGAGCTCCGCTTTCTTTGTTTTTGACAATTCCCTCGGCCACGTCGCCGAACGATTCAGGGAGCGATTTAATCTCTCGAGCATGACAGCGTAAATCACTTTATCCGCGTGCACGATAGCCGGTGCTTTCCTTTCTCTGGTGATAAAATCAAGAATCGTGTTTCGCAGAGAGAACAAACTTGTACGTTAAAACCTTCCTTATTGCAATTAATTGGCGGTGAAATCATACACGATGCACGTTCGTCGGATATTCTTATCACTGAAAGATCACGAAAAACATTTTTGAAAAATGTACACAGAACAGGGAAAACTAAGGACTCACTTTCTGTAAAAAATATTCCGCTACAAAAAAATACTAGACTGCAGATTTTTATATAATTATTATATTTTATATTTTATATATTTATTATATATATTATATAATTATTATATTTTATATTTTTATATTTTTATATAAATTCATCTTTTGAGAATGTGATTAAAAAAAATTAGAACTTTGGGGGGGGGGAGATTCGTGTTTTATGTACCAGACATTGCAGAATTATTATTTGTACTTTACGAATAATAATTGTAATATAATATAAAATAAAATTGTATTGTTTATTTTAATAAATAATAATTATAATATAATTATTTGTACTTTACAAATAATAATTAAATTACATTTCTACTTTACAAATAAATATTACAAATAAATGAAAATTCGCAGTCTGACAACTATATACCATATTCGAGCAAACGCACGTGCCAACGAATAACTCAAAATAAACTCGATTCTAAAAAGGTAAAATACACGTAAAACACAATCTTTCAGCTTAAAATTCAACCACCTAGCAGAGTTCAACTACCAAAGTGATCATGGAAATATATAGAGTTGGAGGTTCCCGAACGATTCGTCGAGTCGAACGGGTTGATCGGTGAAAATGCCGAACGGTCCTGACGTTTCCTACGCACGCTCTTCCCGCACTATGTTTGGCGTTCGTAACGAAATTTATGCTTCCTGTCCGACCGTAATGCGACCACACGCTCGTTGTCCCGGCCATATAATTTACATACGCTGCCGGTTCGCGCGCGCTTTGTCTATGATCGCGTCGCGACGGGGCAAGAGGAGATTCCCAAAACGAATTCGAAACGTCGCGTGTTTCTATGTTGCGTGCACGCACGTTTGTCATTGTTATTAGAAGAAGTTTATTACTTTATATGACAAAGATAGTCGGCCAGCCATATTTGGGAAATATTTTTGTGAATATGCTATTAATACTACAAGTAGCAAGCTACTGCTACAGCGTTACATGTATGATTCTCAGCATATAATCGATGATGCGACTGTTGATCAAGTCAGTGACTACCGAAAAATATTATAATTATAATAAACTCATATTCATTTAATATTACTTGTTACTTTTAGATCAAGCTGATATATTTTAAGATTTGTATAATAAAGGACTTGCTTCAAATTCTTTCTCTGTTTCATTTTCTGTTACGAAGACTCGAGACAATTTTTTCTCCAAGTGAATATTAGAAAAAGATTTCCCTTTTCATCGTTTATATCGACGATTCAACAAATATAGAAGAATTTTTGAAACAAAGAATGTAGGAAAATTCTTTTGTTATTCATAAAAATGAACGAAAGAATTTTCTTCCATTTTGGATCAACATTCGGTGGAAATTTAAAATTTGATGCGAACAAATTCGAAGAATTTTTTCATACAAGAATCCTCTTTCAAAAAAAATTGTTCAAACAAGCACTAGTTTAAAATTTGAAAAATTTAAAAAACATTATAATCTCAATTGCCTAATTAATTATTATCTAATTAGAAAATTTGAGAAATTCGAGACACTAAAACGAAATTTCCTTTTTACCGTTTATGCAGACAAAAATTCTCTCTCATCAAATCAAATTTACATTGAAAGTTCGAACTTGTAAGTAATTCGAAAAATATTAACTATTGCTTTCCACTTCCGAGTTTTGTAGCTTCTTAGAAGTTCGTGGCGAGAAAGATACTGCTCCTTCTCAGGATACAAATTCGTGCCCGTATGCCGAGAATGATTCCCCAAGAAGGGAGAGCAGTATGCGGGTTCGAGAGGCATCAATCTCCATTAATTGTTCCTTTCTCGACTGTTTCTTTGAAAGACCAGACAGTACGAGGCGACCGTTTAGATAGGCAATCATAGTCTTCGAAAGATCCTACTATTGCTTTCAGTGAAGGGAAATCCATGAATGATACATTTATCCATGTTTTTTACAAATTATGACGTAATATTAATGTTTAGCAATTCTTGACAGAACTTTTTCTTTAGCCAATAGTTTTCAGGTCTTGTTCCTCTTGTTTGTATGCTTGTTCCTCTTTATACTGCGATGTAAAGAATATTCGGAGTAGTACAGATAAAAGAAATTACAGAGTACAAAAAAAAAAAGATATAATTATTTAAAAAGAAATAACATTTACAAAAAGAAATGATTTTCAATTTTATATGCCCCAAATTTATCTGAACAAAAATTTTATAACACATAAATATAGTATAGTTTTGCAATTAGCAAAAGAAAAAGATTCTCCTACCCTTCTCCAAAATTTTCAATCTAAAACTTGGTCCACGGAAGAAGATATCCTTCATTCACTAGAGCAAATGACAAAAGGATTCTTCTCTCGTGTTCGAAAGATTTTCCCATGTGTCATCGCGCAACAGCACGCTATTTTGTAATCACGTGCACACACCAGAGATGGCCGACATTGAATACTTTTCTAATTAAAATACGTGTAAAGAACTAGATACTTCTATTGAATAGACAAATCAATCGGTGAATACTTTCACAATTTGTATTTAATTGTGTTACAGAATGTTAAATACCCATGTAGTTTCTATTTTAGAATTAGTGAAATACCGAATATAACAATATATCATATTTTTCGTCTAATAAGAATAGAAATACTTGTATTTGCAGCAGCGTATCCCAATAAAAAACTAATTACATACTAAAAATCAGTTTATTAGACTAATAAATATTCACATTTTATGGGTCAATTGAAGGTACACATACATGTACAATTTTAAGTTTTTATTTTATGATGAATTGCACTTACATAATACACAAATTTTAAAATACATGTCGGACAAACGATTACATTTTAGTAAATCAATCCTGGTCGAATACGAAAATAATCGCCCCAGAGCTGCAGAGGAGGGATAAAGGGTATAGTAACACAACAACAATATTTCAAAGTTGGATGAGTTTTCAATCTTGTAGATCTTCAAGGTTCAACATTTCAAGAGAAATAACTGTATCAGGAGAATCACTCAAAGGAGAGAATATTCCAAAATTCATCGAATAACCTCAGAATCAGGAGAGACGCGCAGCGGCTGTCTACATCATGCCACATCCTCGAGTATCATGTTCTCCTGGTACAAAATTTCAATTTTCAACCAGAAACACATTCTCGATCACACGATATTACGTTTTCAATGTTTTTACGAAAAACCTCAGTATCAGGAGAACCGCTCAACGGCGGGCTACGTCGTGCTACCTCCTCGAATACCATGTTCTCCTGATACAAAATGCGAATTTTCAGTCAGAAATACCTTCTCGTTCACGAGAGATTCCGTTTTCAAGTTTTTACGAAAAACCTCTGTATCAGGAGAACCGCTCGACGGCGGGCTACCTCGTGCTACCTCCTCGAGTACCATGTTCTCCTGATACAAAATTTCAATTTTCAACCAGAAACACCTTCTCGTTCACGAGAGATTCCGTTTTCAAATTTTTACGAAAAATCTCTGTATCAGGAGAACCGCTCGACGGCGGCCTACCTCGTGCTACCTCCTCGAGTACCATGTTCTCCTGATACAAAATTTCAATTTTCAACCAGAAACACCTTCTCGTTCACAAGATATTCCGCTTTCAAGTTTTTACGAAAAACCTCTGTATCAGGAGAACCGCTCAACGGCGGGCTACATAGTGCTACCTCCTCATGTACCATGTTCTCCTGATACAAACTGCGAATTTTCAGTCAGAAATACCTTCTCGTTCACGAGAGATTCCGTTTTCAAGTTTTTACGAAAAACCTCTGTATCAGGAAAACCGCTCGGCGGCGGGCTACCTTCGTGCCACTTCCTCGAATATTATGTTCTCCTGATACAAAGTGCCGATTTTCTGTCAGAGATTCTTCTTGGTTCACAAGATATCCCATGCTCAACGTTGTTAGGAAAACAGCCACACACATTGAATGTACTCGCTGTGTTTCAGTAAAATGGGGAAGGTGACACGCGCGTATCCTTTTCGTCTTTTTTACGAAACAATGAGGAGATTGTTCTTCGAGCGATTGTATGAATATTTGTAAAATCTTCTTGGAAGTGTATTCGCGAGATTCCAGGTCGCGGTTCGACTACTCTATTCGCAGCGGGTCGACTCGAGTCGAGTCGGTGATCGACTTTGAGATAATGCTAATTGCAAGAAAAGTTACCGCCGATGTGCACTAGAGACAGAGCAATGGTTAAAGTTTCACGGAATAATGATTAATAAGTTTCTCTTCTGTGTGCAGACGTGAGTCGTAGATTGGGTGATATCTGCTGACATTGACAAATTCGCCAGAATTCTTGAATTTTTATATATAGAAATAAGTAGGAACATGTATAGAGAATCGTACCTATATAAGTTTAATAATATAATAGTTTAATTATAGGCGAAGTTGTTATATAAATGAAGGGAATAATACCTAGATAATATTGTTGTTTTGTGATTTTGATTATTATTAATACTAATATGATATACATTTACATTTGAAGCAAAATGTTGGAAAAATTCTATATATAATTTCTGTAGAATAATATATATAGTTTTGCAATATAAAAGTAGGATTAAAAATTCAATTTTTGTACGAGTATTGTACATAGTCGGATCTATAGTATAATACAATCCATATCTCATCTTTATATTTGTACTGACTTTATCTACTTTCTATTTTACAATATTTTCTTTTCTTTGAAATACCTTTTTAAACGGATGTCAATAAAGCAATAAAATATTATTTTCACACATTTTTTAATGTAATTTTTCTACTTCTTTCGACACTATCGTTTTACAGCAATTGTGTGAAAAATACATTTCTTTAACCTAATGTTTCTTTTTTTCTAGTAAAATAATTTTTAAAAAATAATAGTTACCACTACACTTGTATGTCCATACCAATAACATTCTAATTCTGCATCATTTTCTACTCTTTTTTTCCCCCCAACCAAATCTCTTCTTCAACAACCATCTTCGCAAACTGAACTAATATTTATCATCTTCGCTAAACTTTGCCAACAAATTCTCAACTTACTCAGTTCAGTATCAGGAAACACTTAAAACAAGCTCTAAGCATAACCCGGCCTAAAAATAGTTGCCGATGACCTACGAGGATCATCAAACGCGCTTCGATCTTCTTGCTTTGAAAGCTGCGGGGAAAGCGCCCGACACGCGAACGTGGATGCAACGAACTCGGACTCGATTATTTCTCGGAACGGGTCCGTCGGTTTCACCCAGAAACGATTACCCACTTAAACGGAACGAAGCATCGAAAGAAAACAGTTCGTTCGTTGCTCGTAAACAGCGAATAGCTCCGTTTGTACCAGACTTCCAACACGATGTGTAAATTGACGAAGAGGAAAAGAAGAAGAAGAAGAAGGAGACCAATAGGGAAACTCCGCCGCGTATCTTCGTCTTTATTCGGAGCGGACTGGTCTCGTTCGGAGACCCAAATCCCAAGGAAATTTCGTGGAACTGCGAAATTTTCGCGACAGAGCCAACTCTCGGAGGTTAGGATCACCGAGCACGTGTGCGATCCAGCCTTTGAAATCCTAAGGATTTGTCCATCCTCCTCTTTCTGTCCACCGACGGGTTATGCAATACACGCTGGCAGAAGTTCTATAGACTTCCACATGTCGACGATATTTTATGGCGAAGGCTGACGGTGAACAAAGATGACAACAACGTGGCTGTCTTAAATTCTTGATGAATTTGATGTGAATGAAATTTGGACTCCATTGAGACTGATTGTATCGATTTTCAAATATCCGAGCTTCTGGACGAGGAATAGAACATGATTCTGTGTAATTTATTGAAATTAAAATTGGTTTCTAAATCATTGATCCTACATAATTTTTAATTTTTAAATATTACGAATGTTTGTTCGTTGTGAAAAATTTAAGGACCTGACAAACGCAAATACAACATTTTAAAAACATGAATTTGCATAAGTATCCACAATCTGATTACACGACCATTCTAATCTTTCGGGAAAGTTTCCGATTTTACAAGGAACGCGTTATTAAAATTCCGAAATTTCACGTTGCACGAAGTCATATTCATATTTTCTATATAAATTCATGAAAATATGAACCCGCAGCCTCGTTGCAAGAAACATAACTTAATCTCTGAAGATAAAAGCAACATGCACACGTACGTAGCTGTAAGCACCTATAAAACTTACAAACTTATTGGCAACTTTCTACTTCCCCCCGTTGAAACGTAACGTATAAAACACAGCAAGAGATCCCAATTTTTCAAGAAGCATCTAATTGATTTGTAACGCCGTAAATCTATCTTTTTCAAACAGGTAGGAAATCCTGAAATCTTACGTTACGCGAAGAAAGTCGTATAATTCGCAAGAATATGAGTCTACAGTCCGTTTGCAAGAAAGAGAGCTCAAACACATACTACGTACAAACACATCCCTAAAATCTACGAGTTTATTGATAACTTTCTACTTTCACCCACCGTACGTGGATACAAAATACAGCAAGGGATCCCCAATTTTTCAAGAAACGCGTAATTGACTTGTAACGCACTCGCCGCCGTAAACCTGCCCTCCACTTTAAGGGAGAAGGAACAAAGGGACTGCAGTAAATCTCGAGACGCTGGGAGGAATAAGTTGTCCAAAAATAAAGACGTGAAGATTTCAGATATCGTTGCCGGCTTCTTTGATTCTCTATAACTGTTATAAACGCGTCTGCCATTTTCTATGAATCCTCGCGTGCCAAATGGGTGGCTAGTAATTTTGTGTGGAATTGTTGTCGCTCGTTATTTACAACTCTGTTCCGGGTGTGCTCGGGTTCCGACAGACGCGATTTAAAGAACCGCTCGCGATGCAGTCTTCGACTACTCGCTTTGATCTCTAAAGTGACACAGATTTGTTGCCGCTCGTTCGCGATGAATTACGAGCGAAATATTGTACGTCGTTGCCCTTACTCCTCGACGGAACGCGACTCACCGTAGAATTTGTCTCGTTAAAAGCGCCGATTCGTGGTACCCAGCTTTGAAGATATTGCGCCCAGCATATATGTATAAAATAATATAAAATTTTTTTGAGATCAGAGCGAAGTGAAATTTGTCTAAATTTTCTCAATTTTGTTGTAAAGTATTTTTTATAGAATGATTATCTTTGATAATCGTATGGGTATACTAAGTGCCAGTAAGTATCAATAAATGAGCCATTATAATTATCAATTGAAACGCAGCTAGTATTAAAAGTATTAAAATTAAATTCCTAATACAATTCTCAACTTTATCTGAGTGAGTTTTTTCTTCCTGAAAATTTTCCTTTTTATTCTCCTGAAAATATAATTTAAATTACATACAATACCATCATAATTTAAATTACATACAACATAATCACTCTATTTTTAACTCGCATAAATATTTAATTTATTCCACGTTTATTTTCCTTGAACTCACGATTGTGCTCGTTCTTATGGTTCGCATTTTTGCGGCCTTCACGGTTCTAGAATTCAATTATAGGAGTTATTATATCATATTATATGCGACAATCATTATTAGCTTTTTGCAAACGATTATATCATCAATTTGCAACGACGAAATTTACATTTCGCCTCTGATATATTTCGTGGTATTAATCGACTTGATACTCAGATAACAAAGTTATATTTCATTGCTAACAAGGTCTTGCATTAATAATAATACGATCGTTTCGAAAGAAAATGTTTATTATTCCATTAATCACACTTTGACAGCTCTTTCTCTTGCGTCAATAATAATATTTTTATTTAACGTTCTTACTTGCCTGTCTGGATTTTTTTCATTGTTATTCCAAATCGTAATGATTTTAATATTTAGTACAAGAATCACGTTTGACTCATAAATTAAACCGTAAGTTAAACCTTAAGAACCATTAGAGCCTTAAGAACCATTCTGTTTTTTCCTAATAAAATGAAATTAAAAATGAAATACGTTACGACAGTGTTTAAGAAAATGAAAGCAATTTTTTTATTAAATTCGACGTGTTATTTCTACAGTATCAAATTTTGGTAATCATACGAAGATACCACTACGTGACCTGTTAAATTAACTTAAATATCTTAACTTAAATGCTGTAATAAATTTTGTAACTGCTGCATATCTTATCAATTCGCTAATATTATTACGTAGTAGAGCAATTACTGTGCAAAAGAGTCCGGAGAATATTTCGATAAATAATTTCGTAATTCATTCACAAATTTACATTCATGAATAATTCATCGTGATTCATTCGTGTATTTTAAACGAGAGTAGTTTGTCGTGAGTCTACAAGAATCTAAAATTATAAGATCTCGATACGAATATCGAAAAAAAAAAAGCGACAAAAAAGATCTTAATCAAATACTCTTTAAATTTCTCTTCTGAATTTTAATAATATTAAAAGATTCAATAACGTAAATTTCTTGAAAACAATTTGTGAACAAAATTAGTTACGTACTACCAATGGCAAAGAGAACTTCTGTGACGTCCTCTTACGTGTAGACGATTATGTAATGCATAATATCATAATTACAATACATTGTCGATAATGGGTCCCGATAAGATACTTTAAACTAATATACTGCCACCTCTTCCTTCTCCCTCGCTTAATTGCTTATCTATCGTATCGTCAATTCGTTGTGCAAAAGATTGCATATGCCTATGCAAATTTCCGTACAAGTTGCAAGATAAAAATGATGTCATTTACGTCACGAAAAAGAGGCAAATACAACATTTTTGCATCTCTAAAGACTGCGTAATTGAATGCGACTTAAAGGAAGAAAAGAATATTTGAAAAAAAATCATATGTAAATCACGCATATCATGTTGCAAAGAAAGAGCTTGATTGTAAATATGTAGATAATTTTGTATGATCGGCGTGTAACAAGAGCGTATAACCATTTTATCGCGTGAAATATTGTATCCAACAGCGATAAGAGTAAAAGGGATCGATAACCAACCCACCCACGAATAAAACAAATTGAACAATGTATTCATTCATCCGAGAAGGAACGCGTAGCTATCTGGAGTGCAGTCCGAGTCTCTGCACAATTCGATTAGTCGACGTTTAAACGATACAAGTTTCCTCCGTGTCAAACATATTAATGAAAAATTTATAACTTTCAGAGAAGTTCAAAGTAAATTTGAAAAGTTTCTGATACTGCTAATAATTTTATATTTCGATTGTTCTGATTAAATAAATATAATCACACGACATAATTTAACTTACTTAGTGATATTTACTGTAACTTTAATTTAAATTTAATTTTTTAGTAACCTTTATTCAGGTTATTCTACAAAAATCGCAAAAAATTGATGATCCTCTAAAAAAACCATGTGTACAATGTATATGTACAATTTGATATTTCCAAGAAGTTAAGCACGAGATATTTGCGTATTTGTTTTCCTTATATCAAACAAATTGTTTCAAAATTACAAATCTCATCTTTGAGTAATTTTTTCTTGAAATTGCGAAAATTCTAAACATTTAAAGAGATGATAAAATTACTTATAATACGTCTAATATTTAACCTTGATCATTCCATTCAATATAATTCTTAACTTTACCACGTACACATAATGCTTCGGAGGAAACAATTGTAATAAACTGTAAGAGTATGTGCATATGAATAATATTTCAATGGCTGAAATGAATAACATGGAAAGTTAAACTTTTTAACTAAAACTTTTAAAATTAAATTAAAAAATTAATTACAAAGTTCTACACTTTAATGTCAAAGATTGCTTTCACGATTGAATGAATACTAATTTTTAATGACAAAATTCCAGCGCTAATAATACCTGATAAGACGAGTAAAATTATAGAAATTTCCAAACGAAATTTTCCAAGCTTCGAGAGAGCTGATTATCCTGTTACGTAAAAAAAAAAATTATTAAACTGTAAAAAAACCATGATAGAAAACACAAGCCACATGTTACGCAAAGAAACCTAGTTATAGAAAGAAACCTTGAATATACTAACACTACTTAACTTTTAACCAACAGCGATTCAGCTAAATGATTTATCCTGACAAAGCTGAACAATTTGATTCTTTCGCGACTCAATAATCGTATTCCTGTCGCAAGCCGGTCTCAATCGTGCAGATCTATAGATCAAGAAGAATTCGCGACTCAAGCGCTCGCACGCTATTTTATTCGCGTGCAAATCTTTCCTCTCACCATTTCTCTACGATGCGCATTAGCATTTTAAATTCAATCGGTACAATGACGCCCTTGAACAATAATGACCTCCCCCGCTAGTCCCCTTTTTTCCCTCGTCACCAACGTCTCTCTCGTTCTTTCACCATGACAACTTGCAAATCCAGTTATATCATCTCTCGACTTTGTAATCAGCTGTGTGTAAAAAGGTAAGGTCCGGCCTCTCTAGGCGTGTACGCATGCGTGCGCACCCCTCGCCTATAATAAATCATTCGCGCTTTTATCCAAGTGCACGCTTTCCCTTGACCGCGGTAAATTCAATTAAGACGCGTTCTATAGTTCTGTCGCACGTATGATACACGAATTTCGATGGTGATTTTGAAATAGAGAGAAATTACGTAATTACTTTGGATGCTTTAGGTATTTTAAAATGAAGTTTCTTTACTTTTTCTGATTTTTCTACATTTTTCGTTGTGCTTTGAAAATTTGTAAAATAATGTGAAATTTGATCGAAAATGTGAGCTATTGTACAGCTGTTGTTACTATTTCGTGGAATACTATTTTGTAAAGTACTAAATAGTATTTTGTAAAATAAAGTATTAAAAATAGTATTTTATGAAAAGTACTTTATAAAATAAAGTATTAAATAAAGTACTAAAAATAGTATTTTGTAAAGTAACATACGTATGAGATATTAAATTATAGTAAAATCTCTTTTGCACAAAAAAGATAATCCTTCTGTGAATCCTTTTGTCAAGTTTCCCTTTCCTGTGAGATGTCTGTTTCTTTTCTTAATTTTCTTATGCATGTATAGTCGCCTGAAGTTTCATAGATCTTTATCTTAGAATCTGATGACTACGAACAATAGGTATTCGCTAGTTATCTGACAACTTTTTCCCGAAATTGTTATATAATTTCAGACATTATTGTTTCTCCGCAATAGATTTAATACTTTGTAGAAATAAAACCATTCAATCAAAGATAAATTTGGAAAGATCGGAGATAAATTTTAGCCTTGATGAATTTTTACTTGCATCTAAAAAATAATAATAATATTATTATAGCAGAAAATAGAATAAAGATGTTCATAAATCAATATCTTAGAATCTATATCGTTTACATTTTCGGATAAAATAAAAATATATATCTTCTATTAAAAAATAAATAATCTGAGAACGATCAGTGTCGTGTAATTTAAACTTTCTTTCCGCGATTCCTAAACGAGAACCATAGTTGAGAATTCCGAAGTGAAGCTGTGAATCAATTTAGGAGAATTTCGATTCACGTTCCTCGACAAAAATAATCTCAGACAATGATCAAAGATATCAGAAAATCAATGCAAATGGCAAATACGCGTGCAACAAGAACTAAATTTAAAACCAATGAAGCTGAGGGGAGAAAGAAATACTCGATGAAAGCGAGATAAACAGACGAGTGAGGTTAAAGGTATTCGCCTATGTACAATATTTGATGGCCTTCGGCATTATGGAAATGCGCACGCTATCTGCAACACGTGCAAATCCTGTATGAGTGAGTTTCGATGTCGACGACGATCTAAGAATTAAATGTCAGTAAGGTCATGGTCGCGAAGGACCGAGGAATCTTCGTCGATCTATCAGGCATAGTAATTGCTTAAAAATTTCGCGATAATTCGTTTTTTAACTAGCTTCAACATACTGTGCTACAGACATAGTATGGGTATTTATTGAGTTAGTGCAAAAAGTAACATTGATTTCATAGATATCCATGTATGAATCACGTTATTTGCGTGAATCAATAGTGTGAATCAATTTACTGTCACTATTAAACTGTGAATATTTATGCGAATTTATATTTTTATAAATAAAGTTAAAGAAATGGAACTTGGATAGAGATTTTGTTTTACCTATGAAGTAATATGAACGTTTTGAAAATTTCTTTCTGCTTTTAATTAATTAGTATATCTTCTATTTAAATAATTTCTTATTCAATAATTCAAGTAATTTATTATTCGGAGAATAGAAAGATGAGAAAGAATTTTAAGTAACTGCATTTACATCTTTTGATCTGTCATCTTTAAGATGAAGCAAAATTGACCAGAAGTGTTAGTCTATTAAAATTTTAAACTATACAAAATTTTGTTTAAAATTATTTTGTTTAAAAAGCTAAATTACTCTGTTAATTCAATGTATACATATATTGTAAGTAGGTTGTGTTACAAAAGTATAGTTTCGCTTACAAAAGCATAGCGATTGTTTTAGCTGATTTAAATAGTGAATATTTCCTATTCATTCTTTTGAACGAGCTGTTAGCTATTTCATATTCTGAATTTTCGAAAACAACGTAGGTGTTCCAATTTAAATGTCACTCAGAAAACAGAATCTTTTCATCTTCTTTTTTAATTTAATGTTCGCTAAAGTTTAATTTAATGTTCGCTTCAAAGATAACGTAGCTGTCTAAATTTTTATTGAAATAAAAAATCTGAATATTTTTCTGAGTACAATTGACATATCGACGACTGCTAACTCTTTATTAAGATTTATTATACCATCGATGATAACTAAATTTGCTTTATTAGCTAGAATCTTTTTACATATGTATGTAAAATGTCTTTAATCGATCTCTTATTTATTACTATTACTATTTAATGTTAGTTTTGAATTCAAAATATACAGAAGATTTCTTCTGTTTCAAAAATGACGTTGAATTCAATACAGATAAATACTTTCGCAAAGTAGTGAATTATAAAATCAAAGAAGTTTACATTTGAATTTACATTACAATTCTAGCTTCGACTTTGATTCAAATTATGACCAAATTTAAATTTAAGTTGAGTTAATTTCTTACGAGAAGCGTGTTTGCTCATAAAAGGTCAAGCATAAATTATTATTACAGATGTGCGCCATAAAACTACAAAATTAATATACATTATGTAGATATATTCGTTTAGCAAGGAAAACTTTGCTGTTTTAGTTTTCCTTGATTCTAAATAATCCATATAGATTCATTTAATGGATTTTCATATTAAATTCTTTTAATGTTCCTCAATTACTAATAATATGATAAATATATTTATGTGTTTTTAGTTTTTGAAATATTACAAAACATATATTATATAAAATATTATATACATATTATTTTAATATTTTAATATTTCAAGAACTCAGAAACTGAACTAAAAGGAAAACCAATAATTTTCGGAAATAAAAAAAAAGATATAATATTTGAAAACTAAAAGGAAAAGATAAAGAATATCTCGTTTCCGGTTTTTAACGACGCAACACGTGACAATACAAATTCTCATTGCAAGTTGTTAATGCACGAAATCACGTGAAAATAACAAAGAAAAGAATTCCAATGAGAATTTTCATATTTAAATTCTCACGAACCGTATTTCGTAAAAAAAAAAAAAGTTGGTAAGAATAAAAATTGATGAAATATATAACAACGTGCGAAAACTTATATGACCATTAAGCTATCTAACCTTGCGGCTAATTATCACGCTCAACAGATTGCACCTTAGGAAGATTGGCTCGCTTGCATAGTGAATACAAAGATAAGATTATTGTTGTATAATGGTTATCAGTCGCGGAGGAAGTTTACAAATGAAAGTAAACATTTAAGATTTGTGACTTGGAGAGCTCATATCTCCACATTGGATACTTAACTTGCAATATTTTCATTCACTATTCTATTCTGTAGTTGCATTTAAATTTAGATAATTGCACGCGGTATTGTACTTCAATTGAATATATTCTATAACAGATATTTGTTACAACACGTATACTCTGTTTACTACTTAAATATTATATAACAAATTGTTTATATAAGAGTAGAACTATATTCGTTGAGAAATTTGTAGAACATCTCTTTTAATGTTTATTAATATTTTTAAAATTTATCGCAAACAACACTTGTTCATGATAAATGATTTTATTTTTTGATAATAATATAAGGATTGGTAATTATTTATTAATATAGAAATGCAAATTAAATAATTAAAGTGAAAAGATTCATTCGTATTACCATCATAATACCAACAATTGCAAATTCATTTTCAATATTTGATCTATAATATTTAAAATCAGTAAAAATGTATAAAATATTTTACATATGTACACGTAGAATATTTATAGAATAAAAATAAAAAGAAATAGAAAACATTTTGATTAAAGAACTACTAAGGTATTCACGAAATTTGTTTTTCCAGGGATAAATATGTTCCCTTATGAGCATACATTTCCAGTAAACACTAAGTCGTTCATAATAAACGCACTGCCCATTTAAGCCGTCGTAATATGAAGTTTTATGATTACGGTTATTTGTGATCTTACTTAACTCCACTTTACATGCCAATATAAACATACTTTCATTCGTATACATATAAAAGAGATGCTCGTACGCGAAACTCCCAAGATTCTTTCTTACCATGTTACGAATGTATTAAAAATAATAATAATAATAAAAAGGAAGTAAAAAAAAAATAGGAGAATAAAAAGAGTGTATAAACATTGAATTTAGTTCGAAGCAAGGTATTGTGCAATCAGGAGCATTGGTACCGTGTGAGGATACTATATAGTCTTTACTAGATTCGTGACAATGTTGCCAATGTTCTGTTTTGCTATATTTAAGATTCCCCACTACACCAGATGTTCTCCGTGACACTAATCATGCATTATTACGAGTGCATCCTCAGGTGTCATGAGCCCATACCGAGTCGAGAAATTTTCGAAACGAATTAACCATATCGTGATAAATCGTTTTAGTGCGCGAATATAGTAAAGATACGAACAATTCGTATCGAGTGGACGCGGTAAACGATAATCGACTTTTTACAGCCAACTTCATATTCGTAGAAACGCGATGTACGAACGTTACCGCGATTACTTCATTTAAATCGTTCGAATTGAATTTGGGAAGAAAAAGGGAAAAAAAAAAGTTATCAGAACAATCATTCGTAAGATTTTATGAACGCTTTTTACAAGCTTAGTGTTATTATTGATATGTGTATAGTAAAAAATATATATAGTAAAAAAGATACAAGAATCGAGACAGAAAAATATTCTTAAAAAATATTAATGTAGTTTTCCCTCTCAAAATTTAATATATTCTTCCCTCGATTCTTGTCATAACAATACATGTTCGTAATAAAGCTCCGTTCATCGTAGTCGCACGGCCTTGGCTACTTACGAACTCGATTTTCGTGGTATTTCTTTATAAATGTTACTGAGACTGTTACTGATAATGTTGACATTTATCTGCTTCACAACATCCCTTTCAAATTTCACTGATAAAAGAATCCATCGGTAATCTCTTAAATATGTCGGATTTTTTTCAAACACCCGGTTTTATAAAAAAAAATATATCAAAAGAAAGTACTTTAGATTAATGGATAAATAAACGTCACAAACATTGCAACGTAAATTGTACGCACGGCTCGAAAATGCTTGACAATCTAATCTACGAAAGAGGCCTAATGAAATTACTACCGCAACCTCGATACACCTTATTGCATTCCTTGAACTATATTATAAGAATAGCCGTATGCAACTCGACCTAAAAAGAGCTTTATCACGTGCAGAGAAGACGATTTGTTTTAGATGCGTGTACAGGTCTTACCTTTTCAGTGCGAACGACAACACAGCGTCCCGATACGCCCCACACCGTCCTTCTCCGTCGGCTGCCGGCGCACGACTGTGGATAATTCGCGGTTGCGAGCGGCCTAGATATATAGGAACTATATTTAGCGACTGTCGTCACGGGAAACGTGCACGATTGGTCGATAGTGACGTGATAGGCGGGCGTGATTGGCTGATTACACCGCGAATATATCGCGATTACTTGGTGCAGGCCTGGCTTACGGCTGGGCGCGACTCGCGGGCACGACATTTGTTGACATGAAACTGTCAGAGAATACGCGCTCTCTTAATGCGCCGGTATATTCGAGCCCGCGTGTTGCTGTTCCACCTATGTCGATTCTTTTCGTTCATTTTCATCTTTACTTTCAACATTATCACTTATGATCATATTACAGGAGATGTTGGATGCTTTCTTCTTGTACACTCCCTCGTTGTAAATGTTATTTTGACTTAATAATTATAATATGACAAAACAATTGTAACAATACATGGTGATTTAAAATTATTTGATTATTAAATCATTGATCGCTGATCGAATTTTGTACGTTTTAATGTGTAACATGTATTACTGAAAGAATAAATTTTGAGTGTTTTATTTTGCATTTAGTACTTTACATCGTCAACTTAATGATAAAAATATTACAAACTAATATTTATTTTAACATTATAACTACTTCCCCCTTCCCCTCCCTGAACTTATACTAAAGAATTCAAAATGAAATATAATATCTTCTAAAATAATTACAATATTTTATGGTACATCGTAAAAAACACATAAAATTTCTATGAAAAGAAGTAACGAATTGGTTATTTCAATCACACTCTAATAATAATTAATTCCAGCATTACCGGTCACTGATGACCCCCATGGCGTCAATAGCAATTCAACTGCTGGTCACCGGTGATCCCCATAGTAGTCAATGTGTTAAATAGACGTATGATCCAACAGGATCGATGAAGTGGTTGAACCCAAGATCCAGTTTATTAACTGGAACAAGGTTCGTTCGTATTCTTCGAAGTACAGGTGAACAATCATTCGCAAACCGGGCTAGGTGAGTGGGTGGAATTTATGGAGAATAGAAGCGATGGTAATGAACGATTATTAACGCGGCGCGCACTATTAATTTGCACGAAGCTTTCGAAAAGCCTTGAAGTCGGTTGTCGTGTCGCCTCTCTTCGTCTCTATGAAATCATAGATTTCCCGGCAGTATTATTATGCGAAAATTACGCTTCAAAATTAGTCACAGTCCATTAACGTGTGCGTACACAAATAGGAGGACGGGGTTGGGCATGGTAAGAAAAAAATTACTTAGAGCTCAGACTTTTTCGATATGTATCTGACTATTAATGTTCACAATGATGCTATTATAATGCTAAACGAGTCAAATAATCGTAATGCAGAATGCGCTGTCCACATGTCTACTCATCGATCGTTTCTGCGTGGTACTTAGTCACATGTCACATCGATAAATTCATCTTCAATTATTTAGTTGTGATTTAAACGAGATGCGTCGTAATGAAAATTTTTCTTTCTTTTTTGTGGACATCGAGAAAAAGTTGCAGCCGGATGATTTAGAATAAGAGAATCTATACTTTCAATTGTCATCATTACGAACCGGGTCAAAATGACATTCTTATTCAAACATCTGAAGTATTTAATACTATCTCTCTCAGGAATCTGCGTTAAAATCTACTTTCAAATTGCATAAATCCAAGTGACGGACAATGTAGCGCCGCTCAACGGTGCATGTGCGAATTGACAAACATGGCAGCGCTCATGGTTCAATGTGATGTTCAGAGATAACTTTAGATATTATAAGAGTCGAAACCCTTATCCCGATTTGAAAGATGTAATCGATTTAGATAAACCCGATTATAACGAAGTAGGTAATAAATTGTGAAAATCATCGTACTTTATGTATATAAATTCTGTACATAAATGCTTTTCAGGTTATTGATTTTAGAGGAAAGTTACTCGATGAACAATGTGAACTTGAAGGTTTAAGACCAGTGAGAGACTGGAAAGTCTTCGAATTTCAAAATATTCCAGGTCTTATTTTCATAAAAAATCCATTTACAATATACGGACAACGATATTGGATTATAAAATGCTTAAAAGAGTACTCAAGAAAGCCACATAAATTAAATTTAGATGCTCATAATGTTTTAAATGACGAAGATTGGTGGGATAAATGTTTTGGGTAAGATACAGCATAATCTAAAGAGACATATTTACCGCATATATATTTATTTATTTATACATTAATATTATTTATGCATTAATTTCAGAAACTCTGATAAAGATAAAGAATTATTATCAAAATTAAGATGGGCAACATTTGGTTATCATCACAATTGGGATACAAAATTATATTCTGAATCATCCAAGACAAAAATGCCTGCTGAGTTGTCTTTGCTGACTTCATTTTTAGCACAAACATTGGGTTTTAAGGATTTTAAAGCTGAAGCAGCAATTATTAATTATTACAGAATGAATTCAACTTTATCAGGTCATACTGATCATTCTGAAATTAATGTGGAAGCACCCTTATTCTCTATAAGTTTTGGCCAAACTGCAATATTTTTGATTGGAGGACTTACACAAGACGATGCAGCTAATGCCATATTTCTACAAAATGGAGATATAATAGTAATGTCTGGAGAGTCCCGTTTAAGGTATCATGGCATACCAAAAATTTTACCAGCTACCAATGCACCATGGGATAACAAAGAAACGAGTGTCAATAATCAGTACTGTATATGGAATCAAGATGATTGGAATAAAGCAAGAACTTACATTTCTGAAGCTAGAATAAATATGAATATAAGACAAGTGTTGAAGCCTGGACAATCGTCCTTGTAGAATATTGTACAAAATAGCTTTGTATATTTTTATTAAAAACACTTATATTAATTACATTGCAGTAATGTACTTAATTATTCCTACACATACAAGCTGTCAATTCACATTAGCAATAGAAGATGCATTATAAATTCGTTCATTTTATTATTTAAATATCGTTATTTGAAATATCTGCTTCTATACTTTGGTTTACCAGATTATTTTGAAACATGTTTAAAATATTTAAAAAATCCCAAGCAATTGTTGCCATTCTTAATAAAAAATCTTGTGAATGTGATATCCACTTGTCCTTAATGTGATTGATTGTTTTAAATTTACTTTCATAATAAGCTGGAGTTGGTTCCACTGGCTTGTATGGTCCTAATAAAATATTTGTAGCATCACGGACTGCTTTATTTAATATAAAATCTTTAGAAATATCGGATGTATGAATCATTTTCTTTTGCATAAAATTAATAGTATAATTTATCAAAAGAAATATATAAGTAAGCCTGGAATAGAGATTTCCCATTTAGTGTTTATTTTTCATTTACATGAATATATACAGACCTATATCTAAAGACGATTAATATTCATTCTCATAAGAATATCTTCAAAGGCTCTCCTTATTATACCAGATTCCCAGCAACTTCTTCTACGTATGCTATGTTGATTGACAGTCTATTTTAAATGTATTATTTGATTTACTGCGCCATTAATACGGAAACAACGATTTTCTTTTATTAATTGTACGAAACTATTTTTCATTTCTTCAATCGAGTAGGAAGTATTCTACTTGTGTGCCATTGAAGATTTTTGTTTTTGATTCTCCCTATTTTATTCTTTGTTTGAATTGTGTTATTTTAATTTGATTTCATAAGTTTTAATTATACATATAAATTTTCAAATTCACGCAGTGATGTTAATGTAGCGACATTTTGTTTCTCAATTGTCTTATACATATCAATATATCAAAAAAATTTGACATTTTTCCCGCCACTTTATTATCATTTTTAAAATTACGCGCTAACGCGCTAATTTTCATGCAACTATATATGTAGTTTGACACTTCCGGTCCCACGAGTCAGCTGATCAGTTTCATTCTTGTCTGCTTGATATTTCTTGTAACTATGTCTGGAAAAGATAAACTCGCAATTTTCCCTTCTCGGGGGTGAGTCCTTCTCTTTTTTATACAATCCTATTTTATTTTTTAATAGATCTTATTTAATACCTCTTCACTATTCTTCATTACGAAATTTTTTGAGACTGTTATCATTCGTCATTAGATGGGTGTAACCCTATTTCTATTTGTTTAAAATGATTAAATTATGTTTTTAAATGTATATTTGTATCATTGATACATAATTATTTCGTTATCATGATCGCAGTCTTTCATTGTTGTACAAGGACATCAAGTGTGCATATTGTTTATTTCTTTTATTATATTGATTAATAATGTTTATAAAAATAATAATATAATTTACATATTTTATATCTATCTTTTTTAGAGCGCAAATGTTAATGAAGTCCCGTTTACAAGGAGCGCAAAAAAGGTCATGGTTTGTTGAAAAAGAAAGCAGATGCATTGCAAATGCGTTTTAGATTAATTCTGGGTAAAATTATTGAGGTATACAAAAATACTTGTATTTGTGTGAATAATTTTTTTTTTCTATAATATTTTATTTATCTTTTTATTTAGACAAAAACTCTTATGGGCGAAGTAATGAAGGAGGCAGCGTTTTCATTGGCCGAAGCTAAATTTGCAACTGGAGATTTCAATCAAGTGGTTCTTCAGAATGTAACAAAAGCACAAATTAAAATTAGATCTAAGAAAGATAATGTTGCTGGTGTTAATCTTCCAGTATTTGAATCTTATCAAGACGGTACGGATACATATGAGTTAGCAGGTTTGGCAAGAGGTGGCCAGCAATTAGCAAAATTGAAAAAGAATTATCAAAGAGCAATTAAATTATTAGTGGAATTAGCATCTTTACAAACAAGTTTTGTGACCTTGGATGAAGTTATTAAAATCACAAACCGCCGTGTAAATGCTATTGAACATGTTATCATTCCAAGAATTGAGAAAACTCTTGCTTATATCATTTCTGAACTGGATGAATTGGAAAGAGAAGAATTTTACCGATTAAAAAAAATTCAGGATAAAAAGAAACAAGCAAAAGCCAAGGTAAAAGATAATTCCATTTTTTATATCTTTTAATTAAATATTGTTTGCAATGTTTAAATTGTTTCACAGCTTGAAGCAGCTAGAGCAGAGATGATTGCTTCTGGCAAAGATGTAGAAGCTGCAAATATGCTCGATGAAGGAGATGATGATATATTATTTTAAACACTGTACATAAGTTGTTTTCACACTCTGGAGTATTAAAAAATATGTTTTAATTCTGAATGAATGCGATTGAAGAATGAATCCAATGATGTATGAGAACAGATTTAGTCGTTTCACAAAAATCTTTGGACAATACTAATTTGACAGTACTCAGCTACATTATACAAAAAATTGTACTATTAAGCATCTATACAAACAAAAAATAATTTTACAGTATTACTAACATTTTTTAATTACAATATGATATAGTATATTATATTGTAATCTATCATCGTATAATTGAAAGATGTTAATAATGCTTTTCAGCTACGTATCATTGATTTGACATTTATTGAAACTGTTTTTGGCGCATTCAATATATTCACATTGTTATATTGATATGGATATAATTTTATGCAAATAATTCGCAATGACAACGTTATAGAAGATTATAGAGTCAGCTATCAAAAATTTATGAAAAATAAATATGTACATATATATATTTATTTCTATGTTGATATTTTTTATTTACTTTATCCCCTCTGTAACATTAAAAAATATTTATCTATTCATTTCATTTATAAGTACATCACTGATTTTCATCATATAAATACATACATACTTCTTTCTAATAGTGTATTCAATGATACCCAAGACTATAAATCCAATATATTCATAATTTTCTTATGCCCAATAGAAAAGCCCCATTATCATTATAGATATGAAGAGCGCGAATTTTGTATTAAGAACAATTAAGAAGGATGCATAATCATTATAGCCAGTAAATTTCTTGAACTGGGTCAATCAATATATGGACCTTTTCCCATATGAGTCAACTCTCCCTACTAAGGGTAGTGCGCGCGTGGAAAATCCTTTCAGTGCGCGGAAAATTTGTGCCGTGACCACCCCAAAGATGTCGTCGGATGATTTAAAGGTCGTGGATGTTCCAGAAAATCGTTTTGACGATGCAATTAACCACTTGAAATGGAATTTCTTCTCCGACGAACCCTTGAATCACGCGGTAGGACTATGCCAGAAAGGAGAGAGCCAATTCGAGCTGGAAAGACACTGCTTGCTCACTTTAAAGCAGGGATATTCGAGGATGCTGGTGGATCAAAATGGAATGGTAAGCTGAATTAGAGAAGAAGAATTTTGTACTCTTTTCCTTTTTATAATAAAGAAACGATTACTTGTGGATTTACTTTGCGTTATAAATATTTCATTGACGAGGGAATATTTTCCTGTGACATATACGGACCTTGAACGTTAAGTTCATTGTCGATCATAACTGCTGTCCTATCAGATAGCTGGTATGGCATTGAATGGTCTTCTGAAGAAGGGGGAGCGCGAAGAAGCTGAACGCCGTCTCGCAGAATTGAATGATGAAAAATTCAAAATAATCTTCGGACTTCTCTACAAAGTTAACAAAAAAATAGACCTTTTTTACAAGTACAATGTCGACGAGTTGTTTGAATGCCGAATCCTCAGTGTTGATGAGAATTTCCGCGGAAGAGGTCTGGCGAATATTCTTATGGCAGACAGTATAGAAATCGCAAAATCCGCTGGTTTTAAGGTAATCCCAAATTACATTTCGGTCTTATCGTCATAATTATAGTAACTTATTCACAAAATGATACGTAACTCTGTATGATAAATGTTGTTGAAGCATGCAGTTTAAGTTCGGTGAAAAATTTGTTTAGAGCCGTACTATTGTGTACTCCATGACCTTTATTATTCCTGTGACCTTGGGAGCTTGTACTAATTTTACGACAAATTTTTCAAATTTGAATTATAATTTGCAAAAGTTATTTATGCTTTTTTTATGTAAATGAAAAACAAATAAATTATTTATTAAACTAAACTATTTTAAAATAACGAAGTTAACAAATCTATCAAAAAGATAGATTCTATGTATTCATTTGTATATGTATGTGCAACATAACGATTTGTCACGGAGGCGTGGTCGATTTGGTAAGAAGTTCACATTTTGTTTTTGTTTCAGCATGTTCTTCGATTAATATGCATGGGATGATTTTCGTTTACCAAGATGTAAAATTGCAATGCACTCATTACTTTCTCGAGAGGTATTTTTGCACGCAGTGTACTTCATACAAAGTGTATGTAAATGTCGTGTGCGATTAAAGGTGCCCTATAAATATAGTGTTCAATATTGTTATATGTTTGCAGGTGGTCAAAGTTGATGCTACGGGAATGTATTCACAGAAAGTGTGCTACAAACATGGTTTTGAAGTGGAGGCGATGATTCCGTACAGAGATCTTGATGAATCAATTAGACCGGCTCCTCCCCATCAGGCCTTAAAGCTAATGGTGAAGGTGTTAGATTAAAAAGTATATAATAGAGAGCAAAATACGAGATACAACATTAATCATGAGAAGTCTTTAATAATCAGAAAATGATTTTACGAAAGAGCAGTAGTGTAAACTATGTGTATCGTTGTATGACAATAACAAATCTCTAATATATGTTCGTCTCAAAGACGCATTTATAAAGTACTTATATCTAAAGATGGAGCAGACCGTATGCCTCTCTTAGAAAGTATTAACGATTTGAGGTATCGGTTACTGTTCTTTGTCGGTGTTCTGAACGCTGTGGCATTACTAAGCACAAAAAAAGAAAAATAGCTAATATTATATATTTGAGTTGACAAATGTAAGAACGAAAAGATCTAATTAACATTTTCTTCATTGAACTTTTATTTTACATTCTGCTAATTCAGAATGAAACGAATTGCTCTGATTTGCACAGTAAAAGATGCACGAAAAGAAATTCGTGTACTCTCGCAAAGAAATGTCGGTATCATATATCAACGATAATATCGTAATAAGAATCGTGTATCAAATGTGATAGTTTAACATTTGTTAACTCTTCTGTACAATTCTACAGCTGGTGGTAAATTGAAAGTATATCTTATATGTATGTAGTATAGAAATGTTCGAAATTCTCGATTGTGTGCGTATTTTTTTACAGCTATCACGAGAAAAGATACGGAATATTTCTCGATACGTGTCTAAAAATTTATCGGTAAGACGGTAATTTAGCTCATGATTACAGGAATAACTGGATGGGTCCATACGAGTATAGAATAAAGTTATGAGGAGTATTATTTTTGTTGATGTTACATGTTACGAAAATATATTATAAATTATTTTGTAAAAGTATCCGCCAAATAAATATTATAGTTCATAATCAATAACGTCCAATATGTCCTTTCAAATAATTTTAAATACTATTGAATATAAATTTGGATTAAGTACGATTTTATTTTAGTAATAAATGTATAAATGTAATGCAAGAAGCATGTCTAATAATAAAATTTTACATGAAACTTAATTAAGAACAGTTTGATTTAAGACTTAATTTAAAACTTAATTTAAAAGAGAATACAGTTTTGCACAATATTTATAAACATTATAGAGAAGCTTAAAAATTCACTTGAGGCCTAAAATGTTTTTGCAACTTATTTGCCTTAAACTGTAATTGCGTAGAATATTTTGCTTGTATTCTTTGCATATATTTAATATCTCTAGCTTTCTTTACAGCAGCCTCTTTCTGTGTTTCTGGCCATCCTAAAGCTCTATATTGTGATAATATTTTACGCAATTTTGCACTCTTTGATACTGCTCTATTTGGATTTAAGTTCTGCTTATAATATCTCATTAGAGATCTATGACCAATAATATTTCCTGATGGTAATATTAATTGATAATTATTGTCATCTAATTCTGGTATTTCGACTTCAGCATCTGGATCACCAATTTCTGCATCAGGATAACTGGATGAATAATCATAAAATTCTGCATATTCTGCTAATGCATTTCCTTCGTGCAACATTTTACAATGACCTTTATCAATCATATGAGCCCTAGCAGCCTCAGCACTTTGAAAAGATCTTCCTGTTGATTTGTTAATTAAACATAATTACCTTGTTAATCTTTTCATAAGTATAAAAATAAGAGTTTAAACTAACTTACCAGAATCATTACACCAAATGCACATGTATCCAGCAAAAATTTTTTCTCCGAGATATACAAGTAAGCCCTTAATATCTATGCAATATTCGTGATCTGGTATAAAAAATGAATGTGCAATTGTCATATGTTTTAAATTACGCACTAATGATCTGCTATGATGATTACAAAATAAGCAATTGTTATTTATAACTGGATTTTCACTATCTTCAATCCATTCGTCAGAATTTATTGATTCAATATCAGAATCTATTTCCATATCTTCTGTCAATCGTTTCACGGATACTTCTTCATTTTTCTTAATTACAGAATCAAATGCTGGACCAGCATCATTACTTTCATTTTTAAAAGGAACATTTTGTTTTGCATATTTTTCCTTGTGTTTCTTTGATAATAAATGATTTTCATATTGATTTCTTGTACTGAAATTCTTTTTACATGTTTTACAACTTATCATTTCCTCTTCTCTTTCTTTGTCATTTTTGGTTCTTTGCGCAATCACTCTCTTTTGAAATTCTTCCACAGATACAGGAGGTAATTCAGCAACTTTTCTCTTTAAATTGTACCTGTGCCAATCTGATTTGTAATGTTGTCTTTGTATTTCCAAATCTCTGAATACTACATGGCATGTGATACAAGTAAATGGCGTAGACATTTTTGCTAATAGGTTTCAACAAACCAAAACTGACCAGTGAAACCAGTCAATAACTTCACAATTTTACTATTCTTAATCGTCGAAGATTTCGTTGCTAAATATTAAATATATCATAACATTCTCTACATATATGTATTACATTTACAAATATTAATGGTTATTAATTAACATAACAAAATTTCTACGACATATCACGTAAACAATTACTGTTTGCACTAATATTGAGGTTATGTTGGTGATTAACACAATTGCAATTATCGAAATTTCTAATATTGCATCAGAATATTCAGAAATATATAGATACATGTATATTTACTCCTATATTAGAGATAAGATAAGTGAATTTTTTGATAAACTATGTTATATATCTCATTTTGGCGACAGTACTTGTGAAGGAACTGACGAGTATTATAACTCCCCAAAAGTGAACAATAAATTTAATGTCACTGATAAGTTTTTAACGTAGATAACTTAGATAGTAATTAAGAAATTTAATATTAAAAATAATTAATTTATATACGTTATTATTTTTATTAATTCATGTTAATGTTATATCGTAATAAATTCTAACTTGTAATTAAACAGAACTACCGCATTGCTTATATTTTTTCAAATAAATCGAATTAGGCTGTGTTTCGTACATACGAGTAAATAAAAATTTTTTTAAATGACCTTTATATCGCAAATAAATTTTTAGACAGTCTCGTATTCGTGGGATACTTTAATGACAAATACCAGCTCTTATCAAAATAATTAAAGAATCGAATGAGAATTTTTACTGCGTTACTTACAATATTGTTTCAATATTGTAAAAATTCTTATTAGTTTAAACATAGTTCAATGTTTAAAATTTTTTAATTTTGATAAATCTTAAAAACTGTAGAAATCTTAAAAATTTCATATATAGCAAATCGTGAAACTATCAGAAATAAAATATAATAATATAAGAGATTGTACACAAGGACTTGTCGAAACTTTAAAGAGACATGATTTGAATTTTTTGCAATATTCAAAGCAATTTTGTTCTATCTTTATAAGTATTTTGACTAGCAATTTAAATCAAGAGAGGTAAATACTACTGGTCACGTGAAACTTCAACTATTGGCTGATAATTGCTAGTGAATTATGGTCTACAATATATATATATATATATATACACAATGATTTGGGACAATATACATATCATTGTAGAAAATAGAAATATATGAACCTAATATATTAACTTAAGTTGCAATAAATATATTTATTCAATGTTAGTACGAAAAGATATATATCCTACATGTAAAAATAAGTAAACAATATACAATAAAATAGATTCGTTTAAGAGAAAATTGATTCTGAAGATGTTAAACAGAATTAGAATTATTCGATGAATATTTAAATATAATTTCCTCGAAAATAAAGCTTTTATTATTTTATTCTATATCGTCAATTCAATTTTGTATGCAAATCAACTCCTTGTCTGGTCGTGACACACGATCTGCCACACTTTGTGTATTATAACAACTGATAAGTTATAATGTTATGGTCTAAATTCATACTTACAAATTTAAATTTCTTTTACAGTAACCCAAAAGTAAACAATTTCAGCGTTTATAATCTTTAAATCTATATTCAACATAGACTTTCCCTCTTATTAAAAGAATCGTCTTTTAGTTTTCTATTATTCAAATCGTTTGCCATTTAAATTCAATTGTGATTCGACCCTGTTTCCTCTAGGTTTCGATCACGTGGTTTTATTTACCTCTTCCGACTCGATTCGTTGATGAGGTCATTAGGTAGGGGTACCGCTATCAGTCGCAGGGACTCGTGAGTCACGTTTACAGCCCTGGTTTCGAGGATCGTTTGCAGTTGTATTCAGGCAGTAGCCGTCTCAGAAGCCGGAACGTTTCGTGTGCACGTTTTAAGCGATAAAAAAAGTTACGCACAGCACGTAAACCTTGCGAAGAATCCACTCATTTGACGACAGAAATACTTGTCATCGAGAAAAGGAACAGAGAGCAACCAGAAGTATCGTTACGGTATCACGTCTACGCGACTGACCGTTTCAACGACCGACTTTCATAGGCCCGACATCGTAGAAAGACGTAAAACGAGACACTGGGGTGCACCCGACAGGGCGATCCATCTGTCTCGACACATCTACGAACACCCGTTCAATTTTCACGCTAGAAGGCGGCCGTCCAGCAGGGCGATACCATTTTATATGACTTTTCTTCGACGTCAAGGTGAGTGGAATCAGGGCATGGTAATAATCGGCGATGTCCTATCTAGTATCGTTTCGTATGCTTCTGACGCTAATTTTAGCGACCAGCCATTTTGGACACAGGAACGTGCACGATACGTGAACAGTTTGATTTATACGGAAATCGAACGTTTCATCCGCGTCTCCTTTCGTTTTTACGTCTTCTTTCGTAAGCACACGACACATATGCGCTTCGTCTTTGTCTTTTTCACGTCGTGCCTGTTCGTTGCCTTTCATGTTCCAACGACGTAACGTTGGATCGATATCGCTTACCGGATTATTGAACGCACCGAAACGGACGGTTTCGTCGTTCGAGTGAACCATGAGATATCAATAACGTGCGTATAACGTGATATTTTGATGAATCATGATTTTTATAAACGATCCGGAAGTATGTATGAATAACAAATGAGGCGACGTTGAAATTGTCGAGAAAATTGAGAAATGTTGGAACGTTCAAGTTTAATGTTCAAAAGAATAAAGATAGCAGAAGGGAATATTGTTCCTAACACTTTATCGTTACATTTGAATGTTCCGTTTCCGTATAGTTTGTAAAAGTGCAGCGTCATCTGTCGATCAGCAATTATAATAAAAGGAAGAAAAATATATTCTTTATCTTAACCGACGCGTAACGAAGCATACATTTAAATTTTAGCATTGCCGATAAAAACGCTGGTTGGTATCGTTATGTATCGTTGTTGAGTCTGAATGTAAGTGCTATAATACAATATGTTAATATTGATTCAAACCATTCATTGTTGTTTGCATCGAATCGGCGTACTTTGTTCGCTTATCACGATCGACCATATTTCCTCGATATAAAGCCATTATTTTTGTGCGTTTGTGCATCGAATGTTCACCGATCGAGGTTCGATGAAGTGTGCCATCGAGTTTTTTAAAATAGATTAAATTTTCGAGTTACATCGCTTGTTCTTTTTTTTTTTTTTTTTTTTATTGGCGGACGAAGATTGGAGAAATTTCGTCCGCCAATAAAAAAGAATTGGAGAAAATATCTATATTTTTCTATTATATCGTGTTTGTAGTATCCGTATTTGTCGAATTCTTGTCATTTATCGTCGTGTATTAACTAGTGGAATTTTTTTCCTCGAACATCGAGCAAATAAGAAACACGTGTTGAAAATTTACCATTCCGATATTATTCCTATCTTTTCCATTCTCGCGTTGGCCGTTGATAATTTCTTTCTCAAATTCCACGAGTTATCTAAAACCAATTTAATTTAACAAGAGGCCTTTATCTGTAACGATACTTGTTCGCGATTCGCGATCAATGACGCTTTCTATTTTCATTTCTTGCGGTCGAACTGGAAGTAAGTATTTACCTGGCTGCAACGTTTGCGTTTACGTTCCGTCAAATTTCAAAATTCGAATCGATCGATAAGATTAAAAATTAACGAATGACAGTTTGCGATTTTGAAATAAATTTGTAATTTCAGACTATTTAAAAAATTTAAATAAATAATTCCTACATTTTATGAATAACGTATCATTTTTAATACGCGAAAGTCGTTTTATTTAAGAAGAAGTTTTGATGCGTTTATTTACAATATCGCAGATAATTGATATTTCGAAACGTACCATACTCTCGAAATCGAACGAAGGATACCTGTGTATCGATTAGGCAAATGACTCCTTAAGGTTATTCTCGGTTCGATATTCGGTTTCTTATAATATTTACATTTTAATTTCACTTTCATGATTTTAATTCGAATTTAAGTTGTTTTCGTGATTCTTTATTTCTGTAAATATGTTTGTTATATTTCAAGCGACGTGTATAATTATGTATGGTTGAAAAAAAGTCAAATAAATTTAAGAACTGTTTATTAAATGTCAATTAGTTTATTACCAAGTGGCTGTTTATTGAAAAAGTTAATCAACGAAGATCAAAGTGAACCATCTTTCTAATTGGAGAATTAAATGGACTACAACGGACAGTTAATTGTGCATATAAATTGTCTCCTTCTTCCCCTTTTTTTAAAAGCATATTTGCTTTGAAGATGTCGTTACTTTTCACTGTGAAAATTCAAAATAACGAATATGACGTTGAAATGTCATGTTGAGGACAGATAACATAACCGCTGTTATGTTCGTATTATATTCTCTGTTGTGCAACATTTATGTTATTTTGTTCGACTTCTATTGATTTATTCATAGGAATATCAAAGTGACCTCGACTCTAATGTTATTAGCAATAAAAAGCAATCTATCAGTTGTAGTTTAACTTTGATTTTCTTTTTATCGTAAAAGAAGAATCTCACCATCTTTTATCGCTTATAAAAAGATGGGAAAACTTATTTATCTTTGTCAGTATCTGTATTTATTATAAATTTATATAAAAATTTATATTTAAAAGTTGTAGATAAGAGATACAATAAACAGTAATAAAATTATTTCTACGGTCTTTTCTTCTTTTAAGTAGTTTCTTCTTTTTGTTTATTTCATTCGTGAATTAAAGAAACAAAATTTTTGATCGTGCATTTTCTTCAGCTATTCAATGAAAATGTATTTCTACCTACATACACACGTATCGATTCAACGTTCTTCCATCGTTCTTCGATCATCGGCACACGAAATGTCTCTGGTTTCGAAACAGATTCCTCGAACAGACTCGAGTAATTCGACCTTTCCCTCCCTTCGCGTTCGCTCGCCTTATTTTTTCCATTTATCTGTGACTTAAGATGGCCTGTTCTGACCCTTAAGCGTGCATAGCCTGCTCGATAGCGATGCAAAATAATACTACCTCTTAATCAGTTTCACTCCATGCGACCGCGGTTCTCAAATGGCCGAGCTTCGAGATCGTCAACCAGCAGCACTCTTCAATCATAAATTAATCTCGAAATTTTATATTCCTCTAGTCTTGTCTCGACGAACCTCGACGAACAATAAAAATTTTCATAAAAAATGTTTTAAGAAAATTTTATATTTTATAGTTTTTATAGTTTTGTACTCGAACTTGAGATATTTTTAGGGAAATTCAGTAAATGATCGAAAGAAAAAAAAGGAAAAGAAATTGTTGTATTTTTCAATCGAATGGTAAATAATGACGCAGCGACGATAACGTAACAAATAAATCAGCACTTGGTTTCTTTTCAGTATTTGGAAAGCTTTTTTTAGAATTTTGTCAATTAATGGAAGTAGAAAAAGAGAATAAGCGAAAGTGGAAAAGGACAAGAATAATTATGAAACAATATATCGAACATTACTAGTGTAACGAATTGTTATACAAATTTATTAGACAAAGCTGGATCATGCGAGTTGACTGAAAAAGGATTACGAGTGAAAAATCGCCTTAAGAGACCGTCTAATGAGTTACAACAACAACTTAAGAATAAAAATCTTCGAGTAAAAGCGCGAGATTCGGATGCTCATTGCGTATTTATTTCTAATTTTTGCAATTTTGACTCGTAATTAGCTCTCGATTAAATTACACGTTTTATTCATTCGTTCATTCATAAATACGCACATGATAGATCTGTGCGTTTGATGCAAGACTACGATGTCTGTTTTTCTGGTTTTCTTGTTCGAATCGGGTTCAATAATCTCGCGAATCGTACTTATTCGAGAGCCTCTGGAAGGTCGATGTGAACGACTTCCACTCGAAGGGAAACGGTCATCGAGGATCGACGAGCAGATAATTAGACCATTTATCAAGCAGCTTGCTCTCAAATGTTATGTTTTGCCCCTTAATTGTGATAACTCGCCCTTTCTCTGAAGGCTGAAGTCGAACTTTGTTCTTTGTTCTTTGCTCTCTATTCAACAAATAAATTTCTACGATTTCTCAAGGATTTCTCAAGGTTCTCTACAGTTGTAAAAAGTATGAAATATATATAACCAGCGCAATGATTATATGTTTTTCTTCTCAAATCTCAAATTTAAAAACTACTTTGAAAAAGAAATCAAGATTTATCAAAACGTAAATATTCTTTTTTCTTTTATCACGCAACAAGTAGAATTGATCTTTCTTGATTGATTCTTTATATGTAAATCATTTCTGTAGATCAAACACACGATCCTGGAGGATCGTTGTTAATCGCAGGAATTTTCCTGTACCTCGAATTCGCATTGTTTTCGCCCCCTCCCTTTTTTTTTGCGTGTTACCCATTACAATCGATCAGGTTCGTATCCCGTGTTATCACGCAGCTCCATTTTCGTTGATCCTCTTTCTGCCTTTTATTGCCACCCTTAAGCTCTGAACTATCCATCGATTCGAATTTTCTATTCTTCTCCACTAGATTTCTTTCTAGATTTACGACCATTTCCTTAAAATATCTTAGATTGAATATTTCATACAGTGAGAATTATATGGTTATTATTTATTACATTTCGAGTCCTCCGTGTATTGTAGTGTAAATTAATAAATTGTGAAACAGAAATTTCAAAAATTTCAATCATGGAAGAGGAGTTGAGCACGTAAGGAATTCGTGATTTGAATATCAGTCGAGTTTAAATGCGAGATAAAATAAAAAATTGGTACGTCTCGTGCTAGAGCGATTTCATAAAAACTTGTCCTTTCCTCTCTCTCTCTCTCTCTCTGTTTTTTCTCGACCTGCGTGGACTCACCATCAGTTTAAAAAAAAATTTTACATGCATATCGTTTATTTCCAACCTCGTCGTATCAAATTTTTATCTGTTCAATTTCCTTCTCTAGTTCTTAAAAGGCATTTTTATATCATGTTTTTACTTTGTTGACTCACTCGCGATCAGTATAAAAAGATATACACATTCGTTACATTCAAATTTACCGAGTCTATCGAGTCTATAAAGACGACTCCGTCTGTTCAGTTTCCTTGGAACTCTTCTTACTTCACGATTTTTTCTTTCTTCGTTAAGTCAGCGCGATAGGGCAAAGGAACAAAGTTTCGCGATGCAAATTTTATACGGAGTTGAGGGCATTTGCATTTAGAGATTCGATTACATAAAAAATTGTCCCCTGCCTGCAGTCGGGCAAGGGACATTCGAGAAATTTGCACGTGGATTCAGCGTTGATAAAAATTCTGCATTGGCGTTTTAGTCGTAAATTGACATTTACGACCAAAAGAAATATTGCACGAATTAAGGAATTCGTTCTGGAACGAAACATTTGGCTTTATTTATTACAAAACGCACGATTACGTAAGATGCTTCTTCTATATTTTACTTTACTTTCTGTCATAAAATCTAAATGAAGGTTTCTTCTTACATTTCTTTAATAAAACAAAGTATAGCGTAAGTTGCATTATTCGTTGGAAACTGTATCCGTCACAGTTATTATATAAATTCTACAGCTATTATAATATTTATTTAGAATAATTTATTTAGAAATTCCACGTGGCACTCGACCGAAATGAAAACTTACAATAAATTAAATTCGTGATGCAAGAGTCGTCTGGCAGATAAGATTCGCATAAATTATGCCGATTGCAACGATTCCAAGCATAGGTGTCGAACAGACGGTCGTAAACAACAATTTTCAGTCCTCAAATATCTTTCATATTCTCTGACGAACAAGGTTGAATTTTGAGTTACCAAAAAAAAAAAAAAAAAAAAAAAAATTAGGGAAGTTAAAAATGATTATAAAAATGAACGTGATACACATGTGGAAAGGCGGTCAACGTTAGTTTCTAATGTTAGAATAGCGAGAAAGAAACGGAAAGTCTGACCTTGCCCCGAGATATATGTAGCGCGCTGTTCAAAAATAGTTCACACGCTGTGTATGGCGCACCGGAAGTTACATGTGAACGTAGGAATTAGCATAAAGCTATATTTCGTTGCGTCATTTTCGGGGATGCTAGAAATTGCAGCCACTTGATCGATGCAGTCTCCACGTTACGCCTACTTCCTGTCTTCTCGACGATCGATCTTTTTCTCCAAGAATCTTATACATTTTTATCTATTTATTTCTAGTTATGCACTAGTAACGATGATCTGCTCCTTCGCTTCGCTCTAAACGACACTTTATCTGCATCATCATTACATTTACTTGTAAAAACAGGATGATATCCTGTGACCTAAAACGTGCGTATAAATGCGTACGATTGTTGATACAAAGTAATATTGCAATTTTCTGCATATGATTTACGCTGCACTTACAATGGAACGCCGTGTGTGAATCATCCTGTATAAACAGACTGTGTTACACAATTTACTCTAGGAGCATGAACTAACTCTATGTAATCCAACTTACGTGGATTACATAGAGTTCTTCACGTATTACTATACAGCTCGCGTTTACAGTTGTTTATAGTATGTACAGTTTACATAGTTTACTCGGTATAACTGGAACATTAGTCGTAATCCATTTTGCGCAAATCTCCATGTACATGTAGGATAAAACGTTTTATATAGCATTTTGTAAGCACGTTACACAATTCAAAGTACAATCACACAATTCTACCGCAAACTGTAAAGTTGGAGTGGCCAAGGCTTGCATCTACATTTTATAACGATTGTTCTACCTCCTCGAGATTGCAATTAGTGGAGAATTGCGAGCAAGAGCACCAAAATGATAGAAACGATCAATTCGTTTGCAATAAATCACGTTTCATTGCTGTTAACATTGAAATGTACAAAAAGTACAGAAACAATTTGCACAATTGCTAATTTAGACAATTCTTCAAAGTTGTAAATATTTTGCATTTGCCAATACCAAAAAATATTTGATGATCTCGATGTTGGCTCGATATTGCGTCAAATAAATGCTATAATAAAGTAAAATCCATGATATTTTACAAAATAACAATTAATTATGTGCAATTGAATGCCAACTATAGACTACTGTACTACCGTTGTGTCAAACAAATATGAATCGTTCTGTACACAGGTTACAACTAATCAATTCAGTGAATATGTAAACTAATTAATTCAGTCAGTGCAATCATAAATGATGAAATTCAAGTTTAAAGAGTGCAAATACCGATTTGTGATCTTCATCATGAAAGTCTTATGTAAATACGAACGTTGATCGATCATTTCCTAAAATGTAATAATATATTGTTAATATATTCCACTATATTGAAATTTAATAAACAGTTCTAAATTTATCAATAAACGAATCTTACGAAGAAAAATATTATACCAAATCTAACGAACTTTTCGAAAGTTTACTTAAGTATACGTATACTTTCACTGTAAAATTATGCAACGTTCTTCTCTTTTTGCTTCCTTTACTTTTCCAATCGAGTACCTAATCGAGAACTCCCTCCTTTTGATCATTTCGACGTCGATTCGCAATTATTGCATGTTCTCGGCGTGAATTGCAATCGCACGCCTAAACTCACGCCTAAACTCACGCGCGTATGCCCGCAAAACCGTATCACCGATAATGAAACGCCGTTCGAGCGGCGTTCGTTGCAGGTCGAAGCGGACGGAATTTGCATAAGGAGCTGCATGCCGTGTTTTATCGCCGTGGATCTGTCTCGACCGCAATACGTCTTTACGCGAGGCGTCGCGTACGATCTAGCCTTGCCCGAAACGTACCCGTGAAAGATCGATCGTCACCACAAAATGCATAATGCATTATCCGCCAGTTGGCTGGATAATAAACGGTTTGCAGAATGCATAACCGTGTGATCTGTTGCACGAAAATACGCGGTTAACCTTTCGCAGAGATCGGTAAAATTGACTCGTCGACGAACATTTTCAGCAATTATGTTCCTCCTTTCCTCTTGTTGTTTCCTATTGACAATAGGACAACGAACGATAAAAAGAGATTCCTTGGTGTTTTCTGGAAATATTTTTGTGGGATTCGATAGATCGACTCGAGTTTTATTATTTTTTTTATTATCGCGGATAGATTGGCGCAAACGTTGCTTATATTTTGAGGTATTGTTTTGTTATATTATTGTATTACTACTTGTGTTTTGATATTCTTGGAGGATTCGCAAGAATTTTTCTGCAGCTTGTAGTACATTTCTGCATTTATTTAATTACATTCCATGATTCACAGTCTGTGAGAAACGAATATTGAGGGGAAAAAGGTTACGAGAAAGTTTTGTAATTACGAAGAGGTCGATTTAGAGATTCTTGAAATGAAATATTTCTAAAGGAGGATTGATTAATCTTGTATTCTTTGAAATTTTGAGTTTTATCCTTTCTCGACGATCCTACGCGAATTGATTCAAAAATTCTTAAGATCAAACATCTTCAGTCTTTGAGTCTTTCTAAGAGATTTTCGAAATTTTTAAAAAAACATTTACACGTTGGTTATCAATAATTTAAGTAAATTGATTCAGGGATATTCGCGGCATCTTTTTTATATCTTGCGTCCTTTTCGATTTATCTTTCTGTTGCTCTCTTCTTTGACGATTTTGTCATCTTTGGAAAAACGGCGAGATTTAACGTAATTAAACGTCATAACACGAGGATCTTGTGATCAAATAGACTTCAAAGAAATTCAATACGAGTTTCAATTTCTCGTTTCTGAATTGTACATTTCCCTTATAGATCGTTGTTCAATGAATATGCAAAGCGGCTGATACGTACCGCATGAAATGCACTTATGAAAAGGAGGCTGCCCAGTGTTTTTCTTATCGTAATAGAAATCCAACTTTCCTTGAGATCCACAATTTACTGGAGCGAGGAATTCTCGTCACTGTTTGTCGAGCGTTAATCAGCCAGTTAGTTCTAATCGATACAAGCGGCTAACGTTTCCCCTCTATTCGAGGGGAGGAAACGTGTAGTAGTCCTGGCGACCAAGGATCGCGGTAATTAGATTTGGCCAGAGATTACTCCGTTATTATACGAATTCTATACGCTTCAATCAAAGCATTTCATCGATCATTCAGTTATACATTGCGTCTCATAAATATAAACTACAAACTACAAAATCCATGAAAGTTTTATTATTAGAGTTTCATACAATTGTGTTCGCAAATTCAATTTTCACGTGTAACAACACGTATTCTATTACACAGTTCTGCAATTATGAAACATATGAAAGAATACATATTCTGCATATTTTTCTTTTTTCTAGTGAATGTGTATAATCTTCCTTTTTTTGAAAAGAAAAAAAGAAAAAGGATAAATTGTGTTTTATTTTATTTATACATAAATGTATGAATGATTTTATATACTGATCCAAGTTTGATGAAATTGATAAATTGACAAATGATAAAAAAAGAAGTTGAAATTGATAAAAATTGATTTATTTTCCTTTACCGATTAAAATTTTTCTAGATCTTGGATCTAGTTCTCTACGTTCTTTTTATATTCGCGTGTTAATTCTGTTGTAGTTTGCATATTAATCAAGTGGAGAACGCGTTCCGTCCCATCGCGATGAAATATTACTGTTTCCATGAATTCTCACTATAGCTGAGAAAACACACTGTGCTTATCAAATTTGATCATGAAGCACAGCTATCCTACACTAAACCAACAGCATGATATTACTCGTCGTAACTTGATCAGTCTTTTTCGAGACGTCTATTGGACATTTTAATCAATCAACTACTTCAGAGAAAATTGAATCTTTCTCATCTAACAGTACATCGTTTATTATAATTTGATCATGTATCTTGATATATCACACTATCAAAAAATCGATGTAATTTCCAACCAAAAATATGATCTTGCGAGTAAATCTCAAACACTAATTTGTGTAAGTTTGTGTACGTATAGAAGAAATTAATTAACTTAATCCAAGATCTAATCAAGACCCAATCTAATTTCTTGTTCAATCGAAACTACGGTACTCGATTGCAAGTCAACAGAGGATACATAATACACCCCATAGGATCGATCAACAGACCAATTCTCACACTTGCTATATTTCGGACCTAACTTCCGAGAGCTTTAATCTTCTATTATTCTATGGTGGTTTTATTCTATCAGATTTCATGTTCCAATATTCTAATCTTCCTATTTTGTCCAGTACAAGTTCCAACTCCGAGGAACTCACTTCTCGAACATATATCTCGATTTAATTCAGAAATTCTCTTCATCTCTCACATTTTGACCGGATAATTTTCCAAATTGTATCAGTCGAAAGTAAGAAACGTAACCTAAAAATACTCGATCGTCCAACATTCTACGATACAAACACATTTCATCATCGACCAATTCTCAAAATCTAAATCAATTAAAAGTTACACGACCAATCTCTAGAAAGTTTGTATCTCGACATCTGCGAAAAAAAAAAAAAGTATCGTACCGAGTTTCTCACATGTTCGAATTGACCGATTCTCTCGCCAACGGAATTCTCTCCTTTCCAGTCGGTGCAAAACACGCGAAGCGACATCAGGAAGAAGCTCGACTCACGAGCGTGGGTCCTCGTGGCGAAGGATCGTCGAGGTCTGACCTTGCCTGACGCGCGTAATCGTAACAGAAATTCCTCGTCGGGGTTCGTTACGTCCAGATCGGGGCAAGTTCCGATCAATATGCGGCGTATCCTCGGCCGGAGAACGCTTGCGCGCCTCGTCAGGCCGATCCGGGTGCCGCGAGCGAGCGAACGCGCACGACGACGATGACTCGAGTTACGGCAGCCGGCAGAGAGCCACCCCGTCCAACACCGCGTGTCATCCGCAATACGTCGTGTCGTAACGAGTAGTATCGAAATCCACAGTACACATAATAATCATCCGCTCGATCGTAACGAAGAACCAACAGACCGTTTACGCGGGACTCAACGACAAGGGATCGTCGGGCGTTTCTTTTTCCGAGCTACCGAGCGGAAAACCGGCCAGTTCGAAAGAAAAAGAAAAAAAAACTCTTCCTCGATCTAGCTCTCCCTCTGCCTCTGGCGAGAGTCTCGAGGAAGATATAGGGACGACTCGACCACCAGCAGCTGCAGCCACGGTCGCAAATCACGACTTATGCGTCTGTACCGAGCAGGTAAAGATCTTCCAGGCCTTGCTAACGCCTCCGCGCCCGTTCGATACTCGTTTCTGGAAGCTTAGGTTGCCTCGTCGCCTCTCTCTGCAAGGAGGATCTTCCTTCTCGACGCTTCTTTCTCGGGATCTTCCGGATAACTGGATCGTTTCGTGGCTTTCGTTGCTTTCGTTCGGACGTCGTGCGGTCGGTGATGAAACGTCAAAGTTCGATATGTTTCGGAGCACGAGGTGATTTTTCTTGGATTTTTGTTTTCTTGGAGTCATCGATGGATTTTTTTTTCTTTTTTCTTTTTTTTTTTTCTCAGTAAATCAGCGACCTGAGATTCAGATTCAGTGAGACAGTTGAGTTTGATCGTTTAGAGTGTCTTAGCCAGAAGTGACAAAGTTGAATTCGAAGTTCTTGTAAAGAGGTCAGGCTTGATTTGGTTTCTTCAGAGGCTAAAGTCGTTTCGGAAGTACTGTTGCAGTCAGACTTGATTTGGCATCTCCAGAGCGTAAGGTGACTTTTTCAAATTGAAGTTTCAATCTTCTCGTCCTCTCTTCCTCTGGATATCAGGTGCGTTAGAATCGGATTTTGGTGATTTGGAATCTGGGGGAGGTTGGATCTGATGGATTTTGATAAGGGGGTTGAATGCATGGCATACTGTGGTGGGTGCTTTGGAACGTGGAGTCGTAATTGCTGTCGTGGCAGCTTTTCGTTCATTGATCCGAGATCTTTTGAGCGGTGCAGCGTGCGTTGACATGGCCTCTTTCCGCATTGTGTCGTACCGATTCTCGGTCGTACGAACCGGAGAGCAATCAAAGATTGAATTGTGTTCAGTGACTGAGTGGTTACGAGCAAATTTTACTACTCTTCTCACTTCCCCTGAATATTTTAATTCGTTTCGTAATCTCTTTATTTTTTCTTGATCCTTTGATTTCGAGTGATTTCGAGAAATTCTATTCACGTGGTGATGCCTTGATAACGGTAGCAATTTTTCAATCATCCTCTTTCGTTTTCTGAATTTCGAAGGAATTTTTTGATTTTCAGATCGACCTTATCTTTAAAATCTTAAAATTTACAGTGCAACTTTTCTAATTACTTGTATAACACTTGTACACGTATTTATTTACTTCACAAACATGAAAAAACCTAAAAAAATTACTTTCATGTAAAAAAAAAAAAAAAACATATATACATGTATCGAATAAAATCCAACTTGGTCATAGTTGTACTCGCTGTTCGAGGATAAACCTCTGTCTATCCAGATTCTTCGAAATCATTCTACGAACCTTTATCCAGCCAATTCGAAATGTGTAATCTCGAAACAGCGAGGCTGCTGCTATGATTACCGCAGCTAATCACCGTCGTGGTTTTCATTTGTCGAAGATCTTCCGGGTCTCTTCTCCGCTCCAGTGCCACCTTCTACGAGCCAACGTAACGTGCATTGACGTGGCCTCTTTGCGCACTTCTCTGTGACACGATGCAACGTGACCGTGTGACACCGGCTCTCCGTGTTCCATCACAAGATTCATCTGACTCGATACCGTCAAAGTTTTTTTCGTCTTATCGAACGTACGTCGTCATCCAGAGTGGATCTCGTTCTGTCATGGCACTGTTGGGAGTGGTTTTCGCATCGAGTTGCTCAATAAACGATGGCGATTGCCAGTTCTCGTGACAGTGATGGAATCCGAGATACTTTGAATCTGCATTTGAGTCGAATTCGAGTCGTTTCAAAGTCACTTGACAACTCTCGAGTTCCGAGAGTCTTGATGAATATCAAGGAAAATCCAGAAAATTCGAGTTATCGGACACTCGTGCTTTGATTATTGTGTGCGTATGTGTGTGTGTAATAATTTTAATAACAGTCTTAGTCGTCGTTAAAAAAATGGAGTTTAGATGTTACGTGTTGATTACAGTCGCCGCGTAAATGAAAATTGCATTACATCTAACGTTCCATTGTCTCTCGAGTTGACAACAGTGTTGGATTTTGTATTTGAGAAAAATACAAAAGAATCGTTGTCAATGTGCGTAAAATGCTGTGACTATAGATAACATTTATAGTCCTTCATTGCTCTATACATGATGACAACGTTTTCATTAAAACACATATTATATAATATTTTCTTCACAATGTTATTAACTAACGATTGAACATTCGCTCGAATGTTTTATAGTATTCATTTAACTGTTGTGTTGACTCTTTGGTCATTTTCGTCCTACATTTCTCTAAAATTAAAAAAATCTCGAGTTTAAACAGAATATGGAAAAACTTCTCATTAATAAGTATTTCGAAATTTAAAAATCACGAATACTAAGCTATCGGTGCGAGGATTCGTGATATTTTTATTGACCCCTTTTGATCGGGGTGTCTTTTGGTTCGCCGACTGACAGCCTCGGGAATAAACAATTGCCACTAGGGGTGCGGGTCGAAAGAAGTGGGTGAACGTGACCATCCCTTTGAGCTATTCCTCTCCAGTTAAAATATCTGGCTTCTCTTTATTTAGCCGATTTATCCTGCGTACGTCGCACTTTAAATTACGTTGCACGTGTAAATCCGATTACGATTAAACTTTTGCAATTTTTTTTTAGCTATCCAAACAAAATTACATTATCACAACTCTACTGTACATTTTAGCTATTTAGAAATATTTAGTATAAAATTACACCACTTTTTAATTTTACTCTAAATATTTCAAATATTTTATCATTTTTGCGTACTGTGTGTATTCTTCCCATTTTTATACATTGAATTTTCTAATAAATTAGATATAACTCTCCAACGACCGACATTATACCACCGTAATTTAGCGTTCGTCCGAGCAGAGTGTAATTGGAATAGTTGCGATTCCCCGTGTGCGTGCACGAAATTCTCATTCCATATTGAAAGTATATTGGGACGGAGATGGAAGGTGGTTTAACAGCTCGACTGGCGTACTGATAAACGGTTATTGATATGAAGTATCGCGGTTAGAATTCGAAGCCCGTTATTTTACGCCCGCGTGCTGGACACCGGACCGCTTGATACACGTGAGAATCTGAATGTTTTAAGTGGGATCGTTGATAAAGTGCATAAAAGGCACATCCAATATCGAGGCACTTGGGATTTTGCTCAGACAACATTTTTTTTTGTTTTTCTTAGATTTTTAATCTATCAACGAGCTTCTCCGATCCGATATCAGACCTACCGTGTAAATTTTTCGATAAATACGATAGAAAATTTATCGTATCTTATCGTCTTATTTTCTCATCAATTATATGTGTGTAGCGAAGAGCGTAGTTGAAAAACTATGGAAAATTCTTTGATATTTTAAACTGTTTTTGCAACTTCCATTTGGTCTCCTCAGTTTGTTTTAAGATTTAAAGAAGATTTTATTTACGCGAGTAGCAAAGTGAGAAAATTTTTCAACGTTTTCAATGATGTTCGAATGTTTGTAATTTTGCAATCTTTCTTTTCTCTTTCTATGAAATTCCAATAATTTAAGACGTCGACAATTTTTCATCGTTAGTGACACAGTTATGCTCTTCAGTGTGAAAGAAAATTTGTTACGCTTTGTTTTCCTTTTTTCAATTGATATCTATGATGCTTTATATTAAATATTGGAAAATCGGAACGGGCAATATGAAACGTATTGAAATCGTGCCTGGAATGAATATTTTTCAATTTCTTGTCACGTATGAATGAAAAATTTGTTATATTTCGTCGTTTTGCATTGTTTGCATTGTTACGCTTTATATTGAATAAGAATAAAAATTGATGGTATTTTATTTTTATTAGTTTTCGTTCATCTATACTTCGTATTGATTGCAGAATTTATATATGTACGTAGAGTATCACATTTGCAGTTTGTACGAATTTAACGATCAGTATATACACGATTGTAATTACTAGATATCGAACATTAAAATCACGATTATTTTGGAACAACGATTATTTATGTTATAAATTATCGATGCACTTGAAATTACATTTCAAGTTCGTGTCGAAGGTTTTTTTTATATATTATCAAATGGCAGAGACTGAATTTCACTTTTTATATGTTCGACGAGTACGAGACTTTATATAATATTTAATACAAATGCCAGTAATATTATGTTGATAATAATATCACGCGAATTACAATATAAAAAAAATTAAGTCAATCTTTTCTCTCATTTTTATACGATAACTGCAACTTTGAATAGAAAAAGGCGACGAAATTTTCAATTCGAAGAAATTGTGTGTTAAACTTCGTAAAAAGTATGTTATATCTCGCACGTTAAAGCACTATGTTTCGAAACAGAGGCATGTAATTTTTTTTCCAGATAAATACCGTTCTTATCTAATTCTTTATATATCTTTAATTATATATATATTCTTATAAATCATTTCTCCACGTTTTTGCGTAGTTTATCACTGTAGCCTGTGTATCGTAATCTGCCACGATAATTTTTAGTTTCGTTTCCGTCGTAGCAACTTTCCACTACAATTTTAGATTTCAATCGTCGTTGCAACTAGTTATTTAGAGAGTTGGCATTTTAATTTCACATTTCAACATTGTTGCTCGTCGCGATGATAACGACGCTTAGCTCTGCCACAATCACATTGCTTTGTGTACGACGATCACAACTTCTCTTAGAAAATGCAAATCCATGTATGTTGGTACGTGTACACACGTATGTATATACCATCATACAATGAAACACTTCTCCTAGAGTCCATTGACCCAGTGAAATCAATTTTCCTGCCATTGTACATACCATTGAAAGGCAGCTCAACATAGGAGCTATCAAGCCTGTCGAAATGACGTGAAAATTTCAGACGTTCTGCTCTTTCAGTCTGACTAAAAATATATAATAGGCGTTTTTTAATTTCTAATTTCTAATTTTTAAATTAATCACTCTGCCATAAATTTACTCTTCCGTATTGTACTCTTATTATGACACATGGCAGAAGTTTTCACGACAATTTTCAGTAAACAAAATTGTAATACACCAAATTTTCAAAAAGTTTCACCTTCTTCTCTCCTCAGCTAACCGTGGAACAACCTCCTCCTGGCCTGTGTAACTGTAATATTTATTTTAATCATATCGTTTTAATCGCGTTTCATAATATATTACAGACTTACAACATAACTTACAATAATGTCGCACTAAATGTATTTATAACAAATTATATTTAGCGAGGTATATTTATACATTCCAGGTCAGAGTAGCTCTAATGTTAAAGTAGGCTTCTATTAAAGAGAAAAGAATTCAAAAGAAATCTTTTTTTTTTTTTTTTTTTCAGAAACACTGTTTTATGAAAATTGTGACGCTTGTACTTTCTGACGGGATAAATAGAGAGAAATAATTTCTTTGATAATAGTGATTTGTAATCATTTCTTATCTATCGAAATATCGTGAATCAATCATCTTTGACGATTACAGTATAGCAAGCAATACTGCGACTGCCGTATAATGGATTACGTTATTTTACATAATGAGATTTCGTTGAGCTGTCGAAACCATCACAACCCCGCCCAGATCGATCAAATCCCAGAAAAATATTACTCGACAACCGTTTCCTCCCTGTCACATCGATGTCGTTCGTTTATTTTCTCCTCTTTCTCTTTTCTTTTCTTTAGTCGTTTCAACTCTTTGAATTTTTTCTTTACTCTGTCAGAGAAATTGCTGTTTCTTCTATTTTTATATTGATTTGATTTCAATACTTTGTGACATTAAATAAATTTCTAAAATTGTCACCGATTACTTTTCGAGGGGGAGCTTCTTCTACCTTTACGTCCAAGTTAGGTGCGGATCGTGGAAGAAAGTCAGAAGCGAAAATTCAACGAATGCTAATCTGTTTCGAAAGGAAGGAAAGCACAATCAACGCGTGAATTAATTCTCCGTGATTGCGCGATACGAAATAAAATGTTTCATTGTAAATTGCCAGCGTTAAGTTGCCTACCCCGCATTTAGAGCGTGCACTGGTGAAATAACTTCACTCCTCGTTGACGGCTTTCATGAATTTCAAACGTTCGTTTTGACTCTTTATTCCTGTTCTTTCGAGTTTAAATTAATTTACACTTTTACTCCAATTTTTACTCCATAAATAATATATTACATATTATTAAAATTGTTATTATTTATTCAATTCAGTCTATGATAATGACTGTGGAAATTATTTTCTACGAGCAGAACATGTTTTCCATTTTTATAATTTTGCGAATCTCGGAGAAGAATAATTTATCTGCGCGTTCGCACATACAGGGTGTCTGTATAAAGTTTTACAAATTTTTTTAAAAAAATTAACTACCACAAGTTTTGATTTCTTTTCTTTCTTCAAATTGAATGGACAGTGATATTGAATTGATATAGATTCCCTTAATTTAGAATTGAAACTTTTGAGAACGGAATAACCTGTATTAACTTCTTCAAATTTGTGTAATTATCGTACAGCGTAATTTATTTAAAACACTGTACGATAACACGGAATGCAAGAGTTGTAGCAAATTTCTTGATACATGTGCGGACGATTATCCATCCCAGCAGAGTATTTATTTGAAATATTTTTATTCTCATAGAGTTTTAGAATTACGACAAAGAATATCTAGAAGAATCTACATATTTGAAGTTCATTTCGTTAAACGTAAGAAACTCTCGAACAATCTAAATTTCTATTACATTCTTCTCGACGTTCCACTCTTCGTGAAACTATTTTATGCATTCCATTCACACGATTTATCAATTGTAATAACAGCGCGTGTATAATATTTAGCTTTAAAATACATTCTGAGAAATTTTCCTACACTCCGATTGAGACTAAACATCTGTTCGATATCTTTCCTTTAATCGCAAACCCTTCTCGCTTACATCCGTTGCAAAACTTAGTAATTCTTAGAAATATTAGTGAAATTAATTGGAAAGTTTCTTTTTTTCCAACAATCATTTTTTACTCCGAATTACTTCTTGACCTTTTCTTGATTATTTCTTCTAATAAATCATTTAGAATAAAAAGAATGTTTTCAAATAAAAGCAGGATCGATAGCAACTATTCGAATAGCAAAAACAATTTAATAAACTTAATTAGAAATTAATTTAATCCTTGTGAATTATTTCACTTAAAAAGGACCGAGTTGATATTCATGGTTTTGAAGAAAATAGTTAGCGCTGTAAGCGTAACTAGTACACCATGTAGGTACGTAACCGGAAGTGTGTTTACGGAGCTGCGAGCCTTATCTGGCTTCGTGTCGAGAACGATCGCACCGATATTACAGCTAATACGCGACTACAATTGTTTCTCATCGGTTTCTTATTTCGCGTGACAGGAGGTTTCTTATCCGCGAAGCGTTCGAAATCAGAGGACGAATAAATCTCCCGGGAACGTTTAAATGTTCATTCCCATTTCAAGGTGGAAGTATCTCCACTTGTCACAACTTTTTGAACAAAAATTTGAATTGGATCAAAAAAAAAAAGAATTGCAGAAAAATTATCGAAAATATCATACAGAATAAAATGGAAGGATTCCTTTTTGTTTCGAAGGAAAATTATATTATATTATAAATTGAAAAAGAATAAATATGGTACTGAGAGAAAGAAGATTACGAAGTACTTGTCCAGAACATTCGGAGAATTTAATATATCGCGATGGAAAAATCCGTGGCCGATGTTAAATATCGTGACCTGGTTTCGGGGTCAAATCGCATGGCCAATTTGGCTGTTCGAAAAATTAGAATACGTACAAGATTGGCTCGCCGTGCAGATTTACGTAACACGTTCGTGTAAATAAAATTGTAATATCTGTAATACGATCGTAGTCACGTTAATATGCATTATACGAAAGAATCGTATTATTAACACACGTATCAGAAGATCTCGAGGAAATCTTGGCGTTGTTCACGGTGATAGAAGCATTCGTTTCATTAAAGGAACGACCACCGTAATATAATATCGCAACGATGAATTATCGTTATCCCGCACGCGAACGAATGTGTGTTGAATTATCTTGGCGTATAATTTGACGACTCGTTAAATTAGACATTTTACTTAACGCTAGAACTACCGACAGCCAAAGTATAAAATTTATGTCAGAAAAATGGAAGTGTAAAAAAAAAAAAAAAAAAAATAGGAATAACGGACAGAAGATTTATTTTTATTTTACACGTTTTTCACGAAAAATGCGTAAATCTACAAAATTTCCAACGGTGAAAAATTACGAATCGGCTATGTTGATTAATTTGACAATTGCAATCAGAAGTGAAACTATATAAATTCAAATTGAAATTGTTTAATGACGAACAAAATGGCAAGCCAATCAATGTTTTACGACATTACATTTACATGCGTGAAGCACGAATAATCTATCTCGTTGCTCCGTTCAGACCATTTTCCAAATTTAATTTTCCAGTTCGATGCCTTTCAATTCGTTCGGTATCTTTTATGGTACGTTTTATATGCCACGAATATTATTTTGCATGCCACACATACATATGCTGTAATAATAGTTACCAAAACTGAAATTTTCGTCGTGTCGTTAACAATATTTTTCAATTTATTATTTGAAAAGAAAATATTTTGCGATGTACTCGACACAAGTGTGCAATGTTTTTGTATTTTGTTATGACGGTGTATATAACAAATTACGGAGCTTGGTATTATTGTACAAGAAAATTTATTAATATTAATAATCTGTATAATCGCGGAATAATTGTACTGCTGACGTTTATGCAAATTTATATTTTCCCGAACACGATTAAGGCTCAAGTGAACTATCGACTTGCAGTATTAAAAACACAATGAGGTGATAGAAAGTTACAGATAGAAAGTTACAGATAATGATAAAAATTATACCAACGCGTGCTAGAAGTATTATTGCCCAAAAGTAATATTTTTAAATCTCAGATAATTTATTGAAATAAATTTCAATATGACTGAAATACGATAATAATGTACTTTTTCGTATTGAGTGTTAAACGATGACGACTATATCGATATCTATTATATGTAAGTACAAAAATGTAAAAATACATTCTATTTTATATTTAATAGTTTCTTAATATTTTTTATGCAATATTAACTAATTAATTAATTAATTGTAATTAATTAGTTTCTCTCCAGACTCAGTAATTACGATATTTTTTGCCTTTTTTTCTCACGCTGCTTGTATATAGATCTGTAACGAACAAACAAGCAAATTATGGAAAATATCTCCCATTATTTTCATTCTAAAAGATCCTCCGGGGTAACGTGTTAAATTTTCCCATTAAATCGACAGCGACGGTCGATTTAATGGGAAACGCGCAGGAGAAGTTCACAGACGAATGGATCGCCATCCCGTCATCCCCAATCGTCTTTTATTACCCTCCGTCGTTCATCTGTTCCATTTTCGATTAACGATGCTCAGCCAAGGATCTTCGCGGCGTCGTTTTCGCTAGTGATTACCTCCCCCCACAACACGTTTCTCTTCGGCAAGACCAAGTCCGTGTGTGATTTTCGCTATCATGATTTTCGCATGGTCGACCACCTCCGAGCATCGGCTGGACGATCGTTAAATCGCCGCGTTAAATGTTATTGCAACGCGCGTCAAACAAAATTCACAAACGGTCAGATCAAGAAAATCCCCCACGCACAAATGATCCACGAGCCTCACGTTGAAAACCATCCCCCGATGTTTCCGTCTTGCGAACGATTTTAGTAGGCCTGAACCTTCCGAGCAACCTCTGGCCGCTCATACGCGAATGGACGAGGCGAGAATTATCCCAGAAAGGAAAAAAAAGAAAAAAATTCCTTACCTATGATCGTGAAGCGTGAAACGGATTTCGATGTCTGCGCGGCGATGTCCTCTTCGGGTTGAGATGATTCGTCTGATTGAACGTGCGTAGTAGGTTCGTTCGTGGCCGTTTTTGATGGTAGAAAGGTAATTGGAGTAACATCTCTGGAATATTAATTTCAATTAGGTTTTCTTTTATGTATTCACGAGTGAATATTTATATATTTTATTATTTTATCCGAGGAAAGATATTATTCTGCAATTAAAATTAAGTAATTAAAGTTATAAAATATTTCGTTCACAAAGAGCACGAGAAATATTAAACCAGGCATCTGTTTATCTTTTAATAATAAATTTTATAATTTAAATATAATTTTCATTCCCAGTGGTGAAGAGAACAAACATACGTATAAAGCGTAAGTTAAATAAATTGAGAGACTTCGAGATTAGTTTTCTTTTTGTAACAGACGATTAAATTAAATAAGTTGAACAACTTAGAGACTTTGACTAGCCTTCTTCGACGATAAACGATTGACTGGTTTTCGTTTGATTTCAGAAACATCCAGGATATCATCCAGAGGGAAAGGATCGGTGTACAGCAAAGGCGGCGGTAGTAGGACACTGTCCAAGCGATTTCTAAACGGCAACATCATCACTTTCGATCGGTCTAATCGTTCGTTACGAGCCACTTGTGAGCTAACAACACCAACCTCGTACTCAGGCTTTCTTAGGGGCACAAGCAACGGACAGGCAGCGTGTATGATCATTGAAGAATATCCCCCTCTGCCCACCAAACCGAGGCAATATTTGCATCAAGATACCACCCAACGATTTCTGAATCATCTAGTCCTGCCTAAGCACAGGACTTCAAAATTTTCCAGGTTAATATTTAGGCTAATCATTTCAACTAACCGTTTACCTGTTGTCATTGAAAATAACAGAGACAAATTACTTGGTCTTAGAGTTTCCAATTGAATTGAATTTTTACCTTAATATAAGGCAATGTATTGTATTGTATTCCATTGTAAAGATGACGTTTTGAACCGAGTGATTTTAATTTTTAGTAATAGGCATCGAAAGCTACAGCCGTTCAGAGAAACGTGACTGGTGTCAGCGGGTAGTGCGGCACTCGTTACCGCAGACAACGAAAATCACCCTGACTCGACACGTAACGAGCTACCATCGGGTAGCCATTGCCTGGCAACGTCGCTGCACAGCAATCAAACTGCCGCTGGGAAGCGTGGAAAGTAGATCCAGAAGGACGCGGACGAAAACGTTACCTACTTGAACGGGAGAGCGATAGGGGCGAAAAGACCCAGGGAGAACGAGAGTGCGACCGATCGAAAGAAGCTTTTGATAGCTTTCGATAGTTCCAACCGCTCGTGTCACCATTTGCCAGCAACGCGTTTTCACAACGACGTCTCGTCAGAAATTGCTGTTGTCGCTCGGAAGGGACATTAACTTAGCGAGGAGCAAAAGGCGGAAACATTGTCAATCACCATGGGGAGTGTCAACGTAAATCGTAACGTCAGCGATGCGTTTTACCGCTACAAGATGCCACGCATCCAAGCCAAAGTAGAGGGTAAGGGGAACGGCATTAAAACCGTGATCGTGAACATGGTTGACGTCGCTAAAGCGATTGGGAGACCTGCCACATATCCTACCAAATACTTTGGCTGCGAGCTCGGTGCTCAAACTCAATTCGATTTCAAAAATGAGAGATTCATCGTGAACGGTTCGCACGATGCAACGAAACTGCAGGATCTTTTGGATGGATTCATTCGTAAATATGTACTATGTCCGGCTTGCGACAATCCCGAGACCGAGTTGATGGTTAGCTCGAAGAAGGGAACTATCTCGCAAGGATGCAAAGCGTGCGGTTACCATGGATTATTGGAGAGCAATCATAAATTGAACACCTACATCTTGAAGAATCCACCGAGCTTGAATCCAGCTGTACAAGGTAGCTCTTTAACTGAAGGTAAACGCGGGAAACGTTCGAAACGTGCGAATGGTGAGACAACTACCACTACGACCACCGCTACCGCTAATGGTGATCGATCTGGTTCTCCGGAGAACGATAACAATACCAACGACATCGTAGTCGAGGCTCCTGAAAAGATGGCGGACGAGGACGGAGATGATGATAATTGGGCAGTTGATGTGTCAGAGGAGGCGGTCAGAGCGCGTCTACAGGACTTGACGGATGGAGCAAAAGGAATGACTATCAGCGATGATCTCGATAAGACTGAGAAAGAGAGGATGGATATGTTTTATAAATTAGTCAAATGTCGTCGAGATGCTGGGCAATTGGACAACCATAAAGAATTGATTACAGAAGCTGAGCGTTTAGAAATCAAGACAAAGGCCCCATTGATTTTGGCCGAACTACTCTTCGATCAGAATATTGCTGCTCAAGCCAAAAAGTATCGTGTACTTCTCCTTCGTTTTACCCACGATGACATCAAGGCACAGAAATATTTAATTAGAGGAATCGAGCAAGTGATAGCCCTCCATAAAGATGCTTTGATGCCGAAAGTACCTGGCATTCTAAAGGTAAAGCGAATTACTGGTAATTGTTTGGTAATTATCATCAATATACGTTTTAACTGATTGTGTTTATTGTCTTAGCTCTTTTACGATGCTGATATTTTGGAAGAAAAAGCTTTGTTCGAGTGGTCCAATAAAGTGACTAAAAAATATGTATCAAAAGATTTGTCCCAAGAAATTCACGATAAAGCTGCACCGTTTTTAACCTGGTTACAAGAAGCGGAAGAAGAGGATTCTGAACCAGAAGAGGAAGACGATGATTTGGAGGTAAATGTTCTCATTTTAAAAATAAGTTTGTGTGATTTCAAACTACAAATTATACGTTTGCCGTTTGTTATAGATTGAATACGATGATAGAGCCAAACAATCGCTAAAACCACAACAGTCACCGCCTATGCAGAAACCTGCTGTAGTTAATGAAGACTCAGATGATGAAGATGATTTTGATATCGATGCCATTTAAACAAAAAAAGATGAAAAGATGCTCAGTAGTCGGACATAAGAATAGAAGAAAGATGATAAAAAAAAAAACAAGAAGATATGTCCGATAAACGATGACTAACGATCATTTCTCACACGATACAAAGAGTCGCAATGCAATCTCTTATTATGATATAGCATTTTGTTATTTTAGGCCAAGGAGTGATTATAAATGCCATTACATGTATGGGAAATTTTAACTGTTCTCAAGTTAGCAATATTTATCTGTACGGTAATACTTTTAATTGTTTTTAATAAGGCGATTACGAATTACCTATATCATTATTCCTAATTAATTATTGAGAGATTTAAAAAAAAACAAATGAAGACGAATGATGCTTCTATACATTGATATACGCGTCTCTTTTAGATGAAAAAAAAAAATATTGATAGTTCTCTGCCGTTAATGGGAAGTTGGCCTGCTAAAAGCGTTCTCTATTGTATCTATTTACTATTCAAATAAATATGGTTTATCGCAATGTATCGAATTTGCCTTCTTCATTTCCAAAGCATTTCCTTCGTTTAAAAAAAGATTTTATATATATATATATATAACGATGACTTAATCACATAGTCATTATTACTTGTTAGACAGGGGATTTTATTTAATTTAAATCGACATTGATATTTTTGCTAGTGTTAAGAGTTTCAAGAAAATTTTCGGCGTTCTTAAAATTATTATTTGAGAAAGATGAAAAATGATATTTTATAAACAAAATCTTAGGAAGAATGACAGTATGTAAAAAAAATTTATTCATATACAATTTTTGTTGTATTTTCTATATATATTCTTATATTATTTTAATTAGTATATTCTTATTATTGAATGCATATAATACTAGTGTATATATATATAGTATTAATATATTTTTTAGATATATTAGTGTATATTTTTTGTAATTTCTGCCAAAAACGAATGTGATATTCGTAAAATATATATGCTGAAAACTTGGACGAAACAAGGATAAAATTCAGTCCAATTTGTTTAAAGAATTTTGTAAATAAAACACGATGACAATGAGAAATAAAAATATAATTATAATAATGAATAAACATATAAATCATCTAAATCACTTATTGCGACCGCCTGTGAATTAAGAATGTCATAGGGATCAGAATCATTTGTTTCTATCTATTATGTTTACATATAAAATAGCAAACATATAGATGAAAACAAATGATGATTATGTGGATAAACTGTACTTTAATTTATTCATTGCAATAACGTCGTATGTCATTACCGATTGTCATCATAGATACTGAATCTTTGCATAAGTTGTCTGCGTTTAATTGAAGTTATGCATGGACATGAAACTTACTGAAGATATACGCTTATCGCGTTGACTACAAACTTGTGTATCGACAGTTGCGTCATTCGATTTATCGATACCAAATATCGCAACTAAAAGTATCGAATATATACCTATCGATAACAATCATCGAGTATATCATTCTCGTATTTACTTAGATCGAAATATCCCTAGTCCCCAGTTACGTTTTTACAATCGACTGACTCTCGACGTACGTTCTGGATATTTTATCATCAATTTATTCGCTTTAAGAAACGTATTTCTTATTTGTTCGGATTTTACGGTAGTTTATAGAAAGAGTGAAAACTACGCTTAGCGCTCGTTTATTCGACATTCGAATGTGAAATATGTGTTTATTATACTCTTATTAACTCTTGGCTCACGCCATTTTACTCTGTCACCAAACGTTCGGAAATAAAATTTAGTGCCTCTCTTTTCGTATTCCTCCTCGCCGGTGGAAACAATTTCTAAATAGAGTATTCGACAAACATTCCATCGTATCGTGAACGTCGTTTCACCGTGAATTCGTGACCAAAATTGGTGAGTGGAATTCGTTTTTCCCAACGTTATCGTTGCCATCGAATCGTCGTCATTGCACCGACTCTAAAATATTGTAACAAACTGAACCCGTGAAAACCTACTTTTTCAATGTAAAAAAATTCTTTTTAAGGTTTATCTTCGACGTACTGTGCCTGTTCGAGGCACTGTGCCCCTTATTAAGAAAGGGGGATGATACACTGAATAGAAAAGAATTCCTGCGTGGACCGTTCACAAGGGTAAGTTTTTGATTGTCGTCAAGTTTTCGAATATCAAATTTACGTTCGTGGCTGTACAAATGGAGAGTATAATTGGACTGTTTGATTTTAAATCGCCACACCTTCGACAGGCGAATACAAGCCGGAAGCAAATGATTTTAACTCTGTGTCCGTAAGATTCTGCGGAACCATGACAGAAAACCAGTGACCATGACGATGATTCTGATGATAATTATCTCTATTCTGATACATTTAGAAAGGAACGCGTTTCATTAGGTTTTCACTAATTCGTCGAAAGGAATCAAACTTCCGCTGTAATAATAAGAGATCAGTTAGCAATGTCATTATTCTATTATGCATATCTATAGGTACCGTTACATAAATGCATATAGATAAGTGAAGATTAACTACATACATAAAATATCAGATAACTGGAGATCGGTTTATAAAGAATGTCAATTTCTTTTTAAGCTAGATCTTCTTGCTCATAAATATTCGTGATTTTCTCATTTATCTTGTGTACATTTGGTAGATATTTAATGATGAAGGAAATTGTACGGCTATTTGTTCAAGTACCATATTATGAAACTCGAATTTCTAACCTCTAAAATACTAGAAAATTCTGGAATGGTTCGGAGAAGTGGTTCAATTATTTGCGCGGATATTTCAAAGATTCGCATAATGGATTTCCTAATTAGTGTTCCATAAATCACCGTGGTTCATTATACATGCACTAAACTCTCGACAAATATGCAATTGTTATGTGCTATGCATCACAATCAGCGATTCAGCCGTTATCCTTTACAAATGTAGATCCTCAAGTGTTTCACGTTGTGACTACCATTTGTCACTGACCTCTTTCTATTATACTTTTGAAAATACGATGCGAAATTTTTTTTATCAAGTTATAAATTTTTAACTACGTGCATAAGTTAGTAAATGTAAAATATAATCTCGTTTAATATAACTCAATTTTTTTTTAACCAATTCCAAATTTTTATTTAAGAGAAATTAGTTTTTGTATTTTTGTTTTTGAAATACAGGCATAGTGCTGCGTGATGTAAAATAACTACTTTAAACCCAATGTAATATACGTATTGTTTACCTTCTGTTCATCAAAAGCTTACGCACGTGCTCTTCTTTTATCGATTTGTGATACATATACAGCTTTTAGCGTAATATTCTTAAATCAATTATGACAATATTATTTTTCCAGGCATTCTTTTTTATACTGCTATATTTTATAATTTACTTATTTCATTTTTTTTTTTCAACGTATCGATCGTTTTTATAATAGGAAAGGACAAATAAAATTTGTACAAGTGAGTGAATATTTAAAAAATCGTTCGCTCGATGATAAATCGAGGAAGTTTTTAAAACATTCTAATACGGTCAATCATGCTCTCATCAGCAGATTCGTCGCATTAAATTCGTGAAAGCAGTTTCATGTGTTGAGTAGATGCACTTCTACGAACGGGTGCGCACATGGTATAGTACTTGTAATGTTCTGCCGTCATGCCGTGACTCATCGGCTACATTGTCGTTCTCTATTCCCCTTGAAGTGAAAGAAAGATTGCGAAAGATTGCTCATGTTTCTTGCAGTTTGAGAGTCTCAAAATGTTCCGCAAATTTTAAACGAAATTCACTGTTTCAAAAATAATTATCACCGTATTCCTCTGTATAGATATTCGTTTACGTAATACGTATCTATCAATTACTACGACACGCTTTTCATGCCTGTGCATTTTAATACTAGTCGCGACGAGAAAAAAGCAATTTAAATCCTATAATTGACACTCTATAATTATTTTGAGCGATGGTCGTGGCAGTTGCTTTTTTTCACCGTGCAGAAGTTGAAGATTATCAATTGAACGGAAATTTTTTACTTTTAAAAATACATAAAAGAACGTTTGATCTTATATTGATCTTAGCGTTATTTAGAAATGTCGTTTGCCTATTTAATTAAAAATGTTAGTGTAACATTGGCGCAATATATTTTGAGAAACACTTTACTTCTCTAAAAGTATATTTAACAATTACTATAAAATTAGTGACAACGTGGCATAATCTTACACTGTACTGTCCATTTTACTTTATAAAGTGATTCGAGCGGGAGAAATTGTAAAAGGTGGACGCAGATAGGTGTCTCCGTGAAGTGTTAAGTGTCATACATGCGTAGCACCCTCTCGCAGAAGTTTCATTCATCGCACCCTTACGCACCCTCCGGTTATTCCTACTGACCGACTGACGTTTATTTGCGTATGTGGCCGTAGTGACGCTAAGCACGAAACTGTTCTTAACGTAGAAACGCATCATTCATTTTGTTGTGCATACCTGGCGTGGACATGCCGGTGTCCATGCATGCACATCGTGCAGTTGTAGGAACACTCCTGAATTCTGCACGCATGCGCAATCTTTCCATCCCCTTTCGCCCACCCTCCCCCCTCCCCCGGTTGTGTCGGTTTTCGTGCAAGAGGATGCGAAGCCAAACGTTAGCCCTCAGTAAAGAATTAAACGCGATTCCGCGAGGGTGCCCCCTTTAGAAATCACATTGCGGAACACACTATAGTGTATATATATATATATGTACATATGTATATTGTACATATTCTATTTTTATACGGTTGAAAAAACGGGATAAATGACTTTTTTACAACAGATCCGATTGACTGAGAGTGACAATACGGTCGCGACTGTCCGCAAAGAAGCGGCAGACAGATCGATATAGTAGAAAGTTAAATTTTTTTTCTATACGGATTAGGTAGGTCCAACAGAGTCCAACATTACCGATGGGTAGAACAGATATGTCAAAAACGCTGAACGCTTATAGAATGTGAGTAGTTCCTCCCCTACTTACGAATCCTTGTACAATCCGTTTTGATCGTTATCTATAATTTTTCCATTTTCTTTCTTCCCCACGAACACTATCCCCGGTCAAATATTCCTACGTCGTTGCGTTTCAACATAAATATACCAAGCTCTAATTGCCGCACACTTTCATTAGAAACTCCACGTACAATTCTTTTTTCTTTTTTCTCGTTTTGTTCAATTTTTCCAGCAATACGATTGGATACACGCCGTCAAGGAAATCTTCGCGATTGCATGCGCAGACCACTGAAAATAATTCCCTTCGTAAACCCGAGGCGCGTTCAGATGTCGCAATATGTCGATGAAGGAAAAAGTTGTATGAAAAATTTGTCGTATGAGCCACGCAGGAGCCAAACTGACATCGAAGGAATTAAAAGTTAATTCTGCTTTGACATTAAGGAATTATCAGGAAATCAAATTGATCAGTTTGACTTTTGAATGATTCATACTCGTTACTCGTTTCATCATGTATTAACTGCAACGTTCACTTTCCCTGTTCATTATCCTCTAATGCAGGTTCCATAAAAAATCAATGCATCGAGCCGAGACTTTCGCGCTTTTCTCGCCGCGCTTATATTGGAAAGTCGATTCACGAAGATTATCATGCTGGTAACTAAGAATGTTACCCATTCACATTATAAGTCCTTGGAGAAATCAATTGACCGGAAGTAGCCGTCAATGTCACGAGAGCGAAATAATCTTGCTCAGCTGCATTTGTTAAACGATGCGACGTTTCAATTGGAACGGATGAGGTCAAGGCTTGTTCGGGAGAACGATTGCACGAGGTCAAGGTTTACGGGTTTGGAAATCTGAAATCCTAACCTGGCTTCGATTACGTCAATAATTTCCTCTGTTCTTTCGCCAACTCTCTACTTCCGGCTCGTTTTTATCGATTGAGCGCGGCGTCACGATTTGCCTCTTTTCTCTCGAAATTTCACCATCTTCCTCTGCATATCTATATACATTCTGACGCATAAGGAGCACGCCATGGTGGTCGCGTTTGCGCAGAACTACAGAGCCATCGATTTCGCTTGGGTTTTAACGCGTCCGTGACATGGGGTAAGTTTTCCATCGAAAACATCGCTCGTTCGCAATTGATTTTCGTCCCTCGTCGTGTCGTTGGTCGATCATCTTGTGCGAATATTCCTCCAGTTAATAGCAACTGTCTGTGTGACGCGCGAAGGGTTCTGGTTGTTTCTCCTCTTCTTCTTGGAAATTCACTTTTACTTGATACATTGGTGTCGCATAGAAGAAGTGCCCCGGCAATTGCGCCTGCGCGTATACACTAAACCATTGATTTCTGTGGATTTAACGTGGCCCTGACATGGGGTAAGTTTTTATTCGAATTAATTTTATGAGAATTGCGCGATCAAGTGTCTCGAAACACGTTTGAAATCCTTGCGTTCAACGATCGGGCCACCGAGGCCCGTGTATTTGTTTGAAAATAAAATCACTCTGTCGGAGCTTAGGTTCGGAAATGTTCTTCGTACATACCAATGCCGGATACGTTTCAGTCTTGCCTCGACTGAAATACCTCGCGATGCCTATTTTTGATTGCGGTTAATTATTGGCGCGTAAAGCAAGTCGTTCCAAATACCGCTTACCTCTGCTTTACCTTTTTCTCGATGCTTTCTGCCTCGGCCCAAACGGGAACCAAAAAGTTACGCAAAATTCAGTTATCGCTGCGCAGATCATTCTTGCAATGATGTATTTTACAGTGTCAATAACTGACTGTTAATATGAGTTGTGAGAAAGATTCTACATCCTATCATACAGCTTCTTTTTAACACTAGAACAAAAAATACATTTAAAAAAATCAACAAAAAATTTCTTTTAAAAAAACAACAATATTTTACGAGAAAAAAATCACGGAAAATAATTCAAAATGTATATCGTGTTTTTGGAAATGTATAGAATTTCCGTGAAAAATAAAAAAAATTGGTTCTAATATTAATTAAAAACAAATACTTCAACGCGAATTAAAATGATATTTGAAAATGAATTTGTTATATATAAAATTTTTGTTGTTAATTCTGGTTTTTCAATTTTTAGCAAAAAAATAGAAAATATTGGTAGAATGACGGCCATGACGCAGGAAGAAATTATGGCTGGTGCCAGAATTGTGGCTCAGGGTCTGGAAGCCCTCCGCGTTGAACACGGGGGACTTTTGCAAGCCCTGCAGACCCAAGACGCACCAGTCGCAAGAGATAAAGCCAGCTTGTTATCAAAAAATATTGAGATGATAGAGTTAGGTCTGGGTGAGGCACAGGTCATGATGGCTCTTGCGAATCACCTGCAAATGGTAGAGGCTGAGAAACAAAAACTTAGGACGCAAGTGAGAAGGTTGTGCCAAGAGAACGCCTGGTTGAGAGATGAATTGGCTGGAACACAGCAAAAATTACAAGCCAGTCAGCAAGCAGTAAGTAATTAAATGTAAAAATGCCTGCACATGACTAATGACTCGATAAGAAATTATAGAAAAATGATATCGTCAGAAGATTGCAAATTTGTACAAAGATGTCCGTTGATTAGGACATTATCGCTCGAGCTTATATTGTATAAATTATATACAGAAAATTCCTTTATGAAACTAAAACGTGCGTGTCTCGTTTTGCCAGCTAGTCCAGTTGGAAGAACAGAAGAAACATTTAGATTTTATGGAGAGTATAAAGCAATACGATCCTGATCCTTCTGCCGATGACGAGAATGCTAAAGATCGGCCACCGGATGATCCTGTGGTCGATCTATTCCCTGACGATGATGCGGACGACCGAAACAGTAAGTGTACGTTCACTTTCTCTCTCTCTCTTTGCCAAGCATCTCTTCTTCTTAAGTCTGTGTGAATAACACTAGGAATTTTACTGAAAAACTGTCTTTTAATTTTCTCCATTAGATTCGAAGATACTTCAACTATAAGAGATCAAGGTAGCTCCGTTCGATGTTGCCTTATCGCTTTAGTAAGATTTTGCATTCGCACAGGCTTAAGCTACTGATAAGAACCACTTTTTGCAATGTTCGCCATTTTCTATTGCAGCCATTTTACCAACACCGCCTTCGCAATTTGCACAACAAGTAAACGCTGGATATGAGATACCTGCGCGCTTGCGTACGCTGCATAATTTGGTTATACAGTACGCGAGCCAAGGTCGTTATGAAGTGGCTGTCCCTCTGTGCAAGCAAGCATTGGAAGATTTGGAAAAAACTTCTGGTCACGACCATCCTGATGTCGCCACGATGTTGAATATCCTTGCTTTAGTATATAGAGACCAAAATAAATATAAAGAAGCAGCAAATTTATTGAACGATGCCTTGGCTATTCGCGAGAAAACACTGGGCGAAAATCACCCTGCAGTCGCTGCTACGTTGAACAATTTGGCTGTTTTATATGGAAAGCGGGGCAAATACAAAGAAGCTGAGCCGCTGTGTAAACGCGCTCTTGATATACGAGAGAAGGTCCTTGGACGTGATCACCCTGACGTCGCGAAGCAGTTGAATAACCTCGCGTTGCTTTGCCAGAATCAGGGCAAATACGAGGAGGTGGAACGCTATTACTTGCGAGCACTAGAGATCTACGAAGGCAAACTTGGACCGGACGATCCTAATGTTGCGAAAACGAAAAACAATCTGGCATCGTGTTACTTGAAACAAGGAAAGTACAAGGATGCGGAAGTTTTGTACAAACAAGTATTGACCAGAGCACACGAGAAAGAGTTTGGTGCTATAGCCGGCGACAACAAGCCAATCTGGCAGGTGAGAATGCTATCCGTGTTTGTTAAGAGTGGTATTCGAGATGTAAGTGCCTGTAATATCATGAATGGTTTTGTATCAGGTTGCTGAAGAAAGGGAAGAGAATAAACATAGAAATAAAGAGAATGCTCCATATGGAGAATACGGAGGTTGGCACAAAGCTGCCAAAGTGGACTCACCTACAGTCACGACTACTCTAAAGAATCTTGGTGCATTGTATCGAAGACAAGGAAAATACGAGGCAGCGGAAACTTTAGAAGATTGCGCTCTCAGATCACGAAAAGAGGTAAGTTGAGTAATTACTTGGACATGAAACGTATTACAACCAAACGTAAATAGTTTTACTTTTACTGTATTAGTAGATTATAAGTAGTACAGTGAAAGAAATTGGAAAAAATATGAAAAAGTATAAACAAAATTTGCACGACATTAATTGTGGATATTAATTAGATGGATATATTGCTCTTTATCAATATATTGCATGAAAATGATTTAGAACCGATGATTGTACCATTAATAAAACGTTGCAATTATTTCGATTAAGAAAAAAACTGTAGGCATTTGTTACTTAAGTTGTTTCGTTTAATTTGAAGCAGACATTGGAGTTCGTGAAGCAAGGAAAAGTCGCGCAAATTTTAGGGGAAGAAAAAGGATCGACGAGACGCGGCTCGCGATCCAGCTTGGCAAATAGCGAACACGAACAACACGACGAGGTAAGTTGTGTCGGATACAAGAAAGAAATATTTTAGTTGCACTGCATGTTGTAGCACATTAGTCGTCTACTATCCTTTTCTTCTTTCTTTTTGTTCTTTTTTCGTTATCCGGCCCGTTCTGATGAATTGGCGACACGACACACAATCACAGGGCTCGCTGCCGCTGGTACAAAGGGCGCTACATGAAGGACAGTCTGGCCACAACGACGCTAGTCCTAACAAACCCGGTTTTAAAAACAAGATCTTCCAAGCTTTCGGGATTCATTCTTCCACGTAGGATATTCTTCGTTTGTAGTATTGCCTGTCGTTCGATTTATGCCCGGTTGCACGGTGATTTTCGGTGTACGTGTCACATCGAAAAGTCTATATTTCTAGAACGATGATGAATTATTTAAAAGATGCGCCTGTTTAGGAGAAGTTATATTTAGGTATCCGTTTTTAAATTTCACGATAGTGAAACCTAAACACGCTGAGGAATTTGCGATCTTTTGCAAACTGTCTTGAACAATTCCTCTCAGATGCAAGCATTTATAGGAATTTATACTTTTTTTGGACATAGGTATCGGCCTTTGACAATTTTTGGGCATTTTGATATACTGCTTTTCTCGCAGCCAGATATCTCCTGATTGATAATGACGACAGCACATCATAACTGCACATTCTTTTACTATACGAGTATTTCCATAATCGTTCGTTACTGTTTCCATTTGCTACCCTTTTCTTATCTGAAGTATCACGTAGAAAAAACCATACAGTCTTTTATAAGTCACTTCCACTTATAAGCTGTGATAACGATGCCCTTTCATTAATTTCTCTGCGTTTTGTTTTCGTTGAATTTTGGTTTTCAAATGAAATATCGAGGATATTTTTTAAAAGAAAGAAAAAATCGATAGGTGCTTTCTACGAAGCATTTTATTTTTACCACATTGCATTATTTGTCTGTAATTATTATTATTATTATTATTACTATTACTATTATTATTATTATTATTATTATTAACCGTTTGAAATTTTTTACGCTTTTATTATACACAATATAGAAAGCAATTAGAATAAATCAATAAGCTTCCAGAGACAATTATTTTCGTAATAAAATTACACGCGTTCAGCGTTTCACGTGTTTTTCTTGGCTGAGCTAGAACGATAAAACAATTTTTTATGCTCGAGCTATATTTTTTCTTGTAAGCCAGAACAACGTGAAACACGCACACGAATTACAAAGTAGTCAATACTAGCAGCGGCTTTTGCTTAACTATATAATTCAGTATAGATTTGCAAAGGTGATGATTTCATGATAATCAATGTGCAGAGAAGTTTAATAATCTATCTAACAATTTGCAGTTCAACGATGCGAAGAATTATTTTCTGTAACAGGTTGTCCTTGCGATACTCTCGTATAGTTTTTAAATTTTTATCATCAGATTTTAACATCAGAGAAGATAATTTTCTTCAGATCCTTGGGATGACTCGAGTCATCGCTTTACATCAATTTACATTCGCTTCTTTATTTACTATAATTAACATGAGTTTAATCTTACATATTTTCCTCATTCTTTATAAAGAAAAGAAACATTTCATCTGGCGTAGGATCACACTTGATATTATATTTTTAACACGATGTGAGGTGTCTCGAAGTTTCTTCAGTGTTTTTAACATTTCTTCATCTTTTTCGAAAAGTATTACGTATTTGTTAAGGATGTAATTCGTGCAATTCGTGTTGTATGTATTTATTTGCACATATATATTATGTATGTTATTATTTTAAAACTATTCTCATTTGTGTCACAAATGACTATATATTAAAAAAAAAAAAAAAAAAAAAAAGATTTCAAGAGTATGCGTTTAAAAAATAGACTTTTTTATTCTTGTTCGGGACACCTTGTATTCCATTTTTTATTTCTCTTTATTAATCTCTAACTGCGTTTTAAACGTCGAATTTTTCTATTCAGATATGAAAGAAGGATAAACGAATAAAAATGTCCTGTTATCATTCGATTATGTATGTGGTACAATATTTTCTAAATTTCGTCGATTAGTTATTACGAAAGCTGGATTATTTAATATAAGTAGTGCCTTGAGACTTCAACAAGCGAACGAATAAATTATTTTTTAACTGAACATGGTTGTTCCTGGTTGTCACTCGATTATGTGTATGGATTTCTCGTATACCATGGGATAATAATCCTTATCACATTCTGTGACTCTCTCTCTCTCTTTCTCTTTCTTTTTCTTTCTCTGTCTCTGTGTGTGTGTTCCTTCCTCTTTATTTGTTACATAGTCAATCCCATATGTAGGGGGTACTTTTGTATGAAATCAAGAATGCGTACATGGTTTGCATCATTAATATGTCCTCGCACGCCATTTGTATTTTTTTTAACCACCATTGTTATCAGTCGTTTTTCGATATCTGCGTTGTCGTTTTGTTTCGCTTTGATTTGAGTACTCTGCGGGCCGGGACTTAGATAAAAGGATGTCACTTCTGGAGTACGATTTACGGTCTGGACATCAAAATGACCGGGACGAAACTAGACCGAGTCTCTGTAGCAGGTGCGTATTCGTAGATTTTGTAGAACCATTTTTAATCAATTTATTTTTTGTTTTATTTTATTTTCCATTCCTGACGTTTTGTGTCGATGCACAGACAAGTTTTTGTCGTTATTAATATTTTTTTGTATCATTCATCTGTATCAATCATCAGCTGTATCACCATTGTTCTCACCACTTTTTCCTCCGTTTTTTTTCCCTCATACGTACTGCCGCAGTGCAGACGATTTTATGTTTTTTTAATTGTAACGGGATCATGATCGAGAAGTCATCATTCCGTGTCGTGGCGATTAATTACTGCTCTCCTTATGTAAAGCCTTTAGCTAGCATGGGAAAATGTAACATTTGGCTTGTGTATATATACTCTCAGTACCATCCCTTTTCTCCCCTTGTACGAGCAGTAATTGATTATTGTAAGTGTCACGTTGACACTTGATATATCGAATTTTTGGCTTGCCATGGTACATACGATTAATGTCATGTTTTTTTTTCAGCTTCTGTAACAATTTTGTCAGAATTTCATACAGATCTTGTGTCTTTGATTAAAACGTTTGTTTATTTTTTTGAAGTTTTAGTTTTTAATTTTCAATCAATAGCGATCATTCGAAAGTTTCCCGAGTCTTTTGACATTCCATTGATCTAGACTTCATACGTCGAATGAGAATAAGTTGCATTTTGAAGGCACGAGATCCTTGGGATTTTTTTTTTTTCCTTCAAACTGATATCTTTAGAAAACCGTCGTACTCTTCTGTTTCAGGACCGGAAGTATTACGTTCGTGCGCAATAAAGGGATACCCTGTAAGAGAGCTATACGCGAAACGATAACGCCAGGATGATAAAAAAAAAAAAAAAAAAGGGCTCTGCATTGTTTAATCGAAACATTGACTGATGTCCGTTCTATCTGAATCGTTTAACGTGTAACAGCACATTCCAGCTGCTTTTCTCAATCAATCAGACGCACCGTAAAAAACAGAAGTACTCCATGTTGCTGCTCGTGCTCGATACACGGGAATTACGGCTTCGTGCATTCATAGCGACTGACCTGTTTTTGGAATAGAAAAGAAAAAGGAAAAAAAAAAAAGAAAAGGAGAAATGAACAGAATGTTCGCAAGGCGAATTGGTCTATCCCGCTTCGTATGTGTATCTGAATCAAAAATCCGAATTCAAGCTAATCATACTTTTTTTGGTTTGTTTTTGTCTTTTACGTTTTACGTATTTTCGATCTTCTCGAATGGCAGAAGAGATTCATCGCAGCGAAGCTACGTTGACCTAACGGAAAGAAAGAAAAATCGCTGATGTTACTCAATTTTTTCCTCGCATTGTAGAGGAAAAAACGACGAATGAGTTTTCTTCTCATTATATACGTCCATACTTGCATCTATATGCATCTAATCAGGCCGTACACGCGTATACATATCCCTTTCACGGATCATTATATCATACCGAAGACAACGTGTAATCATTCCACGAGCTGTGTTGCTTCTTTCGATCGAGACGCGCTCGGATAGACTGAAGAGAAAAAAAAAAGGCAGTCATATTTAAACATAGGGGGAACATTTGTATGTCGCTTAGCATTATTGAATGTATTCTTACAATACGCGCATATACAAACACGGGAACACACACACATACACCACGTGCACGTTAGAATAATGTGAGTATATTCATCGTCATATTAAAGATTGTAACAAGATAAAAGGGAGAGAACCGCGCGTTTTCCTACGTTTCGTGTCTCAGAGTTCAATTGTGCAAATGATAATGTATAAATGGTAGTGGAAAGGTCCAATCTGTCCGGCGACGTTTGATTTCTCTGTCTTATATTTATAAATATAATTGTACGCTGAAGTACTTATTACATTTACGTACTCACAGATATTTAATTTATTCGCTATAAAGTTCGGTTCGTTGTTTGAACGACAACGCAAATGCAGGCATGATGAATATTATACGTTGTATTATAAGCTCGTGATTGTTTAAATTATTTTGAAGCGGAGCGAGCGCGAGACATTTGTTATCGTTTTTCTTGTTTCTTTTAAATTTAAGAACGCACGGAACGAGGATTTCTTCTTGTAGCAAAATTTATAAAATTAACGCGCTTTGAACATCGTTATTGCTATTAAAAGCCAAAAATCATATGACCGGCTGTGAATTGAAAAAAAAATCTGAGCCTGAGAAATCCTTTAATCGTTGAGTAGTTACGACGACGATAGAATGATAATCGTTTGAATTAGTCGAGTCCTTACGGTAGACTTGAGCTTTAAAGACTTTTGTTTAAAGACCTCACGTTTTCGTTTTTAAACAAATATCGCGTTCAGTATCAATTTTACGCAACATGTGTCACTTGTAAATCCTTTTATTGCGAAACCAGTTGCTACAATGGGCTGATCGTTGTACCATCTGTTACATTCAGTCGCTATAGTAATCGTAGTTTATTCTATAGCCACTCGGTGAACAGAATTACACGAACAAGCATGGAAACCATTATCGCGAATATTTAACAATCAATGCATGTTGTAATTGCAAACACAATGCAAAGTAATTATTAGTTGACGATGGAAAGCAACTTTGATCAATTACACTTACATAGAAAATGTTATGGCAGAAAGAGTAGCGAATGTAATCTGTCACGCGACGTATTTCCATCATTGCATGATGACAACGAACGAAGTAATCTCGCTGGAAGTTATTGATTAATCATTATTATATTATTATAATACTTGTTGCATCAAAATAACGTATTGAAGAAAAAAGTGCAACTTTCGCTTGCTTGTTTAACACTCTTTGAAGTCTTGTTTGTTACAAGCTCTATTCGTATATATACGAGCGTTGAATAACTAAGAAAAAGTTAAAAAAAAAAAAAATCTTTCGAGATAGAAGTGTTCAAGCTTTTCGCAGAAGCTTTATTAACGTGAGTTCTATTGGACTGGCCTAGTTCAAAAGATTTACGATTACACCCTTGGTGTACAGGAATCATTTACAGTCGTAGCGACGATATGATTTAGTTTTTCGATTTCGTGCAATTTTCCAATCATTCTTTTCTTTTTTTTTTTTTTTTTTTAATCGAGACTACGGAATGCGACCTTGGTGTTCAATCCTGCGTTCATCATCGACGATGATTCTTAATTGTTTCTCGAATGATCGTTCTTTCCCTCTCTGTCATTAATTATTCATTCTCGTAGTACTACATCGTTTTTTCATTTTCATTTCAGTTTTCATGCGTGCTGTCATTGTCTCGGAAACGAACATGCATTTATTGAACATACGCTACCATATAATGCGCCTGAGAGCTTGAAGGCCTAGGGTTAATCGTTTTTACTCAGCTTTGGATTTTTATTTGGATTTTATTTCTTCGTTTTTTTCACGATTGTCCTTAACACAGCACGGTGTAGCGTACTCGAGGAATAATTTTCTTTTTTTCACAATTCAGCAGCTGGATTTTAACTGGTATTTTTAGGTGCAATCCACTTAAGTGCAATCGAATTAAGATTGTTTTCCTACGTAAACTTGCACTACTATGCGTATTTATACATTTGTCTTAATCCTTGTTCTTTGCTTAAACTTTGCGCACTTATTTATACGAAATGTAATCTGAATGTTTAATTGTTAAGCATTAATTTTAAGCTGAAACATTTTAAGCCTGCTAATTTATTTTTAGATCTTATTCGGCAAAAATTTTGTACATAGTGAGCGGCAAAAGACACGTGTAAATTTTTAATCGCTTTTATTCACGATTTTTATTCTTTATTAGATATTTTTAGTAATTTTATTCTTTTGGCACGAGGGACTATTGTAGTTTCTTTCTTTATGTTAAGGAAACTTATTTTTTGAGTGAATTTCAAATGGGTTGTAGATCAACGTATGATCTACTTCATAGTCGAGCTATAGTTGTGATACAATATTAGAAATAAGAGTTTTTAGTTCCCCACTTATCGTCGAAAGTAGTCGCTTTATTTTGTAAATTGTTTAAGGTATTGCAGCTCTCAGGTGCAAGTACTGTTATTTAAATAATATGTAAGTTTTGATTTATAATAAATATTTCCACTTGTAATCCTTGTTCATCTGTCTCCTTCGCGTGAAAAGTATCCGAGTATTCCTTATCGTATGATGAATTCCAAAAGCATTTAAGCAACATTATTATTGTATTCGTGTTTTCGAATTTTATTAAAATTTCATTGGTAACAAACCCTCGTTTATTTCTTTCTTTTTTTTCTTTGGTTCTGTATCTTCTATTCTTCGTTTCTCTCTCATGTAGTTTTTGAACATTGCATTTTTCCATAGCATCCAGCTTGTTCAATTTTATCAATTTTTTATTTGTCGAAAGTAATAATAGATAAAGAATTTCATATTAAGTCATGTAAATTTGATTGACTAACAATTAAAAAATGAAGTTTACATTTTACAAAAAGGATTTATCAATAATCCCATTATGGAAATAATTTTTATGAACAGAATTTTAACATGAAATTCTTTGTTCATTCCATTTACTAATTATAATTACTGCAAATCCAGGAAAAGAAGAAATTTTTATAAAATTAATACGAAATTCTTCATCCCTACTTAGAGTAATTATTTCTATTTGCATTGTGTGCCTTTGTACTCTAATATTAAAATAAAGAGAACCTGTAAGAATAAATAGAAGTATTCTTTATGGAGTTTCTTGTTCTTTTTATTCTTACAAGTTCTTTTGCATAATTTACTATTAGAGTATACAAATCGAAACAGGTACACCAATATATATATATATAGCCAATAGATAGTTATGTTTAATTTTTAATTTTAGTAGAAATTCACGTTTCTATCAATCATTTATAGCTCAGATTACGCTACTTTATATATTAATATCACAAGCTGATAAGATTGGCCGGTTATTTATAACATCACAAACGGAGCTATAAATACCGACAGTCTGTTCACCGATAATGTTTCGTCCGTCATCTTGATTGCCAGACGGCACAAATGCGCGCTCTTATAAATACCAAATGAAAGATTTCGATGCAAACATGACATACGTCATGGCATCGTCGAGGCTATTGTTAACTTCGTAATTACCTTCTTTTCCTGGTACAAATCTACTTCTTTAATCACGCGATCGTTACACTCGCAAAATGCAACTGTAAAAACAAAAACAAAAGAAATGAAACAAGACAATAGAGAGCATAATTTTCGCTGCGTACGAAATTTTATTACATAATTATTCGTGAGACCGTATCAGCCATTTGTTCCATCCACTGTTTCGAATTATAGAAAAGTTTTTATTGAGCATAGAGTGTTACACGTTACAATAGTAATGATAATCAATAATCGTAATAAAGAATGAGAATAATCGATAATCAATGATATTACCTCATCTGTTTTTTTTTCTTCTTTTCAACAAGTAGAAACTATCACGTGAAAAGTTACACTTATAAAAGGGTAATAGATAGATAGATAGACAGATAGACAGATAGACAGATAGACAGATAGACAGATAGACAGACAGACAGACAAACAGGTAGAACATAGAGATGGAGAGAGAAGAAACGGTACCCTTTTACAAACTTCTGATTTGTATCGGCTTGACTAGCATATTAGAAGCATTAACGTTACAAGTTAATCGTAATCAATTAGATTTGATGAGAGGATGTGTGTGTGGGGGTAGGGGAGAGAAGGGGGCGCGGAAGGGACCGAAAGCACGTTTAATGCGAAGGGGTGGGGGGATATTATTAATTACGACATTACAGGTATTAAAAATTCGCTTCGTAATAAATTAGATACGACATATAAAGGAGAAATTTATACATTTATAAATCGCTAAGTAATTATTATCGTTACACGTACTCGTCGAGGGGCTACACATACCGTGTTACTTCTCATCCTTTTCTTTTTTTCATCTTTTTTGCCCGTTTCCTCGTTAAGAGACAATAATAACAATTGCAAGGCTGATTTGTACGAGAGTTTCATAGTAGTAAAATATTCGCTCCACGACTTACCCTCCCAACCCTCATATCTCAACCTCCGTGCAAACCTCCAAAAACACACATACACACACCGTAACATGTGGCGAAGAACTCTTGCTTTCGTTATTCGATTGTTCATTTCTGGAGAGAGAGAGGGAGAGCGAGAGAGTGAGAGTGTGAGAGAGATAGATAGAGAGTGAGATTAATTAGTTCCACAGCCTTTTATAATAATATTTAGGTGAGCAAATCAGCCTGGCAGATTCGGAGAAAGGAAGAAGCGACATGCGCGCTTGTACACACACGCGACACAAAAAAAGGAAACATCCGACGAATGATAGTAAAATATTGTGTACAACTTCCCAATAAATATACGACGTCCGCCTAAAAGTACAGATTGCTTGTTATAATCCGCCAACGTCTCGTCGAGAAAGTACTTAAAATAGAGTCTAAACTAGCCTTTCGTGCTCCTAAGTCTAATGTTAAATTTGTAATCGAGAGGGATATTCCCCCCGCTGATGATTTTTATTCGGTTATACTTTAGGCTTGAATCACCTCTAACAAAGATCATCCAAGATATCTCTGACTTCCTTTGCATGCGTATAAGTAATTCATTCGAGATGAAAATTGATTTTTCACAATGTCGTTAAAACATACAAACGAACAATTAATGTAAATATTAATACTAGAACCATCAAGCCTGAATTTCAAGTTTAAAGTAATATTGATTTCTGTTTAGATGGATATTGATTGTATAGATCTATTTATTTTAATTGTAATGATTTAAATTGCAACAATTTACATGTGAAATATAGTAAAATCCTAGTGTCAAAATAGTATCGTCAATCGTTTAAAAGTACTTGGAATTTAAAATACATTAAAAATATTTTTTAAAAAGGGAATCGAAGAATTTCATCTATCTAAGGAAACATTACAGAGATATTTGGTTGCTCTGTTTCAGTGACTTCATCCCATAAAAAATGTATATTGTTCTCTCGTCTGAACGTAGGTTTCGAGGGACGAAGGATGCGCTTATAAAAGGTCCAAAACCTTGCATTCTTCGTCGTGAAGAATTTTCCAATTTCTCCAATTCGAAACCTACTTCGTCGACGAGACTTAATCGGTAGCTTTATTATCGAAGTGTTTCGCAAAATATCAGAATACTGAGTAATACACGATTCTTCTTCATCTCGTTTCATTCGCGCGTTCGCGAATAAGAAGCGGTCGTTCAGCGGAAATTTGTTCAGTGCCGATAAATCCGATCATCCCATTCAGCCGATTCGATGCTCTAGCACCTGCCTATTAATACATTGACCGCCACGATGGTCATCGAATACCACTGGAAAAAATATTATAAATAACGTAATGATACATACTATAAAATCAAAAATGCTCTTCCATTGCACTGTTATAATACATTATTTAAAAAAGTTAAATACTCCATAGGTAAAACGCATGAATTTTGCGCGGCAGTCAACGTGTTAAAAAGCGACCAATCAAATTATTGACGATCGTAGTAATTTTAAACGTCGGATATACAAGAGAATATAGAGCTAGATTAACACTACAACGACCGGCTGCCAGTCAGGAATGACTTTTACAAAGAGGCGGCGCATTTCGTTAAAATAATTTACAACCGTTAAAAATCACTTGACGTTATATATAATCGTCGATCATTAAATGCTGAAACTTATATGACGCCACAGTCGCGTCACCGATTACTAAACGCTAAAAATTACATGACACTACACCGATCCTCATAGTGTTAACACGATTTGCGAATAAAAAATACAAGATTCAATAATCGTTTATCTTAAATTAAACTTTGGTCGCTTTCAAGGGAATTTTTTTTTTCTTTCTTTTCTTTTGTTCTTTCTACGTCAATCGAAAGCTGTCTACGTCTGGCAGTGTTGAAATATATATCCTAAGAGTTACAATTACCGAGGAGGTTTTTGTGCTCGAGAATTAGAAAAAATTCAGTAGTTTATTGCGAATCCACTATGCCTAAGAGTGCGAAGAAATGTGGTGATCGGAAGGGAAACACGGTGCTAGCAATGGAACTAACAAGAGCAAAGAACAGGTGCTCCAAACTCGTTAGTTTTGTCGTTCGTCCTAAGATTAAGAACTGGTCTTCGGCCAGGCGATCTTCGCGTCAATTCGCTTGTAAGCGAAAAGGCAGTGAGAGAGCTCTTGTGGACATTCGTGGTCACCGAGTAAGGTTTCTATAGTAGAGAATAATTAAATTATATACATGATACCTCTTCGACTTTTGTCATCGTGATAACACAGGTTAGTAAATTCTATTTTTTTTTTTTAATCGTTCAATGCTGTAATTGTGTAGTTGCTTCTTAACCATTCTTCAGCTACTTAGCTAATTTCTTAAGTATATAGTTCTTAATGACTTATTCTTTGTGTATTCTCTGTTATTAATTGTACTTTTGATTAATCGTTTGTAGACAATTTTGTTTAGAAAAATTTGTATAAATTCTGATATTTTCAAAATTAATATGAAGATTAATAAGAATTTAATCTATTGCTATCTAAAAGTATTGAGGAATAAAATTTCTTATGTTTACATGATTTTGATAAAATGAATTTTTACCTTCCCCTTGTACCAATTTGAACAGTCCATAGTCCTGGGGGTTAGTGCACCTGATCTTATGCGCGAGGATGCGACAAATCTCTCTGGTGTTCATATTTGGTCGTACAGGCAACGTTCTAGTGTTCAGGGATCCGTGCAGTTCATCTGGCACTAAGATTCGTAGTACGGATGAACAGTCTGGTGTTCCACAACCCTGAAACATTCGAATAATAGCTTTCAAACATATTCTACATTAATTTGATACTAGTAACATAATCGTCTATTAATATTAAAATGATAAACAATTGCTTATTATAATACATTAATATATTTTTTAAATCTAAAGAACATTAACATTTTGTACTTGAAAAAGATACTAATTATCAATACGTTAATGTAATTTAAAAAATGACTGAAATTGTATTATGTTATTCTTCAGAGACCAGCATCAGCGAAGTCACTTACGTTTAAAGTGGACATCGTTCCCTGGCTGGACTTGAACATCTTCAAAACGTGAACTGCGCTAGACAAGGTTGTCAGATAATATCCCCCTTCGCCAGTGAGAAGAGAGGGATGAAGCAGGCCCCACATGTACTCAGCCTCCACCTCAGCGGCCACAACCTTGCCACGAACCAACACCCAAACTAGAAGAGGAAGGAGGTCGTCGGCGCCCAGCGTTACGTGTTTACCGGAATTTGCGTGTTTCACCTGGAAAAAAGTTACTCTGGATAAGAAATATTATAACAAACGTTTAAACTCTGAATCACTCCATATGAAGATTATACAGAAACAATGCCAATTTGCAGCTAGATTTGCTTGGAAAGGGGAAACAAATTTCCCCAATTTTACAAAACCAAGGGCCTAACTAATGTTGCAATTAGACTATAGAGTTTCATGTGCTTGTAAGAAATTTGAAATTGCAAAAATTGCACAGTATTGTAACGTTTACTTTAGATTATGTTTTTAAAGACATGAATTTGCGTAAATCGATATTTTTGAAATTTTCAAAGTTTCTCCCATGTTCTTCATACGTAGCGTGATTCAAAAAATTAACTTTAGAATCATTGAAGGGAATTTTACAAGGAATCGTATTTAAATTAAAGGAATTTAAAAAGAAAATGACAAATTTGAGACGAGACTGTAACACGACTTACAGAATTGAAGATCGCCGAAATGGCCCCGAGAAGGTTTTCCAATTTGTCTAGAGGTGAATCCGCCTTTTGAAGTCGATCGATGTACTTGAGGATCAGCTCTAAACTGGCTTCCGATGGGGGTATGATCTTTGGCTGTAAACAAGAATATTAGCAATGTTAATTGATTTCACTTTCAAGTTTAATTTTATTAATGATCCAAACTGTAATCTACTTTAAGAATCTGAGGCCTTTTAGCTATAAACTTCTAGATTCTGATTGTTCTAGTCTATAATAGAATAAATTAGGTATATTGAAATTATCTTATATGTAAGTAAGAGTAGTTAGAGAAAAGATCACTATTTTGAAAATTTGCAACACCAAAATTGAAGCTTACTTTTTCTCTCTTTGAATCAAAAAATAAATCAAAATAAATAAAATTATTCTTCTCGATCTTTACTTTGGTCTTTTATTCAATTCTCGAAGAAAGAACAGATATTTTCTACTTAAGTTGGGTGGAACTTCGATTTTCCAACAAATTCAAAGAATAGAATATTTAGTATGTAAATCAAATTGCTCAGATTCCGTTTCTTTATCTGAACATAAAATTGCATAAATATTCATGTTATCTACAATTCAACTCAGGTAATTAAAGATTAAAATCCAAAAAGAAAGAGAAAGATCAAATTTCCACTAAACTGCAGCAACTATGATCGTAGAAAATAATTGGAATGGTCTCTTTAAATCGCTCTTGCTATTAAACGACCGATTATTCTCGAACGATCATAGGAATGAACTGTATCGAAACTCCCATTCACCAGACTATAATCATTATCAAATGATGAGATCCTGAACGTGTTATTATCCACGTATAATTTCAATCAACTCGCTACCGATTAAGATTCACAAAGAAAAAAAAAACGCAACAATAAAATTTTCGCCATAAAAAAATTCAGCAATTAACTAAATATTGCAATCCAACTCGACCAACTAAAAATTGAAATCTAGAAGTGACAAAACAAAACTGTAGCATCTACAATCGTAGAAAATAACGATTAGAACAGGCTCTTTAAACCACCCTCACTATGTCGAACCACCCTCGCAAAAGCGACCATAAGAACGAACAATTCCCATTCGCCAGACAATGACATCATTTCGACAAAACAGTTACTAACTCGAACACCGAGATCCTGAATGTGTTTCCCTTGGGCGTGCTGGATATTCTCAGCGAGAGTTTGCAACGAGCCAGTGGCCACGTAATGCTCGATAAACAGTCTGTAAACGTGTTCCCTGAGCGGTCTCACCACCAATCGCATCATCACGCCCTCCAGTATCGCGTCCAAATTCAAAAATTCATTTGGCTTCAGCTTTATCCTTTCTTTCTCCACTTCTTTCTCGAACTCCCTCTCGCCATGTTTCACCAGATAGTTCTTCATCCCGGACATGAACTGTCTTATGTTCCTCATAACCACGTGAGGACTGGCTTCTTTCCCTTCCTTCGTGCACTGAATGAAATTGTCGATATTCTGCGAGAAGGTGGTGGTTTTGTCGGCAGCCAATTGAAGGGCGTACGACCTTATGGTGGAGCCTGTGCCCGTGTTATCGCGGTTTCTGAGGGCTTGCAACCTTGGAGGAGCTATGGAGCAAAGAAAAACTCGATTAGGACGATTTGAGGTTTGATAGCGAGAGATAGAAGGATTGGGATTCGTTACATGGGGGCATTCTTGAATGAAAAATTGATTTTTGGGGAAGCATAATTAGGTATGAATGATGATGGCCTGCCAATAGATTAAATGTAGGGATACAAGAATCAATAGAACGTTTTATATAACATTTAACAGATTCTTGTTCAACATAAAAGTACAAAATTGTGTAGACAACCATAATTCATTGTTAATTCATGTACTAAAGGTTGTTATTCATTTTATTGACATTCATTTTATTGGTGAGAACAACGATTGATAAAGAGAAGTAAATGTTTAAGTAGCAGTTTAGTTAATAGATAACGAATGAAAAGTAAATATTGCAATCGTATTAGAGTGATGTTACTTGCTCAGGACTAGTATTTAAGAAGTTCAATACAAATTTTATTAATTTGGTATCTTAGTAAATAGACTCGGTATCGCGAAGTATTATTTTACGTTGATAAACTACTAAATAAGTGCCTAAAATATGTTAAAAACATGATAAACAGACTTTATCTGTACACTGTAATTACAAAGTAATGCAATTACAAAGATAGTAATTTGATCTTCTTTTATTATTCTCTTTTCTATTACCGGCTAACACCACATCTTTGTGAAAAAGTCCTTTGGGTATGCAAATCTTTTAATTTGCTAACAAAAATCTTGATTAAACTTAATATTTAATAATTTAGATTATAAAATTATTAAATATTAAACATATAATAAGCAAAATTGCCAATTATAAACAAGTTAAAAAACTATCGAAGTACTTCTTACTTTTAAAGATTATTTGCAATCTTCTGTAAATGCACTGGAACCACTTGCCCACTCTCCGAAAGCAGTTGAAATTTAAAGAGAAATTCTTTTTTCCGTTGTTAACGGTTGTCATCACCTGCATCTCTATTGAACAATTCACCATTTTGTTTTTGTATTTAATATTGCAAATCTGCCAGAACTTTATTCTGCTCCACTGCATCGTAATGTATCGACTGGAAACGATAATACTGTTCCTCAAACTCTCAAAATTCTTTTCAATTTTATACAATATTCCTCAAACTTTCAATGCACAAAGTTTTCTTCGTTTTGCTTGACACAGTGTAATCTATAATTTATAAAATTTGAATTTTATTTTTTCCTTCCAAATACTTTCTGGTTCTTAAATTTATAAAATTCAATTCTGAATTTGTAAAATTTCAACTTGCAATTTATCAATCTACAAAATTCTTTTCTTCCTTTTCGAGTCTCTTGTTCAAATCTTCTCCAACTTTTTCTATCTAATCTCAAAGGAGATTTCACTAATTTCAACTTTCATATGAACTATCCAAATTAAGTTGAACACATTCGCAACAATTCACAGTCTTGTTTCCATAGTTTTCTTCAGAATGTTCGTCAACTTTCAACGATTCTCTTCTACAGAATTACACTCTCGATTTGTACAAAGCGTATTTTTTTTCCCAATCGGATTCGTAGCTATCTGACGCAAGGATCGCTTGATTCACGGAAATGCTCTCAAGTCGAAGGACTTCTCGAGGAGGCTGGCTTATCAGCTACAGAATTCCGCATAAAATTATCGACGACGATGACCCGAACTAGAACTGCTTCAGACGTCTTCGAGACTTCGTCAACTGGTTATCTCGCCGACCCTGCAATCTTACGGCCAGATATACGCATCTCCCTTAGCGAAAGATTTTTCCACGAGCACTCTTTTTTTTCTGCTCTTGAGAACGACGAATGGAAATTCAATATAATCCTTGCAGATATAGGAGAGAGCCACGTGGGTTCCTTTTTTTTTTTATAAATTGAGATGTTTGATTTACGAATTTACCTTTTTCTGTGAACTTTAGTATTTTGTAACATCTTCGTTGATTTTTTGAAAGAACAAAAATCTTCAAGATCTCGATCCAAATTCAGTTCATGTCAAACTTCTTACAACACAGTCAAACAGTAATAACATTTTTAATAGATGTTTAAGAAATTGTTGACGAGTCTTTCATTCACCAAATTCCCGAAGAAACTTCTAACGTACGAACTCTGACGAAACTGCACCGATCAACGGACTGAACGACACTGAACAATCGTCAGCGCTATCGACGAAAAAGGTAATCTCTGTATCGCGCACATTGTATTAATAAAGACGCAATAGAGGGGTGATAAATGAGTTTGCAAATGAGAGAAGTGGATTTGGACGTAACTAAACTTGCCATATCTTTCTTGCTACTATTCAACCCGATAGCAGATCAATGATCTTTCAAGGAAACAAAGAGATTGATGAGTTGTTAATGATTTTGGGATTTTCTCGGTTGAATTTCAATTAAACTAATGGGAAATTATTATGACACACAGATTTATGATTATTTGCAGAAAGCATTTTTATGACCAACAGAAAGCATAAGATTTTAAGTATGTATACTATCTAAGTATATTATTACCAGAATAATTAAATGTTAGACGAAGCATTAGTACTTTGGATATTTTATACGTTTCTTTTTCGCTTTTGATTTTGAATTTTAGATTTCCCAATGATATTTACATAATTAAAAAAGCAGACAGACGTAATTCGTTTTATTCGAAATAAAACGAATGTGGCCAAGCCTGTTTACTACCGACGTATTAAGGTAAGTGCTCCGAATGGATCGGCCATCGGCAATGGTTATATCTCGACCAATGTTTCCACCCTATTACGAGCATGATGTCTTTTCATCCTTATTGTCGTCGTTATTACTTCGAGTCACCTCGGCCGGAACTTTTCTTCGTAGACAAATATTGTCGTCGGAGTGGTGTACAAAAAAGAAAACAAACAAGAAAAATAAAAGATTGTAGAAGACAGAAAGTTTCTCAAAGAGTTCTCCGAGGGACTTACAGAAAAGTTTCGTTTCACGACAGATGAAACAGAGAGAAAGTTTCTTTTTTTATTCGAGAGGGAGAAAAAGTCGTTCTCTGTGTATCTTAAAGCAAATAATTCTTTTAATTAAACAATTACAGTCTCTGGAATCAGTACCAATATTTCCCTTTTTTTCAAATAATTACAAAGTAATTGATTTATAATTAACGATCACAAAGGTCTTTTTCCCTTATTCCGTTTTAACGAGCGAAAATTTTATTTAAACTTTACTCGAGAAACTAGCACAAGTAATTTTCATCTAGAGTTTATGAAATTCTGCTTAAAAATCTTTAATCGTATCTCTCGTGCAGTTAAGCTAAATGTTTCGAGCTGCGAAACATCGAAACGATCGTTTGAATTATTCGAAGCGGTTCTAAGCTCATAGCCGCTATGAAACAACCCCCCGTTGGCGCAACACGCGAGAGTTTGCTATTCCAAACGACCGACACCTCGTAAACTATTCCAATTTGTTGGCAAAGCCAGCCATTATCGTTCGCTTTATAGGGTCTGTCGTTATAAACCTTCGAAGATGAAACTATCACGAAACTTCGCTAAAGAAAATTTATCTCGAACTTTGTTCAATTTTTTTTTAAACTTCTTTCTAAAGTTTAAATGTAAGAATTAAAAAATTTTTCTTAAATTCTCAGCCATCTGAAATTTCTAAATTTTGCAGATGTGCGAGATTTATATGAACAAATAAGACAATTTAATATTTACCAGACGAAATTAAAGATATATAAAATTCTTCTTTGTACGAAGAAATACTTTGTTCAGTCGTTCCTTATCGAGACTTGTTGCTCTAATTATAGTTAAATTACGCATTTGATTTATGTATTTCTTCCTGAAGTGACATCACAATTTTAACGATCCACATTTGACAAGATAATCTTGTAGTAGTTGACAAAAATGAAGTAACGAAGATATGACTGAACAGTAATAGCGTAAGAGTAATTTTTACAAAGATACGCGGTTTTGAAACAGCGATAAGTGAACGTAGAAACATTATCAAATCAAAATCATTTCCGTCATTCTTACAAATAATGTAATAATATATATAACAACAGAGAATCTAAAAATATACGTCACACATATTTTTAGTTTTCTTCCTATGATCTATTGATATTGCTTTCTATTCTAAACACAATTTCAGATCAAAATTCTACCTAACATTAAGATCCTTTATTGCACTTTACTATCTAGTCCTTTGTTTGAATTATTTCACAAATATTTGCAAGGGACAATTTTGTTACTGAAACGTTTTTCGTTAATGAAAGTTTGTTGAAAGTTTGAAAGTAACTATAGGAAATACATGGATGAAGATTGAAATAGTAATGACATGAAATTTCATGTCGAACAAATTATTTTCTATACGTTTGTTATTGTTATTCGTACAGTAGGATAGCGAAAGCTTACAGCTTATCTGTCCAGATCAATTAATTCGAGTTTTAATCTAGTAATTATGCGAGAATGGTCGTAAATATTCATGACTATGCATATCTAGACTGTTTATTAATTTATTCTTTTTGTTTCTCGATTCGTCGATCTAATTTGCTGGTTTACTAATACATTATTATAAAGATTATTTTTCAGGTTATTGGATTTAATTAGTTATTAATACAAATGGTGACTTTCTGAGGTTCTAATTTTCTAATTTTTTAATTCTTCGATTTGACTTGACTTGACTATTCATTTCCACGTTTTTTAATCGTTAAATTTTGTAAAATGACCAAGTTCTCAAAACTTTAATTCCGTCAAATCGTTAAACTCAAACTCATACATCGCCGAAGTAATTAAACAATCGTTATATTAAAGTTCAATGAAATCATCTTTAACAATAGCCCACGGAATTATCTTCTCTACCCTCATCGTGCAAATTCTTCAATTTTCAACTCCACCCTCAGAAGTGTTAAATCTGAAACTTTGAAACTCAATCAAGAAACCTCGGCATCGATCATTTCCTTCTCAAATAACGAGAGATATGTCACAGACAGAGATCATTTCGCAACCTATCGCCAACGTCTTATCCTCTTATCATCACCGCCAGAAGAGAAACGAGAGTAATCGTTAGCATAATATCAGACGCATTATCCATGGAGCGTTTCTGAAACGATCAACGAAATCGGAACACGAGCATCGTGACTCGTGTTTACTAAATCGTTCGTTAACCAGCTCTTTCTTTTTCTCTTTTAAATCGGGTCGCCGGAACGTCACAGTCCAGTTCGAAATCTTGTTTCTTATCGAGCGTTAGTTAAAATAATTTATTAATTATCGCTTCTTTCTGAATCTTGAACTATCGATCGGCAATCGAGGTTGTGTCATCTGTGACTCGATCTGTGATGCACTTACGCCGCGCGTGGTAATGCACTTCGATGGTTCTTCGACTGTGACATACTGTGATATTTATCATGCTGACAGTTGTCAGGATGATAAATACATAGTTTTATGATCTTGTTGTATGTATTCATGCTGACAGTTGTCAGGATGATAAATACATAGTTTTATGATCTTGTTGTATGTATGTTCCAATTTCACTATTTACACGCGTTTCCACAGTTTGACCAGATGTGATTAACTTATCAGAAAAAGGACCAAGTAATAATTCATTTCAATCTTTTGAAGTTAATTTACAGATTGCTACAGTAAACCATTTAAAAATCAATCAAATCACGGTTGTTCGAAGTGAGTTCGGAACAACTTAATTCTCCTTGATCGCAAGTATTTCAGGCGTACGTGTATTAGTAATTTATTGGGAAAATTTTCTTTTTGTCGTTTTAATTTGAATCAATCTTCAGAGTTGCTTGATTTATCAATAGTGTGTGATTTGTGTGATTTTTTAAATATTTGGAAATATCTTTTACCAACAGTTTCGAATTTTATCCAGCACTGTGAACGATGCATAAGGAATCTGCATTGTTTATCGGCCATGAACTTCGTTGGATTGGCCAACTGTTGTGCAATCTATTAGCATACACATAGTACACAGTCTTTTATTCCGTTTCTCTCAGTTGCTTCTGTGTTTCTCCTACGTGTGTTATAAAATTTGCATGCATATTGCTAGAGATTTGCAAGTATATTGCTAGACATAAATATAAATTATACTCGTGTTTGTTCGAACTATGAATTTTCCGCTGCTTGTACTTCTTAATTTTTTTGTTTGTTTATATTTCTATTTTTATCTTCAAAATTTACGCGTGCATATTTATCTTCATTCTTCATTCATTTTCTGATTTTCAAAATTTCGAACTCTTTAAAAATACCATTGTTTTCTAGAGTGATAAAGAAAATACAAAATAAATAAACAGACTTACAGAGAAGAGGGTCCAAACGTTCTTTGAAGCTCTTGTTTCTCTTCATTCTCTCCACGTCGCTTTCGTCTGTCTCTAACGGCGTCTCCCATTCGGAAGAGTCGTAGGTTTGGTCCTTCCTACTGTCTCCAACTTCCTCCCTTTCGTTCCTCTTCTCGACGTTATCGTACGAGGAGTTCCTGTCGCTGTACAGCGACTCCGACGTGTCCGGCGATTTCAACAACTCTGGGTACCTGTTGGACACACAAAAACAAAAGGAGAATTAAAAAAAAAATTGTCCAAAGCAATTTTGAATTGCATAAATTTCTACTCATTCTCTTTACTTGTCTATTTGATTATATTTTGTCAAAATATACAATTGAATTTATAAAAAATTTAGAGAATAAATTTTTTGTATAATTTTTGAACACTGTATTGTTTTAACGACATATATTTTCTTCAACTATTAAACGGATAACAGAGAAAAATATCATCATTTCAGGCAGCAAGTATTTTAGATGCAATTGAAATTTATTTTATTCATTATTATGTTACATAACTCAGATTGTGTTAAGGAGAAATATATTTTCTAACATCATAGATGTTGAAAGAACTGTACTACATATAAAAAATATTCAGAATATAATCATCCAGTTTTAGATAATAGAATTCAATTTTCATTTTACACAATAATATTTCACCTCTCCTTGCATCTACAATTATGAAAAATAAAATTGAAGTTCCAAAAGATATAAAAAAAAAAAAAAAAACATTTAAAAATATCCAATAGTTCAGAATGCAAAAGATTGATTTAATTTGAGATATGTACATGCTTCTCTCATTCGAATTTATTATTTGATTCAAACAAGTTTGCTATCAACATTGCAGTGATAATGTCATCGACAATTGTAAATTCGCAATTCGGTGGACTATGAATTAATTCGATTGGAAACTTACCGTTGGAGGATGATACTCTGAACGGTCAAAGTGTTCCCAACAACATCCCTGTCGCACTCCTCGTCCGGAAACTTTCTGGCCACGTTGTCGCCCTCGTAATCCGCATCACAGTCGTAGTCTGGCTCGCAATCGTCCCCTTCGTTGCCTGGACAAGCATTATCAAAAGTCGTTATCGTTCCTATCGACATATCCATCGTTTGAAGAGAAAGCAAATCTCAAAATTCACTCTTCAATTTGAATATTCACACAATTTGAACAGGATATCGATAAATGTACGCGTTTAAACGTATGACTGGTTTGCAAATCGGCGATTAAATAAAAATATGTTGACTTATCGAAATTTTCACGAACGGAGATTAGATTAGGCGAATTGTTAAATTCATGATGATATCGGTTTGTCGATGTTGGATAAAGAGTAGGTATTTGATCGTACCTTGATTTGAAATTGTGTGTTGAACAATGTCAATTTCACTGATTTAGAAAAGGATTACAAAGAGTTACAAAATGCTTCTTCATTTGTATCTATTGACGTAACAGATTGGATGATTAAAGTAACTTAGTGCTACAGAAAATTACAAAACACTGAGAAATCAATTAAAAATTTGAATTCATTAGGTTGATACAATTATTTCTTTTATTTTAAAAATTAAAAATATAGATTCTCGGATAAGACAATCATAATCTCCATTTTATAAAAGACTATCTTAAAAATTAAGAAAACATAATTCAGCTATAGTTCCAGTTGGAATAATCATATTCCTTATTTTACTTAAAAATTCGAGGAAAGAATAATTAAAATTTACTGAAATTTAATTTTTCTAATTAAAATAATCATATTTACTGTATTTACTGTATTTATTGTATTTTACAAAATTAACTTTATTAACAATAACTCTAATTCCAATATCTTTCTTTAAAAAAGAAATCATATCCATTTTTCACAAGACTACAAATAACAATTACAAACAACAAAAAATAAAAATAAGAAGTTGCAAACTTACCGATGAACTCCCAACTGGAGTCAACAGCCCAGGATGTGTCATTGAACACCTTGGTCCTGATCTTTGGTGGTTGTACCGGCTTGGCACGTGGAATCTTCTTCGTTTCTTTGGTGCCAAGTCTCTTGGCTAGATTATCAACGGAAGAGGAAATCAGAGGCGTCTTATCTTCCGTTTCTTCCGATTCCTCCCAATCGATCGGATGTAGCTGATTAAAATTCGCACCTACTGGCGTTTGCAGCCATCCTGGTTCACTGTGTCGATATTTGTTCGTCGCTGGATTATTTCTGGGTCGTCTTCTCGGTATTATTGCTGCGTTCTGCGCGATCGCGTCCGCTGGTTCCGCGTAAAATGGACTACCCTGTTTCGACTCTGGTGTCAGGGGACTATTGCTCTCTGATTTCGCCAGCATCAAGCCCAGTTTGTTCCTTGGAGGCGTCACCGTGCTGGGACTGTTTAAGGAATTTGCGCTGCCTGCTTAAGAAAGAAAAAAAGAAATGATTTTTAATTAGTGATGGTGCACGTGTATGTATTATAGATTACAGTGAATTTTTCTTTTGCTTATATTGTCTACATTGAAAGTGAATTTTTTTATTATAAATGAGTTCATTTGAATTTGATACTGAATTATAATAGAAGCTCAGAAGTTTTTCCCACTACATATTTTTCTTCATCATCATACTCTCCAAAGCATGAAGATAAAATGAAAAAGATAGGACTACTCAGAAAACAACAACAAAATATTTATGCCGTGTTAAAATTGCTATAAATGTACAAACATCCATGGTTCAGCTATTCTATCTGCAAAAATACTACATAATTGTTAAATTCTATTAAATAAGCCCATTCTTAATTAAATACTCACAAACTCGTGACAAGAGATCAGGTTTCCTCCCCATCCCTGTCTCCTCAGGCGAACCGTTGCTCTGTTCCACCGGCTTTACATCCTGAACGGGCTTGAAGCTGCTGAATTCAGGACTGGTCATCTCCTTGTAATTCAACTTCTCGTTTCCAATTGACTTGTCATTCCTCACGATCATTCTGTCGTTCCTCACTATCAACTGCTCGCTCGCTGGCAGTCGTTCGTTGAAATTTCTCTCTGAATTTGAATTTATAACTCTATCTGGGACCATCAGCCGATCGTTCGAATTCCTCAATCGATCTTGAGGGTTCGCTGGCCCGTCGTTTCTTGCTAGTTTATCATTCGGAGACCAGGTGGAATGATTCGATTGATCGGTAGTGTTCCAAATGTCCTCGTAGTCTGAAATCTTGTCCCCAGGCGAGCTTCGATAGTACGATTCCAAGATGTCGGATTCTTGATAGTGTTGCGAGTTCTTTCGTGCTTCTCGGTCTCGTCTTCGTTTCGATTTGCTGGTACTCGACGGTGTAGTCGGCGAGAGAACGTTAGGCGTCTTGGAGCCCATGTTTGGGACTAGCTTCGACATCGGGGAGAGTACTGGCGTTGTTGGTGATAAGGGTGACTTGACGGAGAAGTTTGATATCAGGGATTTGTTCGACGTGGCGCTCTGCGGGCTTAGCAGAGAGGTATTCGGATCCGATGGAGTGTTCTGAAAAGCAAAAAAAAGAAAAAAATAAAGAATCAGTGACATGGAAGATTTAAGAAAGAACCTGACCCTGATCGATCTAACTCTGTTATCTACAATCACATAATTCACAGAATTAACAACTAATGTTATTTAATTATAACGCATATTTATACTTAACGAATACATATATTAATTTAAATTTATACTAATTTAATGATACGTACTTAGTTTCAAAATAAAATGAATAGATAATTTTAAATGGTTGATAATGCATTGAATTTTAAAATTACTTTATAGAATGAGGAAAATATTATTCACTCTTAATACAAGGGTAATTGTAAGGAGAAAGATATTACTGTAATACAATTTTGATACATAATATTATTTAGAAATAAGATATAATTATAAATAATTAGAGACATCTCTATATCCTTATATCCTAATGTTAAATATTTTCCAACATCTCCCTATTTTAACCTCCATTTTTTCAATCTGTTCCTAAATAATCACCTGCGAACTCCCAATGTCGCTGATGTGATTTACGTTGAATGTCACGGTGGTAGTGACGTTGAAATTATTCTGACTCTGTCCAATTCCAGGTTTTGCCCATCTCGGAGGTGGCGGGGGTGGCGTCTTTACGTTCTGCCCCGTGGTATGATTCTCTGTTATGATATTCCTGATCTCGGGTAGCACAGGTGACGTTGTACAAGAGAGATTATTAAACGTCGACACGTTCTGATGGAAATTCGTCATGGAAGTGCTGACAGAAGAGAATCTAGTCCTGGATAATTCGATCACCGTTGATTTCGAGGTTTCTGCCGTGGTTTTCGACTCGACTTTCGTGTCCTGAACGGGACTCAGAACGTTGCTCTCCACGTTGTGCACCACGGGCGAAGGGCAACGAACGCTTTGAACCAAGTTGGGAGAAATCAGTTTTTGGGACAGCTTGTCGCTCGGTGAGATCTTTTCTTTCTTCAGATCCAGAGGCTCGTTGAAAGTTGTCAGATTCAAGGTGTTCGGTGGCGTTGGCCGTGGTTGTCGAGGTAGCGACGACGCAAACGTCGTCGTCGTTAAGGCGCCCGTAGGCGACGAGCTTCCTGCACACGAAAATAAGACGAACGATTATTTTTGGGCGTACGGACAGTTTTTATTTTCGGTCGTTGGGATTCTGATCGTTGGAGATTCATTGGTACAAGGTGAAAGGAAAATTATGACTGCTGGAGGATCAAATGTGATTGAGATTGTGATATATCTTGGTTTTGGTATTTAGTTGCTACATATCCGGCAAGGGGGAAGGAAAATTATGGCTGTTGGAGGATCATACGTGATTAAGATAGTGATATATAGTGAGATATAGTTGCTGCTATGTAGTCCGAAATAATTTTTTTATCGTTTTGTATTAATATCGTGGTTGTTTTTGTATATGCTGATAGAAATGTGAGATTACTATTAAAAGAATTATAGGGAGCAACTGAGACTGTTATATTTTTTGGTTCTGATATTTAATTTTCTTTCAAGCTGTGAAATTTTTTTTTATTGTCGTATGCTAATATCGCAGTTGTTTTTAATATAGTGATATAAATGAAAAGGTTATTATCAGATTGCGGATGTTTAAGGTTCATATAAGAGATTTTATCTTTTTAATTATATCCATAAAAATGTAAAATTGTACAAACATCCACAGTCTCATTATTATTAGAAGAAGTTTTCAATTTGATAATCAATTTGTCACTTACGGGTATCGTGCGACGAGATGGGCGCCAGATTTAATACGATACTCTCTGTCGTCGGTGTATGACTATTGTTATTGTTGTTATTCAAGTTATTGTTCCCTGAAACAAACAATACCAATATAGTGAGAACGAACAGAGTAAAATTTCGTTTATATAAGCTCATTGAGGGATAATTAGTTTATATAATAGGAGACCACTCATTCTGACACATATATGTCTGACACATATATGTCTGACTATAATAGAAGGTCATGGTCAGATAGGTCAGATTCGACTAACAGGAATTCATTCATCGATCAGGCACTACTCAAAATTTCAATCAATATAAATTGACGTTTTACTGCATTTAAAACGACGAAATATTTTTGCGAATTTTTAATATATCCACAATTTGATTAATCACTTGACTTCTACAATTATTTCATTTGTTCATTTAATTAATTCATTTCTTTGATTAATTATTTTATTTATTCATTCTATTTACAAAAAATAAATTTACATGTTACTCATTCTTTTTTTGTATATTAGCGACAAAAGTCTATCTGCCAAATTTCATATATTTAAGGAAAGAATTAGAAACATTTATTTATCTATTTATTAAACTGACACAATTGAAACTCCACTTTAATTCAAAAATGGAATAAAAAAATCTATGAAAAATATTTTTTTAAAAACTTACCACCCCGGAAACTGCTCAAGCTAGACGTGTTGCTGCTGCTGCTCTCCGGCGGTTTAGGATTCGCCATCGGGTATCTCCAGAATTCCTGACCCAGAAGAGCTAAGGAGGAGAGCTGTTGCCTATTCTTGGCCTCGCGCATCGCCCTTGGCAGTGTCAATTGGACTGGCAATTCGTCACTGTTCCAAACCAAGAGAAACAGATAAATCAAAGGGAATTAGCGGTCGAGGGACTCGTTCAAAGCTAATCGAGACGGTAGTATAACCAATTCGTTAACCAAGGGAACCAAGGAGAACTCTTTGATATAATTGAGATACTTAGAAAATACGTTCTAGTTGACCCATTAATTGACAATTCTTTTTTTTTTCTTTTACTTCAATTCTTTTAATTTCAATAGAGTCATACAGCGAGGAACATAACTGAAACAGTAACGATGAAAAATTGTCGATAATTTAAACTGTTACAACTTCATTAAAGAAAATCCAATTGATCTCATTTTAAAGCATGGAGTAGGAAAGTAAGGATATTTCTTCTAGAATATTGTACAGTTCAAACATCTCTGAAAACATTGAAAATTTTCTTTTCTCTGATCTATTATCAATTTGGAGATTAAAGTCTCACTGTAAATGCCAAATGCTCTGCTCTGTAATTAATTAATTTTGAGGTACCCAAGTTCGTCAATATATAATCAATATATATATTATTAATTAGCGAATATAGCATTTTATAATTTATCAATATTCCTCTGCCGCAACAATTGATTTTCATTCTTAGATTTCTATCAATAAATTTCCATAACGATAAGTTTAATTGAATTAATTAAGTTAAGTTTCTAATCTATAGCGTAAAATCACTGTGGAATCACAAGCTCAAACGTTTATTATATCGACGATTAGCCATCGTAAAGTATACGTATAGTTGGTGGCGATCGGTAACGTTGCATAATTTATCGAATTCCTCGTGTATGCGAGTCCGGGCGAGACCTGATCCAGCGAGGTGAAAGTCGCGCAGTCGGATCGTGTTCAGAGATAATTTAGGAGGCTAATGGCCAACTCTGGAAAGCCAGCTACTAGCTTGATGTGAAGCCCGATTTTCATGATAATCGACGAGACGCGACGATTTTTCTTTTTAATGATCTCGATTAATGATTCATTGGCCTTTCAGTCGTTTGGCCTCCTACCGTTTCTCCGATACGATTCGACTACCGCGGTTATATCAATACCAAGTCTTGTCTAATTTTTTTTTTTCTTTTTTTGTTCCTTTTATGTTCTTCTTTTTCTCTTCAAATATGGTGCAATCATCAGAGGATAGAAATAACGTTTCGAGTGCGATTCGAGGGTATAACAACGGTTATTAGTCCGTTGATTGCCCAATTTGCATTCGCGAGGCTGAATTAATTGCTGGATTATGGTCGTTTAGAAAATACAAAGGGAGACTGGTAGTGATCCCGAAGCTTTTGAGTGGACGTAATTGTTGTGAAATTACACTTATCTGTCTGTGTTTTAAACCGATTTATTGCATTTAACGGCTCAGTTGATACGAGTTTCATATTGCTTTGAGATCCTTAGACTTGTAAATTTAATTAAATTAGCGTATTAATTAGTAACAATTGAAGTGTATTCTGTGTATTCAGATGCATGTACGAACATTTGTGTTAAACGAATTCGCGAATTTTATTTCAGTCGGCTAAGAATAAATAATGAAACATGTGACAATTTATAATAGAAATAAATAATATATTAAGTTGGTATATATGAACTGTCATTTTTCAAATACAGCTTTGATATATTTAATCAAAGTAATCATTTCTACACGATGCAATTTACTTTTCTAACAAATTTCAAAGTACAGGAATTATTAATTTGAGAAGTCAAAATTTTAGAAGAGAGTTGCCTTAAAAAATTATCTAGATTAAATGGAGGAGTTTTAGGATACTTATCTCAGATGTAAATTCCAAAAAATCACAGTTCTGATCATTCGTGATGGCTAAGTTTCGATGGCTAATATTTTACAAATATTTTTAACACAAAATATATATTACAGCAAATTTTTTCTTGCTTAATTTGGTTACTAATTGAAAATTGATAAATTTTGATGAGAAGCGACATTTCATATACATCAAGCTAATATTTCGAAATAAATCATTAATAAAAAAAAAAAAAAAAAATTTGTAATTGCTTGTACAACTCACTATACACATTTCGAAAGTTTCAATGACAAAGAAAATATTTAGAACGATGGAAGAACCACCTGAATTTAAAAGAAATTATCCGCCGAATTTAAAAGAAAATTCTCTTCCGAAGTTCAAATGATTTGGTTAAGTCAACTTTCACAGCAGATGAAGAAGGAACTCGCGGCAAATAAATGGCAGGGAAGGAAGTTACGATAGCAAAGGTAGTAGAGAACTAGATGGTATCCGGTCGAGTGGAAGGCGAACGTGAAGAGAGGCCACTCACCAACACTGAGAATAGTGGGCGATCAGCGAGGGGATGTTGTCGAACCTGTTCTCGCTGGTCTCCAAGCTCAACTTCCCCTTGTTGGCTTGAATCAGGTAGTGCTCGATGTACGGCCCCTTTCCTGGTGGTAGCCGCACAGATAGGGCCATCGTGTCGCTCTGGCTTGATTGCCGGACCACGAAGTTCTGCAAATGTCAAGAGGAAATCACAAAGGTGCAAGGTGCATTCGACGATTTGGATAAATTAGAAAAATTTTGCGTGATTTCTTTCTATTTTTTTTTTTATATCAGACTACGTAATTATTTATTTTATTACAAAATATTCAGAAATTATTACAAATTATTTTATGTAGATAAATATTACTTTTGTTTTTTGATTAATTTATTATTGAACACTTTGCGCTGGCAACTGGTTCGCGGACCATAACGAGTGACCGAACGTCGCTTTCTTTTTCTTTTGAACTCGTCGATATCACTGGATAGAAATTATTAGGAATAATAAACTTATCATTTGTTTGGGTTATTGTAACTTATCTCGGTTACATTTAAATGTACTTAAAATTGAGAAAATGGTGTAATTTAGGACAAAAAATTCGACGTGCATGGCACGTCATTCCGGCGTAAGAGGTGTTAAGTTTATTAATTCTTTCAGTTTCTGATTATTTTGCGGGACGCCGCGCAGAACCGCGATCCATAAAGCACGTTGCATAATTCCCCGGCATTTCCAGCCGGAAGTCCAACGTTCAGCGTCGATAGAACGTCGAGTTCTTTGTTCGCGAGAGCAAAAGAAAACAAAGCTTCGCTGAGAAGAAAGGCAGGAAGAGCTTCTCCCTCTTTATCCGACGACTCGTTTCTCTCTCTCTCTCTCTCTCTCTCTCTCTCTCTCTCTCTCTCTCTCTCCGAGTGTTTGAGCAAAAATTTTCCTGACAGAAGCAGAGTTTGTTTTAATCTTTGCAACGGTGTTCCTCTCTTTTCGTTCCTTCCCAAGGGAAATAAGAATTAGCTGTTTCACTTCTTGACAATAGCCTCGAATTCTTAACGTTTCAATCTTCTCTTAACTTTTATCGAGGTAAATTTTCCAGCTTGATCCTCTGAAAGATAAAGCCTCAAGTGAGAAAATTTCGTTCTATATCTTCGATTTATTTTTCCGCGTAAAGATAAATCACCCTTCAGTGGAACACCCTGTGTACGTTACTCATCCACTCGACAGTTGTATCCATCCGCGTATCGACGCCAGTCGTGATAATTTCAACTGGAATCCTTCTCTCCCCTCCGTACCGTTTCGCACAATCACGATCCGTGTTTCAACGCGCCGTTGGGAGGGGCGGGGGTGGTGTCTCGTCTATGGAGAAGTAATTGCGAGCCGCATTGTTTTTCGGTCGTGTGCAATTCGCTGGCGGCCGCGGGGGTAGCCGGGGGACGATTAACAAAGCTAGAAAACAATGAGCCAGCGGGAAAACAATGCCGCCACAATGGCACGGCTCGTTCGCTGCCGTTCCACCCCCGCTGATTATACCGTTGCGCGCCGAACCCCCGCTATCCGGCGAAAAAAATACCGCTAGACTGGGAAACTACCAGATAGAGGCTGGATGCTGGAGCCATGTCTTCTTCGACATGGAAACGATTCCGAGAGGTTCTCGCGGAGAGATTGTAGTTAGGGAGGAGGCTATTCAGTCTGATTTTTGGAGTTTTCTCTTTTTTCTTTTCTTTTAGAAATTTCTGATCTATAATTGTTTGTGTTAGTTTAGAATTGATGGAACTGGAAACACGTTGTCGTTAAACACGTGTGATTTACTTTTCTTTTAAGACCTGTGATAAATAGTTTTTTGTTTACAGACTCGAAGGAATTGTTAGGAATAAAAGTAAACTATTAGAAATTTGCGAAGTACAAGGAATTTTCGTTTATTGATCTTGTTTATGTCTCTTTCTTTTTTAGTGAATCTGTGACTATTTTGATGGATTGGTTTATTTTGAGGCACGAACAGCAAAGGAAGAATGAAAATTACTAGTAGAAACCAAATATACCTATTATTTTCACGATCAATCAGTTTCGCACTACAGAGAAAAATTTTTTTCTACGAAATCTTCATTTGAGAGAGGCCTCTGACATTATCAATTCGTTTTTTAGTTTCTTCCACAAAAATGTCCATCAATATACGCGACAAAGAAAAATCCCTCGCATAAAATCTCCACCTAAAACGCAATCTCCCCCTGATAGAAAATGTCCTCCGAAGGAATTAATTCAATATCTGAACCATCAGATAACATTACCAACGACAAAAGAGAATGTCGACGCAGAAAGAAGTTCTCATATTCTCGATACAAGTTCGTCATGCTCAAAGCGAGGCAGTAAATTAATTAAATTCAACGGTTCACGGAACTTTCTCCGACAGGGAGCACACACATACCACACCGGAGAGCCAATCGATCCCACGTTGAAAGAGACGCCTCGACCCGGTCTCGATTCGCCGAGTTTTCCTCGTTGCGATCCTTATCACCGTACGAGTCATTACTCCATCTTGACCCGAGCCTTAATTTCTTTTTTCCACGAGCCATCTATCTTATTCTCGATCTCGTTTCTTTCGAGCGTAAGGCTTGTACTTATACGAAAGGCTTAACCCTGCTTCCATACAGGGTTCCATCGACGGGGACGGAAACCTCGTTTCCATCTCGATACAATTCCAAGAGGATCTTGACCTCGCTGCTTCTTTTCTTATAATTTATAGTCTCGCGAACTCCCAGTTCTCGAGTGATCCTTTCCGTACGTCTTGACACGGTCTCCGAGGTAATTTGAAAGTTATTACCCGGTGGATACCGGGTTGAGGGACCTCTGTTCACTTTCCGGCAAGAGGTAATTTCGTTGGGAAAATGGAGGTCGAAGAGATTGTCGTAGATTGTTTAAATTGCAGAAGAAATACGAGATGACCTTTGTAAAGTAAAAATTCAACTTACATTTTTCCTTTTTCTTTTTTCTCTCTTTGTTGCAGAAATGAGAAGTAGATCTAGTCTAGATTAAAAATGCGTCTCAATTTAATAATTTATCTCAGTAATATGTAAAAAATTAACTGAATTACTGTCTCTATAATTAATAATATTAATTCCATAGAAAAATTCTAATAAATACCAACATTTAAAAAATTTTGGAGTGAGTTCTTCAATTCAATGTATATTTTATTAGGGCCCACCCTAATAAAAATTTTCATAATTCTACAAAACTCTTGATATCACTGCTTTCCATGTCTTTCTAACTAATAAAATATTATAATTAAAAAAATCGTCAAGAATCTCAACAAATATCAATAATAACATTTATAAAACTTTCCATCGAGAATAGAATTCTATTCTATTTTATTTATTAAGATCCAGAATTATAATTCCACGAAATATCTAAAAAAAACTCCAAATTATTTCAACATCTCTACTAATTAACGAAATTAATTAATAAAATAATTCTATATTTCAATAATAATCAATAACACACTCTCTGAAAGAATCTATCGTTTCAATGAAATAAAATTATCTACCCGAATTGTTAAAAATTCCAATTATTACAACGCCTAAACAAATTCGAAATCACCGTGGCGATATCGAATGTGGCAGGACATTGACACGATTTTCCATCTGCGACCGATTTTCCTGGCTTCCATTCTCTCTCAAGAATCAGATAAGATTCGTACACGGCTCGTCGCGATTGTTCTCCAGCAGACAAGAGAGTCGTGGAAACAATGCTGTTTGTCGTGAAGCGGATTGCGTAGATGGAGAAGTTTGATCGGTTCTTATCTGAACACAACCGGAAGGACCGTGGTCCAGCTGGCTGGGGTCTTCGATAGAAAACTGTGTCGACGTTACGTATACATGCAAATGATGTTACTCCAACGTTGTTTCGTTCAACATGTAAATATTTAATAGACTACAAAAATATAGAGACGTTGGTAAAAATATGAAAAATATATATAATAACTAGATTTAGTTATTCACTAAGATTCGTTGCAGTGAACGTTATATATTCTTCATATTTTATACATTTGTTGTACGATAAAATACTTCAAATTTCGTATTAATGTATAAAAATTCGCGGTCTGATATAAATAAATATTAGATTTCTCAAAACTCGGAGATAACATTAATTAGTCTCGAAATTAATCTAATAAAAGTAATTCACACTTAAGTAAGTGTTTTATTTCTAGGTTAGAATTTTCTAGATTAAAAAAAAAATACTACTAAAATTGTACTACTACTTCTTCCATATTTTTAATAGAACTATGTAACAAGCGTTTCCTTCATTATTGCTGTTTCATTTCCAAAATCTTCTCAAAAGGAGACTGGCACGCGTTGCTGAATTTAAAATTCCGCACAAATGCAGTATAAAATCCTCAGACATCAATGAAATTATAAAAAAGAGTAATCTTTCGGCTTTCTTTCGATTAACGTCAATTAAATAGAAATCTGCTACATCCACTGAATATTACAATATACAGTGGACATACTTCTTTTCTATCACGCGGTTCTGTACATTTCAGTACACGAATATACAGTCATAATAATTCACATTTATTCAAATCTCAAATCTTACTCTCATCTTCCACAAATCATAAGACCAACTCGCCATTCCCGTCATCCTCACCTACTCAAATACCAATTCTCCGGTTCGTCCGTGCAACAAAACACACGCGGGGGTGTAATTAGCAAGTTCTTTACGACGCAACAAGGACACCTCGCCAGATCAGCCACGGCCAAAGTGTCTGCGAATCGTTTGGCAACGAACGCCATTGCAGCCGGCGGCTTAATATGCGGTAAATGCAAACGGCAGACATTGCCCCGACGAAATATGACCGCCTATATCCCCTGGCAATGTTCCAACCCGTGGCCTGCCAGAAAATACGCATAACAAGTGGCATTGTTAGCGTGCTTGCTCTCGCGAAGGATTTTACTACGAGTTTTGCTCATTCTCTCTTTTTTTTTTTTTTTTTTGATTTGAGCGTTCGTTAGCGAGCGGGACAAGCACTTGTCACGATTCGCGTGACCAAGTAGCTGATCTTTTCGAGCGCTGTATATTAGATTATATCAGGGCTAGGTCGAACAGACGAACAGGATGAATAGAAACGCTTGTGTTTAGTGACCTCCTGAACTAGTTACGACGTTTATTCGAGCAGCGAATTTTTCAACTCTTAAGTGATATTTTATTGCTTCATTAAAAAGATTTAAATTATTCAATTTTGTTTTGTATATTGTATTTTTTCTGAGAGATTCGGAATGAATTAAATCGAAAATTAAACAAATTTTTGCAGCTTGAACGTCCAGCGATATTATGGTTTGGTGAAGATTGAAAATTTAATGACAACGCGCTGTGTTTTAATAACACAGTTATGGTAGAATTAGTGATTAAAAATACACGTCAAAAATCTATTTAAAATTATTTGAAGGATTTAGAAAACAATAAGCAAATTATGATACAGCCTTCGTGATCGTCAAATTTCAATCCACTTGACAAATTATTTATTGAAGAAGGTAGAAGAATGAAAAAAAATATGTTTGTAGTGAAAGAATTTTCTCAGCAGAAAGATCGTCCAACAGTTCAAACGATCATCCATTCAAACGATGAAACGAGAACGTAAGAATTAATTACTTTTTAATAAAACTTAAAAACTCCAATTTAACCTAAGCTTGAATGAAAAAGGAACAAATTAAAAAACTCCAAAGAGAAACAACTTGGCGCCGGTATTAAAAAGAATTAATAGTGAATCGCCTTCTATCGAAAATATTCCACATTTTCGCATAAATCACCCTTCTCTGCACAAAGCGGCCCAAGTTGCGCATACCTCAGTTTAAATTCCCTCGATCTTCCTCCGCCACAGAGCTTTTTCCATTATCAAATATCTTCCAAAGGAAAGAAAACAAAAAAAAGAAAAATGAAGAGCTGTTATTAAGCGTTATAGATCATCAACGTCCCCGAGCAACGTTAAAGCGAGAAAATACTCCGGAATAAAATTCCCCTGGCAAATAAAACAGATCCTAGGCCGGCCATTCATTCTCACCGGCGAAACAATACACGACGACGGAGAATATTCGCGGAATCAGCCGCCGATCAAAGCGTTGGAAAAGCCTGCCGGGCCGATGGGGTAGTTTCGCCCCCGGTGAAAAATGCTGGTCAAACAATCGCTCGCTCGTGATATTTCATGCTCTTTGTTTCATCGTTTGCTTGATTTAACTCTCCCGTCCCGTAACTACTTGAATAGTTCCTTTCGTTTTCGTTGTGTTCGCGCGTGCAATTGTTTCCCGGTTAGTTCCTGGCGCATAAATATATCAGCAATGACACGAGTTGTAAATTTACTTGGTTGTAAATGTAAATTCGCCATGGGGCGGAGTGGTGGACGCGCAGACTTGGAAATATTGAATAGAGGGAGTAGAAGAAGAAGAAAGAAGATTAAATTCAATATTAAGATTAAACTGTTGGGTCTCTTTAGAAGCTCGCGTGTGAACCTTTTACGTTTTCGATCGTTGTATTGTTAAAACGATTTCTGAGTAACGGATTTAGATTATTAATCTTTAGTCAGACCTATTTATCTTCTATTATGTTTCTATTTAATTTCATCGAATTAATATTGAATTTAATAATTCAATTCAATTACAGAAATGAAATTTAGGGTTAAATTTAAATTTAAATTCGAACATGAATCTCAACAAGGATTTTTAAATCTATGTCTAAACGTAAGTTCCCCTAAGCTAAGTAATTTTCTCAAGTTCGAATTTCCAAGTATGAATTTTCCAATTTGAAACTAAATCTTAAATTTGAATTTGAATTTTTGAACATGAATTTCCTACGTTTACTTTCAACATTTACTTCATATAGAGGTTTACTATATAATATACATGGTATATATAATATACATGATGTATAATATACATGATATACATACAAAGTATAGCAAAACGAGATAATTATAAAAAACAAATTTTAACTTTCGATATTCATTTACCTCGAATTCCCCGTAAGAACGAAGAATAGAAATTAACGAAAGTTTCAACAAAATCTCCACGATTAATCGATCAAACATACCGGAAACAAGCAACTCAACAGGAGAAACTAGACACGATAATGAGACACTTTTTTTTTATCGAGGAAACAGCTTTCCAGCGATAGAGCGATAAGTGAAATTCTCTCGCATCGGGAAGTTTAAGAGGTTGGTGAGTACTCGAGAATTTTCCACAACGATACGCTTTTAATCCCCTCCCGGTGTACCTCCATGGGAAACTTACTTCCTGCTCGGTCAACGAGACAGACAGAGAGAAAGAGAGGAGAAAGATGCAAAAGGGTGGAAGAAAGTAGACTTTGCCCAGCTTGCAATTTTCTTACGGCTAATCGATTCGTTTAAGTGCACTCACCCCTTCCTCTTTGCCTTGCAACAAGTGGAAAGCACCGGCTCTTTGGATGCCAGGAAGGAACCAGATCGGATGCGAGCGTATAAGCCTCTCGATCAGGGTAATGTCACACGCGATCTCGCTGCCAGAATCTTCGGTCGAACTAGAGGATCCACCGGATGTGGCCGACCCTCCCGAGGACAGCGACTCCTCGCTCTGAAACACAACGTTTCGATTAATTAACGCGATCAGTCAAATATATTTGAAGAGAAATAAAGATTTCGAAGCTAATTCGTAGCTAATTTATTTATCGATTAAAGATTTATTTATCAATTAAAATTGTGCAGATCCTGAAAATGCATATTTGATCGATGTTATATTTGTTTGCTGGGAAGCAAACTAAAAATATGAATTGATACTGCTTTCACTGTTACTAATAATAATAATTTCTTTACAACAACCGAAAAGTATCGAATCTAGAAAAATGGCCAAAATGTAACGAATCTTGTCTATACATGTTTATTCAATTATCAACTTTGGTTAAAATCAACAATTTTAATTATAACAATTATGACATCGTTCTATAATGATCAAAAAAATATCGAATCTAGTCAGTCGAAATGTAATACTTTATTATGATATTATTTTATGAAATTGTAGAGTCCAAGTAAAAGACAGTAGAAGAAAATTAAACGTATTAAAACGAATTCTTCCAATTTCAAGAGATTGAATTTTATAGTATAATTCGATCGACTGAAAAGAACTCTAAATAAAATGTTGCGTTAGCACAAAGTTGGCCCTCAATGAGTTAACGACTTAATCCACTTGCGCTGGCAACAGATTGCGGACCATAACGAGTGACCAAACCGTATACAATAAAACGTCGCTTTCTTTTTGAACTCGTCGGTATGATGAATCACTGGATAGAAATTATTGAGAAGTAATAAATTTATCGTTTGTTTTGTCTGAGTTATACTTAAATATACTTGAAACTGAGAAAATATTGCAACAAAAAATTTTCGAACAAAAAAATTCTCGACGTGCGTAGCACGTCGTTCCAGCGCAAGACCAGCACAGTTAACTGTTTCATTCAACGACTTGGAACTATTCTTTGACTATTGGAACTATTCCAAAGACAAAAGAAAGGAGCGTATGTCTAACGAAAAAAAAAAAAAAAAAAAATCGGAGAAAAATTGGAAGAATAATGAAACGGGGATAACGTTGGGCCGAGCACCGGGCTGCAAATTGAGATAACCGATGAACTCGTTCGTTCCTCTGGTGCCGCGTGGCGACGGTATAATGCCGCATTAAAGTGTATTGTATGACGATCAGGTAGGATTTAGACCCTCGGAATTGCGGCTTAAGGGCCAGAAATTTCCATATTCGCGGCGTCGCGCCGCTCGCCAGCCGGATCGTGACTTTGTCCACTCTTGTTCTTCGTGTTCGTGTTGGAATTGGTCGGCGCAAGGTTTTACCACGGCCGAAAGGAACCGTAGGGGATCGAGATTAAGCAATGAAGCGGAATTAATGGGGTGAAACGCCGTTGGTCAGATGTTCGGGAAATTATATCGCGCATGGTTTATGAATCATTTGTATATACAGACAGTTGATATTACACACAGGTTCATGATCATTTAAATAAGTAAGAGTCGGAAGAGAAATATTACATAATTTACGAGAACGATCCCGCAGTATATAATTATAAAATTTGTTGGAAGAATGAAAGAAAGATATTGTTCATTGTTTTTGCAATACTATTTTGGGGATAAATATGGAGTTTCTTTGCTCGTCGATGTTCATTTTTATATAAGCTTCGAGCTTTTATACTTTCAGAAAAGAAAAGAATGTTTTCGTACGAGTATGTATTTCTTCTTGATATTGCTCTCGGTCTTCACGTGCAATATTTATATCTGATTGTAATTAAACAAGATTGTATATTAATCAAGTCTTTCAGAGATTTCAACTCTCGATGACTTTCCTTTAATAAACCAAAAGAAAATCTATGCAATCGTAGTAGACGAAGATCAACTAATATCGACACATAAGTATTTAATACTATACTTAATATAACAAAAAGTATGACCTTCACAATTATATTAATATAATTTTACGTGCAACAGATACATCGTATCTATAAAAATCTCCTCGATTAATTTTCAATTTCCCAACTAAAGAATTCTCGAATCAAAAGATAACTTACAAATTGATCAGTTAAAAAAAACCTGAAAAGAAATAGTATCCCATGAATTTCAGTTTCCTAATGATCTCAATCGGGGTACGCGCACCCCATATTGTAACTCATAAATAATCACTAAACGATACTCGAATGTTAAACGATCGCAATCACGCCAGCTCGTGTCATAATAAATCAAGGCGGGCGTCGATTAAACTTCTCCCACCTCTGGCCCAACTCTATCGTCTCGTATAATCCTACGATCCCTCTAAATACCCCGCAAAAAAGTGCAAAAGGGTCGCGAACCCAAAGCGGAGTCAGTCTCGTTTCTACTAACGCGAATTGGACGTTTGACGAATTGTTGGGAAATGTAAGGATCGAATTCGATCGGTCAGCATCGATCAAAGCGTCTTTTCAGCGAGACGACATTATATTTGAATTGGGAATTAAATATATTCCTTTGGAGCTGGATCTGATAGAATTTTCGTAACTTTCTTATTCTTGGTGAGACGAGAAACGAAATATTTATTGCTTCGCAAATCAACATCAATAATGTTTATTAAGATTGCTGTTCTTACTGAAATTAACATAAATTTCTCATTGTTATAATATTGTAACTTCTGTATGTTATATTTTTGGAGTTTGATCCAAATTTATATTTTTTATCTGAGGAATTAATATAAAAATGCAGAAAAGTCTATTCACTGTAATGCTAATGAAATTTCAAAAAAATTTCGTGCGACACGTATAATATATTCATAAAAATGTTCAAATAATTTTGAAAGCTACTATAATACATTTTATATCGATTAAATGTATTTATATTTATTTTCTAAGTTAATAATTACGAGAATAAAACTAATATTTTAAGTGTAAATTAAAATATTGTGAATTATTACAAGTATTTGATTTTAAGGAAAAATATTTCAAAAGACTCTAAATGCAATACTAAAAATGTGCAGGATATTAAAAAATTTCACATTTCATGTTTACTAATATTTACCAATATTTACAGAAATAATTCATTTACTTTACTTATTGCCGTAATCAGAAAAATTGGTGCAGAAACAATTGGTTTCGCAATTTCGTTGAAACGACAGTAATTTAACCGAGTATTTCTGCTACAATTTTCCAACAAGAGGCTTTTCTATTCGAGTGCGAAGGTCTTGCTCCAGTTGGCTTCGTTTGCGAAAAGGGTTCAACGCTATAATACTTCAGAATTGCCTTCGTTACTGCCGATTCACGATTCTACTGATACACGTTTCGTTTAAGAATAACTTCTCAAACGAAATCAATTTAAGCACACTCACTTTTGTTTACATATTTTTATATTTACGTTCAGAGAAAAATTTCTTGTTTCCTATCATATTATTCTGCCAATGGAAAAAAATTCGACGAAAAAGTTTTACACATCTAAAACGCAAAATTATTACATTTACAGAATAATTTGTTACTTCGGAAGCTACGGAGAAAATTGCATCTTTCATTGTATCATGTATTCTACTAACTAAAAAGAAAAATAAAAAAGAAGAACAAAGTTAATAAAATTTCAAATTAAAATTTAACAGATTTAACGATAAAAGATTCGACGGCAAGAATAAGAAAAAAGTTCATGCTTCAATTCAAAGCATCACGAACACCGAATTAAATTTTTTACCATTCGTCAGAGCTTTAATCGGACCGTGTTCCGAAATTAATAATAAAATAAAAAAAAAGGGTAGCGAGAAACAATTCGACAAGGCGTTTCCGAAACTGGCACGTCGCGAACATCCATCACCTCCCAATTTTATTTTCCGCGCAACCCTATTTCTTTTTTCACCGCGGGGGTTGGAACGAGGACACGGCAGGGGGGCTGCTCGTGGAGAACTCGCGAAAGGGGTTCGCCGCGTGCCGGAGTTTCAAGTGTAATTTAATTTGAAATGCAGACTGACACACAACGGCGTTTCAGGTTAAACGGATTAAACGAGGACGTGCGACGCGTGCCGAACACCCTCGCAGCTAATTGCGAATCCCTTAATTGCAGGCCGCCGAAAGTATTCCGCAGTCGTTGCAATTTACCGATCAGCCAATGCCTCCGTCATTTTGTACATCGTTCCGTCGACGAAATCTCGTTACGAAATGCTAATTCAACGTAACAGTCTCTTTCGAAAATTACCACATTGATAAAATTAATTTTCTTTTCGTAAAATTAAAATTTCTTTCTATTTTCTTTTTTTTTTTTTATTATACTTGGACGATTGGGTGGAAATTTTATGCTTCAATCTCGTCGGTCAAGTCGTTCTAGCGCCAGGAAAGAGAGAACATCTCTCACTCACCTGTACATGATGTAGCTGCGTAAGCTGATGATGCTGCAGCGGATTCGGCGGAGGCGTGCTCGGCGAGCTGACGACTTGAACGGTTCCATGCTGCTGCAGATACGGTTCCAGGAAGACATCGTTCCTGCGAACAGAGAAAACAGACCGTCTACGTTTAGTCTCGTTTCGTTAATTAGCCTCCTTCTGTCAGGCGTCTGCTAGAATTCGCCTGGACAAATAGGCAACGCGATTTCCAGCCGCTTTCACGCGGTTAGAAAGACCATTAGCATTCCTCGCGTCTTGCCTACGTCGTTCTGTCGCTGTAATTAACAAGTTTCAGTTCGTTCAAATTCCACGGATCGCATCTCGCGGATTCGTTCCGATCTCGCGGGATCCAACGAATACCAAGAGAATAATATTTTTGCAACGTGGAGAAAACGCTATACGTGCGATACGAGCTGTTACTTTTGAAAATCTTTCGAGATATCGCGGAACGACGTAAATAGACGTGACGGGTTGGTTACATTCCTGTTCAATTGCATCAAGCGAGAGCATAGCGTACAGTACGAGGAATTTAATAAATTTTTCTTCGGCCTTTCGAAATGTCACCTTTCATGAACGATCCTTTCAGAAACCAAACTGATCCGATGTCACTTTTTAGTAATTGAATTTAGTTTAATTACACAAATATAGGATCAACTCTCAAAAAACTTTTTTATTCTTTTTGATTTACTTTGGTAGGTTCATTCATATTAAGAAAATGACACGGGTGATGATTTAAGAAAAAACGATCCTTGTAACATCATCTTTCCGTGATTCTCAGAATGTTGATTTATGAATGGTTCATACGTTACATGTAAATTGTTTTACGTTTTATCATTTACTTCAGTATTTTACGTAGATTATTTATGGAATTATTTTATGTACATAAGATACAAATTTATTATACGTTCACTACTAATTTCTAATTTAATCGTACTACCTTTTTTAAATTTCCTTAAAAGTAATTAAATATCATTGTTTAAAAATGTGAGCAGCCTGATTTGAATATTAAAAAAAATAAATCTAAACTCTAGTAAATAAATATTTCGTTTATCTAGCAGTATAATATACCTAGTAGTATAAGTTCCTATTTCTCGCTCCTCCCTTAAAAAAAAAAAAAAAAAAAAAAGGATTTAAAGGAGAATGGCTGAAATTCTCGAGAGAAAATGGAGGCAAGCGCAAAAGTGGCCTAGAACCGTGCAATTCTGTATCGTGAAACGATGGTGCACAGTGTCCTCGTTACCCGCGCCTGCAGTTCTGCTGCAGGTAATCGCTTAGAAACTCGCGAGTAAATCCTCCTGCGCGTGTCGGGGCGCCTCCGCTCCGAGGGGACAATACACGCTTTGTAAACAGACTTGTACGCCGGCGTAATTTCCGTCGAGCTGGTTCAGAGAAACCGCGCGGTCTCTCTCTCTCTTTCTCTCTCTTTCTGTGACGAGAACTGGCCTAATTGATCTTGGGATTCCTCCTCTGGGGATCAGTCATTGAAACAGAGAGAGGGTTTCAGGATGTCAAGGATTAAAATGTTTTTTTTTTTTTTTTAAGTCCTTTCTTCGTGAATTTGATGACAGTTAAAGCGAAGAGGACTGGAATTATTTGGAGGGTTAGGGTTAACTGGCTTGTCATTGGAATAGAAAAGCAGGATTTTTGAAGTTCTGTTGCATGCCAAGAATTACGGTTTTGTCTTTTGACGAGATCGAGGTAAAGAAAATTCACTTGAAAGTTGGGATTAGATGGATTCAACGAATTTCAATTATTACGAAGATCGGAATAGCGATTTGGAAATTAGGATTGAATGGATCGAATGAATTTCGAGCTACCAGTAATGGGTACATGTGCAAGATAAAATGCTTGGAACGTTTAAAACACGAAATTTTGGACAACAGTCTCGGGGCGATACAAAATTCTCGAAAAAAATTATTGCCTCCATCCAGCAAACTCTCAAATCGCGCCGTGCATCGTCTCGACGTTCGTCGAGCTTAACAAGCGTCCACGAGACGTCGTCGCGTCTTGAAATTAACGTCGCCTTAACGAAGCCACCGCTAATTATACCGATAATCCGCACTCGTGTAAAGCGAATCGATGCCCATCGGGGCGACGGTACTCCGACTCTTAATTAATGATCTCATTAGAGTCCGAAAAGTTCCCTAATGACCTATCTTACGGGCACGCTCAACCCTTATCCTACCACAACACTTTCAACACTTTTTCCGCTCTTTGTCAGTACCTTTCGCAATTTTTATTCCCCGTCTTCTATTCGTTCTTTCTCTTCTACAGTTTCAATAATTTATTTGATATCCTTCCAACTTTCTACACTACATTTCTATTTTTTTTTTTAAATTTATCAGATGCTTCGTTAGTAGAAATCAGATGAAATTCTCGGGAGAAAATTCTCGGGAGGCAAGCGCAAAAGTGGTCTGGAACCGTGCAATTCTGTATCGTGGAACGATAGTGGCACAGCTTTCTTATCGTCTCACGAAAGTTTTCTGTTCGTTTCTCCTCTCTGACACTGTCTATCGATTTTTCTCGATTTTCTTTTCTCATACCTCATTTTTCTCTTCTACCTTGTATCTCTCTCTCTCTCTCTCTCTCTCTCTCTCACTCTCGCGGTTTCATTGCTCGGTCTGCCGAGCAGAGATCACCTGGCTCTTTATTTACATAGGTCCTTCGACTCCTAAACGTTTTTTCTTTTACGTTTTGCGTTCGTCAATTTTTCTCCTCCATCTCTCAGTGAACTTCGGCGATTTATTCACCACCTGGTTCATCAATCGAGGTCATCGTCTCGCGATTCGTTCGATCTTTCCTTCTGCATTTTTTCTTAACATTCGTGAATTTTTCTCCAACTATTTCCTCTCTCGTCGTTGTTTCATCAATTTGTTTATCACCTGATTCGTCGGCCGAGGCCAGGCTGGCTCGGACAAAGAAACCAGTGTGCACGCGCGTTCTTTGGCGAACGGGAACGCGTATCGCGTTGCGTATCGCGAGCTAATTGCGCCACGTAGTAGTCACCGTGCGTCAGAATCTAGAGAGTAAGTGGCGCGTTACGCGGAAACGCTAGGCGCTAGATTAACGACGCTGGTTTTTATGCGTCCTGTAAGTATTTATGCGGTTCCCGAGAAGTTTCGAGTATCCAGAGCTATCATTAGTGTCTTCGTGCGCGGATGCACGACTGTAATTGCCAGCGGAAAGCACCGTCCTACCGGCGAATTTTGTTTCACTATAGTGTTTATTAAAATTGAGCACTTATTTCGTTGAAATATCGAAGCGTTGAGATTTGTTTATCTACTTGGAATTTACTTGGCAAAATTTTAGTTTGACAAATGTGTGACATTTTACTTTGTTGCAAATTGTCATTTTCAATGGAAAATCGTCAGTCAGATGTTACTCGAGTTATTTTATTCTTCTCCAAAGAAGCTGAATTCTGAAGATCAAAATAGATCAAATCTTATATAAGATACGAATATTTTTATAGTTCCCTCAAATATTTGTGTAGAAAGCAGTCAGAAAAATAATAGTACCTATTTAAATATATCGTAAAGATCTCGTTTTATTAGAGATACTTCTTTGTATATAAAAAAGTAAAATAATAAAGAACGATAGAATAACTTTGTTTCAATACCTGTGTCGAAAGAAAAAATATTGAATCTTACGCAAGTGTCGCACGAATATTTATGAATGAAATATTTTACCATCATAAATGTAGTGAAAGATGTTAATCTTCTTGGAGCGTGAATATTCTACAGCTGTTTGCGCCAAGTTACATAATTTTCAAATATATCTCCACTCTACCCATATGTTACATAATGAAAACTGTTACTGATATTTATCGCACAGGATGCGAATTAAAATTAAAAATAATACACTGGCGAACATATAAACAGAACTGTATGAAATATATTTCAAAATCATTACATTACAGGAAAAATTGAAAATCAAATAGAATATTAGATTGTACATTTCTATACTATCATGGAGAAGTTTTATGCACAATGCTAAAATTATCAAAATAAAAAATTTCTCCTTCTACCTTATAATCCATTATTTTTCTCACACAAACACATATATATATATATACAAATAAATATAATTTAAAAAAATGTAAAAGCTATTGCTCGTGTACAAAGTATATAAAAAAATAATTCAAACATAATCTTTCGTTTAGTCATAATAAAATTTCTTTAGAACAAGCTGTATCGCCGCTGTAAATTACATTTAAAGAATCGTCATTATTCAACGACGAAAGAGGGAATTCTCACGAGCGAAAGGGGATTTATTTTCTCACGTCGTGACATACGACTTTACATAGCAGAATTCTATTTCCAGCGAATAGTTGTAGAGAAATAATTGCCGCGGTTACGCGTGCCATTTAGTCGCGAGCGGCACGCTTCACAAACGGTATTATTTCGAGCAAAGTTTGTCGTAGTTGCCGGGCTGAATATCCGATGAAGGGGCGTTGACGTATGCAAAGTCGCCGGGCTGCCACCCCCTACACGTCCACCACTCCATTGTTCCTCTACGTTTGACAGTCGGACGGCCTGCCTCGGACTTTGTCTACCCCAAACTGCCCTGTTTGTGCCTCGACATGACTCTCTCAGGACCGTACACGAATCACTACAGAGGGGTTGAAGAAATTTTCGTTTGTGTTTCGATCGAGCTCAGAAACACAGGTTTCGTTTACAGGTACGAATTGAAGAAGTGAAACATTAACATGACACGTACGCTTGACACGATCGCTTGGACGGATCTTTGTACATTTACGTACATGTATGTGAGATTTAAAATATATCGAATGTGATATCGGAAAAAAAGTATAAAATATCCAAAATTGTTTTGATCTCATTTTGTTACTTTATTTCTTTTTCAACTAAAATATTATTCAATTGTACTCTTTAAAATTTTAACACGGCGTGCGAGGACCTTTCGAACTGTAATGTGTAATAAATGAACTATCTATGAACTATGAATTTACATGAAAAGTTTAATGGTAACTATAATAAGAATGACGGATGAAAGTAGTATGTATATATTTTTATGAAATCTGGGCACTACAAGAAAGTGTCAAATTAATATTTCTACATATTGAATATTTTCCGTCACAGTACAATCAAAACTTAGAATCTTGGCTCTTGTAACAGTTTTAAAACCAAAGATAAATGACTGTAACACACGCGACAGTTATATCGCTATATTCAATGTGAAATCTACATCCTTTCCCGTTTTTTTTTTTTTTTTTAGCACACATATTATTTATGATAAAAATTCCGCAATTATTAAAAACGTGACAGTAATCGTAATTGATGACGCGGCAAATTCGAGCGAACGAATGGCGAGGCCATCGATGCACGAGCAGGAAGAGATGATCGTACAAGAAATAAATGATTAGGGAGAGTCCGATGTAACGAAATGAAACGGGTTCGTGGTGATTACCAGTGCGCGATAATTACTCTGTCTCGGTGTCGATTCAGATTCGAAGCTCCAGTTGCTTCTTTGACGATCTTAATTATATAAGATGATTCTAAAATTCTTTTTAAAATGTTTCGTAACAGATCAAACGGGACTGTGTTGCTTTAGGATTGTTAGATTAGAAATACCGCGTCTTTCGAAGATGTTAATTATATTGATGATGTACTTTGGATTGGTTCGAAAGCTACATTTAAAATAATTTTTTCTTTTATTAATTCTTAGCTGTAAATAAATATTGACTGGATTTGGACAAATACAAAATGTGCGTAATATCTACTGAATATTCATACGTATGTATTTGTTATGTGTATAAATATTTGGATCATAAATATGTTTAAGAATTAGATCTGTACAAATGAATAAAAATATTCATTGATAAAATACAGAGCAGAGTCTGTATGAATCTATAAAATCTGACACGTTAAAAGTTACGAAGAAAATATATTTTACCCAGCCGTTTAAATAATGTTTAAATAATAATCACGAATATTTAATTACAGAAATATCTAACTCTACAAATTTACGGTAGTTAATAAATGAATTAGAACAAAATGATACAACTGTCTTCTACTTTCAAAGTGTTCTCGCATCAAAGCTCTGCAACTCTGTGAAAGTTAATTACCACGACAAACAGGCCTTCTTTTTACACTTAGAAACCAACCAACTCTTTTACACCAAACTAATTGCCATCCTAATTCCAAAAATTCATCCATCATTCCACGATCTCGTGAAACCTAGTCTCGCCATCTGTCCACGGTCCGGCAATTAAAAGCCGATCCTTCGTCGCATAAATCTTCGTCGAGGAAACGTTGACACATCCGTCCCTTGTTTTTTTTTTTTTTTTCAAACTTTTTTTCTTCCGTTTTGTTTTTTCCTTGGACGAGCATCGAGGGACGATTTGTTACGATACGTCGCGACATATCGATTTTTTTCCCCGCCGCGGTGATACCTGCCGGACGTCATTGATTAATTTCGTGCCGTGGATTAATTGACTGCTTGAAGAGTTTTCAGTCGCACGCAGCGCCTCGTCCCAGCTTCCGACACGCGCAGGTGTATCGATTTAATTAGACGGGAAACATGCGCCGAAAAACCTGGTCGATCAACGGACACAACGGAAGTTTCCCGCTCGCGTGATTTAATTGGGAAATCGATTTATCGAGTATTTTTCGAGGCACTCGTAACGAGATACAGTGGCTCGCGAAAGTTTGTCATGGAGGAATTCTTACGAACGCATTACGTGTCTCGTGTGAAGAATATTTTGAAATTTTATTAGCATTGTAATATGAGACGTGATGTTGCGTTGATAAAAAAACTAATCTGAAAGTGTATATAAAATTAATTTACTTGTTTGAAGCTTGAAAAATGCTTTTTTATAGTCTAGCCTTTCCATACATTAACCTTTGCTCGAATTTTTCAAATCTTCACCCTTTGCAATCTTAACATTAAAACTAGCAGAGTGATCAATATGATTGATTCTTAATTTTTCATTGAAACTACGTTTTAAAAATCTGAATCTGGAGTAATAAATTTTCTATTCTTCGATGCAATTTTTTATACTTCCAGCAGTTAAAATTCCATTCAATTCTTCTGTCCAAACTGAAACGCTAAAGTATCTTAAAAAATTCAAACTCCAGGATTCTTCTCTACAATCCACTTGTTTTTCATCCCCCAGTAGTTAAAATTCCATTTCAAATTCTATTCTTTTCTAAATTTGAGATTTCCCCCCAAAAAAATCTAATTCTATTTTCTTCCACCTTCTGATCTCAAATCCTACAAAAACCTTTACCACCCCGAAGAAACAATTTCTTGGACAGAGAGAGAGAGAGAGAAGAAAAAGTCAAAACTGAGACATTTCTCACTACACAACAGAACCCTTAACCACTTGCGCTGGCAACTGATTGCGGACCATAACGAGTGACCAAACCGTATACAATAATTCGTTGCTTTCTTTTCGAACTCGTCGGTATGATGAATCACTGGATAGAAATTATTGAGAAGTAATAAATTTATCATTTGTTTTGCCTGGGTAAAATTTTTACCTAAATATACTTGAAACTGAGAAAATATTGCAATTTTCGAACAAAAAATTCTCGACGTCCGTGGCACGTCATTCCAGCGCAAGAGGTTAAAGGACACGTACGAATTGTTGGAACAGTCGATGTGAAAGTAACAAAGGGCCAGCGACGCGGAAGTTACGTTCCTGATTCGAGTACGAGGAACGCGGCGTGTTCGTCGTCTGCGAGATCGGACGGGGGTTGCCATGACGACTGGGGAGGTTCTCAACACGTGGTCCAGCGACGGCCTCGTAAGGGTAAAAAGGGATTTTTACGTATTAACGAGCGGCCCAGTGCATCGTGCTTGCAACAGGAAGGGATGCGTTCTTGCGTCTGGAGATGTTTAAGTGTTTAAGGGATGGTACGGCTGCCATCTCGAGGAACCGTGCCTCAAAGGCGAGGATTCCCGAGTGGCGGAGCTTCGGATCTCAAAGGAACACCAGCAAGGAACGGTTCTTCGTTCGTTCTTTCAAGTCATACAGCCCCCTCGCCCCCTTTTTTATGGTCGTTTCTGTCTCGAGATGTTAATTCGCTGCAGTTACCGGAGAGGGTGGCTAATTGTAGCAAGTTCTGAACAGACCATGAATTTTTAGTGTTTTTCCGAAAGATTTAAAAATTCAACAGTGCATAGAATGCGTGTAACATGGTTATTTAGTTCAAGTAACAAATATAATATATAATACATTAGCATTGCACGAAGAATTTGAATAATTTAAGATGTTTTACTTCATCTTTCATATTCTACTAAAAAAGTCTCAACGTAGTGAAAGATTTAACTCGATAAAAATGCACCAAATTTTGGGAAAATGATATTACGAGACTTCTGGAGGAGACTGTTAGGGCTACTATTGAGAAAGTATAGAAGAGATTATGGATAATAATCCCGAATAGAAATCTTTTAGTACAATACAGGATAATAATTTTGAATAGATACCTTTTTAAACATAGATAGTTGAAATATCATTTCAAACTATCTATGTATTATCTCAAAATTGAAGATACGAAGTTTCGTCATCTTTTTCTTCGTTCAATTTAAAATTATTACTTTGTAATAATCTGTATAATATAGATTTATGTAAAAGAATGAAAAATACAGAGAATGTACAAAGGAAATACAAAAAATAATAATAAATAATAATAAAGAATTGCTGGACAAATTGGTTAAATATTCTATGGGTGGTGTTATAGCATGTAATTAAATAACTGTATTTAGTGTAGTATGTAATTAAATTAGCTCAGTGTATTCTAATATTTCACTATTGCATTAACATTTTATTTACTCGAATAGAATACCTTTCACTTAATCTGTGAATCGTAGAGAGATCACTTAGATTTCAATGAAAAACTTTCAGAATATAATCGGAAACTGAAGTATTTAAACCATCCTTTCGTAAAATTAGTACAAAGTGTTTAATAGTAATGCGTTTTAAATGGAATGTTATTTCGATTCCGTACTCTAATTCAATTCACCGGGTGATATTGAACTCAAGCCAATGGGGGCTGGTATTCCTGCGAAACCTTGAACCGCCGCCAACGGGGGCGGTTTAGGAATTCTTAGACAGTCAGCAGAATATTTTCTAATATTACCATCATGAAAAATTGAACGTATTTATATGTTTTAATTAATTAAAATTCAAACGATACTACATTCATATATTTGAATAAAAATTCATACAGTAGAAGAAAGATTTGATCAAGTACTATAAGTTTCCGTACTTTGTCGTTCTCAAGATTTTCTTCTTTCTCGTGTTCCACGGTTATCTTTAATTACGTTTAATTGTTTCCAGTTGTTTCTGACGAAAATTTCGTTTAAAATTACATTCCACGGGGGGAAGAGGCAATGCGGAGGGCAGCCTCGTCCGTTTAAACGTTCCTTCGAGCAAAGAACATCTCATCTATTCCCGGAAGAGTAATAATTTCATTAATTAGAGGCGGGCTGAAACGTGCATGGGGGTTGCATTCTTTCACAGGCATCGCGACACTTCTCTCTAAAGTCTCGGAAGATTTTCTGCGCGAAGAAGTTCAAAGAATTTTCAGCTTCTCTAAAGGAACTTTCTCTCGTCTCTTCCTCTTTTCTTCTATCCCTTGCATCGTCCCTGTCGCGTAAACGAGCAAAGTTTCGCGAACATGAATATAAGTAAGCTTCCTGGCAAATTATCGCGGTTTGGTATTCTCTCTTTGGTAAACAAGTACAATGAAATTTCGGAACAATAGAAATTTCATTTGACAAAATGATTTTCAAAATATGAATATTTAAGCAAGACTTTCAAATGAGATGTGTAAAGTTCCAAGAAACGCGCACAGTTTTTATTCTGTGACTGTTTAAATTGGACGTTTTACATATTTGAGCAACATTTGAAACAATGTTTTATGTTTCCTAGTCAAATTTTTCACATTTTTTAGTACAATAAAATTTTCAAATTGAATATTTTAAATTTGCTAGTCAAATTATTTGACAGGCAGATTTTTCAAACAAACTATATCAATTTCATCAAATTTTCAAGCTACCAAAAATCACGAATTTGACTTATCAGCGATATCGTTTAAATTAAATTGATTTTCTACAAATTTAATAAATTCTTCGTTCTAACTTCTTCAATTTGCTATTCTTCTTCGATCTGTATGATAAAAAATGGACGTTATATTTCAATAGATATTATTAAAATCTACGATACATGTAGTTTTAAAAACTTAGGTTTAGTCAATATAATTTTAATTGTACAATTTCTCCTATAATTTTTTTGGTGAATGGAAGTTGCAAGAAAAAACAAAATTAAGCAGTTCGACAGCTTCGAAGACGCTCTTCTTTCTTTTTTTCTTTCGTTTTTCCTTCTCGCGGGGAGAAAACGTAGAAGAAAAGGTAGAAGCGATAACGTGCGTATATTTTTCCGGTCAACGATCATCTCGTGATCGACAAACTCTTTTCTAATTTTCTCTAATCCTCTCACGCCGAGCGTGAAATCGTTTCTCCCGACTCAGTTATGGTTTAAAACCGAACGTTCTTTGCGTTTCTCTCACGCACGACTGTCAATGGAAAGTCTGCAACACTCAAGTTAATTATTTCGCGACTTCGCTGTCGAAAGAAACAGGCTGTATTCCTTTTTTCGATTTTTCGACTTTCTTTCTATTTTATTAGAAATAAAAATAAAATCTCGTACGCGGATTTACTTTTATCATTAATTTATCATTAATTTTATAATTAAAACTTCGCCGTGATTTATTTTTACTTTTCGCTCGTTAAAAACTTGACGCCGCTGATTTTTAATTCAACGAGAGAAATCGATGTTTTCACAGCGAATTCTACTCGCATTTGAACGTCAATTTTTATAATTATTCCAAAAAAATCTCATCGTGCTTCGTTCGTTGAAAATATCGGAGAATTTCAATTTGCGCGTGAAATTAACATCGTTCGGAGTTTTTTATTTGCGTTTGGCGTAGTTTCTTTTTTTAAGATTCCTCAAATATTACACGCTACAGTCGGGAATTTAATCGAGACGATTTAATTAATTCCAATTCTAACTGGAGTTTCAATTACAACGTACAATTCCAAGCGCGGCTCGTCCTCTTTTTATTAGTTCTATACTTTCTCTCGCATTTTCACGAGCTGATTCTACATGAAAATTAGCGCAATTAGAGACTGTAACGTTGTAGCAATACGGTCGCGAGATAATTTATAAAACCAGTCTCTTTCAATTCCTCTCGATAGAATTATGTTACTGTACAGTCATTAATAATTAATGAAACATTTTCATAATCATCGAAGAATTTTAAAATTCTAAATTTCTAAAAGTGATTCATTATAGATACACAAGTACCTACTAGTTTTATAATTTTTACAGTTAGTGTTACAGGAAAATGTTTCTCCTACATAATACAGATGGATGAAAACTACCTTTTGTCAACAATTATATTTACTCTCGCAAATTGTAATAAAAAGATATTTTCCACACGTGGGGAAATTTTCGAACAATGCAAATTCAGAAATGAAGATTAAATAGAAATTTAACTCGCTCGACAAAGTAGTTTACAGTTAATTTTAAATATTATAGAAAATAGTCCTAGAAATTTCACCTACATGTCAACAAAATCTGCGATAATTGCATGTTACTAAAATGTACGTGCAATAATTCATCAAGTAAATGTCTCCCCGATTTCTACGACCATCGCAGCAAAATCTTTCTTCCAAACAATTTACCCAATTCCCGATACCATAAATACAGGAAAAGAAAAGAGTCGGAATCGACAGCGCTTCGACAAATTCGCCAACTTTCTCTCGCTTGATCGCGTTTTACGACGCGTGTTCCCCGAGTTTCTATTAATCCAACTTCCCAAACGAGTCATCAGCACTCTGAAAAATATATCGCGTGGCTCACCGGTGGAGGATTAAATCGACCGGAAGCGGTGTCCTCCGTCCGGATATTGGCGGAAGCCCGCTCACGAAAGGGATTAATTTCCCTCGCGAGCAGGGAAACGCGATCGTGCTCGATCCAATCTCGAGAATGGGTGAAAGAAGAAACTCGCGCTTTTCCTCGGCTCCGTGCCGTGTTACTTGCGAAATTTCCCGGTAAATCGCGAATATCCGATGGTCCGTGCCGACAATTTTGCGCATGAAGTCGCTTATGGGAAGAGAGTTGCGGTGCTTGCTCTTTTTCGGTAGTAACATAAAGAGTTTGCGAGTTTTACGTTTTTTTTTTTTTTAGGCGAACCGTCGAGTTTTAGAGATTGTTTTTTCTTCCGGGAAATTCCGCTTGCTAGAGAACGTTCATCCTTTGACGAATTTATATTTCACTGGATTCGTTTAATTTTTGAAGTATGATTTATTTACTTCGTGAATAAATATAATTTATTTAATCTGTTTGATTTTCGTGAATTTTGTTGTAACGCAGTATTTGTTTAGTGCTTTCTGTAATATTTAGTAAGTGAAAGAATTTTCAACTGTTTGAAATTCTATTTCTTTGATTATATTCTCAAAGATGTGAAGTTGCATAAAAACTCACGGACTAATCGCAATATTACACCAATAGAAATTAGTCCTTAGAAGAATCACTTGTTTTAGAAATAGTAATGCCAACCAAGAAAGAACGATGCAGAAATATTGTTTTATTTTCCAAAATAGCTATTCCTACTTTGACGAATGTTTAACACAATAATGTCTATTATAATTCACACTGCTCGTCACTTTGCTGTTTTATAACATAAGAAAGTTTCTCTCTACGAGATCTCTAGCTGCTTTTGCTAAACAAATTATATATTTTGCAATTCCACGTCATTGTTCACGGTCGTAAAACAAACAAAAAAAGGAACTAGTTCTCCAATATATTAAAAAGAAAGAAAAGAAATACTTCATCGAAAAATTAACCGAAAAGAAACAAACAAAAAAAACAGAAAATCAAACAGAAGATAAACAAAGTGAACAAAATTACCATACGCCTATTCATTATTCCATACTAGATAGTGAAAATGACGTTTCGTCATGCATAGAGAGCACAGACGATGATTCTAATGGGAATCAGGCCGACGTTACTCGAAATAATGGCGCTGTTTCACGCGAAACGAGAAAAATTAGACCGTGAAGTAGTCGAACGGATCGGTGGGATCCTCGATGGTACGAGACAAACGACGGACGTGCAACCGGGAAATGATGATGGATCGGTCAAAAATTCCCTGTCCACCGGTTCCGACGTAAACGAACTTGTCTCTTTACCTTCGAGTTGGCGAGCACGTCAAGATCCATCGTGTTAGGAAGAAACAAAGCTCTTCGAGGAAAGCACTCTGCTGCATTAAGACTAATAGCACGCTTCCTGGTCGTTATTTCATAGAACGTGGCCGTTGCTCGCCTCGACGCCCGAGGGGAGGGGGTGGGACACCCGTGGAGATGTTCCGTTTTAGAGGGGACACTTAACGTTTAGTAAGAAGAAATGAAAGGAAAAAATAGACTCTGATAATACAATGTGGATTTTTAAAATTTGGAATATTTCCAGATTACCATTTCTTGGGATATTTAATTTTTGGTGCAATTTTGTTCTTGCTGGTCTTTGTGCATTTTTAATTGGGAATGTTTTAAATTCGAGATGTAAATTGCATTTTGCTCAGTTTTTTCAAATGTAAGATTTTTAAGTTCTGTGTTTTCGAAGCAAGTAGATACAAATCGTGCGATTCTAGTTTTATTGCTTCGATTATTTAATAAATTAATTTCAACTTCTCGCACTGTATCAAACAGCAGGTTGACAATATATCTCTGTTGTGTTGTACGAGATGACTGGAGATAAAGATGGAAGGGTAATAAAGTAAGTCGTAAGTGATGAATAGACTATTCCGGAGTGGCCTTGCGCAGACAACCCATTCTACTTAAACCGTAGCGCCTCCATTTCTCAGTACATCGTCGTCTGTACTCTCAAAAATCCTCCTCTCACTTCAACATGATTTACGAGCATTGAACATATACTGCCTTGAAAAATATACTGTTATCAAAGTATAAGAATCAAATTAAATATCTATCACACAATGGCGGAATTTTATATAAAAGGAATTTTATTACAGGAAGACTGTCAGTATTAATAATCTAATAATTTTATTTTCTAAAAAAAAGAGATACATTCTCTTACTACTTATCTCTCTTACGTTGTATAACAATCAATAAAAATTTTCATAAAAGGTACACGTTCTTCATCTTTGATATTTAACCTCTTGCGCTGGAATAGCGTGCTATTGTAATATTTTCTCAGTTTTAAGTATATTTAAGTATAACCCAGGCAAAATAAATAATAAATTTATTACTTCTCAATAATTTCTATCCAGTGATTCATCATACGGACGAGTTCAAAAAGAAAGCGACCAATTATTGTATACGGTTTGGTCACTCGTTATGGTCCGCAATCAGTTGCCAGCGCAAGTGGTTAATATCAATATAAATTAATTGAAGTCCCCAACGCGTAAAACTAATTTCATACTGAGAAACCTACTCATCCACAAAGGGCTGAAACCTATTACCTAATGCTCCCTACGGTCCTAATGTTATTCTGACATTGTCTGGCCAACTAAATACATACGCACGTAGATCGGGAAGAATATCGAGAAGAAGCAGAGGAAAGGTGGAAAAGAACGGAAAGAAAGGGAAGGACGAGTAGAAGGCAGGCAAAATGCGACTCCCGTGTACTCGCCTATCCGATTTCTCGTGGAAACCGAAGCCAAAGAAGGCTCTTGGGTTACACGGTGGGAGCAGCAAAGTGATCTTAAATTACTCCATGTAACACGCGACACTTTGCTTCGCTAAGTATCTCCACGCTCTGTTTCGGCTGTCTCACCGACAACGCGATGTCACCCGTTATATTGTCCTCTTTGGGACCGGAAAGTATTGTAGTCATGGTACAAGGCGTTCCGCTTTGGTACCCGTTCCTGATGGTAGATAATACCAATAGGAATTGTATTTTTAACGACGTTTGGTAAAGAAGTATAAATGGAAAAATTGCTGCTGATAATGTTTGGTTTTATCTTAATGTTGATGATATTACTGATACAATAACGCATCATGGGTGTAAAACACACGTAGAATTTACCTGACGATTAAGTGTAAATAATAATTCTTGAGTATAATTATATTTCAAAATATGAAAATTTCTTTTCCTTTCTGGAAAAATATCGTTTATGTTACTGATATTGTCAGATATGAAATATTAGATGACGTGCAATAATTATAACATTGTGTGACGTTGAAAGAATGCATTGAATGTTATTTGATAATTAGGTACAAAGAGAAATAAATCGATCTGGAGAATATTTCCTTTTCAATAAAATTATTATTCTTCCCTCGTTTAAAAATAATTTCTAACTTTTTCGTGGTTGATTCTTTGATCTCTTGTTATATCAAGATATAAATAAATGAACGGAGTGGCAAACAATTGGAGATTGTGAACAACTAAACTGACGGTTCGTTCAGCATGAATTATTTTATAACATTTATTACTACATTATCGCCTCATTCCTCGCTGTTCCATCACTCTCCTCGACTATCCAAAAAGAATATTCTCCTCGAGGGTGAAAAATATCATTAGAGCCCGTCTTTTTCTCCCGTCCCAGTGACTGGACGTTAACGGGAATTAAGGGGATAGAAGCTTAATCTTTTTCAAAATTCATGATTTCTACCATGGGATGCGCCTGTCAACTCTAATCTTGGTCGTCCGGAGAAGCCCCTCCTCGTCCCGAATACTTGAAATTTTTACTTCCTCGACAACTCGTCTGTCTCGTCTGAATTTCCTCAACAAAAGACAATTGATCGAAGAGAAACGTCTGTCAAATTTACAGAGATTCTACTCTAATTTTGACAGTCCTACGAGAGATTTTATAAAAATCGTCGAATTTTTTGAATAATTTTACAATCACGAAGTTATGAACTATCGTAGAATCGCTTCAATCTATTAATTCTATAAAATAAGTTCTACAAAATTTTAATTTTAATTTCTACAAAATTCGTCAAATTTTGTAGAGATACAAGATCTATGAGATGTCTAATAAATACTCTAAAGTCTTTGAATTTCGACACGAAGGAAGCAGAAGGAAAGCCGAAACACGAACACACGTGAAATAATTATTTTCCAAAAAAATTACAATCCTCCAATAATTATTTTCGAAACCCGGGTTGAACTTTTGTTTTCGACGAAAGAAGCAGAAAGATAAAAAAGAAAGAAAAGGGAGGGAGGAAATTCGAATTACAAGGGAAATCGAAACCGTCTATCTCTCTGTGCGTGGGTATATATTCGACGGGTCGTTTGTCAAACTGAAACAGGCCGGTGGAAACACAGCGGATTCGAGGAAGGATACGTTCCATTCTGGAAATTGGCCGGCTGAAACGCGCTGGCCAAATATAGTAATTAGAGGGTACATAATTGCGGGAGCCCGGAATGGTCGATGATCAAAGGTGAATCGTTCGCCCTTTTCTGTCCGTTCGGCGTCGCGCCGCGCATATTGGGCTTCCGTGCAGAACATTCCACCAAGAATCCACACGAGGGTCCGCGGAAATTCGCGCTATGCCCTCCGTTTCCTGTCTCTGCCATCCGTGCATTCCGTCTGCACGACGACGGGAATTTTTGATCGACGAAAAAATGTCCCCTGTATCGTTGTTGAATTGAACCTCTGCGACTGGATGGACAACGAGGTTTGAGAAGCGACGTTAAAAGAGAGGATTAATCGGAATATTTAATGTTGGAGATATTTTCAAATGTTGTCGAAATGTTATTCAAAAATTCCACGAGATCCACATAATTCGCGTAATTTAAGAAATTTTGTTTGATCCTAAAAAAAAAAGTGTCTAAAAATGAACTCTCGAAGCACCCTAAAACCGTCATATTTTTAATTATAAAAATATTAATGATTAATATTTTTATAATATTTTTATAATATTATAATATTACAGCATAGTATTACTTTACGTAATATTAACCAATATTCACTTTCAACCAGAAATGTCGCTTGCAATTTTATCGCGAACACCTCAAAGCATCCTGAAACCGCCACGAAGCAAGATTTCCTTCCGTGCCCGATTTCTCAATCAACGGTAACATCTTCCTAGCCGGAAGCACAATTACACTGACTCTGTTCGCTCCCCCCTCCATTCTCCAAAGGAACGACATCCGTTTCTACGAACATCCGTTTCTCTCGCAATCCTCGAGACCTCGTGCATCTCTGTTCTCGCAATGAATATCGATCACAGAAACCTGGGGGAGTTGTTCCTTTGAATCCATCGGTCGACCCATGGACCAAGCAAGCAACGAGCATTGGCTATTATGGCCGGCTTTGATAACGGGTCAAGTACAAAGCGACGTTTGCAGGACGAGCAGTCGGTCGGATCGTTTAATTTCGACGTGATCTCGATCGGTCCACGGCGATCCCGTCCTTATGGGAGGAACAAAGAGGCGGCTGGAATAACCGGAGGCTCGATTAAGACCGGTTGTTTGCGACTCTGTTGTTGTATCTGTGAATTTTGCCGAGACGCGGACGGCTGTTCCAGCTTGAATGAGAGCAAGCGAGAGATTGCTAGACTGGCGATTTTTGTGCAAAGTCATATTTTTGAGAATAGAATTTTAAAAAGCAGGTAAATTTTTATAACACTGCAGAAGAGAGCTGTGTTTTAGATATTATCCTGTACAATTTTGAACTTTAAAATTTCTCGTGCAGCATTATACACACAGCACAAAAATCCACAGTGGTCCGGATCAAGTTTTTATTGGGTAAAATGATTAGAATTTTATGGTGAAAATTGTGTCAATTGAGTAATTCAGGATTGCGATGTTAAAGTTTGCAAATTTGGACGAAGGTTCAGGGATTTTTGTCAGAAATTGATACGAGTTTGAGTAGATCAATGATTTGAACGATAAAATGAGGAAGGAATTTTTTTGCAGTATTAATTAAAAGAAGCTAGTATCGATTATAACATACGCTATTTCAATGATTTTAATTTCTAGATAACAGTAACAAGCAGATTTCAGATATTTGTGCAACTTTATGTTTTCATGTTTTCGCCACTAAAGCGAATGAAATTTAGATACTTTCGATATTGGGAATTTGTAATGAAATATCACGCAAGATTTTCCATTCGCATGAAAGCTTCTGCGAGAAACTTTCTGCTGAGATGACTTTGTGTTACAGATGCTTTATAACGAAATTGTGTTTACGTCGAATATGATTAGGACGACGTACAAATCGATCTCTCATCCGTAACCAGTTTCTAGCGGTAATTCTATTTCCAGTCGATAATTATTATTTCTTGTCGAATGACTTAATAACTCGTTTCTCGTGGTAAACGAGTTTATCGTGTTCCAACGAGTCTCAATTAAGTTAATCAAATCGAGCGGTCTTAATTATTCAAAAATCTTCGATGAGAATTTATTTGGTTTCGCGGTCTCTCTTAAGATTTTTCAGTACGTAACCTTTTAACACTCTTAAAAATATTTCTTAATGTTTTTCTTGAGAGAAAACTGAAGAAACTATTAAAAAAAAAATTACAAATTAATATCATTCTATAACATCTCCAAGAATAATTATTCTACAATAATTACTCCATTATTAAATGATATTAAAAAGTAAAGTGATAACAAAGAATAACATCCATTGTTGTGAAACGAAACTTCCAAGCTTTATTCATTTCGCGATTGCTCCCTTGCTCTTGAAACAAACCCCCTCGAGCTCAATTTCCGTTCGTACGTTCAATTCTCACAGAAAATTAATCCGAAGAATCGCAGACAGAATCAACAAACAATTTGCTCCCCCTCCTTCAAGATTCTCCATTCAATTACCAATTATTCGCAGCGGGAGACGGGTGAATTCGAAATTAACCAGGACTACCTAGGGCAAAGGCAGCAACGAGATCCTTTTGAAGCTGGCCCGTTTATGCCAAAGGAATACCGGAAGCTTGGCCTGCGATCCGGGCGGAAAAGCGCGAGCGCGAGGTAAACGCGTTTGCATCAAAAGGGCGTGGACGTTGAAGCCGCGCGCGAAGAAGCGAGAGAAGGGCCGTAAGTGGAATTTAAACGTGGCCTTTTGAGCCATTCGAGGCGTCTTTGACGAGCTGAACGCGGCCTCGTTACCATTTTCTGTCTCTCTCTCTCTCTCTCTTTTTTCTCCCCTCCCTCCCCCTCCTTTCCGCGTTTTGCGCGTCTCTCCGCTTGGAAAAAAAAAATCGGCGCCGCTTTGAGAACAGGCCGATCGTGAACGACGTTGCATTAATTAAAAGCGCCACTCGAATGAAACTTGTCTCTGTTGCCGCGTTGCGTGCCACGAGCGGGATTCACCCCTCGGATGAAGTGGCGCGCGAACGTCTCGCGGGAAATTTAAAGCGACAAGTTGAAATTTGGTTATAAATTCGCAGTTTCTTTTTGAACGTGGATCTTTCGAATGTACTTTTCGCGTTGTTACTGGTTACGCGCGGATTATCCATATAGTATGCTTGAAGTAAAATCATAAATTCGTTATAATGTTGGCGGGAAATTTAAACTAACACGTTGAAATTTCGTATTATTTAAATACATATTTTTATTGCCACTTTATATTATTTATATTATTTAGTATTACGCGACGAATTTAAACGAATGATAGAATGATACCTAAAGCACGAATTTTTTCAAAGACCATTATCCATTGGAAAGTACTGTACAGCTTGAGGTTACATTTACGAATAAAATAACACAAGGTTTGTTTGCTGAAAGGATTAATAGATCACATTTATCTTTTATCCGCGACAAATTTCCATCATCATCCCCTTTCCCACGTCGTGAAAAATAATAGGAACACCCTCGGGTTGACCCGAGTCGATTAGAATACCAAAACGGACAATCGCTGAAATTCAATGGACTCGTGGGACGCGCGCACGCCGACGATTCATCGTGTTTCCGACGAAATCTCGCACGGTACACGGTAACAATAAACAATGCTCTGGTCGATCGAGGGGTTGCATTAACGCCACTCGCAACCCCATCGAATCGAGGGGGGCCGAAACGACGTGCACTCGTCCTAACACGGTCCTCGAGATGCAGGACGTGTGAACTCGTGAATGCACGCGCACGTGCATGCGTTTTGGTAGAAAGGAACTTGGAACCGACGGAGGGTCGTCGGTGATTTTTTGAGCATTTCTTGCGAAAAATTAGGTGTAGGGTTGGCTAGGGATTATACGTGTACAGGTAATTTAGGTTCAGATTAATTTGTTGCATAAATATTTAATTGCTTTCGAACAAAATATTTGCGAATATTCGACTCAATGAAAAAAAGGAACAATTTTCCTCACGAATTGAAAAAAAAGATCCGAAATATTGTAAGCTTCTTTTAAATTCTTTTTACAAGGAATTTACTAAATTTCTTTTAGTGATTACTGGAGTTTTGTGACAATTTACGAAGGCCCTCTTTCATTGGTGTCCACGCCAATGTCAATATATCACTTAACTTTATAATTTTCATCCTAGTAACTCTAAACAAAGTAAAATAATTTTCCCCGCAAATTGAATGAAAATTACATTCTAACACCAAATATTATTCCATTAAAAAAGGAATTTTCTTCGAATCTCTTAATCTTCTGGTCTCCTACTTACGAATAACTTACGAAGCAATTCTCGAAGCAATTTGCCATGGCTCGATTCAAATTCAGTGTTCTACACTTCACGCGTGTAAGATCACTCTTGCGTAACGCGACCATCTGACGTGTCTATCGTTGTCGATCCGAATTTTTGGCCAAGGAACCGGCGAGATTCGTGACCTCGGCGAAGCGTGTCGAGACGAAAAGCTCCGACCTCGTCGCGCGAGTAAATCGAGGAAACCACGCGAAACCCGATACCGCACTTTCCGTCTAACGTTACGGGACACGGGTGGATCGTTTAATCCAACGATCATGATATCGCCTGGGCTTTCCCTTTCGTTTTCCATGGCTCGCTGATCGCTGGGAAATTGTGACATGGGAAAAGATGTTGTGACGGGGGACAAACGCGAGAACCCACTGTCTTACGATCGTTAGTCACAGAGGCCTCTACCTTTAACGATCGTTAGACGTTGTCGCTCGTTTAAGAAAATTATTTTACGAATTAGAACAAATTCTTGCTCGAGTGAAAAACTTTTAGACAAATCGAACAAATTCGTTTTAATGACTCCACGCAAATTTTTATATGCAACGTATAGGTTTTGTATCTTCAATTTTGTATCATTCTGTGAAAGACAAGGACAGCATAGACAGAGGAATATTTTTCATATCTTCTTCTTGCCTTTCGCACAAGAGGTTCCACAAAAAACTAAGCTAAAATGTGCCTTAAATCAATGATGTTTCAACGTAAATACATTTAGAATTATATGATTATTTAAAAAACTGAAATTAATTCACCATTTTTTTGATAGATATTCTTCCGTTACAAGTAAGTAGACCACCCTGTATGCTAATTTTTTTTTTCTCTACTGTTCTCGACTATATATTCGAAGGATTAGTATCGGATATGTGGCACGGACTGCACGTACCAGTTAAAAATTAACATCACGGCGCGATTAACGGAGCATTACAGACGATAATATCGTCAAGTTGTACGGAGGAACTGTGAAACTATGAACATCGACCTCGTCGCTGTGCAATTTCCGTGCAACGTTCGCATATACATCACGGTATGATTCATTGAGCAGCGATGAGACTCTGAACGCTTCTGTATTCGGAAATTCTATTGGTTTTAGTCGCTACCCGATTGCAAGTAGTAACGTTATGTTCGTTTAAGTTTGTGAAACTTGACAGACGGGAGGTTCAATATCGGTTTTAATTCAAAGAGGTTGCACGCGTTTGAAAGTAATTTTTGCTTCGAATTTAAGTGAAAAATGTTACAACGACGTAGAGATCAACCAAGTAGAAATATATCACGTTCCTTTTAAATTAAGTTTTAAGTACAATACAGACCAAAAAAAAATTTTGGAATAACAAAAATTTCCAATTTTAAATTAAATTCTAAATTATATGTATAAATTAAATTAGAATTTACACACACACACACACATTTTTAAATTTTCAAAATTAATCTATACAATAAAAAAATTTGATAAAAATTTTATAACGTCCACATAATCCATATATATAATAAAAAAATGAATCTTCTACGTTTGTTAATTATTACTTATTAAAAATTGAGAAACTCTTCCCTCCGATATCGGGATACACGTAGCTGTCGAGCTCGAAAATTTTATTTTAACGGCGACGACGGGGAACACTCGGTAATTGGAATCTACGGGAGGAACCCCATTATAACCGGGTCAGGATCCGCCTATGGAGTGGCCTTCGGCTAAAAGAAAAAAAAAAAAAAAAAAGATAAAAAAGAAATAAATGAATCCTCTATTCGCGGGGCGCCCAAGCGGATTACGGCTAAGAGGCTTACATAAGAATAAACCAAAGGGCTTCTCTCGCTGCACGGCCACTTTGCTATCATATTTCATATTAACCGCTGATTAAAATCGATTTTCCCGCGGTGACACGCGAGACAGGCCGTTTCGTCGAGCGCCGTAATGATTCACGATTAATCGATCGCCGAAACGGCCAAAATGGAATATTTAATCTCGACTCACGAGAATTTCGAACGTACAGAGTGTTTCTCTAAATTGGAGCACAACTGGTACTGAGATGATGAGAAAATGATTTCTTTTTTCTCGTGTCTTTCGATCTCATTTTCGAGAGAATCGAATTCGATTAATTTTAAACGCGCAGGTGAGAGATGTGGAATATACTTTTTCAAGAAAAACTTACATTTGGAAATTCCTCTAGTTCCGATCGCAATAAGTTCATTTTGTCAAAAACAGTTTTAAATGAGAAAATCTTTTTCGCACTCGTTTTCGCAGACAGAATTCAAATAAATTTGATCCCCTCGATATAGATAAATATTGCAATGTTACTCCCTTTTAATAACAATCTAATAATTCCAGGACTACTTAAATCTCAATAAATATCGCTTCCTCGTTCCACAGTTCCTCGAAATATTATTGCTGCAAATATATATTACAATATAAGGAAAAGGAAGGGTGGTCACGTAAAATTAAAAAATTCAAAAATTTTAAATTCAGGATACAGATTCCGTCTACAGATTCTCTGGATTTGATTTTTAGAAGTATTTTTACGTCGACGCGATAGACTATTTATGGTAATCGAGAAAGGAAAGAGAAAAAGAGGGGAGAATGCGCGATGGGAACGGGTTGAATCGCGTCGCAGCATCGCTCGAAAATTTCCATTTCCGCGTTCACCATCGGTCCATGGTGGTCGGTCGCGGCGGGATCAATAAACGCAGGTGCCGAGAATGGCAACTGCAACAAGCACGATCCGAGTGCAACGGCCATCGATTAACAATTAACACACGGTTTCGTGGCTATAATATGATAGTCAGCCTTATTTCCAATGAAACAAGCTTCTTTCACCCTTTCATTACCGGTTGATCGTAAAATGAACGAATTACGCGTTCGGTTTTTTCCTAATAAAATCCTAATAAAACTTACGCAATCGAGTTAAGTAACAAATTGCGTAAGTCGCGATTGAAATTGCAATGTCCTTTTCGAGAAAATGAAATTTTAACGACAAAGACTGAACTGAATGTTCGAAAAGCTATCGCGGAACTATTGTTGTATAACCGATAGTTTCATAAATAATTTAATATCGCTAGATGATTGATTATCGTTATTGCTATTAGCAGATTGTGAATTTTTATGCAAATTGACATTATTGTGAATATGATTAAAAAAAAATGAGAAACGATTGTACTTTCGAGAATTTTTATCTCGCGTGCACAAAAATCCGCAGTGTAATTATCACTGTAGAATATTTGAATTATCAAAGAAATGATCAATTACCGTGAATAATGAATGAATGAACTATCACGCGTCGAAGAAATCTGTTTTCGATGTAATTGAACTTAACATTCCCATCAGTACGAATTTTCGAACTCGTATTGCCAAAAAATATGGAACTCGGAGTTTGTGATTTGTTACACACACACACATATATATATATATTTATAAATAAAAAAAAGAAACGTTCTACCATAACATACGAAAATACACATTTTCCAAGAATCATGCAAACGAACATTTAAAGAAGAAAAAAAAAGGATTCATTCATTTCGAGTACTCTGCACTTAAATATACTTATAAAAGCATCGTCTGCAGGAACGGAGAGCTACGTTCTCAACGGGGACACCGATCTTTCATGCGAAAAATTACCTTTTGACGCCGATCTCAGCGTAACGGCCCCTCGTGGCACGAGTGGCCACGCTTCTTCCGCTTCCGGGGTTCGTGTACAGCGTCAGTATGTCGCTGTTAATGTTGTTCAGAATCGGTGGTAGCATTATTGCGATCCTGTTTCCCGACGATCCTTCCGCAAACTCCGCGTACGCCAACGCATCTCCTCACGGACGCTGGGTGGTATCTCCTCTCGTTTCTCTTTCGTTCGCACACTCGTTCGTCCTTGCCGAGTCTCTGGGAAGAACGATTTCGTTGTCGACTGAGCATTCTGGCGGTACGTCGGAGGAGGATACATTGATTTTGAGTGATCCTCGTATTTCTTGAAGAGTTCTTGGTCATTAGGAGAGCTGTTTTGCTTTCTATGAATTCGTTTTTTTTTTTTTTTTTTAAGGGGGTGTCAAAAAATTTAACTGAGAGAAGTTAAACTAGCAACTAGAACAGGTGTACGTATATGCAGGATTCTTAAAACAACGAATTTTACATCTATCTAGAGTGATTCTTTTTGTAATACAAATTATTTTCAACGAGTATTTTATGAATATCCATAAAATAGCTTCAAATATTTTATCATCTCCTTCTTTTTCTCTCGAGAAATTTGATTCGGATAATAATCTATTCTTGAGACTAACAACTGAAGAATGTATTACACGTAGAATTCTTTATTTTATATCAGGACGAATTTAATTGTAACACGTGTAAATTATTCGAGTATTTTAGTAGAAAAGTTTTAATTACTAGTTGTTCTTTTTCCTGATGAATTTGATCTCGAGAGAATTGATTTCAATCGAACAACTTACTTTGAAAATTTTTCCATTGAAATGGAGAATCAAATTCTTCACTTCTCGATTTAAAATTATGCGTGTTGATTTGCGTGTAAATTTCATTAGTGGATACAAGGTTACATAAGCGTCAAATCGGTGTAAGTGAACCTTCTATTCTATTCTATTCTATTCTATTCTATTCTATTCTACGTTTCTAGGCTACTTCTAGTACACTTTGATTAAACTTCTATGTCTACTTCTACTTATGAGTTCTGGTGTTCTAAACGAGCCTCAGTACAAACAATTTCTTATGACAAATTGCGAGAAATGTAGTGGCTAAGGCACGAGTGATTATGATGAAGTGACTTTGATGAATTTGACTGAGATGTGTGTGGGTTAACTTATTCGCCATAGTAATATCAATATATTAATTTTTATAAGCCTAAACCTCGTCTCATACGAATTATACGTTATATGTTATATGTTATATAATTATAATTATTACAACTATGATTTATAATAATCATAACAACAATGATAATATATTATACGTTATAAGAGCAATAATGTACGACGGTACGAAAGGTAAGCAATATTAAATTCCAAAACTGATAATTACAGTCGCTAAATAAAAATCTTTTACCAAAATAACAACGTTGAAACTGTACTAGTATAAAATGAAATGTATCACAGTAAAAACCTGACAACGAGAACGCAAAGAGGATAGTAAAACTCGCACAAATTTTCACAACTACGCAAAGTGTACTTAAATCAAATCCAACTCGAACAGCTTCGAGCCGATTCAAACACTATCGCGTAAGATGATCTTCAGAGAGTGAAGAAAAGGAATGCCTTTCGTGCTCCTCGAGCACAACAGGGAGGTGAAACGATCCTATGATCAAAGTTCTGGGAACGGATAGACATAAAAGAAACCTGGACCGACACGTTCGAGACACGCAGCGTTATTACGATACCGATCGAGAGAAAAAAACAGAAAGAAAGAAAGAAAGAAAGAAAGAAAGGGAAAGGAAAGGATGGTCAGAAGGAGAAGCAGCGGAAAGGGAAAGGGGAAGAAAGGTAGTAGCGCACACACGCGATTTGAGAAACGCCTTCCGATATTGGACCAACGAAAAATGGCCAGATGTGATGAGAAAGCAAGAGAGGAGAAACCGCCAACTGTCGGAGAGGTCATCGATCGTCGCAGAATTCGCCCCCGAGATTTTTCTCGTTATCGTTTTCTTCTCTTTGTCTGCATTCCTGCCACGACTTTCGCCGTCTACTGAGAGAACCAATGGCGGGAGAATACAATTCGACGCGAGAATTATGGCTCGCAATAAATGGGCGATGACTTACGAAGCAGTCACCGCCCATTTATTGTCGAAACTAGGAGCTGTAGAAATGATTAAACCTATTTACAATTATTAGCGTCGTTTAAACAGTTATACGAAAATAGTTCCAATTATCAAAGTATCAAATCAGGTGTTCTTCCTGAAGATTTAACTTGACGAAGAACTACTGAACATTCTGTGTATAATAAACTAGAAGAAACTACAACGCAACGAAAGAGATAAAAGTTGATTAATAAAGGCCCGCAGAGAATAACGTGGAAATTACGAGAAAAAGATTACGCGGGATGAAATTTTAAGAATTTCAAGTCGAAACGGGGCTCTCGTTTGAATAAAAACCGACGGAAGTTGTTTAATCTCCTTCATCGCTAATTCAATTCAGCCTCGAGGGACCAGGTCCTCCACTTATTTCCAGCAGCACATTCAGCATGGCATCACCGTTCAAACTGCATGCTATTATGACAGACCCTCGCGTTCTACCATTTCAATGTCTTCCTTTTCTCTCTTTCTCTCTCTTCATCGAATACACACGAACAGTGATGAATACTCGAATCTCAGTTTCGTAATAATTCGATGGTTTTCGATACTGTGGAAATACGATTCGACACACAAACGAGATACAAATCCCAAATCTCGAAAGTTTCGATTGTAGTTTTGAGTAATTTATTAGTTGACTAAAAGTTACAACGGTGATGAATATTGAAATTCAAAAAGTTTCGCAAGTTTATAATATTTTATAATATTTATAAATATTTATAAATAACTCAAATAAATAATTAATTTGCAAAATACTTAACTAAAGTTCAGACTCAGTGTACCAAAAAAGGAATTGGTTAAGATTCTTAGGAAGAACAAAATTAACTATTTTAAAAAATAACCATTATCGTTAATATTATTATCTAAAAAATATAAAAACGACAAGACGCTTCAGTTTCAGTTTTTTAAATTTGTAAATTTGTAAAATTTGTAAAACCAGAAGTTTCCACTTATCTCTCTCTCTCTCTCTCTCTCTCTCTCTCTCTCTACGCAATAAATCACTCTAAAAAGTGTTACAAGAAATGTTTCATCAAGGAACAAGATGAACAGGCATCTATCTAGCTAGTCGAAAGTTAATCATCGCGTGGAGTAATGATCGCACGATAAATAAATGTGGACAGATCACGAGGGAGGGGAGGAAAGCGCGTGTTTCAGCCTTTTAACAGCTGCGGTTTCGGTCGGATCAGCAACAACGTGTCAGCTCCACGGTTTAATTGCGATCGATCGCGCGAATTACTCCAACGCCCACGCATGCCCTGGCATTAATATTAAATACGGCTCTCGACAGATCACGGAAGTGAACGGTGAAACCCGCGGATTTAGGGACGGGGAGCTCGTGTACCTGCCAACTGTCGATAAACACTAAACAGCGACACAAAGGGTACCTCGCACGCGAACACCGCGGTGGTTTGTTTCGCAGCTAATTTTCGATGGAAAATTACAAAGACCCCGGTTGTAAAGACTAACTCGCCTAGCACCTACGGTGGTCTTGCTAGCTAGGGTCATTTGACAGGACTCTGAGAAACTGTGGAATTACGACTGCTACGACTTCCAACAAATAACAATTGTTCCACGTTACATCGAAGAATTCCAATTTAATTTTCACCGTTTGTTGCGTGAAATGTGTGAAATGTCAAAGTTATATATGTTACTATGTGAAACATATAATTATGATTTTTTTTTTTTTTTTTTTTTTGGTATGAAATATAAGATATTGGAGGATATGCAAAACTTGTTTGTTATGTGAAAAAGTGTGCATCAAACACATGTGCGTCTGTGTGCATCCGTGTTTTAATGCACCGTGAAACCGAGATTTCTAATATTAAGGAGGTCGTGCGGTGTAATAAATAAATAATTTTGCTTTCCTCTCGGGACGGGAATTCCATTCTGAGATTTTTCTAAATTTAACGCGAGAGAAAATCTTACACATTTAATTTATGTACATTCCCTCTCATTTATTTATTTATTTATTATATATTAATTATTGAACTGTGTGACTTCTTTAATAATATAATAATTTAATACAGTAACGATATTTGCTGCAAGAGAAGCAATATTTGCTCACTCTGCTAAAAGTATAAAATTACGCGTGTCACACACGCGTTACAACAAACAAGTTGCGTCGCATTGTGCCTAAGATTTCCGCAGATAATATCGTATACGCCTAATGCACGTAATATCGTATACGTGCGTAATACCGCTAAGGAGTATTATTTCAATTGTCGCTATCTATCACTGCGAGGCGATTTTATCTAACGATTCTTCAATTATCAAATATCAAATGATATCGAACGCGTAACTTCATTGAATCCGAAGATAACGCCACGATCCATTGAAACATCAACGAACGTCGCCGATGAAAAAGAAAAAGGGATGAAAAGGAAGAAAGAGAGGGAGAGAATAAAGGGGAGAGTAACTCGTTGCGCAAACGAGTCATCAGCGAAGCAGTAGATGCGTCTCGTATCAACAACGAAGACAAATCGTTTCGTATCTCGCGAGACGTTCATTCAACCTACGAAATCTCGAGATTCGCTCTCTCTCTCTCGAGAGTCGACGTCGTCACTTCGAAGTAAAACTGACTGCTGAGAGAAATGGTCTGCGCTCGAATACAGATCGGCTGAATCGTCGAGCATCCGGACGAATCGCAAGGCGAAAATGAAAGAGAAACGACCGATCGCGATGGTCTTGACTTTTGATTTATTTTCGGAAAATTATTTATTCCACGCTCTCGTTATAATAGTCGCCGAATAGGATTTTGCGCGAGACAAAAGTGGATCTGGGTTAGAGGGTTATTTATAGACATTTGTGCAACTGGATCGCGCGCGATGTGGTCGGTCCGCGATCAAATTCGCGAAATTTGCGAAATTTGCGAAATTTGTGGCATTTGTGGGAAAGTTTCGGGGATATTCGGGGATATTCGTGGAATTTGGGGGAGACTGCTGAAACGAGAGCGAAGAGTCGTGGGGGCTTCGAGGAGAATTTTGTAAAAAATTATGGAATTCGAAGGGAACTTGCTTTATTTGTCAAAAATCAAGTTTGTGAAATTTGTAACAGAGAAAATTTTAAGACGCGCGGGTTGTGAAATTTGTAGGATTTAGAGAACGTCTTTGAAACGTAAAAAAAAGTGCAAAAAAATCGACGAAGTTGCTTGCACGAATTGGACAAACTTTCTAACTCCGAGTTTCATTTAACCTGCGGTTACTAGTAATTTTAAGAATAAAACTGATACGTCGAAATTGGTCTAGTATGTTTGGCTATTTTTACTGAAGAAGTAAAACTGGAGACTCGTTCGCGTGCACTGACGTATGACAAGAAGGAAAACTCGATCTGACCGCGGAAAGTAATTCGAAGAACGTTCGATAAGCTGCCTCCTCTCTCTCTCTCTCTCTCTCTCTCTCGCGATTCTTTCCTTTCTCTTTCGCATCTCGCGAACAGAATTTCCCGTCACGTTCTTGATCCGTCTTGATCTCCGAAGCGATCTGCCTGGCCGAAAGTTAATTTGCAACCGCGCCCTTCCCCGTCACGTGTTATCGTTCGCGTTTCCAATAAAGAACGAGGAAATTTATTTCTTTTTTCTCCTCCAATTCAGATGATATTTTAGAATCTAACAGATTTGATTACATACTGACTCTTGCAATTTTTCTTTCGCTCTTCTTTTATTTTTCCCGATTGTGAGAAGTGCTTTCAATATTGCAAGATCAAACCAGATCATACCAGAGGTATATGAAAATTTTTGCGATTTATAATATTATAATAATGTATATATTATATTGTTATAACAATGATATTATTATTTACTAAAAAACACGTGAAGTTTTCCAACAGATAGTACGACGTTACTCGTAAAATAACAGTAAACACAATATTCAATAAAGAAATGTTCTTTTCAACGGAAAACTTTTCGAGCAATTCAATATAATGTAGAAACGTAGGAAACTTCCTTTTAAGAGGAAATCTTTTATTCAGTCACGATATTGCCCAGTGTAATTTCGATGCTCGTTTCCCTATTTTTCGCGATGAAACCTTTCTCGGTTTTTTTTTTTCGGTTTTAATCGAGTGAAACGTGGCAATGAATGGAAACGGCCGAGTGACTACACGCCTTTCGCTAGAACTGATTCATTCGTCTCGTCGCGCCGATTCGATTCGATTCGATTCGATGGAAAGCCAAAACTGCGTGAAACCGGTTTCGAGCTACTTTTAATTTTTAATTGCCATTATTCAGCCGCTGCAGGTCGTGACAACTGCTTAACTTAATTATGAATTTTATGCGAACTAATGTTCATCGCGGAAAACGTCAAATACGAAACGATTTGATTTAAATTTTAATAATTTAAATTAAACGACAATCTGAAGCAAATTGAGAAATAAATTATAATGAAGTAAATAAATTAAATCTCCGTGCAATTGTAGCAACGCGAAACGAATGTTTGCGCATTTGTGGAAAATTTAAAGATACAGATTATATTTGTTCAATTTTTGCACATTCATAAAACTATAAATTTGGTTAAATGCTTTGGCAGCCTATTCCAATGATACTGCCTGAAGTGATCTTTAGTTATCTTTCAATTCCTGAAATTTGTCGACACAGACTACGTGGAATATCGAACAAAACGTACGGGGAATTTTTGTACGAACAACTCTGTGACTCATCGCGAAAATATGCTAATGTCACGATACGAATACTGGAAAAAGAAAAGAGTGAGAAAGTGAAATGTTACGTCGTTCCTCAATGAATTAACAATATATTGAAATTTATTAAATATACATTGAAACTATACACTGTTAACTGATCTAAAACTAAAATTTAAAAAAAAAAAAACAAACTAACACTCGAATTGAAGTATCACCTTTATGTAAATAATTCATTGAACTTGCACGATGATACACTTTCCAGGAATTGAATAGCCCTTATCGCGCGTTATCGCGGCGCAACGATTTAAAAAATTCACGAAGGCTAAAAACAAACGTCGTTGCACGTCGCAGAATTTCGCAGGAATTTTATAAAAATTGCCGTTTCACGATTTTACGAGGACTTTTACAGCAGGACTCACCTTCTTACAATTAGTCTGTTCAACAGTTTGCTAGCATAATTCATCACAACGTCGACGATCCGTTAGAACGTACAACGATCCAATTCACGGCAAACGATTTGCCAGAAACGGCTTTGTTCATCTTCAGTTGAAAGTTTGTGCGTCAAGTCGAAGATCGGACACGCGACAGTGCAGTAACTTAATGTTTCGCAATTTAACGTTAAATCAATTTATTGTACATCGCTTGAGTTGCTCAATTTCGTCGACGAAGATTTTTATTAACGTCGTTAAAGTTTATGTTCGTTCAATCCCAAGTTCGTTAATATCGAGGTTGTTTCAAGAAAAGAGAAAGTTCTTGCTTCTTAAACGCACGTCGAAATTTAATGTAAAACTGCGTTCCAAAATTTATCACAATATGTTCGATCTTATCGAATTAAATACTTTATCGGAAGAAACTTCTAATCGCTTTAAAAATCGACACTTGCCTCTTTCGAAAATTCAGAAAATTTTTGATCATTCGGTATTCAACGCGAAAATTATTATATAAGAGTAACAACAAAGTACTACCGGTGAAGAAAAATCTGAATAGTTCTTCTTATAGAAATCGAAATTTTTCTATTTCGATGTCTTTTCTCTGAACTTTCTCGTTAATTCAGTTCTAGCAGAATTTTAGAGAGAATTATTGAAATATTCTCGGCGAAACGAGCACAAACAAATATTACTTTCCTCTAGTTTATTAAAATATAACAGCTGATTACTCTTCGACAATCGATAAATCAATAACTTTACGTATAAAAAAAAAAAAAAGAATACGCTCGAGAGGAATGCTAAAAAAAGAAAAATTCCGATACTTCTTTTGTTAAACAGTGAAACAACGTCGTACACACTCGCGCGAGAGTCGTTTAATTTAATAATTCGCACTTCTCTTTTCCACGAACATTGCGTATAGTTTCACCGAAGAAATTACTGCACGAATTAGGTTCGTCCAGCGACACGTTCCGCGACGAACTGAATCACACTCGAGCGGACGAATATCACGAGAACAGTTACAAACAAAGCGTTTATCGCGCGAAAAACCGGGAATAATCGCGTTTATTGAGCAGCGAGAACGTCCAATCAACCGGTCACGAGCATTGATCCCGGAGGCTGGCGTGAAACTGAGGCCGCACCACCCACGACGACGTCCAACAGGCCTCGACTCATCGTTATCAGGCTGATAAGTGACGCGGGTGACATCATTGAAGAACAAAACGACACTTTTCTTTGTGAAATTTGGTTTTTCGGAATTTTTTTTTTTTTTTTATGAAAAATTAAAGACTCGTCTATATCGAGAGTATATTAGAGTGCATTTAGATCAAAATTATGACAAAACTCGCGTTTGTTTGACGTAAACGAATTCAACCAATGAAAGTCTATGTATCTTCGAGATTCGTTCTTAAATATTTTAAATATTTTAGACACTGATTTATTCATTGGCAGACCGCGGACGTAACTGTTGGGAAATTTGAAGTTACAAAAATCTGCAGAGTGGGTGCAACGTACAAAAGTATATAAAACATCTGTCTGGAGTAAACAAACTTGTCTTTGTCCCAGACAAAATTATTCGACGCTTCAAAACAATTGGAAAAATCCAACGACGAAAGAAATTATCAGGTCCCGAAAAAATTGGAAATTTTTCTGTCGGTAGCCTCCTCCTATTAACCTCTTGCGCTGGAATGACGTGCCACGCACGTCGAGAACATTGGAATATTTTCTCAGTTTTAAGTACAACCCAGGCAAGACAAATAATAAATTTATTACTTCTCAATAATTTCTATTCAGCGATATCATACCGACGAGTTCAAAAAGAAAGCGAGGAATTATTGTATACGGTCACTCGTTACGGTCCGCAATCAGTTGCCAGCGCAAGCGGTTAAAGGACAACGAGACAATTTTTAAAAGGCGAAGGAAGCGTTTCCTGCAGGTTCCTGCTCGGGAGTGGTTGCAGAATTATTCCAGGGTGGAACGGAGGAGAATGGAGCAGAGAGTAGATCCCTTATCGGCCGTGATGTATAGAGGAGAGATTGGGCGGATGCTGGGGAAGGAAGATTTCTTTCGAAATCAATGAAGTTCCTTCGAGAGCTGAACTCTGTGAATCGTGAGTTTCTTCTCTTTGTGGTTTGTTTTTTTTTTTTTTAATTCGTTTTCTCCAGCTGTGCTATTTATCATTGGCTTTTACACGTCGCGAAATGTAAGATTTGACGCGTGCAATCCTGATTTATGAGTAATTGTCCCGTATCGTTGCGAAGATGCAGAGTTCTGTTCTGTTTCAGGTAATTTTATTGTCTAGAGAGACAATGCCGGAGGATACTCGAGGATGACTCTTTTGTTTCCGTTCAGATAGCGTTGCTCGACCTACGGTGGCGATAAAACTGGATCGAGATAGCGTTGGATCAAAGCGTTTTTTGAAATATCCTATCGACTGATCACAGCTGTTTGTCTATTTAATGCATTGTTGTACAGTGCATGCGCGTGTATAATATATACAGTTGCTCACGAAAGCATTCGAATGAATTTATAGGGATATAAAATTAGAGAAAGATGAGATTATCATGATCGCATAGTCAAATTTCGAAACGAATTCAAAAATATGTACAGAAATAACGAATAAGTATATAATACGAGTATATTTCAACTTTAGATTTCAGAAGAGCACAAAGTACAAAATTTGAGCAGAAAAAGTATCTTCACGCGGAACTAAAATATCAAACACTAAAAACTAAAATATGTATAATTACAGTTTATGGTTTGAAATACGACGTCGATGATCATTTCGTAAGAGTTCAGAAAACAAAAACGAAAAACAAAATCGGAACACAAGAAAAGAAGAATCTCCGGCTTAAAAGTCAAAACTTAAGTCACTCCGTGTTAAGAAGCTGCACATTTTCAACGACGAGCGAGTAAACAAAAATCGACGTAAACTAAACAAACTTGATAACTCCGATTTCTGTTTCCTGGACGCGGCTCTGATCCAATCATTCCCCGCTCGTGTCTAATCATTCATCCGGCGAGGGCAACAGAGACAAGGATGCAACTCGTGGAAGATACACCCGCCAGATTTACTAATCTAATTTCTGTCACGTCGAGTCCCCGGGTTTAATCAACGTCCAACGCTTCGAATCTCATTGCGAACAACACACGACTCGAGGAGAGATATCCACGGAACGTTCGATCAAAGAGCACGAGTGACCATCGGGGATCGTTCCTTTCACGACGAGGCGTTCGATAAGACGAGCACGGCAGACACGGTTAACAAGCAGCCCGTTATCAACGACGGCTGCAACCGGGCTGACGGTGTCACCAGCCCGGAAGATTATCGAGCACAAAGCCTGACAACGCGATCAGAGATAGATATGACTCTGGCTGACGCGTTTCTCAGCCCACCCAATCTTGGTATCGTAAGGTACTCTGCCGCGGGATTTTGTTGCAATTGGACTGCGAATTATGCATTTATGGGAAATTTAATCGTTAACAGGTATGAAGAAACAGAATGTGAAAATATCTGGAGCGTGTTCAAGGTTGGATTTGCATTATTCGAACAAAATATTTGAAAAATACTCGAGCAACTGATCTTTTCGATGAAATAATTTTTTCTCTTCGTATTTTCTATTCGTTCTTGCAAATAATTTCTTATCTAACTTGCATGTGAATAATTCGCAGGCTTTTATGTGAATAACAGAGTACGATATTATTCTTTATAGATTAGAAACTTGGATTAAAATCTGTAGCGAGGCACTAGTTTTGACGTTCGATAGATAATTGTCTATATAATACGTTATATAATAATATCGCTTTATATCGATATAACTTTATATTGATGAAATTCGCGGATGGAATAAGGAAAGAAATTTAAAGAAAAAAATATCTTTTTTAAGTGAACAGACGATACAAGAAAAAATACGTACAAAGATAATTCATTGTTTTCCGAGATAAATCTATCACCAATCCGCGATGTATCACATTGACGTAAAGAATAAAATAATTCAGCGTAATCTGAAAGAATTGAAACCTAAAATCTGTCGTTAAAAATAACTGATCGGTCAAGTGTAAAGAATTTTAAAGATGGACCGGAATTATAAAGATCCACGATACACCTGTCGTTGGACTACGCTCTTCTATACTCTTCTATACTCTTCTATACTCTTACGTTCGTATTAAATATAAAATGATTAACGTACCCCGAATAAAATGTTCGTAAAAGATTTCACGATGCTTGCGCGTAGAAATCTTGAATGAAGAATTTTTCCAGATTACATGTTCAATACTCGCTGGAAGGTTACACACACAGAGAACGCAGAGAGAGTAAATATTTTTCCAACTAGAGCCTGATGTGATACATGAACGGCGAAGCGTTCGCCTTATCGTTAGCCACAATTTTCTCTCACAAATGCTAAGTACGTGTACAAAAGAAATAGGAAACATTTCACTGTGTTTCGCTCGAGGCGATAAACGACGATGCGACACGCTATGTCGAGTTATCAGCACAAAACGAAAAACATACCGCACAGAGAAATACAGCTGCTACGAAATTCCACGAAATTCTTCGTATTCTTGCGCAGAAATTTTGTTGACATGAAATAATTCCACTGGTACAACGTACAATTTCGTCCCCTAAGGTCGACAGAATGTAAAATTTCTCTAAATTCATACAGAGGAAAGGAAAAAGAATTCTCCAAGATATAATTTAATCCATCTTTGATAAGCTGTTCACTACTTGTGAAAAATCTCGTGAAATTTACAAAGAATTCCCGAGAATAAAGTTTAGAAAGTCTTTAGAACATTTCGCATAAAATACTCGTAAAGGAAACCGTACGAAATTCCCGAAGAGAGCGCTGAATTCTTCAAAGTTCAATGTAACTCTGACAACGTTTCCACGTAAAACATGGCACTTGCGAAAAATCTCGTGGAAGTTGAAAGAAGAGCGAGGAACTTTCAGAGTTGAAGTTCAATGTACTCCTTGTACAAAATATACAAAGTAATCGTGCATAAAGTTCGATGCTTGGTGCTCTTCACGACGCTCTGAAGAACAATACACAGCTGTGCGAGAATTTCGTGGAATTTGTACGAAGGATAAAGAATTCACGAGGATAAAGTTCAACGTACTTTCTACACGAAATGCTTATCAAATTCGTAAAGACGATCGAAAATCCTCAAAGATAAAGTTCTATCTACGGACAGGGATTCTCTATCGCGTTATCAAGCACGTAAATAAATTCGAAAGAAAATCAATTCTGTCGTATTATTTGAAACGAAACGTTTCAGTCGTTGAAACTTCGGTCAGTCTAAGTTTCCTTCGAAACGTTGCGTTTCTTTCTCTCCCTAACTTTGTCCATGGCTGACAATAACGTGTCCATCCTACGCGCAATTTGTCGTAGCAAGGACGCGATTCCAACCTCGTAAGATGTACCTCGTAATCTCAAAGACCATTACAAGTTTACCAAGGAAACACCGATTAAGATGCAACAGTCCCTTCTCTACAAGATCAAGGTACAAAACGACGATTCACGTCGACACTTGTGTGTCAGTCATCCTTACCAAGAACTCTGCCCGAATACTCGATCACTCTTATCGATGAGCTCGCGACGTTGTCGCGAGAGCATCGCCTCCTCCCGGATCTTGGATCACGCGGATTGAGCCGCGAGTCACCACCGATGATCCACCTCCCTTCCTTTCCCTCCTCAATTTCCCTCCTCTACGGGAAAGCCCCTCACCGATTCGGCTTTCCCTGCTTTCGGAGGATGCGACTTCGATCGATAACACCGGCGCCGATGGACTTGCCTCGACCTTCACTTCCGGTTGGTCTGTCCACCACGTGTCCCGGCCACGCAACAGATCTCAAAAATTCACTGCAATACGAGACGACGAGACACTCTGGCGACGAACCGGCTTCTCGTTCGTTTCGAGAGAAGCGACAATGGGAGAAAGAAAGAGAAAAAGAAAAGAACACGCGCGAGCCGACGGCCGGAGAGGCGCCGTGACGCCAGTCGGCGACACAACACGCACAAACGCGTACAGAGACGCAACTGCCGGTTCGTAGACACGAGACAGGTCTACTACCTACCAGCCGGCTACGCGCGACGCCGTGGTGAGGGTAAAGGGGGCTCTAGGGGAGAGGCGCACGCGCACCAGCGCACGCTGTTCGGTTCATTCTAACCTTGCCATCGGCATCGATACCACCACCGGGGATCCGGTGGTAGGATGGTGCCAGTCGAAAAATCGAGACGGCCACCGCGGCCGGAGAAAGTAATTGTCCTTTTTTTTCCGCTTTTTATGGGTCGTTCAGACTCGTGGACGTGGGGAGAAGGAAGGTTGGTTTAAGGATGGTAAGGACGGTTGATGGCAGACTTCGACGGGTTATTAGAAAAATTGGGATGATTATGTTGCGGAGGGTGGAGGATTCTATTTTGTACAATGCAGCACCGAGAGAATTGGTTTTCGATTGAGCGCAGTGAGAAGTTGCACAGGCGAAAGGTTATATTTTATTCTTGCGCAGGGTTGAAATTGATTGGGAATTTCGTAACGTGTACGTAGATTACGAATTTTTATGTACGTTTCTCGTAACTTTGTATTTTAAAATTTCTTCTGCAAATGTTAAAATACCGATGGTCTAACAATAAGTATATTTTGTATACGATCGATGCAAAAATGGAGTAGTTTGGAACATCTATCGATACCGATAGATTGAAATGTCACAAGGAAATGTCAAAATACAAAATATAATACAAGTACACTCTCGTTTCAAATTTTGGAGCGTCCTTCATTTTTTGAACGAAACAAACTTCCGAACTGCATCTTTCTAAACACCAAGAACATTATTGAAACTCATTTTGCAGCTCATTTATAGACTAGTCGACTAAAATTTCAACAGTACAAAAAACCTAACGCATCACGAACGAAATGTTTAATAATTTGAGAAATGCTCCAAGTGAGTGCACATTATACGTTTAGTTACATAAAGCAGACGTTACTTCTACGTAAATGGGTCAGGAAATGATCCAGTAAACAACTCACCAGACCCGGTAAATTAACCAGATGGACAATTAGAATTCGATCGGTTTAATCGTTTAGAAGAAACGTGGTCCGTCGTGTGAGGTTGCGACCGGGAAGTCGGTCCATCCTCCGCAAGAACAACCACCGATGATCGTGATCGGCCGTTCGTAGCCTTAGATCTGTTCGCTCGTGTCGAGGTGTGGCTCGAGAAAACCACCGGTGGCTGCGGTGTCCGCTTATGTAACAGGTTTTACGTGGCCGTGGCGTTTGACGACCGCTGTAAAACGCGAGCTTCGTGCCACGGAGACCACGTTCTTTTTTTTTTTTTTTTTTTTTTTCCTTCTTTCAATAGCACCTGAATGCACGTTGTTACCGTCGCGGTACGTGCAGTTGCGGTTTCGCCAGAACGGATCTGGAAATGATAGATAATGGCCAGGGAAAGGACAGCCATTGTCTACTAGCTTCTGTTTAGTTCTGCGAAATGACGATGATGTTACATGGGAATTGTGGTGTACTTTCTCTTCTTCTTGCAATTTTTAACAACCGATAGAGAAAAAATTGGTGGGACGATCTAGGGGATTATTTATATTTGCATTTCAATGTTTGAAATTATATTGTTCCCCGAGTCTATTCTGTCAACTTGTAATCTAAATGTTACTTGTAATGTTATTTGCGAAAACTTTACTTACTTTCTCAATTCGCAATTTTTCGTTCGTATCGTAAGAGTCTACGTTTAAGTACATGGAATCAGCAAGAGCAAGAGTTTGTCAAATCTTTTAATTAATCAATTTATATTGTTAAATTTAATTTTGAATTTTAGTCAGGAAGAAAAATTCCCAAGATTTGTTTAGTATCGTTACGTTTCAAAGAAATTGTTTGCTCCGCGATACTGTTTCAATTATTCGACTGCGCCGGTAATTTCATTCAGTCGTCAAATCATTGTAAATGGAACGTGAAGTTTTAAGTATTTCAAATTTTCATTAATTTTAAACAATACGAAATTTTTATTAATTTTAAATAACACGAAAGATACTTCTTTGTGAGGAGATAATCACCATTCCAGGAAACTAATGGATGTGAATTAATAACTGTACACCGATTTCCAAGTAACGTGGCACGATCAAAGTGTCGCAGACAAAGCCTTTGATCATCGTACCATACCAACCTAATAACAATTTCATTATTATCGTTATGAAGTCTGCATCGGCAAGTGAACTCGTTGGCAAACTCCTCTACTTCTAAATCGTCTGTTTTAACGTAGAAATACAGACAGCCTTGCTGAAATATATTTCCAAAATTTCATCTAAGCAAACAAAACGAAAATCAACTACGTTTAACTTTCTGGAAAGATTTGAAACAACAAACTTGTATGTACTTTTGAATAAAACTAACAATTAATTTTATGAACAAGACAAGCTTAAATTTACTAAACTTCAAAACTGTTTTTGAATATCTTTTATATCACTGCAAGTGTAAATTGAATTGACTGTAATATATATTATTATAAATATTACAATACATTAAGGAATTCATTAGAAAAACAGAATATGCTTTATTATGTCAAAGAATAAATATTTGAAAAAAATTAGCCAGTCGATATACTCCGAAGCACTCTGAGAAAAGTTAGAGGAACGCGGCACGTTCGCGATCAAACGGAAGCGGTGGTTAGCGGCAGCGTGCCTTGCCGGAAGCGTCGAAAACCGCGTCGATACATTATTTATTCGATAGCTGTGCCGACACGAGCTGATTATCTCGCCGAGCAGCCGCCATTTTTCTCTCTAATGACATGTACGATTTTCCATGATTTATGACGCGAACAACGGCGAACAACGTGGAAGGAAGCTGTTCCACCATGGGAATTGCAATTGGATCGCGATTCGAGGCAATCGTTGCCTCGTGTACCAGCTCCGAGAGGAAATCGGATGCTCCGCCATATAATACTCGTGAAACTGACGTGGACGACTGGCGTTTCTAGCTACGTTCCTCTCGTTTCCATGGCTTTCGATCGTGGAAAGTGCAATCGAGATAGATAGATAGAGAGAGAGAGAGAGAGAGACTTGGTGAAAGTGGAAATGATTTGAAGATGCATCGATCAGGCGATATTGAAAGATATATTTCTGCCCCGTTTGCACGGGGTTAATTGAATTCACTGCCTATCTTCGATTTACTCGACTCGATCATATTTTTGACTGGAATCGCAGACTTACAAAGAGACGCTTTCACGACGATTCAACATTTTCTTCATTTTACAATTATTATTTTACGTAAATTTGTAAATTTTGAAATTTAAAGATATCAAAATTGTGTAGGTAGTACAAAAGTAAGAGCGAAGAGTTTGCAGTTTAGTAAGTAAAAGAATTTTATATCCAAGTTTCACTTTTTTTTAGCTGTATGCAGTTTATTTATTTGTAATATACGATAATTTGCATTTTCTGATTAGGCCTCGAATAGTACTGTTTTAATAATTTAATCGGGATATTGGTTACAAATTTCTACATTTTTTACTGCTACTAAATTAAAATTGTGTTCAATAAAATTCTAAGCTATGTAGACACCCACCCCCTTCGGTTGCGCACAGGGGGACGAATTTTCCCGAATCAAAACTCCTCTAATCATAAGCCTTCTTCCCCTCCCACCCCTAATAAATCCCCTTGAACCGAGAAGAGGGACGCAGGAGAAAACGGTCGAAACATTGATTCCACGTGGATTCTTCAAGGACGTGGACTTACACAGATCACTCGGGAAGCGATCCTCTGAAAAAGAGGGGGAGGGCTCCGAACAGTGGATTAAGCGAGTGGCTGTAAAAGGGCCACGTTTGGAAAAACCGCTAGCGATAGCGGCGGAAAAGATTTGTGGCGGGGGTGGTTTACCACTTCGTGGTGAAAGAAGAAGAAGAAGAAGAAGAAGAAGAACCACCGCCACTTTTCGTCTCTTTTTACTAGGGAAAGGTGATCGCGGGTCACGTCGTGCGTGTACACGTGTAAAGGGAAAAGAAACGAGAAGAACGAGGCTTGGCTGGAAGGAGAAATATATACGAGCTCGCGACCAGCGAGAAGAAGAAACTTTGATCGTTTCCACGGAGAAAAAGTTTATTGTTCGCGCGTATCGTTAGCCGAAGGATGATCCTTGAACTATGGCGGCGTATGGCGTTTGTTCGTCATGTATGTTTGTTATAGAACGAGGCATTAGGCCCTTGCCTTGGAGGGTGAGGGTTAATGATTCTTAATGGAGAGAAAAGGATGGGGGAGTTTGATGAGTGCAAAGAAGCTTTGGATTAGGATGTTTGGTTTGGGTATTTCCTCCGTGATGACGTGCAGTGAAAACATCAGCGAGCATGGCGGTGGTCTTTTCTTACGAATTCTGCGATAGAATTGAAGTTGGACGAAGTTAGAAGCAGAGAAATTTGAATTTACGATAGATCTCATTGCTTTGTACGTCTAGATTTTTGACAAACTGAAAAACTGTGCATAGATAAAATTTCCAACTTAATAATGATAAAGTAATTTTAAGTAAATTATTACAAGTAATTACATAAAATAAAATAATTTCATTCAAAGACCATTTATTTGCAGGTTAAATTCCCGATTTCATATAAAACGCGATTTCGTTCCCCGACGTGGTTTAGGTATCGTTCGAGCCACCCTCAACCCTTACGCGGTAAGAAAATCGAACCATAAAAGTGGTCGTCAAACAAGAAGATCCAGCTTCGTTCCTCGAGAGTCGTGTAATGATCAAACAAGCTCCACACACTCGTAAAAATCCCGATGGAAAAAAACGAACGGAGGAGAAATACACGTTCCTCGCCCTCTGTTCGAGGCACGAACCTTGTATATGGAAAACGATGGAGGTGATGGCGAGCTCAGGTGCACGAACAAGAGTCTCTCGCTGAAACTTGGCGAAACTTTCCACCGAACTTGGAAGTCCGCTGCTTCATCGCACGTATATTCATGAATTATGCCGAGTAACTTCGCGACCGGAGATCGTATATTTTTTTCTTTTGAAGATGTGGAAATATTTGACGTTGTTGAAAGAAGTTAAGATGGAGAAGTTTCGACGAAAGAAGTTCGATATGGTAGGTACTTGAATGTGCGGTTGGTTCACTGTGTTAAGGAGAACTGAATTATTTTACTTTTCAATTGCAAGAGGAAATTCCAAAGATTCATTTGAAGCTGATTCTGCTGAAGACTATCTATAACAACAAATTTGATATTTCTTCTGTAGATAGATTCATCGACACAATCTGAGGTGTGTAATATAAATATTATTACGAATGAAATGAATTTCAGTTGTCACTCTTTTCTTATTATGTGCAAAATAGTAACACACAAAAGACAGTATTAATTTTTTGAACATTTTAGAATAGTATTTCCTAACACGAATTTGGAAATGGAATAATAATTGAGGATTCGACGAAACTTCAACAAAATCATTGATCGTGATAAATCAAAAATACTAGAAGAATTGTTGGCCTATTGTTGGATGATAACCAATCATTCAAATGTATTATATCTATGTAAAATATAATTTTGATCTTGTCGTGTTAAAAGTCGGTATTGTATTACATATTAAATTGTATAAACTGTATTATATTATATATTAATTGTATTAAAAGTCTGGATTATGTTATATATTATACATAAAACATTTCAAAATTTTTTGATCAGCGTTGCAACGAATGATAAAATTTGAAGGCAAGGCAAAATTTAAAAATGCACACAGAAGCTACGAAATCTCTTTCAGTCGCTATCTCTATTTCTTTTCACTCTGAGAAAGGCCGTCTTTGTCTCTTTAGGGACGATTCAAAAGTTTCCTGCCACTGGAAAATTATAATCGCGACCCGTTGAATAACCAACCCTTGCGTCAGACGATCGAATATGCAAAGCACTCGTCGGAGGTGGTAGTTTTCTAAACAATTTGGAAAACGCGAGACTAGGCGCCCTGGGTACAATTGAAACGGGACGTTTCAGTAATGAATTATGCTCTTTCAGAAAGGGTGAGGAGAGGACGCGAAGAAAGGTTTGAACGGCGCAACGGGGGCGAAGCGTGAATTGGGATTAATTCTTGGGGGTTGGATGAATGAACGACGCTCCGAGGATCGCTGCAGGTTAATGTTAATTGTCAAGCATGAAGTGTTTGCTGTTTGTCGCACCGTTTGCACCCACTCGATATTCCTCCTTTGAGTCACTTCGTCCTTTATCTCTCTTTGTCGCGAGTTCTTTTATGCCTTTGCTCCTTAAGACTCTTTTATACTCTGCTTTTTGCTGGATAATTTTCATTCTTGAATTTGGTTGGGTGTCAAGAGTGTCTGAATTCTCCTTTCTGCGAGAGATGATATTTACATTTCTGTTCGTAAAATGTGGAATTTATAAATTTCAACTGTACTTGGTACAAGCATGGCGAGTTGACTTTAGTGAAATAAATTTCTAAAAAAATTACGAGGGTGCTGCATAATTTGGTTTTCTTCGTTATAATGACCAGAGTGGATAGAACGATCAATTTCATCATTTTTCGCAGAAATTTTATAGAAGTTGAAATTTATCCATACCTTCACTGATTTTCCTAAATATGTTCAGAGGGGTTGTCTAGATTTGATTCAACTTAAAAAGTTGAAAAACGAATAAAATTGTTCTTAATGATTTACACAAATCATTTAAAATAGTAATTCACACCTATTATACACAATTGATTTACTACAATAATATAATTAAACAACAAGTTAATTTATATCTATCGATCTACTATTTGTTCCTCAACAAATTTTTGATTTAACAAAAACAATTGTGACAATTTACTCGTTAAAATGAAAAGTCCTGTCTTTGGATCTCAGTTGCCTCAAGTGCGAAACATTTTTACGACAAATACGTGAACAAACAATTCTCGTTTCCCCGGATTTCATATTAGATTAGATAAAATGGAATATGCATCGTGCGCCGCATAAAATTTGCGCAGCAGATGAATAGTTTTGCATACGTAATACGACTAATCCGTATTATCCACGAATAAAGTGGTTCAGCTGCGAAAACACCTCTCAGGAGCGAGTTTTATTTCCAGAGTCTCGGTTTATTGAGCTAAGTGTGATTCATAGATGGAAGGAAGACGAAACAGGAGCAAACGAGGCATCGAAGCTTCCATAAATAAACGAGAAACCGTGGCGACCGGATTCGAAGAAAAATGCAACGCAGAAACAATTCGCACCTTGTAATCGTGGTAACGGTGCTGGTAATTAGCGTGCCTTCTTATGCGCTCGAGGAAACGTTCCGTTCCGCAATGTGAAACGATCGTTTACAACGAACGTTCGACAATTTTCCCCGAAGAGTTATTCAAGTATGTGAAATAATATTGGCGTAATTGGACGTAATTGTTTGAGCGAAATTCGTTTCCCCCTTTTTTTTTCTTTTTTAATCGAGATATATGCCTTTCACGTTTCATAGGATATTAATTAAAGAAATATATTTAAATGAATACAAAACTAAAAATTAATCGTCGAATGAAATTAATTTTCTGTTTCTTTATTTGTGAAGCCATAGACCAACGCCGATATAGTAACAAAGAGCCAGAAAAATACGTGTATATAAAAATAAGGAAATATATATATATATAATTTCAGTCACGTTAATAATACAGAAGAAAAGCAATTTCTTTCCATATAAAAAAAGATTAATTTTCACTTTCACAATTTTTTCAAAATTATCCTAATTTTTCCTAAAATTTACTATCAATGCCACACACCTATACGAGAAATACATATCATTAATGGACGTTAATAAATCCCAACCGCTTCAACAACGGAGAAGGAAACTATTCTCATTTCCTCCGACAATTTCCTCCTTTCTTCAGAAAATAATCGATATCGAACGACTCGAGGTTTTGAGAACTGCCAGAGTTTTCATCAGAATATTAAAACGACATCATTTCCACAGGAGCAACAGGATCCGCGCGGGATGATAGACGAGCGTACCGCGCAATCGGAAGCCAATCACCCGAGCCACGGCCAGCTTTCTCCGTGATAAATGTCGAGCCTCATCGTTCAACTCGGCGACAATTGGCCGACCACGACGGTGGACGACTTCGTCTAGCTTCCACCCCGCGCGCTTACCACCACTGGGACGACTCGTACCCGCGTCGAACAATTTGTTGTCTGCCAGCCAGGCCATTTTCCACCGCTCCACCCTCTTATCCGTCATATCTGAAGCTTCGTCTCTGTCAAATTCCGTGCTCACGCAGACGGCCGCAGAGCTTTCGTAGCTACGCAGAGGGATGAGGGGCAAGGGGGATCCCGTTTCCCGGAAATCACGTCACGTACGCGCTGGTCCCAGCCTTTCGTCTCTTCTGATTGCTTTTTGAATCGGAATGCTGATGTTCCTTCGTCCTCGTACGTCTGACGATGGAGCACAGTTAGTTACTTGCCCTTCTTCTTCTCCTTCTTCTTCTTCTTCTTCTTGAGGGTTAAGTTTTGAAATTATGAAATGCTTTTGGCATCGAACACGATGGCTTATGACATGAATAAAAAAATAAATTTCATTGTCGACTATAAATTTATGCATTTGATTGCTCCCCTCCTGTTTTTGTCTAAATTTTTGGAACAAAGAATAAAGAATTCAAACAAAGGTTGTTGTTGTTCGCGAAGAACATTTGAGATTGATTTTATTGGTAATAAATTTGTTAATAGTTCTTTGAAATGATTTTGAGATTGTTAAGGTTAAGAAGGGGAAGAATTTTGAGACTCAAACTGTCTATTTACTTATAACGGGGTAAACTAATCTAATTTTTATTCATATTATATTGAAAGAATTATAGAAATATACGAATAAAGAGAAGACAGGTATAAGTACTGGTTAAATTAATTGCAAGAAATTCAAGCTCTGCTCCGAAAATAAAATATGGGCTTACAGAATTATATTTTAACGGATTACGTAACCAAACTAGAACTATTTCCCAATTAGAACTAGTGATATTCCAAAAAGGGGGGAGGGGGAAGAGAAAAGACTAACAATATGAAGGAAACACCTCATTATGATCTAACTCATTATCTGATAACCCTGAAATGAAAAACATAAAGCACAACCGACATCGTTCCATCCAAAGGATAGTCGTACGCGTGCCAATAGGAGAAAATTATAAAAATTTATAAATGGAAAATCCAATGGGAAAAATTCCTAATAAAAAAAAGAAAAGAAAGGTAAAGAGAACAATTTCGGATATTAATATTATGCATTAAACGCCTCTTTAACCGTATCAGGATAAGCATTTCCAACGTACATACACACTGGCAAACATCGTTGAAGCATGAGTGGGAGAGGGTAGGTAGCGACGCGGTGCGTTTCCGGAATAATTTAATTAGTAAGCGTACGAAGTGAAGTGCCAGGTCTTATCCCGTGGGCTTAATAGCTAGCTCTCTACCCCGGTTCTGACTTCGCCTCCCGCGGGACCTACCTTTCCCCGGCAACCCCGTCTGCGTTGGAAACACGCGCCAGGAGTCCGCCGTAGGTCGAACGAGATCATGGAGGCCAGGGTCTCCAAGTACAGCGTCTTGCTAACCGGCGGAGGACGTCGTCTGATGAATTAATTAAGCATTATTTTGCTTAACTGCCAGGCCTGCTGACAGTTCGTCTCATCGACAAATCATCCCGCTACCTTTACGACCGTTTCGATCGGTGATTTTGCTTTACGACCCTTTCACGATGATCTCTTTACTTTCAATTCTCTGTCTGCTTTCCTTTCTTTCTCTTTCTCCTCTCCTTTCGTGCGACGAAAGACAGTTTAACCTCTTGCGCTGGAATGACGTACCACGCTCGTCGAGAATTTTTTGTCCCAAATTGCAACATTTTTTTCAGTTTTAAGTATATTTAAATGTAATCCAGGCAAAACAAATGATAAGTTTGTTACTTCTTAATAATTTCTATCCAGTGATGTCATACCGACGTACGAGTTCAAAAGAAAAAGAAAGCGACGAATTATTGTATACGGTTCGGTCACTCGTTATGGTCCGCGAAGAGGTTAAAACTGGTGTAGTGGATATTTTTTACTATGATGATAGTAGTTATTTATTATAGAATTACGGATAGATGTGTGCACTATTTACGTTTTGAGATTTCATCAAGACTATTGTGATCAAGTTTAAAACTAATCTAGAAACATGTATAACAATTTCTAGATGTTTAATACAAGTACATGTTCCCCGAGAGAACACAAAACTATTTCAACAGTCAAAATCAAAGTGGGAATCATCTTTAATACTTATACGTTTACAACATACATTCTCCAATTGATTTCATCAATAAAAATAGCAAACGGCTTATTTGTAATAATTACTTCCCAGATTATTCCCCAAAACTAGCTACAATTTAGTTCTTTCACTCCCGTATGTGAATGCTGCTTGTAGAGAATCAACACTAAAGTAATTAGAAGCGTAACGTGCTCCCGTCTTCTCGTCCAACGATAACGATCAAAGACCAGAAGGAAAAAGATCAAAGGAATTTCGTTTCGACGAAATCGCGCTAGCAGATACTTTCAAGTAACGTCGCCCGACGTTGGTCGCGACATTTCCCAGTTTCTGGCGGTGTACCCTCGCGATTCTGCAAACGGGGTCGGGGTAGGAAGAGAACTTTTATATCGCCGCAAATTGCTGGAGGCTAGTAGTAGTCGTTCTACCCTCCCCCTCCCCTTCCTCTTCTCGTCCAATGAGTTACTTTTTAATTAAAAGTTTCGCTTTTAAAGCCACTGGCCAGACGAGAGCAAGGGGCAAATTGCATCTCGGCGTGCGTGCGTGCGTGCGCTCGCTCGCTGTCCCGCGACACCGAGTCACGAGACAATCGAATGGAAAACAAGCGGAGCACGCATTGAACGAAAGCTGCACGTGAAAGCTCTCCTTTATCGCCGTCCCGTCTGTACGACTGCTCACGCGAAACGTAACGTAGGGGAGAACGATTTTCTTTCGATTTTCGTTTCCGCTCTTTGTCTTTCTCTTTCGCGTCATTATACACTCGTGTCACGTGTGAATAGAGTTGAATGTCGATTTTTCTATTTTTCTATTTTTCAACGTGCACGTCAAAGATATGCCAAGAATTGAGAAATTTGGATTATTGTAATAAATAGTTATTAATCTGGTAACATTATATATATAAATAATATGGTTAGTTTAATTTTTAGTAATAAATAATGTTTAGGGAATAGACATTCCCCTTATGACTATATCAAGAAAATAGACTTTGTAATTAACAATTTTTACAATATAAAATTTATCACGATTCATCTGTTTCATATGTACTGTATCGTCTATTGCTGCCTTTAGTATTACTACACAATTAATTTATTGTTTATATACTAACTAATTTAATATATAATAACTAATCTTTTTTTTTTACAAAAAAATTAACTCTTCTACGTATATTACATTCTTTATCATCATTCTATATTCTTGCTCTCGTAGCAAGAATTTTAAAGGTAAGAAAAAGAATATAGTATTGTGATTAAACCACGATTAATCATTGAGTAAAATACTCGTAAAGCAGGATCGTGAACAAATAATACTATAACAAAATAAAAATAAAATGAAAGAATAATAATGCAAACAAGGATCATTAGTAAAAGAATTTTACATTGGCAGATAAGTGGATACTGCCGTAATAAGTAGCGATAAAGCACTATTGTCACAGCAATAGTAGGGTAGTACTACGACAATAAAATACGACAATGGTGGTAATACTGAATTATAGTTAACATACTTTAGCAGGGTAATCATTCCTCGTATTTCATCCTGTATGTGCGACTACCCAAGTGTCACAGTATACCCACTATTCCGTTACACACTCGTTTATCGCATTCCACGGTCTCTTTATCTCTCTAGTAATCGCAATTCAATGTCTAGTCCCACATACAACAGTCCCACGAATATAGAGCCAAGTAAGAACTGCAAATCCATCCCTTTTTTCTTTCCTCCTTCCACCCTGTATATCCACCTAAATACAGTCTTCTTTAATATCCTCGTAATCCCTGGTATCACCTTATCTTCTCCATTAAACACACCGGACTACGCACACAGTTTATCTTTCCACGGGGAAGAAGATCGAGTTAACCGTCATCCCGGACCATTAAACTCTTAGTAAAATAAAAGTAAGTAAAAGTAAGTAAAGTGTAGTAAAAAAAGAAGGTACTAAGAAAAGAGTATCCCATGCATTTAAATTTCCCAATGACAATTAGTTTGGAGAACTATTAAATGCAACGTATTTGAAACAACTTTTTCTTTGAAAAGAAAATCCGTCAGAGTTATTTACCTTCGTCTAAATCAACTTCAACTCAATTCTTTGGAATTGTGAAATTTAAATTGTCTAAGAATTGAAAAGGAGGACATTCAGAATTCGATTGTTTCGCGGAATTTTTTAGTCGAGTATCTACCGAGATGAGAAAAGAAACTCTGAGGAAATTGCAGAGGACAACGTAAATGTGAACATAAATTTGGACAAAAAAAAAAAATCGTCACTGTTCGACAATAACAAAATTAGCAGAAAGCTCAACGGATTGGATTTCGTTCGAAAGTGAAATTCTCCGATGCACAGTCCTGCTAAGGTCCAGGCTTTACTCGCGCGGAGGACCGTCCCTTTTACTCGGTTCCTCGACGACGAACACGTTTTAGCTGAATCAACGGAAGAGATCGAAGAAGAACTCTCAAGTTGGGCCCACTTCCAAAGGGCGAGCAACAGCAAAGAAAAAAAGAAAAAGAAAAAGAAAAAGGAACGAACTGTGGACGATACTTTTCTGCGACCGGCCAGCGAGAACGGGGCCCGGTCTCTTCCTTTTACGACGTGACTTCGCTCGACGACACACCGCTATTAGCATATTCTTCATTCTACGCGACAGAAGCACTGCCGGAGTTTCTTGTCAACCGATTTCGCGAACGGAACGTCCGGGTTCTTTGTTCGTGTTCCGTGCGGCTGGTTCGATGCGGCCGGTGGCCATTTTTGGCGAAGGATCGGTAGAAGGATCGGTAGAAGGTATTCCTTCCACGTGGGAGGAAGTTCGAGTCGAATTCGAGTCGAGCTTCGAGTTTTGCTCGACTTTCTCTGCCGAATATTATTTCGGAGAATCTCGCGCTGTTGTCACATGTCACCTCGGATCTCTGTGTTAATTGTTAAATAGATTTGTTTACCGCGATGAAACTTGGTTGGGTAAATTTCAGCGAGTTATTTCTTCTTTACAAATAACGCGAGGATTTGTTACTAATGATTTTTCACGGCTTGGAAGATCCGATTTCCACGATTTTCCGTCAGGTTTCGGTCAGTTTTTAAAAGTAGATTACTGTCTATTATTTTGTATTTGTCAGTGGTCGAAATATACGTATAGTCTTTAATCAGATTTTTCTTTCGGGTGGCAATACTTCAAAATTAATCATGTATTTAGAGAAACCAGTCTCGATTAAATTCTTTGTGATATACAAGCATTGCATCCTCTTTATCGGACTATAATTGCAGGATTAAATTTACATTCGTCTCTCGATAGTAATATTATTTTAAAACTTCAATACTTTCAATAAAGTGCCATTAGATACTTTCAACACTAGAGCCACTAACAAAATGGTCAAAATGATAATTTTTGTTAGATATTTTATAAATAATACAGTGTATGTATTAGTTATAAATAATAACAGTATATCACACAGAAATACACTGTTTTATAATATAAATATAAAAGCTCTCAATCTGGTGATCGATCCCTCTTAATGTCTCCCTCTGTAGAGAATGTCGGTTGCAAGTTTCAGAATATCCGTAGACCCGGTTAACTTCGAGACCAAATAGAAACGAGAACCGGGAAATTTGTAAATTACGACTCGATTAACTTCGAGTAAGCGGAACAGAAACAAGAGCCAGCAAACCAGGACCAAGTCGCCCTCGTAAATTTCGTGCAGATGGAAGTTACAACTCGGTGGACTTTGAAATCGAGCAGAAGCGAGACAACGCGAGAAGCGCTAAAACCACAAAATCGGCTTCTTCCCGAGAGGAAGCCGCTCTCGAAATCAACGCGAACCACCCACGCGAGGATCGAAAACGAGCACTGCACACGTATACACGTGCACGTAGCGAGCATCACGATTCGAAAACAACGGGTGCACGGCGTCTCGGAGCAACAGTCTGGTAATTGCGTTCACGAAACCTCGAAACAGGCAAGAACAGCGGCGAGAAACGGTCGTTTGTCAGTGGCAAATAGAACAGTTGATCTCATCGGGGCTCTCTAACGAGGCCTCGTTATTGCAGTTGGCGGACGCTCGAGACCAAGCGTTTTCGATCGCCTAATTAAACCGAACTTCGCTTCATGCGAACGTCTCGAGACTTAGCCTCTTCCCCGCTGGAAATTGATCGAGGCCGAACGAAATCCTTTCACTCCTTCCCACTTTTCTATTTTTGATTTTTTTTCGTAGCAATCGTCGGAAATACTCCTGAGTATCGCCCTGTGACAGAGTTGGCTTCGTATCTCGTACGGATTCAATGGATTCGTCAGATGGAAATTACACTGAAAATTGGATAGAAAGGTGGAAGGTCAAAATAAATGCAAAGAAATCCAGTACTGAAACTCCTCAATGGGAAATATCTGAGGTTGCACTTGGACAATGAACAGGCAGATTTTAAGATAAAATACTTTTCCTGGCTGATTGGAAGAAAATCCAAGATGAATTCGCTTTCTAACTGATCTTGAAAGTTTCAGAATTTTTTAATTCTCCAACGATGAGTTGACAATTTTCAATTTTCCATTGGCTCGCACAACTCTTGTTTTGAAAAATAAAATTTTGATCAAACGTTCAATGTTTCAATAAAAATACCTCGACCGGCCCTAAAGTTTTAGGATTATCAGAAAGCAAAATTCTCCGTTACAAAACCACCGTCGGATTGATACTGGCACGTGGAATTCAGCGAGTCAAATGTTGTCATCGTGCAAGAATCTAAAGTGCCGCGTATGATTAGCTATGATCAAACATGGAGATGAATATACAACAAAGCACTGCGAGAAACTATTGCGTCGTTCAAACGCAATCGCTGGCCTCATTGTTGGTAGACAAAAGATGATAAAAAAGACTTTGAAAAAAATTGACAAAACTTTCAATCATGGACGTTGCTAGAAAATTGAAAAAATTTTAAGATAAATCAACTCGTTGTTGAAAAATTAAAAACTTTTTCAAGTTTCGGAACTTCAAAAGGAATTCGATCTTTCTTTCGTTACTCTCTGTTCTGCCGCGGTTCGCGTTCGCGGGGAACGCGGATCGATGGGAAACACCGCCGGATATCCGACATCCGGGGACAATTTATATCGACGATAAATTCCTGCTCTCTTTCATTAGTGGCTTCTGTACGCCAGATTTACAGCCATCTCTCGCGCTATGGACAGCGTTCGGTGTTTCGCGGTGGCTCGTATTTTCTTTCGCGGAGGCCCGAAATTTCAACTGTGTCCAGAGGGGATTGAAGGCATGAAAGATGACAGTTTCCGGTGATTTGAATTAGTTTTAGTTAGCGATACGGGTATTAACGCGACGAAACGATTCGAGGAATTCCTTTTCGTCGTTTCATGGAGGATGTGTTTCAATCTGAATGCTATTTCTGAAAAATTCAACGCACTGCCACAAAATATCTATGGTATTAAATATTTTTCGATATCTGTGTTATTCAACGATATAACGTATTAGATATTTTTGAACATCATGTATAAATTTCTCAGAAGCCAAACTGATTAATTCCAATTAATTTTTCACTTCCACAGGTACAAGACTAACATCTAATTCTCAAAGAACAACTTGACTCACTTCATGTAAGTTCATTCGTCACAGGAAAACGACACAAGAATCGTAAGCGATAAGAATAAATTTAGAAACCTGTTCTCACAATATCGTCACTTTTCCATAGTTTCCAATTTATGGAGTTGAACAATGTCAAATACCTTGAATCTCTTATATACATTTTCAGACTTTATCGATATAATCGCAACATAAAAATCTTCTTCTGACAACCGTTTTCGATTATTTTCGTTAATTCAAACTAACGTCTCGAATCAAATTGTCGCAAATTCGAGGGAGAAAATTCGCAAAGTACAGAGACGAAAATCATCAACTCGCGTGCTGTACGTGAACGACGTAAACGTTGCAAAAATCGGGTAGAAACGACGCGAGCAATTTCAGCGACACTTCAGGGTGTCTCTGGCTCGACTTTTCCGACACCGAGACTCCTCTCCATTTTCGGCGCGCGCGGCTCGATTTATTACCGTTGAATTAAATTTCGATCTCGACCTCCGTAAACCGTGAACTTGCGATCGCGCCGCGACCCCCCTCCTCCCTCCTCCGTGCCATTCAATTTAAATTCACGCTTCTCGATCAATTTCGACGTCGACGGCCTCTCTATAAACGGAGAGGGACGCGCGTGCACGTATTGTCACAGGCAACATCTGTGACAGCCAGAACGAGTTTCGAGTTTCGTAACGTTTCCACGCGCGTTATAAATATTTCGCCTCCTCGGGCGGAAAGTCAGAGAAAGGACGAGCAAAGATCGCGAGGTCGGTGCGTGCGTAGACGTTTATTGAAGTACAAAGAATTTACGCGCCCTTTTCTGATGATAAATCGAAACGGCGGAATGGAGTTTTAGGTTTTGAATTTAGAGAAGCCTGGTGCAACGGGGTGGAGATGTTCGATGATATCAGGGAGAAATGGCGGTTTAAATTTTTGATATCGAAGGAGATTGAAACGATATCTTGGAAAACCGATATCTGGAAACTTTGGATGACGATGGTGTTTTCGCGATGTTAATTGGATTGAAAGTGTAAAAAAATAATACTAATAACAAAAGTTAATTCGTTATTTCACGGTTCTAACGAGTTTGAAAAAGTTTGACTATGCAAAGGTAAAAATTCCAAGTTTGGAATAGATAATTTCGTTGAGAATATAAAGAAAAATCCCTCGATATACACACGGGTTCCTATTTTTATCATTGTCGTAAGCATTTACGTTTCTTTCTATTTTCACGGTATTTTTTTCTAATATAAAAAAAGACTATGTAAACCTACCCCGTAAGGCACAATTTAGCTGAAAAAGAATCCAGAACATTCTATATATATTCGAGCCTTCGTAATTATAGTTAACCTCGGAAGAAGGTTAAAGTTAAAGGTTGCAGATGAAGCTTGAAGAATTACGTAAGACACACTGTACTTTTCATATAAATAACGACAGTAACAACAGCACGCAAAGTCAAACAAACGATACGACCGAGATGATCCTTTGATGAATTGTTCGACGTAGAAATTAAATTCTCTCCCAGTCGAAGTTTCTGTGACGTGTGAAAAAGTGAAATTTCACGAGTCTATTTTCTATTAACCGAGACCAGCGAATCATCTCAACCCTCTCGTTAGTTCACCCTTAGAGTTCTCAGAGAAACCGACGCGGCGTCAATTGACAATTACGTTTCATAATTAATAGGAACTTCTGACGTTGGTAACTGGAGCTGGTAGATTTCATTTCCACCGATTAATCTTCGGAATAATCCAGAAGGGTTAAGGGAGGAGATAAGGGTAGCTCGGTGGCGAGCGAACTTCACCGAGAAAACTCAACGAAGTCGCGGGATTCTTGGATTCTTGTCGCTGCGTGTTTGAAGGAGAAATTGTCAAGTGAAATTCAATCGATCTCACATTTTGACCGTGATTTTCAAAATTACGAAACGATTGATCATTAACAATTCTAGAATTAAAACACTCCAAGAACGATAATTGCGAAATAATTTCATTTATGAATGTTTAGCAATGATATTTCTATATAATAAAAAAATGTTTTTCATTTCCCTCGAACGATAAATTCCCAACAAAAGCAACAATACAACGTGAAATGCATGGAAAGGTATAAGATAGAAACATAAATATGTTACATTTTCTATTAACTTAATTATTAAATTACAAGATGTCAACGTGTAGTAACGCGATGAAGATCTGTCGAGGATCTGTCTTGCATTTCGATACAATCTCTCGTGAGGAACGAAACGTAGACACGTTTTATATATATATTCACGGAACAAGATTCAGAGGACTTAAATCTTAGCATTCGATCGACTTCCTTTTGGTGCTGTTCGAGGCTCGAGTCGAATGTCTCATTTGAATATCGTCTGTCATTGGAAGGAACGTCGATCGAACTTGCGTCTGTATCTTCCAACTCTTCTTCGAACAACGTTTCTACTTTTACAAAAATTTTCGGAGAAACATCAAACGCCAGAAATGAAATATTTTACGTGGATATTTCATTTTCCGAAATTTGCGGAAAATTTAATTTTCCGCAGTGCGATATAATTTTGTCTTCTTCGTTTCATATTCGCGTCACGAGAATCCAAATTAATTAGAATGCAATTTTTAAAAAAGCAATCATACTCGGTAATAAGGGTAATTGAAGTCGATGTGAAACAGTCGAAACAGCGAGACAATTGAAATGAAAATGAAAAATTAAAAACTCCCCAAATTGAACGTAGAAACGTCCGAGCAATTCAAAGTTCCCACCACTCACCTGAGTATGTGCTGATTGGTGGACTGCAGCAGAATGGTGGTGTACTTGGTGATCAGCATCTTTCCCTCTCGCTCGTAGAAAATCCACTAGACGAAATTCCAAGTAAAACCAGACGGATTCGCGGTACGATCGCTCGCGACGAGCCTCCAAGAGGCTCAAAGACGACGACGATACCGAAGAAGCAGGAGAAGAAAAAGAGGAGAGACAGAGACGTTCCTCGCGCTCGTTTCTCGCATAAATCGCGCGGTCTACGAAAATCGAGCAAACGCGCGTACGCCGCGGAGATTCTTCCGGCTATATTTAACGCTTCCAGCACGCACAAAGCGACCCGACAGCATCCTTCGTCTCCCCGTCTTCTTTCCGCGCTTGCAGCGAAAGCTTTGACGTCATTCGGCCGTCGATCTTGCCCGTGGTCAGGTCACCGGTGCCGCGCCACCTCCGCGGAACGATCTCGTCCCGCCGTGTTTGCCTCCGCCGACTCGTTTGCCTTTGTTTGTGCTACGACGACGACGACGAGGACGATGACGACGAGGCGTGGTTTCGAGGCTGAGTAAGTCGTCGGACTGATTGGGCGTCTGTTTTTCTAGAGGGTGTTGATTCAAATCGCGTCACACTTCTCTTGTGATCTCTTTGGAGCACAGAGTACGGAGAAGTGGTTGGCGAGGGACTGATTGGAGGCTTTGTTCAGTTTGTAAACATTGGAGTTGCAATAGGTGGTTAGTTAGTTCGAGTATGATCGACGCAGGTTGATTGATGATTCGCCGATTGATCGAGATGATTCTCTTGACTGCGATTCGAAATTTGCATTTATTTTCCGAAATATCTGCCAAGTATGATTTTATTACAAGTATATTTCTTTATATCTGGATCTTTTTGAAATTTTTGTTAAATTATCGCAGCACCAAAGTTGAGTACAATTCGCGTTGATTGTTAAAGACACGCCTTTTTTTTTATTGAATTCTTATTATTTATTTGTGGTAAGTATCAGGTTAGTAATTTGGTAAAAAAATTTTTGTAGATAAGACACCTTGGTCGCGATATTGATATCTACACTTCGTGATCGAGAAGATTTATCAAGTTCTTTTAAACTACTGTCGATCTATTTCTCTTCTTCAAACAGGTTACTACTCTCTGCAACATCCGTAGCTCAGATGAGATCTCGATAACATCAATTATAGTCAAACTTCCTGTATAATCAACTTATAAAGTCGTTCCTTAGACGTCGAAACGAGATCCACAACGGTTGTTTACAACGTCAGGCTCGTCGTTAAATTTACCCGAAGGAGATCGTTCATTTAACGCGAATCTTATCTCGTCGAAGCTTCCAAAATTAATTTCTTCTCTTCCCCACCTTCAACCAAACTCTCAAATTCACTGCAAGAAAATTACCAAGATCGAAAGTCTCAAAGTCTCTCAGAGAAAATCAGATTTCCTCCGTTTCCACTTTCCACTTTCAAGATCAACCAAAAAAATTCTCAAAGATCCACCTCCTTTCACATTCCACCGAGATGAAAAAATTTCAACTTTTCTTCTCCGGAAATCAGTTTCCTCGATCTCTGCGGCTTGCAGTTCGATGCGAGAAAGATTTCGAGGCGGTGTCGAACGATCGTTCGAAACACGCGGTTGCTGCAAGAGAGAAGCTTCGAGAGCCAGGTGTGCTGCACTCGCTGCAGTCGTTTCAGCTGGCTGTTCGGCTCGAGCTCGCGAACGAGCCGCAAGGTTTTGCCTCGTGTTTACCAGCCTGACAGATAGCGACAGGTGCAACGGGGATCGGGGACTGGCTTTCTTCGTCCGAGAACGGACACCGTGGCGCCGGTTTCGAGTCTATTCTCGCGTGTCGTCCTCAGACTATCGCTACGTTTCGCAGAGGCCTTTCTTGATGTTGGTCAGGGATTTTGAACGCTTTCACCTTGGATTCAGTCGAGTCGATCTTCCATCTTCTCGACTCTATTGCGTCTATCTTTTAACCTTTTATTAAGAAATCCAAAGTTTTTAGATTCCAGAGGTTTCTGTTCTCTGATTTATTCAATGAAAAAGAGTTTAACACTGCACTTTTCGTCCGACTCTTTCATTTATTTCAATTAGACAACATCGATTGTCTTCCACAGGAGCTCGAATTTTGATTCCATATTCGTACGAGCTTTCAGCGTCGAAACGCAAGCCCCTTGGCGTGTCTCTGGATCGCACAAGTTTTCGCGAACTGATTAGGGGATACTGTACGATTTACGTTCCCTTTATTTACGACGAACTTGACTTCGAGGCTTTCACGCGATTCTGAATTTCAATTCTACTCCCACGTGCCCTCAGCGCCGAAACACTCTGCAGCCTCAATATCGGCGAGAAATTTTACATGGCACGTCCTTCAATTTATTCTCGCGCCAAACACTGAATCTTCCTCACTTGATCTTCAATTTAAATTCTATTTTTATATCTTCGACGAGAGACGCTGTCTGAATTTCCGTCGACGACGTCGATCAAGGATCTCGCGCTTTTCGACTTTTCTTTCGTTCGACAGAGACGAGTCTCTCGCGATCTTCAATTTTTCATCGACATTTTCACGATCTATTTTCAACGAGAAAAACTATCTACATTCGTTCTCAATTTCGATTCTCTCTTTACGTATATTCAGTGAATCTGCAAACGTTTTTACAAAAGCATTCTTCGACACTGATCTATATTGATCTTCAATTTATTCTCACTCTTGACGCACGATCTTTCGCTCTCAAAATTTTGATTCTCTATTTACATCTTATCGTGCAAACACCTTCTCAGCGCCTCGCCAAAGTGTCCATTCAGTTGTCTCTGACGCGGCGAATAATCCGTTCTTCAATTTGTTCTCTTATTTACCGACGCGTATGTTTGCCAATCTTTCGCTCAATCTCGAATTTCGATCCTCTTTTCTTCTATCTTCGACGTGCAAACACTCCTTGGCATCTCGATAAAGTGTCCTCGAATTTTCTTTGATACGACCAACGATCATATCCTTCAATCTATTCCCTCGTATTTACCGATCTTTCACTCGATCTTGAATCTCGATTTTCTTTTTATACCTTCTGCCTACTTGAATCTATCCGATCTTCGATTTATTTTCATACATTCACTCGTACCTGTGAAATAATCTCTTCTTAGCATCTTTAAATTAAATTTCTCTGATGTAATAAACGATCTTACATCTGTTCTTCAATTAATTTATTCTCTCTTATACTTTGCATTCAATTTTTCACTCAGCACTCCTCTCAGAGTTCTCAAGTTGTCCTTTAACTAATACATTTCACTTAATTTAATTTCACTTAATTTCACGTTCTGCCTTTTCACTCAATCTTAAATTCCAATTCTTTCTTCGTGTCTTCTTTCTCCGCGTCTCAAAAAGTTTTCTTCTTATTTTACAAAAGAACCTAGCCCACGTCCGATCTTTCACTCAATCGCAAAACTTTATGAATGCTTCTCAGCACCTTCTCAAAGTTTTTAAGCCTTTTTTCTGACTATAAGTATATTTTACATTTTACTTTAGAAACTTGGCCGTTCAACGTTTCACTCAATCTTAAATTCCAATTCTCCTTTCATGTCTCACCAAAGTACCCTTATTACGTTTTCTCCAACTGCGTGATACACTTTATTTATTTCACAAATCTGCATCTCCACCGTGCAAACAAGCACGCCTCGCTAAAACGTGTCTCCATGTTTTCTCCCAACAACTAACACATCTCATTCGTAATATATTATTTTATAAACCTGCTCGCGAGTCTCGCCCAAACGTATCCTCACTTTTCTTCGACCAACACGTTCCCCTTTATTAATCCAGCTTCAACCTCGAATTCCAATTCTCTTCCTGTATCTCGTCTCTCTTTGCATTTCCTACGCGCCAACGATCCTCAACGTGTCTCCAAGCCTTCGTTGACGCTGGTCAGGGATCCCACGACCCGTCCTCCGATTTTTATCCTCCGATTTTTATCCATCGAGCGGATCTTGACGTCGAGCGTCCCGCATGATCTTGAGAGATCGGCGAACCATCCAAGCGACCTTGCCTCGATCTCGAGGCCCCGTTCGATTATTCCAACGATCGTCGAGGGCCGTGCGATCGTTTCTGGAATACGATTTCGTGGAAACGTTGTCGGCCGAGTCGAATCGCGAAACGGCCGAGTATTTTTAGCGCCGCGCCGCCAGGGATCAAGCGACACGGTCGACTTGTTCGGCGAGGCACGGGAATCACGGGACTCGGTGCAGATTCCGCAGACGTGACACGATCGGCTCGGCTCGGCTCCGCTCGTTCAGGCGAGTTCAAGCATCTCTCTCTCTCTCTCTCTCTCTCTCAAGACGTCGAGGGCGTTCTCGTCTGCATTCCGTTTTGCAGTTCGGATCGATTATTGGATCGTCTGTCAGTCAGGAACTCCTTCGCATCCCGCGATCGAAGGCCGAACGCCGTTTCTGCGAGATTCTTAGCAATATCCTGGGCTCCGTAGTACTCGAGTACGACGCGAGTTTATTTTTTGGCAAATTATCACTTCGATCGATCGTTCGATCTTTCGATCTTTCGATCTTTCGAGAGTCGCGAAGGTAGAAGTACATGAATCTTTGTCACGCGAGATTTTCAAGTCCTGGAAATTTTTGGACGATTTTCGACGAAGTTTCGAAGTGATTGTTTCGAAACACTTTCCCGAAGGAAGATTTTAAAACGTCGTGCAGCGAGTTTCTTGCAACTTTCAGTGCAATTAATTAAATTCTGCAACAACGGAGATCTGCTTCGAGAGCGAACGAGAATAAATTTATGCAATTCAGATAATATTATTCCAAATCGCACTGGCGAAATAATTCTAGCGACTTCGATCCCGATCGCCCGAGATTCAGAGTTTGAGAAGGAGGTCAGTTTGATCAACTCGGAGAATCATAGCGACGCGCGCAATTATGTGGCGTGATCTTGATTATTAAACGAGACCAATTTAACAGTGATGGCAGAGGTATTTTCTGTACTGTTTCATAAAATCGTCCAAAGCGAAGATTCCAGAAATTTTAGTAGTCGAGTGATCGTAGACACGCGCCTGTAACGTTACGAGGAATTCGACCGTCGAAGATTCCGATTAATTCGAAGAATTGAGTCCAATCGATGCACCGAAAGATCGACGTGTATTAAATTGTCGCGGAGACCTCGATCCTCCAGAGCTCGCGTTATTCGCAGAATTCGCTGGAACACGGTCGCCAAATAATTCCAAACATTCGCGTTAAATTGCCGGAAAGGTCTTGGTTTGTACGGAATTCACGTCGTTTGAAAAATTTCACTCAAAATCACGGTCGAAATAATTCGAAACGCGCCTGCCACGTTGCAACAAAGAGCTTAACAACGTGGAAATTGTTTGAAAAATTTAATTGCACGGGAGAGTCAATTACAAGGAATGTTGATAACTGCGAGAAAGATCAAACAGTTTGAACAAACGAAACGTTGCGCGTGTCAATACCGTCGAAAATTTCAACGGACAAGATTTCCAATGTCCGGTCACGAGCACTTTATATTAATCACCTGCCTCGAGGTCGTAAATTAGTCATCCAAGGTTCAACAATGTTGCGCTTACATCGAAAAAAGAGAGTTTATGTTGAAAAAAAGAAACGGCAGAAACGCGACGATCGATCACACTGATTACTTTATTGATCGTCTGCTTCAACGAGGTCGTAAATTGCTCATCCAAGGTTATACCAGTGTATTTTATCACATTTATCGCGCCAAGGAGAGACAGTTTATATCGAAGAAGAACAGCTAAAAATGACCCGTGAATCCTGACGATCGACTGTAACAATTTTCTTTATTGATCTTCTGTTTCGAAACTCACAAATCTGTTCATCCAAAGTCCACCACTATATCGGATATATATATATATATATATGTCACACTAATAAGAAACTGTTCAGATCGAAGGAAAACGACAATCAGAGTCAATTAAAAGTCCACAAATCTCGATGATCGAGCGATCGATCCTCTATCGATCTGCTGTTTCAAACTCACAAATCGTTCGTCCAAAGTTCACCAAAGTGTGTCTCGTACGTCACACCAATGAACAACAGTCCACATTCGAGAAGAATAGCTCCAGCGAATCAACCGAAAGCGAATCCCGATGATCTCGTTTCGTCGCAACACTGCTCACCACGCGTCAGAGTTAACGTTTCCAGTTCACCGATATTCGGGGAGCCAGCGACGAATCCGTGGATACGGACGAAAATGCGAGCGACCGCCAAACGATCGGAGAACGAGGGGCTCGCGTCCCGTCAGTGACACTGGCAGGTGGTAGCAAACCGTTTTCCAAGTAGCATCGACAGGAGCGTGGCTGGTGCCAATCCTCGTCTGCCAGCTCGCTCGGAAGTGATCTGCTCAATAAGCGTCGCTCTCTGGCGCGTTTAATCGGTGTCAACGAAGGACAGGCGAACGATAAACAGTCTTACGGTCGTTATATCGGCGACGTCGCTTCTAACGAAACTCCTTCGACTGTCTACTCTTCCTCCCAACTGTACAACGTTGCCTCTCCCCTTAATGTTAATTTTAATTGTTTTGATCGAATTAATCTGGAAGAAATTCAAATTGAAATTTGACGGATTCAGAAACTCTCTCTTAATCTTCAAATGACTCGATAGATTTGTCAAATTTATGGACGAGTGTCAAGAATCGAAATTTCTAACATCTTGTTCAATAGCGTTGTTTCTCGAAATTTCTTCAATTATATTTCCGCTCTCTCTTCGTTGTGCGATGCAATCAGAAACGTTGCAATCCCTCCTCCTTTCACGTTGATCACCTTCGGGTCGACAGATTTGTCAAATGTACGAACGAATCTCAAAAGAATCGAACTTTGCGTGATTTCTTGGAAATTCCTCCAATTACACTTTTATTTCTTCTTCGTCGTGCGATGCTGCCTCCTCGACAAATTCATCAAACATACGAATGAATCTCTCACGGTCGTAGTTTTACACAACGCTGTATCAACAAACGTCTCTTCCCAAGTATCGTCCTACCTCGACAAATTGGTCGAGTTTATCGACGAATCGCGAAAGAATCCAACCTTTCGTGACCTCCTCGTGGAGGAGGATCGCGATCTTCTGTCTGTGACTCCGTTGTTCGTGAACTCCAGCGATTCGCGTTATCGATCCCTCGGGATCGAATAGTCGCGGAGCGATTTCAGGAAGTGGTTTCAGGGATCCCCCGTCGGCCGAAAAGGATGTCCGCGAGAACTGGGGTGAACTGCTCTCAGGGATCACTCTGCCTCGCGTCTCACCGCCTCCGATTGATTTCATGCTCGATCGCGCCCGAGTCTGGGTCATCCGCGCTAACTTTCGAACTCCGTCGAGCCTTGGGAACACGCAGCGACGAGGACCTGGCCGGTTCGAGGCGGTTCGGTGCCGATTTCGAGCCGATCACGCGAACGCGCCATTCCTCTCGATCTTCAGCGATTCCTCGTTTCGTACTTACGAAACGTAACAGTCCGTGTCACTAATCACGTCACTCTCGTTCGAATCTATACATCTCTCTGCAAATTTCGGTACACTCTTTGCAGAGTTCGAGGGACCATCCCCAACCATGGATTCGAAAGAGTCGAACAAAGAACAAACGATTTTCTGATTGAAGAATATTCCGTATTCACGAGTAAGGAAAGTCCCTCGAGGGATCCACGACGTTTCAATAATCGTCCAAGAACTGATCGCGACGGTCGGCCGGACGGTACCTGAAAACCTCGAAGGATTTCGGCATCGATCGTCCCGGCAGGATCGTCCCGGAGGTCTCGCGGATTATTTATAGACTCTCGGGCGGACAAAGAGAGTTGCCGAGCGTGCAGCCCGGCTGCCGGTCGCGAATGGACTGGCTCTGCACGTTTGTTAAACACTATAGTCGCGGCTGCAGCGCGCGGACTCTAGCTGCACAGGCGCCTATAGTCCCGGCTGGTTACGCCGACCGGATCGTCCTGTGTGCCTCTCTCGGCTCGACTTTTCGCTGCCTCGCCGCGGTGTTCGCCACGTGTGCACCGTCAATGTGTACAAGAGGGACTCCTCCGTGCACCCGCGACCGAGAGTGCGCACACCGGGACTGGGGAGGGCTGGAGAGGACCGGCGAACTGGCTGATGCCGGCACGTAGCCGGTGTAGCCTCCGGCTGGGTGGGGATGATAATTTTCGTGAGGCTCGTAAGGCCGAACGGGGTCCCTCTTCGATCGTACGGAGATATCGGCGAGAGTCACGGTTCGCGACGAGTGTTCTTGTAGTCATAAAAGGATTCGACGTTCCGTGAAGATCGTCTCGAGATCCGAGACGAGTAATTTTCAGGCTCGAGAGTATCTCGAGGTAATCGATGTTTGATGATCGTACGAAAATTTTAAAATTCTCCGATTCAAAAGTAACGTCACCAAACGATCGTCATCAAACATAAACACTGCACGAAACATATTTATTCCCGGAAATTAACTTAAAAAATTCTGGAATGTTTAATTCCAATGATCATTATAAAGGCGAATAAACGTATTTTTACGTTTGCAAATGTATCTTATCTCGAACTTTCTAATTTTTCTTCGACGTTCGACACTGCTTAGATCAAAGTATGTCTTCAAAGTGTTTGTTACAATGATCTGTAAGGTATTGAATCATATTCGAATCATATGCTCTTTCGATTTTGGATGAAGAGATGAGATTCGGTGGTTTATCTTAGAAACAAACATAAGTTTGTTTCTAACCCTACCTCGATTTAAACGCTTCGGAACAATCACCTCGTTTGCTCCCCATCGAGCATCCAATCCATCCGAAACCACCGCGCGTTCCAGAACTCGTTAATTAAATCGATAAACGATCGATCAAAACCCACGAGCAGAAGCAAAACTCCCCAAGGATACGCTAATTTCACGACTGCCTCGAGAATCCATCAGCCAGTTATCGCGCGATTATTCAAATTGCCGAGCCGAGTCGACCTCGCGAGTTTCGCAAGAGGAAATGCTTGATACTTAACAAATTGCCACGCCTCTCTCTCTCTCTCACCGTGGTTCGATCATTTCAATTTTACGTGATCACCGACGAGAGAAAATAGTCAAACTAAAATAAAATAAAAAGAAGAAAGAGAGAGAAAAGTCGGAGAACGGAACTCGATTACACCGGTCGGTCTTAACCTAATTGCGCGCGCGAACACTTGCATGTACATATCCGATAATTAAGAAGAATTCGCGAGTTAGAGCGATCGCGAGGGAGGTGAGGAGCTGGTTCAAGCTCGTTGAAATTCCAACAGCGAGGAACGAGCTGTACGTAATATGCGTAATTTATCGTAAGCTTCTTACGCGGGTCGGTTTCAATTTCTTCAGGCACGTACGCAATGGCGGACATATTGGAAGATTAACCGTGCGTGCCGTGTTCTTGCTGTTTCCTTTTATTTCAGATCTCTCAGGAGTTATTAATAACGCGCGTTTTTTGTTTCATTTATTTTTGGGCGAAACCTTTAGTTTTTTTGCGTCGTTGCATTTAATTGCCGCAGTTCTGCCGGAATATTATCATGATAAATGTTCTCGTACGATGTAGTGAATGTTTTACGTAATAGACGTATGTACGGTGCAAGCATTCGAATACTTTCCTTAGCCAATGAGAATGCTAAAAACTGAGAAACCTAAGAACGATGAATAAAACACGCAGTTTTCTCAGACTCTGACTGCGATTATAATTCTCAATATATCATTCGTTTCATAAACTATCACTATGTTAATTGTGAGCAAAGTCTCTAAACAATGCACGAAACTTTACCAAGTTTACCTATAATTCTCTAATTATCATCGTTAATTTATTTTATACACAAAAATACGACATAAACTACTACTGCGTATACACCAATGTTTAGACATTTCTAATGCAATAAAAAATTTGCAATTTAATCTTGACATGCACAGTTAATAAAGAGAATGGCTAACAATTGCAATAAGAGGTGGCTGAAGACTTTGGATACGCCTTCGTTGAAATTTTCGAACAATCGAAAAATATGCGTTTCTAATCACGCTGAAAAAGTTTATTCGAAGATTTTGTAAAGCATCAATTGTTTATGTGAAACTTGACAAAATAGAGAAGACGTTTTAACGAAACTGCATCGAGCGTCCAATTATTTACGCGCAGCAGTATCTATGTAATTACAATTAGAAGCAAAGTTTCCGCAACTAGCGCGAGGAAATTCGTCGCACGATCTAAAATTCTAAAGCCTAATCTAAATTCTAAAATCCAATCTGATTTAATCTGAAATTACAATTAATTTCAAATTACAATCACGATCCTCCTCGTCGTTAATTTACGTCTCGCAACGTACGATACGATACGATGCACGTGCGTGTGCAGTCACGAACGAGAGTCCTGTCCATTTCAAAAAATTCCAGCAGGTATAAACTGCACGCTCGTCGTTCGACCGGAAGTCCTCCGGTTCGCCAATCCTCTCACGTGTGCGTCACACGGTTGCCAACGGCAACAAGCGGCCAGTTTGCAGCGTCCAGATAGGCGCATTAGCGGAGGAACGAGGATGAAAACGAGCAGATTTGCTGGTGGCTCGCTCGATTGTCCCATCGTCCCTTTCTCTCGTGCCCGTTCGTCTATTAAATAACCATGGATCGCCGCTTTTCCGGCGCTTTCGCGCGTGAGATTGATAACGCCGCGTTATTGCCTCGAGATCGACTCCGTGCGTTTTTCCCGTTGCATTTCTCTCTCTCTCTCTCTCTCTCTCTCTCTCTCTCTCTCTTTCTCTTTTTGTTCGCGTTTTATAGACTCGGAATGATTGACCGTCAGAGGTATCGAAAGTAGATTTTGCGCCTTTTCTTTTTTTACGATTCGTGGAATTTAATTCTTTCGTGGAGGATCGAACAGTTGTTTCAGATTTTTGTCGAACGCGATTGTTTCTTTGACTTGGAAAAAATATCGTAGGCAATTAGAGAGCTTATGGTTGCAAAATTGCTTTCTAGTAACATATTTGTAGATATATAATAATTTGAAATATGTAAAATATTTGAACTATGTTTGAATTTATCATAATATTAATAATTTCTACTTTGATTTCATTTAATTTAAAGTTTAATAAAATTTCCATGAAATCGGATATTCTCCCCTTTGTTATATTTAAGATATTCTTCCCTCTATTATATTTAAAATATTCTTTCCTTCATTGTGTTTGAAATAATTTTTAGCAGGTTTCACACGTTAACGTTCTATCTCACGTGTGCATGCATGTATTTAAATTATACAATATATATGCAGAAACGCATAAAAGTATTCAATGGATGAAATTTAATTTGAAGTTTAACTAAATTTCCATAAAATCTGATATTCTTTTCTTATTATTTCTAGCAGATCTCTATTTTATTCCACTCGATTAAAAAAAAAAAAAAAAAAGAAAATTGACGTTTTACCATATTCACTTTTGTTTCTCATCGCTTAATAAAAATAAATCGTGAAAGATATTAACACATATAAAATATGAAAGTGCTAAGTAAGAGATTTGGAACTGAAAAGAATTAAATTATCCACCGTAAGTTGAATCAGAACCTCAGAAACGTTCAACTAAAAGATAAATTTTAAAACTAAAGTGATAAAAAAGATAAAAAGAGCACAACAAATTTCAAACGTTTCAACATGTATCTCGAAAAATTATAAAATTTCTAAGGAGAGCAACTGCTGACTTCCATAATATATAACAACGTAGTTCTGCCACTTTGAGAGTTGTTGCAACAGAAATCATTTCCACCATTGCAATCCTAACACTTCTATTAACCTACTTTTCACTTATAATCGCAATCGCAGAAATATCCTTGCCTAACAGCGAAAATCGTATATCGTTTGACAATTTTTAAAATTTTCTTAGGCAGGAGGGAAAACAGATTGCGGAGCAAATTCCGCGTTCTCGTTTCTTATGTTATGCATTTGCGTATCGTGTCCCTTCATTGTATGCTAACGACGCGTAATTTACGTCGCGTCTCGCATCACCATCGTGCTCTACGCGCGTTTTAATTCACCTCCGCTCTTACGCAATTACGCTTCGTTTATCCATTCGTTCGTTATCGTTCGCCTCATACGCGAGCGCAACGCTTTTCACAAACTACTCCCTAACGAATTCACCCCTCCCGAGCAATTGGAATTCTCTGCAGAAATTTTCAATGCGAGGCTCGCTCCAATTCCGCGATAAATTCGCGAGGTAATCGCTTTCGAGGCGAAATTTATCTCGCTCTCGAGAACCAATTTCTTTTCAACGAGGTCCGAAGTTGTGGCGTGTTAAAAGTTAAAACTCGCAAATTGAGCAACTCCGAAGTTAGATTACAGCTCTCTTGAATTTTGAACTTTGCACGTCGAGTGACGATTTCTGCAATTTTCGTCGTCTAAACTCGAACGTTCAAAGTTCGATGAAATGGTGAGAAGAAAATACACGTCAAATTTTCGAAGGCAGTTGTAAAAAGGAGACTTTGATCTTCGAACCAATTGTAGATTCAGTGACGAAAAAAATTATTCAATGCTTTCTCGCGCTACGAGAATTTGTCGAATTTTCAAAAAGAATTTTCTATTCAAAGACGTTTTAGAATACAATGAACGACGTATTTTGATAGTAGACGCTCCGAGCTTTAACTCCTTGCGCTGGCAACTGGTTCGCGGACCATAACGAGTGACCGAACCGTATACAATAATTCGTCGCTTCCTTTTTTTTTTTAAACTCGTCGGTATGATATCGCTGGATAGAAATTATTAAGAAGTAATAAATTTATTTAAATATATTTAAAACTGAGAAAATGTTGCAATTTAGGGCGTGCAAGGCACGTCATTCCAGCGCAACAAGTTAAAAACGAGCGCGAGTTTATCGTCGTACGATTTATTTATATATAACCGAATATTGATCGTGAGTCATTGTGCATCCAGAGTTCAAGTAAATCCTTCGCGAGACCGAAAAAACGGAAAGTCTTTTCGCTCGATTGTTTCCTTCTCCGTGCACAGGCGGAACAGGATCCGGCAGAAAAATCGAACGGAGGAGACGGAAGGCGCAACCTTCGCGAAGAAACCGGCAGCTCGTTCCCCCGAGTTTCGCTGCCGGCCGGTGAAGGTCGAGCGTAACTGCTCGGCCAGTTGGCCGGTTTCCACAAATAGCCGTCCCACTGTGTCTTCTTTGTTCGCTAATCGTCCCGAGAAAGCAATTAGTGCCTCGTGCACGCGACCGTGCCAATCGCGCTGCTCTTCTTCTTCCTCCCTCACCCCTGCAAGTTATTTTCTTCAATCTATTTTTTCCTCTCCATCCTTTTGTGTACTTGGTTATGCCTCCCGAGGCGGGAAAAACCTTGTTTAGAAGTTCTCGCGGGAGGAGGAGGCGCGGATGGGAACGTGTTAGGTCTGCGGGAATCGAATTTTTATGGTGTCGTGGCGATAGTTCTTTTTTTGGAGTGTGAAAGTGCTGAGAACTCGAGCTGAAGGGTTGGAGCAAGTGTTACTTCAACGTTCTCTTTCATATACTGATGAGTAGTCAAATATAGTGTTATTGTAATTTATAGCGGTAGACTACTCTAATTACTTGATTTTATTTTATACTGTCCTCTATATACTAACGTTTCTTATGAATAAATTGTTCCAAAAGAAAAGTAAATTTATTAAAATACGCGAAAATAAAAAAGAAGGAAACACCAATAACTTACAAAATTAAAAGGAATATATGAAAATACAAAAAGAAGGAAGTCAAACGCTAATTTACAATCTATAAAATTTCCAAAAAACCCAAACGCAGAAGAGAAAAAAAGGAAAGAAACACTTGGAACTCGCGAGAACCACTCTTTTAAGGAAACGCTTAAAAACTGCAGAGAGAACCCTCCGTCATTCCGCTCTATTCGAAAACTCGCGACAAAACAACGTTCTGTGCCTCTCCATTTCGCACCCTAGCGACCGTACGTCCAGCACTGGAGGAAGGCCATTAATCAAAAAACAAATTCGAACGTGTCTCACCGTTCAGCAGAACGTTCGCCAGACAGTTCGTTCAACCCCCGGTCACGCTTGCAGCGAGCGTTTCCTTCTCGCCGGATCACCCTCTTCGTTCACCACCCTTTTTCGCAACTTCCAGCGACGTTGCACCGTTCTCCTCCACTTCCGCCATTCGCGCGATTTCCAGCCGGCGCGCACGGCGGTACACGTTTTTTCCATTGTTTATACGGGAATCCCGCGACAAGTGGTTTAATGCCGTTCGAGGGTCGGATGAAAAACTCGCTTTTTCCACTCTTTCGCTACGTTTCGAAGGGAATAGCGAGAGAGGGGGGGAGAGAGAGAGAGATTTTCGATGGCAATGGCGCCGCGTAGATGGTGCCCGTTGAATTTATGGAGGGTGAATCGAACGTTGTAATATCGGGGGGGTCGCGTAATCACGGTCCTCTCGATCCACGAACGAACCGAGATTAATCGCGCGCGACCTCTTATATGGCGCGCATCCACGCGCTGGCCTCGATCGTGTGGTCGGAGTTAATTGGGAATAGGTATAACTGTGTGTGCGTGTAAATACGCGTGTACGTGTTTTCCAGACGGGGTTGAAGAGTCGGAGAGACGGAGATGAGCACATTCTACAGCGCAGGCAATTGTTGATTAATTTCTTACGACGGAGGGTTGTAGAATTTGTTACAGTGTGTCGATCGAATTGTGTGGAATTTTTAAAGGAAATTCACGTGTTGAACTGGAGCTTTGAACGTCCGAATTTGCGAGAGAAGACGGAAGACTCGTTCAAGTCTGTTCAAATGCTCTTGCGAAGTGTGAAACTTGAATTTTGAAATCTGTTTCAACCCCTTGCGCTGGCAACTGGCGGACCATAACGAGTGACCGAGCCATGTACAATAATTCGTCCTTAATACATCACTGGATAGAAATTATTAAGAAGCAATAAACTTATCATTTGTTTTGCCTGGGTTGCGTTTAAATATACTTAAAACGTTGCAATTTGGGACAAATAATTCTCGACGATTTTAAAAACAGAAGTCTGCATAAACGTGAGATTACAGACTACAGTATCTCACAGTACAGTTCAAAAATTAGAAAAGACCAGCAAATTAAACCGTTCTTAATGCTGAAGTATTTCAAAGAAGACTATAGCGATAACAAACGGAGGAAAAGAAACCAAATTACTCCGAGATATCTTCGTTCTGTTTCAACAGTGCTTTCTCTCGAAAGCTCGACGAGATGATTTCCTCAGTTACGCGATTTCCAAGCATGCTGCTCGAAAAGAGCCTCGTTGTTCTCAATTTCGTCTTGCAATGGGAAATTGAAAAGCATCGCGGAGGATCGCTTCAGGTTCATTAGTGCTTAATGAATTAATACGAGCGAGATCTTTGAAACAGTTAATAGATTAGGAGATTCGAATCAAAGCGCTGCATGTAACGCGACCATGACGAATCCAATTAACGTGGAACAACCATATGGCCCGTTTCCAACGAATGATTATTTCAAGTTTGTCAAACGATTGATATTCATTCGTATTTCGTTCACATTCCGATTTTACTAGATTACTTGATATCCAACAAATGACTATTATCTTTTTTGTCGAGAGTTAAATACGATTATTTAAGATTTTAACTTCAAAATCGAACCGAAAAATAATGAACAATTTTTCAATAATTTTGTTCCTACTTTACCGATTTTATTTCTGTCGAGATAGTTTCATTTGAAAAAGAAGGCTCTTCGTCTCAAAAATAAAACAACTCGATAGCTTCTAAATTAAAAAGAAGGAACGTGAGAAATCTCAAAAATTTCTTCTCAAAGAAATAAAAGTACCACTATCTTTCGAGTTCGTGCTCACCGAGAGGGAACGAATTCTGAATTTCAAGTTGCTATTAGTCTCAATGTGATCGCGGGGAATCGACCGTTCTTTCACCGGGTTAAAACGGTCCGGTAATGAAAGCTCGGTTCTTCCTCCGAAAGCGAAGGAGATCGAAGAGGACGGACAATTAATTTTACGAGCAGTGCAAATGGAAACCATCCGGACGACCAAGAAGAGACATGACGATTGGCCGCGATATTTATCGCCTTTTGTAACCTAGAAGAAACACCATTGGTCCGTTCGTACGCTATTTCAATGTGATCGCGATTCGTCTCGACAGAGTCGTTGCAAAGCTGACTGGATTTTCGATGAGATATTTAACAAATGTTCTCCGTGGAGACGGTGGAGTGTTTGAAATTCTCACGGGTGTGTTTGTTTTACGCAACAGATGTCCCTTGCTTGGATTTTTTTCGCTGTTTAATTAGGATAAACAGGGTGGATCGGTAAGTGTAATATATCTTCGGTTCGTACGTCGTTGGAAGTTACTTCCATTGTCCCATTAGTGGCAATTTTTTTTCTCTTTTGTGCAATTATTTCTTTTACACATTCGAATTTTCTATAAATTTTTGACACGCTGTTCAAGATCCTTCGGTTTTCTATATATAGACGATATCCCTAGATCTTTAAGTTTATGACACGAACCTTTTTCTCTTCGAACCTTCGAATTTCCTACGAATATTCCACAAATTGGAAATATTGGAAAATTCAAGACAATTATTATCACACGTACTACGCTGTTTCCATCCACGACTTCTTTCTAATCAACTTTGTAAAAATACAAAAACAGAGGGAAAAGTCCACTCTTTTTTCGCCGATCAATCCCATCGACTTCTACGCTCCTTCGTGCAAGCTGCACGCGATCTCGACGCGGATTATTATCGAGTGTGACAAGTGGCGTCCCAAGGTTGCATGAATCATGCACGAGTTTTCCCCGACCAAAATATTCTCGCGTGGCGCGGATGTTTCCACCACGGTGGGGTGGACACGGTGAAAAAGGTGGCGCTTACGCGTCGATTTATGGAGATTGTACATCATGCCCGGAGCTGGATAATCCGTTCCGTTGAAACACGAGTGTAGGCGCGGGCGCGATGGTTCCCAGGAGGATTCTGATGAGAGGGAGAGACACGACGACGCGGGAGGAACGCGCGACGACGCTCGCTCGCGGCTTCGCCTTCTAAATAATTCAGTCTGCATTAAGGTACGAGCGTGTGCGACGGCGATCCTTTCTCGCGAGAACGAACGAGCACGAGGGAAATCGGTACGTGCGGGAGTTGGCACAGGTGCGAGAGATGATGTTCGAACGGTTGATTTTCTTTTTTCCTGGAGGATGAATTGTTTTCTTTTGTAGTCGCCGCGAGCCAGTTGTTTGGAACGTGAACGATCGCGCGACGTGCGGCTCGAAGCAAGTTGACGTGGATATTCAAAGGATATTCGAGCATTTAGGAGCATTTATAAATTAATATTATTTTGAGTGTAATATTACGCGTATGTTGTGTGAAACATTGTTTGCGTGGTTAGTGTACGAATGTATTCGCGAATCACTGCATAAAACTATATAAACAATTGAACAACAACAAGAATTGTTGAAACGTTATATCACGACAGTCTTCGTATCTTCGTCTCCTTGGAGCAATAAGACGAACGTAATAAATGTTCTAGAAACATTAATATTACTATTCGTAGAGAAATGTGAATACCGAGTTGAAGATCAAACTGTGTCAATATGGAATCTAGCAATTTACAACACAAATTGGAACGATAAAGCACAATCTTCGCTCTTTATAAACTTTACGAAAAACACAAGATTAATAAAAAAAAAAAATCAATTACTTATCAAGAGCATTAAGAATTAATTTCGTTTGTCAAGCAATTCATTTACTTGGTATACTGAACTTAGCCGCGATTCGAAAGCTACTCTGCTAATCAGCGATTTCTCATTACGTCTCGTCACAAACCGTAAACAATCGAAAGCCGCAAAACAACCCTCGTCTTCGCGAGAATATGAAAAAGCCAAAAAGAACAAAACAAAGAGAAAAGGAAAGAAATACGAAAAGACCGCGAGACATAATCTTTCGCGTCTCCAATATCCCCAGAACAAATCTTGGTCGTGAAAAATCGGGGGAAAAGCCAGAGTCGCGTCAAAGGAGAGCAGAACAAACGAAGCCAGAAGGAACATTCAGCTTATGCACGTTCGAACGTTCATTTCGCGAAGAGATAGATAGAGGAAAACAGAAATGGCGGAAGAGAGACGAAGAAAGAGAGATTTTAATCAGACTTGGAAAACGGAGCACCGAAGCTCCCCCCCTTTTGGGAAGGGGTTACAGGTCTTTCTCGGCACGTCTACCCTCGCCTTTTGTGTCCTCTCCCCTCTATTTCACTCTTTTCTCTCCTTCTTTTTTTTCTTTTTTTTTTTTCTCGCGAAGGGAACATCAGCGGGCTGCCTTCCCGGACGACAATGCTTCGGGGCCGGTCGTCATTGTCCCGGCGTTATGAGGTGAAAAATGAAAGATAACGATTTCGCGGTGTCCTCCCAGCGACAACGTTCTCGGCCGCGTTCCCTTCGTATTTTCATCCCGCTTAATCCCTTCGCCCCCCGCGCTGCCCTCTCGAGACGTCGTAAATTCTAGGGACGACATTTTTCTCTATATTAAGGTCGCCTCCTGAGCGAAAAGTCGCCATGCGGAAGGTGAAACCGAGGGAAAGCGGGAGAAGACTCGGGGTGGCAGCGTATTTTTGTCGTTGGAGGGTCGAAGGCGATAATATCAATTTTCTATAGTTCAATGAAAGAATCCAAAGTGCTGTCGCACATTTTAATTTTCGACAACAGGAATTATTGCGCAATATCTACAGTGACAGAGAACTGTATAAGACAAATGTATAATATTTCTTCGTTGTTTCGAAAATATATCTCTTTCGTTACGGCGAAAGTTTTTGTCTCAACATAGTTGAACGTGGGCGACGTGCAGTCTATATTGAACGTTCGAGGTACTGTATAAATATCAACAAATGTCAAAATTTAACGCGTAAAAATTCATGGTCTAGTTGCGAATGCATAACTTGTATCCTCTTACACGGAAGGGTTCGCAAACCAATCAATGTAAATCGTTTTCCACTAAAAATGACTCGTGCCAAATCTTCTTATAACTAATGATTAAACAATGATCAATATTTCGTCAAGGCAGAAATTGTTTTTAGAGACTTGCACCGATTACCCCCGAGAGCCTTCCACGTATTTCTCAATTCACAATATTCTCATATTGTTGCAGGAAATAACAGTCTAATCCCACTTGGCATTAAATCGCCAACTTGATCCAAAAGATCTCCCTACAAACAACAGCCCATTCTCCACGCCCAATCCCACAATCGGCGACCCGCTAACCACCCTAATCGCGCGAGAACGTCACTCCAGTCCAACCAGCGACAGTTGGCTCAATGTAGCCCATTATCGATAACCGCGTACAAGCCTCGATTATCGAACACGATCGATCGCGCCCAGTCTATCAGTGCCCGTTATTCAGCGCGATATCAGGCTGGACCGGGCACGTCCATGGAGTCGCAACGACGGCGCTGCAACCCCCCGCGAGGCTATTGTCACCGGTGACAAAGACACGCACTTCACGCTGCTCGAGTCAAGAACGAGAGCGTGGGGAATTAAAAAAAAAAAAAAAAAAAAAAAAAACAAGAAAAAAAAAATATAAAGAGGAAGAGAAGAGAGGGGAGATGAAGGAAGGAAGAGCTCTCGTGTGCACAGACACCACCAACTCGTGTGCGGACCAACCCCTCTTGCATTGTGAGCCGCGACATCGATTTTCCCGCCGGCGGCCGCTTTGTAAATGCTGGAAATTGAGCGGGAAACGCGCGCGCCAGAGAATGGGCCTGCGGCGGTCCGAGAAAGTGCATTAGTGCGAAATATAGGGGGGAGAGAGTACGGTTTTCCCGGTGTCGCGAAATTTTCTGGGAGGGGTTCTTCCCAGGGCCGTGAAGAGGCGAAGAGGTTGCGAACAAAATTACTGGCACGTCGGTGGTTTGCCAGCAAACGTTTTACTTTGTGTAAAATCGAACCCTTCGTTATTTGGAGAGCGTATCACATCGTGGAGAGATGGTACATTTACAGGAAGGTCGAAGCGTTCGTATTTAGCGTGGATTATGCAAAGTATTTCGAAACTTAACTTTTAGCGAGGGACGACCGTTATGATTATGTCGATCGAGTTTTAATTACGTCGGCCAGTCAGAAAATATGTATACATGTAGAAATTGTTGCAAACTTAGTAAATAATTGGTTTGACGTAGTATGAACTTTGACCTCCATTAAGGACCAAACAATAGTTTTCTCAATAGTAAGCTCAATTTTTTTAATTCTTACGTAGGATGTTCATGGAAGAAACAACGATGAGAAAAGTATGAACCAAATCCTTGGAATTTCCTTTCACAATAAGTTTCAAAGATGGTAGTCTGTATCAATAGTCATTACTCATGACTTATTGATACAATTCATCTTATAGTTGTTTAAATCCTTGGCGATCTTTGCAAAGTATAAAATAGAAACTTGTATTAAATATCATACAATGTTTCTCTCTCTCTCTCTCTATATATATATATATATATATATATATTTTCAAATTTAAAAAATATAATCATGGGTCTACATATGTGTATGTATCTACTCTATTAATCATTTCAACTACAACTGAATATAAAATATAACAACGAAACGAACTATAGAACAAACAACTTTTGTCCCTTAGTGAAAAAGAATGTTAATATTTGTACAAGTTTTTGAAATCGAATTATCCAATACCATGGAATTTCCTGAGAGTTCAGGGGTCGTATACACGGACAAAGAGATTGCGAATAAAATTATAGTTTATTGTATAAATTTTGCTTTATTTAAATTTTAACTCTTGATAGCCGAAAGGGCCAATGTCTCTCCTATGGGGACATTGTACTTACATCATCCTTTTACTAGATATAGTTTGTGGGACAATTACAAACACACTTACGAGGGATGTTTCTAACACGATCATTATTCGATTTCAGTCTCATCGATGGCAACGACGAAAGCTATTTGAAAGATGAGATCCGCCAGATGTGAGAAAGTCGGTTTTGTCGATCGATCTCTAAGATCCCGGGTGAAAATAACTTTCACACCTGCCGGCGAGAGTGCGATTACGTGGGCATGATCGCTATCGAGTGTCACCGTGAATCTTCCCGTTCCTCCAGACGTGTCAATAAAATTTTACTTTCCAATTAACTGTTTACAATTATCAATTTTTATTATTTTTTCATAATACTATATTGTTCTAGTACTGGTACTAGATAATTAAGAAAATGGAATTTGATTTTGTCTTTATATTTGTATCGTTATCAAAATATAACGTAAAAACACATTTTATAAAAATGAAACTCCGATAGAAATTTGTTTCATCCGTTAAAACTTGTAATAAGAAACTTGTAACGTATTGTTACGACGAATTTTTATGAACATGGTTGCAAAAATTTCATCAATTTATCATACATCCTACGCACATTTTACTTTGAATATTTTATGCATACACTTTTATGCATTATCTCCGGATAAATACATGAATAATTCGCAATATGTAATCAGTGCATATACCAATAATTAATATCTAACATTCCAAGAAAGAAACTTCCATTTTCGTAAATTTATTTGTCACGCACAGATCGCACGGATAAATTTATTACTTTCCTACGTGCTCCAACTTACAGAACTGATCGACACAGCAACTGGCGGTTGGTCTCTACGTTTCAATTCCATGATTCACCGAGCAGAGCAACTAAATTCATGGAAAAGATCTTCCAGGGATCTTCCTCCTGGCGTTCGCGGCAGATTTATCTAAAGTTGGAGGCTGAAACTCGAGCCGAGCTCGTCGTTTCGCGAACCGCAATTTCGCCGCAGCGTTCCCGCGCGAATAATTACAAATTGCCCGTATTAAGGAAGGTATTAATGCGCTTTAAGGACGAGTCGAACGAGTTAAGTATACGGCATGCCAGCCGAGTGATTTTAACGACGACGCAGCCTTGATCGGCTTAACGCGCGCGACGACCACGCGGATTCAGCACGTCGAGCGGAACGACACGCCTTCGGAAGTCTCGCTGGACCAATTGCAGGAAAAGTGAAGCGTGAAATGCGCGAATTTTCCAGATCTAGTCCCACCTATATTTATGCGATTGAATCCTTCGAGATCGATTAATTTCACTTTCCCAAGTTTCTGGATTTCGTGGTTAATTGTAATATTTTAATATCGAATATTTTATTCTACGCTGTATCAGTGTGAATTTTATTTTGTGCTAAATTTGTGTATTACATTTTATGCTGCAGCAGTGTTTGACATTACGTTTTATTCTATTCTGATGTTTATGAAAGTTCATATTCCGCGATTTTTCGTACAAACGAATAATCCAAATTTTTATCACATACAGAAAAATTAGAGAGTAAAAGTAAATGACGAGTTTTAGAATACAACATGGAAAACAAACCACAGAAATATTAATCAACTCCAAAAACCAAAATTTGTGTAACTTTGTAAAAGAGCCAAGTAAGATTAAAGGTTGAACGACAGAAAAGTTGAAAACATTAAGAATTTAAAAGTGAAAAACTTGAGAAACCCCGCTTTTTTCAACAAAAATAATTATATCTCTTCGTAGAAAAATAGGACATATGTGTAATTTAAGATATTAACAAAGTTTTAATTTAATATTAGAAATTTAATAGAAAGAAAACAGCAAACCACTCATGTCCCAAAATTCCAAAGGCAATCGAGGATAAATGAAAATCACCTCTTTCTCTTGTAATCGAAGATCCCGAGCACCACGTCGCAAACGAGCAGCATGACGAGCCGAACCCCCTCGAGTGATCTCTCGCGTCTTTCACTTTTCTATTTTACAACACAGTGTGGTACGAAACACGTACCGCGAGAAAATTTATACTCTTTCCGCCACTGGGAACGCGGGTCCACGTGAAAGAAGCGAGGTCGAAAGCGACACGACGACGACGAGGACGTTCGTACGATCGAGGAACGACAATGCGCCGAGAGGAGTACAGTGCACTCGGCCACTCGTCGGCTAACATTAGACAAAAATAGAAGTGGACGATAATTTGCAAATCGGGAGAAGGAACGGAGGAGACGAGAACTCTGGAACTGGGCCAAAAGAGTGGTTGCGGACTAGCCCACGAGGCGTGTCATTTTGGAGAACCTCGGGGCTCAGTTATCGTTTCAGTGAGAGGAAACGCGAGAACGATCGAGTTTGAATTGATTTCTGATAATTCGTCAGAGATAATGGATGGGAATTTTTTAAAAAATTTCATTTGGGGTTCAATTAATAATATAGACGTAAGTACAGATTAGATGTATATTAATAAAACGTATATTAGTCAATTACTCAGTGTAGGAATGAGAATAGCGAAATTTCAAGATTAGAAGAATATTATCACTACAGTTGAGTAATAATTTAATTGAATAGTATTTGTAGTATATAAAGTGTAAAATATAAGAGTCTTTTTGGAGAGTCTTTTCAGGGTAAACAAAGAATTAATGGATCTGTCAATCTTTTGTAAATTTTGTGGAGATAAATCATTAGTACAGCTGAATATAATTTAATACGCGTATATTTTAATGATTCGCGAAATTAAAACATGAAGAAGAATTTCATTAATACATACATCTGAATGTAACTCAACTTACTTATTAATTAGTTGATGCGCGAAATGTATAGTACGAAAAAAGTGAAATTTGAAGGTTTTCAGAGAATATCTTTTGAGGGTAGTTCGAGGAACAGTGAATCTACAAATGTTTTATACATTTTAATAATTCATACTTGTTTATTTATGGTCGTTGTACAAAATGTATATTATTGGAATAAAGACGCTTGGAGGTTTCTGCAGTAATCTTTTGAAGCTAGTTCGTGAAATAATGGATCTATAAATCTTCCGATGGCTGCTTATCAAAATTAATGACACGTAATAACGAACAACATAATATATCATGCCATAAGTCCAATTTCTGTAGCTACCAACAATCAAACAGGATAAAACTTTTAGGACACACATCTACGTACAACGTATAAAACAAACAACAATATTGATTTGAAAATTCCGAATCGTTTTCACGTTCGATATTTCAGCAATAAAATTGGGAAGAAAGCAGGCAGTGAATAAAAGAATTCTGCCAATTGTCAGAATTATTTACTTCAAAGTTGACTGATTGTACAAACGTATCATACTCGTGACAATCACGATGAAAAATTCTCAGGATGTAACGACTCATAAACCGCGAGTAATTCGAAATAACGCGAAATCGTAATGGAGGAACGTTTATCGTTTATTGAATCCAATTAATCGAATTACAAAGCCCTCACTGTGCGATAAGACCGCGCCCGACCGTTTATTTAACTGTAAATCATCGGCCAGTGATTCATTGGCCATAAATTAAGCTCTCCCTATTATTCGACGAATTATTATTCGAGGAATCTGTTCCCCTACCGTTTAACGATCTATCGAAAAATTCCAAGACGAACAAGTTATCTTCATTACGATTTGTTTTATGTAATTTTTGTCCTTCTTTTTTTAAATTTAACCTCTTGCGCTGGAATGGCGTGCCACGCACGTCGAGAATTTTTTTGTCCCAAAATTCCAATATTTTCTCAGTTTTAAGTATATTTAAGTATAACCCAGGCAAAACAAATAATAAATTTATCACTTCTCAGTAATTTCTATCCAGTGATTCATCATACCGATAAGTTCAAAAAGAAAGCGATGAATTATTGTGTACGGTTCGGTCACTCGTTATGGTCCGCAATCAGTTGCCAGCGCAAGTGGTTAATTTGAGTAATATAATATTTGAAACTATCTCTTGAACTACTTTTCTCTTGTTCGTTTCTGAGACGTATTATTGACAAAACGCGTAATAATTGAAAATTAAATATAATAAAATATGAAAAATGTAAACAAAATATTTGGCATCATTATTGAATTTCATAAGAGCTACAATAAAGAATATTTTTTCAAGCTTGCTAAATATAAATTGCAGGATCTAAAGTTAATAACAAAAATATGGAACAAATCTTCGAAATTCAATTTCATATTTACAGTAATAAAGAAAAAAAAAAATTAACGATATAAATGAATTGAGAGGAAAAGTAACAAATGGAATCCGTTATTTCTCATTTATTTCAAACGATACATATTAAATAATACATGTCGGGAGTTGTTCTCCGACTTTGATATCCCAATAAAACGAGAGATAATGCCCACAGACAGCGGATTCCGAAAGATTGTAAAAATCGGGGCGAGAGATTCGCGTCGTGTCGTAAATTTCCGCGCTGGCCTCGTAAAAAGAACCCGGGAATCGAGTTGCAACGCAATTTATAGTTCACCAGGCTTCAATTATTCATCACGAAGCGAATTGAAACACGCTTTATTAACTTTTCCAAGGCCTGCGAAGGCAACGATAAAATCATTGCTGGAAAATTGAAAGAGACGGAAAACTAGAGGAAAAAGGAGAACAGGCGTTGATCGAAATATCAGGCTTTAACTCTTTTTAATTCTGTTCTCAAAGAATTTAGATCAAATGATTTAGAGAACAATTATAACTCTTCGCGAGAAGTTTAATGAAATTTTTATAGGAAATAATTATCAATAATTTTATACTATCGGCTGTTAAACAGTCAATATTCTCTCATCTGAATTTTAATAAATATCTCGATAATTTGATTTCTTAATTCTAATGGGTTTTCCATTAAATACACCTCTCAATATTTCTGTATATTACAAACGTGGATATTATTTCGAAAATTATAAGATTAATATCCTTTCCAACATCTGTTAACTTTAGTATTACTTTTTTTTTTTGATATTTTTCTAATTTTCTTTATATATTTTTAAAATTCTGAAACACTATTTTTTTCATATGAAACAGTTTACACGTCAAAAAATAAATCTGTTCCTCTGAATTTCAAGTTAGTTCAAAGCATAATATAAAATAATCCAAAGGATTGTTTAAACGATGCTGTGACATCTTATTCTCGGATGCAAAAGACAGTGAGAATTTTTTAAAAGCCTTTCGATCGACAGATCGATACTCCAGGAGAATAACCGTTCGTGAAACTTCCGGTGATCCGATGAAACGTCGTAAGATCGAGGAAGAAGACGAGGAGGATCCTTTAAATGCGCGAGACGACGCGGAATGACTGTAACGCGGTCTTGCAGGCCACCGAGTTTCCCATTTAACTTAATATTCCGTTCGGATACGCGGTTCAAGTTTCTTATTCGAGATATTCCCGTTTTCTTACCTCTCGACTGTTCATTGTTCTCAGCCGTTTCTCAGGAGAATTTGTTTAATCCCGACGACCGCTTTTGAAAAATTTGTTTAACGTTAGCTTCTCAACTCTTTCCAATAAAAAACATCAATTTATTGCGCTACTGTTTGACAAAGTTTGACACATTGAGAAATTTTTTATTCTTCCTTTCGTCGTATTTCATTGAATTTTGAAGACGTATATGTTGAGATTTGAAGATATTAAGAGAAAATTCATGCCGAACCAGATTTGTAATGTTAAATATAATAATTCCAAACAATCTTGCAAAAATTGAAAGAGATCAAGATATAAAATAAAATAAAATAAAAATGAAATAAAAATAATTTGCCATTTCTTTCTATAAAAAATTCTTTATAAATTTTTCCTGTTCCCTTAATTCTTTGATTGCACCTTTTGTTCGTCTACAAGTATTACAACTATCTATTTATATGTCTACAAGTAGCCAAACAAAAAAAAAAGGCTTGTAAAATTGCAGACTATTTGAATTTAAATTAAAAACATATCACAAACTCGTTGGTATCTAAAAAGTTGGAGTGTAAAAATACACAATACAATGTCCGATATCCGGCGTTCGTGAATTGGTATTCAAACGACCATGGCGACCATGCGCCAACGAGTCCGAACTGACGATCACGTCTCGAGTGAATGGCCGTCGAGTTTCCCTCGAAAAGCGCTCGAAAAGCGCTCGAAAAAGGCCTCCTTTCGCAGCCAAACGAACCCAAAAGTTTGGCACAATGGCGACGAACAATGGCGAAACCATCCCCGTTCCACCCCCATTTTCGTATTTTTCTTCGTCGTTAAGAACGAATAATCCGCGTGTGTCGAACCGTGTTCGGAACGTTTCTCCCAATGAAATTTCGCCAGGGTGAAATTCCTCCTCTCGAAAGCAATCGACGCGAGCGTGCGCTAACGAGTTGCTAATCGACCGAGACGATTCGCGATAATTAGCCGCCAGCTGAATGAGTTAACAAACGAGAAGAGGAGAAACGGGGGGGAAGGAGACTTTGACTTTGTCCTTCGCGGGCGGAGAAACGTGGCCGAGTTCCGGGAGATCGAGCTGGGAGTTTTCGGGAGCAACCGGGCGTGTGATTTGTATTGTACAGCGGGGTTTTGGGTCTATTGAGAATGCTCTTGACGAAATGCAATGTAACTGTTGATTATAAATTATAAATTGAACATTATATTTTATATAATATCATTAGATTGAAGTAAAAAATAAAAAATATAATTATTTCATATTTCATATTTAATATTGTAGAGATACGATATAAATGATGTTTGTTTAATAGCAATAGTGATAATGAAACAACAAATTAGCGACTCAAATAAAGCGTCTTTTAGACAACACAATCGACAGCTCTACTACATAACGTGATATAAAATTTCTGATTTTTAAAATATAGAATCATTAAAGATGTAACTTTTACACAACTCTCAAGATTTTTACAAAATTTTTAAGATATTTCATTGAATGCTGATAAAGCACGTGAATGTGAAAACGGCAAAATTAAAAGGCAAAATGTCGTAAATGGCATACTCTGTATCGAGCAGATGAAATACTTAGAAAATCAAAAATTTCCACCCACCCATTGTTTTAACAACTTCTTCCTCTCCTCGAAGCAATTTCCCGTGGCGTTAAAATTTTCAGTCCGTAGCGTATTCGAATTTTATTCACGAATTCGAACGCAAACGCGTCGAACCTCGTGGGTTTACCAAATTAATATTAACGCTCCGATTAACGAGCGATTTAATTGACGTTCATCATCGCAGCTGTTCTCCATATATAATACACACTTCGTTTACGAACGCAGTCACACGTAACACGGTCGAGAGAAATTCACCGGCGAATAAAATCAAAACGAAATATTGCGCACATTATCGCAAATATTTGAACATGTCCAAACGTATAAAGCATGCTTCTACGACGAGACCGTGTAATCTAATCTAATTCTGATCTTTGATTTTATCTTAATGAAAATGTGAGATGAAATACTAATGTGTAAAAACTAAAAAAAAAAAAAGAAAAAAGAAAAAATACACAAAGAAATTTTTGTAAAAACTCAACGAGAAAACGAGTCTACGGAGTCTATCGTCTGCGATTAAAATTTGAACGTTAAAGATCGAAAGTGCTTTAAGACTTTCCAACAGAGATTTTTCCATAATGTCGGGATCATTTCGTAAATTCGTGCAATTTAAATTCACCGGTCGCGAGCACGAGGCACCGACGGACAATTGCCGGGGATCGAATCACGTTTTCAATTTTCCCTTCGGTTTCGAGCCAGTTTCGAGACGATGTATCGACGCTGCTCGCTGCGAACGGTGACAAATTCGACCAATTTGTTCGCTGTCCCGCTCGAAATCGCAGAAATTTCAACGCCTGACTCGTCGAAAAATCTGCTTGCTCCCTCTCGTTGCTTTCGGAAGGGACGATCTCTTTTTTTCTTCTTTCCCCTCCGGTTCCGTCCCTTTGGTTTTGGTACAAAGGGACAGAGAAAATTTTCGGGGATGGCATCAGGTGTTCCTGGCGGAACGGAGGTGATTTCCGTGCAAATTACGGATTTACAAATTAGAATCGAGTCGACGTTGATCGTTCTCTGTCGGATAACGAGCCGATCCACCCGATCCAACGAGGATATATATTACTACGTCACTGGATAAAAATGCGAACGGAACGTTCTCCAAGCCTGTGGGTGTAACTGCAGATTTAGTTACTTTTTGCGAAACTTTAAATCGTGCGCTTGAAACGGTGTCGTTTGAGAGGGTGAATTGTTTTTTCTTTTTAATTCGTTATAACAGGCGAAGAAAGATTTGAAATATCAATTTCAACGAACTTGTATAAAATATTTACACTCCGGTTATGTAAATATTTTTTGACGTCGTTAAAGAATATTTCAATCTCTTAATCAATAATTCCGTAATGTTTTTAAATATCGTTATAATTATAATTATAAAAATGTATGCAAATATTCGGACAAAATTACAATAAATATCTGTATAATTGGAATTTATCACGAATTTTCGCTATTTATATATTTTTCACTCAGATACTAACAGGAACTCAAATTTCAAATTCTTAAACTTCTTCGTATTAAGAATCAAATCCTGTCTCTTTTATTTTATGGAAGAAGTGACAGAAAATCGCAAAGATTTAGAATAATTGTTTCCTTCCGAACTCTTTTGGTTCATTTATTTATTATTCCTAATGTAAAATATAAAAAAGGGACCTTTCGCTCACCCTTTTATAGCTATTTCTTTTCGACTTATTACACCTGATTATTTATTTATTTATTTATTTATTCATTCAACAGGCATTTTACTACAAAAGCACGGAAACGAGCCCAAGCAAAAGTTCAAACGAGAATTAAAAATCACCGTCGTAAATGACTCCAACAATTAGTGAAATTCTCATCAATATTAAAATTCCGTGACAAGGGGGAGGAATCTGAATTCGAAGGGGTTAAAAGTGGAAACGGCGGACGCCGTGAGGCGAATAAGGAGGCCACCGTCTATCGAAATCAGCGTTCCTCTTTTGTTAGCCATTCAAATTAGGATTTCCATTTAATCGGCCACGTGGCAAGCCACCACGAGGCATTCTTAGCCTCCTCGAACCCCCTCTTTATTCGTCTTCTTCTTCGCAGCAACGTGATTTTTTGGTTCGTTAGACCCTTTGGTCCCGGACTGCCGGCAAACTCGATTTACTTTCGGTGAATTTCATTTCTCGCCTGGTGCAGGCCCTCTCCTTCCGGTTACGGACTCTCATCCGATGCTCACTTACACGTTTGCGAAACTCTAATCGCGATTATTCGAAAGACGCGAAACTAACTAAGTCTCTAACTCGGTTGTGCGATCGTACATTTTCAGTCCCGAAAATTTTGATATTTCGCGTGAAAAAATTACAAATCAAGTAGAAAAAAAATTTGACACTCTACGATTGTCAAATGTAAATTGTCGAAACAATTTATAATTTACTTTCAATTTCCCGTGATTAAAAACGCGATAGTTTGGACGTTGGACTTTATATTATTAACAAAATTGAAGACGCTATTGTCAATTTTGATTGATACCAAAAGTTAATATTTCTTCCTCGATATATTTTTTTCTTTACTTCTCGTGTTTTGTTCCTATATTTCTTTTTTTGGAATTTAATCTGCTTGCCAATTTTCTTCCAATTCTAATAATTAAAAAAACTAAAATACATCGTAAAACATTCACATTTAAATCAATTTATACTAAGTTAGCGTGTATATTACTGTAATTTAAAATTAGATTGAATTGCCAGTGTATTTCTAGACTGAACAATGATTTTCAACGATCACGTGCACAAATAAGCACAACAGCGTTGCTTGATATAATTTACTCGACGCTAAGGCCAACCGATAGGCGTGGTTATTCGACGAATCGCGTGAATGCAAATCCTCAAACGACGAAGAACGCGTTAGAGACAAAAATATAGCAAGTTAATAATAACGGCGTGACATCGCCGAGAAAACGAGAGCTCGTCTTTTTGGCGAAACGAACGGCTGCAGTTGGGTGTGTCGCTCAGTGCAACCGAGGGAATATAAATGACTGCATTAATAAACACACGCGATACGAATGAAAATGCTACACTGGTTCGCTCGTTCCGTCTCTCTCTCTCTCTCTCTCTCTCTCTCTCTCTCTCTCTCTCTCTCTCTCCCCGTGGGCCGCGTGCTTAAATGAAAATTACGTTGAAAAATTCAAAAGCCTCGAAAAAAAGATCCCTTCGCTTTTTAATATTTGCTTTATCGCATTAAACGTTGCGTCAAGTGCCTGACTTTCCACACATTTGCCTCACTTTACATATTTTTGCATATAAAGTGCACGAGAATTCGTGATCTACTTATTAATCAAATTTTACATAACACCGAGTTAATTCATAAATTATCGCACAATATTGAACGTTTATTTAACGTTGCGCAATTTGAACTTGTTAAAACTGAGAGAATTAATAAAAAATCTTGATTCGTACGAATAATAAATCTTACTGTAATAAAAATTACATTATTTATTTGTTATTAAATTAATAACGTCACGTATCAAAAGTATTTTAGACTGATCGAACACGGTGAAAGTTCTTCTTTAGTCGAAGCAATTGGAATGAAGGGTGAAGGTGCAATGTCAAAATTCGCAGACGGAGCAATTCCTCGCGATTTCGCGAGAGAACAGAAACTAAAATACAAATTCCATCTCTTCGACGAGAAAACGGGAACTGAAATGCAAATTCCATTTCTTCGAAGTACAGAACAGAGACTAAAATACGAATTCTTCGAAACTACAGATTCTAGTTTTTCCAAGGCGGAGGACAGAAACTATAAAATACAAATTTAATTTGTTCAAAGTACGGAACACATTTCACGTTTGACAGCGTGGACGAACGATCCGACAATCCCCGATGCTCGCGTCCACGTCAACTTTGACATCCGCGGAACGAAGGACTTCGAGCTTCGTGGCATGAATCCGATCGGGTTTCCGCCAATGCACTGTCGTCCGCACTCGTGCACCTGTTGCGACAGAGACGAGCTGTTCGAAATAATGGCTGGCCGTGACACGGCGCCGTTATAATCGCTGGGAAAGTCATCCGCCTTGGATGGAAACCGGCACCGACCAGGCGTTTCGTGTCGTCGATTCGCGTGTTTCGCCCGGAGTTTCCGCGGCGCTATTTCGCGGCACGACGGACGTTTCAAGTTTTTAATTAATAATCGAAACCGGCTGATTTAAGTTTTGGAACTTGTTTGGACACGAGTTTCGGGCACGACGGGAATGTTCGAAATTTAATTAAAGTTTCAAATAAATTCAAAGCTTTGGGTCGTTGTCTGCGTAACGTGTGCGTTTATCGTTGAATTGGTAGAATTAACATTTCGAAGCTTTTCCACCGACTTGGCAAATTCTTGATTTTGGAACAGGTTGTTGGATAACGAAATAGTTGTTTGAGGATTGTAAATTGACTAGACTGCGGATTTCGATGAGTTTGTGGGAAAGAGCAATAATGCATTTTGCATGCAATTTATAAACGCGCAAAAATATAATATAATACTAGCAACAGATTCTATTTTTTACCTAGGTTCTATTTTCCAAATCTTTCTTACAAAAGTATGAATATTGTTTAAATATGTACAAATTTATTTATATTGAATTATATATTTTTACGATTTAAATAAAATTTGAGTTTGATATAATTTTGTAGCGGCCCTACGATTCCTCGATTACGAGTTTCGAACACTCGACTTGCACAAGCCGCAAGTGGCTGCGCGCTTAGCGTCGAGGTCCTACCGATCTCCGATGTTAAGCAAGCAGCATGCGGAACCCCGCTAGGAAGGTGATCCGGGCCCAGCCTAGTGGGGGGGTAGTTATAACAACAAGCGTCTGGGGTAAGGAGTCGCTGCCATCAGCCCCACTGATGATGAGTCTAGGCAGTGACTCCGAGACGAAACGCAATCGCCTTTCTTCTCACTTCTCTCTCTCACTCCTTCAGTCCTTCCAGCAGCATCCTGGGTTTTAAATTCTTCACAGATCCCTACAATTTCATAAAGAGAATTGGGTATTACTTTGCACTATTCCAAAAATTGCTTTCACAAACCTTGGTTTATAAAATTTATGAACTTCAATGAAGAACATCAACGGTGAAAAATCATAGAATTTTACCTTCCTTTCGTTAAATTATGAAATTTACCAAAATCCTTTTGTCAAAAACGTATCCCAATCTCCCAACTTTCACAACTATTCAAATCCAACTCAAAGAAGACCTCTCCTCTTCGTGCATTCCCCACGAAACGTACCCAAATCGAATAAACAACCGTGTTTCGGCAACATCCTCTCCGTATCTTGCTTTCTAGGGACCTTAAAACAGGGAATAAAATTCGTAAAATCGGTCTTGCTCGAACTGTTGAAAATTCTGTCTCCTCGCGCGATTTTCACGACGACGACGCCGCGTAAAGGCACACCTTGAGGCAAAAAACGGTTCGTTTCCCGTTGGCCAAGTCGGCGTGCATAATTCAAGGCTGGTCCAGTATCGATTGAGTCGCCTGCTCCGTTCCGTTTCCTTCCGCTGTGACTCTCCACGGGACAACCGTGGAGGGAAATTGGTGGAAAGGAGGACGAAAGGAAAGGGGAAGACACATGAAAGATTCACGAGTGTCCTGCTGCAACGAAGTTTGCAGAGCGCGTCGATGGAAGGGGCAGGGAAATTAGAGAAACACCGGGGAAAACAGAACGGAGCTTCTTTTTCGAGAATCCCCGCGCTGCCTCGTTTCTTCTCGTATTTTTGCATATTTTAAATAACCGAACGTCCTTATTACGAATCGGGCGTTTCATTTCAATATTCCGGGGCGTTTAATTGATTTTTCCCGGGGCGGAAAATTTCGTAATCGAAACAGCAGAATTTCAAATTCGATCGGAACGAATCTGCTTGATTTGACGAGGATCAATCAGAATCTGGTTGATTAAAACGAGAAGCAAATGTAGAATCGACCAGTATATAGGTAGAGCGAAATTGAAAAGTAGAACTATCGACGACTAAGGTCTAATTATTATTAATATTATTTTAAATAATGTAAATTATATTAATATATAATAAAAATTAATTTAAACGTAGTATAATATTATTAAAATTCAACTCCTGAGGTATATAGGCTTTAATTAAACCTAATGAATTAAACCTAATTCAAACCTACCCTTTTCCAAGGATCTCAACCACGAAAATATGTCCACGATAACTGCCCTAAAGAATCGACCTAATTACGCATAACCGCCATCGTGAATTCCACCCGTTCAGGACAACCGGAGCGAGATGATACGTCGTTCCGCGTGCCCATCCTCGCGCGTTTCGTCAGTTTCCATTCTTCCAGACCGTTAGGGACGACGCGTCACCGCGCCGTTAAGGTGTCGGACTGAAAAGGCGTACGACCGCGAAAGAAAATTGGCCCGTGAGGGCCAACGTGGCCAAGTAAAAGAACCGGAAGACGAGACCAGCCTTTCGGATTAGCTCGACCGGACATTCTGCTAATCGCGTTCGAACCTCCACACGACCACTGGCCACCGATCGCACGCGGTGCAATCATCCCAATTACGTTCCCCCTTCTGTTGGACAAAGGTGGATTCTCCCTTCTTGGATTCTCGTTTTCGGAAGAAGGAATCGCCTACGAACAATGGTCCAGGTGTTGGAGGTCGTTTCGAGATTTGGTGTGAATTGGACGTTTGATGGACTTTGGTGGAGGATGCTGAGTCAGTAAAGGAACAGTACAAGACACGGTTATGCGATTCGGATAAATCGTGGTATTTTCTTGGTTGAAAGTGTAAGAGAACGATGAATTGTGTATTTTGAAGCTAAGATGAGATCGTTTTTTTTAAATGTTTCTCTTTACTCGAAATAAATTTATAGTTCTATTGTTAGAGTTTTTTAAACTGTTAAACTACGTATTATATATATAAATATTAATAATTTATATATATATATATATATATATATTATGACCACACATGATAATATTATCATGTACAATATAATACTATGTGTATTTTACATTTAAACAGTATCTATATATGTCCTAACTGATAAATGAAACTAACATGTAATTAATTTCATTTCGAATCGCAAATTCATTGTGTAACCTGATTGTCCAAGCTCATTAACAATTGTACGCTTTCGAAAAAAAGAAACTGTATTTTGCTGTACTACTTCCAAAAAGAGAAGAAAACAAAAAGCGCTGTGCAAGTTCATAAAAAAATTTTATCCGACGCGTACGATGAAAAAGCCTTCAGCAGTAGTACCAGAATTGCTAAATTAACAGGTTTGCTAAATTTCGCAACTAGCGAGAAGACTGTCATGAAAATCGTCTTGAAAGTTTTAAACTTTTCTTGCCGGAAATATATCGATTTCTCGTTTCTTCCATCAACTCTCAGCTTCTCGCGTCAAAATTCACCTTTCACCCGCAGACAAGGAAAACTTTCTCGGCCAACGTGACGCTCGCTCGCACAAACGTTCGAAGGGAATCAGTCGGGTGAAATTTATACCGTGGAAGTCGAATTTATACGGCGGGAGGAAACCGTGGAATCCCGTGGACCGAAATCCCGGGGTCCCCTCGGCAACCGAGCCGAGCCGAGCCGAGCCGAGAGGAGGCAGGGTCGGACACGCGGAGCCAAAGGGGAAAGAGGAATTTATGGCGGTCGTAGGAGCCATTCCGCGGCCATTAATGCGGCCCGCTCTCGAAAGTGAATCTCGTTGCGGAATTGCAGCGCGATATGAGGACGATAATTTGCGGCGCCGCTTAGGATCGCGCTAATATCCGCGACTGGAGCGACCGCCACTTTCCTCGTTTATCTGGCCAACGACCGGTTCGTTAATCTTCGCGCTTCGTTACTTACCGTCGCGCGAATGAGAATCGTTTAGACTAACGGTTGACACTACATTGACTCTGACGGATGATCGATGAACAGGTAGGACTCACTCGGACTTTCCCCTTGTGCCACGTCCGGACATGTTCGGATATTAGCATCCGCTTGTTATTTAGAGGAGGCTCGATGCTTAGTTAGATGAATAGCGTAATTCGATTGTACACGGCGAGTTCAGCGGCAATGTTCAGCGGACTGGACTCGAGGACCTGGAAATGAATTAATTCTCCATCTTCGCTGAGAGCAGCCCTTCACGTTGCGTGTCGGGACGTTGTTTGACGAAGAAAGATTTCAACGAGAATTTTCCGTTGCTAATTTTTATTGTTCCGTTAGCTTCCTCTCTGTAGTTTTATTATCTGCAGTGGTCCACCACCATTTTGTTGGAATTAAAAGAGAGAGATACTCGGTATTTGGGAAGTCTGAAAAAACTTCACTCTCGATAGGTATTTGGTGTTGCAAGATAATACAACTATATAAATAATATAATACTATCTACTTGTAGATTGTACAACAACCTGTTAATTTTGTGACACGACTGTCGTTAATTCTCACTGACTCGTTTAATTACTTTACTAATTTTTTTCAGTGTTGAAACAAATACGTAGTTGCAGAACGTGAAAACGTAGTATGCACTTGTTCTGAAACAAACTTGCGATGTGAATTTTAAAATCTTCTCCTTTCTTTATCTTCTTCTTCTATCCTATGTTAGCTACTTTTCTCTCCTTCGTCTTCTATTCTTTTTCTATTTTCCTTTCCTCGTTCTTCCATCTCCTCGAGTGCATACAAGCGAAAGGGGGCAAAAGTAGACTCTTCCACGTCGTTCGACGTTGTTCGCGTATCCAACCACGCCTGGAGAATCCTTGCTCCCGGGATTCTCCCCCGTGGAATTTATGTGGATACCACTAGGGTCTGCGGTTGACAGTTTTAGAAGCCTGTTAAGGAACACCTTAGACGCCGGGCAGACGTCTATGACATCATTGATTTACGGTGTTTTGGGGTAACGTACGCTGCTCGATCGGATTCGGTATTAACGTCTGTGCTTGATGCATTACTACATGTAGTTAATTTGGCTGCTGATTTATACGTAGATCGGGGCTGACGTCCATTAACAAGTTACAGCGACTAATGGTACTTTAAGTGAGAGTAGACGAAGCGTCTGAATCTTGGAGCAAACTTCTTCTTCCTTCCTAGTTGAAGTCGAAGCTTTTCTCGAGTTTTTTTAGATTATAATAAATTTTCGGTGTCCGACGACGATTAGCTTGTGGGTTTTCGTGCAAATTCGCATTTCCGAGAATATTATTCAAAAGACGGTCAATTAGTTAACGGGTTTCTAGTTGAAAGAAACGAGTTGAAAGAAAGAAGCTAATTCGTGATCGATATTCCGAACACTTTATGTATAAAAAAAAATCGATTAAAAATAAAAAAAAAAAGTATAAACATTCCATTTCTGTAATTTAATGAAAAATCAAAGAAAACTCCAAATCAAAGTCCAATTTATTACGCAATTTTCTTCACAATGAAGAAGCAAAAGGAAATTAAGTCGAAATACAGAATTACTATCGAATTATTCCATTTTCGTAATTTGGCGAGCAATTCGCTGGAAAGTAAATCAGAATCCGACGACGAAGCAATTTGAAGGGAAATCAAATCGGAAGTCGGATCAACAATGTTACGAACAGTGAAAAGAAAATTCAATCAGAATTAAAGGAATTACTTTACTTTCGCAACTCGATGAAATAAAAGATAAAAGATAAACAAAATTACAAGAGACGAGATAAACGAAATTGCGCGAAAAAATTGTACCAACTTTTACGACGAAGAGTGGTGACGCATAATTATATTAAACGAAGCGGAAGCCTCGCCCCGTTCGAGATAAAGGAACGTCCTATTAACATAAAAATCGAGAGACTCCGCAGCGAATGTAGATTCGTGATTCATTGAATTCGTCGCGTCGACAGTCGTCTCCGTTCCCATGACACAAGCGACATCCCGATGCTTGTTCACCGGTCGCCGCCGCGTATTCGCAACATCTGACATCTTTGTGCGATTCGTGCGTGAAATGATACAACACCTGGCGTTGACACCGCCCGGAAATTAACCGATTGTCAGAAACTTGGTGATACCGGGGGCCAGACATCGAGCGGTGCACGATGTCTGTCTCGTCCAAGATAATAACTTGCGAGACTATAGCGCGTACGACGCGCGTCCACCAACGTCGTTTCGAAATTCATTCGGAGAAATTGCTCGACAGCTTGACGAACGTTGAAATTTGACGCGTTCGACGTTTCGATACGTACTGATCGATGTCTCTCCGAGGAGAAGGTTGTTTATTCCTTTCAATTAACCCTTTGAACTCGATTTATTTTCGATTGCACGTTCACTCGTACTTATTTGAAAGATAAATTAACAAACGGTGAAATTCAATATTTTTTAACTTGTTATTACTGTCACAATTTTTAAAACAATTTCCAACGTGTTTATTTCGTACGAATTCAAAGGGTTAACAAGGGTTAATGATTCTTAAAATCAAACTTTCCGGATCCTCGTCCTCGTTTCAATCGCAAAGTTTTGCAGTTGTATTTTTAGGTGGCGTGAATTAGAAATCTGACAGTAAAAATAAGTCAAAAGAGTTACAACAATAAAGAGAAGCATGGCAAAAATGCAATCTGGATGAAAGATGAAAATGCAAAGAATGTTTCCTCGTGATGTAAGTAACTCGGAAATATGTAGCTAGAAAAACAAGTTTCAAAAGACAAAGCTAGCAACAGGTAGCATATGAAAAAATGAATTCTCACTACTCGGACAAAAACGATGATAATAATTAAAGTAATAAACAAAAAACTGCAGTAATAAGAAAAAGATGAAATGACCATCGAAAGGAGAAAAGTACCTCTAGAAAATGAATAAAATCAATAAAAAGTTGCGACAACAATGAAAAAAGAAAAAAAAAAAAAAGAAAAAAATTGGACACAAGCCCGCATCGGAAGAAACTATTCGTCCGCCGTGTTCGATTATTTCAAACACTCAGACTGAAATCATCGAAGGAAAAGCGTCGTAGTAGCTCTGAGAATATACTCTCTCACGAGAGAGAGAGAGAGAGAGAGAATTTTCTCTCCCGCGGGAAGAAACGAAATCCTGGCGATCGAAACGAGCAGGCGGAGAAGACGGAGCAAAAGCACCGATCGAATTATTGGGAAACTCGATACAAGAGGAGAGCGCCGCAGAAAGGGAAAAAGAAGGGGAACCGAAGAAGCGAGACGGAGGAACACAGAGGGATTCCCCTGGGTTGGTTTCTCCGGCTGCCACCGGATATCCCCCTGATTTCTGACGACTAACGCGAGTCTGATGTTTGCGAGGGTGAGCAACCCTTATTCGGGTACACCCCGTATCGTTAGCCATAGACAAAGGGCGTGTCGTCGAAATACGTGCCCCCCAGGCGCCGCTAATTCTGCCGATAATAGATTTCACCCTGCTCGTCGCGAGATTTTTCCTCCCACTCGTCATTGTTCCGAACGTACCGCAGAATATTTTGAGAAGGTTCCTGCAATTTTTATTCCCTGAATTGGGGAATATTATTTTAACCTCACGCGCGACGCACGAGTGTTGTCCATCATACGACACATTTCGATCATTCTTGTTGCCCAATCAGTATCGAAATGAACTTTATTTGAGAAAAACCAAACGTGTCATTTAGAAAACATGTTTATTTATTGCAACTTATAAAACACTCAAGGCCTGGATAGTGATCTCGGATAGCTTCAATTGTAAAAAAAAGTTTCGACGGATTTTTCCATTTTCTTTGAGCTGAAGAGTAATTTTGATTAATTTAAACTAAAAATGTTCGAGCAAGTAGCGATTCCGAAATACCATATATATAAAGTAGGACAAAAATTGCGATAAAAATCAGCTCTTGGCTTCTTTAGAAAAGTTTACGGGCACGATCTATGCGAAATCGAAAGGGAAGAAAGTGGAAAATTCGCGGTGCGTCGCACGGTAGTCAAGAATCCCCCCGAATAAATCATCGACACATAGTTTCGAGCTACCTCGGCGTCCATCCGACGCCAGAGTAGCAGGATGATTAACGACAAGCTGGCCAATTATCAGGATCGAACGTGATCGTTATCGATCGCGAGGCGAGAGATCGAAGGACAACCAGGGCGGGAGGCGGCCGATAGGGGGGAATCGACGTTGCCCGAGGGAACCGGCGTGTATCCAATTTATGCTCTACATCGATTACGATAGCCTGCGCGTCGCGCCGCTCGACACGGATGATTATCTTAATGATTATGTAGACAACGCGCCCGGCGACCGGTTCGAATTAACGAGATCCACGGGGGAGGGAAAGAAAGGGGTTTCCAGCGATAACAAATTGGAATCAAAGCTGCGGAGAACGAACTGCGTTGCGCGTCTGACGTCGGTAGTGCGGATGACGGAACCTGGATTAAGAGGTTGCTGGTGATTTGTTGCGATGCGTTGGTTCGGCGGTCGAGGACGAAAGGGAAAGTGAAACGCGTTCTGGAGAAATTCTGAAGAGTTTCGGTGGTGTGCTTCGACGTATGGAGATTAATGTTTGGATTTCATTGTACCTCTGAAGACTAGAAAGATCTCATTGGCATCATCGGTGTTAAAAGAGTTAACGTGTGACATATTTATTAACATTACTTCAATAATTTTGTGCGTGCAATGGATATTAAATTTTTCATTAACGCAATCTGAGTTACATTGCAGTTAAACGTATTACTGTACTGAATGAATTTTAACTGTAGTCGTCCAAGTCCTCCTAAGTATTTTCATATTGTTCATTTAATATTTGACACTTGAACAAAATATATAGCAGTAAAAAAAACTAATCTCTTTCGTTGACTCATTTGATCTATTTTTTTTTTGGTTTATTACGATACATTTATTCACAACAAACTAAGACTAAGAAAGCAGCAAATTCGTGTTTTATTTAATGGAACAATATCGAAGATGAAAGCGAAAGTAAAACACGACTAACGAAATTCGAGTTCCAAAATTGATTTCACTAAAATCGAGAATATAAATCTAACGAACTATGACAAAGAGATTACTGATGATTTGTTCCAGTATTGCATAGGTCACAATTTTAAATTTGGCTTTAAATTTGGCAAAACGATAGTCAAAGACAGTTTAATTAGCAGGTTCGAAAAATTAGCTGCAATTTTGTTTGTACAAATGTTTAAAAAATTTCTGTCCGAGGTAAACTTTGCGTAAATCAATACAAGACGTCTTTACACTCTGTACCTAATTTTCACTTTCAATTAATCACCCCCACTGCCCCAACATCGCCCTGCAATCGCAGACGTCACGTATCAAATTTCGAGCGGAGAAGAAGCAACGAAAAATAAACGAACAAATCTGTCAGACAGATGAGAAATCGAACCATCGATTTCCCATCCCGTCCCACTTACGAAATCTCTCTCTCCCGTATATTATTAGCCGCCATATTATTTCTCCGACGTACGTGATCCGCGAATATTTCACAAGCTTTTCGCTCATTAAACGGCCCTCGACTCGCGATTGATCACAAAGTCCCGTGCAGATCCTCTGTTAATACAACTGGTCGTCGAAATGGGTTTCTTGAACCGGAGGAGAAAAGCGTTAGATCATTTTACGCGTAAATTTTACTCGGACAATTTCTCTTTTTTTTTTATATGAATTCTAAATTCTTAACAGATGTGACAATGTTCAAGACGCGAAGGAAATAAATTGTTTTATCAACCAATGGAAAAAATTTTTCAAAATTGATCTTAATTTTAGTGCATTGTGCATTTTTCTCCGACGAAAAGAAAAATGTAATTGTAATATTATATCAGGAAACTTTTGTAATTTTATTACAGTTATGTCAGGAGCACTCACGAAAGGGTTAACGACAAGTGATTTCAAATCTCGAACACGCAGATATTCGAAATCTGAATAACGTCTATTTTTCAAAATTTAAGAGTGTCGCTCTTAATTAAGTTAAATTTTAAGAGAAATATTTCGTCGCAATCTACAAGTTAATAAACAGCGTTAATCTAAACGGCAGGGCACTCGTAACGAGTAAGAAACACTTTGATGGGAACAACCCCGTCGTGGTCGACGCTATTGTAATGGGTGAAGAGGTCTCGAAGAGAGCTTCACCCGGCGAGGCGCAAAACACTCGACTGTCACTGCCAAATCTTGCTGTACAAGTAACTTTGCGATTAAATTGTTCTATCAATCACGAAAGTGATTCTTCAAAATCTTCTTTCGCAAACAGAAGGAACTTTTCGAATAGAGAACGTCCAATAATATCGTAACAATGTACAGAGTGCGCGTAATAAGCCAAAATTAAATAAAATATCCATTTACCAGTTGAAATAAATTTCCATTTATCTTTTTTATGTAGAGATTGATTTTGCAAAATAATAAAAATAACGTGCGCTACACGTAATCATCAGAGTAACAAATGCTACGAGTGAATAAACTAAGTAAAATTGAAATAGACAGAATTTGCACGTTTCGAAGAATACAAAATTTTCGATTGCAGAAATTGACTTTGCACGATTTCTAATCCAATTTCTAAACAATTTGCACAGAATTGTCTCATTAATTACAGAAATAATTGATAATTTGTTCGAGCTAAGAAGGTAGAAAGGGCGACGCAGCAAGCAGAGGAAAGAAGACAGGAGAAGTGAACGAAAACAGGAAACGGCGAGGGTTGCGGGAGGAACGAAAAGAACGGCGATATTTCAACGGGGGAGAGAGGAGGCGAACTTTTTAGCGAGATTACCGGCCGATAATAATTCAAACGGCAGCGGGGTTGCGGCCTAGGGACGGAATTTCATTTCAATTTCACCGGCCCGCCCTAGTTCGGGGGTGGGACGCGATGACGGTCGCTTCTGTTCCAGGGGCTGCAAGTGACAGTGGCGCGGCGCTGAAAATCTGATCGGTACATGTCGAAAATCATACGCCAGGACGTTGCTTTTGAACGTTCGCGTTCGCGTTCGCGTCGGATCGGGGAATTTACGGTCGAGGAGCAATTGGAGAAAATTCTTCGAGCGAATCGATTATCGAGACCGAGTGACTCAGCTTTCACACGTGTTCAGCACGCGAAAGTCTTTGAATATTGTTTGAAAGCACTCGTACAGGAATTTTTACGAAATTTTACGAAGCATTTTGGAATTTCGTTACCGCAATGAAGAGTTCGATCCACACGTTATTATATAATTTAATACTCAATGTTGCAGAGTATCGTATTAATTATTTTAGTCGAATATCTGCAAGAAACGAATACTACTCCAATTTGTACGAACTTTTCAATTTCACTAGTCAGGTAATTATCGTTGAAAACGAAAATTTTCAAAAAACGACGTTTACGATTTCTTCGTGTTTCGATTTACAAAATGCCGATCCACTTCCGGCTCGAATAAAAATATGAAACTCGTAAAGACGCAAATACTCGAGTTTCATAAAGTACGTGTATCACGTAGCATTCGCGAGAACGCAGATATAAATATCTAATTACAACACGTAATTAAGACATCCGCAAATATTTGCGTAAACGCCATGCACACCGGTGGAACGTCACTGCGCGCAGAAACTAATTTCCCCGAAACAACAGAGCGTTATTCCACCTCTTCTTATTTCCTGCGAATCCCTCCGTTCAAAAGCTTCAACTCGCGGCATTTGCATAGAACGAAAAATAATGAAAAAAGAGAGAGAGAGAGAGAGAGAGAGAGAGAGAGAGAGAGAAGGACGAAGGTAGAAACACGGTTAAGCTTGCGAGAGCCGCTCGTCGCGACGAATTCCCAAACGCGTTCGAATTATTTTTTATCCGTGCCCGGAGAGGAAATTCCGGCACGCTGGTCGACCGACGGCGGCGTGAAAAACGACGGAAAAAAGAGGATCGACTCGATACGGAAGAGCTCGCGGTCCGATAACGAGTCGAGTTACTCTTTCACCGGCGCGTACGCGTATCGCTCGCTGTTGACGCGAATGAAATTTCCATTTTTTTTCTCGTCGCGCCGTCGTTCGTATCGAGCTTGACTTTTCCTCTCTCCCTCTCTCTCCCTCTGTGTATCGTCTGTTCATTTTCTCTGCCTCCCTCTGTATTTACGTATTTCTATATCTTCCTTTACGTTTTGTATCTTTCCTCGTTTTCCACTGTTGCATCCGTTCTTTTCTCCCCGCCTAGCTCCTGTCCCTCCTACATTGTTATTTCCAATTCTTTTCTCGTCTCTTGTTTGATATCTGTTAACGTGTAATAACATCTAACTATCTCCGAATGTATTTGTTTTTTAGGTGTATTCCACTCTTTCTGTCTGGTTTTCATTTCGCATTTCGTTTCAGATTCTTTCCCAAATTCTGCCTCATTTAAATACATTTTCGCGTATTTCAAGCTTTTTATTTTTATTTCTGCCTCTTCTTCTTCTTCTTCTTTTTTTTTTTTTTGGCGTTATTCGCTCGTTTCCATTTCTCGCTCTGTTGTCTATAATTTCTATCTTAAAATTCTTTCCTGTCTCTTTTTCTGTCGTTTCACTTTTTCTACGATATCTCTATCATTAATTTTTCCCGTTTTTTTTTTTTTTTTTTTTTCTTCTGTTCATCTATTTTTCTTCCATTCCTTACTCTCACTTTTTCCTCTCCTTCCATCTTTTTGAATTATTTATTATTCATTATATATAGCAATAAATGACACAAATAAACGAGGATAGAATTTAGAAAAAAGCTCTCTCTCTCTCTCTCTCTCTCATCTTTTTTATCTCTTCTCACTTTCTCTCCCTTTTTTTTCTCTTTCTACCCTGTTGCAACGAGTTTCCAGCTACCCCGGAAATGTCCACCGTGTCTGCCTGCCCCATCCCCTTTCATCCTCTTTCATCGTTGCTCTTCGCTTCGGGATGGAACGTCTCTGTTCTGCACCCGTAACTCGATTTTTGCGATCAGCTGAAGCGCCGATGATATCGCGGATCAACGAGACGGGTGAGGTTTGAAATTTTCCTGCAATCGTGCAAAAGCGTCGCGTTCTCGTAATTCAGAATTTCGGTAATTTCTACGAAAATTCAACGATATTTTGACGTATTATATTTTTAGCGTGGAATATACAGGAACGAGTAGCGACTGTATCGCTACTCTGCTCCGAATTGATTTAATTCTCGTGAGATGGCCTAACGGGAAATAAATGTATGTAAATTCCAGCAGAGTTATATGTGATTTCCAGTTAATTGAGATACATACATCGATACATGGCGCACATATCGCAGAGACGTATATACAAACTGAAAATTTATGCAAACGAGTTCGTTCGAATTGATGTAAATTTTAAGGAATCGACGCGGCTGCAGGCAGACCGATATTTCAACAAATTCGACTGAAATTTGTACGAATTACGATTACCTCGTTTCAGCAAAATGGAGATGATTTTATTCGAGCGCGCGATACGAATCAACACAAATGGAAATAATTCGGAAATGATTTCGACGAAAGCTTCGTTATAGACCAGAGTATTAGTTGTTAGTTTTAACAGGATTATTATCGTGTTGTGATTAACAGAATTAACAGGACGATCAATTAGTGGATTACTGATTGATAAAAAATTGTAAGTCTTTCATTTTCAGAGAAATTGGGGATTTAAGAGTTATTCGATTGTTCGAAACATCCAGTGTTTCACAACCAAGGGTTTCAGCAGTCAAGGTTTTGCAATATGTACGTACATCGATGAGCTGTCATTTTTTTAAAAGAATATTTCAATTATTTTGCAACATTTATCTTTGCCCTAAATATATTTTGAAGATTTTCGTTTTTCTATTTCCTAAATGTCTTTCTTCTTTTTTACATATTCCCTGACAATTTGCTCCCTTTGAAATAAAACAGTAAATAGTCTTTGAGCAATTTACAAATTCTCTTCACTTTTCTTTGGTTTGGAAATCTATTATTAAAATAAATATTTTCCCACTCTAAGTAACTTCAAAATACTTCTACTTCCTAACATGCATTTTTCTTCTTTCTATAGAATATCCTAGATTTCTAAATTAAATATTTGTTCAATAATTAAATTTGTCTCGCCAAACTAGCGTATATATATAAGCCTTTCGTTTATCGATTATTCTCGAACAACGTGAGTGAACTAAACTCGCTACTGCAGAATTTATCGTGGGACTCGCTTTGCACGGGGAAGCTCGGGAACTTTCCGGCAAACGACCAGATGGGTATCTTGATAGATTATACAAGTTGCTTATGAATGGTCGGCGACTTTTGAAGTTGCGATGAAATTGAGAACAAGGGGCTCTTTCAGATTCCGCGAAGATAACGCCCGGAATGTTTCTGCGAAATCGAGCGAATTAATTATAACTAACGATACGTTGATACTTCGAACGATATCAATTTCGAATGACGATGGTTCGTAGGAGAGAGAAAAAAAAAAAAATGTTCGTTGTAGTGTTTAAAATATGAAATGCTAATTTTCGTCGAAATTTCGTACATTTTCAAAAACTGTTGAAAGTTGAATATTAGAATCATCGACGACTAAAGTACAAAAATTGTCATTAGAGAAATTTTGAGAAAGAAGCTCGATAAAGAAGAAACTTTTATCTTCATCATATTTTTCCTGAAAGTATATATTTCATTGCTTGTTCGATATTTTATTTCGAATTCTCCGTTTTTCTCTTTAAATAATTTCAATAAAGATAAAACATTTCAATCGTGCAAAAAGAAAATCACACAGTTGCAAATCCAGATGGTTTCAACGAAGAATCGCGACACAGTTTAAAAAAAACAATTCCAAATACTACGAAACGTATCCACGAAAAGTTGCGCGAGACTGATTGGAATTAATTATTCCGTTGGTTCTAGCGTTAACATCGGACTGAAACTTCGTTCGCGAACCAACGTATAAATTAATAAACGGGCTGTCCTTGCTGTCCAGCTTTCAACGAGCAATCCGTTTCCTCCAATTTCAAACAATTTCGCGAATTGAATTTCCAGGAAGGAAACCCGTCGCATCAATCTTCATCTCAACCTCGTTTCTGCATCTCGTCTTTTTCGAGGTAGAAAGCCGAGAGGATGAGAAAGAAAAAGATCGAGCAACGAGAAAGCTAGGGGAAAAAAAAAAACGGAAAAATCGATGGAACAACAAACGAAACGATAAACACGTGCGAAATTAGAATTTCCCGCGAGTAAACGACCCAATTCGCGCCACGTGTCCCGGGATCAACGTCGTAATATTATGCGTAATCGTTTTTGGCTACCACCTGACTGTCGTTTCCTTCCCGAACCAGATTTTTTAATGTTCGTCGGAATAATCCCCCCTTCTTCTTATTACGGTGATTTTTCAAGGGAATACGTCGCCAAAAAATTCCAAAAATCGAGAGAAAGAATTTGCTTCTCTTGTTTGAGAAAAATCGCTTAACCCTTTTTTTTTTTTTTCAGAGAACGTGATATACAGCTTGTTGCATTCTCGTCTTTACGAAAGTAATCGTTTACGTGAATTAGTAGTTGCCAGACTTCAAATCAGAAGAAATAATTGCAGTTAACCGACAAGTTAACTTTCGATTAAATTCAGGTTACGGAGGATTAACTTGACCTTCGAATTTGGAACAGTAAATCTCCGAGATCTATTCGTCCGTTTTACCTCAAATTTGAACACGTTTCCTACAAAATTATTTGTGAGGATAACTTCAACTCGGAATAAATCCCGTTCGTTTCATTTCAAACTTTGACATCAAATTATTTGCAGTGTAGAGTACGATTTCTTAATAATTTTGCGATACATAACTTTAATTCAGAGTATTTTACTTGCTTAATTAATTCTTCTATTATTATTTCCTAAACTGTCGTATATACGTTGACGACTGAATCAACGTAATTCTAATGAAAAGAAAACACCGAAACACCAGAAGAAAATTGACAAGAAGAATCGATACAATTCGCGGACAAAGGCGATTGAAACTCGAAAGAAATGTCCGAGCAATTCCAGTGTAACGTATGACGAACGTTCCAACGATAATTCAACGGGGCGATAATAAATCGAGGCCACGCAATAATGTCGAAAGTTAGGCGCGCGTGTTTAATCCAACGGAGGCGGTCGTAATACCCGGTGTCCCATACAGCATCGTGGATATTGTAGGCGAAATCGACCATAGATCACCGCGGAGCCCTTACGATATGGAAATTATTCCGCGTGCACGTGGCCACTACCGAGGCGTCGTCAAGATTTCCATCGTAAATTTCACGGGAACTCGCGATTTAACCAAAGGGTTGTCGTCACCCCTCTTTCCCGAGTATCCACAGTATCCACGTTGATTATCAGCGTTCCACGGATACTTAAAGCGCAGTTACGGGTGATTAATTTCTCGCGAGATTTAACGTTCGACGAGTTAGACTCGATCCTTTGAAACTTCCAAAGTAATCCAATCATGATATTCCGAATTGAATTCCCAGAGCGATTGCTTTCCTTTTCTACAAATGACCGATTGAATGCGCGAATGAAACGTAATGTTAAGTGAGTGAAAATTAAAAGAATAAAATAAATAAAGATATTGCTAACGTGATTAATAAAGTGTATACACGTATTAATATAAAATAAAAAAATCAATATGTACAAATGTATATGAATTATGATACTGAATGTAATAGAATGAAATGAGAGAGAAAAATTAAAAAAATGTTCTATGAAATGTAATGTTAAATGAAATGTTATACGATTTAGTCGAGTAAAATTCATCAATATCAATAATTAAACAAATGAATTGAATTGACGAGATGTATCGTACTGTAACGTATCGACGATTAAATGTTTCAAGTAATTAATACATTAATTAAATGTTAATATATTAGTTAATACTAATTTGACCGATTTGATTAAACTGTAGTTTAATTTGGAAATAGAAATTTCGCAGAGACAATGATGAATTAACGTTGCTACGGTGGATTCCTTCGAGGACAGAAATTTCGTTGATGACAAATACGTGTCGTTAGAGTCGACTGCTTTGGGAACACAACTTCATAAAGACAATGGCACGTTTACATTATTTATAAAGTAGATTAGTTCTATAACTATTAAGATAGCGTTATAGTCCTTAATGTGTCTGTTTATTACATCACTCCGTGCTCTTTTGAAACTTGTCGTTAATCCGAATAAATCCCCCCGTAACGTTTCATAATGGGAAGACTGAATTCGAGTTTCTTGTATTTTCAATTGTATTTTCAATATTTTTTAATTCGTAATATTCGAAGGCGACGATAATAAACAATTCTTCTGGAATATTTCGAAATTCTCCTAGCCGTTCGAAAGATAATCTAATTTTATAGCATAAAATTGTAGTACGAAATATCAAATTTTTGTACATTAAGGGGATAATAAAGCGACAATAAAAAATTTTCGAAATATTTTCTCTTCTACTCGAAAAATTTGGCGGCTCCCCTTCAATAATTTTAACCTTCAATTTAACGATTTTGACAACACTAAAATCAACTTTTTCAATTTTTTTTCGCAAAGATCCACAGAGATCCAATTTGTTGAGATATTTACGAACCTAAAGAATTTGCAACCTAAAGCTGTATATAAAGTGGTGCGTATACGGTCTGTCGAATCGATCGTCTTCGATAACCCTGCTGCTCTTGACCTCGAAGAAGATGAGGACGAAAGAAGAGACCAGGAAGATGCAAAGAAAGTAAAAGAAGAAGAAGAAAATACTCACCGCTCATAGGAATTCGAGGTCGTGCAGAGCTCGTTCAGCATGGAGTCCAAATCGGTCGCCAGGGAATTAAGCAGCTGAAAGAGAAACAAAAGGGGTTAGGCTCGTCGAGGCACACCTCGTTTCGCAGCGGTACGTCAATCGTCTTTTACTCTTTAATGAATACGCAGCCGGTGTTCCGCTGCGAGAACGTTCCGACGCTCGCTATATTTTTAATGAAAATTCAAACTCGAGCGCAAGCAGCGTTCGAACGAACTGAAGATGTTTGGCGAGAGTTACGAAAGGGTGAAACGGAAATAACAGAGTCAAAGGGGGTTGAAGAGGATTGAAAAGGCTGTTGCAATTGATCGACCCGCGTTGGGATCGGTTGGATTAATTGACAGTGATTTAGAGGGAATTGGAAATGAAATGATGTGTTTTAATTGGACTGGAAAGAGTTGTATGAGATATGTATGAATATGCACGTGACAGATATATGTACGTTATATAAAATATTTTGTAATTTAACCAATATTGTCATTATAAATTATTAGAGTAGAAATCAATCTGAAAAAAATATGTAAATTGCAAGATATTTAATGTATTTTTTAAAGATGTATTACATTGATAAAATTCAACGTGAACTCAGAAATGCTCAAGATAGTTATTCATGTTGTATATTTATTATATTTATATATTTATTTATACATATATATTCATATATATTCAATTGTATTGTATTGTATGTTTGCAGTGTCTTGTAATTTTCGTGTACATTTCACATTAATTTCGAATTTTTGCTGACAGTAGTGTTTTAAAAATTCAAAAGATTACAATAAAAAAAGTTCTTCCATAGCGCTCGAATATTTTTCCAAGCGAGATAGATAAATTCCAAAGGCACGTACGATTTTCGAGTTCAACGGACTAAGAATTCGTGAAAATCAAATAATCCATCCAAGAATCGTCGAATTGAATACAAGTTACACAGAAGGGTGTTGGCAAATTCTTTGCCAAGGGAGCGATAGGTTTATTAAAAAGAAAAAGAAGAAGAAGAAGAAGAAGAAGAAGAAGAAGAAGAAGAAAAAGGAGAAGAAAGAAAGAGGAAAAGACCTCTCGAGAGCATCGCGGAGGAAATGAAGTTTACGCGAACGCACAGGGCAGCAGCCGTTTGTGCCTGTACAGCGAGTGCCTGGTGTATTTGCATTGCATCATGGAATCGGAGCCCGGAAAATTAGAAGGTTTCCATCCGGAGGCACTTTCGCAAAGTCAATATTGAACGTGGAGAAGACGTCCGATAAAGTTTCGCCGTGCAACACGGCGAACGCGGGCCCGAACACGCGCCGGGGGAGGAACGTAAAACGCGAAATTTCTTGCCCCCGATATTCACATCGTACGGCACGAGCGATTGGTTTTCAGTTTCGTTCTCGGATTTTTTCCGAAAGCAATTACGAAGCCTGTTATTGCTTTCTCGTTTACCTTCGAGAGGGCTGGTTTACGGTTATCGCAGATATTATTATTTCTGAGAATTGACACGGAGAGGGAAGGAGGGAATTTTAGGAATTTTATTCAAAAGCAACAGGAGTCTTAACAGCAGAATTTTTTCAACTAAACGTCGAATTTGTTATTTGTTATTGGTTTAAGTTAGGTTAGGCTATTATTTGTTATTTGTTAATTTATTTCTAGCGGGGAATGAAACGCGTTTAATTAATTAATTAAACAGACTTGAATGTTTATCAAAAAATGAGAAGCAGCAGCATTATTTATTTTGTTTCATTCGTTTAAACACAAATTTTTAAAAGCAATTATTAGATCTGATATTCTGTCCTCGTTTTAAGCGGGGGGAGTAAAAGACGTTTGATTAATATTTGCGAAAACTGGCTATAAAGTTACGAAACGACACAATTGCAGAGTAAAATAATCCAAAATACTACAGTTTACTCCGTTATTAAAAAACGAAAATAATTTACACATCGAGACTAATGATATGAAAGATACTATGTCCCACCAAAGAGATGAAGATTAATTAAATAAACGTAAACGGAGGAACATAATTTTCTCTGAATCTCTATTTCACAAGCAGGTAGTCTTTTCTTCGACGCCATGTTCCATCCACCATTGCAATTTATGACACAATTTTCGTTTATGGAAGAGCACAACCCCTTTCTGAAGGGGTTGTTACTTTAGACGATGATACCAGGTGGACAGGGGATTTTTTTAATAAACTAACTTCCCTTCCCTCGTTTCAAGAGCACAGCTTAGCAGATATATCTTTCTATCGTAAACGCTCATTTTATTAAATATTTTTATGTGTATGTCAAAATTGTGAATCTCTATCTATTGCTTTTAGGCATTTATAGAAAATTTAAAACATAAAACACATTCAGTGCAAAAATATGCAAAATATCGAAATATCAAAAGATAATGAATACACATGTACAAAGACTATAATTTTACTATGCATATGAAATTATGAAGCATGGCAAGAGCAATGGATAATAAAAATGTTAATATAACATAAGATAAAAATCTTTAAACTTTTGTCCACTATGAATATTGTTTCCCAAATAATAATGTAATTTATTTAACACATTAATTAGCCTAGCTAATTTTTTAAATAAATCTTCAGCAATGAAGATCCATGGATTTAATTTCTTTTTACGTTCCACCGTTCGCGATAAATTTCCAGAAAAATACACCTCGAGCTTCAACTACCAAAAAGAAAAAGGGTTGAAACCACAAAGGGTTAAGCTTCTCTTAAACTAGAAAAAAAAGTCTCTAAAAAAACATGCTTTTCCACCCGGAACACTTTCTAAAAAAAATAAAAGGAAGTTTTTTTATCCTCTTCTATCCTCGCTGGAAATGAATTCTAACTTTACCTCAACCTCGAAATTTAGATGGGATTCGATAGTTAGATAATAAAGAAAAAGAAAAAATTTACATGGAATGTCTGTCTATGAAATATTTATCATAATGATATGTAATAGACGTATGATATATTATATTATACAGGCTATGTGTATAAATATTAACAGATGTAACGGATTAAAAATTTAAGTATTGAAATAAATATATCATAATTACACATAATTGTTAACATAGTATCAATGTCAATTACTAATTTTACAAAATATTTAAATAATAATTTGTCAACAAAACGTATAATTTAAATACCGTAATAAATATTTTTGTTATATTGATTCTACTAAATTATTAATCAGTGCTTATCCGAATAACGTTTTAACATAATAAAGCTAACAAAATTTACTATTAAATTTTGCTCGAACCTTGTGACATTACCAAAAAAAGACACGGAACGTTAAAACTTCTCGTCCTCCGACCAAATTCAGTAGCCAATTCACAATTGAAATTATTTATTACGTTTTTAATATTCGAAGTTAATCCACCGGCTGATCCGCGAATGAAAGGCAGCTTAGCTCAGTTCATTATTTATGTAACTCGGTTCGAGCCACTCTGCCGACGTTGATACGATATTGCACAATAACCGAGCGCAATTAAAGCCCTGTCGTGTGGTGAATGGAAGTTCCGAGTGGCGAAAGGGGTGGCTAGCTAGCCAAGTGGCAGTCACGAGTTACCCTTTTATTTCACCAACGCATGCGTTGCGATATGCGCATAATGAACCGACAAATTTCTTTCATTTTCCTTCGCTTCGAGTGACTCCAGTCCAGAGTGATTCGAGTGATCGAGAATCAAACTGCAGTGATACTCTCGTTTGGAGAGTGCTCGGAGGTGGAATGTTCTCTGTCGTTCTGTTCATGTCGACGATTGATTTGTATCAATCTTTTGCGGCAACTATATTCAATCGTGCAGCTTTAAGTAGTAATAAATTTTCGCAATCAATTGTATGTATATCGTATACGTGAATTGCACATTTTGTACAATGTTGAAAAGTACAGTTCAGGGTAACAATTTCATCTTGTATATTTTACACTTGTCTCGAGACAAAGAAATTTGTCTCGAATTTTTAAATAACGCGTTACTTTCACTTCCTTTTGTTTAAACTTTACTTTCATTTTCCTATCAAGAGTCTCTTTCAACCGGAATTTTATATTTTTCCATGCCAAAAACTAAAATTATTTATATAATATGTCAAGTGAAACGTATAACGCGATAAGAAATCATCAGGGTTTGACGACGTTAGAACGAACCGACGTGAATAGAACAAAGCCGAGGTCGCGTAGCCACAAGCTAAGGGCTGTTAGAGCAAAGTAGAACCAGAGTCAATGCGACTTAAGCTCGCTCAGAGCAGGTTGAAACAGCCTAAGCTTGAGCTTTCAAGCATATTAGAGCGAGTTTGAATAACTTGGGGAGCAACTTGCTAACAGATTTACGTAAATCCGAACGGTAGCGAGTATCACACGGCGAGTTTTCACGAGAATCGAAATTTCGAAAAATTGAAATGTAAAATCTTCAGTGGAGATTCAATTTTTTTGTTTAAATTATAATTTACATTGCCGACAACATGAACTATTCGTAACTATTTATTACACGTATGCGTTTTTGCTAAAAGTATTTATTGCGGATAATAAGATGTTTGAACGCGCACGTGCATCATATATTTTTAGTACATTAGCATCTTACATCCCGAGAACTACTACTTTTTAAACAGCAGTACAATATTAACTTCTTGATTTCTATTTTACATCGTTCTATCGTGTCAGCATGTAAAATATTGAAAAAAATTATATTTTTAATTTGAACAATTAAAATCTAAACTCCATCACAATTTTATGCGCAATAATTATACAGTACGTACAGTTCTACTTTCACTCACGTACGTTACAAGACACGGAATTGACACGCTTCGAAAGTTTCACATTCAAATGCCACGCAAATTAATTTACGCGGCCGTAACGATAATTAACAATTGTTTCGGAAATCTGCAAGAATCGACCGAACAGCAAATGAGCATAATTACGGAATACTCCGTGCCCAACGAACAACTCCATGGGAATAACGAGTTGGAGAGTCGAGCGCGGCGCATCTCTCGTTCCGAGTGGAATTTAAATATCATCGAGACCCTCGCTGAACACGCGGCCTTAAAGTAATTGCAATTCACCCCTGACCACCCACCACGCGACCTGTCGATGCGAGTATCGAGCTCCCCCGTGACACGGGTACGTCATCCCTCGTGCCAGAAATCTCAGACTGTTTCTGAAATTTTCATGCACGTCCGCATGAACGAGGCTCGATTGACAGATAACAGGATACGTCGTTGTCTTTTGAAAATTCGTGGCCTCTCTTGCGCCATCGCTGTCCGGTCTCATCATTTTGTCGACCCGTCAGTTCGACATGCGTAATTGCGTTTACGGAGATAGCTTGTGAATATTTTCCATCTCCTTTCAGGTTGATATTTCTTTTTTCCTTCTTTCTTTAATCGCGATATTTGGTGTTTTTTTTTTCGATAACAGAGACGAGTGGATACTTTTTATCGTCGTGAAATTTATTTTCTATATTGCGGGAGGCTTGGTATTTTTTCGATATTGTTGGATTTGGTAATATTTTGTGATTTATCAAGAATATCTTTTATCAAATTTAAATGATAATTCAAAATTGTGGCATTTAATTTTAAACAATTCAATATCGGGCAAAGTTATAAATTTAAAATTAAATCAGAATGAAACATTTAATTTGATTCAACTTCACCCTAAATCGACAAACTCTCGGCTAGAGTTAGCAAATAACCGATATGAACGCAGGAAAAACGAGATTTTTTTGCCTTTAGCGTGACGGAAGCAAGAGACGCGTTTAACCCGTGTACCTTCGATTCGCGAATATTTGGCTTTGCACGCGGATCCTCGTGTGTATTCGGCGTGAGTCATGTGAGCAACGAAGCATGGAACCCCATAGGAGGCCGGTTAGATATTCCGGCTGTCGGAGCTTTGCTCACAAAGCCGATGGAAATCGATGGATTCGCCAAAGCAACGGAAACCCTTCGTCGATCTTTCTCGCTGGATATCCGATGGAACCCGTAGAAACGATCAACGCCTCGTTCGACGAACCTTCCATCGAGCGATTCTCTCTCGAAAATTCTCTCCTCGAGTGTTGATCAATTCACCATTTCATTTATTTCGTCAATTCATTTATTTATTTCAGCTGCTCATTTCGTTCGTTTCTTTATTTCGTTTACTTCACTTGCTCGTTCTTTGACAATTTTTTTATTTAATGCGACGGAATATCGATTCGATTTTTGAAGTTGTTAATAATGTGTTCAAAATCAAAATTTATTTAAATAACTCCAAACTCTGTTCTCAGTCCGATCGATACAACAGACCAATCGACAAAAATGACCAATCAAGACGACAAAAAGCGACCCTCGTTAATCCACTTATCCCAGACTTTCCACCACCTTCTCATCGTTCCAAAAAAAGAAAAAAAGAAAAAAGAAACGTCGATACACATTTAAATAACAAACTGAAGAACATCGTGAGATGACAGAGGATCGGGGAAAAAACGCGCGGATGAATGCATAAATAACAGCGACACCCTTCCGGTCCATTGTCATTCAGAGGGGCGCACGTCAGCGTGGCCTATCTTAAATGAAGATCGCGCGGCTTAGAATGCAAAAAAAAAAAGGGGGAAAAAAAAAAAAAAAAGAAGCGGACCTAACACTTGAATCGCGATCTTGGTCAGGGACGTGAGGATTCCGAAAATCGTTCTTGCATTTTTCATGGGGACCATCGGTGGGGAGCCGCGAATGAGAGAACGGCGTATAAACTCGGCCACGGTCGTGCCAGGAGGGCAAAAGGGAAGAAAAGAAAAGAAGATAGATGAAAATAGGCTGACACCGTTTCGCTGAATGCTTTTTTATACCTGCGACAGAGTTTATTAAAAATTTCAAATGTGTCACGGTCGTGGAAGCCTCCGCCGAAGGATCTTCAGATGGTTCATTTTGGATTTGAATTCTTTGGTTCTGGGGCAAGTAAACTCACGGTGCTTTCGTACTTGTTAACCGCTGTTTTCTCTGACCGTTTCGCTTTTCCGCTCCGTTTGGATTAAGTTTACGTCAGTTGCGGTTAGGCGAGCTCGTATCAGTTAATTTTAGAATACTTATTTTACGTTAAATGTGAAACGAATTCGACGACAATCTCACAACAACATAAAATTAAGTTTTGTATTTTCTTTATTTCTTCTTTTTTTTTTTTTTTTTTGCATTTTGTTGGTATTTTGAAATTAAATTTGAGTTAAATTTAAATTAAAATAGTGTTAAATTTTTTTTTTAATAATCTCGATTTTCCAGTTGACTTGTTCAGATCAAATTTGGATTAAATTTGATTTACCAGATAAACTCTATCGCCTCTACAATTTCATGTTATAATTACAATACTATAATTTCATCATAATTTTCAGTTTCCAACATTTCATTAATCGTCTGTAATTCAAATCAAATTGAGTTAAGTAGATCTTGGTCTTGGTTGTACATTTATCGATCCTTCGTCGCTTAGATCCTTTTGAAAAAAAGCTAGCTATCTATGTCAGGTCTACACGATCTGAAAACACGATATGACGCGAGTCAGGGCAAGTCAGATCATCTTGAAGCAAGTTCTGAGAAACGGTAATTATTCAAAGCGGTTCAAGACGAATTACAGTAGACAGGAGTATGAGGTACCATACACTGAATCGAACTCTGGTCTGATTTAGAACTACTCGAAATAGAACTTGTCCAAACAGAGAAACTTTTTAAAAGATGAGAAAATACCAATGTGAACTGATGATCATTTTACAAAAATCTGGTACAAATTCAAATTTTAATATACCATCGTATTACAATTAAATAAACGTTTAAATAGTTTTGCTTGTTTGTTCTTAGATGATTATAGTAATTTATGTTCATTTTCAAAATTTAATCAAATAAAACATTCTGAAAGTAATTGTAAATTTAACTCCAAATTGTTATTTTCAATGAACCAACTTTTCCTTTTCGAAAAAGATACAATATATATATATATATATACCACGTAATACCATTGCTAATAAACAATGATCATTTGATTACGTGATTAATCACGTAAAAGTTCAAACCGTGTACCGATACTTTAAGGTGAAATAAAGGATCTTGATCTCCCCGGACAAGGAAAACTCCAAATAAAAATCTCAACGGCGGTGAACAAATTTCAGAAACTTCTCCTTTCTGAAAGATGCGATATACTCCACCTAGTTCTATTGCTAATAAACACGTTGCTAATAAGCACGAAAACTCAAACCGCGTACCAATCCTTTACCACGCTTTACTCTCTCGATCCCCACGCTGGGAATTGTAGCGTTCGCGTTCCCAGGCTTCGACGTTCGCTTTCGACGATCTCCTTTCCTCCTTTTCCCCTCGCAACTTGTAGCAACTTGAGATCATCGACAGAAAGAGAGAAAGAGAGAGAGAGAGAGAGAATCCAGCGGTCCCTAATAACCGTAACGCGTCGAGTAACTCCACGGGAGCTCCCGGCGCGATTGTTCAACTGCGAACACGATGAACGAGGCCGCGGCCTCGCGGAGCGCAAGCAGTCCTGCCAACCTTCTCCCCCTTCCCGTCGCGACACGAAATTTGCCGGAAGAAGAGCAAACGCGACGACACGATGCGGCCACGAATTAAAATGGTCCGCTGAAACTCATTCCCCGAGTTAAACGGATTAGATCCAATCAGCACCGCGCATCGCCGCCGAGAACGGCGTGCAGCAACACGTTGTACGGCGTTTCATTCGATCCCCGGGCCTTTGTTTAATTAAATCCACCGCCGGCACAACGCGCAAACTTCACGCGATAGCTCGCGAGTTTGGTAAGTAAGCGGGAAGGCGTGTGTTTGTAATATAAATTTGCCGTGCGTGAATGGGCTTCGTTTCGAATTCACGTTTGACGATAGTTTGAGGAAGTTGGCGCCGGTATGCGGACGGATTTTAGAGACTGCCGGGGGGCAATTTCAGTTTTCCTGTTCAATTTTGCAGAGTTTTACGCATTTATGGGGAATATCCCGTAAGTAGAGTATTTTATTTAGGATTTATTTACAAAGGCTAAAGGGATTTTATTGCAATTTAAATTTTTCTGTTTAACAGAAAGTAGAGTATTTATTACGATAACCAGTAAACGAAACAAATTGGTTTTATTCCTGTAAATAATTATATTCCTCGAAGGTTAAACATCACAACGACGAGCACACTGCACTTTGAAGTTCTCGATTTCTCGTGAATCTATTTATTTGATTTTATAAAATCTATTTATAAAATAGATGATCTTTTAGTTTGTAATTGTTTGCAGTGAATACGGATGAAATTAGAGTTTGTGCAATTGACAGATTGCAGATTTTTATGTGCATTTATGGCAAACACGAAGATGTAAAAGTACGTAAAATATTAAATATTAATAGAATATTTATCGTGATGAAGTGGAACAATGATGCTTAATGATATTTATTTCATATAATATGCGAGGCTAAATGTTACAACGAGTACACTGTACGCTTAGATCCTTAAATTTGCATGAAAATCTGCGATTTTCTTACTACTGCTTATGGTGATTTAACACGAAAACGGAATTGATTTTGAAGGCCCTTGAGGAATTTCTACCATTGAACTGTAAATTTATGCAAATGTAGATTTTTCTCTACAGCGATTAACAGATCGCGAATTTTCATACATCTATGAGAAAGTAAGTAAACGTAGAACGTGTGAAAATATATAAAACATTCAACGTAGAGTGCTTGCTACGACATTCAGTAAACAAAACAAATTTCAATTTAGAATTCTCCGGGGATTAAATATCCCGAGCAAATGCACGAAAATCCTCAGTCTGCTTATTGTACGATGTTTTAACAGCAAACGTGGATAGAGAACGTTTTTACGCGTTTGTAAGTGAAACACAACAGAAAAAGCTACGCAAAGACTATTTTCACTGAATATTGCAACAAACATTACATTTTACGCATTTACGTCTTTAAATTAAATACATAAAAATATCGCACAATGGTGTGATAATTTAATTTTTAATTAAGTAGAATTTAAGGTTTCTTCTCCAGGGTTTTAAATTGTTTAAAATGCATGAGACTTCGTTTCTTTGAATTCTTAAAGGACTCGTTTGCACGTGCACATAATGGCTCGAACAAAGCAGTTAAAAGTTTCAATTTATTGGACGATGGAGCAAGATTGTCGATGTGCAAGAACGGCTCGAAAATACCGGTACTGCGACAGTGTCTCGGGTGTGATAACAAGGTGTGGAAAACGAGAAGCGAGGTGAAGAAAAGAGAATAAAATAGAACTAATAAGAAAGGAGCCGTAGAAGTGTTGAAACGCGAAAGTGTCATGAATAATCATTGCGCGAAATTTGCAATAAATTTTATCGTTGACTTGGAATTTTTCGTTTGTTACCCTTGATTGAATTTTTGCATTTCACAGTCTGAACTTTCAAATTTGACGCTGCCAATTTAAATTCTTCAGTCGAACAATTTGAGTTTGTATCTCTGCGTTCGCGCAACAGATTGAAACGGAGTGAAGTCAACCGGTTCGTCTAAAATTTTCCTCAGACAAATATTCCATTATATTTAAATTACTTCGGAATAATTCGGATTGTAATTTATTGCTTAACGTTCGAATATTATTTACTCTGTTCAATGTTCGAACAGTTAAAATTAGCTCAAAGCTCGGACATCGTAACTTCTTTATCCCTGTATTCCAAGAATAAGCTTCAGCCAAGCCGAATTCCCTATTTAACCGCGACAAGTACATATGTAAAAATACTTATCTCCCCGGTGCAGATAATGATTCCAGATAAATTCTATAAATTCGAATGATTCACGTTTAATGGGTCGAGGCGGTGAACTCCGCGTGTCTACTACGCGGTGGAAGCGGGCAAAGCAGAACAGAGTCATTCAGATCACCGCCCGAGATAGCCGACAATATATGCCTTGCGTCCTGTCCAATGGTCTGTTAGCTTGCATAACGCACCCATACACGCGGATCGCTTCATATTTTACTCTCTGCCTACCCATACGTTGCCTGCCACCGACGCGAACACACGACGAACAAAGAATTCGGGGACCCCATAGGTGATCGTTGTCCCGCAGGAATTGCCAAAGTTCGCGCAGGGAACGTACAGGAGTGTACTGTAACGGCGCTACACTGTTACGTAGTCGATTAATCAGTGATCCATCAACTCTAGGATCAACGTCCTGGCTTCTGAGGGTTGTCACGCCACGGGGATTAACCCCATCGTTACTAGTTGCTTGCCGTAAATTTAGAATAGATTTTTGCGTATTTGTTAGGATATTCCGATTTTATGCGACGAGGACTGGACGAGGAATTACAATTCAGTTTTATTTGTCAATTTATTGTATTTATTGTGTTGACACGAGAAACACGAAGTGTCCCAGAGGACAAGATCAAGTTCGAGAATTTCAAAGAATTTTTCACAAGAAACTTTGAATTTCGTGAAATTTGTTGCTCGCTGTAATATTATTTGTTCCGTTTCAATCGCGAATTATAACCTACTCTTAGATGTAGACGTTCGATTTTGTATCATTTCGTCAAAATAAAAGTGCGTCAAAAGTGGCACAGAAGAAATGGACGAGGGAGACGTTAAAGAAGCTCCAGATCGAATTGGAGATCAAATTGTAGACAACGAACTTTATACAACTACGTACTCCACGACAAATTTCGAGTTATTTCGGACTACTTTTCGGTAGATCTCTATAAAGAGAGAAAAAATTTCTTGGCATGTATCGCTGCGTACGCACGAGGAATTATACATTTCGCTTTCAAGTGTGTTCAAAGACCCCATTCTCGAGGCTGATTTCTATCATCCAGTGATTTCTCCTTTTGCGTTCAACGCACGGTATAATTACACTCGTACGTAACACGTTTACAGTTGCTTGTTCTCGCCTCGCTAAAGGTTTATCTGCTTCTGCTAGCAACGAGCAGAGAGGAGGGCGCGACAACGATTAGGTAGCACAAACGACAATTAAGCGGCCGCCCCGGTGCTGGCCGCTCGTTATCGCGATAGACGATGCACGCACGTAGCCCAAGCCATAGCGCAAATAAACGCAAAACACGCGTGTCCGGTCGGCGACGACTCCCCGGTCCCGGCAAAAGTCGAACGTTCGGCGTCTCGCTGAAAGAATTCGTTTAATAGGGACACCGTGAACCGGAAGCGGACGTTTACAGGGTGTCTCGAAAGAAAGGGGTCGAGAGCTGGTTTCTTTCTGCTTTGGAACTTTTGTTTTCAACTTTCACTGAAAGTTGGAAGTAACAACGAAGGAAGAATTTGTAGATGAATGAAATTTTGCACTTTGGATATCAAATTACAGGAAACTTCAGGGTAAAATTGTAATAGAGAGGTTCTATGCTAGAATATAAAGTACAAAATAGAGTGGAACATCATAAATTCTGATAATACAACAATTGTCAATACATGTGTATAATAATTATCAATATCCATAATATAACATCAATAATCCAACGATATCAACTGAAAGCAAAGACCGAGCTATCCGAACGACACGAATCCAAACCTAAACCTAACCTAAACTTACGCGCTACTTTATTCTACTAATACTTCCCTTTTTTCTGTTTCTTTATTTCTTTTTTCTATCAGAATCTGAACCAGTCCTAAGAGAACTGAGAATACAATTGCTTCTATCAGCGATACGAAACTATCGGCACACGCGGTGTGCAACGACAGCTGCGCTCGATCGGGAATGTTACGTGTTTCCCGTGGCCACCATTTATTTGCCAGCCTCTGTGTACCCGACGAACACACGAGACCGTGGATGATAAGACAACGAAAGAGTCGGGAAGGAAGAAGAAAGGAGACGAGAGGAGAGCGGTGTTACCGCGTGTACATGCTGCACGCGTGTCTCTCGGTGCAACCGGAG